>OX421890.1:7676989-9115484 GCA_949128085.1 Cetonia aurata
TGGCTATACTTTTCAACTTTAGATTTGTTTAAATTGTTGTAACGATTTGGTTGGAACTTTAAGCACCCCACATGAAAATATATAGCGTTTTAACCATTGCATATTACTTAATTTTAAAATTTTAATGTTAGTTAGAAAGTACAGAATAATAAAATAAAAGTTACAATACTTTTACAAACTGCAGAAGTAGTTTATTTTAATTTCACAAATAGTTGGAATCTGAAGGTCTTATGAAGGTGTTTAATATGAATAAAACTTTCACAAACTTAACAGAATATATATTCTTTAAAACCTGACATACCTACATAGGTCAACTTTTTTGTTTGAACTGAGTGTTTTTATAAATGGCAACACTGTATTTTTATTTGTGTATCTTTAGTTTTGTAATGATTAAAATCAACTCCCTAGTTTTACATTGTAAATAAGGGTAGAAATTGAAATTTCACGCAATAAATCCAACAGGCTTTGATTCAGATAATTTGGTCATAGCTGCCTTACGAATAATCTTCGAAGAAAAAAACGTGCGCAAATTATATTGCATATGGCCAAGTTTTGCCTGTAACCTGCACAATGTTTCAGAAATTAGATAAGTTTGACTATTTTGAGAGGAAAAAATTAAAACCCTTTCGATTGTGTCAAGTATTATAATTGTTTTTAACGAGTTCGTTGGCAGAATATGATTTGTTTATTTCAAGATACAATTGAAAAATCAGCATCGTTAAATATTGTTATTCCTTAGTAAATATATGTACAAAAAATATATACTTTTCCATATAATGTTATCACAGTTGTTAAATTCCTAGTCAAAATATTTGAGTATGTATGTTATTACAGTATCGGCGAGCATTCATAAAAGTACTTACAGAACCGTATACTTGTAACAACGTTTATCCTTGCTCACGCCATTATTTACAACTTCAACAGACTTATTCTTACAATGTATGAGCAACTTACCGTTTCCTAACAACTTTTCCGTATTGGCCTTATCCGCTAATTCTTCTTTAGTGACTTCCTTTGGTATTCTAGTGTCTTTAACGCCGACGCATCTGATTACAAACATGGCTAAACCGCCGACAATCGGTGGGATTCCGGCTAATCTTAAAGCTAAGTCATAATTCCCGATCCTGTCGAACATAACTCCAGCGGCGTAGGGTCCTACTGTCAGAGGGATGGAGCAAAGCCCTAATAGAAACCCTATGGCTTGCGTCGCGTATTTATGTCCGCAAATATCGAAGGCTATCGGCCCCAGTAAAGAGATGAAACAGCCGTCGAATAGTCCCATACCTAATGTGACCGCTAAAAGCCAGATATAAGATCCAGCGGTGGAAGGGAGTAGCATAGTTAAGGTGCCTATAATCAAGAAGGATATCTGTTGTAGTAGTATCCTGTCCACCCTAGGATTATCGGCTATGTAGCCGAAAATTAACCTGCCCAATCCCGAAGTGATCCCGATGCATAATATGGGGAGTTTAGCGTCGGTGCCTTCAGGGAAACTTGTTTGGACGAACGTCGACATGTGCACGTAAGGGACGAAATACCCGCACAGAGACATGGCTATCAACAGAGCCCATAAACTGTATTTCTTATTCGACCATATCCCCACGAAATTCGACGCTTGAATTATGGTCACTTTCTTATCGGAGGACTTCTTCATCAATGGCTTAAACACAATGGCGCAGCACATTATAATCACGGATATGGCAGCCAATAATTTCAACGTTCCGTCTAAGGCGGCGACTTGCAAGAAGAACCCTATCACATACGGCATGACCATAGTGAAGACAGAACTGCCCGACGTCACTATGCCATTGACGACCCCTATGTGCCTCTTGAAATAATGACCTAAAATCGCTAGGGAAGGTGTATACGCTAGGGCGCAGCCGATACCATACATAATCCCGTAGGTGAAGTAAAGCACAGCGATGTTATCGGTGAAAAAAGACGAGAGAAACATCCCTCCGCAGATCAGAGCGCCCCCTATGAACGTGGTTGTGCGTAGGCCAATTAGATCGGTCAGTACCCCAGCCACAGCCGACATCATGAAAGTTGCGCTGATCGCCAGAGATCCTACTAGAGCTGAAAATGAAGACAAAGTATTGTATATAAAGTACCTACATATATAATAAGATCTCACACTTGATATAAAGATATAACTCTTGAATTCATTTATTCAAGAGTTATTTTGACCATATTTTGCTTACATTGTTTGTTTATAACTTCCTGTGTCATTCTCCTTTTATTAACTATTAAAAATGATTGCACAGATTTACCGTGCATATAGTGCACTCACTATATTATGCTAAATTGGCATTCTAATAATAATCTTGCCTTCGTACATTGCGGTGCATGTAAAAGTAATCACCAACGTTAAATACTCCTCAAGTACTCTTAAGCGATTTAATTTCCTGTAATTGTCGGTACAACACAATATAATAGGTCTGATGAATCAAGCGAAAGTTAAACGGGGACATTTAGAGGCACTTGAAGTATATATTTGGACAGCTTATCAAATATTTGCGGTAGTCAATTGAAATAACTAAAATTTCCCGTGAATTCTGCATAATCTATGTATATCATATTGGTTCTGTTAAGATGCTGATAATAGCATTACGATTGCTTCTAAACTATTACCAAATATAATATTGTACTTACGATTACGATATACAGATAGGTCATTTTTACTCCGACTGCAGTAAGACAACGAAATCAGGAATTTAACGATACTTAAATAAAAACCGGCAATTTTATTTTTTGAATTTCAAAGTTTAGTTTTTCTTGTATTAAATTTCAATTTCTTGCTCACATAAGTAAAATTGAACTGTACAACCTTTAAAATTAAATAAAATGAAATTATGCACATTTTGAGCCCATTTTATATCGTAATTTTAAAAAATAACAATAGAATTTGATGTTAGTTTTCACCTTCGATTTCCGCATAAACTACAAAGAAACCATACTAACATGAGGCAATTTTTTTTCCACAAATAATACATATTACTGTCACAGGAACAAATTCAAGTTTTTTTTCTATAGTTTATTTTTTATAGCATTTTTTTAATAAGTGCCTTTGTTACCTACAGAACGCGTGTATTCTTTTAGCATAGTACATACAAACTTCTATTGACATTTGACATTGACAGACAATTTAACCATAACCTCAAACTGTCATATTCGTACTGCATTATTTGCCCCTATGTACCCAATACCCAATATGACTTAACCTAAAAAATTCTGGTAACATATTCATTTGAAGGAAGGTTTTCATAAAAATGTATTAAAAACGATAATTACAAAAAAGACACTTATATTGGTGCCTTCAGTTCGTTCAATGATTGATAATTTCATGTAAATAAGAAAGCTAATTTTATTATTTTATCTAAAACCGAAATCCATTCCTCGATAAAGATATTTATAATCTTAACATAATCCACATTTTAAACCACGTGAAACACAACAGGAACATTTCTTTCACGGAAATGACTACTTATTAACAATTTTATAGTTGATGAGACAATTTCTTCTTCAAATAAGCAATGATAAAAAAATGACTTGAAATTATGAAATGACTAATCCGCACAGATGTTTTATCGTTCTTATGTACTACTGCACTAACTGTACTATTTAATACAGTAAATAAAGATTTAAAGATATCTCAAACATGTGTCCAAGTAATTATTGAAGAATGATTTATTTGTTTTATAATTCAGTAGGTACATATTTCGTTCTGATGCATATTGCAAATACCAGCATTTGCTAAAAATACAAACACTAAAATCTAAAATCAGCATACAATGTGAAATTGAGTAGTTAGCATACATAACAACATATGATGCAATATGCAGGAAAATTTAAGTCAGGTGTTAATAATATTTTGTATAGATTATTGCAATTTGAGAAATAATTATAATTATTTTAACCGGTGTTCTTATTTATTGTATCTATGCACTTGAATTATATACTTTTCACTTCGAGTAATTACCTTACACCCATAGTATATTTTAAAATGGTTTTGTAATAACGACCTCTTAAACCCCATTAATATAATATAAAATATACAATCAATTAAGCCCAAAATATACTTAATTAGTAATGCTGTTCAATTAAGTAATTAATTATCATTTTGACTACTATTTATATAGATTATAATCTGCCTCCTAAATAGTTAAACTAATCAAAATTTACAAGCAAGAACATCGAGTCCTTGAATCCATGGGTATTTATATAAAAGACAAACTTTGTACCTACATCTAATATCAAGAAGTTTTGATTTAGTATGTTCTATCATCTCTTATCGCACCGATCTTATTTTGAAGCAAAATATTAATTGCATAATACCAAATTAGACAGAACTTTCTTTTATCTTATATTTTAAAACGTGAACCAAAAATATACCAAAATTTGTAACTTACATGCTTTACTCGAAGCTTGAGTATCGTTTTTGGAATGCAAATTCTCGTACAATTCGTTTTGGATTACGCTGTACGAGTTGATGACACCCCATATCACCCCATTGCACACGAAGGAGCAAAATAACACCAACCAGGCCCTGGTGCCACCATCGGGCGCCGTATAACTGGTGGTCATCTCTTGAGTGCCTTTCTTTTCCGCCGAAGGCTTCGATTTCGTCAAAGTGGAAGTCTCCAAGTCGTTCTTCTCCAAGTCACCCATTGTCTCCTCTTCGATCCTTCAATAGACGAACGAAATTCAAGATTTATTATCCCTGCGATAAAGGGACGTTCGTCACATCAGAATTACCAGCGGATCCCGACCTGATACCCACGGGCTCACGTGCGAATAAACGGTTCACAAAACCGCTCGAACCTGACCTACTGCGGAACGATTGCGTGTGTATCAGTATCAAGTTTAGAGGATTCCTCTACATGTTTTCATAGTTGAAACGATTGGGAGCGAGACTACACGAAAGCTGTACCTATATATATTCCTAAAATAATTTTAGGCAAGAATTGCTTACTAAACTAATGAATAGGCCACTTATCTAGCACTGATACACTATACAAATTCATATAATATTTACTTAATGCAGTAAATACACACTAAAATATCATTTATTTAAATGTATAATAAAAACGGTAAATATAATTAAAATAACGAAATAATCTGACAGCTAACGTAACGTATAATCATTAAAATAAACCAGTTTATATCCATGTGTAAACTACAATATAAAATTGGGTGAATGCATTTTAAATAACTTGATAATTTTAGAATAACACCAAATACTATGTTTGAGAATTTATAATACATAAATAATTAAAGACAATTTAAATTGAAAAATAAATTATTGAAGAACTCTGTTATCAATTAAATTAGTGCCATCTTTAGGGAAATTTAATAAAATAGATAACAGCAGTTACTTGAATAATAATATTTATATTAAATACTTTAATGACGCTCTTAATTGAAATAATGTATACTCTTTTACCTATTATAAAAAAAAATTATACGTGAGGGGTTACATTGATCGGTAATATTTACTCTAATTTTCACGTTTTCTTTATAAATACTCACAAAGTTCGTTGAATGCGAATATTTGTTAGTTGATCGGTTGAACGTGCCAAATGAATCAGTGCCATCTTTTTAGCGCTTTTGCAATCGCAAAACGTCACAAGTTAAATGTCAAAATACACAACATATGCTGACTTTTATATTATTATACATTCACTAATACATTTTCACATTTTCTCTGCTTAAGAAACTTTTCGCACTTATAAGCTGTGTTTAGTATTAATCGTGCAGGATATTCGATTATAAAAATGGCAGATTGGGACGAAATCAAACGCTTGGCAGCCGATTTTCAAAAAGTGCAACTCAGCTCATCGGCCCAAAAGTATAATGCAATTAATAATATAATTAGTGGCGACGGTATTATATCTATTTTCTCCGATTTTTTAGACTATCAGAACGCAACTGTATCGAAATCGTATCATGGTTGATGAACCGCAAGATGATCGACCTTATTTTCACCAGCGATGGCAAAGAATACATGACACCCTCTCATCTGATAAACGATATCAGAGGGGAATTATACGTGAACGGCGGCAGAGTGAACCTTGTCGAATTAGCGAAGATAATCGGAGTTGATCTAAGCCACATCAACGCCCATTTAAATGATGTATTAAAAGGACATCGGGATATACACAGCGTTTTAGGGCAACTGGTTGATTCTACTTACATAACGAAGATTGCGGGGGAAATAAATGAGAAGCTACAGCAGCAAGGGCAGATAAACGTCAGCGATTTGACTTTGCAGTATGATTTGCCGGCGGAATTTTTACAACAGCATGTGATGGAAAAGAATTTGGGGAAATTAATATTCGGAAAACAAGATAAGAAGGATTCTAGGATATTCTTTACGGAGTCGTTTATTGCCAGGACAAAGGCAAAGATACGTGGGGCTTTAATTGGACTGACTAAACCGACACCAATTACTGTTATTTTGAGTCATGCCGATGTTTCAGACAGACTGTTTTTCTCGTTGTTCGATCAGTGTTGTCCATATGGGATGCTTACAAATCGACTTGTGGGGGCTCAGTATATTCCAAATGTGCATACAAGGTCACAAGTAAGTATAGCAAAGTCTATATTTTAATAAGATCTTTTCTTCTTTTTTGTTTGAGTTTGCTTGTGTTAATTAATCTTGTGTGAATTTTTTTTTTTTGGGAAATAAGTTTTAACTGTTATTTGTAAAGGAAGAAACAAAAACGCTGTATAGTATTGGGAATGTTGTTGCAAAAAATGTAGCAATGAAATGTACTTAAAATAAATTTAAAGTAAAAGTTTAAAACAAAATTAGTTTTTTACCATAAAATCTCATACAAGATTAATAAAATTCATATATAATTAAAAACTTTTTACCATTTAGGCTTCCATGTAGCTTCTAAAGGTCTTTCTTATTCATCTTATTTTACGTTTTAGAACGAATGGGTAAACAATTTCTATAAACAAAACGGATATTTAGAATTTGACGCTCTGAGTAGATTAGGAATCTCTGATTATAAAACATATTTAAAAAAACAGCTCGTGAATGAGAATATTATCTCGTTAAATTCTTGCATTATCTCTAGAAACATCTTAGATCGTGCCGAAGCTGATATAGATGAATGCATCAGCAGCAAATCCTACGTAGATCTACAAAACAATTTGCCCTCGGTCTTCAATGAAACCGACTTAAAAATCATTATAGATACGATCCTGACTAGTCGGAAGGCAAAAGAAACAGTCGTCATCGACAATTACATCTTAAGCAAAGCTTTTGTCGAAATTCTACTAAACGATTGCGATGACCAATTGCAAAAGAATGCAAATAAAATCGTTGAGAGCGGAAAGTATCAACACTACCAAACGGATTTGCAAATTTCAAGCGTTAAAACTCAAAAAACCGAGGAGAGTATAGAAGAAACAAAAACCGATAAACGAGAGGAAAGAAGAAAGAAAGCTACAGGTGGTAAGAGTGGTGGGGGCACACAGGGCAGGGAAACGAAAACTAAGTCGACTAAAAAGCATTACAGAGGTGGGGGTAAAGCAATTGCAGAAACTGATGAAGAAATACCAGAGAAGAAGTTGTTAACACTTGAAATCATCGAAGTAGATGATATCGTCGATATTATCCAAGCTAGATTAGAAGACGAAGGTTTAGAAGTGTTATTGGAGGCGATAGCACATTATATGCATCCGATCCTAAATGAGAAAGCTTTGGAACTGGCTGGGACGATTTACGCTGCAACAGTATCAGATAGAACGGCTTATAGGAGACATACTCATAACGAATTGCAAAATAAATTGAATGCATCTGTAGGTGATGTTAGATTATTCGAGAAGGGCATAAAATTATTCCCAGCCGATACACAAACACACCTACATAAATATTTATTGAAAACATTATGCACAGATATCTCAAACGAGCTATTAAACTACATTTCAGCCGAGGAAAACTTTAATACAACAGTCGATAGCTTCACCAATGAACAAAGATTGAAATTCGTTAATGATCTTCCACCGAATTTTAAGAACCCATTTACTGTCCTTGTAAAAACATTGACTGGGCAAAATGTCGAAGATTTTCTTAATTCAATCGACGAAGCATTAGCATCTTGCAGTATGATTTTGAAAAAGATTGATAAAAAGAGAGACCGTGTTGTTGTATTAAATCATAAACACACTCTGCTAGAACAGTTAGAAAAATGCGACGACCCTGCCTTGGTTTTGCACCTAACATCGTTAATCCTATTCATATCAGCTACGCAAAATATCTTGCATGCTTCTGGTAGACATGTAGCGTCGATTTTAGCTTTTCTGAAACAATATATGGGCAAGGAACAAGTCGATGAATTGACTTCTTATCATGGTAAGTTATTATGTGCAATATATAAAAATGTCTATTCTGTTATCTTCTTAGATTTCGTCACCTTAATGCTTTCTGGAGGAACTGAAGCTGAGAATGCTAAGGAACGTTTGAAAGAGAAAATGTCGACGATTAAAACCATCGCAAATGAATTTAAAAAAATCAATCCCGAAAAGAGTTAATAAATGCATAAATAAAGTTTTAAATATTAGTTTTATCAACATTATTAATATATTTTGATCATATATATAATATATACAAATATTGTACAATTTTGATAAGAATAATGTATATTATTGTATTTTTTTTTCTTTTTGCCCTGTTAGAATTTACTACGTACATTAATTTGTTAATTTTAACAATTTTAGAAAACGTGTGATGGTTGATTATTATAAAATTAAGTTTATTAAATTATGGCGTATATGTTATCTAGTATTTATAAGTTGTGATTAAAAAAATATTAAGTATAATTTGTTGTTTTATTACTGATACCGTTAAATTTATTCAAAAATATAAATTATTATTTAAAGTTAGGCAACCAGTATAGCAAAGGTATAATTTATGTCAATGTGGTTGCCTATAATCATATTAATTTTTATGAAATCTCTATTTTAATTTTTTTAAAATGTGTGTATAGTATTATATTTTATAGATTGAAAATAAATAATTTTAACAAACATAAAATAGCGACGAAGTGGCGAATTTTTTACATTTTGATGGCTCAAGGCAGATTTTTATGTAGCTTAAAATTGTTGGCCATACTGATCTCTCATGTAATATGTCGCCATCTATAATCACATAAGAAAGTTACGGTAGCTTAGGAAACGTCAAAATTACGAATTTTCTAGAATTAAAACGACAAATATTTACCTTTTCACACGAACTTAATAACACAGACAATAATGAGCGGCGAATTACTGCAATGTTACAACAGAGGATGCGGCCAAAAATACGAGGCCGATAAAAACAATGACGGTAACAATTTAGAGGTTATATCCTTAAATTTAAAACTATTTTTCTTTATATTTTAAATCAGATTCGTGTAGGCACCATCCGGGTGAGCCCTTTTTCCATGACGCCTACAAAGGGTGGTCGTGCTGCAATAAAAAATGCACCGATTTTACCGAATTTCTTAACATCAAAGGCTGTACGTTATCCAAACATTGTAACATTAAACCTCCAGAACCGGAGAAGCAGGTGCAAGAAATCCCAGACGTAGAAGTGGTGGAGGTGAAACCGATGGAGAAAACTATGGAGAGACCTCCATACGATACTCCAATGGTGATTATGAAACCCAATATTTCACCTTCTGTAAAACGTAATTTACAAATGACAGTTCTGGGCGATACAAACGTGAGAAATGACGAAATCCCCGTTGGGACTGCATGTAAGAATAGCGGATGTACGACGGCTTACGTGAATTCCTCTTCGGATGAAGGAGTTTGCACATATCATCCTGGTGTCCCGATATTTCACGAGGGTTTAAAATTCTGGTCTTGTTGCCAGAGACGTACAACTGATTTTAACACATTTTTAAACCAGATTGGTTGTGAAAACGGCAAGCATACTTGGAAGAAAGAGAGCGATAATACGAAAACGGTTAAATGCAGGTGGGATTTTCATCAAACTGGGACACATGTTTTTGTTTCGATTTATGCGAAAATGTATTCGGTGGAATTGAGTGTTGTGAAATTGAATCCGGTGAGGTTGTGTGCGAATTTGGTATTCCCGCTTGAAGGAAATGCCACGTTTAATTTGGATGCCGAATTAAATGGGGTAAGACAATTTTGTAACACAAAATATTATTTGTTGAAATTCGGTGATTGGATTTTGTAGATAATAGACGTTGAGAAGAGTCAAGTTAGTATGCTTGGAACTAAAGTTGAAATCAAAATGAAGAAGGCTGAACCGCGCAGTTGGACGAAATTGGAGTATGCTACAAAATCCAATGGAGGGAATAAAGAAAATATTAGCGATTTGACACCTAGAGTAGAAGGAGTGAATTTAGACGATTTATAGAATATGTTTTTGAGATAGGAGATTTTATATCACTTTATATTGAATATAATGTGTAATTTATGGTGCAAAATAAACTAATTTAATTTTTGTAACATGTCTTTAAATAAAATCATTTATTTACTTATATCGTTTCTATATTTTTGCAATTTTATAAATATTTAGTACATAACATGGTATCTATTATTACTATTACATTAATTAAATTAAACAAAAACATTGTACATACATACTGCTACACAAAATACAATAGCGGAAAAATTAAATTAAATAATGAGCATTAAAGGCATTCAATAATTAAACTATTAAATACAGGTAAAATAAAGGATTCGGTTTTTATTTATATACATTTACTACAGTCTGCTTATTATAATATAACAAATAATTAATATAAAATTTCATATTTAATGTCATTTCGATACATGTTAATATTATTATAACTTCAGTATGAATCTGTAATAGGAACAAATATGGCAATGTAATTTTATATTTCTATTATTAATATTACGAAAAAGGCACATCATATTGCAATTATCACGTTCTTCAGTGTTATTAGTTAGTTATCACAAATGTAGATACACCTATGATAAAGTATTGAGTAAATATGAGATATTGTTAAATGCTATATAATTGCAATTAATACTTTTAGTATGTAAAATAAGAAATTATTAACAAAAAAGGCATTTTTCGTAGAAGATGGTCCGTAGTATTGAATACAGTCAACGTTCGAAATCTCGAGCTAAATTTATTGAAAGTAATTTTTTCTATTTCGATGCCATAACGAAGCTTTTTCTATAATCATGGAGCTGTTTCCAGTACCTTTTTAATTTTGGGGTTGGTACCATTTTGCAACTGTCACCTGTCAGAAGTTATTTCATGATTATTTAGGTTGGTTTTATTCACTACAGAATTGAAATTGATGATTGTATTTAAAAATAATAAATAAAAATATGTTCTCTATTACTAATGCTAGAAACAAAGAAATACAATGCGAAATTTGAATAAATCAAAGTCAAATTTAAATTCACCTGTCAGCGCTAGGAAGCCATCAAATAAAAAAATCCTGAATTTTATCTTGAAATAAAAACATTCGTTTTAAATTAGTAAAAAACCCGGTTTAGTTTATCCAAACTTTACAACACCACACTTTATGAAACCTGTGTTTCAATATACTATTTTCTATTTCGCACGTACAATGGGCACGTTGTGCAATCAAATATGCGCAATATAACTTTTTAGGCGTGGTTGACAGAAGATTCTTGTGTTTTTTTACGTTTTGAAGATGGAGTTTAAACACGTATCCTCCCATTCGATTAATTTGTTGCAAGATTGTATCACCAACATGGAAATATTGAAATTTGCGTGAATAAAAAAAATCCAATTTTAAATAATAAATGAAAGTAAACTAATGCGAAATGTATAAAACACACGTGTCACAATGACTGTTGTAATATTCATGATTGAACTCATAGTGATTGAACTCGTATTATAAACAAACGTCATTGTGACACTTGTGTTTTAATACAGGATGTCTTCGAAAGAACCGTACGGAATGGGATGATGCAATTTTATTAGATCTAAATTCAAAATATTTTGCGCAATTCCCTCGTAGACGTGAGAAAAAAAATAGCAAACCTATTTATAAAATGATCGTTACGTCATTGCACTTCAAGGAGGGCAGTCTGGATTTGATTTGAGTAGTGGTAAGCGAACACAATTATTCAGGAGTTGATTAACGAGTAATTGTCAATAGAATATGAGCACTTCAGTTCAATTTTCAGATACATACGTGTCTTTAGTTCTAATTCATTTTACTAAACTGCGTCTTTGAGTCGCTTCGCAGTTTACTAGTTAGTAGGTATCGTGGCGTCATTCATAGATGGCGCTTGTAAAATGCTAATATAAGATCGCATCTAATTAATAAATTATATTTCTTCTTAAAAAAAAGAGGATATTATCAGAAAAAAGAGATGGGAATTATGCTTCTCTATATATAAAGAAAAATTTGATCATTTGTAAATTATTGACAGCTGACATTTTCGTACGTAGTCAACTTTTCCCACCAAGATTAGATGACGCTGTATTTACTAGGTAGTGCATTTTATTTGCATCCATATTCTGTGTTCCAGTTTTACCTGATATGTTTTAATTTCTAACCTTCAATTTTATTTCCCTTCGATAATGCGAACTTTTCCTAATTCGGGTGAATCTTCGTACTTCTTAGTACGAGTTATTGAGCGTTGACTGTACCTAAATTTAATAATAATTTTCGTTTAATTCGTCAATTCCTTAAATTATCGCAACGTATTCTCTTGAATTTCACTAAATTAAATGCGTTTTATACGATCACAGGATTATTTTTCTTTTTAGCGGTAGATAATTAAAAACAAAAATACAATTCTTCGTTATCTACCCCTATGCCTCGTCTGCAGATAATACTCTTGTAAGTCCTTAAGAGACCCGAAAGTACTCGCTTGGCTCCCGCGGCACATTTTTTGCTGTAAAGCATCTAAATTTTCACTAACACACTCGGCAGGGTGGTAAATATGGACTAAACCCGGATCGACAGTACGTACTGGTTGAATATCTGATTTTACTACCGCGTCAAAGAAGGCCACGTCCTCCATCCCCCAACCTTTGATTGTCGTATTAAAACCCCGGAGTTTAACGAAGTCACTCTTGTATAAACTAACTATACCGAAGCCGTATTGTCTCCACGATCCGTTATCTTCGTTTAACAGAAGTTCTTTATCAAATAATCTATAGTCGGTATCGTCGTAATGTTTATGAAACTTTTTCGGGTCGTACAAACTGTAAACCACGGGGAAATAAATCGTTGTATTACGTATAGTATTTTGCCTAATCCTAAGGAGAGTTTTCCCGTTGAACGCCATGTCAACGTCGATGAAGAACATCAAATCATCCCCTCGTAAAGATTCCGCTCCGAATTGCAGCGCTCTACCGCGCGCGAACGATTCTTCGAGTATTACAACGCGTATATCGGCACTTGTATATCGGTCCCGTAATTTCTCGATTAACAGCAGCGATTTCTCGTAATCCGGATTTTCGTTTTTATATAACACTATCACTAATCGCGTCAGTTCGTTTTCGCGCAGGCAAACGCGTTCGTAGAAATCGAGGAAGCGCACGCAAGCGTTCAGCCGACCGCTCAGCGGTAACACGAAACTGATAGTTTTTTTGTGGACGGTGTTTTGGTACGCGTCGAAAATGGCGGGTATTTGAAAATGCCTGCCGATGTTGGTGATGCTCTTGAAGATCTTCTGGTGCAGGAGGAGGTTGTCCTCGTTGATTTCTTCGGGGGAAAAGGCATTGTTGACGTCGATTTCTCGAATTTCCATACCTTTAATGGCGAAGTTTAAAAATGAAAATTAAACGAATATCTAATTAGATATTTTGACGTTTTAGTATAATTATTTAAGTTTTAATTTGAAGTGAATCATAATCAGCGAAAAGATAAGACAAGAAAAGTCACTTCCTGTCGGCACCTTCGATGTTTGTGTCGCTGCAAAATAACCAACAGGAGTAATACAGCTTCTAGTTTTAATATACACTAATCATAAAGAACGATTATTAGATAAGAAACTAAACTCAAAATGGTGGTTTCTATTGAAACTATTTACGTATGTATGAAATTATATGATGATGAATTACCAACCACAAAAAAATTCGATACTAGCATCTTGTGTGAACTGTAACCAAAATAAATTAATATTAACGTCATAACAATGATTGCAGTGGCGCCCTCTATCTAAATGTGACCCTTCTTGTCTTATCTGAACAATCTGAAACTAACTATGTAGATGCTTTTTATTTACTTGTGAAATGAAGTAAGATGAAAAGTTTAGCTCGCCCTATTTTAGTGAGTTCATTTTTTCTTGTGTACACGATCTTTTTATTATATATTATAGTACTATTGTAAATATAACCTCTATTACCTTGTATATAAAACAGATTTTGTAAATAAAGTGTTTAACGTACGATACCAAAAAGATTTAATTGGAATTGGTTAGAGCTTGGTTTATTTCTCCGATTCTTCTAGTTCTATATCGTACCACCAGGCAGCAGCATACTTGTCAACTATCAAATTTAATGACGGATGACATGATGCAGTTGAACAACATAAGTTCTAAGATAAATACATTTTAAAACACAGAAGAATGTGTTTGTGTAAGATCGAACAGTTAAGGAAGAAAATATGTTGCCTGTTCCCCGTAGATAATGAGCCATGTTTAGTTGTATCGTTTTTGGGGTTATGTTGTATAAAAAAATGTGTGATAATTAAATATTAAAAATCAGGGAGAAGGCGTTGAAAATGAATTTTATCAACTCCTCTTGTTCAACGTTAAAGTGTTTCACAATTTCCTTACGTCAGAAAAACAAAGGCCAATTTCCAATTTTACTTCATAATTTATCATTACGGAAATTTTACCGGATGTACAGTGAATCTACTAAGTACTCACACTATTGATCTCATAATAACTATTGAAAAGGTATTTATTTATCCGCAATGTCTCCTGTAAACGTAATGAGGGTTTGAAACTTGACTTCCTGTTTTAATTCCTTTGAAACTTTTTTCTAACCTAGAAACATGTTATTACCAACTTTATGTATAGTCGAGATTGGCGGTTCCAGGTATTTATTTATTTTATTTCACTTCACCTAAATTTCAATTGAGTCAATATATCACCGGAAATAAGCGACACGACGGTTCTGGAATACTATTACGAAACTCTACGGTAGTAAAAAAAGTTAAAACCGATCAAGTTAATCTTCTAACTCGACTACGGGCTATGTAAATACTATGCTCTCGTCACGAAATGCCACCGATGCAGACCTCATCCCGGAAATAGAACCATCGAAATGTGCTTAAGTGTCGATAAAATGCTCACTTTCGGATTTTCACACAAACAAAAATGTTTTACGGCGAGAATAAGCCATTATATTTACCTGTATATGTTTGTTGTACGTAAGCATGGCGTCTAACGGTAACAGTCATCTTGTGGCCCCTATATTTGCGATAGACTAGCAGAAGGTCTAAAACTAAATCGACCCCATTCAAGGGATCCAACCTGATGTAAGCGTAGAAAACGTCTTTGAAGTCGATAACGCGTCCTCTCTGTTTCGAATATTGGTTGATAATCTCCATAGCCTAAATTGAAAGATGCAATGCCAACATATAAACAAATAAGACTTGAAAGAAAAATACATTTAAATAATAATTTTCCTGTCATTTAGTTTCTATTTATGCCACAAAGATGGCGTTTTTATTTTCTAAATAAGATATTTTTAATACATTCCATTACCTCTCTTAAAATATCATTAAATCCTTCAGTCATGGTTGAAGGGATCCGGCGTTTAGGGTTGGTATCCCTGTAGGAAAACAACGTCCTATTGATGAACTCCCAGTCGAGAACGTCACTTAATTTGTTAACACGAAATCTGTTTAAACTTGGTGGTATACCTGTTAAAGTATAGATAAAAAAAAGTGATTTTAAAATTTACAATGAGAAATTTTGCATTTATTGTTATCAACACCTAACTTCCTGTTAATACCAACTTAAATGCACTGAACTATAAACAATGTTTTTAAGGAATCAATGCCACGTCTAAATTAATTTTTAGAGATAAATAAGTAATGAAAGATAATTACAATTTAGAATTAATTAAATTATCCAAACCAATCACCAATTAATGATAGCCTTTTGGCTCGTTAATACATTATAAATTTATGGTTATCGTAAGAGCTATATAGACTAAATATTTTCTACAGAAATTATTTATAATTAGATTCTGTTATAAAAAGTGCATAACTATGTAATGTACGCTAATATATACAGTCTAAGTGGATTAATAAAGTGTAAACTAACTGTTTCGTTGCTCCGTTTAATAATAGTTTTAGTAAAAATTACGTACTGTAACAGTAATGCTGTTATAAAAACGAGTTCACCAGAAACGTTATATGTTACCCCTTCCTATTTAAAAGCGTTTAAGATGAATTAATACATTAATATTACAGTAGCGAAATAATAGTAATGGAAAAAATTGACTTTATTTGCCCTAACTTAAGTGGTCCCCTTTGATCGCTTTGAAGTACAGTTATTTTATAGCCAGCATATGTTACTTTGTGTTTATTTTATACTTGTAGTGCTGCTTGCACGCAATATTTATAGTTACTTTATAGCGCCATATTTTTTTAATAGTTTTCTGGGAAATTGATGAAGATTCACACGATAAATCCTGCAAAGTTCGATAGAAAAAAATATTGCGGGCGTTTTTACTGCGAAAAACATGGCAAATGTAACGTTTCTTTTTTTAATGTGGTTACACAATTTTTTTATTATTTTAGTTTTTTCTAATACGTTTGTATTTACAATTCGACAACACTAGCATATTAAAGTTAATTACCCTATTCAATTTTTGGCTAGTTTAACTGATTCTTTCATTTTAAATAAGCATGAGTCACTCATTATATTCCTATAACATCGTCAGAAATAGATGTATACTCTGTAAACTTTAGATTTGACGTTAAACGGTTCGTAAAATCCACAAGGTCTATCAGAAATTAAGCAAAATTGAAATAGTCTACCTCGCACCTCGCAAACATTGCAGCATAAAACTCAAATCTATTATACGGTTGAATTTACATTGAAGTACTGCGAGTAAACGCGGGATATTTGAATTTTTATATCGGTTATGGACCCCCAATTTGATTCGGCCTTGACCGAGAAAGCTAATGCAATTTCCAACAGTGAATGAATGACATCTTTTCCTGGTATTGTTGTATATGTCATTGTATATGTTTAATATATTCGAACTCCGGAAGCGCTAAAATTCGGCGAACATGTTTTATGTATGTGCTAATATAATGGGTGTCAGACGAGAACGATTTAAGATGACATGATGATTTTATCACTTTTCCATTAACTAACATAACACGCGCGACATTGACTCTGCTTTAAACATAAGTTGATATAAGCCACATGTATAGTAAGTAATAGGCGTTTAAAATAAAATCTCATACGCAAACAGAGAATAGTCGCCGGAAAGATGCAGAACGTCAAAGTCGAGAAACGAATAAAGAAAAAACAAACTTGAATGCTCAGATGGACATGTGCATAAAATTCTTACGTAATTTATTAGGCCAAATGGTTGGTTGGTTGGTTATGGTTATGACATTATACATACTAATAATAAAGCACACACTGTAAATACATACATACATAAATATAAATATAATGTTTAACTCCATGACGTAATCCTAACCAACATTGTTGTTATACACTGTTGATTAAAACTATTGTACTTACCTAATAAACTCGGATCGCCTAGGTATTTCTCCGAACCTTGCGGCTCCTCAAAAAGCGGGACATCCTTCACGATTTTAGCTGAAGATAATCCATCTAATCCTACACCTAACTGTTGCATAGAATTGGCGATATCACGATGTAAATAGATGCTTTCCTGTTTGAGCGTCTGAATCAATAAACCCTGTAAATACATAAAACAACACAATTCTTTTATAGTAATCGTATCTATCTTGCAAAAATAACCTAACACTATATATATTCTGCTATACATATTTGTTATGACTTGACATTAGCCAGGATCGTAACTTAAACAATTATAATCGCAAAAAGTACTAACATTCTAAAAATAAAAAATTAAATGCAGACACAAAAAGATAAGTTTAACATTAGCATAATTCCATTGACGAACATATCTTGACGTCGATTTTTACGAGGACATAAATCAAGACAACTCCTGCATACCTAATTCGGACATAAATTTTCATTAAAAATTATTGCACAAGACCTACTTTAACGGTGGAGTTTTATAGGTGTAATGTAATGTAGTAAAGGTTTACGGTTTCTTGTCTGTGCGTCTGTAATAAGAAGTACTGAGAAACTAAATAATGAAATGCGAAATAACAAGAACGTATTCATAATTTCATTCTTAATTTAACCTTAAATACAACATATTGAAAATGCTTCAATAAATGTGGCTGTGTAATATCGTGAGATTGTAACTAAATTATTTTTTTTTACAATTAATAATTACGTAAAATATAAATAGATACAACCCATAGAAAATTTGTTCTTATTAAATATAAGATAATGCACATCTAACAGTAAAATTATTTATAATAAAATGCCATTTGTTATGAAGGTTTGTTGATTGAAACCCGTTATTATTATAAACCAACTGAAGGCGTAAGTACTTTATAATTTAAGCGTATTATTGTGTAAATACCCTGTCAAACTAGATATATTTAACTGGAAAAGCTATACAAAATAATTCCAACAAGTACATACTATAGTACTAGAATTGCTTAAAACTCAACACTACAATAACATCGTTTACAACATACAATATTTAACGTTCAAAAGGTATATTGTTGAAACAAATTCCAAATATTTAGGTAATATATTTCTTCCCTCTTCGTGTGTAGTTAACTATTTCTTTTTTCAAAAAGCAAAATATTATGTGAGTGTAAAACTATCCTAAATAAAAAAAAATGCTCTGGTATCATAGCGCTTTTTTTCGAATTGAGGATTAAATGTAGACATTGAACCTGCATACTTTGAGATGCAGACGCTTATACTCTCACAAAAAATTAACATATTCTGTTTACTATATAGTTCTGGCATAATAATTACTTTTGAAGCTAGCATAAAACAATAAGAATTCTTTTTACGAAAACAAAGAAGATCACGGCCGATTCCATATAGTATTTGACGTCGGCAAATTACAAGAAGGAAACTCCACATTTAGTTCCCTTAAGCAGGAGATAAATTATATGTTCCGCACATCCTTTCGCTTCAAGGTTTCGGAAATTGTAATTTCAAGTAATATGTGTCACATCCATGTTTGTAATATCACGTCGTCTGATTATAATAATAAATTATTTTTATTTTTTAATTTTATTTAGTAAATATTCCTCGTTTGTAAATCTGTCTTTTCGCATATGGTTATTTTCTTATTAATGTAGGTATTCAAAGAAAATTTATTGTTCCGAAGCGCACCCTACAGGTGAAATACAGCATGAAAATAAATATACTTGAAAACGGTCGCGTTGGTTTGTGTGTGAAAGTTTTTTAGTTTTAAAATCGATTAATGTGTGTACCTAAGTGATTTAAGTGCAGCGTGTATGAATTGAACTTTTATCGGAAGTTGTATTTTTCGCAGCGCTACGAAATATACATACATGGGTTTTGGGCACGAAGAAAAACTGTCGTTTACGCCGGTTTCCATGCAGTAAGTACTTCTTTAATAACGTATTGCCAACACTTGCTTATTACGTATTTTTATTTACACATCTATAGTAATAAATAATCATTGGATGTTACAACAATATCAAGTGTAAATTCAATTACAAAATTGCGTATTGCGCCCTATATACGCCGTAGCAAATTTCAATTGAAAGCACCAGGCAACAGCATTATGATGATGTGTCAAATGTCACGATATTATAAAGAATTTCCTCATTGTCAAGAATTTTCGTAAAGGAAAAAGCGCATTAATTATGCTAAATGTAACCTATTAACTTATTTACCCCTTATTGCGTATTATATACGCCACAGCACTCTTGTTTAGATGTTTGGTTAGGTTCTTAGCAGTTGCGAACGATCGTTTGTCCCAAATTGCTGACGAGTACGAATTACTTACCCATTCATTTTAATAAATTTCTTACTATTAATCCCATTAGCGAAACGTCGTTCGTCTGCCTTAACTGTACATACATGCAGACTGTCTTTCCGTCTCGCCGTTTTATAGTAGATAATAGCAAAGCGAATAATAATCCGGATGTTTCTTGGCTGAACTATCGCATTGGATGACGTTAGAATTATTTGAAATCATCATGCGCCTTATAAAAACTGCTTAGAATACGCACACCTTTGTATTTCTATTTTTAGAGCGAATTTGCCTGTATTGGTAGCGTTGAAAGCTGATTTTAATAAATTCAATTGAATAAGTTGCAATGGAATTACCTACAATACTTATAAGAGGTTTTTCATATTTGTTTTGTAGCATCTGCGAATGCATTTTTTATGTAGATATTCTACGTAAAATCTATTTAATGTAGATTCACGTAAGTGAACGAAATATTTATTTTGCATTATTAATTTGAGGTTAAATCACGAAGGAAAACATTTATTTAAGCCTATAGTATTTATATATTATATTATTAAAAAAACAATAACTACCTCAGTAGAATTAAACAGATATTAACTACCAATCATTATATAACCGATAAAATAATAGGAAAAGCACGTACCTACATATTTAATATTAGTGTTGCACTCAAGGCTATGACAAGTCTAAATTTCGCAAGTCAATATTTGATGAAAACACCTGCTTGTGTGCGTGTGTACTCTTTTATAGGTAAATACACGAAACCAATATAATGGTAAGCACAGATATTTTTTTATAACGTTGCATTTCAAGGCCCGGCAAAAGATATCAGTATAAAAAGAGTCGACCGACCTCAAACGTAACAAGTAATCTTTATAGCCAAACAAGTAAGAATTATTTTCGTAAATTTCATGAATTGCTTTTAAGTATATTAAAAAAAAATAAGCGTCAATGTTCAAGGTTGTGTTGGTAGCAATCCAAAACTAAATTAATTGTTAATTGTCGGGTACTTAGAACCGCTTTCCTTGTTTTTACACACGCTATGTTTAAAAATGAATTATTTATGTATCTAGGTACCGAATTTTGAAAAATAGCTGAAAAAGATGGTTATCTTAAAATGTGATGTTACCTAATATTTTTTTTTTATGATAAGCATATCTATAAACATAATTAACTGTAAGATTAATTATATGGGACGTATTTTAACCTTATACTCTCCAAGGCTTGGAGAGTCTGAATTTTTACATACTAACTTTTCTAAATGCATTCATCAAACACAATCTAACGAATCAGCAACGTGTCATTGATACATGTATAAGCATATATATATGTTTAAACCTATTAAGTTAGTTAAATTATCTGATGTATATAATGGCAATAACAATAATAAAAACTGTTTTATATTGCGGGCAATTTAAGCAATGGCGAATTTGGCACAGACCTATTATGTTATCATACGACACAGTAAGAAAACTGAGACAAGCTCGTGTTTTAAACTGATGGTACGTGCCCTGTTTATTCTGTTGCAGAGCAAGATGTGCTATTTTATAGTAAGTTTGGTTTGACTTTTATACAAATGAAACTCTCCTGATCTAAGACTTCTTATGTTATATTATTTATTTGTCTAATTGCAAGTATAGTGGATATTTCATCAGTGTAACCTTCTAATTCTGTTTAATTAAAAAAAAAATGTTATATATCTGATAACCATCATTATAAATTATACAAGTACATAGGTATACTATTATAAAAGTAAATACGATTTTTATCTAAATATGTGCCACTTTTTAAAACAATTCAAACTGCAAAGTTCTCCTATAATAATATTCTTATATTTATGGGCTATCTTAAGAAAAATCTGTAGGATTCTTATCTCCAAATTAAAAGATCTATCGACCGTCATTAAACGCACGTAAGAGTATAGACACAGAAGCATTATCTGTAATCTGTATATTTTGAGTAGTATACTTGTAACTCCCATACGATGACTTTAAAAACCTCACTATGATATCACCACTCCACTATAAATATGCAAAAGTGTACAATTACAATCTTTAGTGCCTCAATCACAAAGCGGGGCATCATTTCTTTTATTGCACAAGGAAACTATACATTATACGAGTTCTCGGTTTGGAAGCGTGCAGTTGAGGTCATTTCCGTTGAACACACCAACCAGATGGTCGCAACTCTCAACGACTTGTGTCGGTATTGTCTTGTCTATACAATACTACTACATAAACATCCAGTTCATTACAAACATCAAATGTTAAGCCGCTTTTCTAGTAACTGTATTGCGGTACTTCCAATTGTATCATATTGATAATATGAATATCAAGAATCGCTTAAATTTGTGTTATTTTTTTTAATTCTAAGTAAATTAAAGCCATTAATTTGCCTAACGTATATTGTAGGTCATTACCACATTTGCAGAGGTAGATATATATATTTAGAAAGTGTACATTTCATCTCGTTATTTCATTATGAACGCGAAAATAACGCAGTAGTTGCACAGCGTGAGCCAAATAGACGATATTTGTTCCGCTAATGTCACTTCCTTAGACTTGTGCGTGTACTACGGCCGGTAATTATACTTAAATTGAGTCATTATCGCTACTATATACATAGGTGGCATCCTGCGTTCACCAAACTGTTTAATTTCGTAATAAACTGCGGTATTTTACAACTTTCCTCTTGTTTGTACGCCGTGAAAACTGCATCTACGTGGGGTCTATATAGCGTGCAGTACCTACCTTTACGTATTTGTGCAAGCGATGCATGTACTGGGGTTGCTTGACAGGATGTAAGGTGATCGCTCTGTGCACTTCCTTCTGTTTCAAGTCGCCGGTGAAGGCTGCGCTCCCACTTTGGTTGTGGTAGAGTATCACTTGCATCTGGATAAGAAAACCGATCAAAGTGACATATGCTATTATTTCTTACTATAGTAATATTTTCTTTTATGATTTGTGGGATGATCTGTGTCGAAACGTTTCTGAACATATGAGTTTCTTGGTGAATACCTTTTGAAGGATATAATCACGTGGAAAAATTGCAAATTTCACGTTTAGCACCGGAGCACCTCAATAGCCCAGCGCTAAAGTGGCTGTTCTCGTAATCTTAAAGGTTGTGAGTTCGAGCCTCGGTGGTGTCGTTTTTTTTTTTTTTTTTTAATATTTTTGAGTTATGATTATTTTAGAATATTATTATTAATTATAATGTAAATGCTACAGATTTTCTGTAATAACATTCATTTATTAATATTAAATCAGCCATAATCTTACTATCGGTGATATAATTAAATAATGGAAATAATGCTATGGATATTAACGTTATCTGTGAGAAATGTTACAAGGGAGATACTACGTACTATAAATCCTTTATTTCACAGGAGCGGCACCATTCAATCATTGTTGCATAATAAGAAACTAGCAATAAGTATTTTATTATATACCTAAATTAAATATCCGTCGGTTAGTTCTTCAATAAATCGATCGGTTTTAGTGTGTAAAAGCAAGATACGTCGTGAAACATCATGTTATAGTTCTAACAGACAAATAAAAGCATATATATAGCAACGTGAAACACAGCGGCTAGATTATTAGCCCAATTAAGTTGTAATTGATTTGACAGTTGTACGAAAGGAATTCATAGAATTAAATTAACTATTTCTTGAACTGGCCATCCAAATGCTCCGTTGAGATATTTTCCGCTTGGGTCACTTCAGAGTCATGCGAAATTAAAAATTAACAAAAACAAATTAAACATTTTCATGCGAGTATATACACAGGCTGGCTCACCACATTCGTGTCGGTTTATATATAGGAAATGCGATATAATATTTTCAAAATATTTTTATTAGGAGTACATAAATTCATAAGGAGCACCTTTTGAAATTGTTTAGAAATATATGTCATATTATACAGCCTGTTAAAAAATTACCCAATTATAGTACTGGTGGAAATAAACAAAAAAGTCTTAGTCAACATGGGCCCGCAATTCAACTGTTTTTGACATATAGTCGATTGCATATTTTAAAATAAAAAAAAAACATTTTTCGGTTTTGAGAATAGTTCCCTTTGTCAAACAACTGATTGTGACTTAAAATTAGTTCTGTCAGACATCTGTCATCAGATTATTTATCATTTGCGTAAATTTTTTGTTGTTCTCAAATTATGCATAAGTACACAAATGCAGAAATGGCCGATATGCATTTTATGTACGGTCGTGCGAATGGTAATGCCACTGAAGCACGGCGTATGTATGCCGAAGAATTTCCAAATCGGTTGTTACCGAGTGATAAGATTTTCTCAAGACTTCATATCCGGCTGTCCGAAACTGCTTCATTTAAAATTAATGGTGGTTCTGGTAGACCTAGATCAGTTTCTTCTCCCGCAGTAGAATTAGATATTTTGAGACGGGTAGAAGACAACCCAAATATTAGCACCCGAAGACTTGCCGCAGAACTGAACGTCAGTCATCCTCTCATTTGGAGAATTCTGCGGGAACAGCAGCTCTATCCCTACCACATTCAACGCGTGCAAGTTCTTGCTCCTCTCGATTATGATGCACGTTGGGTTTTTTGTCATTGGGTTTTACGAAAGCTGGCAGAAACTCCTAATTTTGCGACTCAGATTTTATTTAGTGACGAGGCTGGGTTTACAAGAGACGGAATCTTCAATTTTCATAACAATCACGTCTGGGCAGATGAAAATCCCCATGCTGTTGTTGAACTGCATCACCAAAACCGTTTTTCGCTAAATGTTTGGCTTGCTATTTTTGGAGACTGTTTAATTGGTCCAGTATTTCTCCCTAATCGTTTAACGGGACAAGTATACTTGGATTTTTTAAGAAATTAATTACCCGTTTTGTTGGAAGACGTGCCACTTTTTAACAGATTAAATATGTGGTTTATGCACGATGGAGCTCCTGCGCATTTTTCCATTGTAGTTAGCAATTTCTTAAATCAAGATTACAACGAGAGATGGATAGGACGGGGTGGACCAATTGCATGGCCACCTAGGTCCCCTGACCTGACACCTCTAGACTTCTATATTTGGGGGCATCTAAAACAATTAGTGTACGCACGATCTGTAAACAATTTGGAAGAACTCAGGCAACGAATCGTAAATTGTTGCGAGGAAATTCGGAGGACTCCAGGAATTTTCGAAAGATTGCGTCGATCTTTCATAAGAAGGTGTGAAGCGTGCTTAGAAATGAACGGTGGACATGTAGAACAATTTCTTTAGTTTTACTTTAAATAAACATTTGTTTAATTTACATTGCGATCAGAATTTCTTTGAAAATTTGTATCCTACTAAAACAATATGCAATCGACTATATGTCAAAAACAGTTGAATTGCGGACCCATGTTGACTAAGACTTTTTTGTTTATTTCCACCAGTACTACAATTGGGTAAAATATCCTACAACCTTTTTTTAACACACTGTATACGTAACTCAATCCGTTTCCGAGATAATGAACTATTCTTCAAAATAATGTAGACCAAAATTTTGAGAGATGTCAATTAATTGCTAAATAATTTGTAGAAATATTATATCCCTGAACAAGCTAATAAAGAATCAGCCAAAGCTCAGATTAATCTATGAAGGAATCGTTTTAATTTGAACAGTTTGGCTGCCTTCCCAGAAACCTTTCAAGTTTTTGTCCTAAGTTAGTACAGCCAGTACTACCACTTTTATTGTGTAATTTGGTTTTATTTTGACCATTGAAATTATATTAGGTTGTTATTTTTTTATTAAAAAACTAATTATCCCATTGAATTCGTAAACTCCTAAAATGGTTTTAACCAAAATTTCAATCAAATATCTTTTTTAATAAAAAAATTATGAGAGAATAATTTGTTTAAGTTTATCATGCATTATTTCACAAATCCTTTTCTTACAAGATCTACTGACCAAAATTTATTACACAAAAAATAATATTGAAAGTAGGCTATGATGTGAATACTAAATGCAATGCAGATCCTGTATAAGGGTGCTTCCATTTCAAATGGGTCACACTGTACACATAATACAAAGGAATTAGCAAAACTGTTCGCGAAGATAATGAGTTTAAAATCGTATGACTCTCATACATTACTATAGCTACAAATAACTATAGATAAATCTGTTTTGATTTTGACAATATCTCAATCATTATGTTACTTATATGTAGCTACACACAGTAGCTTTTGTAATTAATACCTACATGATGATAAGGATATAGTAAGTGCATGGTATCAGAAACATTACAAACTATGTGACGTAATACGATACAAAGGACTGATTTAAATTTGTCAAGTTCTGTTTGTTTAAAAACAACGTTTAGTAAAATTTTTTATTAACGTGGCAATTGTGCCTTCCTGTGCATATTGTTTGGGTTTATAACACATCGTTTCTGCATGTATAATTTACGATTCAAAGATCAATTCTGAAATATCATTTATAAAATTGCTTCACTTGCTAAATTTCTCTTTGTTTAATTAATTTTCCATATTTGTATATCGTTCATCCTTTGTACTAATTAATCTTCCATTTTTTTTTTAATCGGATGAAAATGAAATTTTCGTCATCCTCAAACGAACTATGTACTGGTTAATGTTAAAATTGTTTGTGTATTTATAAGAACCCATAGTTTATAGTGAATATTTCTTTGTAGTATACGCACAATATAAACAAATATTTATATACATAAACGAAACTATAAATATGATTTTTTTGCGAAACAAAACTTTATTTTGACTGAGCCAAACTAATATTTACGAAAAGTCAAACACATCTTATCTTAACACATCAGCAAACACCTAAACGCACCAGTTTATTTATTCGCATAAGCATGTGTTTTAAATTTAATATTGTAGTTTGATTTTTCTACTGTTATAATTTACTTCAATTTAGTGTATCTCAAAATTTTTGTTGTTTATTTAAAATTGATTCCATTATAACAACGTGAATAAACTGAATGGAATCTATTATATGTATGTATACTAGATTAAATGAAATTTAACTCCTAAATCATGCGTTTTTGCGATTATTACATACATTAAAAAAGAATGAAAATATGATGCCAGAAATTGTTAATCGTGTTCTGTATGTGATGAATGATTATATATATAGATATATATATGGTGGACATTACCAAGAATACATTTAAATAATACGTAATCTAACATAAAAGAGGTGTTATATCTTCTATTTTAAAAACTAATATAAGCATATAAAAAAAAACCAGGCAAGTACTATCACCATAAAATAATAAAAGAGATTAAGTGAACTAATGCTGGAAAATTGTGCAATTTTATTCGGGTAATGGTTATACTGGCTGATGTTACCACAAAATTCCCTATAAAATCCCCAAAACCAGTGAATCACATTTTTCTTCACACCGAGTTTAATTACGTATCTATATTTTGTCTGGTAAATATTTTTTTATTTAAATATTCCTTAGAAATGACAGACAAATATTATTTATAGTTTATTAATCAATAAGCTTACATACATGAGGTAATCTATACATAGTGGTTGCTATAGCAGACACGTGTTCCTAACCTAAATATCCATGTGTGTATTACATGATTGTATATTTAATAATTTCCAATCTTTATGGCTTGATTCACCTTTCCTATACACTTCTCTTCCTCTACCATATTTATACATATACATAACCGACCTACGCATTACATAATATCCGTGGATTTGATGTTTGGTGTCGAATTACGCACGTCTGAACGCCACTCTTCCTAATCTGCACCGAACAGACGACGAAACACTTTTATGAACCACCGAATAATACGAATCAAGTAAACACAATCTTGGGATTCGGGTATTTAACGGATTTTCTATCGAATATAATAAAAATAGGCGCACGTTTAGAAGGTTCTCTCCAAGTAGTAACTGTGAATCCGTAAACATGATCTACATTTTTTTTTGGTTTATTAATATACAGAACTTTAAAAACATCTGCTACTGATTGAGAGTTTAAGAATGGTTCAAGTATGTGTAAATATCCAGGCAAGAGGCACATTAAAATATTTGTGATGTTTTATCGTATTTCAATATGTATTTTTATGACCGTAGGTAAGGTAATCATGTGTCTTGCTGATCCATAATAGCATAAGATTATACACGTCAGGCAAGTACATAAATAGAAAGTGTATCTTCAAGTATAATTTAAACAGTGGAAAAAGCTATGTTAATTAATAGGTACATCTGTATTATTTACCCATGGAGAAAAAAGTGTTAATTAACACGGATATATAAATGACGTGTGTATGGTTCAATATAGCTGCTAAAATGTTTAATTTCGTCTGGGTTATCGAAGGAATGAAATAGAAATTTTGTCAGCTGTAAATGTGGGTGCTTAAATACTAACTTTCTACAAACGTATTAACGTATTTACAATAACTTCGTTGTTAGTCAGTAGGTACTATACTTATGGATGTAATAATGTGGAAGTTCAATTGTATGAAATATTTCGTTTCTATGTACTTACATGCACAAAAGAGATAATTCTATAATGTATTAGACTGTTAATACTAGGTACTATATTACGGGTCTCGTATAGAATCAGTGGCACAAATTTCCGCCGATGAAGGGGGATGGAAGACACACTTCTTTGTCTAACTATGTTCTCTGACAATTCTTATGTTTGACAGATTTTGTCTAGTCAAAAGTCAGAATAGTTGTCTATGGTCAGAATATAGGTTATCTCTGGTGAGAATACACACCAACCGATTTGAAATGATCAAATAATTGAAAAGCGCTGTATATCTCAACCGAAAACTAATATTCGTCTTTCGTTTTCTTTAAACATTATTTTTAAGTTTAAATTAAGTTAGGTTAAGTTAAAAAAAAAACTGTATTCTGTAAGATTACACACTATGTGGTGCGAATGATTATTTATGAAGAAAATAAAGCATTCCTTCCTGGTTTCTTTTCGCCCAAAAAAAAAAAAAAGTCATATATGTGTATGTAAACAATAAAGATTATTTTAAAGTATATTATTGAATATATTTTAACATTGTGCAGAATAATAATAATTTGAATTCTTTGGAACAAATGACATCAAAAGTTGGGAAAAGTTCTACCAGATATTCAAAGTATTCCTAGAGGCTACTAGAACGGTAGACAAACCCAAACAAGAAGAAAATAGCAGTGTTATTTTCATCGATTGATGATGGAGGCTTACATCTATATGATACCCACTGTTACCTATGTCAAGGGAGGGCAAAAATTAAAATATGAAGCTATTATCAAGAAATATCAACTGGTTGAATATTATGAAAGAAAGACTCAACATCGAAAAGCAGTTATTTAGTGAAATTGTGAACGTGATACATAAATAAAACCACAGGAAATCTGAGAATATTCTAAATTTAAGTTTTTTTTATGTGCGAATTTTTTTATTTTATTGACCTTGTTTTCGGTATTGTTGTAATGAACCTGTTGCTATTTTATATTAGAGATTATTTTTTTGTTCAATACACTATCTTCTCTTTAATTTTTTCATTTTCGTTCATGTTTTCACTAGGAATAAAGTTACAATTTTATTATTAAAACAAAAAAATATTTCTAGAAATACAAAAAAAAATTTTTTATTGAAATTTGTTTACATTTATTGAGGAAACATACACGCATAAACTTGATCTCTGTGATTTAACTCTATGGCTGCTTCAAAATCTTCATTTTAGTCTGGTTGCTCAAAAAGTTGAAATTTCAAAATATATTAGTCGATAAAAACCACTGTCAACATGCCTAATATATGTTCGATTAAAATTCTAACTTGAGAAAGCCTGTATAATTGAATAATATCTGCTGTTCAACCAAGATAATGTTAGATAGGCAAAATCCCCTTTTAACAAAGTTTTCAAAACTATTTTCACATGTAACCTCTGCATATATACCAGACCTCGTAAATACTCTTGCGTCATGCATGCTGCAAACCTTTCTTAGGGAAAACTTTTCTCTTTCCGTGTGTATGTGTTGCCAATATTTCGCAGCTCCAATTTCATCATTAGCGAATGAATATGTTGTTATTATAGAATCTACCACAAGCACTTGCTGAAGCATTGATGCAGCACCAAATAATAATTGTTCTCTATCCATTTCGATAAATATGGTTTCAGTGTACGGAGTAAATTAAAAATATATAAATAAATAATCAAATAACACAAATTGGAACTGTCAACGTCAACTGATTTTCATGTTTATTACGTTAAAATTACGCGCATGCGCGCGTTACGTCAAGAACAAGTAGGAGTTGCCGATATATATATCCATCTCCCTTTGATTTCGGATTTTTTTTAGGATGTGTCAGCAATATAGTAGTATTACATATATGACTAGGAGTATAACTAGAAAGGCCGCGTTCCATCTTGGAAGGCACCCTATGAAAAAGTTTGTACGCCTTGCCCGCGCTCTCTGTAGAAGGTTGAAAACCCTTTGGGTAGCTGCTCGCTCTTTATTCGTGTAGAATTGATACGGGAATTTAAGATGGAGTTTTAATTAATTAATTTATCATGTGTATTTTTTTTTGATTTTTTAATGTTTTCAAGCTTTCAGTTTTCATTTTTTTAAGCGTGTCTTTTTTTTGTGCGTCTCGCAGTGGAAAACTCGACTACACGTCTCGTTGAAAATATTTGTAATTTCTTAATTTTTCTTTTTTTTTACGCATTTGATATTGGAAGACATAACACTGCGGGACTCGCAGAAAATCTTTTTAATTATTCCATTTCTCTTAATTCTTGGCTTTTTTTTTTACTTAATCGCCTCTCATTTGAAAAAAGACTCGACGCTGTGCGTCTCGCTGTCGTTGAATAAAATTCTAATTTCTTAGTTTTTGAATTTTGCTGAATTTTTCGTTTTTTTTTTTTTTAAAGGCGGTTTGTCTTTAGAAACTCCTCGCTAGAAATATATTTAATTTTTTTATTTTTTAATTTTTTTTTTTAAATTTAATTTTTTTTTCAAATACCTTACTTTAAAAAAGACTCGACGCTCGTAATCAGTCGAATAATAATATTAGAATGCATTAAAATGAAATATTATTTTAAACAAAGGTTTTTCGCAATCTGGACCATGTTCACACTATGGCAATAATACGAAAACTATGTACATACATACGTATATGCTTCGTTCATTTATGAATTTTACGATCCACTGCTGCTGTGCTTGTCGCGAACAGATAATTATTAAACACATTCATAATATAATTCGTTTCAATATCGTACAAAAGGCTATATCTATCTCAACCAAATTTCCATCACCACTGCTAGAAAAAATATCAATAGCCGCAGGTAAAGAGAACCGGGAAGTCCCAACAGTTGACCAGTTCAACTTTCAATATAATAGTAAACGACGATAAGAACTATTGGAAAGAGTGGGTGATTCAATGCAGTAAACTGCTGAAATATGAACAATGGATTACTTTGAAGATAAAATATAGTGTTACTGTGAAAATAATGTTACTAAACTTATTTCAGAATACAGTCTCAGATAAAAAAACACTCATTTTTAATGTGAGTTGTCTATTCCGCCTCTATTTTATTTATATATTTTTTTTTATAGTTCATAGTTGGTTTATACCTTTCTCTCTTTATTTGTATTCGTCGTTAAAGTTGATGCAAGACTTATGTCTTATTTAGTACATACGTAGAATTAGATAATGATGACTGATATTTGTTTATTTATAAATAAATATGTTAAAGTATTAAGGATTTATCAGCTAGTGTGATTCACATTTAGAAACGAATTTATTCAAAGAGAGTCATCATGATCATCCAAGAAGGCATTATCTTTTAAATTAAAAGTTTCTAAGCATAAATTCTAAGAAATTCATAAACTATAAACATATCGTGTTACCGCGAACAAGAAACAATTTATTATGCTTAAGACAATGACGATAACTGTCATTCGTTCCTGATAGTATTTTAATGTTAGTTATTTTATTACGGTTGTTAATAGTGTCTTTTCTTTATCATATGACAAAGTCCTTCATATCAAGTTAGTACATATTCTGTGTGTTCTGATATGTTAAAATATCGTCTCCAGGTACCTATCAATGAAATGTATGTGAATATATGTTAATATCTACTCTACAAGCAATAGATTATATAAATACCTATATTCAGTAAATATAATAAATGTATGTTTATGCACGAACAGATGGTAAGTAATATAAGGTTTTCAATTTGAAGAATGGGTTGATAAGGTTATGATATATTCGTGTCATATTTATCTGGAAATCGATAAGGATATGATACAGATATATAAGTATATGGTGTCAAAAAAAAAACATCACCATTGGCTAGTCCGTCACTCAAATAATAAAAAATAATAAATTTGAAACAACTCGTTTGTACAGTCGCAACACAATTAAAGTTACCAACTTGCTATTAAAATTTTACGTATGTTTTCGGAATCATATCAAAGTTGTACACAATAAATAAACAAATAAATATAAGATATATATTTTTTTATACACTGCTCACTTAATTAGAGGGACAGTAGTTTAAATAGCCGTAATTCTCCACATAGCTGAGAATTAGCACAAATTTTGCCAAAAATAAATAGTATAGGTCTTTATTTATTGTGGGAATAGAGGAGTTTAAGAAGAAATTGTTTTATCACCTCGGCGATGTGCAAAATTCAGCATAACTACCAAAACCAAAGTGTAAAACACGAAAACTAGGAAATCAATTTTTCAACGGCTAGTCCTGTCATTAAGTCATTCATAAAGTCTAAATGAGGCATTTAAGTGAAATTGTACTGAATTTCTACGGGAGAATAACATTGATATAATGGAATGGCCTGCGATGAGCCCAGATCTCAAACCTATCGAACACTTGTGGGATATGCTGGATAAACGCATTAGGCACCGTGCCAATGCACCAGAGAGTCTCCAAGAGCTGGGCCAGGTGCTTCTCGAAGAATGGCAAAACATTCCCCAAGATCTCATCCGGCGACTTGTTCGATCCATGCCACGCAGATGCCAAGAGGCAATTGTGGCTAGGGGAGGACATACACATTATTAAATCAAGTCAAAAATGGAATTGATGTGCTTTTGTGCGTCACTAAACTTAAAAAATACACTTTCTTTCGACAGTTATTTCAAATTTGGTATAACTTCAATACATACAACCAGGCATGGTGTTCCTACATTGTTGTATTCATTTAATAAATAAAGAGTTCTTGTTTCTAATTTTTGCATATGCACGGCCATAAATCGATTCTGTAAGAAATATAGGCTACCCAAAGTAGTGTCCCCCTAATTAAATGGAGCAGTGTATATATCTTACATTGATAGATGTGATTGACCTAACTAACCTATGTATGTTTATTTTGTGGAGGCAGTTTTGATTGTGATATTCTGAGAAGGTAAGCATTTTTATTGCCTGAATACTTCTTATAGTCTGCGGATCCCGATGACTAATAGTTTTTTTTTCTTAAGGTTTTTCTCAATGCTAAACATCAATTTAAACTTGGCGCATGTTGTAAGTTGAGTGGCGTCAACTTCATTTTGTATGTTTATTATAGGGGCCACATGACAATGTGGCAATACAACATACCTTATGTGAATTTGTACAGAAAAATCAATCACTCACACTATCAGAAACCTGGACGCAGTACAGCGTTGTCAGACAGTGAAGAAAAGTTTCTGGTTCATTTGTACACCTTCACAGTGGGGCTCCCAATTGAAAATTGCAGCTGTTAAAGATTTAGTTGCAAACTATTTAAGCACGGAAAGGTGTAAAATTGCAACAGTTTCCAAATCAATATAAACAAGAATTATCATAAAGGATGGCTCAAGCAATTAAAGAAAGTGTGAATCATAAAACTATTATCTATTATGTATGGGGTTTAGAAATTCTACATCCAAAGTTCAAGTCAATTATGACGAGACCAGCTTTACAGATCGCTTTAAGTTGGTTGTTAGAATGTAGTGTAAGGGAGCTGAAAAAATGATGGACAACTCAAAGTAATGACTTTGTACGAACATGACGGAAGTTAATGAACTTCCGTCATGTTCGCCTGTTCTGCTTCAGGTCACATGTTGGTGTGGTCCACTTGAACAGAAGATGGCCCTATGTACTAAAGTGAGATGTAATTGAAGTCCCACTGAATGATTTGACACCGACATATTCGAAGACCTTATTTCAACATATTGCTCCCTAGACTTTTATTGGGAGACAATTTAACCAGTCACATCTCTTTAGAAGTGATTCACCTTTGTTTCGTTGACAGCGCTCATATGACTCAATCACACGACGTAAGTATTTTTAGGCGAATTAAAGTTCAATGGAGACAAATCCTACGAGAATTGAAAAGAAGAAATAAGGGAGTTGTAAGAAAAGATCTGTTTCCAAAACTTTTGAGAGTTTTGGAGGGTATAAGTGCAAACATGAATCAGGATTCTTAATAAACTTCCTAAAGTATAGAAGATGGTGCACTAACTGCAGAAGCAGAAAATATTTTTGGACAGACTCTAACAGAAATATAGATTTGGTAAAGAAGGCCCATCAGAAATTATCTGTATAGAACCAGCTTTTGTCAGGCAGATATTCGAAGTTCATGTCGAAATAAGCCCAAAGAAAAATCAAAACTAAATCCGAAGATCTTTCACTGCGTCGTGGCTGTACACCCATTGTACCTGTTTGTCCCACCTTCTGTTTCTTTTGTACTTCAAGGCAAAAAAATAGGATACAATGAAAAGAATATACTCAGCATCAGGTAAGTTATCCTAAAACAACCAACGCTATTCGAAAGAGCATCGTTTGTGCCTGAATGCGAACACTGAATTATTTTCCTACAATTTTATTAATTAAATCGCTTTTTATTTATCACAAACACCAAGGAAATTACACATCTCCTCCATCTTAAATCCCCTTTAAGGCATTCCTACTAACAATAAGAGACGCTATATTCATACACGAGAAACGTGTCGCTCATGAATCTCATGATATTGCGGACAAGAAGTTGTATATTAATACCCGCTTTTGCATTGTGTTGTGTTTTGTGTTAGCACTATATTAGAATCTAAGACCTGTACTTCTAGATGTATAGACTAGAGGGAATGAACTCTACCTCGGTGTTGTATACTGTCATATTCTGTTTTTTGGTCGTTTTATAACAACGGAACCACCAACATACTATTATGTATGGATATAGCTCAAAGCGTTTTGATCTTCTATATAATTCCGTGTGGTAGAAACGATTACAAATTACAGAATGTTTATAAGAATATAATTACACATTGATAGAAGCGGTTCTTTAAATCAAAGAGGTTATTTTTTTAGCATATATCTTTGTTTCAAAGCAATATTGTTTATATTAAAAAAAAATACTGCAACTTTGGTATGTATTACTTTGAATAAAACGAATCCGTTTAGTGTATTTGATGGGGCTGATGGAGGAATGCAGAAAAATTTATACAAATATCGTTATTGACAGACATGCATGTTTCGCTGTATCACAGCTCGTCAGTGTCACTCGACGACATTTGTAATTTTAATGTGTGAGTTATAAGGTCTTAAACTCATTATTTTAGCGAAGATATTTGCAAATATATTCATAGTGCGAAAGAATATATACGTCTTGAGCGTAAAATTAGAAATATTGTCGAGTGGCACTGACGAGCTGTGATACAGCGAAACGTGCATGTCTGTCAATAACGATATTTGTATGAATTTTTCTGCATTCTTTGCTTATTATCAATATATTATTTAAGTGATATTTTCCAGCAAACAAGAGACTGGTTAATAGAAAAAACAAATGAGATAAAATTATAATGAATTTATGTAATTCATAATTCCAGTGTGATGATAAAAACAGAGATTTAATGAAGGCATGTTATAAATACTTACTACATATTTGTACTCAAATAGATCAAGTAACTTGTGTAATAAATGTACGATTACAAGGATTTAGTGAGCTTTAAAAGCTCTGATATGTAAAATTTACCTATATATTAGTACACATGGCAGAGATTAGTGAATAAAATAAAATATTCTGATTTTTTTTTTATTTAAAATTATCGACCACAGTCTTTTTTTCTAAATCAAAATTCTTGTGTAACAAGTGTTATTATTGCGCTAAAATTGGAAGATTACATCTCGAGGTTTCTATAAATAGCCCAGGTGCAAATTTAAAACGGGCAGATAAGATTTATTAAACCTTAATGTAAGGCATATATGTATTTATTTACATATAATATATTCGGTTGAAAATCACACCTGATAGATATGTATCTCTTATTGCATAGGTAATTTTAAGTATCTGACTATTATTTATAGGTATAACTCGTGTTCATTAAAAAACCTCATAAAGTTACCTGTGATTTGTTTGATAGAATATGATATAGCGGAAAAGGGAAGTCGTAGCTTGGGCCCGTTTCAAGTGTATTTATTTCTTTAATTCTTTCTTGATGCCGTTTTTAAGTGAATGAAACCTAGTTAATTCAAGATACACTTTTTCCTATTCAAAATAGAAGAGTGGGAGCAACAGTTGTATATACATAGAGATATATACTTCCTTAGATATTTAATCAACAATGTTATAGTATAGTAGGTTTGTTATGGTTCTCTTTCACAGGTATACCAACATATCTTCCCATTGTTGTGTAATGGGAGCTTTTTTATACGATAGTATTACAAATAATATTTGCTATCGATATATTTTTCATCACTAAAATAAAACCCACCTATAATTGAAAACCAAAACAGACCTAATATAGTTTCACGTGTATTATAGTTATCTCAATTATAATTTTCCTAGTAGGTAGTTTATAAATTCTTCTTTAAGCACTTCAAACACGATAATATAGATTTAACGATAAAGATTGCAAATTTACCGGAAATATATCGATGCTTACATGCATAATTTTTGGGAACCTTATCTAGTAAAAATGTGACTCACTGGTTTTCCTTCCCTAAATAATATTAGACTAAATTAATTTTAAAAAGAAACTATCCCTAGTGCACTGGTGATATAAATCTTGAAGAGGAAACAGAATTTATTAAGTGCAAAATTATACAGTGACCACTGGAAATGTTGCAACAATAAATATGTGAGATTCTTTTCTGTATTATTAAAATATGCTATAATTTTGTTTTTTGTTTGTTGGTGGAGATAGGTTCAACATGTCTGACAACCCTAAAATTAATGTTGACATATGTCACATGATTGCTTACTAGTGTACGGCAAATTTAAAAGTGCGCCGTAAAGCGGTAAAAAGTGTGGTTAAATGACGTGATATTCAAAAAAGTATCAATTGAAATGACTTAATTAAATGTCAGAAATTTTGTTCTCTTACATTTGTTTACTGTATCACGGCACACTATATATTATTGTTCCCAATTTCAAAGCATGCTTCAAAATATTTTTATTTTGTGCTATTTAAAATGCACTCATAGGGGCATAAAAAACGGGTTATTGTATTTTCTTTTAATTTCTATGTTGTTGTAATACTTAGAATAAAACTTTTAGTAGCTTACAATGAAAGAGACCGTCAGGATGTAGAAAGAAATAACATTTATTTAATGCCCATTAATAAGAGAAAATGGAATTTAAGCGTCGAGCATAAAGATGCTTACTGTGTTCATTTGTTTGCTTTTGCTTAACTGTCATTCTCACTAGAGACTGGTGTGTTCATTATGGTTGAAGATCGTTTTACGAAGGTTTTAAGGAATTGGATTAAAAGCTTGCAGACCGGCAGTTGGACCAGAACCACTAACAAAAGTCGCCAGACTTCAATTTGCTCGCGAACTTTTGAATTGGACATTGGCACAATGGAGTATTGTATTGTTTACTGAGGAGTAGAGGTTCTGCCTACATTCACCAGATGGAAGAGAAGAAGTATGGAGACGAACAGGAGAATAATTTATGGAGTGCATGTTTAAACCCAAGCTTCAGTGAATATTCTAAATATTTGGATGCGGTTAGGATAAGGAAGCTAAACCGGCCATTACCCCCAAACGCAAACCCCATAGAACATTTTTGGGAATTTGCTGGGCAAGCGTTTTAGTGGACGTGCAGTTCTACCAACCGCAATAAATGAACTTTCTGTGGCACTTCAAGAAGAATGGCAAAATATTCCGCAAAATGATATTCGTGAGCTAATCACTGGCATGGGCCGTAGCGTCGTATGCAGACGATAGTTAGGGCCATACAAAGTGTTCAACTATATATAAGTGAAATTTTCGTTTTTAACCCTCGTTAAATTTATTTTGCGAAACTGCATTTTCTTTATTGCAACGTACATTATAATTTTCTCTTATTAATAAGCGTTAATGCTGTTTCATTCTGCACCCTGATGGGCTTTTTCGTTGTAAAATACTAAAAGTTTTATTCTAAGTATTACAACTATATAAAAATTAAAAGAAAATGCAATGACTCGTTTTTTATGCACCCGAGTGTAATTTTATTTAATACATAGATTTAGTTTATACAGCCTGTCCAAGATAAGAATGGGATAATGTTGGAATCTTGAAAACGGTAGAAGTTACAATGTTGTTTAGATTAGGAAAACACAATTTCAATGCAGTTGTTTTTTTTTTTGAAAAAGTATTTTTTGAGATATTAACTTTTATTTATTTCTGTCATTATTTTAAGGGATATGAAAAATTAAAAATATTTTTTCATTGTCACTTTTTAAGCTGAGCAAGATAGCGTTTATAGATTTTCAGTACGATGTTTCGTTTCCGAAAAACCATCCACCGCCATTTTATGCTTCTGTTATTTTCATTTTTTATCCAAAAGTTATTTGAATAAAACCTGATTTTTATTTATTGTTAAATGTGGTTATGAGATGGAATTCTGAGTAATTTCTTCAAATAATCTCATATTTTACCCGATTCACGGTACAGCTTTTAATTTAATTTTCTTTTCTAAATTAGTGATCACGTGACATATGTCAAAATAAGTTTTGGGGTTGCTAGATACGCTAAACCTATTCCCACACCGAAAAAGAACATTTTAATTTTAAGAGTTTCTCATAAGTTGCAAATATATTAGATATATTGGTCACTATATATACTTAGAGAAAAAAGGAAAAGAAATTATAACACCTCTCTTGCCTTATCGTATTCATCTAGACCTGCCTCGTAGGACCACGTGCACGAAATCCCAGCAAATCGCCTGACGCACCTTCCAACTTCCACGTCTTCATGCATCGTATACAGATTGGTCAGACATTCTTCGATGTACGGCGCGATCTTCCTCAGGGTCTCCCTGCTGAAGATCACACCAGGTCCGCCCATGCAGAAATTCTCGTCACTCTCCAAGGATAAGAGGCCAAACTCCTCGCTGTTGCCTCTCCCCGTCTGTCCGATGAACCAAGACTTGCGACTATCGACCGAACGCAGCAATTTCTCCAGACGATCGGTTCTGATATAAACGTCATCGTCCGCCCTTATGAACCATTCGAATTTATCGATGAAGTGATCGTGCATGTATTTCAGCATGAAGAAGGACTTCTTCTGCGGGGGATAGCTGTCGTCTACTCCCTTCAGAGGGATCAGGGGAATGCTGTCGGTGCGCGAATTTTCCGAACTGAAGAATGCCATTCTCCCCGGAATCTGCTTGCCCCAGGTGTCGTAAACGGATTTGGCGCGGGTCTCCAGATATTTGGCGGCGGTCATCACACCCACGAACACTAATTGTTCTTCAAGATTCTCCTCCAGTAACGCTTCGGGGTTGGATTTTCTCCTGACTGTGTCGGCGGTGGGTTTGCAGGTTTCTCGTCCGTGCCTATTTACATTTTTTATCACAGCATAGCATAGAACACCTATGATTATCCCGCAGAGGATTCGCAGGACTTTTCTACGTCTTCCCATGGTGGTCCCAAGAATAGATTAACCATCTTGGGTTATAAATTTCGACACCTGTACCGCTAATTTATGGCACATCTTTTCGACGCTCTAAAACGCTGAGGGGAATGTCGATGTTGCGCGCACTGTAACGAATTTCGACAAAATGTTGTTTATTATCTAATCTTTCGGGATTGCTTCTTATCTGCGCCTATAACGAGCGACTGTGGTGTGATCGCATAACAGCACCTAGCACAGTAATGGTCAGACTATTACTAGTAATACTAGTGGTATGTAATTTGATACTCGTTCGCGAGGAAGTGGCAGATATAACATTTGGGAATCTGACACGCTCTGCGAAAACCGAGTGCAGACAGACGTAGGGCGATTATGAGGTCGTCTGTCTTCAGACGTGAAATCTATTCGTATATACAGGGGTCTACATCGGTTTATATACTTATAGAATCAAATTAGTTTCCATATTATCGTAAATAACTACAGACCGATTACTTTGTTACCTAGTTTCTCTAAGATTTTTGAGTCTATTATTTATGAAACTATCTATAATAACATTCGTCCATATACAGGGTGCGCCATTACTGTGTCGGCGGAATTTAGCACGAAAACTACGAAAGATAGGAATGCGCATATAGTAAAATTATTGTTAAATATACAGGGTGTTACAAATTCCCAGAGCCACTTTCAGCTTTTTTTTTTCAAATGGATTACTATATTTTTTAGTTATTATTTCGATAGCCACCTAAAACACCTTTGCAGCGATATATGGTTATGTGCGCTTCTGACTGTCAGTTTAGGCTATATTGCAAATTTTGTCAAAATTTTGGCAGTTGCGACTTTTGAGATTTTAACTTTTATCTTAATCTTTTAGTGTCGCTCGTGAATCTTTTGTTATAGATTTGAGGGCTAACAGTTAGCATGTTTCAAGGTGGTATAACTTAGAAATATATACAGGGTATTAAATATGTCATGGAACATTTTTCGAAATTCAAACGCTTTTCTTTCGATTTTTTTAAATGGAACCTATATTTTGTGTCATGTACGGTTTGTTTTTGTTACGTTATAAATAATCTAAACAACTTACATAAAAAAGAACAAATGAACATGGGTAAATTGCTATTATTAAACATATCTTCGAAAATACTGAAAATAAGTGTTACGTTATTGGTACCATTTTAAAGGTAATTTTACGAGGAATTTTCTGCTGAAATTGAAAAATAGAAGTTCCATTTAAAAAAATCAAAAGGAACGCGTTTGAATTTCGATAAATGTGCTATGACGTATTTAACACCCTGTATATATTTTGACGTTGCGGCACCCTGAAACATATAAATCGTTAGCCGCCAAATTGATAAACAAAGAATAACGCGCGAGACTATAACCGTTTTAAAGATAAAACTTAAAATCTCAGAAGTCGCAACTGTCAAAAATTATGACAAAATTTGCAATATACCCTAAACCAATTGTCAGAAGTGCACATAACTATATATCACTGTAGAGGTGTTTTAGGTAGCTATCGAAATAATTGCTAAAAAGTATAGCAATCCATTTAAAATAAAAAAGTTGAAAGTAGCTCTGGGAATTTGTAACACCCTGTATATTTGAAAATATTTCTTTATATATATATATATATATATATATGTTTATATATGTTCTTTTGCTGTCGAAGGTTCTTTTGAGTTCAGTAGATCTCTATTACGACTTTTGGAGTCTTACCTGGAAAATAGAAGTAACTTTGTGTATTATAATGGCTATAAGACTGAGGTATACGTCTCAACGTCTGGAGTCCTACAGGGTTCCAACCTTGGACCACTGCTGTTTAATATATTCATCAACGACTTATTTACTTCGATTAAATGCAGCATTCTGCAGGACTAGAAGTACTGCCTCACAAGTATTTGTCCTTTAAGATTGACAGAACTTATACAGTACGTGGTATAGACTACAACTAACTTTTGTAGACATGGATGTGAATCTTTGGCAATCATGAGATGGTTAATTAGTGCAAAGTTTTTACATAATATCATCACTAACAAAATTGATTGCCCTACGTTGCTGTCTGAAGTTAATTTTCGAGTATCAAGAGTGACGTCAAGATTGTCAGAGACCGTTTCTGTTTCCGTTTCTTTTTTTTCTTTAACGTTTACATCATTGTTCTTTTTTTCTTCTTTCCTCTAATACTTTCTTGATATATTTCACTATATAAGTATTTATATCCTGATTATGTGTTATCACTGTGTATATATCTATATTTTATTGTCCGTTTTGGTTCTTTCTGTTGTTGGGCAATTAATAAATATTATTATTAAAATATACAGGATGTTCAATTTAAAAAAGATCACCTACTCTGTGCTGCATTCGTTTTTTAAATTTTTAAGAAAATCCTAAATTGTTATTAGATACCTTTATCAGCAGATTGAAAAAAAAATACCTTTTTATTTACACTTTTTGTGACATTGATGCAATTTTTGAAAAAAGAAGTCTTATACGTAAGTTTTTAATTTGCTTTAAAGTAACTAATCATTCCTATATTGTAATATTAACATAATACAATATTTTCATCATCAACTTCCCCAAAGTACCAACGACATAATAAATTCAAACCTAATTCATTTCGAAACTAACGATCCATTCTTTAATCCGTACAAAAACCGATGTACACCTCTGTATTACGCCTTCTACTAAACCCGTCTCGTTCAAAACGATACCTACTACATTAAACAAGAAAACGACACCACGAAACAAACCACCAATAGACGCACGACGACGACACCGGGTCCCCTGTTTTATTCACTCCTACACGAAAAAGCAATCTTCATTCCTTTCCCGACTACTACGAAGATTACGTATATTGTGCAAGTTTTCTTACTGCCGCAGTTACACGACCACGTTTCACCTCGAGTAATTCGCGAAAAGGAACGAGTCAAACGCACGGACCGAATTCTAACCTGCGGTGTATCGTCTGCCACGCACAGGAGTCGGATACCAACTGATTAGTGAGTTGTGAAGCACCGCCTGTTCGATGACTGGACTGGAACGGTGATCAGCCGAAAACTTGGTGCGCTGGTCGGGGTATCTCCTATTGTGAAGCGGAGATTATATTTTGGCGCTTCGTCTCGTTGAACATGACCGCAAAAAGAAACGGGAAATTACTGCGAAACATTTACCGATAGATACATTCTGTTATATTTGCTGTGATTGGTTTTAACGTATGTATGTGTGTGGATACGTCCAAATCCGAGCTCTTATCTAGTTTTTTTTTTTTTTGCAAAAATATTGTTTCTAAGATATATACATATTATTAAAACAGGTTATTTTCGGTCGTGTTATCTTACTTTATTGACAAGAATTGCTTCATCATATTCTATATAGCATCCGAAAACGAAAATAAATGGTTAATTTGGCGGCAGTTTAAATAAATAGAGTGTTAATCGTAGATAAGTTATGTAAATAATAATATAATGATCATAATAATGTAGTCCATCCAAGGTAAACAAAAAAACTATTTTATGTAATCGTAAATGCCGCTGAAAACTTACAAGAGCTGCTATTCCCAATTAGGCCATTCTCTACTCTACAGTTTCTGCAATTTAGCCTGCGTTACAATTAAATTAAAGTTTGGGTATAACACTATGGATGTGTAATAACCACTACGCGGAAAAGACGTATCCCGTATCAGGTGTGATTTGATAAGGCTTTGCGCTTTCTCCTCTAAATCGTCCGCTACACTTGCAACATTTTCCAAATTATCATAGTAAAACGAACATGTTTAGGTTTCCCACCTAGTCACATCTGGAGGAATTAAGGACACAAGGAAATTCGCGTTGGCGCTTTCAAGAAGATCTTTGAACCCCCAAAACCCCTCCCCAGATACGGCCCTGCGTATACACCTTGAGGAAGAGACAGTATTACACTTAGAAATGTTCAGTGCAATGCAGTAAATCAGTACGAGACAGTTCGTTTTGAAGTAATATAATCCGCAAATAATAATACTTCGTATCTTAAACTGGGTGCCAAATCATTAATAAATAGAAGAAAAAGCAATGGACCAAAGTTAGGACCTTGCGGTACCCTAGACTTACAAAGAAGACGACATGAAGTAAAGCCATTGTACGCAGCATATACACACCAAACAGTTATATATAAGAACCATGTTAAAATATGATTTGTTTGGATTAAAATATCCCTTCTACTACTGCAATCTCTCGTATTTCCTATTTACCAAAGTTTATTGATCTCTTAACAAAGCCTAATATCCATCCGCACCAATCCGTGATGCCCAGCACTTTCATTGACGCATTCGAATTCACGAAAATAAATATTTGATCTGTCTCACGTATCTATCGAATTGGTATTCCTGTCCGATCGGGGCCGTTGGGGATCATTGTTCGACCGAAATCGGGTCGTTTCAAAGTCGTTTTTTGTCTGTCCTATCTTCCGCCTAGTTATTCTAGTATCTGCTCGACTAATTTCACCGTTCGGACGATGTGAAAGTAAATGTTACCTGTATTCCGTTTTTTACTTTCAAAATTTAAGCACTTGTCGCTGTGATAAAAGAATTATTTAAAATCCTAATCGTCGATTCTGTAAATAGATTTTCTTCCAGCAGTTCTTAATAATGGAGATTAATCCATTGAGTAAACAGGCTCATAACACTCGTAAAAAATGATATACTGCGACCTTAATACCACGTGACCTTTCCACAAAATGCATCACTTATCAGCCATTGAGAGGGATTAAGTTTAGATAATCGCATATATTGATTGAATTATATAACATGTTTATACAATATATGTATTATAAATATAAAACAAATGAACCTTTTATGTGCATATTTCACGTCATTTTTAAACTGTGAGTTATCTAATTTTGTTCGGACAAGTACTTCACATCGACATTATAGTTTATAATATTTTTTATATTTGTTATTAATATACTTATAAAAGCATTTATTTCAGGGTTATTTCAGGCAAAATTAAACGGAATGTTTTAGGTTAGTTACGCTTTATATATATTTAGCAGTCGATGTGAGAATTTCAGGTTATGGTAAAATTAACTGTCAACAGATAATTGTTCATGTGTCAATTTAAGCAACTTTACAAAATTTAAAATTTGTGGACGTTGCAAATACATACAACGTAGTTCCATACATTATCAAAAAAGTTATCCTTTGTTAGAAACGAATGAAATTAAACTTTACAAAAGAAAGAATATATATGACATATTAAAATTATTTTTTCATTTATTTATTAATATTTACTTATTAATATAAATTTGATAATCTTAAACTTGTTTATTCACATAACTACACTATTTTACAACGTTGTATAATCACATTATACGCTATAAAACTAATAACATTTATTTCTTAAAAACCAATAATAAAAATATATTGACGTTCACAGTAATATTTTATAATTTATCTCCAAATTATTTTTCTTATACGTTTATAAAACCATAAAAAATATTATTAAATTGATTATTGGTATATCATTTTTTATGATCAGCAATATAAAGTTATGTAGATAACATTTCGGCAAATTTAAACAGAGCCTATGTATATGTAAAAATACATTCTTCTATTTCTTTTGGCTCCAGATTAGATAAGTAAATTGCCTTTAGTAATGTTTTTAGGAATTGGTGAATCTAATTAAAATACTTTGATTCATTTTGAATAAGAAAATTTTAAAATCCACTACAATTGTTATAAACCGTGTTTGTTATATATAAAATTATAAATATATCAAACATCTGCCATAATTTTTTAAATAATTGTATTAAATTTTTGTTAAAATCTCATAAAACATGATCTAGAATTTGATTCCGTAATGTCTCCTGCACGTTTCTATGTTGTTTAAATAAATAAACATGGCCCATTTCATGATTAAATATTTTATACGTTGGTTTTAGAAAATATTTGTCGAAGAGTTTTGATAGTGTTATTTCGGTCTGGTATTTTAAAATATAAAAATAATAGAATATTGAACGATTGAACATTTCGTATAGGCAACTTAAATTGCACCCACTTCAATTCTCAATGTGATTCATAGATGTCGGTCTAATTTGACAGTTCTCTGTATTCAAGTGTATTGCATATAATCAAGATTTGAGGTTATAAAGTGTTGTGTGCGTTTTAAAACGATACAAAATAATGTCTTTATTAACAAAAAGCGCACTCATATCTAACGCTTTACAAAATACGTACTATAATATCCATTTTCATACTTCGAAATATTCGCCAGCGGCTTTTATAGCTTCCGTAAATCAAATTAGAAATTATGCCGCTCGCAAAGGCACGAGAGAAAGACGTAAAAAGCAGAAAGTTAAATTAGAAGAAGAAGTGAAAAGATTCATCCCCCACAATCAACGAGATAGGGAAAAGTACGTTCCAGCGATCATATAACTACAATAGGTGTGTGCAAAACAAGAATAATGCTGTTTTGGCAAAGTTGATACTTCTTACGATATTTTTTAATCAAAAAATAGAACAGCATTGTTATTTCACATATCTATTATAGTTATATCATATTCGCGTTTTCACAAAAGGTAAGTGATTGATGAATTTTTAGATATTTAGCTAGTAGACCCACCCGTAAATTTGACGATTCATGGAAGCAACTGCCGAAGGATGACGTATATCCCTGCAGATATTACCAATGGAAAAAATATGATTTTATAGAAGCTGTTGAATGCCATCGCGAGACTCACCATCCCGAAATATATAATCAACCGACAGCTCCTTTATTTTTAACAGTTGAATTGAACATGATTGGGGAGAAAAAGAATAAATTTTTGGGTAAATTATAATTTATAAAGGAAAAAAGATTACAAATAATTAATTAATATAAATTAAATTTGCTTTGGTGAACTTCGACGGCTATAAAATTTTAGATAATTTCCAAGATATCACCGCAATACCGTATAAATTCGATCACGGTGAAGAACGAGCGATATTAGCTTTTTCGAAGGATCCAACGATGCTCGAGGAAGTCCGACAGGCGGGGGCCACATTGGCAGGTGGACCTGAACTAGTCAAAGAATTCCAAAACGGGAATCTTAGCATACACGATTTTCAATTTGTCATCGCACATCCGAATATCCTTCCCGAATTGGTCGTTTTACGCGGTTTAATGAAGAAAAAATTTCCCAATGTCAAAAGCGGAACTTTAGAAGTCAATTTAGCCGAAGTTATCGATAAATTCAAGAACGGCGTTCATTTTAAAGCGGTAAAAGATGAGATCGAGAAAGATTTTGGTGAAATAAAAACCATCTTGGGGACGGTAAGTGAAACAATGTAAATGGAATTTTAATTAAAGCCGTGTGTTTATTTGGAATATAGTTGGATATGGATGCGAGACATTTAGAAGGGAACTTCGATGCGATTATTAATAGTATTAATAAATTTAAGCCAAAACGACAAGGTAGTTTTATTACTAGGTAGGAACAATGTGATTTCAGTCAATTTGTGAATCATAATTTGCTATATTTGTAGGTGTATATTATTGAGTCCACCATCACGGGAGAAACTTAGTATAAATCATAATCAATATTTGAAATTAGAAGAAGTCAAAACTAAAGAAATTGATGTTGGCGATACCGAAACAAAAGAGAAACAGCAGGTGGAAGCAGTTGCGCAATAGTGTTAATTTTTGAAATAAATTTTGTGTTTCCTCCAAATAAGCAAATAGTTTTCTTTATTTCTGTAACTTATTTTGACGCAATAAAATATCTTAAATGAAACTACTCTAAAAGTAATTTATAATATTTTATTATTTCTTATATTTATACATTTTGTGATACACATTACATTAGGTAGTAAGTAGTAGTACATCTTGGTAATTATAATTTTTTTTTACATCATTTCCCATTCAATAACAAAAAAAAAAAAAACAGAAACGACTAAGTTGCTTGTTGTTTAGAATTAATTGACACCGTATTGTGCTTATTTTTTCCAAATGTTAAAACTGGTATATTTAATTAATTAAATACAATAGAGAATTCCTTTCATTTCCCACAGCTTTTGTATTAAAAATCGTAGAATAAAATCACCGTTGAAAGCAATATTACCATCTATAAAATAATATAATAACAAAATTAATAACCTTGTATCAATTTGTATTTATTTAATTTAGATCTCTTTATTTCGGATATAATATAATATAAATAAAAATATACAATAATATACAATCTTTTAACACGGCTAAGAATGACTAGCATTTCCCAATTCACTGTTTTGTCGCAAAAGTTTAGGAATAGTACGAGCGGTACGAGTTGCTTATTTAAAATAAACTATTTGTATAATATTGATTAAACTAAAAGATGCCGCAAAAATATCGAGTAGTGATCAGAATTTTAATATAATTTAATAGAGTATGAAGAAATTATTGAAATATTTTTAGTATGAAGGGCTTTTCAAATTCAAAATGTATTCAATAATAATTGGTACCTCTTATCAAGTCGTGAATTACTGTAGTTGTCTGAAACAATGGAAATTTAAATATCTCTGCTAATGTGCAAAATAAATAAACCTATTATAGTTATTTAAAAAAAAAATCAATTTTTATTGTTAATCTGTATGAAGCATTTATCCATATCTTTTCTTCGAACATTAAGAAGAATTACGAATTCCTTTCATACCTATTTCTATAATAGATTACTCTAAATTCAATAATGTACCAGACTTGATTCTAAATTTTAATCCAAATTGTTTAAAGAAATTGTTTACCGTAAACTATTACACAAAGTGCGACAGTTATTTATTTATTTTGGATGAATATTTTAATATTTATATAAAATATAAAAATAACACTCGGTGTTATAAAACAATATCCAGAAAGACAAATATTAAACAGAAAATAACCGCTAGCATATAAAAAAATGCAGTATATTTCCCATTTTATAACACGGCATATTAAATATTCAAAACATCAAATAATAAATATTACCTACTTTAATTAAAAACTGCAACATTTTATTACATAATTTGGAAAAAAAAAACAAAGTCACATGTTTAATATAATCCTACACAATAATTTATTTTATTTTTGGTATTTTTGCTTTAGCTAAATCAACTAGAAAATCGGTCCCGTTCACTCGGGCAAACTAATTTGTCGTTTGATGTCCGCTTACCGCCCCAACTCGGCAGAAAGTAGAAAGCCCGCGTTCCACCTGGTTTTATTACATAATTTGAAAAAAAAAAACGAAGTCACATGTTTAAAATATCCTACACAATAATTTATTTTATTTTTGGTATTTTTGCTTTAGCTAAATCAAAGAATTTTTTTATCTGTAAACAAATGTATTCATTCGCGAGGGCACAAATACGTGCAGATGGCCTCGTTATTTTACTTCAGTTTTATTGGTAAACCTATGTTTACACGCAGAAAAGGGGCGGTACCAACTTAGGGGTTGCGAATACCCATTTATTTGTGTTTATTGAATACATTTCGAATTTGACATCCCTCTCAGAAATGTTTAGTAACTTGAATACAAAGATATTAAAGTAGTTACCCATGCAGGGCATCTATTTGTAGATTTGGTTGCCTATTCAGTGTTTATACCATGATAGTGCCAAAAAAATTTTTCCTGCAAAAACGTCCTATTTTCCCGTTTATAATAAATTTTGTCACAGTGAATTATTTATTTATAAAATGATTACTAATACGCCTACATACTAATGTACAAAAAAAAATATTACACCTCTCTGCCTCACACACCTTCTTTCTCGTAAAATTTTCGAAGACATTGACATTGTGGACATAAAAAAAAATTCATAGGAAGATATCTGTTTTTCCCTCTTCAAATTCGTTCGCTAACAATTCACCAGAGAATTTACTCCCTTCAAACGTTATGGGCGTTCATTTATTATTTATGTGCAAATTTGAAATCGTATGTTGTTTGTTTTCTCATTTTTAATATGTATAATTATATACACCGACGCATTCATTGCTGGAGGCCAGCAGGAGCACGATCATCATAGAACCATCACCACCCTGGAATTGTGATGATTATGGTGGTTGGAGTGGTGTTGGTGCGGACTATCGGGATCGCTGCCTTGCGCTATGGGCTCGTTTTTTGAGTTATCGCCGTTCCATTTGCACATATCCGGATTGCTGATTTCGGCTAGGCTTTTTAGTGCATCACAACCTTCGGATGACTGCGCAGATCCGTACTCCCCCACGCTGTTCGGCGACCTATTGCTATTTCCCGGCGAATTATGGTGTTGCATGTGGTGATTGGACCCCCACATCAACACCGTTTGCCTGGGGATTTCTTGTACGCTCGCCGCGGTTATCGGAGAGAAATGGTGTTGCGTAGTGATATGCTGCTGCTCGGATTGCTGTTGGATCATCGCGTCCGACTTAATCTCTTCCATTTTCGGTGTCAATAATCCACTATTCGCTGGAGATGTCGAATGGTTCGAAGACATCCCATCGACTGAAGCGGTGTGTTTGATTTTCCCGCAGGCCTTTCCCAAATCCAATTGGGCGCTCATCACTTGTACCGGTTGGATGATCCCTGAAGACGGACTGACGGAATACGGCCAAGACACATCCAAACATTTAGTTGAATTCGTCACCACGTAAGCACTTCTGGAACTATCTACATATGTCGGATATTTAACCGGTGGGGTTTCCACTACCTGTTGGCATGAGTATATCTTATCGTCCATGCGATACGCCGCGTGATGGTTGCTCGTGGTGCTGGCAGGATCGTAAGTCGGAACCGCGGTCCGCGAAGACATCTCTAAGAATCCATTCCCAACGTATGGACTAGCAGCCGAGGTGTGATAATCCGGATAATAAGTGCTGAGCGGTCGGTATTGATGGAACAGATTCTCCGTCGTGGTCAAATAGCGATTTTCCAGCGCCGTCGTCGACGGATAAAGGGTATGTTGGAAATTGGAGTGGCTCATGTAAGGTGATAAACTGTGATCGGCGCTCGCTGAGGCGTACGGAGTCGTATACATATTATAAGCGGTACATCCATCGGTCGCTATATAATCCACCGGAGGCATAGGGCTCACGACAGCCCCGCTTACGCTCGAATTCGCTGGCGGAGTCACTTGACCATTCCCAGATGAGTTATGCGATAGTTTACGCTTCGTTCGACACGTGGATAGGAAATCTCGAAGTTGGGTCTTGTATCGCCTATTCACGCGAGATGGCGTCGTCGATAAGTTGTGTTGAGCAACCGCTGGAGTGTTTGGTATCAACTGGTCGGATTCGGAGAAGTATGAGTTGGGAAGACCTGCGTCTAGGTAGCTGACTTTGAAGTCCATGGTTCGTTTGCCCAGGAGATCACGTCCTTCTTCTTCCCTGTGTAACAAAATGGGAATTATTGGAATTTGTAGCGCCTATTAGCAGAGCATGCACACACACACATCCATACCCGCGCATATGGAGAGAGAGATAGAGCAACAATGATTGAATACTATATTCTGCAAAGATCGTATAATGGCGCTTATTATTCATGAGAGCGAAAATTCCAACACGAGGCCGTTAGGCAAGTATTGGAATCACCACTATTTTCGCAACTACTTATTGTAGATCTAAATTTCAACTACAACTACTTTAGTTGAAGAATTTAGTTGGCAACTACTAATTACATTTGAAGTTGTGAGTTCTAACTACATTTCGACTAAGGGAGATTGTCCTAAAATGACATACTCAAACTCTTGAGCAAAGAGTCAAAAAAAAAGGAAAAGAAACAAAACCCACAGAATACCATTAAATATTTAAATTGAATATACTGGGCATTTTAATTGAAAGGAGCCTCTTTACCTGCTGTGATTTATATGAAATTTCGAAACCTGTCAATTGTCATATCAAGGAGTAATAATTAGGGGTAGAGCAATTAATAGAAATTGAGTATATTTTCTAATTTTAGTAACTTTACTAGATATTCGGGACCGTTCACCCAGCCAATTAATTAGTCGTTTGATGACCGCTTACGCCCCAACTCGGCAGACGAGTCAAACCGCACCACTCTCCGATAATCCCCGTCTACACCTGTGACTGGTTTGGAATCGTCGGTACAGCCTGGATATTCCTTTTTCTCAATTCTTGCCTCTCACTTGTAAAGAGACTCGACGCTTCGCGTCTCGCAGTCTTTCGTTTGTGTGATTGGTTTGGGATAGTCGGTACACACTGTATATTCCTTTTTCTCAATTCTTGCCTCTCACTTGTAAAAAGACTGGACGCTTCGCGTCTCGCAGTCGTTTATTTGATAAGCAGATATTGTTAGAGTCAAAATCATAATCCTTCCTGATCCAAACATAAGAAAAATCTTGACACTTGAGATTTGTTGAAATCCTGTGCCCTTGCTGCAGACGTAGATTCGTGCTTTACTAAACTTACTAATAGATAATGGTAAAGACTGCTCTATGACACGCAACGATAGTCCACTGTGGTAAAATGATATAGCTATGTCGTTTTATACTTGATGCCAGTATGGCATTTTAGACGAGCAGTTCATTATGAGAAAATCAAAGAACAGAAACGTATATAGTTAGAGATCGACAATTTGAAATATTTGTAACAGGAAAACTCTTTTCAACTCTGACCTTGTAGAATCTATAAATTGTGTTTACTGAAAACCAGCAGGTGCACATTCAAATCGCTTGATTTTTTATGAATGATATTAAAATTTCTCCTTCGATAGATGGTATAACCAGCATTTGAAGAAGCGTTTAGAAGAAGCGTCGTTTTATCTCAGTATCTATGTCATTTTAGGACAGTCTCTCGTAATATAGCTGTAATTTGTGGTTTTAACTACGATCTGTTCAGCACTGCTACAGTTCTGAATAGAATCCCGGTATTGTATGTTAGTTAGTATCTTACATTAGCGGACGATGGGTGCTGATCACAAAATCCGGTTTTGAATTCTTATAAACGAGACGTGAGCTTGTTTGTAACCATTGCCATTGGCCCTCTTTGGTTTGGAATCTGTACGCTATCATACCAGAAGCGCCGGTCTTCAATACTAAAACCAGGAATTGAGAGAAAAATGAAAATTGGAATGATATCAGAGCACTTACATTCTTGGTGAGCGCTTGCCACGTACGCTAAATCGTCGTAGTGTACCAGATCGTACCCGCCCATATTCGCCAATTCGGTATCCGAATATCCGAGCAGCATCTTCCCTCTTTGGTCCATCGAAACTAACGCCAGATCTAATTTGTGCTTACTCTTGAACATCACCTCTTTCTGCGGTATCTCTAACAAGGAAGGCGGCCCGAACGGGGTGCAAATAGCAAATAGTGCCAGAGGGGGTTCTTCTGACTTGCGATTCTGTCCGTGCAGCACTTTGACTCGGCCGCGGATATCCAAACGCTAAAAAAATTATCTCTCCATCTAACACACGCACACACATCGTTTTAACTAACCAATCTTACCAAAAACCCGGAAGTATTGTCTAGTAGACAACGGAAGCGCACTGTGAAGCTACGTTCTAACAGGTGACAGTTATCTGGGAGCAGGACGTCTTGGAGGCCGATATTGGCCGACTCTGGCGGCAGGAAGGAGTTCCACATCAGTTGTCTTTGCAACTCCTCCCTATCCTCGGAATGGACCAGCTCGTAGACGGATTGGTGGACTATATCGGACTGCAAAATAACTCTTTGAGATCTATGGGGCAAGGGGACGGGGATTTTGTGAACGCACCTGATGGAACCCCAGATAACCTTCTATACTGTGCGTCGCGAAGAAAACCTCACCTTCGCAGGTCAAGATCATCAAGAAACCATTTAGAGCCTATGGACAAGCAAAGATTCAATAAAAAAGCGATGGAACAACAATTATTCTGGTGTTCTTATACTTGCAAAAACATTTCGCCATCCAGCGGAGTGTGATCGAACGCTGTTAGGTCCCTAGATCTGTGCAGGCTGCCATTTTCTTCCTTATCCTTGTGCATAACGACTGCGAACAGAAATCGATTTTATAGAATCGCGAAAAAAGTCAAAATCTTTTTCTAAATTTAACATCTAAAGCGGAAGAACCACACAGCGAGGTCAAATGTGAAATTCCTGCTGGAGTGTACACACCATAGATCGCTTTATCGTATATATTATAGCTGGTTCAGTCTTGCAGCTTATCTAATTAAATCGGGCAGACTTTTAACGGCACCCTGGTACTTACTCAAGCACAGTTGGCTACGTTTATACGCGTTCGGAGTACGTCTGAGCGTGCAGCCATTAATTACAGCGCGATTTTGCATTGTTGCACCGGTATTACGTAGGTTAGTTGGTGGAAAATGCATAATTCATTCGCATTCAAACTTTGTAGAGGAAATACACGTAAAATACCACATTAGCATGTAACGTTTTTAGTCTGTGTAAACGAGGTATCGAAAGGTGCATAAAAACGAGAGGATTATAAAATTGACGATGCATTAGAAAGAATAATGAATGGTGTCTAAATAGAATCTTGAGGGACACCCATATATGTTAAATGTTCATTTAAAATTGCTATAATTGAACTAGAAAGAGCAATGGGGCAAAGATGGATTCTTGAAATACACCTATCGGAGATCTAACATTCTATTTTCTGTTTATCTAAAATTATTCTTTAAATATTAGTAATTTTGATGGATCATATTTTTTTTTATTACAGTTGTATTCATTGTTTGCCCAGTAATCCTTAAGAATGTTTTTTTCACAGCTCTTTTTGTAGTTTAAAAATTCATAAAAACAAAAATATGTTTTGCGGATTAATGGGGTAATAATAGATTCATGAAGTACACTCGTTTTGTTTTGACAATCGGTTGAATGATTATCTAAAATTAGTTCTTCCATTAGTCGGGATCAGGAAGAATAATGGTGTGACGATAATTTCTTTGAGGTACACCCGGATCTTTTGAATAGTTGCCTAAAAGCGAAGATTTAGCGCCCGTGTAATATCAGATATCAGTGTAGTAACATATCATGCGTGTTCTACCGACTACAAAGTAAGCATATACACCAGATAGATACATGAACACGTACAACGTTAAGCAACACAACGACATAGAGCGGGGAAATGAAAGAGCTCCAAACGGCCGACGAGGCGAAGGTTAGAATGGGACGGCCCTATATCCCGGCGAACTATATTTATTTGATCAATACTCATGCCTCCCGCAGAGCAACGGCAGACTTGCGGTCTGCCTCTGTCTAATCAATATACAAAAACACACTCTATAATTTACTGTTCTGTTGCCGGCTGTGAGCAGCGCCGTTCGCTATCTCTCCTCAGTCCCCACGTATGTATACCTGACGTCGGCTTCGAAAACTCGCGAGACCTATATCTAACTAGGTCCTACATTTATTACGCGGTGAATTATATATTTTGTATTAGTATTAAAACTAATAAATATGTCTTCTTGATCGGAACGGAGACTGAAATATTATAGTAGGTGCATATATAAACCCGCGGTTATAATAAGCCAATAAATTTCTGATTAATATATGGAAAAGAAAAAAAAAATAAATAAAAAAAGGACGAGAGAAATATCGTGATGATAACTTTAGAATATTATAACTAGAAAGCCCGCGTTCCATCTGGAACGCACCGCTCTCTTTCTTAAACCGCGTATAATAGAAATGGGAGTCTAGAATGGAGTTTCAATTTATCATATTTCTTTTTTTGGTTTTTTAGTTTTTAATTTTTCCTTTTTTTAAGTTTTTTAATTTTAATTTTATTTTAATAATTTTTTTAACCGCGTCTCGCTTTAGAAGAACTACGCGTCTCACCCTAAATTTTTTTTTAATTTTTAAAATTTTTATTCCTTTATTTTAATGATATTTATGAGTGTGTAACTGTTATTTCAAATCATCCATATCTCTCTGCCTAACCCCGTATATGATAAAAAATATATTATAAGCTGTCTTTACAAAACACTTTCATAGAAAAAAAAAACTGCACGAAAAAAGGATTTACAAACTGAATGACTATTCGAACCTTCCAGTAACTAGCAAAGTAATAAAATATTTCACCACAAATGGACAAACATGTGTTTCGTCGTAAAAAAATGTAACGGATTCATTCTCAATGCAACGTTTCTCTCACATTTGCACTTTTTCTTTTCTTGTTTGTCAGTTGGTTGGTGAATTTTGCCAAGTTGCGACCCAAGTAGTTTGCTTTTCTGAATATAATTGCTAAATGTGTTCTTTATGTTGTTCCACAACAATGAAAAATAAATAAATTTTTAAAACAAATAGTAAATATACTCAAGCCAAAATGAATAGGTAAAGAAAAGTCGATCTGAAGAACCGTGTTTTTAACGACGAATGGAAAACAAAATACTTCTTTACTTATTTAAATAATAAAGCAATGTGTCTTATCTGTCACGGTAGTATTGCAGTGTTACAGGAATACAACATTAAAACACATTTTAATTCGAAACATAATGGATACAGCTCAGAATTAACTTCGGAAGCCCGATCGAAAGCAGCAGATAATCTAAGCTGCAATTTACTCTCACAACAAAAAACTTACGGAGTTTACTAAAGAACAAGAAGTTGCTACTTAGTTATGTAAATGCTCACATAATTGCAAAGAAGAATAAACCATTTTCTAATGGTGATTATATTAAGGAATGCATAATTGCACCTGTTGATAATATATGCCCAAACATTAAAAACTAATTACAAAATGTAAGTTTATCTCGACGAACAGTGGTATGTCGAATTGAATGTATTGATGATAATCTGAATAAGCTACTGCTATCAACATTAGAATCGATCACATGGTACTCAATCGCTCTCGATGAAAGTAATGACCGAAACGATACAGCTCAATTGTAAATGTTTATAAGAGCATGCACCCTTGATTTCGTCATAATCGAAGAACTTTTATCGATGGAGTCCATGAAAAATCAAATAACTGGTAGTGATATATTTGAAGAATTAAATAATTGCCTAATCAAATATAAACTACCATGGAAGAAATTTGTGAGTGTAACTATCAACGGAGCACCAAGTTCAACCGGCAAAAACTCTGGAGTCCTGAAGAAAATAAAAGACAAGATTAGTGAAGAAGACAGTGATAATCGTAACGAATCTCTTCTATAATGCAGGATATATATATGGTGCCGAAAGTCTTCATCTTCATTACAAACGCATAATGCACCTCACGTCCATCGTTCTTATAAATATATTAATCCGATTTCGCTGTCGGTGAACACGCGAGCACTATACGTACCTAGAAAAGCGTGACCCTCGCGAAGGGCGCCCATAAACACACGCACATACAAATAGAACAGTGGACGGACGACTCACTCGTCCATTATTGCGATAATAACACCTGCCACACGCCTCAATCACTAGCCCATTAAAGCCTTATTCAATAATAGACAGGTTAAACGTGACATATTGCAGAATCATGATGACACGACCTCCTCCGCGCTTTATATTCCGTATTATCTCTGCGATCGAGTTTGGGTAAATGATTAGGTCCTATTTTCGTGTTAAATATAGCGTTAGAGAAAGGGTATATTCAAGTGTAAATAGAAAAGACGCCCTCACTGTATCGAGTCTCAATCGCGCCTTACGAAATCGCTTTTATCGTATTAATAGCCGTGCGAAATAATGTCAAAGATCTGGCGTGCTTCATGGTTCTATCATCTAGATACGGCAAAATTTATACGATAATTTGAAAATTGAAAAATTTGTAAATCATTTTAGATAATCACCATTTTAAAATACTTCTTAGACGTTCGAATATACCTGAATAACTAAATTAGCCTTAAATGTTTTAAGAAACATTTGTAGTGGCACAATTTGTCTCATTTATATATAATAAACATTCTTATATATCCTGATGCTCATATCAAAATTGTATCGTGTTCACCGCGTATTTACACCTCGCGTGCACTTATGGGAACCTAATTTTTCCATCCATCTTTGACAAAAGCGCCACGCCACGTGACGCCGGCTCATAGTTTCGAAGGCACTTTATATTGATGTATCGATGTCAATAATAGAAATTATTATATATTTTCTGTCTTAACGTGTTAACGATATAATTTCAACTGCGCAGGCTAGAATCATCTATTCGGGCATAATTTTCAATCATCTATCTTATTGCATGATACTCACATATGTACGCATAATGAGGAAGATAATCAAGTAACGACAGGTGATTTTGTATTATATTCTCTCCAGACGTTATTTCGTATAATCTACTAATAGTTTGGAGATTGGGAAAGGGTTGGTTATATACATGTAATCAATTATGTATGACGTATCAGTTTTGAAATTTCGCGATTACGTCACACGAATAATTATTTAACACGCAATTAGGAATATTAATTAATTCTTAAACGCTTCTGACATATTACCTAGCGTTTTTTTCTCTCGTTTGGAGATAAAATAAATGAATGCTTGGCACGTGATTTCCAGCACCTAAATATTTTAAATCAACTTTGAACCAAACAATTTTGAAAAACAATTAATTATAAATTGTTTTAGAAATATGTTGCGTAAAAACGTAAAAATAAACTCTTGATAAACGTAATAATAAACCAAAAATAAACTCTCAATAACAATTAAATTAGAAAAGAAAATTGTAGATGCTTTGTTTATATTACAAGCTTTACTCAAAACTAAATTTAAGGCATGAGCATGACAATGTACAAAAAGAGCTTGAGGTGTAATTGTTTTTTTTTTTACTTTGTAAACCATTTAAATGCCCTGCCATAACAGATGCACCATCATATGTTTGAGCGACTATTTTTTTTTAAATCATATTTTTCGCTGTTATTTGATAAAAGGTTAAATAAATCTTCAGCTGTTCGACCGGATGATACGTCAAAAAACTCCAAAAATCTTTCAATAACTTCACCGCTCTTGACATAACGTAATATGATCGATAATTGAGACTTACAGTAAATATCTGTGGTTTCATCTACTTACTTGCCAAGAAAAAAAACGGAGCTTCTTTAATTTCTGTATCTATTTCTTGTTTTAATACAAAAGAAATACAATCTATTAAATCATTTTGTATAGATTTAGATGTACCCGAAAAAATATTACTACTAACAAATTTATTAAAACTAGGTTCATATTTACCAAAGAGTTCGAGTAATTCTTTATAATTTCCACGATTAAAAGAATCTGAAGTCTCATTGTGTCCCCGAAAAGCTAAATCTTGTGATGCTAAAAATATTGTTACGTCTATTAATTTTCTTAAATTTTTGCGGTTTTCTCCAACTTCATTATTATAGGCAATAATTTCATCTTTGCGCGCGCCGTTTACAGCAGTAGCAATATTTTGTTTTCCAAATAATTTAAATTTGCACAACGATGAAATGTGTTCTTTAGACTTAGAATGCCGTTCAATAGCGCGCGGTAGATTTTTTAAATCTGTATAACCTAATTTCGACCACGTTTCGGTTTGGTTACAAAAAGTAGACGTGGCCAACAAAATAATCTTACCCGTTCAATTGAACCAGTTAACCAACCACATTTAGTGTATCATAATGAACTAAAACCACGATTTTGCCGGTTGCCGTCGTTAGATACTACAGATAAATTAGGCCGTGGTTTCTCAATGTTTTGTACGATGTGTAATTTCGTCTCTATGTTTAAACAACTAAAAGAATTTCTTACCAACCAGTGGACAATATCTTGGCAAATTCTAATTTCGTTCATATTATCCATTTTGTGTGCGTAACCTAACAAAACTCACCCAACGCTTCTTAAGTTATTAGTACTGGGAGCTGGGAGTCGCATGGGCAGTTGCGTAGCAACGTTTTCCGACCGATAACGCAACATGCCGATCGGGTAGGATCTCACCGCGGCGGCAAGCCTCCAACCATACGTATTCGCCGTATAAAGTGCACGTGCACTTACGGAGACACATTGCTTTCAGCCATGGCATTAGTCATCGGTGCGGAGCCAAATCTGTGGCTAGCCTCCTCGCTTGCTATTATAGTGCGTAAAATTTCGCGTATTATTGGAAATTTGTTTGCATTTTTAAATTAAGTAATGAATAAATATACTATTGATTATATATTTTTTTGTAAAATTGCTTTATTTTAGTATATAACCGATGCTTAAACATTATTTTAATACATAATAAACGCTACTTATTTTATTAAAAATAATAGGGGAGGCTTAGCCTCCGTAGCCTCCCCTGACGAGCCGCCACTGCTATCAGTCCTTCTCAGGAATTAAAAACATTGTTTTTTAATTTATGGACAATACGGAAATTCAATATTTTCTTTGATAGTCCACTATATAGCACGCAAACGTCTAAAGCTTACGGATTAGGCATAATTTAAAAATACTCGACGTGACAAGACTAATCGCGGCAAGTACACACACAATTGGTTGTAGTTCCCAGAATTGGAATCCCATTATGTTGTGTTTGAGTCACTCCTAATGGGCAATACGTCATTTGCATATTTTTAAGAAAAAGCAAGAAAACGAATTCCGAATTCCTAAAAAGCCGAATGAACTTACGAAGCCGAGAGTAAAAAAAAATCATCCATCACTACACCCCCCTAGGCTTGGCGTGATACCGCGGCATGTTGTGTGAATACATCCAGGTTATAGTTTCGCGTGACTCAGTAATTACCATTCGAGTCACTTACCATTTCGTTTAATCTCCAATAGAAATCAATTAGGTTCCGTAGAGTGTAAAGACACGATAAGGATTGTCATGTGCGCATTGTAGTTTAAGTGTAATGTCCTCCGTCGGGAATGATGAATCGGTTTCATAAGTTAATAATAACATATTTATTTAACTTGACAGAATATGTATCGTCGAGGAATTAATACCAAGCAGTAGGTATAAGTAATTAAAAGTGTTAAAGAATACAGAAAATATGGTCGATTTGCCTTAATTTCATCGGCAGGTGTGTAATATATTCCCGTTTTAACGAGTGGGGCATTTGATGTTATGTGACAGTGTGTTATGTCGCTTTAACTGTCGACAAGACACTCTACACATCGTACACAATGAGAATAAATCATCGGCATCTAGTACGCACGCATGATGAGTATCAAGTTACAACCAGGTTGTAGTATTAAAAAAAAACAGTTAATGAAGCTGGTTGTTTATAAACGTATCAGTTTTTATATTGTGTACGCAACAATTTGAACTCAATTTATGATAAAACATTATTAAAATCAATATTTAGTAATATAATATCAAATATGTTATTTCATTTAAATCAGTAAAAATTTACAGTACATATTATCAATAAAATAATGAATTCATGAACTTAATAATTATATTTTCTAAATCGTCTTACACACATTTCTCCATCTGATATTAATAAATGCATCATTGCTAGTACATATAACCTTGCAAGACATACAAGATATCTGACCACTCCGGGCTAAACAACTTTATTAATTCAGAAGTTCGTGGGATTTCTATTTTCAACTCGAATATTATTATTATTATAAGTCTGCTTTGACATTTTTGAAAACGTTTGTGGATCACAACGGATTCTCAGAAACTCAAAAGCAGCAATGGTTTTTAATGCTAAAACGATTGATCAACAACTTGTGCAAAGTAAATCTAAACGATTCGTTATTAGTGTATGTTTTACTAAGTAGGCTGATCTTTAACTTCTCCCACCTTGCTGACCCCAACGAATTTTGGATGTCGAACAAGAAGTCTTAAAATCTTGTTATGAGAGATCCTTCTAGTAGTACTAATATTTGGCCAAGTAAATGTATCAAATCGAATTATCTGGCGAAAATTGCGAGAGAATCAATTGTATGCTTTCCATGTACAAAAAGTACAGACTTTACAATTTGAAGATCATCCTTTACGTTTGTAATTTTGGTTTCTATAAAAAGATGCAGAAATTCCAAACTATTCTTCCATTGTATTGGCGACTGGTGAAGCAACGTTTACACGTATATAACAGCATAAATAACTGCCGTTATACTAATATTTGGGCTGTGCAGAAAATTCATATGCTGTACACATTTCCAGTGCAGATTATCGACAAACGTTTGGGTCGAACTGGTTAACGGACAACTTGATTGACCCATTTGTGTTGCAAAATCAAATCGATTGAATGAATATGATTTTTTTATCATTAATATCTCTCTTATACAACTTTTGTTAATTATATGTTATTAACGAAAACGTATTTTAGCAGATCGTTGAAACTAAAATAAAACAATTTGAACTGTTAATTTATTAAGTAGTAGCATTTTGGTTCATTTAACAAAACTAATATACCTACCATGTAATATTTTTATACGAACACATAGAGTTTTGTTAGAGTAATTAATTACGTATTTTAGTAATGATTACTAGATATTCGGGTCCGTTCACCCGGCCTATTAATTAGTCGTTTGATGACCGCTTACGCCCCAACTCGGCAGAAAGTAGAAAGCCAGCGTTCCATCTGGAATGCACAACTTACGCCCCAACCCAGCAGAAAGTCCGCGCTCCACCTAGAACGCACCATTTACGTCCCAACTCGGCAGACCAGTTAAACCGCCCCACTCTCCGCTAACTCTCATCTACACCTGTGACTGGTTTGGGATCGTCGGTACACCGTGTATATTCCGTTTTTTTTAATTCTTGCCTCTTACTTGTAAAAAGACCCGACGCTTCGCGTCTCGCAGTCTTTTGTTTGTGTGACTGGCTTGGGATCGTCGGTACACCCTGTATATTCCTTTTTTTTAATTCTTGCCTCTCACTTGTAAAAAGACGCGACGCTTCGCGTCTCGCAGTCTTTTGTTTGTGTGATTGGTTTGGAATCGTCGGTACAGCCTGTATATTCCTTTTTCTTAATTCAAGCCTCTCACCTGTAAAAAGACTCGACGCTTCGCGTCTCGCAGTGGTTTATTTGTGTGATTGTTTGGGATCGTCAGTATTTTCAATTCATTCAAATAAAATATGTCGGAGTTCGCGCTAACAAACGGTACAATGTTGAGTTAAAATAATCTTATGATTTTTTGTTTAGTTATAATAAGTTTATTTTTTGCACAATTTGATTAAAAATATTATTAATACAATAATATTTTAAAAAAAAACAATTTCTATTGGCGGAATGTATTTTCCTCTGAAGCGATTATGTCAGAAAAATCGGCGCCCTATTCTGCAACCGAATTAATAAAATCCCTGACCGAAACTAAAGGGGAGGTGAGTTAAGGGTATCCATTATATAATATCTTCAACTGCGACCCCGAAAAAATCAATGATGAGCTACCCAACCCCAAAAAAATCACAGCCAATACCATTGCGAGTGCCTGAAACGAGCTATTGCAAACAAGGGTGAGTTCAAACCTTATCCACGTAGATTCATATCGCATTGTTACTCAAAAGAGGCGTGGTTTTCTTACCCCAAAATATACCCGTCTTCAATGATGTCACCAAAGCGTAATTTTTTTCTTTTTTTTTGTAAAATAATTGGATAGAAAGCAAAGGCATTCCTATTTTTATTTTATCCACGATAACAGCTTGCAAATTACCGTTTGCAGTCCACTTTTTTTTTCGAGCAATTTATACTCTAGATTAGTGAACGTAATATCAGAAAGGAAATTGGACCCCATACCAACGACCTACGCTATAATACTATAGAAGAAACATGTAAAAATAGCTCTTGTACACTCATCATTTTTGATAATTATCATAATTTAGCGGTTGTATTCGCGAAATTGCGGCTGACTGTCTCCTTGGCGACCCCCGGGTTGATCGATGAGACACAGGGAGTCGTTGGATGGTGCGAGGGTGGCTCAGGCGTCGTCGGGGCGTCTCCTCCTTTTCGTCTTTGTCATTGGGAACCCCTCGCCGAACCGAGGACGGGGGGCCAAGTCGCCGGCGTAAAGCCTAATAACGGTGGGCCAACCCTTCGCCGGTTGCTTATCGGTCGAATGCAAATTCTTATCGATAAATTTAGGAATAGAGGCGAACCGAGTTGAGTTTCTGTGTGGTTGTATCTGTATAGGAACAATTCAAAACTATTGTGGCTTTCGATAATATATAAGTTCACAATAAACAAATTATAGTGCTATTACAATAAAATTAGTCTGTAGTATTTTTACGATAACGTCATTTTAAGGCGAATCTGGATGACCAAGTGTGCGAGAGAGATAAATATATCGGGAAAGTAATCAACGTTTTTTGTGGAAACGCGACGACCGATTTTTATATAACTTTATTTATCTTAAAATAATTATTAAAATTACGCAAGCGTTTTGCGAGCAAATATCTATTCTACTGTGAAGCAAAATGTTCCCCTGGTCGCTCCGAATCGTCTGAGACAAAGCGCGACCCCGTAGCTCTAGCCGCTCTGGCCTTATGGTAAGAAAACTAAAAAAGATGGTGTTTTTTCGTAAATTTTCCTAATTTTGTCATACAAATCTCTGCTATGACCGGCCAGCTATGGTCGATACCCCGATGTATCATACACCGTCGGACGTACTTTTCGACGAGGATTCCGAATCTGAAGTCGGCGTTCAGCTATTGGTTGCGGTTTGGGAGATATCGTCGAATTTCGTTATATTTCGTCGAAAATTTTGCGAAAATTAAAAAAAAAATCGTCTAAAAATTGAGATAAAAAGAAGCGCCTTTTCGCGGCGAATCGAATGGCACCACGCCCGTCTTCCTAGCACCAACCGTTCTGGAGATATGGGCGTTTAAAGTTTGGAAAATAATATATAGCTTGTGATATAGCTCACCAGAAGCGCATTCTAACGGGGAATCTATCACTTCTGGAGGTCAAGGGACAAATCATCACATATTTGTACAATATACTACACGTCGAATGAACAATTGTACATTAAGAATTGGAGGGAGCAGTAGAAGCTACTTATAGGTTATCACCTAGAACAGGGGTGTCCAACTTGCAAGGCCTCAAGGGCCAAAACTAAAACCTTTGATGTGGTTGCGGGCCATATAATAATTTTGTTAAAGTAATAACAAAATAACGTGAGGTATAAAAATAATTACGCGGGCCACAACTAATAGCATCGCGGGCCGGATGCGGCCCGCGGGCCGCCAGTTGGACAACCCTGACCTAGAAGCATTCACAGATATATATCTTAGTGATATCATGGAAATGGCTTTCATTGAATCGAAAATTGAAAAGATGGAATAATAAAAATTAAAGATTATAGCATGATTTGCGATACAATTTATTCGTCCTAAGAATACAAAAACATATACCATGCATCTCAATTAGCTTCTAAAATTCGCCACTCCTACAACAGGATACATTTCATTCCAAAACACTTAAAAGGATAAAAAGAAAACACGCAGCACCTGATAAGTTAAAATATCCTTTCACAGGTACAATAATTTCGCATCCCCGCTCTGCGATCTGTCTTTCGAATACCAAAAATAAAATGAACAAAAAAAGCGGCGTGTCGATAAAGGAGTCCGCGCAATGTCCCCTCCATTATACGATTTAAGAACGTAGAGGACATACTTTTTCTTTTTAAGATCACCACTACGGCTGGTAGCCGCAGAAAGGCTGAAAATATCGGGGACTCATCTATACCGTTCCGTGGGAACATCATTTATCCCACTACATACATAGGTATCTACGTTCGAACGGTAGCGAGGTGTTAAAAGCGTGGGCCGGTCGCGCAGCCGACTGGAATTATGTTTGTTCTTATGGACTAATGTATCTGTAACAAAAATCTCACATTTAATGAACCGTCGTGGATTTATTGGCTCGAACTGGGTGCTCGCTCCGATATCACAGTCTATGTGTACAGTCTGTGAGGAATGAGCGAGAAAATATATCCAATCGTATATAGCGGTTTTTAACGTGTATGTACCCAACTATATTGTAGGTATGCCATTAGTAATCCGTTGCAAACCACGCATGCACACAATTTGCGAAATCCAAACCATCCAAACCAATTGGTTGTATGAATAAAGCCTATATTCAATTCTTCTTCGGAATACACTTATACCGCCATTGTATATATATATTGGGCCATTGTAGACGTCGCGACGGAAGGTGGGGCTGCGTCGGTTGCCAAGGGTAACGACGAACGAGACCGGGCGCTAGCAATGCAGCTTTGAAATTATCCCAACTTGCCGCATATTGGGTGCACGGATATTATCGTGCTTGTAACTTAAGGTAATTTTACTGAAGTTGTAATAGTAATATCATTTCATGCAGAAGTGCTATCCAAATAAAAGAAAATATTCCATGTTCCAATAGCTTCCATGTAAACCGTGATGGAAACAGAAAGAAATAATAATAGTTTTTATTGACCATAGATTGGATATAGGTTTCATCCAGTCTAAATTTTTCGCAAAAGCAATGGTGACGATTCGTACCCCAATATACCCAATTGGATATTGATTTGCTTGGAAGGGTGAAGATCAACCCGAAGACCGAGGCTATAGGAAGAACACCGAAGGGTGATATAGTCTTTTTGACAGTTGTATTTCGATAGTAGTTGTCAATAAATGATATATAGTATAGTATAGTAAAGTTAAAAGAAAACAAGAAAATATTTGTTTGGGCTCATAATTTTGCTTCCTTTATGTTACTTGGTAATTTATTGTAAACTCTGATAATTCTATATCTCGGACCGTTCTCATACAAGGTGGTGTTATGTGTTGAAATTCTTGGAATCTGAGCGGATCTAGTATTTATAAGCGAGTATATGTCAGCATTTTTAGTAAAAAGTTCTTTATTTTTCCGTACGAATAAAGCCAATTAGTAGAGGTATAAACAAGGTAGCGGCAACATCTGTAGTTGTTGGAAGAGTGGCCTACAATGGCTTCTATAATTAACCGTTACTGTAGGTCTAATTATAGGTTTTTGACTACGAAAAACTTGGAGTCCTAAAACATTAAATCATACTTTAAGCGAGAGAAGACATTGCACAGAAATATATTGTTAAGGTTGACATATCAACATATTGCCTCAGTTTAATTATAGCAAGGCAACAGGAATTCAAAGTACTCAGGAGATCTTGAGTATGATGTTCTCAGCGCAAAGAATTTAAAATTGTCAACAACTGACTTACCGTTTAAATTATTATTAAAATGCATTAATCTTATTTTCGACCTTATTCCATTCTAAACTATTATGTTTGTACTACTTACCTAGACATTCCTTCGTTGGTTTTTGTGGCAAGCCTAAATGCATTTTCCTAATTGTCAGTAGATATAATACGCGAGGTAATCAGCTGGTAGATGTGCTGGCTAGAAACAGCTAAGTCTATACCATATATTACGTATAAGGTAGGACCTAGTATGGAGCCTTGAGGAATACCTGCTGGGTTATTTGTGCAAATTTTAAAAGTTTTCTAATTAGAAATTTAAAATTACAATTCTATCAATGATTTATTGAAATATTTTAGCTATATTTAATGTTGCTGACGAATCCTAATTTCATTTACATGGCATGTGCAAATAATAATATATATATAATAATAAATCGCACTTTATTTTCATAAAAAAGAAAACTTCCTTGGATCCACAAAATAGATTGATTTACGGATAGCAGTTGGTTGCAATTGACAGCAATTTTAAATGTGAACAGGGCCAACATTAATTCGTTTGAAAGCTAGCGAATTAAATCCTTATGAATATCTTTTACGACCCGGCCTAAAAATGTGTGAAATGTTAAAATACAATCCCTGACTGTTCGCATTTATTCTTCGTTTTGATCACCTACGACATCGGCCCGTGGAAAACCGATGAATGGACGCGAAACTACATGAAACACGTGATGTGGAAAAAAGCGTGTCTCAAGGTCGCCAACGGAGGAACTTTTGCAAAATCAGCTGAGCGCCAGGTTTGTGTGACGAATCGCCGAACAGTACATAAATATTTCCCGCGTCCACGCAATAGCGTGCGAGACCGCCGCGGCAGAGTAGTAGCATAGTATATACCCAATAGTAGGCGAAAGATCTCGCCTGCACAACGGCGGACCCGACAGAAAGACACGCAAACGGCGCTGACGCTTTCGATTTGGTCCAAACATGCATCGAGTCCTCTGCTGCCCCGTTTGTTTTCCGTGCGCCCGCCGCCGGAATGGATGGTTCCAACGCAATCCCGCGAACCGCCATAGTATAGTGGCAATAGTATGTATGCTAGTGAGAGCAGCTCAGGTGATGCATGTTGTCTTGGCGTTCACGAGGTCACGGTTACGCTTTGGATTTTTGATTTCGTTTGGCGTGCAAAGTAAACTAACGAACTTCGTGATTTTGCCATTACGTAAACGCGAGAAGATTATGCCGGATATAAGGATGGATATCTCATCACGAAAACTCATGAATGAATGCTCCAATTCTGGTAAATCCATAGCCTAGTTCAGCTTTTATGAGTGTTCTATAATGAATGATTGGTTACATGCTTTTCGCAGTTCCAATTAACGAATTGAGAAATAAATATTTCTTTTTTGGGCCTCTGTCCAGAAACACTGATATTACATTATAAAAAGGGTAAATCATCCCTAAACATACATTTTCCGGCTAAAGCAAGCAAAAGGTCACTAAAATTTGCCAATACTATATTGGAGTTACCAAATTGTAGATTCGACGACAGATGACAAAATTTTCGTTGCACAATATCTATCGGAAGATTTTGCGGATAATACACTATAAATAAGTTGAAACTTCTGCAATAATTGAGCGTAGATTCGATACCACATTTTAACTTCGCAGAATATTTTATATGATTGTTTTGTCGATTTCTGTTGAAATATTGAGAAATTAGAATCAAAATTCATCTGAAAAATTGTATAATATGCTTAGGAGTTGTTTAAATAAAAATTAATAGGTAGTAGTAGTGATTTTTTTGGTTATGTTTAAGTTTGCAATTTCAAAGAAAGGTGTGTATCTAATTTCACAAAATGAATTAACGCAGAACAGCTAACTTATACAAAAATAATAAACAATAGCAATAAAAATGCAGAACAATTCCAACCGATTAATTCTCAAGATAAATTCCTACTGAAAATAAACATTAACATTAAGCTAGTGCAATGTTGTAAATTGGATATTTATATCGGCTGAATTCGGCCATCGTTTTGCTTTACTCGAAGGTTTGGTTAGATGCATTTTTGATTGTTTTTTCCACTGTGCATGCATCTTCTCTGAAAGCGTTTGCTGATGGCTGTATGGGGACAAATGGGGGACGAAGACAAGTCAGTTTCAGTTTGGCCAACAATTTTGCTTTTAGGGAATTTTCAATATAAGCTTCAGGAAATGAAGCACTTTTCCAGCCCCCATGTTGTTTTAAACTTGTGATGTCAGCTCCATGCCCTCATATTATTAACATACGATTATTATATATTCAGATTATTTACGGGCTCAACAACTTATCAACGAAGATCTTCAGCGTATAATGTCATATTGTGATCAGTTGCAGCTAAATCCGGCCAAGACTCAGATGATTGTTTTTGGACCAAAGTGCTCCCGTTTACGTGTCTCATCTCTGCTGAAAATTTATGTTGGGTCCACTTTGATCTCTCCGTCAGAGTATGTCAAAAATCTTGGGATGTTCATGGATTTTCGCCTGCGTTTCCGGGAAAACACTAGCTGTTTGATTGGGAGAGCTATGTTGGGTCTTAAATCACTTTTCATGCACAGACATCTGTTCGACTGTTCCACCAAAATTATGCTGTGTAGATCCTTCGTTCTCTCTCATTTCAGTTATGCCGATGTAGTTTATGGTAACTGTATTACCCGGGAAGAAAGCATAAGAATTCAACGCATTCAGAATTGTTGTACTCGATTCGTTTACGGTATGCGCGGCAGAAGAGGTGTCACACGAAAGTTAAAGGAAACTTGTACCTTAAACATGACTAACTTAAGAATACTACACAGTGCCGTTTTTTTCTCCAATGTTATTAAGCATAAAAAACCTATTTACCTATTCAATAAAATAAAATTCAGACACCAAACGCACTCTAGAAACACTCGGGATAATCAATTTTTAACCATTCCTAAACACCGTACAGAGATATTTAAGAGGAGCTTCTCTTATAATGTCGCTAAAATACTAAACACTCACGTACTACCTACCATGAGCTGTAGTATGGAAGCGGATCGTATTAGATACATCCTTTCGAATTCCTTGATCGCCCTTCAATAGGAAATATTTATTTTTTAACAGCTGGTGTTTTCTCGCCGATTTTTATAATTATTATTACTCTTTTCGCGGCACTAGTAATGATGCTTGTATCGAATATTAAGGAAAATGTTTGGGGATTTAATATGGGCATGGGGGGACGGTTGCTTATGGGCACATGCACACAGACCTTGATGTTTGTTTATTTGTACATGTGTTTATATATTTTCTTGTAATTTTTTTTTACTTTTGTTTGATTTATACTTACAGAGGCTAAAGGAAGAACGCCGTATTCCATTATTAATGGTAGGCGATTTAGTCTTTTTGGCATCTTGTTATTATTTTTTTTTTCTTGTATATTACTTCAGCCAATAAATACTTTACACACATACATACATACATAAAAGGGGCTGATAAATAAAATATAGCCTTTAATAAATTACTTCATTTGTTACGAATTTGTAGTTTGATTGATCTACTCCAAATATTTATTTATATTAAACATTATACGCATTTGGATCGACACTAATCCACTAACCATAATCAAAACGACTAAATTAGCCAGTTGAAATAGATATACATATATATGACAGCAAATTCGCCATCAATTTCTGCCTTCTGCGACTTAATACGTTTATTTATATATTACTTACATTCAGGTAGTACTATAAACCGCGTTTACAACACACAATATACATAACAGTATCCTAATGAATCGAGTTATAAATTACTCATACTTCACGCCTGATTTATAGATTAAGCTTCCATGACAAGTTTATTATGCGCACAGATTAATACAGTAAGAATAAGCACCGCGTTACTGGATGAGACGATGAAGTTATTCGACCAACATTATCAGGAGCTGTTATATACCCCGTTATGATTATACTTTATATTTTATACAGGATGGTTTAAATGAATAAAATCGAGAAGGAATACACTACTAAGTATATGCACAAACATAGAAACAGGTATCAACGGTTATATAGCTCTGGGGAAACTAACCCACAGAATGTATCGGAATTAATGAAGTCATAATTTACTGATACCTTCTGTCGACATTTTGAGTTATGGCGACTCGAGGTGCATAATTTATCGATAATTTTCGAATTCGGTTAATGAAAAAGTCGGCCTTGTAAAGTCTTGCGCACAAGACGAAAATTAATATCTATACGTCCGTATATACCTACACGGTTAAAATTCGTTGTGATCGTTTTGTTAAATGAAACGGAAGAAAATAAATTTGTATTACACGAAGTTGTGCCGTTCTTTATAGAGCGTTACACGCTTCAAGGATGACACAATTCGCTGTGTCGATTCGGTAGCAAAACCGACCGGGTTCGAACGCGATTCTTCGATCTAAAATATCAGATTACGCCAGCAGTTAACTCGGTGGTTTGTGGATCGATGGGATTTTTTTGTTCTTTTTGCCAACACGTCAAGAATCGAATTACCTATACTTTCTTATAGCGCAAAAAACTAGAACGCTGTAAAAAATATGTATATCGAGTGATTGGAGGGAACGTCACCACTTGGGGTTGCATTGATTTGTGGTTATTTTCGGTATTATAGAATAACTATAATTTGATTGTTATGTATATATAGTCTGCGGAAACGACGATATCCCGTATTAGATCTGAGTGTTATGTATAAATCTAGTCCGAATTCTTAAGAGGGAACGGTATCAGCCGATCAACTCTACTAGGAGGAAAATGAATACATTTCAATACTTATTAACATTATTACAAAGGTTCCTAAAAAATTATATCAATGATACGTATGCAACGAAAAATGCATATTAACAATGGTGTGTATCAAAATCAATGAAACATTATTTATCGAATGAAATCATATCATTTCATATTATGAAAACATGGTTATAAAACAAATTATGTGATTCATGGACAGATTTAGGCAAAATTGACCTTGACGACATTGTATTAAATTATAATACATACATTACATACACAATATCGTTTTCACAGTCTAAAATCGTATGAAAAACACACCTAAGTAGCACTATTTACATCACGAGAACAACAAACAAATTGTAGCCAAATTAATAATTCTAGAGTTTATAGTTTGTGTTCTTCGCATTTTGCTCTCGTTACACATATAAAAAACAGCTGTAGTAATAGTAATATATGAAGTTGTTTTAGAAATTCGCAGTCCTTAGAAGTAGTAATTTTGGAAAACAATTTATGATCATCAGCATTAAACTATTATAGTTAACTATAGTGTCCCAGGGGATTGGTGTACTGTATGTTGATATTGAAATAATGGTAAACCTTGGTTTGAAAAAACCGAAACATGTCGCAGTAAATATATTAAAATAAAAAGGATTGGAATACGAATTCACCTTGTTATTATTTCAATATCAACATATTATAGTTGAGTTCCGAGCACAAGTCATTAATACAGATTAGAAACAGGAGAGGACCCAAGTCACTGCCTTGAGGTACCCCTGATGTTGTAGAAAAAATTTAGTTTGGTGACCCATATATGTAACATATTGCTTTCTGTTAACAATATATGTTGAGAATAACGATATAAGGTTGAGTGAAAATCCGACGGATTTCAGTTTAAATAAGAGAATTTTATGGTCAATGCGGTCGAAGGCTTTCGAGAAATCTGTGTAAATATCATAAACAAAGATTCAGAAATAAATTGAGTGATGATGGCTAACTTAGTGACAGTGGATCGTTTGACAACGAATGTTGTAGCTCGGAAAGTTGAGGTTTAAATATAGGTTTTAAATATAAGCATTTTTCAAATACCTTGGCAAAGTTGGAAACAACTGCTATAGGTCTATAGTTAGTAATTACGGAAATATCTCCTTTCTTGTGAACCGGGTACAACTTTCCACAGATCAGCAAAAACAGAGGTTTTTAACGCCAAATTAAACCGGTAGTGTAAAGGAGTAACAAAAATCTGAGGAGAGTCACAAAGAAAAAAAACTGGGTGTGTTGTCATGACCTATGGTGTTGCTGTTTTTTAAGGCCTTTAAGGCCCTTAATGATTGCAGCATCCTACAAGGGGTTATGTTGACAGGATGGAGGAATCAACATCCACATGTTACACCTTTTGAAAATAGCACAGACATGACACTATGCGTTCCTTTATTGATCACTTATGTAATGACACATATCGCACTTGATGATGATGAATCACTTTTATTGTCTTCTGGCACCAACCATTCCAGCCAGTTATTAAGGTACCATCAAAAGATTGTAGACACACAATCGGGACATCGTATTAAAGTCTACTATTAATGATACTAAGAAAATTTACCATAATTTTAATTGTAATCATATATTCATACCCAGATTTGCAAGGATCGTAGATATATACAATGGGGAAAAACTACCCGTTTTCATCAATCCCAAATATAAAAAGGGGGATTCCTCCCCCTTTAATGTGCAATTGTTTTTGCAACGTTGCCAATTGGGTAACCTCTCGGAATTTCTTTATAATGCTACTAGTACCACTTTACGATCAACTTTATAATGAAATATATTTTACTATATTACTAAGTTATTTCTTGTCGTATATTAATTTTTTTTTCATATACAAATATTTAAAAAATCTGGGGGCAATAGTGCAAAACTGCGTATTTTCGTTTTATTGTCAACAAACTAGAAGTTATTTTAAAGGACATTAAAATAAAAAAAAAGTTTTTTGCCAATTGTTTGCTTAATTTGAGAACAGGGAAAGCCATGCAACCAGTTATACACTGTAGAACACTCTTAATGTCCTTTTTGAAGGTATCTTCATAAATAACTGACGAACTAATTGAGATGAAGCAAACATTCTTTTCCTGCTGTAATCACCAGGTCAAAATACATAAAAAAACGTTATGTTTCAAGTTATATTAAAAAATCGTACAATTTGATAAATTTTTCAAGAAGAATTTTCAAATTTTGAGTAAAATCTCAATTTTTTATCAATTCATTAATGAGACGATAGATATTCTTATATTCAGATTATGTTAAAATTACTTTAGATTCTGAAAGAGCTATAATTTGGTCGTTAAGTAAAATTGTAGCTCGAATTTTGATGGTTTTCTTTAAAGTGCAAGGTTTCTATATAAATATCTGACGAATTAATCGAGATGAAGCGAACATTTGATTCGATTCTAAAATAGCGCTTTGCCAAACACGTCAATGCGTATATAGCAAGTGAAAGACAATGAAATATTTGATTTAATTTGATATAGATATAATGTAATTTCTCTAAACTTCGAGATTTTAAAACGAATATACATAAAACAAACGCTCTCTTTCTTTTATTAGATACTTTTATCGGCAACGTGAAAATTATTATACCTCGGTTACACTCTGCTGATTTACAAGAGGCGAGGACGGCTTTTGTACCATCAGACAGATCCCGAAACTCTTTTATTTCACATTTCGCACTCTGCACACTCACAGCGCTCAGATAGCATCTTCATTTACTCCAGGCGATTTGGAATGCATTAATTACCGTTAATTGGCCGAGTTAATTTATTTAAACAAGGAATTCGATAATACCGAACGCCCGGCCGGCAGAAATAACTTAGGATAGTTTGTTGTGTTGGCTCTTGACCGGGTATAGTATAAATTAAAAAGAAACAGAATAAATTTCAACCAAATCCTTTTATTTATTATCATTAGCAGACCAAAATACATTTAAAAAGATAATACATTGAGAAAAAACGATCGACAAGTATTTAGTTCTCCCAAATAAAAATTATAGGCATACGGCACAGATAAGTATTTAGGGTAAATAACACTAGATTCGTTAGAATGTTTGCTACAGTATTTCGTTTTTATCTTATATACCAACTTATTTAATGATTTTGTTATTAATAAATGTGAATACTTTACTTGTACCCTTAAATGAAATAAGATATTTGGTTTTAACATATAATTTAGTCATGGCATATGTGTACTTAGAAAACGACATCGTCGAATTAAACGCAGTGTAATGTTTAAATATTTGAACTATATAGATCAATCAAACAAATTCAGAACAAATAAAGTAGCTTATTGACGGCTTTATTACATTTATCAGCTTCTTTTATGTTAATAACATGAAGTAGTGTGGAATATCTTTATGGATTCGCAGCGGTCAAAAGCCACCGCCGGTGGTGCGGCAGAAGTCGCAGTTTTAATAATCACATTTGCTACAAGAAGTGTATCTAGTAAATACACGACATAAATAATTTATAACCTTGTCTGCCCCACATCCAATTTGCACAGGAAACATTACTTTTACAGCTGAACGACGGCATTTTGTGTTTCATCTTTCTAAATTGCACATCAAATTAAGATGCTTACTTTTCTATTTTGCGCAGATCGATTTTAAATGCTTTTTGCTAAGAAATACCAGATCAATACATGCAGCCCAGCACCTCTAATTCGCACAAATTGCCGGCGCAGGAACTAATTACTAAATCCAGAAGCAAAAACAGAAACCGCCATCTTCAAATCGATAAGGCGAATTTATACGACTCTTCGGGCGGTTCGCGATTGTCCCCCTCTACACCTCCCTCCCTATAGCCCGTCCGTTCTCCCTCGGCTATACCGCCGGGAGCTTAATTTATAAGACGGAAAATATTGCAATTATAGTAAAAGCCGACTGAGCAGCGCCAATGAATCGTGAACCGCGTATAAGTACAATGGCGAGAGAAGAGGGTTGGAAATCGAAGAGGCATATCCGCCAACGAGGATGTAATAGAACGAAGGTTCCGAAGGAAACTCTTAAACGTAATAATCCCGGTCAGACTCTTTGTATTGTCCCTGTGTGCTCCCCGGTTGGATATTGGTGTTGGGCACGCGATGGCACTATACGGTTTGTTCGACTTGAAGAGCGTCTGAATCTTCCCTCCGTGTGTTCGTGTGCCTCGCTCTCGTGCGTCGTTAGAGGTAAACTTGAACCGTCTGGTCGATGTGCGATTTCGTAATGTGTTTGTGTGTGTCGGTTTGGAGTAAACTCGTGCTTCGTCACTTTGATCTAGTCTAGATTTTAAACATCTAATGTCTTTCTTCATTTAATTTCTCCACTTGCCATCTCTTCTTACCGCATTCACCACTGCACACTCTTATTAATAATCATAACTTCCTGATCTGGCAATAGATGCAGTAACGATAGTAATTGAAAAATAGGTAAACTAATTATACATATTCTAACGCTTTTCGCTGATAAAAACTCTGTCGGGGTTCAAAGATCAGAACACCGCTGATATCTATTAAAAAATAAATACAATCAAAGGAAACAAAAACTAATTAATCACTAATAACTAATAGAATACTTAAATAACTAATTCACCGTATATTTATTTGCACTAGCTTTTCTTCGTATTCGTCGCTTCGACTTAAGCGTGCTCACAGCGTCGTATTTCGGTATTTAAATACGACGCCGTGACGACCACTTCCAGAACCTTCGAGCGATTTCTCCGTGCTACTAGATTTTTAATCGGGAATTATCTCGATTCTTCCATTTACGCGTTGTAAACAACAAACCGCTGCGGCATCTGACGTTGCGTATATGAACTCTCGATGCATTGGCCGTTATGTTTGAGCGCTCAAAGTAAACTAGCGCTCGTAACACTGCGCCCTCCTTAGCTCTGTTCCGTCTCGGAACAGGAACTATCGTCTCCATGAAGGTACGGATATTCTTCTCCTTTTCTACAGAACGAGGTCTGGAAGAAATAGCAAGATACACACTAAAAAAATTACACTTTTTACAAATTCTTGTAATTTTACCCTATACATTACAGGAATTTTCCGTAGGAAAAGTGTAATTTTTTTAGTGTGTAGAATCCCTTGCGTCCTTTCTGCGCAGGTTGTAGCAACATACCAGAAACTATTCCTGTCCCTAGTGTAAATGCGGTCTTCTCTTTATCCTTTGCCTCCCCTTCGACTTGCCAATAACCACTCTTCAGGTCAACGGTCGAAAATACTTTGCACCCGCCAATTTAGGGCAAGGGATAACTGTCCTTCTTGGTTATGTTATTTATTTGTCGATAATCTACGCGCAACTTAGTTGAACCGTCCTTTTTACCAGCACCACCGGGGAGGCCCATGGACTTTTAGATGGTTCATTTACGCCATCCCGCTTAATTCCTGTATAATTTGTTCTGCTTCAGCTCGTTTTGTCAATGACAATCTTCTAAGAGCTTGGCGGATCGATTGCGTATCTCCAGTGTCTATTCGATGTCGTACGACGTTAGTCTTGTCCCTCGTGTTTCGGCCTTCTGCTTGGAAGTGATCCTGGTAGCGTCCAAGCAGTTGTTTCTGGGTACGGCGGTGCTGTATTGTCAGGTCTTTGCAGGACGTGGCAATGAAGTTATCCAGCCACTTAGGAAGCGGATCAGGAGATACCGTTACGCTATCCTCATTGTGGATAATCGACGATACACTTGCACAACTTCCCAAAGGTACGCTATTCTTCAGCTTTTCTGGATAACTGTTGACGTTCGTCAGTCGAACGGGCAGTTTTTCTCCTGCTTGGATCATTACCTTGGCGATTAATACTCCGCGAGCTTCCAGCATCAAAACTTGACACTTGGGAATGTCTCCATTCACGCTCGTCTTTAAAAGTTTTCTTCCTTGATGTGACAACTGACTTTATATACATCATAGCAGGTAAAGAGTCATATGAGGTGGCTCGTAACAATTGAAATTTATAATCAACTGTAACTATGCTTAGAACTACTGTGTACCCCAACCTATATAATAGGTGTAAGTTCCACGTCTGGAAAAACCGAAAATTTATTACTGCAGATTAGTAGGGGGCCACTGACAAATAAACGGCAGCGAACGTCAACAAACCGGGGCTTAGGAGATATATGGACGCTGTAATCGAGAACGCAGAAATGCATATCTATCTCTTTGCCTATGGTTCGGGTCGCAGACAACGGTAGCCGGGGCCCCGGGCACAAGGCGGGAGTGATGAGAGCGGGAACAGCTGGACAGTTCCAGGTGGAAATAATGAAATCAACGAGCCGAAACAATGCCCCCCCTGTGGTGTGTAGTAAGTCTGGTAATTTGTGCGCTATCTGATATTTTAACTAGGCGATTTTGTGCTGTATTTAATTTTCCTTTCCTTATTCCGAAAAGGATTTTAAAGTACTCTCACCGTCGCAGAATACAGAATTCATTCATTACAGGCCTACAATACATATTTTCTGCGCAAAACTTCTTCTTTCGGAGAAATAGGTATCTTACCTATGTGCTATACACTTTTGCGTTTCGCTTCCGTCTGTTTGAGACGGGAGATTTCTTCGGAACGGCGGCACGTGGCCCTGCCACAATCTGAATTCAGCGAACGGACGGACCCATCGCGTGCCGAGGTCCCGCGCCACCGAATATGCGCTCCGGTCACGCGATCCAGAAATGTAGTTAGTTTATGTGTGTGTACCTGGATCGGTTTGGGTCTTGGCTATATAGCGAATTGTTCGAACTCTGAAACTCTCCGTAGACCTGTAGTTTGTAGTGACGAGAAGGAGTTTAGACGGTGAATTCTCTCCACCCCTCGTACGCTCGGGGAGAGGAGCGGTAATATCGAACGGTTTTTCTGGCGGAAAGGGTCTTCTTTCCTTAGGTGGATCGAGAAGAGAAAAAAATCGATTTTTGTCAGTCTACAGTCTACACTACTGTCCATGAAAGTTTGTCGAAGCATAGTATATATACGAAGTCAATTTTTATGTAAATTTAGTTCGTAGCATTTTGCAGTGTCGGTGGCTAACATGTTTCATATCAATCCAGCAAAGATTATTCATCTGTTACCTAATACACTTTCATATAATTATAATAAATATCAAATAAATTAAAATAATCCCCGTCGAAGTAATGTTACAGATAGTGATCCTACCGCACGCATTGAACGTTTCATCGCCAAATCCATAAGATCCTCATCTATTCTTCCTGAATTGCACAAATCTTGATTATATCTCCTAAACTATACGTTCAATCCATAATCCACAAAGCCAATGTTCCTTTCCGCCCTAGACTTAGTACCATTAACAATCTTATCTACAAACTCTCCAATATCCTAAAACCGTACACTGATAACAATGATCCTTTCATCCTAAACTCCAAATACTTTGTACAAAGTATAAGTGAATTGATAATCAAATGAATATCTTGATGAGATATATAAATGGTTTGCTTTAAATAAATTATCTTTTAATGCTTTTATTTATTTATTATACGGCTTGTCACAATGACGTTGAAACAGAAAAAAAAATCGCAATAGAACATTATAAATAACCAAGTGAGGTACGGATGGGGCTCTAAGAGAGGGAGTGGATATCTCTTAAAATCTTTACCTGCCTGCTCTTATTGATAAAATAATCCGGTGCAAGTGCGGTTTTGTGTTCCGCGTCATAAAATTTTTATTTAAATTTTCTGTTCCTAATACTTTGTAAGATCATCACGGTTTAAATGTAAAAATACGTTTTTCTTACTTAAAATATTGTTTAGTTTATTATAAAAAAGAATGTAGGTCAGAAACATTAATTAAATCATAAAAAGAATATCTCTCCTCGTATATTAATTGAAACTACCCCTTCTTCAGCGCAAAATACACAAGAGATCCAACTCGAGATAACACGAAACAGATAAAATGCTGGCGTATATGCGGACAATAGGCAAAGTAGTAATTTTAAAGCGACACGTATCACCGGAACGGCAACGGGGTGATTGTGGTGGCGGGTGGGAAGTGGGGGTCGCGTTTTCCATTATTATAATTAATAAAGGAGGAGTTTTTAATTACCCCCGCATACCTCATATCTCTCTGCTGAATTCGTGTTAATTGCACACACAAAAAAAAGCATTACTATGTACATATATTTAAAAAAAAAATTGTTTATGGTGACGTGCCTTACCAAATTCCTTATCTACCCCCGAAATATGTACTATACGTATATTTTCCTGCGTATAATTAAATCTAACTAACTCCGACTGGCATTAATTCCGAGCTTGGAAGGAAGGGGGGGGGGGGGGCGAGTTGATTATATATAATATATAGGCATAAAATAATGGTGGTGACTCCCTTTATAGTAGTAATAATTTATATTCCCTAACAAAAATATGAAAATGTAATTATTTAATTTGTAATTTTCTATTTAATATATTTTACACCAGGTTACAATAAGTAGCCGTCGATAGTGGAGATATGTAAAATGAGATCGCACAGCGATATATGAGCCCTTTTTAAATCCAGAATGCTGCCCGAAGACCGGTTAAAATTTATATACGTGCGTAGCGGATTTTTATAACGTTCAAGTGCAGAAATATTCAGTTACGCGGCCGATAAATCCGAATGGAGAAGCAAAAAACAAATGAATAATCTCGGCGTGCGCGTATTCGTAATATGAATATTCATGAGCGTCGAATGCATGTATATAAGATATGTGTAAGTACTTACTGAATAAGGTCCTTATCGGTGCCATTATCATAAATAATTATCCGTCGGCAATTGATTGTTATAAATCGTGTTTAATATCTTTAAGTAAAAGGTACAAAGAATGGAGCAAGACAAAAAAAAATGATTTTTGGTATAGGTTTTTCAGTTTCGGTTATATTAACGAAATATTTGTATTACTGAACAACATATATAAAGTAAACATAACTATATGATAATTTTAAAAGTGTAAAAATATCTCCCATGCCCATGGTACGTCCCTGGATAAAGGTGCACTTGCCACAGACACCACTCGGTGCAATCTATATATATAAAGTCAATTTATACGTAAATTTAGTTCATATCGTTTTGCAATGTCGATAGCTAATACCACAGTTCACATCAATCCAGCAAATACTTTTCAACTGTTAATATTTTCATACAATTATAATCTAATAACGCACAATAACCTCCGAGAATTAGAATATAAAGCAATATCTCCCATGCCCATGCTACGTCCCTGGATAAAGGCGCACTTGCCACAGACACCACTCGGTGCAATCTATATATATATAAAGTCAATTTATACGTAAATTTAGTTCATATCGTTTTGCAATGTCGATAGCTAATACCACAGTTCACATCAATCCAGCAAATACTTTTCAACTGTTAATATTTTCATACAATTATAATCAAATAACGCAATATAATCTCCGTCAATTAGAATATAACGCAAACATAACTATATCTCTATTTTTAAAAGTGCAAAAATATGTCTCCATGCCGATGACATGTCCTTGGAAGGCACACTTGGCACAAATACTGCCCGGTGCAATCTATATATACGAAGTCAATTTTTATGTAAATTTAGTTCCTACCGTTTTGCACTGGCGATAGCGTGTTATGTTTCAGCAAATATTTTTCAAATGTTAATACTTTCATACAATTATAATGAAAGTATCAAGTAATGTAAAATAATCTCCGTAAATTGAAGGTGCGTCCCTGGAAACGCTGGGCCAATTTTTATATAAATTTAGTTCATAGCGTTTTGCAGTGTCGGTAGCCTAACGTGTTTCATATCAATCCAGCAAAGAATATTCATCTGTTACCTAATACTTTCATATAATTATAATAAATATCAAATAAAGCAAAATAATCCCCGTGAATTAGAAATTGCATGATGCTATAACAAGTCTGATCGATACAAGTGTTCGCAAAACAACGTTCGCAGTAACAGTACAGAAAGATTAGAATTTGAAGATGTGGATCGTCCTCGCGTTGCTAAAATGACAGTTGAATGATTTAGAAGATGCTGAAGAAGAGTACGAGACGTACACTTCAGTTAAAAATAAAAATTTTGCTGAAAACTTACGACGAAAAGACACAGTACCTACATAGTTCAGTGTATCTGGCTGAGTTCGTTAACATTTGGACAGGAAGTAGAGTCGGTCGGTTCGCGAATCAGGGACCGGGTAGATTTTATCGTAAAAGGGTTTATTTTAGGGTAGAAACGAATAATACCTTACTTTAATGTACATATTATATTACCCTAAACTTCTAGCCAATTTTCAAACAAAAACGCAAGTTGTCCAGAATTTGTAAACTATTAGATAAAAGAAATTAATTATTCTGGGTAATAAATTCTTTGAAGAAGTTAACTATGTTTTGCATTAATCAAATTATTGTCCTAATTTAGGATTTATTTTGAAGAAGAATTAAAGATATTTAATGCAGGAAGTTCTTGTTTCAACACTAGCAGTTCTATCTGATAATAAATGATTCAACACTTCATAAACTATCGGATGATGCATTCGATTTCTCTCGTTTCAAGTGATGAGAAAACACTCATGCAGATTATAACCCTTTCATATGTCTATTACCGTCTATTATACGGTTATCAACTCGTAAACTTACTTTCTGTACGCATAGAACTACTAACTTGAAACCACCTAAAATTACCATACGTAAATACATGTGTACCTTTACCGCTAATTACTGTTGTGTCCTACGTTCAACGTGTGCGTTCCACATTAAGAGATACACTGACGAAGCAGATGATGATAAACATTAGTCCTGTATATGTGTATGTATATTATATGTATCTGTATCACTGAAGTGAGTAGTTGATTGTGGCCTGGGTCAGTGACGGATGAACATCTGCTGCTGTTCGGGGCCCTTTAGGAACGTCAGTTGGCTAGTTATTACGGACGTTAGTGAACTGGAGGCATATGTATGTTTCGGTGTTTTATATTAGAAAAAATAAAAAAAAAAACAAGAATGAAATGAAAAATTCTATAATTACATGTTTAGCTTCACAGACAAACCATATTTTCTACCAATATTATAAGCAGTTTACATTACCGTTTATGTAATCTGTATAAAAGGTATCGTTTGCTGTTTTCATTTGAATTTAGTCACGAAAACAGTAAACGATACCTTTTATACACGGTTATGAAAGGTTGATGTTAAAAATACACATTTCCAAATTATCTGGCTGTACGTAACAGCACATGCGTTACATTGTCGTAAAGATGGCGCTCCTCTTATTTCACATTGGCAATACGTACTCAGGTTAATATGCAGTTATTTATAAGTTCAACTTTTTGCTGGATAAAGCTTTTGTAGATGCTTACCTTGTTTAATGATGTTAATCTTATTATGCGGCACCACCCAATTTTCTAAAATACAATTTTGTCGTTTTGGTTTTCCATTTACCTACAACTTGCAAGTTCCGACATCAATGGACACGAAATAAGTAAAGTACTGTTGGCTCATAAAACAACTTTTAAAAGGTGATTTTTTTGCTATCTCGTTTTTCAGTGTAAATTTTTTTAGTGTGAAAAAAAAAGATTCGTGACAAGTGTCAATGCCAACAATGCTCAGTAAGTTTGCCATTTCACCATGAATAGACTAACAAACGAACAACGCTTGCAAATCATTGAATTTTATTATCAAACTTCGTGCTGTGTGAGAAATGTGTTTCGTAAATTAAGTCCATTTTATGGTGGTCATAATCGGCCCACCCAACAGGCTATTCAAGCTGTTGTGACCAAATTTCCCACCAGTTTCACTTTATTGGACATTAATCCACCAACCCGTACGCGAAGAGTGCGTGGTCAACAATTGGGCTTGTGTTATTGGACAACCTGGGTGACGTACCACAACGTTCGTTTGTTTGGTGAATGGGCCTTAGGAAAGTTGGATGAAGATCCATTTTTCTATCGAAAAATTGTCTTCAGCGACGAAGCTCATTCTTGGCTCAATGGGTACGTCAACAAACAGAATTTCCGAATTTGGTGTGAAGAGCAGCCAGAGGTAGTTGAAGAACTACCAATGCACCCTGAAAGATGCACTGTTTGGTGCGGTTTGTAGGTCGGCGGCATCATTGGACCGTACTTTTTCAAGAACGATGAAAATCGCAATCGAGTAAGGTACCGTGCGATGATTACCAATTTTTTTTGCCCAAAATGGAAGAATTGGACTTGTTTGATATGTGGTTCCAACAAGACGGTGCCACATGCCACATGGAACGCGATACCATGAACCTATTGAGAGGCGAGTTAAATCTCACGTTTTGGAGCAGTCCATTGGCTGCCAAGATCATGCGATTTGATCCCACTAGATTATATTTTGTGGAGATACGTGAAGTCTCTCATGTACGCGAACAAGTCAGCCACAATTCCAGCCCTGAAAGGCAACATTACAGCTGCCATTGGTGAGATACCGACCGAAATGCTGGAAAAAGTATGTCAAAATTGGAGCTCACGAATGGACCACCTATACGGCGTAGCCGCGGGCAACATTTACATGAAATAAAATTTAAAAAGTAAATGGCAGGCATTCATTTATCAGGCCCAAATAAAGATTTCAATCACTTTTGCAAATTTTCTGTGTTATTTTCAATTTTCCCAAACGGTTAAAAAATCACCCATTATATATCCTTAGGCGCATGTTCAAATTAAAGTATGCAAACTATAAAATCTAAACTAATAATCCTATTTGATGTATTAACAAAGGCGTCGTGTATTATTAATTTTCTGAAGGATTTTGCTAAATTTCATATGACGAAACCTCGCTTATGGTACAGTTTGTTAAATCGATCATTATTGTATGTTATTTCAACATAAAAATGTGTAACCCTAACAAATGTTCACATAACAACTAAGTCTTCCTTACTACGTATTATCCCATAATATTTTAATCTACCTGGCAACAGTATAAATGATTTACTGTTGCCATTAACTCTCGATTCTTTTTTTATTGGGCATCATTAAGACAACGCAACTCCTATGCGTACGGGGGTGCGGGATTAGGGATACAGCAAGGGAGGGTAAAGGTAGTGCAACCGGAAACATCGACTGGTCGAACTTTATAGTGGCGCCCGGCAGGAAATGATGACTCACCTTCTTCTAACATAATACCTCAAAGCCTGGTTCTTTCAATTTTATATATATATATATATCTTTTGACGTAATAACTTCTGATAGAAAATCTTAAACCAATATACAACCACAATATTATATTGAAATGACACATTTATACCCAATTATAACTAGTAACATTATAACAGTAATAAGTAAAGACGAGTTCTGTGCAGTTGCGCGAAATTGCATTTTTCAACCTTTTCATTTATTCGTACTTGCACATAAAACTTTAAAAAGAAGATTTAAATTAGATTAATAGGAATTAGGAATACCGTTAAATTAAAATGAAGGTAATTCCAGTACGTACTTGTGTCACACATTTTCGTTGAATAATAATACCGTTCGAAATAAGTGTCTAAAGCTGAAAATAGAAGCAAGAAAGGTGAAGAAAAACGACATTAATAAAGATAATAAATAAATGTGACAAAAATAAGTAGGAGTTACATTTGTTACTACAAAAAAAAAATGCGAAATATCAGGAGAGCACACAGGGAGAACATTTGAAGCCATTGCATTTTAATCGTGTTTTATTACACAGGTTCCAAATTATGCACTTTTTGCTGACTGATGAAAAAAGGACGACTTTTTGGTACATGTTGCCGTAAAGGGGATGAGTGGTCACAAGGCCCATCTTCGCCAGTGCCGTTATTAAAAGTTGTTCCCTTGATATATAGATGGTTTCGGAATTTTATACCGGGTGCGCCATTAGTGTGTCGGTGGAGTAGTAAAATTATTCACAAATATACAGGGTGTTACAAAGTGTCAGAGCTACCTTCAACTTTTTTATTTTAAATGGATTGTTATATTTTTTAGTAATTATTTCTATAGCCACCTAATACACCTTTGCAATAATATATGGCTATGTGCGCTTCCGATAATTAGTTTAGGCGATATTGCAAATTTTGTCAAAATTTTGAGAGTTGCGACTTCTGAAATTTTCAATTTAATACCAAAAATCGCCGTAGTGTAGTAGTCGTTATTCTTTTGTTATCACTTTGGGGGGCTAACACTTTATATGTTTCAAGGTGGTGTAATGTAGAAATATATACAGGGCGTCAAATATGTCGTGACCCATTTATCGATATTCAAACGCGTTTCTTTCGATTTTTTTAAATTGAACCTATGGTTTTCGATGTTACCGGCAAATTCCTTGCAAAATTACCTTCAAAATGATACCAACAATGTAATGCTTATTTTCAATATTTTCGATATTATGAAAAATATGCCATAATATCCATTTACCTCTATTTATTTGTTCTTTTTTATGTAAATTGTTTAAAGGATAAAAAAAGTATAAAGTGACAAAAAAAAACTATACTTAATATAAAACTATTTTATTTTGTACACTTTTAGATATAAAATAATTTTAAATCAAAGGATGTTCAAATATGTCTCCATTCTACTCTATGTATATTCTTAATCGTGTCTGTATAGACTGCCTTACATTTTCAGTCATATTGCCCTCGTTTAGCTAAAGAAAGCTATTCTTTATGTGTTGCTGCATATTTTCTGCCGTTGTCATGTATACGGTGTTTTTTATAGTAGGCTACAGAAAAAAATCACAAAGGCTGGGGTCTGGTGATCGCGGTGGCCAGTTTATTAGACCTTCTCTCCCAACCCATCTATTAGTAAACACTCTATCTATTTAGGTGCGCTCTTGCACCAGCGCTGTAATGTGCAGGTGCACCACAATGGTACCACAATCTATCCATCACGTTAACTGGCAAGCCTTCTAGTAGTGTTGGTAAATTATTTTGTAGTAAATTTGTTTAAGTTTCACAATTAAAGTGTTGTCTGCTAAGATGTTTCCCCAAGTGCTAATACTCCATTTGTGTTGACGCAAAATGAGCTGCACAAAATAAAAAAGTTGAAAGTAGCTCTGACATTTTGTAACACCCTGTATATTTGTGTATAATTTTACCAGGTGCGCATTGATATACTATATACATACAGAAAATCTCACTCTCCTAGCTTTAGTAGTTTTTTTGCTAAACTCCACCGACACACTAATGGCGCACCCTGTATAGGTACATCACACCAGCTAAAGAGTTATTTGACGTGACTCCTCTCAATTGAAATTCCCTGTATATAAGACTGAATACAACACATTGGTAGACTTGATTTTGCCTCGATGCTCTGGCACAGAAACTAATTGTTATTTATGGGATCGGCGGTTAATATTTCATTTATATTCCCAGGTCAATTGTGTTTGTATATCTTATCCAAAGTTTCAACGTATCAATTAGAATATAAATCTGGATCTATATATGATGTTTGTTATTTGCTTATTTACTTTGGCTACCTGGTTTGGCTACATATGTATTTATCTAGATATGCATATATCTAAATTTTACAGTAATTTCTTAAGGATTGAGGAATAAGATTTTTTGTGGGCCTAGTAAAACTCACTCTTTGTAGAGCTGAATATTTGGTTATTTATTTTTATAACTTGATCGGGAGGTCATATATATTTATTTTTAAAGTTATTTGGTTGGTCCAATTTAACATTTTAACATTTAATTGCCTATGATAAATAAATAAATAATGTGTTTTACTGTCAAGAAAAATTATAAATTAATTTTGTGGACAAAGCAGAGTAATTAACAAATTTAATAATTGAAAAGGTACATATACAATAAGCACAGATAGATAAGGTTCAGATACACTTAGTCGTCAAAAAAAAAAAAACAGGAAATTGCGCTGCCCGCACACAGAAAGAAAAGGGGAGATGAAAGTTTGAAGGAAAAGAAATTTAGTGTTACCACTCTGCGCAAAAATCGCTAACAGCGTAAAGAGGTTGCTGAAGAAGGTAAGATTTTACCTTTCTGCGAAACTGGACGTATGTTGGATCGATTTGAGTTGGATTGGGAGAAGGTTGTGGAGCTTGATTGCATCGTAGAAGATTGAGTTCTTACTTAACTCTGAACTGGGTACAGGTAAATAAAGGTCATGTTGCAACCGTCTTGTAACGTGGTTATGAAGAGGTCTTTCCGGTAAATCACTAATATGTTTACGAATTAGTGAGACATATTCCAGGACGAAGAGTGCAGAGAGGGTCAGGATTTAATAGTTTAAAAAATATGGTCGGCAGTAATCTCTGGTCCCTAGTCGAAATGTGTAGCGAATTGCCCTTTTTTGCAATTTAAAAATTCTATTGAAGTTATACAAACTACAGGTGCACCAAAAGGCCAGCGCGTAGCGAAGATGGGATTCAAAAAGGGCAAAATAAGTAATGCGAGCAGTAGAAGGATTGAGCTCCCTGGCTACAGATCTGATTGCAAAGCACGCAGAAGACAATTTTTTTAAGAGAGTGTCGATATGGTGATATCATTTAAGAGTATCGTCAACGATAAGTCCCAGGAATTTAACAGATTGAACCATATTGACGGTGTCGTTATCGAATAGACATGGTTGCTGCGGTGTACTTTTGTAAGGTAGAACCACCGTTTTGTCTTTGTTATAACAAAGGCAGTTGGAGTTACACCAATGCTTGATGATGGTTAGGTCCTTAGATATAATACTTTGTAGCTCATCTCTATTTGGGTTGCTCCAAGTGATGCTGGTGTCATCTGCGAAGAGAAAAAGTTTCCCACTGATTTTTAAATCGGTAATGTCATTGAAAGTATTGGACCAAGCACTGAGCCCTGCGGAACGCCATAGTCAATTCCCATACACGATGAGGAGGAACTATTTCCTCTCACTATCCTTACCCTATTGAAAAGGTACGATTTGAACCATTCCAGAGGAGAACCACGAATCCCATAGTAAAATATTTTTTTTATTAGAATGTCATGACTGACACAGTCAAAGACTTTAGATAAGTCCCAGAACACTGTTGCAGTGAAGTGTTTATTATTAATATTGGTAAATACTTCATTGAAGACCGAAAAGAAGGCGTCGGCAGTACTTGAATTTGACAAGAACCCAAACTGCCGGAGGGTGATAATAATGATGTATTTTCAATATTTCTATACGTTGGAGCATACATGCCATTTTCTTAAATTGTAAACTGTTTACTGAGAAATATCAAAGATTCGAGGTTTGCTATTAAATGAAAATTCAAATACGCTTCTTAATGGGTTCTTTTCTTCAATTTTTCAATGTCAACGAATCCTTATTTCCGCGTGTTATACAACTTCCAATGATATTTTCCGTTTTCTCCCATCAGATAAATGCGAATCAACCCTCCATTTAACGACATCGCATTAATAACCGAATATTATTAATAACTTTTAACGTGCTACAATTAAATACTCTGGACGGCACCTGCTACCGGCCTCTCCTTATCTCTTAAGCGAACGATTATATCATGAACTTATACATAACATGTAGAGGATGTCTCCCATCCGCGTTCGGAACCTCTTTACGTTATATAGACGCATTAAAAATTTAAAACGGAAGCACTCGCTTTTAGCGCATACGGAGCCACAATTAAAGCGTTTAAAAAATATTTTTTATATACGTACATATCGGCAGTAATTAGATTCGATGTCGAGATAAAGAGGAAACCGAACGCGCTGGCGGCCTAATAAATTTCGAAGACGTCTGCGTATTAAGTTTAAAGTAATTAGTGTAAAAGATGTTAAAGGATATTACGTATTCAAAATGTATAGGTATAAAAGCAGTCGCAGGAGTTGATATGAACGGCGTTTTAAAAATGATAACGCAAGAATTTAATGATTAGTAAATCTACAGGTAGCCATATTTCGCTAACGGTTGATCTTAGATCTTAAAGAAAAAAATTACACCAGTAAATGTGGCAATGAAAACATCCTTAAAAAGTTTTTTTTTAATAATTTTCCTTCATTAAGGTTATATCTCGAGCTTTTGCCTCACGACATTTCATATTCTACAATGTTGTATTAGTTGTACGGTTTTACGGTATTCCTATATCGTCCCTTTACGATTTTTATGAATGATGACGGGGCAGATGGTTTTAAAAATCGAGGAGCCTCAGGCCGTGTTACAGATGAAGAGTTGTCAAACGACATATGTTCCAATTAGAGAATTTTATAATTACTATCACCACAAGGTATTCATTAATACTAGAAATATAACGTAACGCAGCGAATAAATACAGTAAAAAATGTTTCTTTTTGCTTTACATACATTTTTAATATGTGAAAGTGGTTTATCTGTACTTTTACAGAAGCGACTTGGATCTTTTTTTTTAACGATAATGTTGCATTTCACTTAAATTTGGAGTACGGTAATTCTTTTGTGTTTCGGTATTTAGTTGTATATTTTTAATGTTGTTGTAGTTAGTGCTTGACTGTATTTGTGGTGTTTATATTTTTCTCAAGTGCGATACTCTGCGAGTTTTGTAATCATGTATTTCTCTATTCGTTTGTAATCTTATGTTTATTTTAATTTCTTTATTTATAATTTTGTGTAGAAATAATATGTTATTTAGGTTTATTATTCCTTGTATGTTTAGTTCTTTTGTTTTGTCATAAATATGCATTGTTGGAGTTCTGTAGTGTAAATTGTATATTATTTTTAGAACTTTATTTTGTTGTCTTTGTATTTTGGATAGATTTTTTGTTGTTGTGTTTCCCCAAATGTTTATTAGGTATTTAATTTTTGCAGCGAACAGGGCGTGGTATAGTGGTTTTTTAACAGAAATCGATATTATATGTTTAATTTTATTTAAAGCCGCAATTGTTCTTGCATTTTGTTCAATTAGTTTCTGTATATGTCTATCCCATTTCATGGTATTTTGTAATTGTAATCCTAAATATGTTGTTTCACTCACTTCCTTTAATTTCTGATTGTTTATTTGTATATTTATTCCTTGCTTTTCCTTTTTTTTACTTTATATCATATATTCAGTTTTTGTTTCATTTATAGTTAGTAAGTTATTAAAACACTTCTTTGATTTTTGTTTCCATGGTTTTTATACTATTCGTGATGTTTTATGTTTCTCAGTTTTCGATTTTAATTTTGTGTAAATTTGATTTTGTAATTTATTATTATTTTGATTTGCAATTTTAAAATTATAAGGTTTGATACTTTAATGTATTTTTTTAGATAGATTTTTTATATAAGGAATTTTTTAGTGTAGGTACTATTAATTTTCTAAAGGCACAAAATTAAACAAGTGTTTACAGAAGGATATGTCCGCCCGATAAAAAAAAACCTATTTTGCGGAAGATATTGTGAAAGTAGACATTTTATTAAGTTTTCCCGAGAATCCAACATTAAGTTCACGCGAAATATGCTTATTAAAAAAAAATGTCAATGATTGAATTTAATATGTATTTGATTGAGGAACAGCATAGCAAATGTTTAATCGTTACTATGATATATTTTTCTAAAGTATTCCTAAATAATTTAGGTCCTTTCACCATTTTTTTTTTTTTTTGTTATCCACAATTATATTAATTTTGAGTAACGCACAGAATTATTGAGAACAATTTTGTAACCAAGATATAGACAATGCTCAGCCAACCTAGACAGATATTTTACCTTGCCGTTGTATTGATCCGAAACCCGCGCGAACACAAAGCTGCCCGGAGTCGAACTTTAACCCTCGCTGTCCCGGCACGGCGTAAAAAGGAAAAGTTTTTTTCGTCCCCATTCCAAATCCACCTGTATTCCCCCACGAATTTCTCTAGTGAAACCACGGAAATATAATAACAAAACTCAATTCGAAACAAACCGCAGTTTTTTCCTCTCTCTATATATACACAACTTTTCTGTAATGTCCCACTCAAAATTAAATATACTCCGGAAATATTAAGTTGGAACCTGGCATATATAAAATAGATTTCATTCGAAATATTCACTATATAGATGATTTTCGCTTTCGTTTGGGCGCGTTGAATTCATGAATAATTCCATCCAGTTTTATATCCGTTTCCATTTTCGTGTGTTGGTAAATTTTCGATAAGGGTTTTATATGTATTTTATACGCATTTTTATATATCTATATATGTATATATTCCCCCTTTGAATTTCGAACACCTCATCGGGGGTTTTGGCCTTTGCATTTGATGCAATAAAAATGGAAACACGGTACCCGTGTCAATTAAGGACCTGATTTACTGCTCCTGATCCGGCGATATATCAAAATACATATCGTATAGTATAAAACGTTTTTCTGTTTCTATGGAGATTAGTAGGTTGTACACCTATATTCGTTGAGAACGCAAAATTTGAAAGATTTAATAGGTATACTTTTTTATTGGTGCGGTACAATATTTAGAATATATTCTAATCGCTAAGGTCTTCAAAAAGTATTATTTTGAGGTTGTGCAAGGTACAGTTTTTATGGCATAATTTCTACATTAGTAACTTCCACTACAATATACAGGACAATACACTATAATTCAATACATATACAGAATCCATTTAATGGGAAATATGAAGTTGTTTTTTATTTTTGACCAACTGTTTACTGCCTACCATAATAGAAGAGAGTTGAAGACCCAGTTGTTGTCAAGTTCAGCAGCATCCATCTATTGTGGTATTTTGTTGTTGTAGTTGCATATGCCAAGAATGTCGTTTCTCCCAAGTATATTGTTAGGAACAGGAGAAGAAGAGTCAGAACCTATTAATTACGAATCTTGCACCAAAAATCATCAAGTGACATTGTTTTGAACAAGGATTCCATGCTTGAATCTGATATCATTTCTAAAAAGGATTCGTGGGTGTCGTTTGACATATCTTCTGGATTCTGCAAGTGCGCTACAAAAGGATTGTGAATCCATGAATTCATTTTCAATTTTGTATTCTGCTCCTCAAGGAAATACGTTTAAAAAAATACGCGTATATCAAAAAGACATTGGACCATTTCTTCAAATTTGGTAATTCTGCTGTGTTACCAACGAACTGACTTATTGTCAATGTTAAAAATCTTTTTGGTTCTCTCTTGCAAAGACGAACAATTGAAAAATCTATTTATCTAAGGCTATTATTGTTTTTGTTATTAGTATTGAAAACGGTTGTCTGTTTTGCTTGTAGAGATACATTTAATTCATTAATTTTTTTATACATTGATCTTAAAAATCAGAGTATAAAAGCTTGTCATTCAGCGCTTAGTTTAATTAAATCTCGGTATAAAATAGTAGTGTGTTATGTCCGTTTCCACGATCTTCACACAATATTAAAAACAATCGCCACTGAAGAGGGTGTGATTTAACATAACTGGTTATTTTTACTACTTCATCAAGAACTAATTTTAGATTTGCCGGCATCTTCTTTATCGCCAGTGCTTGTCTATGCAGCATATAATTAATGGAGCAATATTGGGCGCTTTACTTTTTATTTGTGATGCCGCTCCTCCTTGGTTTTATGTGTACGCGTGTAATCGTATTAAAAGTTTCTTTTCTGGTAGTGTTGGTTGACAACAATGCGCATAAGCAAGTCATCTGCGAGTAAATGTTTATGTGAATATCGTACAATTATCAGCAATATGGCCAGTCCATGAAGATCAGTCGACTTATCCATTTGCAAGACGAACTCGTTGTCTTGAAGGCGACCAACTAGGTCTTATTTATATCAAACAAGGGCCATTGCGTCTACAGGAATGAAGTCCATGAAGTCCAATGAAGCTTCTGGAGAGCTATAAGCTGGAGCGATGCGATGGCGTCCATTGGAATGACATCCACGTTAAGTTTAATTGAGCTGGAGTGCGGGAGGGGGTAGGCTATATGAACGATATCCAGCCAATGATGTTAGCGATGACGCGGTTGCGGACGCCGTCCAGGTTGTTTCCTGTTTAGCGTCATTATGGTGTATTTGGTCAACACCATGATTTTTAAAGTGCACAGTTGCAGGTCTATTATGAAATTGTTAGCTAAGTGATTTTTAAATGCGCAGCTACATATATTCTTAGGGGTAGTTTTTGAAACGCACCATTATTACACGACATGCCTCCTATACGTTTCAAATCGTCCATTATTATAAACAGAACAGGCCCATCTTTAAAGTCAACGTTTCTGATTTACATAATTGTGCATATCGATTTACCGCATTGTCAGCAGATTCCATTCCAAGTATGGGCCAGAACAATTACGGCATATACATCTCTATTAATGGGAAAACGTGTATCATAAATTTATAATTAATAATCCACGGGAGTTCGGACAAGTAACAAATGTTTAACAAATCAAAAAATAAAAGGCAACTAATTGTTTTAATAACCGCTTTAACCAATTAAATTGTTGAAATTTCAGTGAAAACCGTATCTTAATATCTCTATTCGCTCTTGATGTATTTCCAAAAGAAGATAATGAAATTAGTAGCGAAAATTTACCGATGATTTCGCAGACGGCCTTATAAAGTAGGCGACGGATGGTTTCCAAGTATTGTTTATTTCTGTCATGTGTCAAAGTTGATCGCAGTTAATTAAAAGGTGGAATTTGTATTTAATTACAATTTATATTTTGATTACTAACAAGGAAGGTTTTGATATGTTAGGCCTATATTTCGAAAGTCTGCAAAATGCCGTAATTGCTGAGAGAGAATATGCAGTTAGATACCCTACAAGACGTTATTATTCACGGAAAGTTTTTATAAGATTAGTCGGTCCGAACTCTTACTGAATCATCCGGTACATACACATATATGAAACGAAACCCGTCATTAAAGTTGTCACCATGGATATGACAATTGACAGGTTTCGTAGTTTTATATATATTAATTAATATTTGAGGTGGCTCCTTATATTAATAAAAACATTTGTGAAGAAGAAACTTGTGACTTTTAAATTAATAATATTTACAACCTCGAATTTTACCTGTTGTTCTCTAAGATAGTTTTCATGAATGAGAGAGAATAGAAAAGGCTGCATATATAGGGTACGGTTTATCCCGTTTAGTTGTATCTCTTTTACAATTGCTTCACGCAAAGGTGTAAACAACAAAAACAACCCTAACAACTATTAATACAAATATACTGAACTGTTAGTTCGTCGTACCATATCGTATAGCATCGACACCAAACATTAATTCATATTCATTAGTTCGATTCCGAAATTTATTCATATCATCCAGCTTATTTACAAGACGTCCCAGGACGGAGGCCCAGGCACCAAGAAAGTATCGCTGTAAATCTTCTTTTTAATTAAAGTCCCGTGTTGTTGTTATACGAACCAATTGTTCCGTACGGGGTTGTTGAAATTTATAGCGCGGTATTTCTACAAATAAATACCTCTCGGGCCCTCAGCTCGGGCGCCGATTTATCGGCCCCGGTGTATTATGGTTTCGATTTACCGATCAAAATTTATGTATAAGCACATATGCTCGTCTAAGATATGCATTCACACTTTAGAAATAAGTAAGATGCGAGGAGAATCGTCATTTGAGGAACGAATTTCACACTATAATACGTGAACCAACGCGGCAGATATAGTAATTGGCTATTTATTTTTAATCTCTCCCTTCTAATGCCAACTTGGGGCGAACTGGGTAGGTAATGATATGTTTCTCTCCCCCCTACCTATAATTTAGTACACGTCTCGCGTATATAAATACATAATTGACGCATCGATCACCCAAGAAACAATACGAGGGACACGCAAAAACGGGGAACAAACGAAATTCGTCTATATATGTATGGTATGGGCCTATATTTTGTAATAACTAGATATGCAGATATCTTCCAGTTCTGCTAGCAAATGGATTACTGGATAATTTGTGAGATTTAGACTTGATTAATGGCGTAATAATGACTTGGTAGGACTTGATATACGTATATACGCATCAATTTGTTTCGCTATATATCGTATTATATGTTCGGTTGTTTTGACGAGGAAATTTGATGGAAAATAGGGCGAATTAGATTACGATTCAAATTTTTCGTATTTACATATAATTGGATTACTTAATATTTATAGATATTACCTTTTATATTTATTCTAAACGGGCAATCGTTCATGTATAATAATAATTTAAAATTATTCAATCTATTGCATTTACCCTTAATTACAATTTTGCGTCTTTGTATTCTACATAAGTTTGAATTTTTAAATATTTATTAGTTGTCAAAACTCCCGTAGATTATTAATTATACACTTTTAATACACGTTTTCCTATGGATAGAGGTATATATGCCGTAATTGTCCTCGCCTATACTTGGAATGGAATCTGCTGACAATGCAGTAAATCGATATGTGCAATCATGTAACTCTGAGACGCCGGCTTTAAAGATGAGGTGTTTTGTTTATAATGGACGATTTGGAACATATAGGGGGCATGACGCGTGATAATACTATGCTGACGTTCCACAAATAAAAACTAGCCCCAAGGATATCTGTAGCTGCATACTCAAGAATCGCTAAACTAACAGATTGTGGGCTAGAATCTCTATAGTTACTCTATTGATGTCTTTTATTTTCCAATTCGTTCGTAACTTTATTTATTTTTTAATAATAATATTAGTCATTTAAAACGAATTATTAAATTAAATTTTTTCTTGATATTTACCAAAATATGTAATCACTACAGAAAACCCCCTTTAGTTTACTTATTTCAAACTAAATGTGACATTAACTCGGCTTTCGAGCAATCCACTCAAAACCATAGCTGAACCTGCAATTTTTTGAAATAACACTGATTTTATGATTTAGGTAACATAGCAGATACGCCCCCTATCGGTGAAATTTCGAATATTAAAATAATTTTTGGATACTTCTGGTGGCCACATGGGTTATGTATGTTTTTGTCCACCCTTACTGAATCACCCGGTACATTTCATGTGCATTTCACACATCGGTATACAAAGTAATGGAAAATATATTAATTGGAAGATTATCAATAGATTTAGATGGCGTATTAAATATACATAGGTAGATAGACAGAGTCAAAGAAGCTGGCAAACCCATTAATAATTGAATGTGGAGTATTACTTGAACAAGCTTATCGGTTCAATTGCTCCTGAGAAGATAACCTTCAGCCTATTTATACGGGTTTACACAATGTGCTATATCGTTCATCGTTATTGCGACATCACTCTAAAGGTCACTTTTCCGGAAATTCTATTGTAAATAACGTCGTCCGTTAAAACCATTAATTCTAGCCACCAATTCCTCAATTACCAGACCACAATGGTACAAACCCCGAGACTTCTCATTGTTGCCTCAATTGGCGCGTGCCGAAGCTAACGCATCCAATACCCAAAGCGCACTACCGCATACAAAGCGGATTTGTTCACTGGCGATACGCATATATAAGAAATATTTAGGTATGGCTTTGGACCCTCCGTGTTTACATTTTGACATTCGTACCGGTACATTAGTCGCCCATTAATCCGAAACATCCCTTTCACGTATATATCGACCTAATAGTTTATTAATGGAGTCACGGATTAAGTGAGACAGGAGGTCTGATATACGTGGGGTAAGTTCTTTTGTCAATATAACAGCGGTAATATAAGGAAAAAGGGGTGATTCCTCTAAATTGTACGTACGTGCATATCAGTGGCGGCTCGTGACTTTTTGCGCAGTAGAGGCTAGTGTTACCTAATTCTTCTGGGTCAATAAATTAATTTTTATACCTATTACTGTATCATTGGAAGCGTAGAATAAAAATTGATATTTAAAAAAGGTCAAAATAGAATATAATTTATTGTCTAGCAAGAACCACGTAGAGGTGAGAATGAAATCTTACCTGAATAGGAAAATGGATAAAAGGTTTAAGGTGATAGGTAAAAAGGTAATGAACACTTAAAAACAATAACAAACTATCAGCAAAGTAATAATAAATAACAAATATAATAACAACTCATAAAACTAAATAAAAAATGAAAATTATAGACCCATTACAGTTTCAAATTCATTTTCAAACATTTTTCAATATGCTTTCTTAAACGGATTGTTAAATTTTATTACTGCTTTCAAAATTTTAAATCCCAATCGACATGGTTTTTGTCAGAAGTGCATGCAATAAAATTTCATGCATTATTGGAAATTTGTTTGCATCTTTAAATTAAGTACTATTTATTATAAATTCTTCGTAAAAATTGCTTTATTTTAGTATATAGCCAATGCTTAAAGATTCTTTTAATACATAATAAACACCATTTATTTTATTTAAAATAATAAGGGAGGTTTAGCCTCCCCTGACGAGCCGCCACTGGTACATACAAATTATAAAACGTACCTTGGAAGTAACTCTTCGTTCTGAGATAACTAACGGACAGTCGTAATATCGACAGCCGATCCAATTTTGATAGAATGTTCTGCTCGAACGGTAGTAGACTGGCTAGAGTATCCAATTCGGCGTTTAATCGTTCTCGGTGTCGCTTACTGGGATTGCTTTTCGTCACACCATCTTTCGGGGTCGGTTTTAGACTGGAATAGAAAAATCCTAAGATTAGCCAATTAGTGCGATAATTACAATAGTTCCTCGTCAATTATGGTTCATATGAAAAATTTATGATTGCAATTATAATTAAACTAACCGTTGAGGTTTAGCAACACGAACGCTGGCACGTTGTTTTATATATGTACACACCATACTATATGGTAATCGTGAAGGAAAATATATTTCCTCGTTTACGTTATTTAAGCCACTCTAGCATAGATGGGAACCAGATCGCAATTACTCAAATATTTTACATCAGTAAGGATGCTTATTACCTCCAGAAATACAACTTCGGTTCTGAATCAAAAATCTTATAGTATTATATATTATAGTAAAAATGTACCACGCTTCTATACTGTTACTGCTTACTAACTATCTGTTAATAGAGATTGCTGCAATTTAGTTTAAAGAAAGATTTTTAGTACAATTATTCCGTAAACGTAAGTTGATTTTTAACATTTCTCCTTTAACTTTAATGAAAAACACATTTGACAACGTTGTAGCTTTTGTGACAATTTAAGATTTTAATGCCCATTTTAATATCGTATGGCAATTTGGACGAATAAATCGCGTTTTATATACGAGTATGAGCCAGCAACAATGTTTTCGTTAATTAATAAACGCAGGTATATACCCATATACCCATTAAGACCACACAACTGTACTAAATAAAGGACTAATCAAGTAACTATAATACTACCTGTGAGGGCTCAATTTAAACCCTTGGACTTGATGAGGCTTGAAGACAAATGATCTTTTTACGACGGAGTTAAGATCCGACAAAGAAAATAATTGAATCAATTAAAGCACTCTTAATGGCGAGTTTGTTCTGCTAAATACCTTTTTTCTAACATTTTAATTATTAACAATAATTTCTTCTACTATTCTTAAATTTAATTTGATGTTACTATATCAAAAAATGCATTCAATAATTGAATCAAAGAAATCGTATTTACAATTTAATGGAAAAAAAAAAATACCAACTTACATATCCATCCTGCCTATTTGTAACATATTATTATTGAAGCTTAAAGAATGAGACATTCAATTCAGGATTGTGGGGCTCTAATAATAGTAGTGAAGTCCTCGTTCTGTTTTCTAAAGAATTGTACTGCCTATAAGTATATTATATACGAGAATGAAGAGAAAGGTTAAATTATATTGCAATCTAAAAAGAGTCGTGTGTACCGTAAGAAACCTCTATATAGCATAAGTATGAACAAAATTAACCTGTCATTATGTGTTTGTTACGGAATTCTGTGAAAGAAGCTAACTTATACGACAGCAATGATACCAGTAAAAAAAAAGAAAGAAATATGGAACGTACATCTGTTCTCTAAAAATATATATAGAAGTTATCGTAAAGTTCATTTTTGTTTCCTAATTACATTACTGTCCACGAAAGTTTGCCCAAGTTACTAATGTTTAAAAAATTTAAAAGTAAAGGTAACTAGAATTGAATTTTAAATATATAAGGTGTCTGTAAAAGGTCTTTACACACGCCTACCACATATTTCTTAGACCAAAATAAGCCGATTTAAGTAAACTTATCTTAGTCTAAAGTCGCTTACTTTGGGCGCTATGCGGCCTTAAAGTTAAAATTTTGAAATCGTTTTTTTTTATTATAAATTCAAAACGGCTTATGCGATTTTAATAAGATTTTGCATGGTCAGTTAGTATTATTGGACCAATGTTTTGAGAAAATTTCAAGAAAATACTAATACCGGAAGTGAATGAAACACGCATGACCATTATGAAACCTAACATAATTTTTTTGCTGTCTATAGTAGAGACACGAAATAATTTTTATTCGGTAGAGGATTCAAAAGCGATCAAATTATGTCTCTTGTAAAATTTTCTTATTTTTATTCGTTTTCGAGAAAAACGAAAAAAAGTGCTTATAGTCGTGCGTTCGAAAAAAGCTTAAAGTAATTCAGTATGCGACAAATCAGTTGTCAATGTGGATTTCGAAAGTGTCATTCTTGTGCTTCCATCTACCCTAGAAATGTTTATTACCAGCCGAAAATGGGCAAAAGATACTGTGTTGCAAATAACGCTACATCTTTCAAAATTTTCAAAAAAATCAAGATATCTAAGTAGCAGTTGAAAATAGGTATAGGGAAACCTTATTAGAACTCATTATAAAATTTTCTCAGGAATTGAAAAATGAAATAATATACAGGGTGTTCCATTTAAAATAAGAAAGTTTATGGCGACTTCCGGTATAACCGGAAGTGGTAAGACCCTGAAAATATTTTAAAATGAAAGAGAATCTTGAATAGCCCCGGATTCCAAAAATTCAGAGTTCTAGGTTTTTTCTAACCTCGGAAACTTCTAACGAACGGCTACCGTATAAAACCCTGTATAATCCAAACCTTATCTACCGTTAGGTGTAAAGGTATAAATATTAACTACATTCCGTTATTTTGCATTACATTAGTATTGCCGTGTGCTACATCTTCATATAAAATAAATTTAGCCCATTTTTTTCTGTCTTGCTAGATTTATTCCCTCGGTCCAGGTCAATTATTTCTTTCTCAAATTTTCCCGTATTATATCATCCCATTTTCTCCTCGGTCTGCCTTTTTTCCTTTCTTGCTTTATTCTCGTTTGCCATATTCTTTTAGTTGGTCTTCCGTCTTCCATTCTTGCTATATACCCAAACCATCTCAGTTGTTGTCTCTCTATGCTCTTTTAAATTCCTCTCTTACCACTTCATTCCTAATTCTATCCGTCTTAGTAATTCCTTTAATGCCCCGTAGAAATTTCATTTCGACTGCCTGCACTCTACTTTCTAACTGTTTTCACTTCCGTACAAGAGGATGGGTTTAAAGATGGTTTTATATGCCGTTATTTTCGTTTTCTTTGATATTTCTGTTTTTCTCCCCTTCACCATCATCTTAGATTCTTTCATGTGAATTTTTAGATTCCTGGCTCTGGGCATTTCTCCATTATTCTATGTTGTGCTGTGGGTCTCTTTCGTTTTTTTTTTTGCAAAAATTACTAGGTCGTCGGCAAAAGCGCACTCTGATATTTCTTCTATTACAAACTTTCGGTATCCCACTTTTAGCTTTATTTCCTTAATTATATCATCCAGTACTATGGTAAAGAGAGTCGGGCTGAGAACTCCTCCTTGTCTTTATCCTTCCTTGGTTGTAAATTGTTCTGATGGTATATTTCCTGTTCTGACATAATTTGGGCTATTTCTTGCAATTTCGTCAACAGTTGGTGAAATGTGGATATTGTCATTCGAAAATATTCATAAAATTTTGTATCGTCTTCGATTAGATGTGGCAGCGTGCAAAACTCTCCTTCAATCGATCTTTTCTTCCAAGCATTGTGAACCCACTTGCTTTTCTTACCCTGTTATTGCTTTCTCCAATTTATTCATATTTTTCCTCTAATGCAAGTGCCATCATTGCTAATTCAGAATTTTTGTCATCGCTGAACATTTTTTCAACGAACCAGCCGTGTTAACATAAAAAAGAATACTAGAGCGGACAAGGTACGGACAAGTGTGATTACACTTGATACTAGCCGTGGCTTGGACGACTGACGTCCGAGCTACGGCTCGGTCTCGGTGCGGTGATGTGTGTCTAGACCTTAAGGCGGACGTCTGTTCAAGATAGCAGAGATGCGCTAACGGGCACTTCTTACAAGCATACGTAAGTACATTTCGCCAACACAGCAGTAGCAACAAATACCGTACCACGCTTGTCCTGTCCAAAACCGCCTGCTAATTACACACCCAAAGTGACAAAAAAACGATGTAGCATTACGATTCCTCCATATCTTTCACCATACCGCCACCTATGCATATTATAAAAAGTATTATTCCTGGGATAAGTCGTCCTTTTAATGTTAATTAACGGCTAACAAGTAACGCCTAACTTCGTAAGTTGTAAATCTAAGAGTTCCGCTTGATCGAGCAGAGGTGTGAGGAGATGGCAATGATTCACAGGATGGAAAATGGAAGGAATTAAAACTTAAAGGATATTTACTTATTTATTTCTGCCGTGTCTTGATTGATAATGATAGCGAGTCGCTCGGGTCTTCAATTTTGTCCGCGGGTTTTCGCTAATAACCATCTATCATGAGTTGATTTACGTTATGATTAAGAGACTGCGCGGCAATACGAATGGAACGATTAGAGTTAATGGGAATCGAATGGCGGCCGCATAGATTTCTGCCTCAATATATATTGTAGTATATTTCTTAGTACCTATACGTCGAGTATCACATTGTTTTTGTATGGTATACTTTTTATACTGTATTTGTATTTGTACCTTGGCACATTCGTAGATTAAACGGCAAAGTATACGCACGTAAATAGTGTTTCTCTTACCACCGGTCAAATATCCTTCACTGGCGACGAGGATAAGTGTTACAATGGCAGATTCAAATCCGTCATATTACGGTAAAATCCGCGAATTTAGTGCTCAAAATAGTGACTGGATAATTTATAAAAGGAGACTTGATAACTATTTTCTCGTAAATGAAATATCAAGTGACGATAAGAAAAAAGCTATTTTACTAAATGCCCTGGATGAAGAGGCTTATAAGTTAATGTACAATCTGTGTCTACCAAGATTACCAGAAGATAAAACATATAAAGATTTGGCTGAATTATTCAACAAGTATTTTGCGGTGGCGGAATCCGTTTTCGTTTCACGAGGAAAATTTTTTGCGGCTTTCAAGAACACGCATGAAACAGCAAATGAGTGGGCGGCTAGAGTACGAAGTTTGGCGTTGAATTGTAATTTTGAGGAAGCTGTTATTGATATGATGTTACGAGATCGATTCATTATTGGTTTCACCAAAGGACCAGTTCAGTCGAAGTTATTCAAGCAACCTATTACAAGCATATTCGCTGAAATAATTCAAGTAGCTGTAGCAGAAATGGCGGCCGAGGCATCATCCGGTAGTACCTCCAACGTCACATCTGTAAAGATGGAGCCAGGTATCCATCATATGATTTCCAAGAGAGCAACTGCGCCCCCAAGCAGTGATCAGCGGTCTGCTGAGAAGTGTTCCTGTTGCGGTAGAAGCAATCACGTTACCTCCGCATGCCGATTTCGAAGTTTTACTTGTCATTCATGCAAGAAAAAGGGACATTTAGCACCGGTATGCCCAAATAAACAATCACGAAAGTCAGGTAAAAACAAATATCAGAATTTTATTGAAGCAGAATTATTTTCAATTCAAAGTAAAAAAATATATAAGAATCCTTTTATTGTAGACATTTTAATAGATTCTAAACCTTACAAATTTTACTTAGATACCGGGGCTAGCATTTCCGCTATGTCAGATAGTTTTTGGAATGAAAATTTTGCAAACACTTATAAATTATCTCCTCCAGATAAAAGTCTAAATGTTTATACAGGCGAGAAAATGGTAGTTTTAGGTATGTGTAAATTTATTGTTTCTTATAATGAGATTAAGAATTGTTTACCTATTTTTGTTATTAAAAATGGAGGTCCACCTATACTCGGTAGAGATTTTATGACGTCATACAATTTCACTGTTACACAAATAAATTATGCAAATGATTTAGATAACGTGGAATCTTTAATTAGAAAATTTGATAAACTTTTTACACCTGGTTTAGGTACCTTTAATAAAGGCACAGTTTCTTTAACATTGAAAGATCAATCCATAACACCTAAATTTATTAGGGCTAGGCCATTACCATACGGAATACGGCAAAAAGTTGAAGCCGAACTAGAAAATTTAGTTAAATTAAACATTATTAAACCGGTAGATTATTCTTCCTGGGCTACACCCATTGTACCTGTTATTAAAAAATCGGGAGCAATTAGAATTTGTGGTGACTTTAAAATTACTTTAAATCCCGTGTTAGAAATCGATCAGTTTCCAATTCCTCGGATTGATGATCTATTTTCTAAGTTGCAAGGTGGCGCTATTTTTTCAAAAATGGACTTGTCTCAAGCATATGCGCAGATATGTTTGGATGAAAAGTCTAAAACTCTTACAACAATATCCACACATAAGGGCCTGTTTCAGTATCAGCGATTGCCTTATGGTATTGCTTGCGCGCCCGCGAAATTTCAAAAAATTATGGAATCTTTAACACAAGATATTGAGGGTTGCGTATGTTTTTTTGACGATATCCTTATTTGCGGTAGAGATTCACGAGAACATTTAGAACGATTAAACAAATTGTTTCAAAGATTGCAGGATGTTGGTTTGAAAGTTACACCGGATAAATGCACTTTTTCACAGAATAAAATTAGTTATCTTGGTTATATTATTGATAAAGATGGCCTTCATACTGCACCTGATAAAATTATTGCAATTAAAAATGCTCCGGAGCCTACTAATATTAAGCAATTACAATCCGTATTGGGAATGATTAACTATTATGGCAAATTTGTTCCCAATTTAGCATCAATATTGCATCCACTTTATCAATTATTGAAGAAAGACGTCAAATGGCGATGGACAAAAGATTGCAGTAATGCATTCAGGAGGGTGAAGAGTATCTTAACATGTGCAGATATTTTAGTACATTATAATCCTGAATATCCACTGCGTTTAACAACTGATGCAAGCCCATATGGTATTGGCTGCGTTTTATCTCATATTTTACCAAATGGTCAAGAGCGGCCGATAGCGTATGCATCGCGACGACTTTCATCGGCCGAAAAAGGTTATGCACAAGTTGAAAGAGAAGGTTTATCTATTATATTTGGATTGTGTAAATTTAATCAATATCTCTACGGTAGAGAATTTACTCTGGTTAGCGATAATAAACCTTTACTTGCAATTTTTAATCCTAAAAAGGGTATTCCTCAATATTCTGCAAACAGATTGCGTCGTTGGGCAGTAATATTATCAAACTATAGATATAATGTCGAATATGTTAAATCTGAAAGAAATAATGCTGATTTTTTGTCGCGTTTACCGATTCAAAGTGAAGAAAGTTGGAAATCAGTTGATGTAGAATATGTTAATTTTTTCTCTGATAATGACTTCATTACAACTAACTTTAAATCAATTCAAGAATTTACTAATTCTGATCAAATTTTAAAAGCAGTAATGAAATTTGTTAGAACTAAATGGCCAAAAAGTGCTAAATGCGATGAAAAATTTAAACAATATTACGCGATTAGAAATCAACTTACCATCGAAGATAAGCTATTATTTTGGAATAACAGAATAGTTATACCGGTAAAGCTTAGATATCGTATTTTAAATCAGTTACATATGTCACATTTAGGAGTTGTAAAAATGAAAAGCATTGCCAGATCATATTTCTTTTGGCCGGGAATTAATAAAGAAATTGAGCAAATGGCTTTAAATTGTGAAAATTGCACGCTAAATAAAATAAATCCCCCTAAAACAATATTACATCCTTGGGAATGGCCTCAAGATGTATTTTCTCGAATTCATATTGATTACATGGGTCCATTTCTTAACAAATATTTTTTTATAATATTAGACAGTCATTCTAAATGGATAGAAGTATTTCCTACTTCTACAATAACAACTAATTTCACTTTAACAGCTTTGCATAGTACTTTTGCTAGATTTGGTTTGCCTAAAGTTATTGTCTCCGATAATGCAAGAAGCTTTACCAGTGCTGAATTTAAAAATTTTATAGAAAAATATGAAATTAAACACGTAACTAGTGCACCGTTCTTTCCACAATCAAATGGAGCTGCTGAAAATGCTGTCAAAACTATTAAAAATGCTTTAAGAAATGCATTAGGTCGTAACAAAAGTTTAAACATAAATACTGCATTAAATCATTTTTTATTTGACTACCGAAATGCCGATCATATTACTACTGGAGTATCACCTTCCTATCTGATGTTTGGACGTAATTTAAAAACTCGTTTCAGTAATTTAAAATCCGATATTAAACAAAAGGTTAAAAACAGAGTTTTATATAAACAGCAAATCCAATCCAAAAATTTTGGGGGGAGAGATACAAGGAGATTTGGTATAGGGGAAAAGGTTATTGTTAAAGACTATAGGCAAATTAATAAACAAACTTGGATCAGCGGTATTATTGAAAAGTTAATAGGTAACTGTACATATATTGTCAAAATACCCGAATTAAACAAATCATGGAAGCGTCATACTAATCAAATTCGAAAGACTAAAATTCAAAGCGGTTTAACTGATTCTGAAATCACCACCGAATGTAGTGGACCTACCGACAGTGCTGGTCAAGGACCAGACACCGACTTAGAACTTAGTGTTAGCAGGCCTAAAAGAATTGTAAAGCCTCCTGATCGCTTAATTTACGAGAAGTAATATCCTTGTATACTAAATTAGTTAAGTTTATTGTTTTAATTAAAATATATAATTGCAAATTAGATGTAAATACAATAGAATTATTGAGTGTTAATTATTTTCATGTGGTGGCGGAGGGTTGTAGTATATTTCTTAGTACCTATACGTCGAGTATCACATTGTTTTTGTATGGTATACTTTTTATACTGTATTTGTATTTGTACCTTGGCACATTCGTAGATTAAACGGCAAAGTATACGCACGTAAATAGTGTTTCTCTTACCACCGGTCAAATATCCTTCATATATAATAATAATTTTTGTGAGCAATTTTATAATTATAAACAATTTTACATCAGACGCGTAACAATGTATACAATCAGATTTTGCTATATATTTACAAAGTTCATTACGTAATAAAGTGAAACTATTTATGATAATCTTACTGCGTTGTATGTATGTACCAACCTGTGTGTAATTTTTTTTACATTATACTTCGACTAACACTTATGTGAAGATAAGTTTTCTCATCGAGTAATCATCCGGCAATATCTCCAGCTGGGTATAATAGTATTTGAATACAATCTGTGCTGTTGAGCAACTCATTATGTTAATGTTTAAATATACGTAATAAATAATATGCATGCTCACAATTAGCATTTTCTTCTGGTTGTGTTTTAGTTTATGATGGATTAAGGGATAATAGAGATACATAAAAATATGTTGTGCGTACTGGGTTTCCTGCAGTGTGAAAGGTAATTATATACGAAGTGGTTAATAACGCATGAATTATAATGATATACAGTGCGTTTGCTTAAGCTCAAACCTTATGGAAAACGTTTTTATTTAGTGTCGAATAAATGGTCGCAATCCCAAATGGGATTGTCATTAATTAATAATTCTTAATTTTAATAATTTTATTTCACCCAAATTTCGTAAAAATCGGATAGACTGTGCAGAGGCCATTGTGAAAATTGACGGACGAAGCGATTCACTTCACAGAAGTTCGCACTACAGATGGAGGGGTAATATAAATTCAATATTTATTTATTTTTATTTAACAAATTATTCATTCTACTAATTGTCTACTAAAGTGTGTCGCTACTATAAAACAAACTATATGCAGCAATATAACGCTGGAAAAGTACATTTTGTGATAATAAAAGAATTCAAACCGTAGTATATGTATTTTGTAATGTCTGCACACAAAATTTTAATATTTACACGCAAAAACATGTCCCCCTCGTTAGTCTCCGGCTTCGGCCGGCAAACTTTGCGATTATGTTTCCCCCTGTGAAAGTTATTATTTGTAAGGACTTTTTGATCAACCGAGTTTTAATTAGGCAGAATCACAGGTTTGTGTTCCAAAATATGTTTACTGGATTCGCTCACATTTTAACGAATTAATTGATAATCCAAAACATGTCAGCTATGGCATTTTCTCGCCTGATCTAGAGATAAGAGGACAGGTACCTTCATCCAGCTGCTTTTCGATATTCGGCGCGGAATTTTTGCAGAGTACAGATCTTTAATTCTGTGTCAGCATGCTCAAGTTTCCCATACCATCATCTTTTTAGACTTTCAAACAGCTATTGGTGGATTGTGCAGTGTGGGGTATTCCGCAAGTTTACGTCCCTTAGTGATCAAGAGAATAGAAAGAGCTGCTAAATGGTAATGAGAAAATAGGATCAAAACCCTCAGAACCAATCACAATCCATTGAGGACTCATCTATTTTAAATCAAGATGATAGACAACCCGAATTGTGTATGTGGGAAGCCTGAGGATGCTAATCATATTCTTTTTTTGTTGGTGAATTAAGGAATGGTCAGTTAATTCGAGAATTGACTCTATATGGACAATTGCCATCTTTCAATAGGTATTTATGAATTCTATCTTGGCTTTCGATAACATAAAATGCTGTGAAGCACTTTCACAACTTTTAGTGATACAAATAACCATTCTTAAAAGAATAGTGTCGTTTCAGCGTCATACCAAAAGCAGTTCTCCAATTTCATAAACGCCATTCCGGCTAAATAAGCCAATTCATCAACTGGGATTATCACGGAGAATGTTCAGTAGCGATTAACCGCTTGGTTTAATCGATTTTCGATTAGTCGAACTCGCACACACGGAAGTAATTGAACTACGCACGGATATAAAGGCGGCGCACCGTGCATTTGCTCGTATAGTATAGTAAAAAGTTAGTGTGTATATCCATTACCTATCTCAACTGTGTTTACTGTTCGTGTTCAGTCATGTTTCGCGTGTCTGCGCCCATCGTGCTGGCCGAACACATCCCACGTGAGGTCCACGATGGTGACCTCTTTCTGTCATCTTTCTAACACGTAATATCTAAAAAGCCGCGTGCGTATCAGAACATGTCAGTCAAACGACCCGAAAAATCGACCGACATTTTGTAAGTGTGGAAATGTGCTGATATTTGATTGGATGCCATAGCTTGGAGTGACAATTGACTGTTCAAATTCTAAGTGAATTTTATGATATAAATTTAAATATATATATACATATCATATTATACTACGGCGGCATAATAATATAAAATTATATTTTGAGAACTTGTATATATGTATGTTATATCTTGCGTAGTATTAAAACGCACAAAAAAAGCGAACTTAGACGTCATTAAACCCCATCATTACATTATACAATCCACAATACCGCTGCAGCCTTTTGCCTCTAACATTACCATCACAACGAAATTATAAAGAAATTTGGGGCCTCGATGTTTCTTGGATATTTTAACCGTTCTCTCTGCTAACTCTTTTGTAATGACAGGCTACGACCAGAGCTAGCTATTAGACCAGTCACCCGTTGGCAGTGTTGATTGCTGCTTTCTTATATGTATGCATTTAAAGCCAGAAAACAAGAAAACTACAAAAAAAAGTGTATCTATCCTTACTTTGTATCTAAACAAAGAACATTTACCGACGTATATACAGTTGAAGCTTTCATCTATTAATATAGCAATGAGACAACTATCAGAGATTCATACAGCTCAATATATTCGTGAAAAAATAGACGACATTTTTGGGAATTAAATCAGATTATAATCTCTGTCACGTTCATCCAACGTGGTGGTATTGTATTGTAACAGGGTTGACGTACAAAAGCCTTTGCTCACCGTGATCGAAACTATTGTGAAAGACTGATCTAGATTGTTGATAGACGGCAGTACGGTCGATCTACCCCTAACAAAGCTGAACTGTCTTTCTGATAGACCACTGCTCTTCTCTAGTTGTTGTTCCAGTCTATCGTTTATCAGACGCTCGAATAATTTTCCGAGTGTGCGAGTAGGCATATCGGCCAAAATAACTATGACAGCTCCTCTCCAGAGTAACACCAATTGAAAACCCTCAGTAACACTTCGGGAATCATCTCCACTAGAACCATCATCCACTCTCCAGTCACATGGTCACTTCCTGGAGCTTTGTCGGTCTTAATTTTACTCGCCGCCTTGAGGAAAAGTTATCTGCCGATGTGGATGCTGTGGATGATGACTTTATGCAAGCATACAGTAAATATCAGATTTTTAATGCAGATGAAATAGGTTTCAATTTTAAAGTGTTATCGAAAAAATCACTTCAGATTCAAGAAACGAAAAAAGCGCTCCTGCTCACAAAATGAGAAACAAATAGTGAAAGTTTTGTTCTACAAAAATCTAAAAGACCCAGGGTTTTGAAAGACATTTCGGCAAATGCTCTTCTTGTCTACTGTCGTAACCAAAAAAGTTCTTGGATATTTACTGCCCCGTTCACCGAATGGTTTAATGATAAGTTTGTCCCCAGCATTGAGTCTTTTTTAAAGTCTAAAAATCTTCCAAGAGAAGCAGTTTTGTTAATCGATAACGCCCCTACACGCCCACTTTTTCAAAAAAGAATATTTAGAGTAAATGTGTGTCTGCACTACGCAAAATGTTTGTTGTTTTTTTTGTAAATTCAGAGTTTTGGCTTATTAAAATGCTTTGTTAATTTTGTATAAGTATGCATTATTTTCATTTACTTTCACATAAAACTTAAAAAAAAATTATTTCTAATCTTGAAAAATGACATTTTGATTATTATCCGAAATTTTGGTTATCCGAAACGAGATGTGGTTTTGATTAACAGAGGTTCTACTGTATATCATTTTCGGCTGTAAACTCTAGCTTTTCCCTAAGAGCCTTTTATGGATGATTCTCTCTAACTGTTTGTTCCAATTCAGTCTCTGGTCGAGATATTTGACTTCATTGGAATATTCTATTTGTACACCTTTCAGGGATACTTTATCTAAAAATAGTTTCTTCTTGTTTGTGAATGGTAGATCTATGGTTTTATTAGCACTTATTTGAAGCTATTGTTCGACACAGTACCGCTAATAATATTGAACGCCTTTCGCATAGGGTTTGATAGGATTCTATCGTGCCTACCTTTCATTACAATGACCACAGGTTATCTGCGTAACCCTGGACATTGTATCCTTCTTCGCGCAGTTTCCTGAGCAGGTTATCACAGGATCATATAAGAAGGACAAAAAAAACCATTCATCCCATCCAATTTGATTCTTTTTGTCACAAAAACATTTGGTGAAAATCAACATAACCCTTGTTCTGTTCAAACAATACATTTCATTTATGAACAATAACCCAGTGGCACAAAAATGAGTTGTAAATTCATTACGTAAAATTAAGGCATATACAAACTTTAACTAATAACCAATTGCACCTTCTAGAGTATTCTAGACAATATTCTGTTGAAAAAGAAATTTTTTTTTATATAAATATTAGGTCACTATTATTCAGCAAGAATTGCCGGAAATACAGTTTATTTTGTTTATAATTCATTATGTTATTCTCTATATACATGTTGAATACGCTATTACATGAATAAAATTATAAAAAAATTATTGATTTTCCCATTCGATAATTGTGAGACAAGTTTAGATTAGGAGACTAGTATAGTATCTATTTTACAGGCCAATAAATCAGAAGTAACCATCTGTGATGAATCTCGTAAAATACTTTAGGAAAAACAGAAGAATAATGAGTTTGAGAAATAAGAATTTATAAAAAGTCAATTATATTTTACCTTCAAGCGATATTAATGCTACACTGTGATAATATTCTGCAACATAGTAGCATAACAGGTGATAAAAACTTTAAAGTCTTCAATCAATCGATAAAGATCAAAGTAATGAATTAAAATTATTACCCTCTTAATATAGGATTAAAAAAAAGTTTAATATGGAAAAGACTAAAGAAAAATTTGACGTTATTTACACCCCATTTAAATATTAAATGTCGCTGTCATATTTCCAAATTTACATATAAGTTTTAATTGACGTAATTATGTAAAATATCAATGGACAAAATGATTAATTACTTAGTATATTTTACATAACGTATTTCATAAAATCCAAAATGTACTACTTAAAAGATCTGATCTGTTAATAAACACAACATGAAATCAGATTTTACTGTAGGTACAGATATCATTCCAACTGTTCTTACAGATCTATTTTACATATAATACCTAATGGCGTAATAATAGTTTCATTCGACGGCATTGCCTACTTAGAAATCGTTCGATACAAGAAACAGCCTTGGTATCATTTCTTTCCCTAATGTTATCCACTAGGAAGTATCATATACTGTCGTAATAACAGCTTAATGAGCTTTTAATATTATAATTACCGCCTTTACGAGCAAAATTACGTTCTGTCTGTGACGTTAGAATCTAAGCAGAACACAAAAAAAAAACTCAGCATTGTACATGCTGAGGTAATACATCGAAAGAAAAAAGATGTAACGAAATTCTGTTTTAGTATAAAGTAGTATATAGGTTTCAACTTTCAAAGCCAGAACAATCACCCCGTTTAGTAATTTGAACTGGTTACTCTGAAATAATAAAAAAAAAAAAAAAACTAAAGAAAAAAGGTTAGGAGGTATTACGTTAGAGTCCCACAAGAACATTTACGAAGCGAAAGGCTGGAAAATTAGCGGTCTTGCATTTTAATTCACCTATCAGAGTAACATAACCGGTCATTATAGTGACAAGGTAATAAAAAGATACTAAATTCTGGTGGTATTCCGGCGCTATGGAGTGTGTTATTAAAACGGACAAGTGACAAGATAGACGCGTTAGTTTTACGTCGTTTTAAATAGGAGCGAATCCGGAAAAGAACCACTGCCGCATTATACGCCGTGAGTTTATTTTTTTTAACTCTGAACATATAATGTTAATAACATTGCCCTATGCTCAGTTTTAAAAAGGACAAGTCACAATGCATTGCAGATAATAATTGTACAATATATAATGCGGAGCAATCTTCAATAAAAACAAATGGAAAACAAATTTCTAGCGCCCGTTGTCAATTCTGACATTAATAATAGTAGATGATCATTTACCAGTACTGGGACAATCAATTTTGTTCAAAAACAAATCATATCCATAGCAATTTATCAATTATGGTTCAATTATTTAGGTGGTGCAAAACGCGACTCCCAGTAATTTAGATAAACAAAACTTATTAATAAATATGATCTTTTTATCGATATCTATATATCTATTGATTGACGGGACTTTAAATGGTCAAATGTATTTGAACATGTTGGACGATACAATCAATGGTTTGATCATAGGAAAAAATCCAGATTAGTTGGAGAATGAGATAGTATTTCAGCAAGATGGAACGCCTCCACATTACGCTACCGAAGTACGAGAATTTCTGAACCATCACTTTCACGATCGTTGGACTGGACGAAGGGGGTCTATTCAATAGCCTGCCAGATCATTTTTCCCAAGAAGCAAGGTGGAAGTTTTCATCCACGCGTAGCAGCCTTTGTTTCGACTTTGGAACGTTCATTTAAGAAAGAACTATTTCAGCAATGGTTAATATATTAATGTATATTAACGATTCCGAAGAAAACTGCATCAATGATACAACCTCTTCATGTATATAGTTTTCGCATATGGAAAAACTTTGTAAGAACATTTTTTGGCCTTATACTACCGTATGGTTAAGGGCGGACAGGATTCCGGTCGTCTTCAGTTTCACTAGGAAATACCTTGTAGACATTTCTAATAGTGAGACTGCAAAAGCTTACGCCGGCAAACCAAGGCAAGGTTCCTATCGCTGGTGAGTGGATGCCTCGAGGACGCCGAATGGCACAGGCATTGGGATTTGGAGAGATGGAGAACCGAATCAGTTTAGGGGGCTCCACCGAAGCTTCCAGGCCGAAGTAATAGAATGGATCGGTCGAAATATTTTTTTAACAACCAAGCTGCTCTCAAGGCACTGTAGGCTGTCAAATTCGCCTCCGAAGTGATACTGGGGTGCCATAGGAAGCTCGAAGAATTGGCGGAACATCACAGTATTACGTTGAGGTGGATTCCAAGCCACTTCGGGATCAAAGGAAACGAAATTGCTGACAAAGTAGCTAGCGGCGCCAGTGAACGACCATTCCCAGGTCCTGAACCGTCGTGTGGGAGTTCTTCTGGCGGTATCAAGGATTTTGTCAGATCTGCAGCCGCTACTAGTCTCCGCTCCTATTGGAATGGACTTGCCGGCGCGAGACATTGCAAAACCCTCGGAATTCATCCAGGCGAGCAGGAACAAACTGATACTACTTACGGGAGTCCTAACTGACTACTGCGCACTGAACAAGCCCTTGCACGGTATGGGGCGAGTGGACTATCCCCAGAAGAAACTCCTGTGCACCTTCTGGCCGACTGCCCGGCAGCGGACAAGGAGAGACGGAGTTGTCTAGGGATCGTTCGGTTAGACGAACCCAGCCTAAGTAAACTTACTCTCGACCCATTGGCGGACCACTTTGTTCGGGTACAACCAGGTCGAGGGGGCTAAAACAACATGGGGACACAAAAGTCTTCTGGCCGAATTGCCTTACGGGTAAACCAGCCCATGAAAGTAAAAAAAAAATGTTGATATATTATTGTAAACTCTAGTGCAAAATAATTAACAATGAAGTTAAATTAAATTAATGTCAGTTTTTAAAATTAAATCAAACACTACTGTTTTGTTGTGTTTGATCTGTTGGTCAGTTATACAATCAAACAACCTCTATTGCCTCTTATTAATCCCAAAGATGTTTACCTGTCAAAAAAAAAATAATAAAAATATTTATATCTGTTTTTCTTGTCTGCTTAATAAAATCCATTCAAACAAACACTTAAAACTCTTAAAACTTTATCTCTTGCCGTTAGCGAGTTATGCGCATCGGTAGAATGCACAATTTGCCATTTCCAAAAATGTATTTCTCCCACTCAGGGCGTTTTTCGGCAGAAAAAAAATTGTGTAGTACATATCTATATCTGATTTACATGTTGCTAAAGCTTCATAATTTTTTGAATTTCCCGGTTCACCCTTAAGAATTACCCTGTGCAAGCAGTTCCCTGATCTATACAGTTATGTACAAAACAATGTTGCCAAATTAATTATACATAGCTCTGTTTACTTCGCTAATTGTAAGTATGCTAAATACATACCTATGATGATATAAGCTGTGTTCTTAGCATTCAATTAATTTTCAATTTTCATTCTATATACCAACGTTTGCGGTTATTACAATATATTTACGTATATCCCTTGCAACGCATAAATAGAACCAAAGCGAGTTAGTTTACCCAGTATACGTTTTCGTGCCTGTCGAACACGGTAATTATACAGTAGCCGTGTAATTTTAGAACGATGTGAACGGCAAAAGAGCGGGGCATATAGGCTAATGCCAGTCCATACCTGTACTTTTCCATAGTTCCATGCTTGTCATTTGCTTTAATTATTAGCCTTCCATCGCTTAAACCGCTGGTTACTGTTGGGAAAAGCGTCTTATACGGATTACAGGTTGTTTCTGCAGTCGTAATCTTGCAATGCATAAGTGCCACGTAAGCATAAATGATTCCACGTGTACAAGGCGATATTGAAATATGGAATGGAGTATAATTGATTTCCACTACAGAAAATTACAGAATTGATTTACTATTGTTTTGACCAAGATCGTTTGTCTCCCCACCCCTCAAAAAGTGGGTAGAAACGACAACTGAAAAACGTCAACACGACGGCTCTAAGCAGCTCTTCCGTGGGTTTCAACGGTGTGAAGATTTACAACTAAACACGTCGCTGAATCAACGCGGAGGAACGATACACGAAGTAAGAGAGAGAGCGCGCGGCTTACCGTATAGCGACGGGCAAAAGATAATAATATATCCTAAAAAAGAATAGTGGCGTAATGGGTTTTTAAGTGAAATCTGGAATTCTAATCTGTCATGTTATCTGCGAACTGTATCTGCTCCAGCAGCGACCAGCACGCTCTACTAGACGGTAGTCCAATGTAACGACGGATAACACGAGCAGAAGTTGACGGGGAGCGCCTAGATCGGCCCAGAACACCGCCTTGAGGGACACCTACGATAAATTGTTGAAATGGCTTTTCTTTGTTTTTCGTTACTGTATAGCGAGACACGTTTAAAGTATGCTATTGAAGTATGTGCTTCTGATTTGATGTAAGGAAGGGGAGGGGTTTATACAATAAGTGACTCCTCTTACTGGAGAATAAATATTGAAATAATGCAACGTGTTATGAAAGTATGTACCGCACTGTATTAATAATAAATTCAACAACTAATTGAATGTAAGCATATAGATCACACTCAAGTAAGAAATTTGCTTCCTTAAAATAATATATTAAAAACTTGGCTTTAGCATAAATATTTAATATAAGAAACTCAGTTTATTCTACTAAACCAGGTAATAGTTTAAATGAAGCACCCTCGAAACAATTCATGATTCCTTATTAAATTTCGCCTCTGTTTCATCTACTTTCCCGTTTTCGAAATAAAAATAATTTCAATTTTAGCCAATTTTCTTTCGTGTCTTGATTAACATTGCTCGTTTATTCTGATACTACTTAATCACTCAATAAAACGGTTATACTCGCTAGCGAAATCGATCAAAAATTCAATGATTATCGGGCAATTTTCGCAGTAGACATATCAGAGCACATAAGCAGGTGCGACAACTGCCTGTCTCAACTAAAAAATAACGAGACAAGCAGCTGACAATATTCCAGTCGTTTCAATCTACCTACATACCCATACTTGGATATATAAAACAGCTCTTATCAATAGGAAAACTCCTCATAACGTGTTTCTCACCCTAAGATTTCTAGGTGATGATAAATTTCTCATTACACTTGTATGTCCCCAATTCGTACAATTATTATCTTGTCGTTGTGAGAGCCGCGCGTTAAAAGGTGTGTTATTAAAGAGCGTTATTTATTGCCGTTTACTCTGGATAAATAATTTTATGTGTTTGCATAGGCCCTTTTTTTTAAATAATAATGGTACTCGCGGGTAGACATCGAACAGTAGTCCGATAAAGAGCGCCAGAGATCAGATGAGGCGATAAATAAGGAAATTTATTGCTATCGTGCCGGTAACCAATTTGGTAATTGCTACAGTTCTTCCTTGTAATTTCCAGGAGCTGTTTTTTGTTTAACCATCTCGAATTTGTGTTGTATATCATGAATAATTAGAAGGTGGTAGAAACTAATCGATATTCGTAAGGACTATGTGTCATTCTGTGCCCATTTCCAAGTTTCTGTGTTCTTTTAGAATAGTTTGTTATAAATTTTATCTGATTATACAATGTGTTTAGGGTCTTGTAATTTTATTTGCAAGAGATGATTAAATATCTTAAAATAAGCTTAGGGTGTAACTGGGGGGAATACGCCATCATCAAAGGAAATTCCATTTCCCTGTCAAATTTAGTCATATAGGAATTGGTTTTGTACATTGAACTCTTACATCGTATCGTTTGTACACTTTCACCCACATTTAGTATAGGAAGAATACACATTTAAGAATATAATTTGTAAAAATTGTTCAACCTGCAAAGTGGCATATTGCCCAGTGGTGTGGGTAATATGCCATCTCAATCGGGGTAATATGCAATATGGGTAAACAACATATATGAACAATTTATTCGCGAACATTAAAACAAAAATAGTTGACCTATATAGGTAGGCTGTAATTTCCTAAATACATATCATACTACTATTTTTTACTACATTAAACAATATTAACAAGCTTTATTCAAGTACAACTTACAGTAGGTATTTATTTTTTCTTCTTAAAAATTTTGGATTTCTTAAAGGATTTTCCTTGCTTATATTTGTTTGGGGTGAGTTTATCTTTAGTGGTCTGCTTTGTTCGCATCTTTTCCCTATTTTCAGATGATGGGGCATGTTGTTTCCTTTTCGTAGCTCTAGGCGTTTTCAACTATGCCAACTAACAGGCGAAATTTGATGATGCATAATCGTTTCTGTTCAAGATAGCATTTGTCATTTCCTGAATATTTTCAGCCTGAACAATGGTATTTTGGGATATTTCAAAAGCATCCTCTGAAATCCTTTGAGGATCATATGGAAATACCCACAAGCTCGAAAGCCTACTGTAGCTGAGCTAGCTAAGATTCCAAGCGCTATACAATAACTTTCGAAATTGATATCTTGTTAGTTTTCTTCCAGGATGACTGCTGATCCAATTTGTAGCTGCGTTTTGCCAATGAAAAAGCGCTTTGAAAAATGACCTATCTAATGGTTGGAGGCAATGTGTTGTATGGTTTGGAAGACATAGCAATATTATTCCATTTTCAGCTGCAAAACGTTAATATCTGAACAATGAGAACTGTGGTCATCCAATATTAATAGGACGTTTCCATTTTCCTTACGTGGAAGAAAATGATCCCTCAACCAATTAAGAAATATGTGCGAATTTACGTGAGCTCTTTTTCACCCGTTTCGCCATGGGAGCGAGGTGGAAGCCCATCTTCAAATTCAAGCTTCTCTCTTTTACCTTTGAACATGCAATAGAGAGGCAATAATATTCCCTCTACATTACAACAAGCTACTACAGTTATAGTTTCTCCTTTTTCTGCTGAGGTCACATGATGTACATCTCGCGTACCTTTGGTTGCAATAACTTTCCCAAGATCATAATTCAGCTGTAATCCGTTTTCGTCCACGTTAAATATTTTACATGGTTGAGTAAAGAAATCGTTATCCTCACATATTTTCAATAGAAGTTCAAAGTACATTCGCTTTTCTACTGTACAATCGAGGAATGGTCTATTCTGCAAAGTGCATGAATTTTATATTATATGTCTTTCCTTTTGTTGTATTTGCGTATATATATAATACAATATATTAATTTGCGTATTAATATACACAATACCATCTTATTGTTGACTACTCAGAAATAGTTATTTTCATAATATTATATGCAAAGGCAAGTGATTGCAGCTTCCTGACTTTAAACTGGCATTTTACCCCAAATGCAGTTGTATAGTAGATGTCTATTTTACACAATATGGGCAGCTTTAAAATAAAGCGGTGATGTGTAACCTATAATTATAATATTACGCCCCTGCTTTCATAAATTTTACAAAATTGCTTACTATATCCATTGAGAAAGTTGTAAAAGGTCTCCTTTAGACTTTGCTTACCTAATAGAGACAGAAATATTGATGTTGTGGTTTTTGTTTTCCTTATTTTTAATACGCTTATTAAATAAAATTTTTAGACCTGAGTAACATACTACAACCGTTAGTACGAAATTCCTAAGAATTCGCTTATTACACCTTTCAACCCGAATGGGAAATAAAGTGTGCAGCCTGTATTTAAAGACAACTGAACGATTACGAGGTAAATTGCCGAACGTCACGAACAAATCGACCCATATATTCATATTTACATGATGCATAACTATGAATATGGAGCAGGATTCCGTGCTAATTGATCTAGAAAGACGCAACACGCCACAATATCATCTCGAACGGTATATATAGAGAGCCGTACGTTACATTTGAATTGAATTTTAACATGTCATAAACGCACTGATTCCTTCCGAAGGTATCTCCTTTCGCATATTTGCCATCGTGATCGCATAGTTTTATTTCGCGCACAGAGCACGAATTAGAGAAATCCTCGACACCTCATCTTTCTCGGTTCTTAATTAACTAATTAACAGCACGGAGCGGTACGTAATTAATTAAGGATGCAGTCGATATTACGGACACGTATTCTCAACCGCTTATCTTGTCTGGGGGGGCTTTTAAATTTAAAGTTGTATACGGCCTGCTACGTTTATGCGGTAAGTGAGTTGCGGCCGAACTTCTAGGGTCTGGCTTATCTGCCAGCCACTCCGGATTCCTTGTATGTATTTATGTATGGTAAAAGCGACAAAACGCTGCTGTTTCAGAAAACAAAACGGTTTGGAAATAAAACAGAGGTTCGTTAGGTTCAAATCTACAGGGTATTATTATATTAAATAGCTCTTTACCTCCGGTGATTTATACAAAATTCCGAAACCTGTCAATTGTCATATCAAAGGGGACAATTATGAATGAGGGACCTGACGATTTAAAATTATTCCTGCCAGACAAGTCGAACATACATATCGAGAACGTTTTCCGAACCGCACATTTTCAAATGTCGAACAGAAAATGCGCACTGGTACCTTCCCAAGTTCAACAAATATTCAACTTATGGTTTGATGGCCCATTCCCATTTAGTTGTCGAATCGGTGAATGAGACTTCTTATTTTAACGCGGAGGAAGGGTTGGGCGAAAGATAATTTTTCATTTAAATCAGTAAATTATTTTTTTTTACAAGAGGAAGCATTACACATGTTTGAAATGGCAAAATTATTTTTTGAACTGCAGGATGGGGTGACGGCTATTGGTGAAAAGAAAAGACCATTTACAAATTTTCTAATTGACCCACTCTTTGTTTTGAATACAAATGTCAAAACTACATATTCAGACAGTTGGTAATGTTTTATGTACGCTTCAAAAGCGTACAACATGCTTTTGAAGCGTACATAAAACAGTTACTTTCGAAGCTCTTTCAAACGATATTTATTCTGGGTAGAAGAATCTTTACTTTTGTGCACATGTTGAGCACGCATTTTGATCTGTGGCGATCTAAATACTTTTTAAATGCTTTGTCGGTTTCATTGATTAAGGTGCAATCGTTATTCAGATAACTTTTTGTCAATTAACTCTTGAAGAAAAAATGATATATGTCACTCCTAGCAGAAAGCTTTTTCTTGTGCTTCGTCCAGATTGCTAACCTTCTGTTTTTGGCTGTTTCTACCCGTAGTAACATAATTTTTTCTTTAATTTTTTTATTACACTACTACTATTCCTGAATTAAAACGTTTTAACTGCGGCATTTTTTTAGACAAGGAAAAGTACCTTAAACTTTTCAAAATACCGGATTAATTGCAACAAGCAACTAAAATAGGAGTTAGAAATTCGAAATGTGGTTATTTTATGCTTAAAATGGAAAATCGCAAGGGCACTCCGATTTAGCAATATCCACATGCTTGCTTTGCCCTTTAGTTCGTTTCTAAGAAAATAAATAGTTTAATTAAATGGTCTATATGCTCCCATAATGAGCGTTCTGAAAAAAATTCTTGTTGAAATAGCACTGTGTAAATTTCTTTCCACTCGTTTTCAATACCTAGGGGAGAGTAGGACAGAATCGGGACCCTAATATTGTTTTATTCTTGTAATTTTTTCATGTGAAGGAATCAGTTAAGTTTTGTGTTTTAACGATAAACTGAATTGTTGTGAACAATAAAAAAAATAAATCGTTGCTATCTAATAGAAAATAAATTAATAAAAATACATATTTCTGAAGTGTGCAAGGTCCCGGTTTTATCCGACTGGGTCGGATAAAACCGGGAACTGGAAAGAATATTGAAAGTGACATTGTTACTTAGCAAAAAACTTTATTTTGTAAAAAAAATTTAAGGATATTATCAAAATTAGAGTTGAACGTTAGCTAATTATAACAGAAGAAGTTAGACTATGTGAAATCGCCTTATTCACAAAAATCGCAGATGAAACTTTGGTCCTCCTCATCAGCGTTGCTGCAGGCCTCATGAGCCCAACGTTTGCACTGGAGGCATTGTATCCAACCTTCGTTGGACTTCGATTCGGCATACAGTCCATTACAAAATAAGCATGCTTCGTCGTTTCCTTCACTGTCCTCTTCATCTGATGTCATAGGTTCCCTATTTATTTGCTTCTTTTTAATAATTTTCTGTCCTTTTTCAATCACCTTCGATTCTTTTTTAGTCACCTTTGACTTCTTTTTATCTTTGGCGGGCTTATCTTTTCCTGTCACCTTGTAAAGCTTTCGCTTCAATGCTCCACCTTTCTTTTGTTGTTTTTCCATCCTATCATTTTCTTCTTGCTCAAGCTCTAACTTGTATGGTGACGAAGTAATTATTGCTGTCTTTCCACGCCTTTTATCATATTTGTTAGTGGCCCTAGGACCAGATTGTACTGGAAGAGGCTTAACATCCTTTGGCGAGACTGAAAATGGACTCATGAACGTTTGACCATGACACTGAGAAGTAGAAGGTTGTTGATAGTCAACTGTTTTAGGTTGTTCATGGACATCAACTTGCACGAGTAGCGGAGCATATGAAGTCAGCGTTGATTGATTTTGGGGTAGAGTTTTATTTTCTTTATCGGACAGATATTCTGTCTCTTTATCGGACAAATTTCCTCTCTCCTCATCGGGCAGTTCTTCGTCTCGTTGTTCCTCCATAGGGTTCTCTGCAACCTCCACAGCCATGGGTCTCTCCGTTGTCTCAGAAGGAGCAAATAGGTGATCAGGGAATACGTCACTATTAAAAGGGTAAATCCCTGTTTTTTCAAACCCTTTTATAGCAGTCTGTGCCACCGCTCCCCTCACGTATGCAGAACGGAACAACTTTCCAATTTGGTAGATTGTAACTGCACGTCCAGGATTATTGATAAGCCATTTCCTTACTTCCTGTTCATAATATGCACTGAGAGGAAACATAAACGATACATCAAGTGGCTGCAAGCGGTGAGATGTATGAGGCGGAAAGCATAAGATAATGACATTGTTTTCTCGAGCAGCATTGATCAACGGAATGCTTTTTGTGTGAGACTTGTGCCCGTCTAGTAGCAGCAAAACTGGTTTCTCTTTTGAGGGATGAGCAAACTCTACAAATCTTTTGAACCAAACGAGAAATGTTTCGGTACTAATCCACCCGCTCTTATTGTATGTAGCGAATGATCCGGGGGGAGCATCATCCATTAGAAGGGGGTTCGCTTTAGCTCTGGGGAAAACGAACATGGGTGGCATGAAATTGCCTGCAGCGTTCATACACGCTTCAACTGTCACAAGGACACCTCGTTCAGCAGAGCTTAAGCACCCGACCTGCTTTCTTCCTTTTTGAGCCAATATTTTAGATGGCTTGTTTGGCACTGTCAAAATCCCCGTTTCATCTACGTTATACATATCACACGGAGAAAAGTTATATTTATCGTAAAGGGACTGTAGAAGATTAAAAAACTTGCCCACCGCAGTGCGGTTGAAGCCCTTTGCTCTTGCTAATGATGTCTTCTCAGGGTTTCGCAGCCGAAGTTGTGGATGTCTCTCCAAGAAACTGTACAACCATTCTTTCCCAGCCATCTTTTCAAGTTTATTAAAATTATGAGAAATGTTATTTTTCTCTGCGAGTTGGAAGGCAATCTCTCGAAGCTCAGTCATTGTTACACCAAAGAGTCTTTCTTCGAGAGCAACAACGTGGTTAACTATCTCTTTTTCTTGAGCATCAGTAAAAACTGGTTTAAATCTACCCATACCTTTCTTTGCAGCAACTTGTGGGGGTAGATTACTCTGACGGGCCTTCTTGACTCTGTCTTCTAATGTGGTTTGAGGAACATTGTAGCTGCATGACGCCTTTTTTGATCCCATCGTGCCGTTCAACATTGCTTCGATGGCTAAAGCCATGCTTTCCTCTGACCAGCTCTGCCGATTAGTGGTCCTCTTGTATTTCTCTTTTCTTGGCATTGTGATACCTAAGAAAATACGTGAGTTGTACTGAAACGTTCATAATATAGTCTCATTTTAGGTTTACAATGTTTATGTCATAATGAATTTGATAACCATTTTATGAGATCATATTATACGTGTTTTATATTGCTGTGCAATATGTTGTAAGGCTGCTATACATCTAATTAATTTTCAAATTAACCAAGAATTAAAAATCTGCTTTTTAATAAACAACAAATTAAGCTAGAAACTTCATAACAAGTAAAAACAAGACAAATAAAAGAGTTGTCCAAAACCGGGACCTTGTTCGACTGCCTGGGTCCCGGTTTTGTCCGACCACGTCATTTTGAATAAATCTTAGTCTTGTGTACTACCACAACCTAGTAGACACCTGCTTAAAACGTTAAATTAAACAGTAATAAGTAAGCTGTCAGACGTTGTACTTACCGGAAACAAATCCTCATGTATTTAGAAATGAGAGCTAAATAAACTCGTCCCAAAAAACCAAACTTTCCACTGAAAAACTTTCAAAAATTAATAACTAGCAAACCACGCGTGCCACAACACGTCTGTCCACTGCACACTGTCATGGCGCTCGCCTAGCAGTAGTTCAGCAAGTTTTCGCTAGATATCACCACAAATATAGCCGTTATATGTGATTCCCGGTTTTGTCCGCCTACCCAGTTTTGTCCTACTCTCCCCTACGTAAAGGGTTCCTAGCTACTGTTTCCTTTAGGAGAAGAAAGTCATCGTGCATGTCAAATCTTATTCGACCTTTTTTAGAGGCATTTACAGTTACCTGGCTCTCCGTTTGTCGAAAAAGTTTCGTAAAAACAATTCAGATACAACCGTAAAAAACGTATTTAGCATGTATTTAGGGTTATGTTCATTAGATGTCAAAATCTACACAAACGTTTCTATTGGTGACCGTAGTTTAGCGTGTGTACGTTAAACTTTAGCGGACGTTAAATGCACAGTGACGTCAAATTTAGCGTTAGCGTTTACCGGAAAGTGTGCTTAACTCTCTATTAAGTACCATTCATAGAAAATAGACTTCGAAAATCTTTTATACAACAAATTTTGGCGCAACTTGATAATGACCCAGAATTTTTTATTAAAATCATGTGGACTGACGAGTTACGTTTCCAGAACAATGGAGTGGTCAACCGGCATAACAGCCATTACTGGTCTATTGAGGATCCTCACTGGGTACAACAGACACACTTTCAGACTATATGGAATGTTCGCTTATTCAATGGTCATTTAATTGAACTTTTCTTCTATTAAAGTACTCTTACGGGGTCTTCTTTAATTCTTCAAGATATTCCTTTGGACGAGAGATGTACAATGTGTTGGCAGCAGGACGGTGCTTCCCCTCATAATTCGCACAGGTTCATCAGAACTGAATTGGAAATATAGAGAACCAATTAAGTGGCCCGCACGTTCACCAGATATGACACCCCTAGATTTTTTTCTGTGAGGATATTTAGAGCAAGTTGTTTATGCCGAAAGACCACACACTAAAAAATAATTGCAATTCCTACAGAGAATTCCAGTAATGTATAGCGTAAATTTACCAAAAAATTAGAAAATATGCCTAAAGTTTTCTATTAAATTTCCCAATAATTGGCAATTTTACCTTATACGTTACTGGAATTTTCTGTAGGAATTGCAAATATTTTTTAGTGTGCAGTTAATGGTTTGGACAAAACAAAATATGTCAAACCTACCAAGATATTTCTCCAGAGACAAGGGTAGAACCTGTATAACGGAGCTTCTTCGTAGGTATGAACGGTGCCTAATCAAACATGTTCGGCATTTTGAACATATTATTTGAAAAGAATGAAATATTTAATCAAAAAAGATATAGATTTTTTTTTATTTCTCGAAATAGAATAAGTAGATGATTTTATCATAGGGTCAATGTGGGTAATTGGAAACACTGCTAAAAACTGGTTCATAATGCACTTGGCGGCAATGTAATGGCTTGTGCGGAGAACTTCGGGATCTTGACGTTAACATATTAAACTGACGCGCAAAATTAACAAAAAAAAAACAGAAAAAACAATAAATTAAGGAGAATTTAAAAATTATGAAATTGCAAATCATTTTAAAAGTAAGAGGCATTTGAAAAAGAAAATTGAAATTAAAAAATTTAAAAACTAAAAAAAAATTAAAAAATTCAATATATTTCCAGCGAGAATTAAGAATAAGGAATCTGTACCGACGATCCCAAACCTGTCACAGGTGTAGATAGGGGTTAGCGGAGAGTGGTGCGGTTTGGCTGGTCGGTCGAGTTGGGGCGTAAGCGGTGCGTTCTAGGTGAAGCGCAGACTTTCTGCTTTCTGTCGAGTTGGGGCGTAAGCGGTCATCAAACGACTAATTGCTGGGTGAACGGTCCCGGCTTTCTAGTTGTTCTTCTAATGTTATCAAAATCACTTCTTTTTTCTGTCATATCACACAACTGACATTTGTTCTCTGGCGTTCCTGTCATTGCTATTGTAATCATATGGATCGATTTGACATTAGAAGGAATCCCAAGTCATATTTCATGGGAGCGGCATACTTCAGTCCAGCATCTGTGCTCTTACTGCATATATTTTTCGGAACTATTTTTTGAGAACATTTCGTATAATAAGAACAAAAAAAAAATACATATCACTGTATTTATAAGCTACCGAAAACTTGCGAAAAAAATTATGGGTGCAATTTAAAAAAAAAAAAATAAGGGATGGGGGTAAAAGGCTATTTATACAGGGTGTGTTATAACGGCAGAATTTGATGTACAATGTCGTCTTATTTCCACTGGATTTTACTCCAACTTTTTATCACTATTAGTTTCCGAGTAAATGCATGGGAAAATAGATGTGTGACACACTATATATAAAATATTATGTGTATTTTGTACAGGGTGCGGCAGGGAAACTTGCTGATTTGAATTGGACGCCAATGAGCGAGGCGTGGTCAGAAAGGGGTGGTGAGGGTCTCATTAGAAAGAGGGGGTTTTGAAGTTTTGTTACCCCAAATGACATTTGTCATCATGCGTTGGACAAAGGAACAGCGTGCGTTTGCCGTCGAGGCCTATTTTTCCAACGGTCATTCGGTGGTCGCCACCCAACGTGCCTTCCGAACTCGGTTCGATATTCATCCCGCGGGTCCCGTCCCTGGCCGGCAATCGCTTGTTTCGTGGGTGAACACATTTAGGGAAAGTGGGAGTGTTGAAAAAAAAGGCCCAGGAGGTCAACGGACATCCAGAATCCAGAAAACGTCGAAAGGGTAAGGGAGTCGTTTTTGCGCTCTCCCCGGCGTTCGGCGCGTAAGCACGCTGCTGCTCTGGGGATTTCTGATCGCACAGTGAGACGAATTCTTCACAAGGAACTCCAGTTTCATCCCTACAAACTGGCTGTGGTCCAAAAGTTGAGTGAACGCGATTTCGCTTCTCGCCAAACTGCATGTGAAGCGCTCAGTAACTTGCCAGACGACGCTTTCGTGTTCTTTAGTGATGAGGCCCACTTTCACATTTCCGGCTGTGTTAACAAACACCTGAAGGACAACATCCGCCAAGCCATCGCCAACATTCCCGTCGATATGCTCGAAAGAGTGGAGCGCAACTTTAAATCTAGGGTTGATCAGTGTATCACGAATGAGGGCCGCCATTTGCCCGATGTCATTTTTAAAACCACTTAAAACAAAAATTCTGAATGTGTGCTATACGATACAAAAAGAATTAAATCGATATTTGAAGTACTTTTTCTTTTATTGACTTTTCAAATCAGCAAGTTTCCCTGCCGCACCCTTTATATATAAAATAAAAGATTTATTTTTCTCACAATCAGTATAGATATTTTATTTTCCACTGTAATCATCTCGAGTTGTCATTATGAAGGTGCTTGTTGATGTAAAATCGCCAAAAATAGAAAAAGTTAGATAGTTGGTGCGTATCTATATAAGTATGTATATTTTATTTCTGATTGGTAGTTATATGAAGCTAACTATAATGCTGTAGTATTATAATTATTATTACATGTCTCACTCTGTTTTATTTATATAGCTTTGTACACAGACCAGCAATTATCTTTATACTATAACACTATTATTTCTCGACGTATAATTATTTAAATAGACTCAGAAAATATCATATACTTACCGGCGGATTTGTATATATGTATGTACCTATGTGTGTTGGTGACTTGTATCTTGCTTTAAATATCCCTTACACAAAATGGAATACACGACAATTGCCAAGAATTATATAAAATTACCGGAACGTAAAAACTATAGGTATTATTGTAGCCTATCTACTTGTATACCCGGACATACGAGAATTTAATGATATGTACGTATACAATTCATACAACATAATCACCGTATACATATATATTATACATTCTAGCGAAATATATCTGTATATAGATGTATTATAAAGAAGGTACATACATACATCAATATAAAAGATGCTGTTGCTAGTATATCTAACAATTATGTTTGAAGGTTTCTCTAATTTTCGTTAGCATTAAAAGAAAAAAGTGCATGATTATTCATTATATTTATTTAATTTTTAATTTACATAAATCCACAGACCAAACGATATAGAACTAGTTCTCGTTTCCGGTTTGTGTCTAAATTATACAATACAATGCACATACTCAGTCTATTTTTTTGCAATGCAGTTAGTATTAATGCAACAACACATTCGTACAAACTATGTATACCCATTAACGGTACTTTTTGCAATATAAATCTTCTGATTATTGCTCATTATTTTATGCCTGACAGAATGAATTAACGGTGTTCGAAGCGAGCCATAAATTCTAGGTACATACATCTTTGCAATAATTTTTCTCTTCCGCGATTGTCCCGTTTCTGAAATTTTTAGCGTGAAAATTTACGGGATTGTTTTGCAGTATCGTGTATTACACCGTCAAAATTTACAAATATTTCACTAACGCAAGCTGTAGTTACTAACTGCCAAAGCATAATTCAGAGCTGTTATCGCTTGGCTCCAAAAGTTGATGCACGATGTGGTTCCCTGCCACCAGGTTGCAGCTGCACCATCTAACGATATCGGTAAGCCTTTTACTGCATTTTGATCGGTTACATTTACGCAATTTTTATTGGTAAATGCTTCCACATCCTCATCTTTTTTGCAAGAAAACCAAGAATTGCAGTTTGCAAAATTTCCTGACGATTACTTTTGTTTTGGAATGTCACTGTATAGAACTGTCTTGATGTTTAAAAGTAACTGTTTGAATTGTTCATCGGTCATGACAAGCGCCATATCTTTTCTTTTTTCTTTTTTCGTGGTAGACCGTAAAGTACGGTTAGACAACGTGATGAAAAAAAAAAAAAATTGCAATCCACCGGTTGAACAATATTACAACAAATCGAACACACGATTTTCATTCTTGGCTTTGGCCCCACGTTGGGCGCCAGTATAACGCGGGTGCTTTTAATTCAATATTTTCATTTTTAGGAAAATATACAGACAAAACTCATTATAACAATCCATTAAAAGTTAATATATTAAATATATTACTTCTCAATAATTTATAATCGTCGTCTTTATAATCCCACAACACAACAACTGATCCAACAATATATTTTCCTCGCCAAAATTTCTAATACTACCTCATCGGTGAACTTATAATTTTACCGTCTGCACCCCAGTTACTATAATGAAACCGGCGTCAGTGAAATAGCTCCGGTACATCCCAGAATTATGTTAAATATCAGTTACCCAACCCCGAACGTCTTGCGTAGACTCTATTCACGATTTGGCGAACCGCCAATTACCCATTATTTCGTATACGCAACAATGATGATACAGTAGCCGAAGTAGAGATTTGGTCGGCGGGCTATAACAGAATTTTAATTATTTTGGAACCGGGGTGTTCTCAAATTCTTAAAGGAGGAATACATCAGAAACATATAGGATCTATATACGCAAATTAGGAATATTTTATGCACCAGCGCGGTTGGGTGAGTATAAAACGACCAGTTTCAAAATTGTAGATGTATGCAAATGCATCTACGAGGTATTTTTTATTTGAACATTCCCAGACCTTCATAGAACTAACTTATTTTTTTTTTGTACGCGTAAGAGTTCATTGTTTAGACCTCGTACTCCATTTAGGCAACGATTTTTGAAGACTGCGGCTTCTTGCTAATCTATCATTAGAGGATATATGGGTCTTGGCGGAGCTGGATGCCCTCAAATTGAACTATAATCAAAAATAGATTAACATCACGTCCTAAGCTTTTGGAGCACTTCTAACCTTACAGTAAAAAAGATTAGTCGATGTAAACAATAATGTTGATATTATTTACTTGTGCTTTTTTGTCTTTTGTTGTTAATACACTGAGAAAAATGGATTGTAGAAATTAGATAGTAAATCTCTTTATGTTAATTAGTAACATAATTATTGTCAAAACGACAATATGTGGGGTATTAAGAGTAAAATAACCAGATGTTACCATGCTTATAGTAAGAGGTAAAATCTGGATGTTACCAGGTATTCGATGCATATTCAATTTCTAACATAAATGTTCGTAACGCTCTTCCCACCCCTTGCTCTATTCATTGTCGATCTTTACCGAAGAAATCGACCAATAAGCTGTTTTGCCGCGACAAAATTACTGACACGTGTTATGTACGTGTGATACAGGTGTACGTATTCGTGTCGGTGCATGTTTGTGGCTGCACAGAGAAAAATCCATGTTGTAATATTTACACTTCACTGTTTGACGGAAATTGTAGTAAGAATTCCTACTATTGTGCAAAATTTTAGAACAACGGCGTTGCATTTTCCTATATCACGGTTACAAAAAAGCAATAAAATTGTTTAAAAATATTGTGTGACAATCTTCTACAAAATATAGTGAAATGTTTTACAATATTTTACAACAAGTGAATATAATAAATTGCATATAATGTAGTGAAGACAGTTATAATAACAGGTGTAGCAAATTTACTGTGTTGTGTTTATTTAGGTTAGGTTAGGTGCTTGCAACAGTCACCTTACTTTGATTATTAAAAACGGCATTAATAATGAGATGGAATGAAATGAATGCTGTATAGTTTTATATCTATATAGTAGGAATATCATAATACTCATATATATATATGGTTTAGCTACATAAATATGTGATACTACAGCTTTTGTCGTAAAGATGGCGCTACGCTTGTTTCATAATCTTTGAAATTCGTACTCAATGTAAATTGTGATCGGTAAATGTGGCTGCGTAATATCTATATGATGCTTATACATGGTTAACGTCGTGTAAAAAGTACTGTGGACAATCGCCCACAGACGAGAATTACGAGGCGCTTCAATACCGGTAGTACTCTACAGTACACGGGCCGGTCTGATTCCCGCAATCCTGCCCGATACGACGGCAATTCGCCCGGCTGTCACCACCGGCTAATCAAATTATATTAATTAATTATAATTAAAAATTATTAAACTATATTTATTATAGTTTTCATTGTTAACAGTTATTATCAAATATAGTCAGCGCTACTAGACATTTTTTTCACATTTACTAACATGTATGCTCAAATTAATAATACAAATATAGTACACTTTACCATACGAGTTAATAAAAAGTATTCACAGATATTTACTATACAGATATTGTCACCGGTAATATAAAATATGATTGTCCCTATAGGAGCTATAAAATATATTAAAGTATACTATATTTATGTTAAAGAGTAGGTACTATCTATTTCTCTCAGTGTATATAATGACTAAAATTATCATTTTCAAAACCCTATTCTAATAACTATCATATTAACAAAAAAACTCACTAGTGAAAAAATTAAACTATCTGATTTTTTTTTATTTTTTTCATAAAGTCGACGTGTTTCTGGATAGAATGGGATGATGAGCAGAAGTTAATGAAAAAAAAATGTTGAAGCACACCATTTTATCGAGTATTCCAAAAAGAATTAGTCGATGTTTTGTCAAATAATGTTTATATTGTACGAGGGGGGATCCTAAAAATTACGTAAAAAAATTATCGAGTTTGGAACACACAGAAAATGCATTCTGAGTTCAAAACAAAATATCCTTTTAACACAATTTTCTTATAGACAAAACGAAATAATTTTGTTGCAAGTAAATCTTTTACCACTAAGGAAATTGAAAGTTTTAATTCAAGAAAACTTTTGTTTGGATGAGTTTTCTTAACTAGAGAATATATTTGCTTAGTGCAAGCGAATAGAGAATGCAGCTTATTGTACATATAGGATTTATTTAATATAATAAATAAATATTAGAAATAGTACACAGTACACATATATAACGATAAATCTACCTAATAATATTAATGATGAATTAGGTAAGTAAGCTGCTGCTCGAATTGAGTTTGTTGAATGATCTATTTTTCATCGCATCAACCTTTGTTTTAATTCAAGGTATAAAATGAAAATGATACAAAGGAATTAATTCCTGTATATGGTTTCTTAGCAAGTATAATATTTACGTGCAACTGTGCAAGGTAAGTTAGAACATACCAATAAGACAAACAGATAACTCATATTGCTGATATGCATATTTTAGTGATCAGACGGCGACATACGCATACTTCTCAAGAAAAGATTCGGGGGCACCAGCATTAAAAGCAATCCCATCGTTTTACTTTAAATCTTAGATTAGAAGACTTTGTAACGAGGGATTTCTAAGCAGTCATTCATTTAATGCATTGCGGACTAGTTAGTTACGTTGAAAAACTCCTGAATTTCGATCGAACACTCACAATTTCTGATGGTTTTTGATGTCTTTGTCTGTCAGAGAAAACCGTTCGGCTTTTTTTAAAAATAGATTTGCATTTCGTCAATTTTTACTTTTCTCACAAAAAATTATTGAAAAACTAAAAATAGCGGTTTTTCTGTCAGTGTAGCCAAATTAAAATTGGTAGCGATAACTAATAGTTTTTTTTTTTCGTCTACAATATTTTGAAAGCTCAACTTTACTACACACATTCTCGAGGATATTTCAAACATGAATTAATGCGAATATGCATATTAATATACTCACTAGTTAATGTTTAATTCAAATTCATAGACGTGCAAAGTTGAGATATTGAATATATATAGGTATATATTATTTGCAATCACTTACTTCGCGTAATATAATGGAGATATCGCATTTATTAATACCGTCTCATCTTTATTTTTCATATCTGATGTTCCATAAATGATTAAGCAAAAAAAAAGTATTTTTAAAAAAAGAAAGATGGAGAACTGAAGTGTCCATCGCCAATACTAAAATGCGTAATACATATTCATGCCTGATTAGTTGAAAATTTATGTCTTGGTAATTTGCATTCGCTGCAGTAATTACTTTATTGAGCTAATTAGTATTATATCCGAACGTTTAGTATCATTTTACAAGTTGGCATTTAAAAAAAAAACAGGAATTCTAGCGTTACAAATTGTGTGAATATTTTAATGAATTACAAAGTGATTAATTATTTACTGTAGATATATGGGTACCTACAAGAAATGGATAATTAAAATCCGATTAATACTAATATGAATATGAGACAATACTTTCTTGAAGAATAAATATTTGCATCGATAAATTATCAAAAACGCAGGGAAATCACTACCCAACCGAGATCTCTCTAATTATATATCGTCTATGTGATTTCATGATTCGTATGGTATACGCAATAGAAATTTGACGCGAAATGATGGTGTGTCGCATAATAAGGCATTAATAGGAAATCGGGCGAAACATTGGCCGTCATCATTGTAAATGATAGGCTTCATTCTTGTTTGTTGCCGTTTCACTTGCCCGATATCAACCACCTAATAAGAACCAATTAGTTCCTCTTTGTGTGTAACAAACTGTGAATTATGTGAATCTATCATAATCACCTAGCTACTACGTACAGTAGCTCCAGTAGCATGACGATATGTTTTATACTATTAACTATCTGTCAGAGAAGAACATGTTTTGTATTGACCATAAAAAGTGGATCTAAAGCAATTTTGTGTGTCGCATAATAAAAGATAAACTATTTGCAATGGTGGAACAATTGAATAAATGAAATGGTCCTAGTTTATAGCTTTTTTTCTCTGACAGCTTCTTGGCTTTTTTCCTCTCGTTAAATCACAGATACAAGTCCTTCCAATATCTTACTATTCAATATTAATCTGCTTAAAATTGTTCACCTAAATTGCCAAAAATTGCCTGTTGTCTTTCTGTGTTCTTTTATCCTATTACATAACAGTGTTCATTCCAATCATCTAGTGCGCAATTTCCTGTTAGGAGACCTATTGAGTTTTAGTAGTTCTTCAGTGTTTTTCTTTGATGATTAGATAGTAACCCCTTTTGTTCTTCTTTGTGTGTCTTTATACCCAATTCCTTACCTACTCTCGAACTGTGTTCTCCTATACTCCTATGGCTGGGTTTTGGAACTATGTATGAAGCATCATTAGTTTTTTTTTTTTTTTCATTTCAACCACAATAAATTGCAATTTTTAGACTATTTTTTGACCTTTACTTATAGCTAAATGCTATACATAAACATTTCTAAGAAGTGTTGTTGCATTTATATTGTTCTTATATATATATGATGGCTTAACACCCCTTGTGGGGTTGTGCCGCTTATATAAGCTCTCTAGATCCATTTCAAATTGGGGTGGATCAATCCCCCTTTTCTTCCTCTAAATCGCTCTCACTATTTGTCTCCATAAGTTTCTGTCATCTACCTTCTTCTTCCATTTGCCAAATCTGGCCTCTCTCAGATCTTCTTCCACCTCTTTCAACCATCGTGTTTTTGGTCATCCTCTTGCTCTTTTGCCTCCCGGTTCCCACTCCAACATCGTATATATTACTGCTCCCAGTCTTGCCCTCCACACTTGTCCAAGCCATTTTATTCTCTGCCTTTTTATTCTTCTCACTATGTCCTCGCCCCTCAATTCTTATGCTATTTCATCATTCCTTCTTATTCTATACTCATTATCTCCTATCTTCACAGGTCCTAGAATTGTTATTATTACTATTCTTTCTACGATTCTTAAGTTCGCTTCCTCTTTTTTTGTGTCGTTGTTTCTGCTGCATACGTCATCGTCGGTTTTATCAATGTTTTGTAAATTGTTAATTTAGTTTTCTTGGTAAGTAGCTTACTTGTTAAAAGTTTTTTTGTTTAACATGATAAGCTTTATTTACCATCATTTTTCTTTCTGTAGTTTCTATTTTATTGTCTCTGTCTTTTGATAACATGACTCCTAGGTACTTGAATCTATCCACCTGCTCAAATTCATAGTCTCCTATATTTATTCTTCCATCCTTTTGATTTTTGCCAATCTTCATTATTTTTGTTTTATTTTGGTTTACCTTTAGCCCAATTTTTTCCTCTAACATTTTAGCCATTATTTTTCTTTTCTTTGTAATAATAACTATGTCGTCAGCATAGGCAACTATTTGTCCTCCAGCCGTTCTGGGGTTCCCTTTGGTTATATTCCTCATCACATATTCCAGCGCTAGATTAAAGAGAGTTGCCGAGAGTGAATCGCCCGGTTTAACTCCTTTGTTGATTGTAAAAAACTTTGTTTCACCCTTTTGTGTTATTATACTAACTTAGGAATTTCTCATAGTCATTTTTATCAGGTTTCTTAGTTCACTCTCTATCCCCAATTCTTCTAATGCTGTTAATTTATCCCGTCTTCTCCTGGGGCTTTTCCATTCCTAGATTTCTTAATAATTTCGCTCACTTCCTGTTGTGTTGGTTCTTCTATATTGTTCTTATATAATATTAAAATCGAGAGGTTGAGAGCAAAATATTATGACTAAAACAACATTAGAAAAACATCCTTCTCTTGAGTATAAAAACGAAATTCGAACATCTAATGCGGTTATAACATTTTGTCTTTGCATTGAATGCCTCATTCGTACCTAGTATTGCTTGTAAATTCGACAAATTAAAACATGCAAGAGTTTTTTTGAACCAAAAGCGACAGGTAACTGCTGGCTTTAGATCTTTTAACAGAAGATGAAGTCTCCAGATTTAAGCATGTAAGAATATGGTAGAAATTCGTTAGATAATAACTTACACGTCAGTTTGAGCAACATTTTTAATATGAACGAAAAACATGTCCAACTTATTAACAACCACAATAAACTAGTACCCACAAAGTATAGCAAACGATTTTACAACATAATTCCAAAAGAGAGGAAAGACTGTGTCAGTAACAGCATGTAATAATACTGAAGGATTAGAGATTGTCAAGTTGCTGATCACAAGATCCATTTTCTCTATTATTCGAATTTATATCGTCATTAATAGTTATGACAATTGACAGGTTTTGGAATTTTATATAAATCACAGCAAGTAAAGAATTATTTTAGGTAGTTCGTTCCAATTGAAATCTATTTAAATATAACAAAAAACGTCAAACAACGAAACTCTATTACCTTCAAAAGTCTTTATAATGCATCAAATATAATTTTTTAGTGTTCAAAATGATCCGGATTTAGTCACGTTTATGATCAAATTGTAAATCAATTTATGCTTTTCCCATATAAAAACTGCTCGATCAACATTATATAATATCCAATAGAACTTTGATAGTTCTATATAATAACCTCCAGTAAACTGGCAACTTTACCGTGGGCGATATAGCTTTCCCCACCATTTCCTACTATCCGCATAAACTTTTATAGCATTTTATAGCTTTGAGACGTCGTATATTATGTCATAAAAACGTTAAAAACGTAAAACTTTAATGTCCAACCCCTCTTACCTCGATTTTTCCTTCCTTCAGGCAAAATCGATACTCGTATATAAGATTCTGTCTTACTCCCGACGTATAGTAATAATATATATAAGCGTATATACATATACATGGTTATATGAATACAAAGGGAAAATAAATATTATATGAAAAAGGAGAAATTGGTCTATATGTCTTGGGGAATGTGAAATTCCAGCGCGACCATGTTGCCTCGTAACTTTGCGTCTATGCTTATCGCCTCCTTGGAATGACTGCGCCGAAAATCGTAGGCGAAAATATATGTGTAATTTATGTGCCTTATCTAGGATCCGATTAGCCATTCTAGGGCTTGATGAATGGCCCCAAAATTCGAAATTCGTGCGCAGATGTATGTATGTATACATATATGAACCTTGTGGAATGAATAATCGGATATTGCCATATCTGGAAGTCTATTATAAGTTAAGATTGCCTATCGTTTTGTATACTATGAGTAAATGCATGATCAATTTTTATTTTTACCATTAAGGCGAATCTGGACGGTCATTTAGTGAGATTCTCCGCTAGTAGATGGCGCGGATTTTTCTCCAGTGCTTTTAGACGTACCTACCAATCAAAATATTTTAAATTTCTTTTTCTTTAATTTTTTGTTTGGTTCTTTTTGGCTTCCAAGAGGAAACATAGAAACGTGATCAAGGGCGATGTTTAGCGGTACAGTAGTACCCCCATATCCGCGGGGGTTTGGTTCTGTGCTCTTCCGCGGATACTGAAAACCGCGGATAGTAGCGAACGCTTTATTTCCGAATACAATATGAAATATGAAGCAAAGTTAAAACAATGAAACAAGAAAAAATAAGTTATATAATATTTATTTAAAATAAATAAATATTCTTGTGCTGTGGCACAAATAGAATTTAAGTTTAATAAATATATAAGTTCATACATATGTACATATAGTACATATTTACATACACAACAAGAAAATATACAACAAGAAAAACTTTATCATCGTGAGCTACATATTCATTCATCTTCCTCCAAGTCCAAGTTAGCAGTCGATTGTTTACTTAGATCCGAAGCAAACGATTTTGATGGCTGTGCATTATCGATAGTTTTGTCGACTTTTTCAAAGCACATTGTTATTGGTAGTTGTCGTTTTTGTCTTTTCATTTCAATAAACAAATCCTCCAAAGGTTTCAAGGCGTCTGTTATAGTGCGAGTAATTTTTATACTGCGTTCCATTATTGCATCATATTCTACTATCTGTTCTTTTAATTTTTGAGCAGTTCGAAATATCGCTGAAAATTTTTATTTTCCGTGCCTAGTGACACAGGATGCCCAGGAGCATTGTCTAGTATCAGCAGCACTTTAAATGGTAATCTTCCTTTTCCAAATATCTTTCCACTTCCGCAATAAAGCATTGTGTAAATAGAACAGCCGTAACCCACGCCTTTCGATTTGATTGCCAAAACACAGGCAGGCAAGCTTTACCTTTGTATTTAAGAGCACGTGGATTCTGTGATCGGTAAACAAGTCCAGCTTTAAAATCATATGACCAGCTGCATTTGTACAAAATATCAAGGTACGTCTATCCTTAATTGCTTTAAAGCCTGGTGCACTCTTTGCAGTCTTATGAATATAAGTCCGTTGAGGCATTTTTTTCCACATAAGACCAGTCTCATCGCAGTTAAAAACTTGCTTAGGATGATAATTCTTTTCTGCAATGATTTGTTTAAATTTTTCTGGAAACAGGGCAGCAGCTACATGATCAGCCGACGCAGATTCCCCTGTCATTTTTATATTTTTTAGATTAAACCGAGTTTTAAATCTATGCAGCCACCCCCTACTTGCTGTGAATGATTTTCCTTCCTCTTCAGTATAATCTTGGGTTTGCATATCTTCATATAAAACCAACGCCTTTTGTTGTAGCACTTTGCCATCGATAGGAATATGTTTTCTTGTCATATCTTCCACCCATAAATATAAGGCATTTTCTACCTTAAGTAACACTTTATTACGTATTGTGGTTGCAACTTTTGCAATTTGGGGTGCACTAGAAAAACTAGCTCGAATCTTATCTTTGTTTTTTAACACTTCCCGTATCGAAGATTCGTTTTTATTGTATATTTTAGCAACAGTTGCAATAGATTTTTTTTCTATTTCAATCATATGAATGATTTTTATTTTTTCACTAATAGTGAGCATTTCACGTTTTCTTTTTGGTTTAGAAGCCATTTTAAAATGATTTTCAAATTTACTTGCTTTATTTAAAAACTATTGCTAGCACTGTCTTGTCCGACAATTCGAATAGTACTAAACTCATAGTTAACAGGAGCGTTTATATGTACAAGTAAAAGCGAGTGGCACCTTGACCACGTTCCAACTTGTTTAACTTATCATAAGAGAGCGCCGAATTCAGGGGATGACTCATATATACGACGATATATCGACAAATGCTTCTATAACTTTTAATAAGGCTCGAATGTCTTTATTTGTTTCTGTATTTATTGATATAACGCGTTTTCTGCTCATCATAGGTAAATCGCGGATGACTGAATCCGCGGATACGGAGTCAGCGGATAACGGGGTACTACTGTACTTACCAATATTAGAGCAAATTTTAGTTAGCGCCAAAAAAGAAACACAATGTTGTTTAATATTTATTTCTACAAGCTAGCAATAAGCATTCCACAACAAACAATTTATCTCCAACTGTTTTAGAAACCATTTTAGATTATATTTTTATTTCTTCATTTACTTAAATATACAACGATATCACAGCTATGAAAAGCATTATTTTGATTTTACAGTTACAACATCTGGTGTACTCCAAGGTAGTTACTTTGAGCCCATTATTATTCTTAATAATAGTTATTCGAAGTAAACCTTTGCTTTAATGAATCACGTTCATTTATTTATTTTTTTACATTTACATTTACATTTTAAATTATTATAGATGCAAGAAAATCTAACAATACACTAACAATCTTAATAACTCTTACGCCTATTTTATCCCAGATAGGCCAACAGTATACTAAAAAGAGAAACGAATGCCCATAATAAATGCAGCCGGTATTATTCTGTCGACGATACAATTCCGATAATATGCAGAACCGTTCCAACCAATCTTTCCATACGTAGGACGTATATAGGATCCAAGGCGGTTGCCTCGGCAGAGAGGCATTCGATGTTTTTGTTATCGCTACTGGACCAGTAGCTCATCTGTGTTAAGTCTGTAGGACGATTTATACCGTTTACTTATGTAGATAATGTGTCGTTAAGGTTGTTGCGTTTAAAATGAAGACATCAACGCTGTATACGTCGTTCTTTGTTTGTTATAGATATCTCTCTATTACAGTGTGAAGTATAAATCCAAAATGAGTTGCATGTGCTTTTTGTAGTGATAGTGGCGTTGTTTATTTTTTCCTTATTAGTATGAAAATCAATGGGAAACTCTAGATTTTAACATTACTCTTGGCGGACCAAAATTTACTATTAATAGGATTACGTAAAACGTCTAATGCATTACGGATTTCCCTGTTAGTTGGGCATTTGGTTTCTTCTTCATCATTCTTAATTTTCCTATTGTCTCTTCGTTATTTTCTTCCATGATTATTGCGCAAATTTCTTCTTCACTAATGTAATAATTTTTTCTAGTATTTGTGTTTTCTATATGTATTTGTCGATAGTGTTTCATTCCCCTGTTTATACCAGGGTGACCACAACATTTCTCTTGTGAGATGTGGGTTGACCAGAGATAGGAAATTAGTATATGTTCCCGAGGATGTAGGTTTGCTATACCAACATGTGTCTCCACTGTATTTTGGTTTTTGATGAGCGAAATGTCAAAAAAATTGATAGTATTATTTGTTTCAATTTCAAGAGTGAAATTTAGTTTATTATGATATTGGTTGAAACATTGCAAGATGTACTGAATCTATTTTTTTTTTTTGATTATTGATACAATGGCATTTATAAAAATTAATTGCTCATATCATTCAGTAACATTCCTTAAAACAAAAAAAAAACCATTATATGAACAAGAACAACAGTTAAAAAAAATGTTTGGGAAATTTTGATTGTTTTAATTGTTAAAATTTGTAATTTTACATTTCTGGGAATGAACGTTTTAAATTAAAAAAAAAAATTAATATGTTCTAACAAGTTTTATTTAATTTAAATTAAAGCCTTTATTGCAATGAATTCTGTAAAATTATTACTATTCATTTCCTGAACTTGTTATACACCATCGTGTTTTATGAAAAACCGCCATTTTTTATAAATAAAAAAAGAGAAATTATTTTAAAAAATGGGCAAAATTGCAAAATATAGATTTACGCTATCTTTTGAATCATATAATCTGCTGTCAAATATCTCTGCCAAATTATGTTAAAAAATATTTTAAATAGCTTTTATAATTTCGGAAATATTCCTAAAATTGAAAAATCGCGCAAACTTTGAAGAGGGCTGTACCCCTAAATCTGACGCACGGGCAATTAAAAAGAAAATGCTTCTACCATGATACTCTTTCAGTCTGTGAAGTTTGATGGAAATCGGAATTTGACAGTTACCGGTGTGCCCTTGCGAATGTTCTTCTCACAGTTTCATAATTTTTTGAATTATCATTGGGATCATCCCTTCTCAATTCCGTTTGTAATTTTCGAGCTTTACTTTGGTAGAAATCCTTTATGATCGGTAAATTATCACTAAAATCGATTCTTACGATTGCATCCGTTGATATAGGCACTCAAAAAATTTGAACTAAAAACCTTTCTGTATTACGGTCACTTCACTTTGTGAGAATAATTTTAGCGTGAATTTCTCGTACCTTTTTCCATTCCTCCGCCGCCGTTTGGTGGCGTAAACCGTCCCCAGTTGGTTCATGGCGGCGTTGCTGGACGTGGCCACGATGACGGGTCCGGCGGCCAGCACCGCGTTACCTTCACCTCCGTACGTCACAGCGTTCACCGTGTGACCCGTCACGTCGGCGGACAAACCACCTGGTGCACATTGGCTTTGCACTGTTGATGAGCTTATGAATTCCGTCTTGGCAGTTTTGGCGATGGTGGACACACGAAACACTATATCCACCGCACAAGCAGAGAGCACCGTGTCGGATATATATTTATCTACCTACAGGGTGTTCCCCGGACGCGCGATTCTTCGTATCAGATCGCGACTCCTTCAACAGGGTCCTCTGATGGCCCGAGTTCGAAGCAGCACGCGGAGGAACTGGTGGTAGCGCTATGCATGCGCACTAATCGAGCCGGATTCAGCGAAGCCCCACCATTCCCCGGGTCCGTGGCGAGAGGGCGCTGTCACCGGCGTCCCATTGGACGGGTGAGTGTCGTGACGTCGCAAGATGGCTTCGGACGGTGGTGGGGGATCGTCCCCGCGGAAAAATTTCTCCGCTACGATATTGTAGAAGGGGATCTGTATTGCGGTGCGATGCACCCTTGTATTGTGTCTGTCTCTACGACAGGGATGTCTGAGCGATGATGGATTGTAATTGGCGGAATTCTTTAATGTCTTGAACAAGAAGGGGAATTAATTCTAGCTTGATTTCGAAGGTATAAGGATAATAATTATCTTTCGAGTTGCAAAAATATTATACGCTTGGACGTAACTTTATGCATATGAGCATGGAACAAACCAAAATGCATTAGCATTATTAATACGCTGTATAACGAGAGGGTAGTTTCCTAAAAGCACCATGTGTTTATCATCACAAGCGATCGAGACCCGTGTAGGTACTAAGCGCGTATATTATTAAAATATGCGTAGTTGGGAAGGCAAACAGTATAGTCAACACATTATGAATATATGAAACGTATTTTATAGGATCGTAAATTGTCTTTCTCTGTGCTTATACAACTGTTCCTATATACCATATTTTTGAAATAAAACTAAGCATTTTTAGCCGAAAATAATGATGGAAAAAGTAGTAATAAAGGATTTATAATAATAATTAAAAAAAAAAAAACGATAGAATCTATCGTATCAAGCCAAAAAGTACATTTTAGCAGCCGTAAAAAATTCTTTGGACGACTTGGCAATTGCCAAATTTCTATTTTATTTTGGCCAATTTCTCAATTTAAGTTTTCAAATATGTTTTAATTCAAACACAAATTTGAAATAATTTTCACATAAATCGCTAAATTTGCGTTAATTAATTGATTAAATGTAGACGAAATGACGAAAAATTTGCAGAGATATCGCTATTGAAAAACATGCATGTTTCGCCTTTTCAAGGCTCGTCAGTGTCACTTGGCAAATTAGCAAAAATCTTCGCCAAAATATAAGTTTTACATCTTACAACTCATATTTTGGAGTTTTACATCTTATAACTCCCATTATTACTATCATTAATATTGGGAAATTTTATAAATACCCTATGAGAGTAACATACAAATGTTACCAAGTGACACTGACGAGCCTTGGTAACACGAAACATGCATGTCTGTCAATAGCCACATTTGAAAAAAAAAATTTTTGTATTTAATCAATTTAATTGGCACATCTGCGCAAATTTAGCGGCTTATGTCAAAATGATTTCGAATTTGTATTCAAATTAGAACGTATTTGTAAATATAAATTCACAAATTGGTAAAAATCTACCAAAATATGAGTTTCACATCTTATAACTTTCATTGACTATAATATAAAAATATATATCTTTTAAACAGAAAAAAACATATGCACTTCCTTACCAAAATAAAATTTAAATCACAATTTAAAAAAAAACCCTAAAAATCGCCTGTTTCGATTTCAAGCGTTAGTGGTAATTTATTTGATAAATTTACTTTATCATATGTGGTAGAAATATCTTATTTAAATGGAATTTATCAGAACTGACACGGTGAAATTACCACAAAAAAAACAAAACAAACAAAAAAATTGAAATGAAAAATGTTCAAAATCAAAAAAAAAATCAAAAACTTCACTAAAATGTAGCCGAAAAAATAAATTCAAGTTTATATTTTATAAATCCAAACCTTTTTTTCCAAAATTTTGTAAAAATTTTAGTAATAACTTAAAATAAGTTTTTGCCAACTCTTGCACCAAATCTACCGTCTCAGTCTCTTTAGATACTGCATACAAGCAGAAGTAACTATTCTGGCATTCAAACAAATTTTATTTTAGTATACGTAAACAATTTAAAGTTAATTAAATGAATTTATTGCATGTTACAGATATTAGTTATGTTAAATCTATTTTTTTAAGGAAGGTTCGTCCATTTTCAGCACAAAAAATAATAAAAACGAATATTTTTTAAAAATTATATTTTTTTTGCAACACAATTGAGCAATTAGATGAAAAAATTAAATTTAAAAACTAGAGACCGTTCTATAAATATATTAAAATAAATTCAAATGAGCGACTAGACAGTCTGGGGTGCTTCTCTCGTCTTGTATTCCAGAAAATATGAGAAGCATATTAGAGATACTAACTTTCATAGTAAGCCATTTTGGTTTCTTGCTCAAGAGCGTATCTTTTCTAAAATATATATTAAGTAATAAGCCCTTCAATAGATGGCTACAATCAAAATAAACATGCGTTTGAATGGAAGATGAGCAAACTAGACTTGTAAAAGTTCTTTTAAAATTAATCGGACTTTCCTTTACTTGATTCTGAAGATTTGGAGCTTAACAAATTGAAACTTTCGGAATTTTTGGAAGTGTTTCTTTCAAATAGGTTGCCCTTCATCACTAATTCCTTACATGATTTAGCTGCAGAATATTTGTCTTGTTGCACATCTTCCTGTCTTGGTTGTTCTTTGCTAATTCCTTGGTTAAATTTCCATCCATATCCTTCAACCTTACTTTTGCTTCTTTCTTTTAAACTTTTTCATCCTAGGTCATTCGTTTATGTCGTATATTTGTTTAAAATTACTGCTTCTGTTTCTTCCGCATCGATATGAATCGCCTTTTCGTAAAGCCTTTGCGAAACTAATCACAAAATTTGAACAAAATCGCTAAGTTACTGATGTGAAATTGTCAGTTCGAACTCGTACCGTCAGATCAGTCCAAAACACCCAAGCCAGATCTTGCGATTTAACTCTGCTAGACTTTTTTCAGTGGAGCTACATGAAGGAAAGAGTCTATGCTGATGCCGAGGAAACAATTCCAATCGTCAAAGTCAATATTCCAGCTGTTATTCTCCAAAGTAAATTGTGCGAAGGTGACTTGCAATTAAAGCAATATTTCTTCTAAATATATAAATGCTAAATAAAAAAGTTATTTGGACAATTTTTCTGAGTGAATCAGCAAATGTTTCTTTCCAAATTAAAATGGGATTTTTTTAGTTTATACAACACCAAATTATGTAAAATATCTCGCTAAATATATATGATTTTTTCCTCAAATTGTACCTAGGCCAAGTGCTTATTTATAATAAATTTTATCGGAGAAGAATTATTCCCAATTTACCGCTTGAAGCAGCAAAAAAACGCTTTCATTATATTATACATGGAATAACATTTTGTCAGGGCGCTATTATGCTATCGATCCTGGCACTTTATCAAGAAATTTTAACAGCACGCCTAAAAAGAAAAAATATACCCCTGCACTCGCATATAGGAACCACAAACGACGACTTATAATAACTTTTAATCTACAACAATTATGTAAATACACCGCGGCCTTGTTTCTGCCGCCGAAAAACCCGAGTCAAGTCGAAAGCGCCTCCATTTAATCCCCTAAATTAAGGCCTATTCCCGTAATATATCTGGCAGCGCCATCTAGGGACACGCACGCGAAATTTCACCTTTTTCCCTATTATAACCGGTCCGTATATAGGAAATATATAGGAATTAGGGCCATTACCAATTTATCATCTCAACTGGTTTTATTTATGGGCCGCGCGTGGGTATTTATTAATTAACGCTTTGTACGTAATCTTTGTTTCCTATCGCGATTATTATTAATAAATAGAACGTAGATACTATATGTAGTTTCGATCGATTTGTCTGCTATATAATTATAAAAGGCTGTTTTTCTTTTATATTTAAATAAACTTCCTGTTCGAGTGTATGGGTGTATATTTTAAGAGACGCAATTATGAAAGCGTGTCACCTGCGCCCTTAATTTTAATTTATGACTTATAAGTGGATAGGAAATGCGTCTTCGCGTTGAAATGATATTAAATGCAATTGCATCGTTTACATTCGAAATAGAAGTGTATACTGTTAATGTTTCAAATGAGCGAAATCCACAATTTATATTGTAACGGTTTTTAAATTATAATATTAATGTAATAAAACGTTGAGTAACAAAGATCGTTAAGGAAGGACAATTTTTGATTATTTAAAATGAAATGATTTAAAATCATTCGTGGGGCGCAGCCCCCACCCTTAGAATTTGAATAGGGAAGTCGGAAGCCCCCTTATATCACAAAGTCTTCTTTTTTTGTGTGCCGACCTGAAGTAGAGGAATTCCAAGTAGGGTACCGTAATCTGCAACCCCTATTTATATCAGAATGTGCATTTGCCGATGACATCGTAATAATAACGGAGAGTGAAAAAGGGCTACAAAATAGTTTAGCAATTTGGAATACAGTAGGTATTAACAGAAAACGGAAGGAAAATATAATAATAAATAAAATAAAGGTAATGGCTATAATAAAAGAAAAGCACTAAAATTTGGGGAGTCGCATCAAGCTGGATAAGTTGTGGGCAAATGGGAAAAAAAAACAGCAAGAGGTGTCCCACAAGGATCGATCTTGGGTCCACTGTTATGCTTGTTTTATGTGAACGACCATCCTAACGCCATACAATACACAACCATAATGTTTGCAGACGACACATCAGCAATCATACGTTGCAAAACAGGATCTGATTTAGTCACTATTACAGAGAACATGATAAAGCAATACGAAGTTTGGTTTTACGAAAACAACCTAAACTTGAATATCAAAAAACATTACGTGAATATTACAGTTAGAGATATCCAACTTACCTGTTCTCCTGAAGCTAAATTCTTAGGCTGGATCTTGGATTCCGAATTGTGTAGGAAAGGCTATATCGAAGTCCTCGCAAGTAAGTTCTGCTCCCAAAGTTATGCGTTAAAGTCAATAGTGCAAAATGTTAGTATTTAGGCAGCTTTATCATTATATTATGCGGGTGTGTTCTCCAGAATAAAATACGGTGTTATATTTTGGGGAAACTCTACAGACGCTGATAGAATCTTCAAACTACAAAGAAGGTGTATAAGATCAATTTTTCGACTTAACAGTGTAGACATTCGTGTGTGGATGTGTTTCGGAGTTACAGATTTTTGACTTTACCCTCCTTATATGTCTTAGAATGTACAGTGTTTGTCAAAATGAACTATAATTACTTTTTTAAGCCATAAGACCATAAGACACTACTTCCGCCATACACTCACTTAACTAAAGTGCAAAGAAGTGTTGTATATCAGTGCATTAAAATATACAACCACATACCAGAAAACACAAAGTCATTACCTCAAAACTTACCTCATAGAAAAAGTATTATATAGTATAAACGACTTTTTTAAGAACGACATAGTTTAAATTATTACTAACTAAACTTTTTTTTTTTAATCTGTATTAAGCGTTATTTATACGTTTGTTTGTTTTTTACTATTGACGTTATCTACACATGTTTTATATTATGAAAAGAATATACATTATTATTATTGTTATTATAAAAACAACAAATAAATATACAAATTAATGGAATAGTATTAGACAAACTAGAACAGTTTAGCTATTTAGGAGTTATAATAGATGATCGGGGAAAGCAACAAGTAGATATTGCGCATAGAATAGAAAATAACAATAAGCTGTATTATGCAGTAAATAAAAGCTTTTTTAAACAAAAAGTAAGTATCACAAAAGACAAAAATGAAAGTATATAAAACCACCTATAGGCCAGTGTTGACGTACAGTTGTGAGTCGTGGGTATTAACGAATAGGATGAAAGAAAAATTGGATACAATGGAAATCAAGTACCTTCGGAGAACTAGACTACATTGAAAGATCGCATACGTATAGCAATCAAATTAGAGAAGACCTAGGAGTTAAACCGTTAGTAAAATTTATAGAAGAGGGATAATTAAGTTGGTGGGGCCATCTGAGTCAGATGCATGTAAAGAGGTCAGCAAGACAGGTATGAGAAACAAAACCGCTAGAAAGAACGAGCAGAGTGCGACCACAAAGAAGTTGGAATGGTGTAAAAGGTGGAAAGTGCTATCGAGGAAGGTAGAAACGTGGTCACATGCAAAAGTTAAAACAAGGGATAGGGAACAGTGGCGAGAATTTGTGTACGCATGGTATTTTTACATAGGTTAATTTTTGTTTTTCTTTTTTCGGTAGTTGCTAATTATTCAGAGAATTTTATAAGATTCAGATTAAAGTAGATTCGCACCTATATGTATTAAGGTAAAAAGGATATTGATTTATAGAAATAAATGGCTTCAAATGCTCCCTATATGTGCTCTCTAGACATTTCGAAATTTTTTTGTAGTACAAGGTAACTCCTACTTGTTTTTGTCACATTCACTCATGATTGTTACTGTTGTTTTTCTCCACTTTATTTGCTTCTGTTTTTAGCTATAGACACTTATTTTATTCGGTATTAGTTTAGGTTTGCATTGTTTAGTGAAATGGTTTTTAGTGGAGATTCCTTTTAGTTTAATCGTGAATTCACAATAAATAAATATGGTCTATTCTATCCAAGAACATGTGGAATTAGTGACTTTGTATTGTGAGAATGGGAAGTGTGCAGAAACTACAGCTCTCTTATTCAACGAAAATGTGCGACAAAAGTACGTACTGGAATTAATCCCAAAATTTACAGAAACGGGCTCTGTCACTGAAAAACCGATTTGTTTGACATCACCAACATTTGTTTAACAAAACTAAATGGCAGAGTTAAATATGGGCAAACGAATATTTGAGTACCTGAACTACATTATTTGCTCACATTAACCTTAGTTTGTGTGAGACAACAAAATATCTTCTAAATTTTTCTTAACAAAATATATTTTGTTATTGCAAATAAGTCGGTTTTTCAGTGTACATACCAACAAACAACATTTTCATCGGATTGTCAATAATGAAGATAATAACGTCAACATTTTAGATCAGATCGCAGTGCTTGGAACTGTGACGTTTATCAGTTTCTGGAATACTTATAAGAAGTTAAAACTTGATCCCTTTAAAATTACACTTTTACACGAATTGAATGAGGATGATTGTGACAGGAGGTTGAAATTTCGTGAATTAATGACCGAGCGCCTTAACAATATAATTGAAACTTACTGTATAATACCTGTTTTTCGGACGAAGTATCTTTTTCATTGAATGGGAGTGACATCAACCCCCATTTGACGCGGGAAACACATACACAACGACCACAGAAATTTAAATAATTGGGTTGCTATCTTTGGCGATCATATCATAGGAGCCCTATGTATTTGAACATACTGGAGGAAAAATGAAGCACGATCCAGATTTGTTGGAGTATTTAAACAAGATAGAGCGCCTCCATATTACACTGCCGGAGTATGACAATTTCTAGATCATCACTTTCACGATTGTTGGATTGATCAAATGCCCTAAAAATAGTGTTGGAGTTCCAGTTTATTGCTCTGATTGAAGAGATTTTTTGGGTAAACATCTTATAGGAACTGTGATCATCAAACCGGCGACTTCCACTGCATTACGTTGGTGTACGCACACCAACATGGAGCAGATACTTTAAATCAAAGAAATATATATTTTAATCATTTGTCATCAAATCTTTGTTTCAAAGAAACTCATCTTTGTTAAATAAAAAAAAAAACATTTCCTTTTATTTCTTTGATAAAAAAGAAGTGTCCTATAATTGAATAATTCGACAAATTTTGACATAATCACTAATTATTGATGGTTATTTATATTCAATCTTCGTTTTTATCCCACAACTTCCGGGTCAACCCTTTTTAAAGGCCTGTTTATCTCACAATTTGGTGTATATATAAATAGAATCCTTTAAACAGCCCAAATGTTTGTAACAAACAGATGATTCATTCACTAATTTCTAGGCTAATAGATATTTTATTTCTACAATACGATTCGGTTTATAAATCATATTGTAGAATTGTGAATCTTTTGCATATCTATCTATATAAACAGATACGGATCGAGAAGAAGTTCGATATAAAAAAAGCATACTAATTATACATTTTGTATTTTATGTTAATGACACGACATTATGTCTTAATTCCCCTCAACTGATGCATTACTCGGACGTACATTTTAAAGCCATAACTTCTTTTTAATTGTCGTAGAGCCCGCATAAAAATATGCGCGAATAAGGCATAACGTGATGCACGTTGTATAACGCACAATTTTTTTTATTTTTTTCTCTCAATTTTAATTCTCCAGGGCTCGAGTGAAAACTCATTAATGCAAGTTTAAAGATTTGCTTTCTGATACATAATATATTATAACTACAACGTGTGTATGTGTTGAATTACAGCAGATATTTCATAATATATTATGCATTTATATATCGTATACGTATATGCCTTGCGTATTTTACATTTTACATTGTAGTCGGTAGGGAAAAAATTGCATAAATTTGAAGCAAAAACTTATGGGTAAGGATTTTGAGAACTTAAGAAGTAATTATCGATGTTAAAGAAAAATTGCATTAATTATATATAACCACAAAAACATTTATTTAAAAGGAATTTCGCACGGAAGGAGAAATAGATATTACAATGTACTGGACAGCAATATTTTATTTAAATATTCAGTGAGAGTTATATGCGTATTGTTTAAGATTATTATGAGGTTTAATACTGTCGAAGCAGCATGTTTCGTTACCTAAACAAAACAAATATTTTAAGACATCACTGTGTGTCATTGCGCACCTGTTGAAGTCTGAGTTGCCGTTTTGATGATCACAGTCCCCATAAGATTTCTACCCGCTAATTAGATAAATATTCTACGGCCATTTTGTAAAATTATCTTTAAATATACAGGGTGGCACAAATTTTACTTTCAACTTTTTTATTTTAAATGGATCACTATATTTTTTAGTTATTGATATGATGCAGCACCAAATAATAATTGTTCTCTATCCATTTCGATAAATATGGTTTCAGTGTAAGGAGTAAATCAAGAATATATAAATGAATAATCAAATAACACAAATTTGAACTGTCAACGTCAACTGACTTTCATGTTTATTACGTTAAAATTACGCGCATGCGCACGTTACGTCAAGAACAAGTAGGAGTTTCCGATATATATCCATCCACCTTTGATTTCGGAATTTTTTAGGATGTGTCAGCAATATAGTAGTATTACATATATGTGTAGTATGTAGCGCGTTATTCTTTTGTTATCAATTTGGGGAGCTAACACTTTATATGTTTCACGGTGGTGTAACGTAAAAATATATACAGGGTGTTAAATATATCGTGGCAAATTTATCGATATTCAAACGCCATTCTTGCGATTTTTTTTAATTGAACCTATAGTTTTCGAAGTTGCCAGCAAATTCCTTGCAAAATTACCTCAACAATGTAACACTTATCAGTATTTTCGAAGATATTACAATTTTATGGAATATTACAAACCCATTGAGTGTATACTAAACTCAAATTTCCAGACTTTTCTCGTAAATAATTTGCCATATAGAAATCGCTGACACTGATCTACACTCCGCCAAAAAAGTATCGCATAATTTAGTTTTGAATCATAAAAGTATCGCATAATCTTTGTTTGTAGCATAAAGTTGTAAATATACTTTAATGCGCTCTAAGATATAATTTCTATGATTGTTTAAATAAAATACAGGCCAAATAAAAACAAGAACTCATACTTGAGATTTTTATTAAAACAAGAAATTATAATTTTGGAAAGAAAAATGTCATAACAGTAGCTTTTAATACTGAGTATTGCCACCTCTGGCTCTTATGACCGCTCGCATACGGTTTGGCAGAGATTCGATTAACCTCCGTATATAAGCCTGATCCAAATTCTCCCACTCGTCACGGAGAGCATTTGCTAGTCCATGCAGGTCCGCTGGGGCAACATTTTGGGTTCGTATCCGTCTGTGAAGGAGGTCCCACACGTGCTCGATAGGGTTCATGTCCGGACTTACCGCAGGCCAATCTAAAACTGGAATACCAACATCGTTAAGGTATTCCTGGACGATTATTGCAACATGCGGTCGTGCATTATCGTGCATTAACATGAATTCGTTTCCTATAATTGGCGCATATGGTACTACATGTTCTTCTAAAATGTCCGTTATATACCTGTGGGCAGTCAGTGTACCTCTGTCTACTGGTACTAACTCTGTACGACCTGTTAAACAGATGCCTCCCCAAACCATAATAGAGCCACCAGCGAAATTAGGTCTAGGTCTGATATTACACTGCGCATAGCGCTCACCGTCTCGTCTGTACACTGAGATACGCCTATCTGAGGTGTAAAGACCAAATCTTGACTCATCTGTGAAGAGTATATTGGCCCAGTCATTAATATTCCAATTTACATGTTCTCTGGCAAACCTTAAGCGAGCCACTCGGTGGTTCCTAGTGAGACGAGGGGCTGTTACAGCTACTCTAGCTCTTAATCCACTCTGTCGTAACCTATTCCGAATAGTTTGAGTACTCACACGAGTATTTCTGACTCTAGCCAAGTCGTTCTGCAATTGTCTTGCAGTTACATGTCTTCGACGTAATGCTTGTAGTAGTAAATGGCGGTCATCTTGGCGAGTAGAACATCTTGGACGACCTGGTACAGGTCTTCTACTGTAAATGCCTGTTTCCCTATATCTGGCTACGGCTCTAGAAACACTTGACTGATTGATGTTCATCAAATTAGCAACGTATGCTTGAGATCGTCCATCTTCGATTAAAGCAACTATAGCAGCCACTTGTTCTGAAGTTAAATTGCTCATTTTAGTTTTAAAAGCGTTGGTACAGAACTCTGACTTCGCACTTTAAAATTTGTCCGTATAGGAAGACTTTCAATAAACAACTGAACAAACCTTACACATATGCATTTTTCTAAATGTGTTCTTTTAGAAAAAAAAAAAGTAAAAACGCTAAGTTCCATTATTTTGTTAGTGTTTTTATAGTTCACATACACGAGGCAAACTTTTTGTGAACGTATAAAAATATCTTGGTTCATAAATGCCCTTTTTTAGTTTATGCGATACTTTTTTGGCGGAGTGTATATGATAATATCTACAGCAATTATTCAAATGCTTGGCATCCATATCTATATCATTTATTTACACAAACTGTATTAGAACTGCATAGTAGCATACATAACATGTGTAAATATTTACATACACACATTAATTATTCAATTATATTCTGTGTCGGAATAAAATAAATTTCAGCCTGGACGATTTAATTTAACGCAATATAGAGCGGCGTATGCAAAGACAGGTGCCAGTTGATACTGGCTACTAATTACCTGGTAATTAAAATTTTAAATTAAAACGCGTCTTAGAATTCGGAAACCGTAAAAAGACGCACGGTAAACGGAAATATCACGCACAGAATACATTAACAATTAAGTTTAACGAAATGTCACTGGACAACTACAAAAATATATATAAATAAAGGTTTATAAGCTCGTGTATTTACTTTCGTTTTAATTAATTGTTTCTGACAACTTTCTTTATTATAATAAAGTTCTTAATGCGCGCTCAGAAAGATGGATGGTTTAGTATAGTGGCGATATTTTGGATTTTCGATGCAAAATATGTCATTAAGAATGGATTTTAATTGCATGCACGTCTTCCAACGACTGTTTCAACACAAATGAATATATTATATTTGATAAACTTCAAATTTTTCCCACCCCTTAGTTGCAAGGAACACACAGTGACTTAAGAAAATAGTTTTTTGTATGCATAACTGAAGCAGCGTTTATTGGTGCAGGTATTAGCACCAACAGACGCTGCTTCAGTTTCACAGTTTACAGAACCTGGACCCCCGATAAAAAGAAAACTCCATCTTGTGGAAGACGATGTGAAAGTAGACATTTTATTAAGTGTGGCAGAGAATGCAACATCATGTTCACGCTACCATCTTTTTCTATAAAGTTATTTATTTTAAGAAACCAAGTTATTTGTTCCGTAAAATTTTGTTTAGAACAGATGTGCATAATATCAATGTGAGATACAAAGGCTTATTAACTCCTCCAGTTCACCACTTTGAAATTTTTAAAAGATCGTTTAGTTATAAAATTTCAAAAGTCTTATTTTACAAATGTCTCAAGGCAACGTATATTCTAGATCGTTTTGCAACTTTTAAACAGGGGAAAACACTAGGTAATTTATCGAAAGGTTTAATGTACTCATCATTAGCAATCTGTACTTCGTACGCATAGTATTCCATTCAGCTAGCTTCTCTGTAACAAAATTATCCATATCTAAGAGTCAGTAGACGTCAGAAGTGAGCCAGTTTTCTTCAATTTTAATACACTGTCGTTCTTTTACACAAAACTAATAAGCTAACACAACGTCACAACCGAAAATATATGGCGTCGTCTACTCCGCCTGGTAACTAGTCTGTTTCTTCAAGGCTATGTAAGACCAATGAAACACGCGGTTAGAATCACGTGATACTACTGTCCATGCCGGGACTTCCCGCATCACAAGTTGTAATATCGACAACGTATATAGGCGCCCTGTTGCGTCAACTACAATTGTGTGTAATGTAAATAGTTCTTGACTGTACTGGTTTGAAAAATTGTGTTTACATCTACTTCACTTCATCGCATACGTTGTTCTGTATTTTAGATCTGAAATAACTACAACGCCAAAGCGATTATTTGTACCGTAAAATATTTTAACACCAACAAAAGTGTTGTTGGTGGAACAAAACAAAAGTTTTGGAATATACTTACAAAACTTTACTGCAATACCAATTTATTTTTGAACCAATTGCAACGTAAGGACAATACTTTTTTTGTTGGATTTGCAATGTCATTTTTCTCCGTGTATAGTCGTGTGCTTCTGGTCTTTATTGTGTTTTAAAATGTAGTCTCTTAAAATTTTTCTTTAGGTGTTCTCTTAAAATATTCAGGTGCACCCTTCCATTCAGTGTTGCATCCATATGGTAATTGTTCACTTCAGTGTTAGTTTTTAAAATTAACTTCGTCATGCAATTTCTGCTCTGTTACACAATCAACTAATCCTTATAAAGTAATATTATATTATTAAACCCTGATGAAATAAAAAAAAAATATAAAAATGTTGATATGTTGAACTTTTTTTGCTTGTTTGTTTAATAAAACCCATTCTAACAAACAGTTTTTGTTTTAAAACTTGTTTCTAGGGCTCTGTGTGGAAAAAATTGGAATTCATATTATCATCCTTCTTGAAGAAAGAAAGGTATATAGCATAAAATAGAAATACTCATTTTGCAGTAATGTACAAAACGATATAAATCTCATATCCTCCGTCTGCCACATTACTTACTGATGAAGACGCATTACCACTTAACCAACCAACAATCTGATAACCATCATAAAACAAAGCTCTAACAACATAAAAAGATATCAACTGATACACGCCCATTAAACAATCATTTTAACATTTTAAAGTGCGATAACGTATGGAGATTATCAAAATGCTAATCGTGCCGTTGCACTTTATATTAGGTTAAAGTCTCTCGTACGTACAAGAACTTAACAAGAACCCCGCATTGCTGCATAATGAATTAGCAAAACACAACTTCATGAGGCCCGACGACCATTGTGTTGTATACAATGCAGAAAACCTTTGAGTCGAGCCTTATCTGAGGCCAACGATTGATGATAAACATTCTGCATTACACAGTATACCTGTTCCTTACGGTTGTCAGCACGCTAACCTAAGGAGAGCGTCGCTATTGGTCGAAATGCACGGTGTAGCACACGTGCAATTGTAGCTGGAGCGGTGTGGGGGCGGTGTGGCGACTCTGCGTCCGCCTAAGCCACGCCCTCTCAAGTTTATTGGTTGCTGAATCTTCGGAAGCGTCGAGCACTGTCGATTAGTGAAGTTAGAGCGGATGAATGTGGAAATGCAGACGTTGTTGAAAGTTGTATTTTAGATTTGACAAAACAACGCTGACATATTTTTGTTTCTGTTTAATTTTATTGTTAATAACAAATGATTTTTATTGGCTTCGATATTTTAGTTGGTTAAAATAGGTTTAAGTTTTGGATTTATTTACTTTTTTTTTTAATTTCCAGAATTTTTTCTTATTGTCATCAACGTTTTAAATTAGCTTCTCAAGTTATTGTTTTTTGGACCATATTAACAATAATTTTAAAGTCATCAGGACATCAATAAAAGAGAACATTCTAGCATATAATAATGAATCAACATTTTTAATTTAAATCCTTTCCGAAAGATATATTTTCCATGTTACGCAAGATCAAAAAAAAAACGATTATATAAGTACCTACGTATTATTAATTCATTTATTTATATCAACTAAATGTAGAAAGTTTCTTATGTCAACGATACGATTTGTTTATCAGAACGGAACAAACAACTTGTCCTGTTTCGGTGAAAAAACTGAAAATTTTCAACTGACAAATTTTTATACTTTACTAACTCATATATCTACATATTCAATCAATAGCTTACTCAAAAATATGCAATTCTAGAGCAACACATGCAACACATATCCATATCATGCAAATTATAATTGGTAATAAATGATATAATGATTGCTTAACGTCGTATGACTGTCATGTTACACTAATTAACATTTAAATAATCAATGAAATTGCTACCAATACCTAGTTAAAATACCTGTTATAGGATATACTGGTATTACATTACAAAGTTACGGTTTAAATGTCGACATAGCCTTGCTTGATATGGACGTAAAATTAACCAACTTCTTGATGCACATACCTACGAAAAGCGTTTTGGATCTTCTAAATTTCTAATTTTCATTGAAAAATACATGTGTGGGTTCTAGTCATTCTAGTTAATAGACTCTGACAGATTGTTCTAAGGTTCTTCCAAAGTATAATTACTTTAGGCAATTATTTCAGGATTTTATTCTAGAAAATTACTGAAAACAAAACAAAAGTTATTCACTCTAATACGGCACGGAATATTGTGGCCAAAATATGCGACTTTCACTTTTGGGATAAGTAGGTATATGAGTGTCTATTATGGTTATTTTTTAAAATTATTTTCATATTACACAAGATGTTCTCAAAGCAGTTATTAACAATCTTATAAAGTATATAAATCATTGTGAAATTACAACGATTACAAAGTAAAGGCACGGAAAATGTTTTTGTATGACTTATATGGTCGATTCGTTCCATATTTTTTGTAATAAAGAAATTTATTTTGAACTTTCTCTATCATTGTTGTCTCTATTGTTACCTTTCTCCGTTGCAGGGTTCCATATCAAACCGAAGCAAATTCCAACTTTGTTACATAAGCATTATATGATAAAATAATAGATTTAATGTCCACAAAATTTGACGAGTTTCTCCGAATAAAAACTAAATTTCTATAAGCCTCCATTGTGATTTCTTTAAAATGTTCAATAAATGAAAAAGACGACTCAAAAATCACACAAAAATCCCTGATGCAGTTTCTTCGTGGAAGGCAAGTGTTATTTAATTTATAATGAAAAATAAGAGTTTTTTTTTTTCCTTGAGAAGCTTACAATAGCACACTTTTCTATGTTAATAGTCAATTTATTGTGGCACCAAACAGACAATCTATTAAAATCAGCTTGCAAATCCATCGCGTTCTGGACGAATTTAATTTCTGTGTAAATTTTACAATCACCCGCATACAATAACAAAAATCCCAAAAGAAAGGTGGTATAGTTTTCAAGCCACAGTCTCCACCCATCACAGGACGCATACAATAGGCATTTAGATGTTTAAAAAATCATTCACGAAAATCGTGAATAATAAAGGCCCTAAATTAGTGGGTTAGGGTTCTGAGTGTGCGTTTTTGGAAAATGCTATTTGTCTTCTGTTACATAAATATGAATGAAAGAAATTAATCAAATCACAAGAGAAACCAAATCTGCAAAATTTATATAAAAGAATTTCATGATTAGGTACAATTTATCAAAAGCCTTACTGAAGTCGGTATAAACAGTGTCTATTTGTGACCGTTTCTCCGCTGCTGTGGACACATCATGCGAAAAAACTAAGAGGTTAGTCTCTATTGACCTACATCTACAAAATCCATATTGGCGATCAGTTAATTTAGATTTGATCTGAATATATATTTTAGAATGTAAAATATGTTCAGAAATTTTCGAAACAGCCGGCAATACAGAAACCGGCCTATAATTAATCATTAATCTAGCATACCCCTTTTTAAAAATTGGTGTAATCCAGCTTCCACTCATCAGGGAAAGTACTACTTCGTAAAGATAGATTAAAAATATGTTTCAAATGACCAATTAAAAAATCCTCGTAACCCTTATACACATAACTCGGAATGTCATCTATACCGGAAGAAGTTTTTGGTCTCAATTGTCTTATTGCCATGCGTACATCCTGATCACTTATTTCGCCAACACTTACAATAACTACTATACAACTTACAATAAGTACTTTACCAGTTTCATTGTAGCAGATGTTACATTTATTAGTAACAAAATCATTAAAATAGTTGGTATGAGTTAAACGAAATACTGTAGCAAATATTCTAATTTAAACATCTAGTGTTATTTATATTTACCCTAAATACTTGGAATATCTGTGCAGTATTTAATTGTAAGTACAATTTTTATTTGGGAGAACTGAATATTCACTTGTCTGCACTATTCTTTTTCCTCGGTGCAATTTTATCTTATCTTGTATAAGAGAATAACTATTTTGCGCTTCCTTATTATACGTTCTATAAATAGAATTTCGTAGAAAAGAAACAAACACCACAAATGTCCTTTTAATTCACTCATCCATGTTTAAAGTGTTGGATATCATCGGTTAATTCGGTAATTGTCGCTAGTAATTAACGAACATCCTCACGGAGTGCGTAACATGGGGGTTCATTAGTTTATCCATAGTATCTATTATTGTCACCGCATTGAACCGCACAGAACACTGATAGATAAGCAGAGTTTTCACTCTGTCATTTGTCGCATGCCGCCTTGTCATTCATTGACGACAAGTGCAAAGGCGCAAACCGAGATCCCACGACCATTAGAATACTTATCGCTTGGGCTAGAACTAAAGAAGAGTGGGCTGATGAAGCTTCGCTAATTTTTACGCCAAAAAAAATGTTGAATATTCGTAGGTACCATATTTTAATACACCCATACATAATTTACAACGGATATAAATCGTAACTCAAGAATTACTGAGGTGTAGGTATAAGATTGCTCGGTAATAAAGCTCTTTTGGTACTTACAATATGTAAAAGCAACGTTTATATACCGGGTGTCCAACCTAAGATGCAACGGTTCCTAGCCAATTTATTATTGCCTTTTTGAAAAAAATTTTCAAATAAATGTTGCCTCGAATCATATTCTACGTATGCTAAAATTAGTTTCAGTAGTGGCGGACTTCCGGTTGTACCGGAAGTAGATACTAACTTTATTATTTTAAATGGAACACCCTGTATATTATTGCAGTTTTGGATTCCCTGTTAAATTTAAATAACAATACGTTAGGGATACATTGGGGCTAAGTTGTACCGTTTCCGAATTACATGACGTTAAAATGACATTTGCAGTGTCTTCGGTGTTTGGAAATACCTCAGGAAATACGAAAGTTAGAAAGATGCGGTTTTCGGTTTTCGCTTAACCATGAAACAGCACACGTCTTTTATTTTAAAATTGTTGCGTTTAAATTACAGCGTTATTAAATAGGGATCTGTAATTTTCGAACTCTAAAATCATAGTTAACTTGATTTTTTTAAATTGAACGGTATAGCAATTTTTACATAAATGGATGTAAAATTTAATTTTCTTTCGATTTTATACGGGTGTCATTGTGTCTATCTCCAACGGTTTTGGAGATATTCGCGATTTTTCAGTTTCTCACGATAGATACGTATTGCGAAATGCCGCCGTCGGCCACCTTCCCTTCGCATTTCACCAGGCTTGGGACTGGCAGCAATATAGTACTGGCATGCTTAGAAAATGGCCAACAGAATACAATAGGACCATTTGAACCAAACAAAATTGTGAAAGATACTTGAGATGTTTAAAGCGGCATCTTTAAAGTCAACGTAAGCTTGAAAAACAAACTAGGTATCTAACCGTTATTAGTGTTCCAAGTGTCAGAACTGACATTCAGAGTACTGTTTGGAAACATGATAATTAAAGATGTTGCTTACTCAAGAAGAATTAGTAGATATCGTTTTCGTTCTCGGTGAATGTTACAGAAACGCTTTGTTAGCGTCAAGAGTTCACGCACAGTATTACCCATGTAGAAAGCATCCAGATAGGAGGGCATTTACAAGGTGCGATTTCTTCTCATGGGGTTTCATTAAAAATAAGCTTTATGAGACGCCACCAACAACCCCTGATGATATGCGCCATCGTATTTTAAGAGCGTTTCAAGAAGTCACACCAAAAATACTCAGAAATGCTCAAAAGTGTTTGCAAAAGCGATTTCGATTATGTAGTGCCCAAAACGGACAGCATTTTGAACATTTAATATAATAGTGTTGTACAAATTCTCTGTACAATGACAACATTAGCGTTTAAAGTGTAGCCTGTTGCGAGCAAGACGCTCGAAGTGTACGTACGCCATATATTGGATAGAGTAATGTAGTTTGAAAAATGTGCTGATTTATTGATATTCCAGTAATGTTATGTTTTCTTTTATCTTTGCTATGTTTGCTTGTTTCTAGTGGTCCTATTGTGTTCTGTTGGCCACTTTCTAAGCATGCCAGTATTATTGCTGCCAGTCCCAAGCCTGGTGAAATGCGAGGGGAAGGTGGCCAGCGGCGGCGCTTCGCAATACGTATCTATCGTGAGAAACTGAAAAATTGCGAATATCTCCAAAACCGTTGGAGATAGACACAATGATACCCGTATAAAATCAAAAGAAAATTAAATTTTATATCCATCTATGTAAAAATTGCTATACCGTTCAACTTAAAAAAATCAAGTTATCCATGATTTGAGAGTTCGAAAATTACAGATCCCTATTTAATAACGCTGTAATTTAAACGCAACAATTTTAAAATAAAAGACGTGCGCTGTTTCATGGTTAAGCGAAAACCGGAAACCGCATCTTTCTAACTTTCGTATTTCCTGAGGTATTTCCAAACACCGACGACACTGCAAATGTCATTTTTTTCGAAAAACGTCATGTAATTTGGAAACGGTATAACTTAGCCCCAATGTATCCCTAACGTATTGTTATTTAAATTTAACAAGGAATCCAAAAGTGCAATAATATACAGGGTGTTCCATTTAAAATAATAAAGTTAGTATCTACTTCCGGTACAACCGGAAGTCCGCCATTTCTGAAACTAATTTTAACACGTGTAGAATATGATTCGAGGCAACATTTATTTGAAATATTTTTTCAAAAAGACAATAATAAATCGGCTAGGAACCGTTGCATCTTAGGCTGGACACCCGGTAGATACAGCAGTAGTATCCTGTATGCTTGTGTTATATAGGACTTACTCATAATTTAAATCCAGCATCAGCATCGGAGAGCAAAAAAAAAAAATAAGCGATGCGTCCTTATTTACGTTAACGGCCCTTGTATGCAGGTAAATATATGTTACGACAAACCGGATTTTTTTGTTTCTCTTCGTGTTTGATTCTTCGTATTATGCGTATCAATGATTTTATTAATTATCGTCGAACTTCTTTCGGTTCCTCTCGCTTATACAAGCTCGAAATATAAACAACAGGGCGGTGTTAAGGTTCGCTTCACAAACGGAAGATTTTCTTGTTTAATATTTTCAGTTTATATTAATCGTAAGCACTATTTTTAGGAGGGACGCCATCGAAAGGGACTCACAAATGCAGCTCTCAAAATAAAAGAAAATATTGTGATATAATTATCTCACAGGTCCATTACAAATACAAAACAAATAATTAATTTACAAGATTAAATACAAACATTTAGAAACTAAAAATATGTTAGTAATTTGAAAATCAGAGTAAATGTTATAATTTAAAAATTGTACAAACACAATCAAGCAGATATCAGAATCATTATTTTATTAAAACATGTTGTAAGTTATATTTAAGTTTTCTTTACATTCAGATAACAAAATAAAAAAAAATCAAGAATTTAAAAATATAATTAATCTGTCAAGTTGCTGACATCTTGAAAACAGAAAAGTTAACTCTTATCATTTAGTATAGAAAGCTGAATTGTCAAAGAAAATATTATAATTAATTGCTTATCAAAATTTATTATGTAAAATTAATGTAAAAGTAACAATTTTGAACGAAATGAACAGTTTAATTTTGTCACATTATACCGGAAGATTCTCCGAAGGACCTGCATGAAGTCAGTTGATTGGCTCAGATTCGAATGCAATCCAACGGCGTAAGATTGTTTGGAATGTAAATCCTAGCAACCTATGGGAAAGAAAAGAGGTTCCGTAAAGCGATGCTACAGTGCGCACGTTTTGAAGGATTTTTGATCCTAGACGCTGTATTTATAATCGAATGGATTTGAAAAAAAAATCAAAGGTAGCAATACAGGTCATACCTATAACCTGCCACAAAATGGGTTTTTTACGATAAACCGTTTTCGGGTAAAGAAATAACGAAATGCCCCGTGTTTGAGGTTATATTGGCACCCAAACTAAAAGGTGAAAAAAAAATAACGTAGATCCATTAATTAATTTGGCAATAATTTTATATTTTTTAAAGATTTTAAGTATGTATGTATGTGTGATATTAGGGTGATAGTACACTGCGACCTGAAAGATCTATTGTGTCCCATCTTTTCACTGTATTTACAGCTGGCCGTCCAGTCTGATTCCTTTTAAAAAGTGCAGAATGTCCGAAGGCCCCAGATTAGGTAACTCTGCCTCTTCGATTTCACATGCTCCCAGCACCCTAGAGTTGCACAGTGCAGGTCAGTTTGTGAGTAGATGGATGGACGTTTCGTCCTGTTCCCCACAAAATCTACATTCGGCTTCCTTCGCTATTCCAAGTCTGCTTAGATGTCCGTTCAGTTTACAATGGCCTGTAAGGATACCTGTCAATATCCGAATATTATTTTTACTCAGGTTGGTGAATTCTGCAGATCTCTTCTGGTTATAGGTTCCCAGAAGAGTTTTAGCTTGCCTCATTCCCTGAAGATTCTCCCAGTATTTGGATTTTCTCTGCTCTACTTCATTTTTCAGTTTCTCCAGTGTTATGGTGCTACTTATCCCACAAAAAGGTTCTGGCCCTACAAAAGGTGTTCTAGCCCCTCTCTTAGCGAGATTATCTGTTATTTCATTTCCTTCCACTCCCGTGTGTCCCGGAACCCACAATAGAGTTACCTTGTTCTTTTTGCCTAGCTCGTTTAGTTTTTGTAGACACTCCCAAACCATTTTGGAGCTGATTATGTTTGACCTCAGCGCCCTAATGGCTGCTTGACTATCAGATATTATGATAATCTCCTGCTTTTCATAGCTTCTGTCAATGTTGACCTGGACACATCTTTCAATAGCGTGTATTTCCGCCTGGAAGATACTTGGGTACATCCCCAAGCTTTCGAAATATTTGGTTTTAGACCCATATATCCCTATTCCAGTTCCCTCTGCCGTTTTGGAAGATTTTAAGTAAAAAAAAAATCAATATTTTTTATTAAAATATAATTTTTTATAAAAACATTCAATTTTTTTTTAAAGAACTATAAAAACAAACATATTTTTGAAACATTCTTAAGGCACAAAATTCAGTTTTATGAATATAAGATATATCAGACTTTTTAAACTTTAAAATAAATATAAATAAAAAATTAAAAAAAACACTTTGAACAAACTAAAAAATAATATTCTTAAAATTTGGCATCGTAAAAGGAACTAAGAAAACATTCTTGGTAAAAAATAAATATACACCCTCTCGCCTATGCCTTGCCAAAATATTTGCTTTTGGATCCTCCATTACAAACACCGTAGATCCACTTAGAACAACCAATGCATAGAATCCACTCTGGTGCAATGTAACCAGAAGAATCAGCAGCACAAATTCTTGAAGATGATGGTTGATTGATGTCTTCTGTTGTCGATTTTTTTATATTTTCCTCGTCTTGTCTGTTTTTCTTTTCTTCGCAATCAACTTCTTTGCCGGGTATAATTTTTTTACCGCGTTTTCTTTTAGGGTTAGAACTTGTTTGTCCACGTGTCTCCTGAAGAAGCTCTAATGCAGTATCATTCAGGATAGAACTCGTAGATGCCTCACTTGGAGTTTCTTAGCAGTTTGGATAAAGATTCTTGCGGATCATACGGAAAAAAATTTCCCACAGTTTCCTGGGCAGATCTCCACAAGCGATCTAGAAGATTCGGAAAGTGTTCCTTGGGAAGAGTGCCTTTTACGCGGCTCCATTCGCCCAAACGAGCCCTCCACCTCTTCTTCATAGGAGCAAAGATAGCAACGGACTTACTTCATCTATTCCAGCAGCTTTTCCAATCTTCATTTTTCTCTTCTTCTGTTTTTCGCCAAATTTTAAAGATTTGAGGAGACTTTACGCTATTAATGTTTCACGAGGATCTCCCCACTTGTCCTAGTCCTACTCTGAACTTGACGCTCGCCGTAGAAGAAGCACACCCGCTGCTTTATGTTCGTCGAAGATCCGACATACAGCGAGGCGCACACCTATGCTTCGGTTACCAGTCTCGGCACCTCAGACCAATAAACAATTGACTTGTAAGTCATAAATAATACAATAAATTTCTGTTCGGCTGCGGTGGATGTATACCAGCGCTCAGGGCGATACAAATGCATACAAAGTCACTTACAAATCCGGGATATGTTATATGCAGTGGTGGTTGAACAATCAAAGAAACTAGGAATAAAATAAAGTTATTGAATGATGAAAAACACTCAGACATACTGCTCATTGTCGTTCGTTGCATAGAAATAAATAGAATAGAATAATTAAGTATTTTTCTAAATTTTCGTCTACAAATTGTTTTCGACGTGAAAACAAACCCCGAGAGAGATCTTTCCACATCACAACTTGTTATTATCGGGGTCAATATCTCACTGTCATTATCAATTCGTAATGGTAATTTAACTCAGAATTCCCACTTTTTAATTTGGTATCATTTTGCTCGTGCATAAACGACGCGTAACCTTTTCATCTTCTTTTAAATATCGACAATTCGTGCCAGAGAACCTTTGGCTCATATCGCACGCAGAACCAGCAACATTCGAACTGTTCATTAATTAGTAACTGAATACAACAGCACCAGGAAAGAACCACAAAACAATATTATTTATACATATCTTCGTATTCATACATAAGTATTGTATATGGGAGACCACTGGGTTTCTCTACTGTACGCCACACACATTGCGTTAATACAAGGACATAACTCCATTCCTTCGCGGAAATTATGAGCGACATTAGTGCGAAATATTACTGATATCTCCTTGCTTGCAGATGCGTCTTGTGTAACGCCGGGTTTTTTATTTGTTTTTCTAAGGACTTATTCATAATCGCTATGAAAATTGTCTCGTTGGAGAATTGATAAGTGCTGTGTTTTATTTGCGGTAATATTATATGAAAAAGTTGAATAAAAATATTCTGAGAATTCAAGGAAAATCCTTAGTTATTATTTACCTCTTTTTACTGCTGTAGATATGTATATAATAATAGCAATTTAACATCTGGTAGGTAGACGTCAACATATGGAATGTTATTTGAACTTGTTATGCAGGAAAAATTTAAATGAAAGTTAACCAGCCTGCTTTGTATAGCAATTGTACGATAATGCTTGATTTTAAAGTATATTCAATCGACGGATAAAACAGTTTTCACATGATGGGAAGGGAATTTAAAAGGACAAAATCTGAAGTCATCAAAGTAAAATATCTCAAGAAAAACACGAACTGAAACAGTGATTCCATCTGTGCCTGATCTTTTGTGGCTGTATGAGAAAAACAGAAATATTCTTGGCCTTTCAAGACTGAATAGATTTATGGAAGATGGCACAAAAGATATCTCGTATTAACTAAATTCTATCAAAATATGTTATTATAAGGGTTCTGTAGATTTCATTTACTGATGTTCTTCATATAGAGCCAATTTATATTATATTACACGAAGTCAAATGAAAAAACATGTCTGGCCACGCCTATGCAAGTGGATACAGAACAAAATAGCGGTTCAATCAATGGTCTTCTCGGCAAACATGCTGGATCAATTGGAAGGGATCTTCTTTAACATACAACCGAATAGTAATTCTTTCTAATGATGTGAAGTAGATTGTGAAAGATGTGCAAGAGAAATTTACTTCAACCTCTGTAGCAAATTCGTCCTTGCTGTGGGCAAGCGAAAGGTCCTCTCATATCGTGCACTCTCTCTAGGCACGTGGAAGGCTATTCTAGAAAACAGAAATTCACAGACAATCTCGTGAATCAATTCCCAAATAAAGCTAGCACGCTGGCAGTCACCTCTCTCGGTAAGCGACGGGATATTCGTAGATATACTTCGTCTGCTTTGAATGAAATTTCGAAAATCATCGATGTAAGCGGTCGAGCATTAAACGATGGGATGAATAATTAATTAAAATGCTAAGAACGTACATGTAATATAGCATTTTAAGAAATTCTGAGTTGTTGAATATACACGCTATTCGCATCACAGAACTCAACTTCTTGTAACTAGTTGCGCACACGTTCTCAAGCTGTTGAAAAATCAGTAAACGAATCCTTTCGATCAATGTAAGTTCCCTCATTGCACACTAGGTGAGGCTTAGAGCGAATATAATTCACGACACAACACTTACACTGATGTTCAATTGCAGTTTAAAAATATGACACCATTAAGTAATCATATCTAAATTGTGTTGCAGGAGAGAAGTGTCATTAGTATCAGATATCTCAGAGTAGATCTTTAAGTCATCCGCATAAGCCAAAAAAACACAGATGATATCAATTAATAATTCATTAATAAAAAGTGTGAACAGTAGGGGGCCTAGGTTTGATCCTTGTGGCACACCTGATTTAGTAAGAAATTCATTGGAGTGAAAACCATTATAAGAAACGTAGCACTGACAATATTTTCAGCAGTTCACATAATTTATAGTGGAATAAACGAAATAAACTGAAAATCCATTGAGAAATATGACAAGACATCCTTTACCATACTCTGATATAATTCCACAGTTCAGAATGGATATGCGAAGACAGTGGGAGAATGATGGGACAAGTATGTCAATACATCACATAATACGTATGCGCGAATACATCCAAAGTTGCCAAGGAGAATACCATATATTCAAGATAATGCTGTATCGAGGTTTTATTCATCCACTATATTCCGACTAAAAATTGGACACCTTGTACGCCCAAACATTTGTTCAGAGTTGGTGTGTTAGAGAAGTCTGAATGTTCGTGTGACAATCTATTTGTAGCTGACACTAATCATATAATACTGTCTTGCAGTAAATTTGAGAGTCACCGCAAATCCTTTTTAGCAATCACATTAAATCACACATAGTAAATTTCCCCATTAGTATAACATTTTTATTATCTTTAAACAAAAAAGAAATTTTGGATGAAATCATTATTTTCTTAAGGAAGTGTCGTCTCAAATTATAGCTGTCGTTCCTCTTCTCTGATAACCTTTAATTATTTCGAAAACAAGACGCTTAATTTATATACAAAACACTCAATATATTCGCCTCGAGTAACCATCAAAGATCAACCGATAATCAACCTTAATTACCAATAATTCCCATGCAAAAATAAGGAATTACCCAACGGATAATATAGTTAGCAATCGATATGTGTAGGGAAATATCTCGACGCTCATCGAATCGAAGGCAGATAACGATGATCTTTATAATATCATAGGCACACAGAGAGTATATACTGTGACATGTGACAGCTGCTACCATATATTGACGGACAGAAATCAGGCGATTCGTTTTTATAATTTATACTTATATAAATTATGAATTTTAAACCGGTGCACACGAGCCAATTAGTAGACGCTGACGTTGTGTGTGAGCGAGGCTAAAATACCGCACAGCTGTAGGTTTTTAATAACAGTGCGATGGTGCAAGTTGTAATTGCAAGACTCAAAATTCTTTTTTTAGATGGTAATTCCACCGGAATACCTGGAGGAATTTTATAATATAACGTTGGTAGATAAAGAATGCGCATCTGAAAACGTCGTCATCAAAACTAATAGATACTGAAACTATTTTCTTGTTATCTACAAACATTTAGTGTGTTGTGATGATATTTTTATTTTCGCAGTCACTCGTACAATTTATAGTAACTTCGTTGGTGATGTTGGCTAATGGCGTTGACGAATTATTATCTTCAAAACTGTGTACATATTCTAATAGATTCATCATTGAAGTCATCGTCCATTATATCGATGGGTAAATTCATAATATCCAGGGCGGAGGTAATTGATGATCTCTTGCCTTTTGACTGATAACTTCATCAAGTGTTTCAGATTGTTGAGATGTCCTCTCCGCAATACACTTGGAGTAATCTAATTTGTGTTGTGGAAAGAGTCATATACACTTCAAAACTTTTTCTGACTACATCTGTACCCACAAAGCCAAATGCTGTTTCAAACAAATTTGCAAAATTAGCCTTTGTAATGGAACACCTATGTCGTTTTTCTGTCCTTACGACCTTCTTCCACGCTACTTTAAGAGGGTGGAAAATTGCCATGTGAGACTGTACAATATCTGTAGTGTTCAATGGCAAGCAATAAATAACAATTTTATTTTCAGCGCAGCTTAAGTGGCTTCTGTGTCTATCCAAAAAAATTATTGCCGGGAATGAAATCTGTTAGCCTCTTAACCACGGGAAGACAACGTTAGCAAAGTATATTTAAAAAATGTTCCTGGTACAATCCATCCTGTGTCCGATCTACCAAATGTTCTCCCAGGGGGGTTATTCTCGAACCGATGGAAAGTTTTCACTCCCAGAGAATAACATTCACCACTAACTCCCCGTTACTAAAAATGTGGTATTCTCGAACTAACAGGGAATATATTTCCTACGTTTACTCCCAGGGAATTATAGCACGTTGTGTCAAGTCATATATTAGGAAGGGATGGGAAAGAACCAATAGAAACGGCGGTAGAAAGAGATGTATTTATAACAGTTCTTTTTAATTGAAAATATAGTGATCGTTTTCTTTACATTGATCGATATTATCTCATGGCATTTTTAAAAATAAAAATTATGGCAAAGAAAAAAATCTAGACATGTTACAGCTACACAAAAGCAAGACCACGACTAATAAAAGAGTACATAACCAAACATCTTGTATTGAATAGCTCGGATTTCGCCGCTAAGCTTATAATTATTGAATTATATATCTGACTGAAGCTTTATTCATATACAAGTATCATTTAAACAAATTATCGCTTAACTGCATTCATGTTCAAGTTTTGAAATATTTTCTGCATCCATCGCACAATATAGGTATATATAAAATTAGGGGAGAATATATAATTTTAACATCCGACTAAAAGTGTAAATCTCACAAATATTTGTGTTATTAATTAGAGAATATATAAGATATCATATTAATTCAAGCTGCTTTACTTGCAAGCTATATATTGTTGTTCGTTATTCTACTATCAAATATTAAATAAGGATATAATTCACGAATACAACCACATATCAACAGCCGTAAACCGCCGAAATAAAACCGAGCGAAGCCGATTCAATTTCTCATGCAAATTCTCCTGCTTATTTGTAGGAGAAAATACCGGGGAATGTTTCGGGAGTACTTTCCTACGAAAACGTGAGAAATTGAACTCGAGAATACCAACTATTGGAATCGTAGGAATTTTTTGACAATTCTCACGGAATTTCCACTCCCTCAGATTCGAGAATAACCCCCCAGGTATGTTAGTAATGATATGTGACGGAATTTTTTTACGTGGATATACCTCCATCGTAGGCAATTTGAAACCATCAGCGCTGACCGTACATAGAAGCGTTATTAACTTTTTTTTGCACTTTCATTTGAGATTTCATAAAAAATTTTCATCTTAGTGCCTAATACTTTTCCTGACTTGGGACATAGAAGGCATCATGTCTCGTCTAGATTTCTTCTGCCATCGTTGAATACTTCGTCTAAGTGCGAATCCTGTATAAATGTTTCGAACTCATAGAACCATTCCATTAAATTCTGGTTACATTCGATCTTGTCTTGGAAATCACCTCTGCGTTTCTCTTTACTTTGGGTGACGATTAAGGAACAAATGGAATCATTTATCCTCAGACCTATTGCTAGTTGCTGCCTTTTTTCATCGAGTCCTTGACTTCACCTGAGTATAGAGGGAACCCTATTTTCGCGTTCTGATCTCTTCTTCTGTTTTGATAGAATAGATGATGGTCCCATTCGTCTCTCCAGAGGTAACTTTTAATTTAATTTATTATGCAACGTATCTTTAGGGATACCGTATTTCCTAGATGCACCATAGATAACACTACTGTTCATTTACTGGCTTTCATTCGTTCATTTATCTTCCAGTAAACGAACGACCATAGAAAGGGCAAAATATAATAAACAAATGCTCAAAAATATTTGTTTCTGACGGCGAGTGTGACTACTGTAAACCTGTACCTATGATTCGGTTTACACATTCAACTGTCAAAACTGTAAAGCTTATACAAAGTCAACAAATTATAGGCGCCATCTGTAGAAAACTTTTGCAATTTACAATCCGCGGAAAATTTAACTGAGTTTAGCACTAAGCTTAATATTTAATCAAAAAAAATGGTACGTGCTTCATTCATTGGGGGTTGTTCATTCACCGGAGCCCCCATTCTACCGTACAAAATAAGTGTCTAAGCTGAAAACAGAAGCAAAACAGAGAACAACGACCTTAAAACTGATAAGTGAATGCGACAAAAACAAATAGGAGTTTGTGTTGTGCGCTGTATTAGAGCTCTATTATGAATACATATATTTGTTCTTTGGTATCATTGATTGTCTTATTGAAAAGACTAATTAGAATAGCTTTAAAAGTTTATTTGGTTTTAACATCTGATATTTCGTGTTATTCGAATATAATTTTTATTTAAATGTAATTCATTCAGCAATCACATCTAGATATTTAGATTTAATTATATAGAAATATGTAAATGAGTGCACAAATATGTACCCACCAAAAAAAAAAAGTTATTAAGTACATATACAGGGTGTCCCTGAAATAAGAGTACAACGTATTAAAAATGGGAAGCCCTAATTTTATTACACCTTTTATCTAAATTAATTTTTCCAAAATTCCCACGCATACGTGAGGAAAAAAATGGCAAAGATATTTATTAAATATCCGTCACGCCACTGGTATTTGAGACACTACACTTCTAACCAACGAAGGTAGGGCAGGCAACACGCGACGTATAACTACGCTCTGAGTCTCAGTCTGTCTGGATCCTTACGCATGAACACATCGGATATGGCTTTTACCACACGCGAGTTGTTCGATATCATTTATGTCTACGGCGAAGCAGGAGGAAGTTGGCGAAGAACTCTACGTATCTACCGGCAGCGATACCCCAATCGTAGAACCCCGTCTTGATTATGAAAGAGAAAAAAAGAAATAATTACGCACATTACCTTCGTCACATCAAATGTCAACTTTTAACAATGATGTTTATTTCAGACAGCGTCATTGATCAGATTACGCACAAGTGAATAGAGTTATTCATTAATAGATTCCACATTTTACTTTCAATATCTTCTTTGAAATTTGCTTTATATTTCGCGTACGTAATAATATTGGAGTCGTTGACTCGTATCAGCTGCATACAATGATTATCTGTATATCACAGCTGTATTTACAAATGACCTTAAGATATAGTATAAACACAGATAGTGGATCCATGGGCGGCACATTCGTGACGTTTCAATGAGTTTTTAATTGTATATTCGATATTGCAATTGGCGTACGAATTTTTGGATACTTATTCAGTATAATTTGGGTTTCCCATTTTTAATATTTTGTACTCTTATTTCAGAGACACCCTGTATATTGCCGGCGAGTCAGGCAATAAATTATATTCCCATTCCAATATATAGAACGTAAAGAAATTACACCAAGCCGTACAAACCTAGAATGATATTTTATTTTTTAATTGTGAACAGCCAAGACCAGTCAGTGACTCACTTATTTGGCTCACAACGGGATTAATATAGTTGCATAAAATTTGCATTGAACGAATGACTTTATCAGCTTTGTAAGGGAGATTTCCGTATGCATTGCACTAATCGCGGCATCGATGAAAGAAAAAAAAAATAGGAAATATATATAATAGGGGTTGTTTCCATGAATTTAACACGAAGACTTGGTAGGCGTGAACGCACGAAACATTTTTAAACCGCATACTGGAGACCGTATCACTAACTGTGTAGCTACTAATAATATTTAATGCTTTAATTTAAACAGAACGCATGAAATACGACCGTACTGGGAATGATGTACGCTCAGTATTAAATGGCCATCGTAAATCCGGTTGAATATTGATGAAAAGTTGGGCAGATAGGCCGTTGGGACGACCGGCGCGGTCGGCAGAAGCCCTATACAATAAACTTTACAACTTGTAGCCGTATCTCAATTATAAATGTGAGAACACAGAGCCACCAATATGTTTATGGGGAGCATGAATGAAGATAAGTTCACAAGATGATAATTTCTATATGTGAAGGGAAGTCCCATTTTAAATTTCGCGATATCTTTTGATCTATTGATTAGCAACCTTCTTATTATGAGTTATGCATAGGTTATCGCTTGCAGTATTTCCATTATCATCAGTGGTAGTAACTTTAAATATGTAATTCTCTTACATTGGTAGTAATGACACTGGCATTCGCAAATGTCGCAGTTGTTGGACCTTCAACTTACTCATATTATATGCGACAATTTTATCATCATAAGTACTATTAGATGCGTCAATAACCACCCATGTTTGAGGTAAACCGATCGTAGTTCATTCATTCATTCATTCATTCATTCATAAGATTATGGTGGATTGGTTTAGTCCAGGCACTTGAGTTAGATGCTCATTGTACCGTCCCTATTAAATCTCTTACTTCCACTCGAGCAACTTGGTGCTCTCTATAGAGTCCAGCATCTTGCCCAGTGGAAACTTGAGAACCATCGAGGGCTCCAATAGATCTTTCCCGACATGTTTCTGCCCGAGTACTTTCAACTCCGCACATCTGTAGATTACAAATAAACTCGTTTCCTCCTGTAGTTCACATCTTCTCCATCACGGTTCGCTTACACGACTTGTGTTGTATAGATGCTTTTTCAGGAGACAGTGCCCAGTTACCAACCCAGTAATTGTGTTGGCTTCTTTCTTGGGAATGTTGGGATGCTACAAGTTGTTGGTTTTCAGTGGAAGGATCACATTCATAGCCTCCGCTTTCACATAAAGCTCCAGCGGGGGAAGACTCACAATGGTCTCCAAAGAAGCGGTCCCTGTGCTGTTGATTGCACCAGTGATTTTCAGCAATGCCTGACAGCGGTTAGCAGCCTCACTTCGGAGGACACTCCTGCCTTTTCCACCAGACTACTAAACCGTATGTTATAGCTGGTATCAATTGTTAACTTAAAGTGAAATACATCACAAACCTATCAGTGTTCTTATCTAATGCTTTCAAAATTTGATGTAGTGCATTTCACACTACTAGTTAACTAAGGGATGGCCCAATGGTGCTTTGGCATTGAAGTTAAACAAACACTTCAAAAAATGATAAAGAGATTAGAATATTTAAAAAAGTGTGAGCTTCAATTACAACGAAAATTGAACAGGAACCAAAGAAGACGTTCCAAGCACAAAAACTGTAGTAGAAATACTACAGTATTACAGTACATATCGAAATTGGAAAGGGAACAGGGGCCCTAAGAATTATATAACAAAAGGCCTGTTTGTTGTATAATTCTTACGGAAAACGACTTCATGAGAGATGTCAACTGTACAAAAGCTATTGTAGAATGTTTGAATAATTATACATATCAATTATCAATTATACTACAGCAGTGTATAGCCAATGGATCACCCTCGGCTGGTCTTCAGGTTTTAGCAACACCAGAATAGTTGCGTAGCCCTGGTCATTGTTTTAACTAGGTGAATTTTCCAGTTCAGTTTCGCATCAAGGGTAACACCCAGATACTTTACTTCTTTGGTTAATTCTAGCTCCTGCCCAAACAGTCAAATGCCCCCTAGATCTTTGAGTTTCCTCATGTTGGTGAAAGCGACCAACTTTGTTTTTTGTGGATTAACTGAGAGTCCTAGTGAGAGGCACAATTCTTCCACTATTCGCAGTGCATTACGCATGATGTCTGCCAACACGTCCGGGATCTTCCCTTTAACTACATGGCAATATCTCTAGCGAACCGCTGCGTGCGTATTCCTTTGTCGTTTAATGACCTGATGAGGTCATCCACGACCAAGCTCCACAGCAGTGGTGAGGGTACTGACTTAAATGTTCTCCCCAACTCTTGCAACTGGAGATTGATTTGTAGGTGGTTTTATGAACACATGTACTTGCGCAATACTACTCTGATTGATACTATCTGTCACTCTTCTAAATTTCAAAGATGTAAACAAGGCGTTCTAGTGTTTTGTACATCAACTGCTTTATCCACATCACCAGGACTCTTCGCCCATTCGCCAAATAAAGCCACAGTTGTGCGAAAATAAAACTTCATCATAGGCATAAATTTAAAATATTTTTTTTCTTGAAATATATCTTAGAATGGATACTTGTATAAGTCGACAATTCAACGTTAAACCTACTCAAATTTTTCCAGTGATTTTATTAATTTCTGTTAAAAATAAATTATTGTATTATAAATTTAAACATCAGAATTAAATTATCCCTTCATAGCAATTATCTTAATAAATTCTTAAAATTTATCGCTCGCCCCATTTGAAGGATGCTAATTACGCTTGATTAATACGTTCAGTTGCGTCTATGATATCTACATTCGTATACGCTGGTCGATAAAAAGAAGCTGCGCTTGAACACGATAAATTATCAATATTTTGCGTATCGTAATACCATTCGCCGCTCTAAATCACGATAATTCCATATAATTCAAATTTATGCAATTCGATCCTGAACCTTTTTTTTTTTCTCTCGTCTCGTTTGGTTTTTGTACGGTGTAAAACGGACTGCGGTCCGGTTTATATCCTCCGCGCCGGTACACAATGTAAATCATGGGCGGCATGTGGTGGCCAGATCTATGAGGGCTACGTATTCGGGCCAATAATTTGTCCGCGGCGATCATAAACAAAGCGAACGCTACGTGGATCTGAGAGTCGGCCAGTATCCAGTAGTGTGGATACCCTTGCACTTATATGTATGTTCTATCCCGGTAAATATTGCTTGTTGAATTTGGTCTTTACATACGTCTTTCTGTCTCGCCGTGCGGCTCCTTGCTAACACATTCTTTAATCTTGTTATTTTTGTTGGTATATACGACTAGAAGTATCTGGATGTAAAAATAATAACTGAGCCGTCATTTAAACTTATGATTCTGACGAATTTCAACGAGCTACTGGCGTTTCCATTAATTTGTGCGTCCGCGTTTGAGCTAAAGCTGGAAATAATGAAGGTCACAAGTGAATTGAAAGGGGAAAGATATTCTAAAAAAAAAAGTGAAAGATTGTATTGAGAAAATATCCAGTCCACCGCGACCGCTAAGGCGTATTGTAGAGCGAATGTTCTCTTTAAAGTTCATCCAACAAGTCCAGGTAGTTCAGAATTGTTTTTGAATGTCGTCTTTTTCAGATCTTCTAGGGAAAGAACAACCTTCCCAAAGATTGTAGTAATTGTCGTTGTGGCGAGGTACTGGCACAGAATAGGTAATATACAGAAGTTTCACTCAATGCATTTCCCTATGGTAGCGGTTTTATTTTTTGTGGTAATTATCTACGACTACACGATTCTGCGTACAGGTTTAATGCAGGACCCCATTGGCCCATTTTGTCAGCAGAGCCGGATTAACTAGATAAATAATGAGTATGCAAAGCAAAATTTTCAAAAATACATTTGCAAAATACGTTTTCTAATCATTTTTTAATAGAAAACATGTTTTTAAGGCAATTAGTTGGTAAATCACTGCTTAACCTCATATATATGTAATAAATTCTTCATTCGCGTCGACATATATTATCAATGTCTTCGTATTATTTTAAAATTTAAAGTAAATAGTAATACTAGTAAAAGTTCCTCTAGAATAACGTTTAGATTTCAAAAGTGCAAAGAAAACTATACCATTCCATTTGAAATAAGAAAGTTGATGTCAATTTCCGGTGTTTCCGGAAGTGCCGCCATCTTGAAAATATTTTCACGGCATAGATTTTATTACACTATGTACGTATGCAACTTTACTGAAATTAATGATTACTAGAAGGGCCAATCTTTCTAATGGACGGTCTCGATCAATCAGCCTGTATAATGACACCAAGAAATTCTACCTGGGCGAACGACAAATTTGTACTGACTGCGATATCATTAAAACGGCATAGAGATATGGTACGAATTCCTTGTCTGACTGATACTTCTGTATATTACCTATTCTGTGGTACTGGCAGAAGATATGCTCAACTGTCTCTTCGTCCTCCAAGCACAGCCGGCGTTCAGTCTCTTTAGAAAGTCCGATTCTCTGTAGGTGCTTTCTGAGTTTGCAGTGACTTGTAAAGACAGAAACAATTACTTTAACATTACGGTCTAGTTGTAGTAGTTCCTTGGTTCTGTCATGATTAAACGAAATACACTTTTTCGGATATACCAAACCAGAACAATTGTTCCAATGTTGAACACTTTCTGATGTGCCCATACATCGATTTGCTTTTTAGCAACCGTAGGTGCTATGCCAATGGCGGGTTCTGGTCCCTGAAAATGCTCCGCTGCACCCTTTTTGCAAGAGTGTCTGCTTCTTATGTAATGTAATCTTCTCCTCTTATGAACGCCAGTGAAACCTTGAACCGGTAATATTTTACACGGCTTGTATACGCATATTTTTTAAAGTTGGATGGATCGTGGAGTTGCTTTTTCCTAACGGCACTGTAGCAGTTAACAAACTGCTTTTCAAATTTTTTCTAAGAAAATTACTATACTATACTATACTATTTATTGATAATATTACAAGCCAGTAATAATATCTACATTGTCAAAAGGACTGCATCACCTAGGTGTTCTTCCTGTAGCCCTGGTGTTTCGACTGGTCTTCACTCTTCGTGGTCATTATAAGGCGTTAGAGGCTTGAGTCGTTACCATTTTACGATTTAGATTTCAGACCAAATTACATAATATCTATTACTAAGAATTTTGATGACACAATTAAATTAAATTAAAATTAAGGAATAAGTTATTTAGTTAATTAAACAAGTTAATAAAAAAGTTTAATTTTACAATATTTGAAATCAGAAGACGTTGGCCAACTCAAAAACATAAAAATATACATGGTGTTCTATTAAAAAAATCAAAACTTTGTTTTTTATCAGCGCCCTCTATATGCAATTCTGGTAGTTGTAAAATTTTTATTCGGTAGAGGTAAAACACTACAATTTTTGTTTGATTTTTAAAATAAGCTGACCACTGCTTAAAATGTAAAACCCTTTTTTTTTTTTTTTTTTAATTTAAGACATCGATGATATTTTGCCAAAAGGGCGATTGCACCACTTCGTTTTTTTTGAGAAAATTAGGGAAAACTGTTTTGGCAATATGCAGGCGCCAAATTGAAAAGAAAAATGTACTCAAACCTTTCAGATTAATAATAAAATGAATAGTCAATTAAAAAATATAAAATTAGATGTCCTGTTAGTTTAAAATTTACCTATATTTTTGTGGATATTCGCCCTTTTTTCAGAATAGTCCTGGTGGAAATGGTGTATTGGCCACAAGTTTGCCCCAAGTTCGCCCATTTGTTTAAGTCTTATATACATTCGCCCAAACCTCTAATCAAGTCTTTGTGAGAGGTTTTATTGTTTAATCACAATAAAATCATTATAATAGTTGCAAAATATTTCAATAAAAGTCGAATAAGAAAGAAAGTTTTTTTCTTTGAAAAAATATGAAAATACAAATGAAATTAAAGTAACAAAAAACTACAAAGTATGCAAAAAAAATCAATAATTAGGCGCAGTCTTCGTCCTCTTCATCGGTCTCCAATAGCCGATCTTCCACGTTTGGTCTAAATGCCATAGAGAGGTACTAATGGTGATACTGCCAAGGTACAGTTCCATTTGTGCAGAACTTTCTCAATCCGTCATATTTTTGTGACGGTATTGGAAGCTTTGTCTTATACACTCGCTGTGGTACGTTCATGTTTGTAGGGGCTCTTCTTGTTTTATTTGGTGACAAACAGACCTTCAATGACGGGGAATTCGCAGAAAATGTTGTCTTACAAATAAAATGATCTGCGAATGTCTTTACTCTTCTTATCATTCTAATTTTTACAATCGTGCCGCTTTTAGTTTGTAATATTTTGGGGAAATCTCGTTCAGTTAAATCTTTATGAGTCTTTATGAGTATATGTTAGGACATCATAAGGCTTAGGATTATGACGAACGTTTCTTATGACTGTTGGCCATTCTGATGGCTCAAAAAACACCTTGTTCTTATGCGGTCGTTCAATGGTATCATGAACCGAATCTACGGGCATATATGAGTAACCGGTTAGCAAGAAATTATTGATAGAAATTTTTTCCAAATTTATTGTGAATTTTAAGAACCAGTGTGTAAGAAAGAGCATCTGATGTTTTTTTATTCTCGCAATATAGTAAAAGTTCTTTAGTAGTGCCCCCAATTATTCAAATTCGGAGTACTTAAGACCTTCTGCAGATCGACACTTGTGCACAAAATTGTGCAATCCGTAACAGATTTTTTTTTTGGTCCTCGACGAATCTAGCATTTGTGAGATCTTTTTCTTTTGCATGTTCATTGTACGCGTCTTCTTGTTCCTGAGTCATGTTGTCTGCATCATTTTTGTTTTTCACACGTGAGGCATTTGTCGTTTTTTTTTTTTCGCATGTAAAACCCTGTATTAAATTCGCTTTTAAATATTTTATTGAAAACTTGACGTTTTAACGTTGTTAAATTCGCCCTTTTGGACGGATTGTTTTGAGCACATTCGCCCTAAGCAAAAATGTATTTTTATACTACTACCACCACACACATTCGTCCTTTTGCCAATATCATCTCACATAGTAGGCACTTATTTTTTGGTGCATAAAGCTCAAAATCGTAAATCTGGCGCGTTCGTCCTTTTGGCAAAATACCATCGACATCATCTTTGAGATTATTTTTATTTCACTTCTGTCTTGAGAATGGCGTGGAATGAACATGAATTTAGCAATGAAGGATACACAAAATTAGCAATTCGATAATTATTACTTCCGCTGCCAATACTACAAGTGTCTGTACAATGTACATTCATTCTTTTTTCTGGGAAATTGGAACACACTAAACACAAAAAAAGATAACCTCACAATTGTATTTCGACCACATATATAGAAATACTATCTATAAACATACCATGTAATAGGAAATACTTATTTTAATGATACCAATTATCTAAAATTAAGGGAAAAACAGACCAGCCAACCGACAAACCGACTATAATACATGACTAACAACGTATATAATACACCCAACAACAACCAAACCGCCCGACTTAGTTTTGGTCGCTTCAAGACGGCAACAAACACCGAACCTGGCAGTTGTTTTGTCTGTTGTGTCGAGATAAAATTGCGGAATTGCATATAAGTGGAGCGAAATCATAGACGTCCGTGGAAACAAAAGACGACGCTATCGAACAAGAACGAAACTAAAGACCATGCAGAGCAGCGCATAGCGTACCCAATGTCCGTTGTGCAAGAGGACAGGACCCGAAATTAAGGTCTCGACGTTTAGCATGTCAAGTTGTGACGGGATAGTTGTTCGAATAATTTGACCGGCGGTGGAAAATAATTACACCAGGATCAAAGGTCTAAAAAAAAATATCGGCGTTTTCTAGATAGATAATTGAGTGGTTCCTTCTTATGTATACGCACGATGTATATACCTATATATTTTTTTCGCTTTTCGTTCTAATAATATAAAAATATTTAATCACGTTTAATGGCAAGATAATATGCTTTGTGCCTGGAGAAGTATAGGAAAGATTCCTCGTTTTGTAATGTAATCATATAGTTTTAGGAAAGGCATGTGTAATTTGGGATAGAATCAAATTAGTACGGATTCAATTTTGGATTGGAGTTAAAAATTTCTTTAGGAAGAGGTTCAAAATCCGAATCTACTGTTATAATAAATAATAATATCCTTAATTTATTTAATTTCTAAATTTAAAGCCGCGGTGGTATAGACGCCAAGAACCAAAGCTGGGAAAATAAATGTCAAAGAATTGCATTCTTACTTAGGATGCCGACAATCCAGAGAATCATGAAAATTTATAAAAAAAAATGTAAGATCTGATAGAAAAGAAGGGGTAGCAATAAACTCATACAAATAAATCATTGCTTGGAGAACATATAATACCCTACCTAATAACAATGTACAGGTTCACGGAGAACCAACAATCGAAAGAATACGGAAAACGACAGCATTACTAAAAAACGCAAAAACATGCTCCTGGCTCAGACGGTATTCCTGCAGAATTGATATAGAACGTAGCAGACAAATTATTTAATATTCTAAAAGACATGATTAAAGAATAGACATCTTAACGAAGAAGCAATGCTACAAACATGGAAAGAATGATAGATTACATCCATACACCAAAACGGAAATAAGGAAGAATGTTACAATTACAGAGACATAACGGTAACTAGTACTCCTAGTAGGTTATATGGAAAATTAGCAGGTAGATCAACAATTGATAGTATATTTTGTTTACCTCAAGTAATAGAAAAGGGAACCGTAAGTTCACAAGAACTAGTGGTTGCAAATTTTGCACTTTTTGCCTGCTGATTAAAAAAAAAAAAAGACTTTTTGATACATGTTGTCGTAAAGAGAATTTAAAGACATTTAGAAAGAGTGATGACAAGACCCATCTTGCCTATTCAAATTTTAGTTGTCCCCCTTCATATGCAGGTGAAGATTTATTTGAGGTGGCTCAAGTTGCAGTTGAGATGAACTTCTGGAGAAGAATCTTCGATTAGAACACATAAGAAATGAAGAAATCAGAGAACAGATGAAAGTAGAAAGAAGTGTTTAGTACGAGATATAGAAATACGACAATTGATTCGGTATGGAGGCGTAAAACTAATGGCGGAAAAAAGGCTGACGAAATTATTTTTAGAAAGAATCTCTACGGGAAAAGAAACGTGGTTACAGGGGATTGCCAAGGCAATGCTCGAAAGAAATTTAATACACAAAGAAACCATTCTTTGTCAAATAGAATTGCCTGCCGAATATGAGCTCGAACGCGTCATGGACCATAACATGAAGTGTATATGTATATTACGCTTATTATTTTTAGCGAGATTTAAAAAATTATATATGTAGATAGGTATTCTGTTTTGACTCTGTGTGAGTATATATTTCAAGAACACAAAATAATCTAGGAAGAACAAATGGAGAACTCTAGAAATAAGCCAAATGCTAGTCTAATTGTATGAGCTAAGTTTTTTGGATCTAAATATGCCAAGGGGGAATATTTGGCGATGTCGTAAAAACAACAAAATCCCAAATTTCTACAAACGCTATATAACAAGGTGATAGCGAAAAACCCCTGGATTTATCATCACAAAATATGCATTGGACCACCGATAATCCAAAACCAATGATTAACTGCAAAAGGCAGTACACAGAAACAGTGCGGAAAAAATAGGTTCCGTCTTTTTTGACGGAATTATTTGCAATTTTTAAGAATAGATTTATCAAATGCAATAGATGAGGTTCCTATTGTACAAAAAAAATTTTACATTAATTAGATTGTTGTGGAATTAATAGGTCCCTTCTTTTTTGACGGAATTATTTGCAATTTTTAAGACTAGGTTTATCAAATGCAATAGATGAGGTTCCTATTGCAGAAAAAAAAAGAACGATGGCTAAAAGATATTTTTTCAAATCGTTGAATAGCTCGAGGTAGTGAATTGGTTGAATGACCACACTGAGAGAAATAGATTGTACTCTTTAACATAAATATAGTATACTTTAATATATTTTATAGCTCCTATAGGGACAATCATATTTTATATTACCGGTGACAATATCTGTATAGTAAATATCTATGAATAGTTTTTATTAACTCGTATGGTAAAGTTGGTGTACTATATTTGTATTATTAATTTGAGCATACATGTTAGTAAATGTGAAAAAAATGTCTAGTAGCACTGACTATATTTGATAATAACTGTTAAATTTTTTATTGTACCCAGTATAATGTAATATTTTACTATGTACGATACATGATGCTCATACTTACCATATAACCTTGTAGTAGTTACAATATTATTTTCTACTATAATAATCTAACGTCTCTTAGCATTTAAAATAGTAGATAGTAAACAATAATATAATGGATCATATGCGGGCACTATACAGCATTACTTACCTGTAATTTAAAATATAGTACTATACAAGGTTTTACCCAGTTCATGCATAAGGAAAGTGGAATATTACACAATAAAAACTATAATATTGATTTTATATTTTTATTTGTCCTTAAAACCATTATTACAAAAATCCAACGTGTATTACTTTCATTAACATAACAATCACTAGTAGGTTAGATTTAGGTTAATGTTCTATCAAAGCATAAAGTACCCACTACGAAGTATATGCATATAATATCTATTACTTACCTTTGAATATATTAATTAACTGTGGAAACCCCTACTCGATTAAAATGTTTTCCACGTTTGCATTCATTTCTGCTTACGATGCACAGAAATCAACGAACGACCAGACACAAACATGCACCGACACGAATAGGTACACCTGTATCACACGTACATAACACGTGTCAGTAATTTTGTCGCGGCAAAACAGCTTATTGGTCGATTTCTTCGGTAAAGATCGACAATGAATAGAGCAAGGGGTGGGAAGAGCGTTACAAACATTTATGTTAGAAATTGAATATGCATCGAATACCTGATAATATCGCAGTCAATCGCAGCGACTATCTATATAATCCACGTCATTATATAGGCTTTCAGCAATAGAGTATATTAATTGTTACATCCATAAGATGTAGATGATAACATCCAGATTTTGCCTCTTACTATAAGCATGATAAAATCTGGTTATTTTACTCTTAATACGCCACATATTGTCGTTTTGACAATAATTATTTTAGTAATTAACATAAAGAGATTTACGATCTAATTTCTACAATCCATTTTTCTCAGTGCACCTAGATCGGCTGATCTGACTACATTAGATTTTTGTTTATACGGAGTTCTCATTCAAAAAGTTTATAAAACACGTGCAAGGAAACATTTCTTAATTGTTCAGGTGTAATTTCCGTACAAGCTTATGCTTGCGCAAGAATAAGCTAAGAGATGTTTTGATATCAGTGTTTACATAGTTGAATGAATAAACATTGTTTTTTCTATCTGTACAAATGTTTACACATCAATCTTTATATATAACATACCTTTGACATTTTTAGTAAGTATTTTATTCATTAGATTATAGCCTGTTATGTTGTTAAATTTTAAAAAATTTTAAGTTTTTTGATTTCAATTTAAAATAAAAGATATTAGTAAACTATATAAACATAAAAATAATATTTCTATTATCAAATCAGAGTAGGTATATAAAATTTAATATTTTAAAATTTAAAAAAATTTAAATGTAAAATCAATGTATAATTGATAACAAAATATATTTTTCGTCTTATAGTTGCCAGAAGATGGTCTAATAGACCGAAACATGTCGCAATAACAGATATTAAAAATAAAAAGGATTGGAATACGAACTCACTTTTGTTATTATTTCAATATCAAAATTGTTTTTTCTGCTACTTTGTGGTATTTAATACCTAATAAGTTTAGTTAATTTTTAGTTTTATATATATGTATATATATATAGATCACAACCTAACTTGATCAGTAGATGTTTGGATATATCTAAGAACAGTCAATATGATAATAATGCATGATAAACTTAGAAAAATGATCTTCGCATAACTTTTTTATTAATAAACACATTTGATTGAAATTTTTAGTGAAAGCCATTTTAACATCTTCTGAATTCAATAGTGTAGTCAGATTTTTATAAACTTTGTGTGGAAGTTAACTTTTCGACCTAGTATACGCGTCCAAAAAAAAATATTTATAGGATCGACATTTTAATGTAAAACGTAGAGATAAAGGTGCCTCCAATTCATATGGGTCACACTGTATATATTGGCTATTATTTAATTGTTTTTATTTAAAACATATCCAATGATGTAATCTGTAAACAGCAATTACCTTCTTATTTATATTTAAATTGACTTGTCGAATCATTAAAACTCCGGACTGCAGTATAACATTTACATCCACAAATAGATACGACCCTTATTTTTCTACGCCCGAATATCGTAATCTACCGCACTATCCTTGCATATGCAAGCGTCGATAACATTTCAAAATGGCCTCCGCCGGTAATTTTCAGGATAATAAGAATAATTTTCAAATATGGTCGAGGTATCATTACGCTGTACTCGGGCCCGGATTGGTCGGCGCTGGCTCCAGGCTCGATTTTAGTGCCGCCTATGTGAGTACGAAGGGACCGCACTACGGACAAATATCCCTTCCGTACAGGGTAGTGGGGGTTGCGCGGGTAAATTATAGGTAATAGGAAGAGCAGGTAAGACGACACAATAAGTTTGTATACCAAGTTTTCAGGTAAATATACTTTGGGAAATTATGTACGCTCTCTATTGTAAGTTGGATTGTAAATTGTGTTTACCTTTCGGGTATCAGACAATGGACGTCCGGGTATTACATGCGAGTCTGTTGTGTGTATGTATAACAGACAGAAGTAAACATATTTAATATTTTATTACGCGATGAATAAGTTGGAATGATCATGTCAAAATCGTTTCTAAAGTCGATAATATTGTAGGACACGCGAAATTCCTGTTAGTTGCATTGGCATTCAAAATTACTTACGTATATATTTTTTTTTCCTTATCCACTTTAATACCACACAAGATTATCACTTCACCTTCACGTTTAAGATCCGTTTGAAACCGTTTAGGACGAATTTTAAAGAGATTAAGATCACTTCATTCCGACACCTTTTCCACGCACAATTCCTCATATATTATTTGAACTATCGCCGATTTGCACTATTCCGCAGAATGTTAACAAACGCATAACCGCAACGCTGTCGGTACTAGAAAAGAACTGGATAGTCGGACCTCGCATGGGGGCCCCGAATATGCCGTGATGGACCCGACGGTTGTACATCCTGCACGCTCTGTTGCGTGTCTTGGAACCGGAGAACTGTTGCCAATACCATTGCTTCCGACGCACGAACTATTCACGACATCAACAATGCAGTGTAATGATGGCTTTCTGGGTTGTTTCGAACTTTATACAAAGTTGAAATTTGCGTTTCGTGAAAGCCGTGATTTAAAATCGGTATTGCATTTTGGGTATTTCACAGGATTATTTCAAGTATACTGGCATCTTATTTTGACTATTCTTATGTTTGTTTGCACATCCTCTATATGTAACTTTAACTAAAGTCATAATATGAATTAGGTATTACACAAAATGCATAAGTATTCTAAAACAATACTGAAAATATTTTAATAAAAATATTTAAAAAAAGATCATCAACCAACATTTACCGTCTCTACCCCACATCGGTGCTCATCATCATTTACGGTGCTTGCGAACAAACTGCAGTTCCAAATTCTATTTTTTCAAAAAAATGTATATATCCATCAAATTTTACCCCACAGTTTTATTTTTCTATAAATTTACATATATTTCATCCGAATAATTTTCTATTGCGCATTGTTACTGACATTTTTAATAAAAATATTTAGTGAATACTATATTTTACATAGGGAATTGATTTAAAAATTTTACCGAAGATTAGTGATGAATAAAGACCGATTATATGGAAAGAAAATAAGTCTATAAGTCGCTCCATATAAAATTGGATTCGCTTTTAAAAATACTTTTTTGACATTGCTAATTAAAGCGAATTAATTCCTAATGTCTTCGACTACACGATTGAACCCATGAGTTAAGCAAGTGGGTTATAAAAAATTACTATAAAAAAATTTTCAATTTGCCGCGACTTTCATCATGTATATATGGTACAGCGTCGAACAACTTTAAATTAATTAAATTTTTTCTCAGGGTACACTTCCAGGTAAAAAGAAATTGATAACATTCCTTGAACGAATTAGGCAATTGTTTCATTATTTGTTTTGTATAAAACTTAAATATGATTTATCTAAAATATTTTCAAGAAGAATTCCTATTAATAAATGAGCAATGTAACGGCCACACCTATCCGTACTTTCATCTACGATAAAATAAAATGATTCCCTATAATCGTTGTATAATTTTTGCAAAAAAATTTATGTATCCAACAAATTTCATCAACACATTTACTTTTTCTACAATTTTACATAGTTTTCGTCTGATTCATTTCATATTACGCATCGTTGCTTAAGTTTTTAATAGAAATATTAAAAAAAAAAAACATTGTATTTTACATTAAAAGTTGATAGATAAATCATTTACCGTGCTTGCATTTTTCCAAAATATATAATGTACACACATCAAATTTAATCTTCACATCCAAGCTTACAATAGATTTCATGCGCTTCATTTGCTATTGCACATTGTTACTGAAGTTTTTAATAAAAATATCTATTGGAAAAATTGTGGTTTACACCAAAAATTCATTCACTGAAAATTAGCAACCGACATTGACCGTCTCCACCCCAACGAAGACGTTCATTATCCGTGCTTGCGCACAAAGCGCAGTTCCAAATTGCATTTTCCAAAAAAAATTATGTAGACATTTATCAATAGATTTTATCCAATTAATTTCCATTTCACCTTGTTGCTGAAGATTTCAATAGAAGTATTTGAGAAAGACTATTTTACGTCGAAAGTAAATTTTGCAAATTTTACCGAAGATTACCAACGAACGTTGACCGTATGTACTCCAACGAAACCGGCAATTTAATGTTCTTGGGAACAAACTGCAATTCCAAATTTCGTCTTCTCAAAAAACACTTATCAATCGAATACCATCTTTCATACTAACTTTTTCCGAAGCTTTATTCCATAAATTTCATGTAATTTATTTCTTTATTTTAATGTGTTTAAAAGAGATTATATTTTCTTTAAAAGGTGATTTACAAATTTGACTGTAGATTAGCAAAGAATTAAGAATAAGCAAATATTCAATGGAAAGCACACAATGTTTCCATTTGTTTTAACAATGGTTTTCTGTTAATTTTTACATATTTTTTTGCATGAAAAGTACATCAACTTTTTTGTGTTTTAAAGAAACTTTTATTTGTATTACAAAAAATATGACTTCATATCACAGTAAATTATAACCTTATTACTTTAATGTTAACTGCAGAATACAAAAGTATTTTGATTGTAACCTAAAATGTATTCAACAATGTTTTACATAAACGTGTCTGAATTTTAAAAGCGGCAATAACTATATGTGTACCAGGCAGTAAATAACCTAATATATGTAGACGGTTTAGTGAAGCAGTGGTCCTCATTTACCTGTCACAGATTCGTCAAACCCTAGCAGATACCTCCCTATAATTTGGACGTAAAAGTAACTACAGATATTCTGTTGGTGCCCCTGTAATTCCGTAGTTTTCTCACTATGCTATTATAACACAGGTTGTATGCAGAGTCTAGTATTCTCCGATAATTATGCTAGTTTGAATTGTTTAGCGGTTAGTTTAAAAAACCATTTTTTTTTTGGTAAGGAAAATTATAAGGTTGTACACATACTTCAATGGTTGTTATATGGTGGATACTTTTTTCTGTGAGATTTTATGTGTGTCAGGCAAAAGCACAATTGAATATCGAATCTTGAAGATGTCAATTTTTAAAAAAATTGTAACATGCTGTATATTATCAACTTAAATGAAACAATATCACTTCTAACAAAAAATAAACTGTTTGCATTACAGCCAGCACCATATTAGTCACTGTGAGATGAGGAATAAGACACATGCAGGGTTTCTGAAGGCTCCAAGTGGGGTCCAATTTTATTTCTTAGTTTACGTGAATGAAATATTTGTAATTTTGGATATTACAGATGATGCAACTCTATTTTTAAGAAATTATTCAAAATAAAAAAAAGAAGTTTAAGATAATACATAAACTTGTGCTCCAATTTTCTTTAATTTTAACTTATCGTTCAAAGAGCGTTGCTGAAAAAAAAAACAAAATAGTGGTCTTTCGGATGTTACTCTGAAACTTCCTTATCAATCCATACTGCTTATTAAATTTGAACGTATAAGTACCACATATAACACTAATAGTCGGACTATGAGTGCAGCTGTAGCACAAACAACAAATTAACGGGCATTTTTCAATGTCTCCGTCCTGCATCGCGCAGCGCGTCACCTTAATTAGTTTAATTACCGCACGAGGTGACGTTTCTTCCGTACCCCAGGCTCCCTACATATATACATACATACATCGATACACAGGTAGTATACGCGTTCGAAATTGTGCCCCGAGCTTCTCGAATTACTGCGAAAAAATCCCATTAGCCTCGTGCAATTAATCCCCGCACACAGAGTAGCAATCGTCGAAACAGTCCTCTTCTCATTTTAATTAACCAGAACCACACTGACCGTATGTACAGCTCTTACCGAAAAGAAGTTAATGAGTTAAGCGAAAATATCCTAGGCGAACGTGTTTAGGACGAACTATAGTTTTTACTACGGCCATTGAATAAAGGAATATACAAGTAGTAATGTAACTCAGTGGTAAGTTTCGACGACTATAGCTATATTAGGTCGATAAGTACAATGACAAATTATACAGCTGTGTTAAACCATATCTCTCACCCAACCAAGATGGTGCTATTCCTAACAGATCTAGCAGTTCCAACCTGGTGGAAATTATATAGTTCATGTGATTTACATTGACTTTAGTAAAGCGTTTGATACGTTAAATCACAACGTCCACAGCTGTAAACACCGGTTTAGCAAATGGAGCAAAAAACAGAGAAAAATATGCTTTAACTTGCTTGTCGACAATACGCAATGAAAATTATGTTATCAGCTGTAGTGAATTTACCACTCGGTCCGTCTATATAGTGCAGAGGCTCCCAAACTTTTTTTTCTCATCACTTTGAAAGTTTTGCTGGTTCCGGTGGACCCCCTGCAGCTACATTTCTACCATATTCCCAAAAGTCGACAAAAAATGTGAAGATTAGATCTAACTATGGAAATTTGCGTTGCGGCTGGATGTCAAAAAAGTAAAGTTAGCCAATCAAAAAAGTGATTCCATCCAACTTTACTCCTTTTTGACATCTACTCACAGCACAAGAAACCAATCAATTCTCACATATTTTATATAGAAAACTCCCCATTCGGAGTGGTAAAAATAAAAAGAAAAATAGTATATTTCCTTGTGTTGTATTTATTCAAATATGTAATCATTACAGTATTAATTATTACTGTTATCATATTACATTGTAATATGATAACAGTCGTAATATAATTAAAATTAAATATTAAAAACGTAACGTAACTTCTACAATGACAATCACAAAATAGTCATAATTTTAGTGGGAGGAATGTACTTGATGGATTGACAGCAAATTATCAATATTTGGCTTCAGTTTTGTTAGGAATAACCGCAAATCTCCCCGTTCTGTGATATTCAATCTGCTCCTTTTTTTTTTTGTTAAAAGGTTTGTAACGACACTAAAACTTTTCTCGACAAGATATGACGAGGGAAACGCTATCAAAAGCTCTCTCGCAATTCCCCACAGTCCAGGATATTTTTCGGGTATTTCTGCCTGCAGCCAAAATATTTGATACCCTCTTTTAAATTTCACCTTCAGTTCCTCATTAGTGCTAAGCTCGAGTAGCTCCTCTTGTAATATCACATTCTCCACTTCCGTTTCATCAAGTGGATTTATGATCCATGGTGGTATTCCCATCGTCAGAATATCTTCAAATCTGATTTTAAAGTCATCATGCAGGGCAATTAAATGTTGAACGTATGTGTGAATATCCTCATCAAGGCATTCTACCTGTGACAAGTTTGGAAACTGGGAAAATTCGCGCCGACTAATATTTTGCTTCATAAATTTCAATTGTCCAAGAAAAGCTGAAATTACACCCTTTGTTTTTATTAAATTGAGGCTGTCCCCTTGTAATTGTAAGTTAATGTCATTAAATTTTTTGAACAAATCTGTCAAATACTGCTTTCAAATTGATCAGGTTTTCTTTTAAATCTGGATCTTTACTTTTCAGAAACTCGACACGTTTTACTGAATATGGGATATGCAAGTTTTTACAAGTAACAGTCGCTGAGCGTCTTAAAATATTATCTGCCTACATTGATAGGTGAACTCAAGCTAACATTTTAGTTCTTCACTATCGGAACCAGATAAATTTTCGTGGACCCCCGCTTACGAATTGTGAACCCCCATTTTTTTGTCACGCCAACGTAGACCCACCTGGACCACTTTGGGAATCACTGGTCTAGTGGTTACTATTAGAATATGGTGTATAGTTCGACCTAAGAATATATAAACAAAATGGCGATTCAGATTGTTAACATTTTTTTGGGCGAAGCTGTACATACATATATATGTATATACGTCTGTCAAAGGTGCTTATTATAACTGCAGATCAGCCCGTCGAGTTAATTAGTGCAAATTCCCAAAGATCGCCTTTCTACAACTGCCTTAATTTGCAGACGTTTGTATACGTGGAAGATTTGCCGGGAAGCTATTGCGAATTTTTTACGATAGAACAAAAGTAAAACGTGCTCCTGATGTTTTTTTTTTTTTTCTAGTAAAAACCATGTCTTTTACGATGTATCAAAAACGTAAAAATTATGGAAATTAAAAGCAATTATATGTAATTCCGGCGTTTTTTTTTTAGCATTAATTGACTTGTTTTCCAGAGCAGATGGATGGATGTCTGATGTTTTAAATTATATACAATACACACTAATGTATTTAATTTAAACCATCAATAAAATTCAAGTAACTATTTGTACAAGTGCCACAGCGACCGTAAAAATACACAACTCTATTTTTAAGTTCACAAAAATCCGTTGTGATTCAGATCAAGCTATATCTGTAAGCGTAAATACTGTGCAACCACATTAAATCTGTTTGATGCTTAACGTATGTCACATAAGTTTTGGGAAAAATAATTAAATTCTTTAAAGTAAGTGTAACGTAATTTATTCAAATGACCACTTTACCAACATTTTACCTTATATTTAAATTAATTAAAACTACAATTAAAATAATGACAAAGGGCCATGTTCCTAAATGGCACGCAGTTTTTGTCTAAGTTGTCCCATCATGTTTTGGACGATGTTTATATCAATTTCTCTTATCTTTTGATATATTCTTCGCCTTAGTTGAGCTTCATTTTGAGCTTCCCACCCATTATCATATACTTTTCTGGTCAATATTCCCCAAAAATCTTCGATGGGTCGAGCTTGTGGCACATTTGGCGGATTGTCTGCTCTTGGCACAAAGGGTATGTTGTGAGCTTCTAACCATGTTCTAGTCGTTCTTGCATAATGGCAACTTGCTAAGTCCTACCAAAACATTATTTCTTCACGTGGATGAGTCGTAGTAATAAACTGTAGCAACTTCGGTATGCATCTTTCGGTATAAATGTTGGCATTAACTGCCTCACCCCTCACATGCCCAACATAAGGCCGTGAAACTCCTCTCTCCGATATGGCACACCAAACTAGAATTTTATCTTCAAATTTTTTTTTGGTTTTGTATTTAACATTATCTGCACAATTTTCTATATTATCGGTATAAAAACCATCATTGCCTTTCATTTCTGAGTGAGAGAACGTAAAATATTTTTTATCGTCCATGATGATCACTTTATTGTTCATGTGCAAAATGAGTTCGGCGTAATCTACGACAACACATTGGAATTCTTCGTAACTGGTCCTCTGTATAACGTGGACATTTACGTCTTTTACGAAACTTTAGGCCTTTTTTTTCAATACCCTTCTTACAGTTTCATGAGAAACATTAAATCTTCTGGATAACTTTCGGCATGACGTTCCAACGCGGTCTTTTGCACTTTCACAGATTAGGTTGGCGCGATTTTTGGTCAACATTCCGGGACGTCCGCTTTTTGGTAAATTGAGGCATGGTATACCTTGTTCACATTCTGCAATTGTTCTATAAATGGTTGTCTTTGAAATATTTTGATTCCAAAATATGTTTACAATTTCTTGCTTGGGTACATGTCCAGCCAGGCTGTAAATGCTTTTCCGTATTTCAAGTTTGTACGACATAATTGGACAAATTATTTGACATCTATGCAATGTCATAACAACTTTGAGTATTAAAGAACATATGTTTATCATGGTTACTAGATTGCAAGTTATTTACAGTTATTTTTACGCCGACGAAAATTTTCCCAAAACTTATGTGACATACGTTATTTGACAAATGAAACGTGGCTACCGCTATAAGGGAACTAAATTTTTAAATATTTTCCAATAAAACTATTGCTTGGATATATGTTTTTCTATCGTTAAATGTCAAAACAGCATCCCACGATAATTGGGTAACACCTGAGGTGATCCAATTAGAAAGCAGGTTGCTATTCATGCGAGGCATCAACAAGAGATATTCGATTTTCAAACCAGAATTTCTAAATTATGAAAAATTTTGCAAGCATGCTACTGATATAATAAAAAGGAATAACAATGATCATTACATATGCATTATCAAGTAGAAATGTGTCCAAAGCAGTATGGAATGTTATCAGATGTATAATTCAAATAACCGAGGTGAGAGAACACTGCCTAAAATAGATATTCTAACCGAACTTTGCAACTCCTTTAACGTTAAGTATTTACCAAAGCGTATGACTTAAGTGACACATTCAATAATAATTATGATAAAGACAATCCTCAAACTGTTATTTTATATATGATGACGATTGTTGAAGGTGATGTGCTAAAAATGATTAAACAGATTAGCTACATAATTGGGGAAATTGGTGGTATTCCTTCTTTCATTATTAAGAAATGTCGGCCTAGAATTCTAGCACCCTTGACCTATTTAATAATCTGCTCCCTTTCCATTGGAATATTCCTCTCGTTTTTTAAAAACATCTAAAGCCATTCTAGTTTGTACAAAAAGCGACCAATTAACATTTTACTTATTTTTCTAAACACTACGAGTCTTCAATGAACGAAATGATAATTACCTATTACTATATTATGTCAACATGGTTTCCTACCAGATCACTCAATAAACACTGCTTTGCATAAATTCGTAAGTCAGATCTCTAGTGATGTTGATGCCAATTTTCTGTGTTTTATGACTTGTCGATTGTGGGGGCTTGATAATGTCGACCATAACATCTTAATTATGTAAAAAAATACATCGCTATGGAATCAGAAGTATCTCTCTGCATTAATTCAGTAGCTATATATCTAATCGCTCGCAGGTAGTTGTAATTAATGATCATTCATCATACTTGAAGTTAAAAAGGGTGTGCCGCAACGCTCAGTTTTGGGACCGACACTATTTCTAATCTTTATTAATGATCTTCCTTGGATATTGGAGTGCGATGCTAACGCTTTATGCGGATGACATTAATATCTTGATCAGTTCCACTACTGTCTTACATTTGTTTAATACTGCAAATTATCTTCACAGTCGATTGACAACCTTCCGCTTAGTGTTGACAAAACTAAATGTATTTTATTTAAGAACACTAACTTTTGCTTAAATGGTAAACTTATCCAATTGGACAAATGCTCTAAGCTGCTAGGAATTACTGTTGATAAGGAATTGAAATGGAATAGAAATCGCTAGAATCGCTACGTTCTTTATAATTTAGTTAAAGAAAACTGGTAATATTCTTGTCCTTAAAATCTACTATTACTTTAATTTTCATTCCAAAATGGTATTATTCACTGAGATTCAAGCAGTGGTGCTGATCGAGTATTTTTACCGCAGAAGCGGTATTAAGCAGATTAAAAGATTTTTATGTGTATCGTATACAAAATCGCAAATCAAAGTTCTCTGCGAATATGCCTCTTACTCCTGTGGACGGTAGTGTAAATGATGAAAGATTAGCAATTTATTTAATTGACTAGAAACTGTACACGCGCACTAATCACAAATTTGCAACCGCCACCAACTCCTGGTTTTTACAAAACTATTATTTGAACCACACGCTTGAATAATAGTAGTTTATGCCCCTCAAAGTGGGTCTACTTAACTCACGGACACGTAATGTTGGTTGCAGCAGTTGCAGTGGAATTGTTTGGAAAATCGTTTTTATGGAAGATTATATATTTGGGGGGAAATTATAGAATTTAATGTAAAATTTGATTTACATACCACAGTATTTATAGATATATTATTGAAAGTACTTCTTAAAATGAAGGAATACGCAGATTATACGCTTGTTCGCAGTGCAATCAAACAATTCACAAACCAGTCTTTTCTATTGGACCATTTCAGTTGTGTTAATATTAATAATGCCCAACAGGACGAAACCAATTACAGGACATTATACAATACTCTAAAAACACAAAATAACTCTCAGAAACTAGTTGATACTAAATATACGTGAACAAATGTACAACTAACTTAAAACAAGGTATTCACAAAAATAATATTCAACAAAACGTGTATGCTACCACATATAAATATAATTAAAACAAGAAAAAAAGAGAATTAGATGAATATGTCAGTAACTAGTCTATTAGCATTCTTGCGCATGGTGTAGATTGGAGAGCGCTATTAGTCCTCGCAACAGACAACTGAAAAGTGACATCATATCGTGAATTGGAACATGAAACATCACTCTCGAGAGAAGATATGGGCAATCCACCTTGTTATTTATAAGTTTCCCTAAAAAGTTGGCGCACTGAAAGTTTCTTCTATCAGACAGCGAATCCATGTTATGGCGTAGCAGCAGATCTGATTGGCGGATGCCTCTAGGTGGATAAACACCGTCAATCTTGAATGATAAGAACTTTAAAAATCTTCGATGTATTCTGTCAAGCATCACTTGGTGAGATGCATAGAACGGATACCATGCAATAACTGCATATTCCATCTTGCTGAGTACAAATGCATAATACAAGACTTTAAAAAGTTCAATATTTGTAAAATGTGCAGCCGCCCGCATAACGAAACCCAAGGCTCTGCAACTAGCTGCACAAACATTCTCTAGTTGAGGTCTAAAAGACAGCTCGTGATCAAATAGGACGCCCAAGTCCCTAAAAGTTGTCACTCGCTCAATATAAGTACCATCTACAGTATAAGAACACGGGATACAACATTTCGAACGGGTATATGTGATTGATTTCTAGTTCGTAGGTCCGACACCACTCCGCCATCAAGTCAAGGTTTTGTTGCAACAGCTGCGCATCATCTGCTTTGGTAATTTCAAGGTACATCTTTAGATCATCGGCATATGCCAGAACAGGACAAGTGATACTGTCAATCAGATCATTAATAAACAAGTTAAACAAGAGTGGTCCAAGATTTGACCCTTGGGGAACACCCGATGCAGCTATATACCTATCTGATTGATAACCGTTGTATGCAACATAACACCTTCGTTGGTGTAAGTACGATTTTATGCGAGTGACAACAGAAGGAGCGAAACCAAACGAACTAAGCTTAACTAGCAAGGCAACATGGTTGATCGTATCAAAAGCGTGTGAAAAATCTGTATAAACGCCATCCACTCGGCTACCTCTATCAACAACTTCACAAAGGAACTGTGTAATAGTACATAGGTTTGTTGTAGTTGATTTACCTCGGACGAAACCATGCTGAAATTGGGATAACAAAGGTCGAACGTTATAATCAATTCTTGCATAAAGAAGTTGTTCGTAGATTTTGGCAAAATTAGGTAAAATAGATATGGGGCGGTAGTTAGACAAAAGTGAATTATCTCCTTTCTTATAAACCGGGCAAACGGTAACCCGTTTCCACATATCCGGAAAGGTTTGAGTTTTCAACGACAAGTTGATAATGTAACAAAGTGGTGCAGCCAACACATACCTACAATGCCGCACAAAAAAGCTTGGTAACAAGTCGTCACCTGAAGTGTGTTTATCAGCAAGAGAAGCCATTATTTGTATCACTTGAAGAATCGTGTTTAGGCAACCTTGACTATTTTACTGCTTAAACCAAATGAAGATGAAAGAAACTGTCATAGACTGCTTCTGCGTACAATGCCTATAATTAATATTTGAATTTTATACATATTGTTGAAGAATGCCAAAGAATAACTCCAGAAATGTTACAAGTGTCAGGAGAGCATTTGAAGCAAAATTGTGCAATTGTATGAAGGTTAATGGTCATCATTTTGAACATTTAATAAAGTAAAATACTAACCAGTTCATTCTAATTATATTTTAATACACAGGTTGCAAATTATGCATTTTTTGTTTACTGATTAAAAAATTGACTTTTTCGTACATGTTGTCGTCGGTCACAACACCCATCTTCTCAAAGTTGTCCCCCTTGATATGCCAATTGACATGTTTCAGAATTTTATATAGTTCACAGCAGATAAAGAGTTATTGGAGGTGTCTCGTTCGAATTGAAATTCGCTGTATAGTAATTTCATTTCATCATTTCTAATCTTTTAAAATTTATTGGAATATTGGACGACTATGAATAATACATCTCAACTCATCGAACGATGATAGCCGTTTTGACAAGTGCGGAAGGGGAGGCACTTGTAAAAACGGCGATCTACTTTGCATCTTCCTCAACTTAGGCAACTGGAAATCCACCGTAAACAGAGAATGGGAGATACTTGGATATATACATATAGTTGTTGTTCATCGTCCGTCGTAAATACGTCCAGGTAAAAGGCAACCGTACAAACACCTGGGTCAAGACGCGACTAGCGAACTGGCTAATGCTTCTATGCGGTCGTAGGCAGCAAACCAGCAGGTGCGGCCAACAACATTCTCCGTGTTCATTTTTGCACAGAGATCGGCTCCGATGTTGTCTGCATCGCGACTCACCAACACCAGACGATAAGAACAGAAAAAATAAACAGCAGAACGAGCGGTACGAAAAGGTGTTAAAACGTTTTTCATCTGGAAGTGATTGTGTTGTGAATCGTGCCGTTAAAATCTGAAGTGTCGTTTCAACAACTTAAGAACTCGGCTCTTCTTCAATATGGTTAGATAATAGGAATTTTAATCTTCCGATAAACGCCTTTAGAATCTTGAGATGTCAAAGAAACTTTGGCGATTCTAGAAGAATAAATTGAGAGGGTAAGTTCTCCTCATTAAACTTCGATTATGCTTCTACTATATGTTTTCTTCGTGGGTCTACTTCTTGCTGTTATTCTTCCTGATGTCGTTACGTGACCCGGTTAAGACGGTCTTCGGTTCACCCACTTTCCTCTCGTCCGGCTTGTACGATGTGATGGGCCCATCCCGGCTGGTGAAGTACCGTTCGTCGGTGACACGCGAAAGACCCAGAAAATGATCGCATTAAACGCGTCTCATTGTCAGTAAGGGAGATATCGTACATAGCTATACTCAATAGAGTCATTGTTGTGCCTCTCGGATTCCCACAAGCACCCTGGCCGATTCTGCGGATAATATGCAATTGTGCAAGACGGATCTCTCGTGAAAGTACTCCGTTGTTGGAGTCTGTATTAGGCGAAATCTGTTACGGTTGTGTGGTTTGTTCTTTCATTGCTCCCAAAACAAAAAAAAAAGTGTCTAAAATTGCTTATGTAGGGTAACGATTAAGAAATATTCCAATCGAACTTGTCGAATTTCACGTTTCTGGGTTTTCTATAATTAGAATTAAAATTACTAACTATTTAATATTGAAATAATTATTATATATATATATAACCGTGCATTGTAGATAATTACCCTTTCATTCAAAAGACATAATTTGCATAACTTATAGATTATATAACTGTATAATAATCTTGTGCATGTGGGTATTATATGAATTAATTAACGGTTTTAAATATATGTCGATTATTTTTTAAATAAGATCTATAATACTTTTACGGTAGCCCAATATATACAAGTAGACAGCAACACTGTATATATCGATAAACAAAAACAGCATTGGAATTGGCCTTTGATGGGTGGAGACTGTGGCTTGAAAACTATAACAAAAATCCAAAAGAACAAGTGAAAAAATCCCTTACCTCAAAAATTAAAAGATACAAATCTAAATACGCCGAAATACGTATTTAGATTTGTATCTTTTAATTTTTGTGGTAAGGGATTTTTTCACTTGTTCTTTTGGATTTTTGTTATTCGAATTGGCGACTGAAACTTGCCACGCTAAAATAAGAACTGTATGGAATACTAACTGATTAACAAGCTAACTGTATTAACTGAGACAATCATGACTTCAGCTTTATTATATTATTGATTTCCAAAAAAATATTTGTTTTTGAAATTGACCAAGTGACAATATACCAAAAAAGTTCAGCTTTGTGAAAGAATTCACCACAAAGCTTAGCAGCAAAAGCTAATGGGATGAAAACACCATCTTTAATTTCAACAAAAATGCCATCAAATTACACGGATAGCTCCAAAACGACAGAGGGAGCTGGAATAATATATAATATATAATAATACTTGCACCCAAGTAAGTTCCAGGCGAAAACACACACTGTTGTAAGATGTGTCCAGTTCAACACTGACAGAAACTATTAAAGGCAGAATGTCTGATAGTTAAGCAGCCATCAGAGGGGTGAGCTCGAATATAATCAGCTCTAATGTGATTTGGGAGTATCTAAGAAACCTAAAACAAGTGGAAACATCTATCCACCTATTCTCAAATTGCGTTGCACTGTGCAACTCATTGAGGAGGGAGAGTTACCTAATCTGGGGCCTTCTGGTATTCTGCATTTTTTTAAGGAATCAGATTGTACGACCAGCTATAAATACAGCAAGAATAGGGGAGACAGATCTGAACGAAGTTTATCACCCTTATTTTACATGCTATAATGAAGCTCATTATAGCATTATTTTCAATATATATAATTTGATTTTGGGTTTGGTACATTGTGGAACTGTTTTAGTTTTTCCTAGTTGAGTACTAACAACTTCGCAACGAAAACAGTGTTATAAGCTTAAATTTCGTATAATTAAACAAAAACAGTGCCAATAAATTCTTGATGGGAGACAAAATTCACACATGTCAAGTTTTATCTATTTTCTGAATTTAAAAACAACTAATTTTAAACAAAAATTACGTCATATTTGAAAAGGTTCTCTAAAGTATTTTTTTACTGCCTAAAAGGAATTTCCTTATCTAAACAACTACCTGGCTAACTACAAAAACGCAACTAACCAAGACAATAAATAACACGTATAGTAGAAAGTTAATTTTGAAATCGAATGAAAATAACTGGCAATTATTTATTATTATATTGTGTATACAAAAAAATCGTTTTTATTTCCGAATATCAAACTAACAAAATTAGTGATGGCCACTATGCCTATTTTATCCATAATCGTCCATAATCCAATAGTAAATGCTATACAACAAAAAACCCTTAGAGATATACATTATTTTTTTTGCCTGTGTTTATAATTGCAATTATTATCCATTACTGTTATTGATAATATTGATAATTATAATTATAGATACATAGTTATCGATAGTGCCCATCACTAAATACAATTTTTTAAACTTATTTATGACTCGTTAAATGTAAAACTAAATAACACCCAGTAGGAAACTGATTTACGACTTCCTGTTTGTTAAACGCCGTAAGACATTGACTCTTATTTCTTATTTGTATTATCTGAATATGGTACATCATTTTTAATACAATCACGTATTGGCATAAAAGGCGCACCTGTATACAGCGTGTACCCATATTCATGGAGTCTGTGTTGCATTTATTGTGATGAATGAAATATCTTACGCAGTGCACCATAGCTGACTTTAAATTTTGTATATATGTATTTAAATTTACCTAATGCTGTATTGTAAACAACATTCTTTTATAAATATTTTGTGTAAAGATCACTTTTAAGGTATTTTTACATCTGATTTTGGTTTTCTTCACGGCAAGCTAATATTTTTTGAAAAGCAGAGTTTTTATAAAAAACGTTCTAAAATCAATACTTATATAACCAAAATATTAATTAATTTGATCACTTGACCTATATTTTTCTCCATAATTCATCAAATCATTGACAGTGCAAAATTCACTTATTTTATATTGTCTGATATCTCACATACTTTCCCTCTAAATATACATAATCAGCTGGAATAACAAAAAAATGAACATTTACATAGCAATTTACCTACAAAACCATTAAAGCGTCTTCTTGTTTTATCTGTTTTTTTGTTCGCATTTAACGACCTAGTAATACCTGCTTCTTGCAACCGTAACTGCTCTTTAAAAGCAACCAACCGGTCCGTCGCAAATAGCTATTTCTCTGCTTCTATCTCTCTTCCGTCGTAAAATTCCGCGTAAAGTGCACCTTCCGAAATTCTACGCTTCGAAAACCGTAAACGTTTTCCCCAGAATCGTTCTGTCGCAAACGTGAAAATTTCAAAAGCGAGACAGCGCTTCGGTGAAAGGTTATACCTTTTGCGGATTCAAGGCAAGGTATATGAGACCTGTAAGCCACAAAAGTCTTGCGAACGATAAAAAAAATCCGCTCACAATCAGAAAACCAGTTTCTCAGTGTATAGTGTAAGAGTTGCTATACATTGTAGAATTGCAGAGGCGTTTTTAACAGTTTACGTCATGTTTTAATAGGATATAGATATGTCTTTCAACATTTGGGAGCTTTGAAATGTTAATTTTAATACTGAAACTGTGGGGAATGGATAGAAGCATCAGTAATTTACCTTTATTTAAATAAATAGAAAATAAAAACAGAAACGTCTTTATTTATTCTCCTTAATTAGCACATCCTTGACTTACATTACTATTTTACACTATTAACAGTTAATAATATAACAACAACAATAGCATGCATATTACAAAATTTGCGTAAAATAAACTTACATAGTAATATAAACATTTAACTTTCTCAGAATCATCTCTCGCGTTTTTTTTCTTCTTTATTACTCTCTATATTATTAGTATAGCTAAATACATACTATACCTTAATATTTTCGAAGAAATAGTAGCCGCTTGCAAGTTGCTGTATGCACATAGAATATGTTTATAACGGGCTTGTGTGTAGTTAATGATTGCCAACGCGTACCTACAGTTACTAGAAAATCATGTCAAGATAATGATAATAAACGTTTTGTAAGTAGAGTATGTACTTATGTAAGAATTGAAATTCTCCATTTCTTACTCAGTAATTGTTATACAGTTAAATTCCACGCTAAGTACTGCTTATACCATTGAATATGCAATTATATAAAACTGTTTAAGATATTTTACTATCGGGGTAGTAATAATGTTTAAATAAGATATGTGGAAACACTGCTGAAACTGTTGAACAAATACCGGATTTAAATTGTTCTCTTTAAGAAAGGTTCTAATGTACTAAAAAGGGTTACTTTAACCTCAAAGTACAGTAGTACTCCCATATCCGCGGAGGTTTGGTTCTGTGCTCTTCCGCGGATACTGAAAACCGCGGATAGTAACGAACGCTTTATTTCCGAATACAATATGAAATATGAAGCAACGTTAAAACAATGACACAAGAAAAAATAAGTTATATAATTTTTATTTAAAATAAATAAACAATAAATAAATAAATATTCTTGTGCTGTGGCACAAATAGAATTTAAGTTTAATAAATATGTAAGTTCATACATATGTACATATAGTACATATTTACATACACAACAAGAAAATATACAACAAGAAAATATACAACAAGAAAAACTTCATCAGCGTGAGCTACATATTCATTCATCTTCCTCCAAGTCCAAGTTAGCAGTCGATTGTTTACTTAGATCCGAAGCAAACGATGTTGATGGCTGTGCATTATCGATAGTTTTGTCGACTTTTTCAAAGAACATTGTTATTGGTAGTTGTCGTTTTTGTCATTTCAATAAACAAATCCTCCAAAGGTTGCAAGGCGTCTGTTATAGTGGGAGCAATTTTTATACTGCGTTCCATTATTGGATCATATTCTACTATCTGTTCTTTTAATTTTTGAGCAGTTCGAAATATCGCTGAAAATTTTTCAAGCGTCCATGCTGGCGGTTCTTGTTGACCCTTATCCCCATCGTCACTCGCTTCTGGAGAAGATTTCACAAGGTCTACCAATTCATCGTTGGTGAATACTTGATCCTTTTCGTTTATGTAATCACTGAGTTCCTCTTTGGCTATATCGTTAACTCCTTCTCCATCTATTTACTGCGCTATGTTAAATATCGTTGTTAAATGTGAATTAATAAAATGTGTGTCTTCAGAACTAAGAACGATGTCATTCCACAGATTTTTCCAACATGCTATTATCGTTTCTGACTTTAATTCCTCCATCGCTCCTTTGATAAATTGAATTGCGTCAGCAATTGTAAATGACTTCCAGCATTCTATGAGCCCGATATCAGAGCATTCGTTAACCATTGTATACAGCATTTCGAAAACCTGTCGAATATATATGGCTTTAAAGCATCTAATGACACCTTGATCAAGGGGCTGTAGCAATGAGGTCGTGTTAGGTGGTAAAAAAACTACTTCAACATTTTTATTTTCTGTGCCTAGTGACACAGGATGCCCAGGAGCATTGTCTAGTATCAGCAGCACTTTAAATAGTAATTCTTCCTTTTCCAAATATTTTTCCACTTCCGCAATAAAGCATTGATGAAACCATTGTATAAATAGAACAGCCGTAACCCACGCCTTTCGATTTAATTGCCAAAATACAGGCAAACAAGCTTTATCTTTGTATTTAAGAGCACGTGGATTCTGTGATCGGTAAACAAGTCCAGGTTTAATCATATGACCAGCTGCATTTGTAGAAAATATCAAGGTAAGTCTATCCTTAATTGCTTTAAAGCCTGGTACACTCTTTGCAGTCTTATGAATATAAGTCCGTTGAGGCATTTTTTTCCACATAAGACCAGTCTCATCGCAGTTAAAAACTTGCTTAGGATGATAATTCTTTTCTGCAATAATTTGTTTAAATTTTTCTGGAGACAGGGCAGCAGCTACATGATCAGCCGACGCAGATTCCCCTGTCATTTTTATATTTTATAGATTAAACCGAGTTTTAAATCTATGCAGCCACCCTCTACTTGCTGTGAATGATTTTCCTTCCTCTTCAGTATAATCTTGGGTCTGCATATCTTCATATAAAACGAACGTCTTTTGTTGTAGCACTTTGCCATCGATAGGAATATGTTTTCTTGTCATATCTTCCATCCATAAATTTAAGGCATTTCTACCTTAAGTAACACTTTATTACGTATTGTGGTTGCAACTTTTGCAGTTTGGGGTGCACTAGAAAAACTAGCTCGAATCTTATCTTTGTTTTTTAACACTTCCCGTATCGAAGATTCGTTCTTATTGTATATTTTAGTAACAGCTGCAATAGATTTTTTTTCTATTTCAATCATATTAATGATTTTTATTTTGTCACTAATAGTGAGCATTTCACGTTTTCTTTTTGGTTTGGAAGCCATTTTAAAGTGATTTTCAAATTTACTTGCTTTATTTAAAAACTATTGCTAGCACTGTCTTGACCGACAATTCGAATAGTACTAAACTCATAGTTAACAGGAGCGTTTATATGTACAAGTAAAAGCGAGTGGCACCTTAAGCACGTTCCAACTTGTTTAACTTATCATAAGAGAGCGCCGAATTCAGGGGATGACTCATATATACGACGATATATCGACAAATGCTCCTATAACTTTTAATAAGGCTCGAATGTCTTCATTTGTTTCTGTATTTACTGATATAACGCGTTTTCTGCTCATCATAGGTAAATCGCGGATGTCTGAAACCGCGGATACGGAGTCAGCGGATAACGGGGTACTACTGTATCAAAATCTCCGTAAAGTAAAAATCCTTAAATAAAAAGGTTTCTGATAAGAAGCCCTATTTTAATTTTCAAGGATTACTTGTCTGCATTTCCTTGGATACTGGAAACCAATTGAAAATAAAATCACAACACCGTATCTATTGTTTATATTTATCCATTGTACATACATATTTATGTAAATTCTAGGAGATGTAATTATTTTTGACCATTACTGTAGATATACATATATATAATAATAATCATTTTTTGAATACATATACCTAATAGATGCAACTTATTTAGTTCGCATTAACACGCTCTCTCGATTATGAGAACATCTGCTTATGGTTAAACAGAGTAAACTCTTTTTTTGTTAATGTTTTTCTTTTTCTACACAAGTTCATTTCTCCCGATTAAACATTCTAATGCGATTCACTTTCAAAACTACATTAATTAATTGCCTCGTTTCCGTCACTTTACTATATACAGATTGGAAGTAATTCATTCCATCAGTCTACATAAGCTATTTGATTGCTCGAATGAGAGCATTATTTTACCTCTATCTTTTCTCTCAACAGCTGCATTTTAATTCTGCTTAAAGCAGAAAAGCATTCATTTAATGTATTTTAATTTGTTGATATTATTTTCATTTAGATATTCATATGACAGTATGATAACAATGATAAATTTTATAAATCAGTTTAATTAAATTACATAACTTTTGTATCGATACCAATTATATCGCCTCATTAAGAAAGGTGATAAATAAATACTATAATATCCATATTCTGCGTTCGGATTGATCTCCTCCAATCTGTATATTTCTCAGATACAAAAACTAAAAATAGAATAAATAAATTGTTGACTTTCTTCATAACAAACAACTTCTTTTATTGCAGGGTGGCTGAATGGCGGTCAAGTTGATTCTGGCGGCATGCCTAACGTTGGTATGTGCCACACAACATGTCTCGAGTGCAGGTAAGAATCCGCTTTGCGAAAAACAATTTCCCATTTTGTTCGTGTTCGGTTAAAATTCACCCTGAAGCTGTGTCAAGTTCGCTTTCATCGCAGCATATCTGGTTTTAGCTGCGTCTATGTCGAATTGTAGGAAGATTAATAGATATGTGGTTATTGAAGCAAACATCTAGAATAAAATATATATTTATATGTATTATATATACAGGGAATTTCAATTGAAGTGAACCACTTTAAATAACTAATTCCGAAACCTGCCTTTTGCCATATCAAGGGGGGCAACTTATAATGATGGACTTGACGATTTAACATCAGTCCAGGGGGGCGGAGCAGCCCCCACAATTAAAATAGGGAATATTCAAAATTCCCTTTAGAGCAACATATATTAAAACGTCATTTTTTTAATCAGTAAGAAAAAAATGCATAAATTTCAACCTGGGTAATAAAACACAATTAGAACAAAAAATTGCGAAATGTCAGGACAGCACAAAAGGGAGAGCATTTGAAGCCGCCATTTTATTCTAGTTAATTGAGATGGCTGGTTTCAATTGAAATACCCTGTATACAGCCTGCCCTAGCGAACTTGCTCATTACAATTTTTCGTTCAAGTTTAGGTTCCAGTTAGAATTTGATTTTGAAACCTGTAGAGTTGTCATGACCGTCTATGATATATTTATTTAAGGAAATGTTATCACCTTTTATAGCCCATCCGGTATACAGGGTGTTGACGTCAACGTTCTTATTTTAAACAAAACGGTGTAATTTTTATGAACCCACTGTATTTCTTGTAACATTTGTGATCAGTTTGTTTTAATACTCTATCGATAAACCTAATAATTTTTTAGATATTTGCAATTTTGTGAAAATTTTGATGTTTGCACTGTTTTCAATAAAATTAAATATTTTATAAGATATTAGACATTAAGACACCGTATTGATGTGGATACAAGTACGTATAGTCATACGAAGCTATTGCGGCACCAGTAACTGCAAAATCCCATACAGAGTGTTCGGAAATTCATGTCCAATACCTTTAAAGTGAAAAAAACTTTTTCCTCAAATGGAATGTGATGTTTTTGATTACAGAAATTAATGCAGCGTAAAATTCTGCATCCATCGGAGTTATTTGGTATATTTATTTCTGGTAGTGCTTGAAATAGTAACACTTATTTCATAAAACAGCCAGAGATATTGTAAAAATGATTTTTTCTTTTAGAAAACTCTGTATACCATCCACCAAAATGATGCATCATCTCTTGCATTCATTTGTAGTAGTACTTGAAGTATTGATTTGGGCTAGTTTTCTTATTATTAGATCCTGGATTCATAAAAATTGCATCATCTAAATCATTCCATTTAAAATAAGAAAGTTGATATCAACACCCTGTATATATATGCTATAAAGTTGTACATATTTTCTTTATACAGATCATAGTTCAAAATCAAATTCGAACTGGAAATTCTAATGAATCAGGTCACATACATACAGTATGTCGCCGGATCGACTTTAAAAGAGGAACATTTTTTTTAAAAAAAAATCTCTTTTAAAGTCCACAACTAAGTAAGTGAGGAAATAAGTCTGTACATTAAACTTGTCTCAAACTCTGCATCGTATTTCGTAAGACACTCGGTTGTGCTATATATAAATTACGTCTAGTTTTTACTATCTGTTAGGTGGTCTAGGTAGCGCGTTGCCCCTTGGCTAGTCTCTTAGTTTCAGAGGTCAACAACACTGAACTGCCGGTGCATATAAAAATCTCCATTTCGAAATTGAAATAAGCCGACTTGTAGCTGATTTTATTGTTCCTAAAATCGAAGATATCCATCGAGATACATACATATACATATGTATATATATTATCATCGAACATATGTTATTGAATCTTTAAATAATGAATTATGCACACAATTAAAATTAACAACATCGGCAGGTGTTCGGCTACACTACTTGAAGATTTATTCCGTTAAAACCGCATCCACACTTATAAGTTTCAAATTGGTTGCGTAAACTATCCACTTCAATCTTCAATCGAATGCGTGCCATCTGTGGTTTCAAGCAGAAACGCATTATTACATGCAGTGGCGAGTTATATTAGGAACGATTTAATTATGTAATCGCTCGCGTCTAACGTCTGAAATCTTGACAATCTCATCCTTGACATTAAACGTGAATTATGTAAATTATAGATTGTATTGAATATTTTCATATGGGTGCAATTATATTACTTACTGAGAATATAAACTCAAAATCCATGTTGAATAAATCGTATGCTGTAAATTCTAATTTGTCGTGCATCAATTTGAAAACTGCCACCATGATCTATAAGAAAAAATATATCCCTTGATTAGATAAAAGCTAATATCGTAAACTCATAATCACAAGGTTATTGACCTAAAACCATCGGATGCATGCACTTTAAATGGTTTCGAATCAATTACTTCCTGTATCAGTTTTGTTTATAAACGTATATTTCCTTTTATAATTCGTATCTCAAGTGTTTCTGAGGTGAATCTATACGAAAGGTTAGTTAGTTAAACTTCAACAGGAAATTTTAGGATGTGTGGATGAATATCTACTCTACAGATAGACACCCAGCAAATCAATTCTGGTCTTCAATTCAACACATTTGCTATTGAAATAAAACCCTGTGGGTCAAATTTTGTCATTCTTTCTACATTTAACTTTAGCTATGCTATTATTAATTTTTTTTTGTTTTACAGAAGTAATTATGACGTTTAATATGAATCTTTAATGCTGAAAAATTACAATTGTTGTGATTAAATCTATGAAGTAGTTTTGAGAAAAAATGCCCAAAATTGAAAAAATGCTAATAGCAAAATTAAATTTGTGATTGGGACCTTACCAAATTCCTAACTTCCTCATTTTGGGGATCAATTTTGATCTTAAACAGAACATTCTTGGTATGATTAACCTGAAAAATACAGCAAATTTTAAACTGAACGAGATAGTATTTCCCTCTTATTATTTATACCTTGGCACAGACTAGCATGCACGCTCTTAGATCCAATAACAATTCGACCAAATTCAACACCAACCTCTTCAAAGCACCGAATATAGAATTTACATTCGTATCTCCACCCACAGTCAAAGAATATAATACAATATAACCATCCGATAGCAGCAAGATGAAACACATAGCGAACGATAACAATTCTTGTATATCGTAAATCCTATTGACACATCTGCTAGCGTCTGTAATTTTCTTGTGGACCTTCATGGTAGCGTCGATGTCTTTCTCGATCTCGTGAAAAGCGGTACATTTCTGATTAGGTGTGACGTCGGCGATACATCTGTTCAGTTCAGCGTTAAGTATCTCAGCTCTGGTCTTCAACGCTTGAATGTAGAAGTGGAATTGCATCTTGATGGTGCAATTTATCAGAGATGGGTAGATAAATTGGATAACGTGCAAGTATTCGTGTTCCACGCCGTAGAAGAAGAAGTACAGGAATGTGAGGAGTCCGTAATGGATTAGATATACGTAGGCGATAAACCCGATTTGTAGGTTTCGTAAAAATCTGTTTTTTTCGTCGATTTTTGCTTTGAGATTCATCTTCCCCAAACTCGCATCGATTTCCTCCAATTGCTTCATGATCCTAATCTCCTTATTATAATTGAATTGTGCCAGGATGCAACCCAACGTCATCGAGAATATATTTCCGTAGAAAAATAACCAATTCAACACAACTACTATCGCTGACTGGTATCCCGTATTGTGGCCTTTCCATGTGATGCCATTGGGCGTGCTGTGATAGTTAAAAACGGTGTAGAAAGCAATCAGGATGGATAAGCCCATAGCTAGGGAGAGCCACGAGTAGTTGTAGTTGCCATACTTGTTTCTAGTGAAACACCTTATGCCTAAGAAGTGTGATAGTGTGTTTATCGGTGTTAGGATTTCGTAAATTGATTTTTGATTCGATATGACTTGAACCTTCATTTTAGCTAAAACAAAAAAGATAATGTGAAAAAAAAATTTTCTTGTAATCCATCGTAATCTTGCTAACCGGTGTATAATGTAATAAAGAATTCACTTTCTCGACTCATATCAGTCCGGTTGCGGAAATACCTTTTGGTGTCGTTGTGCTTTCACCGTGAAAAGTATTGTGTATACACTTTGGTTACGTATATTGTAAATAGTAATATGAAAGGTTTAATTTACTATAAAAAGTAATAAAAATTCTTTAGTCTAAATTTATAATTTTGTGGAATAGATAAAAGAAAGTATTACACGCTTTCAAACGCCTTACCACAATGTTCACTACACTGGACATGCGTTTTAATAGCAAAGCTATCATGAACAACAGTAAAAAGTCCACGACTATTTGATATTTATTTGATACGTCAGTAGTTTGGTTAAGTATTACAGACAAATAATCAGCTTATTTTATTTCTTTAGAGATTTTATTTCTGACATACACTTTTGTCAACTTACATTGTTTATTACGGAAAAGAAGTGACTCAAAGTAAACAAATAAGAAAAGGCTTTTTTTCTAAATAGATCGCAACCCTGCCACAACCATCCCATGACTTTATTATAATTCTGTAGTTATTTATTTACCTTTTTGCTGAGGTGTGTATCCGTCTTGTTAATATTTAATCTAATACTTGTAATAATTCTTTATACATAGGGTTCACAATATTTATATCCAACACTAAATATTAAGACACTAACTTATTTCCGGCCCTAACATGTTGCTAACCCTACTCAACCATCATTCCAACACTTATAACTTGTACTAATTTCCTAATACATTTAATAGGCCATCAAATTATCTTAAAACCTAACTAATTTAAGTGGATAAGGTAAACAGAAAGTATTGCTGGTAATATGCACAGCAATAACATGAGTTTATCGATCTTCCTTTTAATAGAACCATCAGTTAATTAATTAGACCGACTTCCAGTAGTATTCTAATAATTATACATGCATTGAATATAAAATATTTCTTTCCAGGCTTATGCGAGGTGGAAAAGGGCCAATCGAACATTATTTTAGACATCACCGAGAGCAAAGGATCGTGTAAGTCTCAGATTAATATTTAACATTTCAAAATCGTAACCATAAATTCGATTCTGCGCAGCGATCAATCAAGAAACCGTCCCTTTAGAACTGCCAATAATCGGTGAACCGAACGTAGAAGTATTTCTGGATCTAATTTTCCCTAAAGGAGCACCTATCTTTTTTCTGAACGGGAAAAAATTGCAGTTACTTTCGTCTGTGGACAGAGACGAAGATAACTTGTCTCACATCGTTTTTCAACTCGCCTGCACTGTGAAATCCACCCATAAGAAGAAGACTTATCCTGTGATCGTTAGGTTGATTGATATTAATGATAACCCACCTGTATTCGTTAACACCCCGTATGAGACTGCTATATCAGAGGTATGTAGATAACCAATAATAAGAATTAAATAAAATTAACAAAAACTTTTTGTTGTTCCGAAAAACTGTTTACTTTGTCAAAGGTTAATAATTATTTTTAGCTGGAAGTAATTGTAAAACATAAAATTCATTTCTTTTTTCTCAAAATAACGATAAAATTTGTGAAGATGCATCCTTCATCCAAAAACTCTAACAAAAATTTCACTTAACAACGAATTTTTTCTTACTATGTAGAACAGAAATTGTGGTTTAATGCTATTGATATGATATTTATTTATTATTATTACGGTATTGTCTGCAATAATAACTGTTCGGCTCCGATATTTTTATTGAATAACACAATTGCGTATTCTACCCACTTAGACAGAGTAAAGCAACAAGTACAGTTGTTCTCGACTACGTTCTTGGTTACTTCATGAATAATGCATAACGTTTGTCGCTATTAATACCTCACTAATTGATTGTATTGTGTTTGCCGCACATACATACGTTATTATTGCCCATGACTTTTAAAATGTATAAATGCACAAAGGACCGGTGAAGATATAATATGCAAAATTTTTACGATGATTCACAATCGCCCACAGATGAAGAAGAAAATTTGTGTTGCCGTATGTATGATGTAAATTCGTTTTTATTCACAGCTCACTCCTATCGGCACAACAATCTTCCAAAATGTCCTAGCGACGGACAAAGATTCAGGGGCCAATGGACTTGTTGAGTATTCCATAATCCCGGGTGAAAATCGAATTGACGACAATGGTCTTATAAATTCCGCAGATGGTTATGGCTTCTTCGCGATCAATTTGCCCCATCAGGGCCAGGTGACTGTTAATAGGACGTTAGATTATGAGAAGACGCAACGCTATTATCTGACGATAGTAGCCATGGTAAGACAATCCTCTTTCACCCTATTTTATAGGTACAAATCCTTCATTCTATATCGAAAGCATGTGCGATCACAAAGCTACATAGATAACTGAAACTAAAACCCCAAATTAGTCTTTAGATAACTTATTACGTAACTTTTACAAATAAAAATTAAGGGCCTATATTTAAGTATATATTTGACTAAATAACTTTTCTTATTCTGCGGTTAAATTTTTAAATAGAACATGCATATACATAGGTGACGAAGGACGCACAAAGACGATGATGACTCATTGCCCTAGTATGCTGAAAATTCCGCTTAATAACGGTTAGGTATACGCAAATATGTAAATTAACTTTTAAATTCTTATTTACTGAAGTGTGATTTAAAAACAAACGCTAACAATCTCACTAAATGTTCGACATCCTCAATTTCCAACATGTTTATAACTTCTTTATATCCTGAATTGTAAATAATACAGAGGCCTACTGTATACATATTTGAGTAGGAGAAATTCACCTGTAACATTTAATTATAATGCGTAGGAATCTATGTATCCTTCTTTTTAATAGCGACTCACCGCAAGGAGAAAAAGAAATCAAGTAGGTTTTCCATTGTTTGTTTATTATAAAGTAACTTTCAAACGTTTTTTCTTGAGTAAATTTATTTTCTTTTTGCTATTTTGTAATATTGCTATAAAATTTCTAATTATACAAAATAAAAAGTTTGGAATGAAGAATTTATTGCATTTTAAAAAAGTAGTACATATATACATTACAATATTAATTGATTACAGTAATTTTACTTTTATTTCATAGATGTTGCTGTTATGGAGTTATTATACATAGAATTTTTTTATATGTGAATACATGAAAAGAATTATATAAATAAAAATTATTTTTAATTAATGAATTCTGTTATATCGTCTCAGGTAGACAGACAACTTAGACTGTCTGAGCCGTCTGTCTACCTGCTTAAGCTGTCTGTCTACCTGTTGCAGCCGTCTTTCCACCTGTCTAAGCCATCTGCCAGAACAATTGGAAAAGCTATTCACTGATTTATTTACACCCGGAAAAAACCGGAAATAAAGTAAATTTAGACCGCCAAATTATTTTTTTATGATACTTTGCCCCAGAACTCTCCTCACTATTCTACTTAGACAAGATCCCGTTCTATTAGAAACACCACGCATAAAAATACAAAAAATAGTCGTTTTAATTTTAGGATAAGGCCAAGAATGAATCTGAACGCCTCTCAGCCACTACAACCCTAACAGTCAACATCAAAGACGATGACGATCAAAATCCTTCGTTCATCTACAAAGGATGCATGCTACTAGATGGCGCTTGCATCAATCCAGAATATTCAGCATCCGTAAGCAAAATTGCCCCTTTTGTTACAATCATTTTTTAACTCCTAAAAGAAAAACAGGTATCCAGTGGTGTTCTACACGGCGTCCTAAACATTTCCCCGGAAAAAATACAAGCTGTAGACATGGATACAATCAACTCACCGATCAGATACACCTTCGTCAGTGGCATTCCAGAGTCTTACAAGGAATACTTTAGGATAGACCCGGATACTGGGGCTGTACATCAAGTGAAAGCTGTAGATACTTCTACCACGAAGTTATTCAACATTATTATCAAAGTAAAGATGTTGTCTTTTTTTTTTTTAGTCACTTATGCAGAATTTCTAAACTTCTAATATTATAGGCGCAAGAAATATCTGAAGCTAAGCGATCTACCACGGCTAAATTAGCTGTTACAGTGAAACCAGTTGACGCGAATCCGCCTGAGATAGTTGCTTCGTCTACAGAAGGATTTGTAAATGAGAATTCGCAAGTTGGAACCAATGTGCTGGATGCTAGAGGAGGTCCACTTTTAATAACTGTTGAGGATAAAGATTTCGTATGTCTAACGTGACATGGTGTCGATTCATTTTGCTGATTATTTTTTGTGATAGGGAGTTGATGATCCGAAGCCTGCCTATACTTTCGAATTAACTACCCCATTTTTCTCCATCGATAAACTCGGCCATCTCATCGTGAATGAAAATAATCTAGATAGAGACCCGCCGAATCCAGGGAAATTCCACTTCCAAATCGTGGCCAGGGAAAAAATCGGAACAGCGGCTAGTGCTCCGATTTCTTTAACGGTGAATTTGCAAGACGTCAATGATAATCCGCCTGTTCTACCGATTATACAACCGATTTTGGTGCCGGCCGGTGACGCAAAGCGGAAAATTACCAGAGTACAAGCTACAGATAATGATGAAGGAGAGAATGCTAAGATAACTTATTCGATTTACCACGTCTCTAATAATGGAAACAACAAATTCGTCATCAACCCGAAGACTGGTGATATTGAGACTGTAGGGAAGCTAAATGCCGGGGAACAATACAGTTTAACGGTGCAAGCTACTGATACTGGAGGTTTATATACCCAAGCGATCGTTGAGGTCAGCATAAGTCCGGGCCCAAATACGCAAAGTCCAGTTTTCGAGCAGTCAGTCTATGATATCGAGGTCAGCGAAGGCGCTACTATAAATTCAACAGTAGCAACTGTTATGGTAAATATCTACAAAGGCTTTATTTTATCTTGAAAGCCGCTCGATTAAAAGCAACATTAAAATTGAAAAACCTTAGAAATTAAAAAAACATAACCTCCAACAACTGAGTACTTAAATCTGTAATGAATATATTTAAATTCGATTTAAATAAAATGTGACTAAATTCGTCCAGAGTTTCTGTATTATTACCATTTAAATTGCAGGCAGTCGACCCCGAAGACGATCCAGTCTCTTATTCCATCGTCTCTGGCAATGATCTCCGCCAATTCGCTATTGGTTCAAAATCTGGTATCATCACAGTGATTCGGAAACTAGACCGTGAAGATTTAACAAAGTACCGCCTGGTAAGACCTTTCTTGATTCATTTTTTTTTTTTAACTTATGCCCTCGCTATAACCATTATAGATCATCAAAGCCGAGGATAATGGCAAATTAGCCAGTACAGCAACTGTCAACGTGAAAGTGACGGATATTAACGACAAAAACCCAGAGTTCGTAGGTGACCCTTACAATTTCACCGTCAAAGAAGGCCTAAACAAAACTCACGTAGGGAAAGTCCACGCTACCGACGCAGATGAGGGCGTCAACGCTTTGGTCACGTACATGATACCTCCGGATTTACCTTTCAACGTCGATAATGAAACCGGAGAGATCACTACGAAAACGGCTTTGGATTACGAGAAACAAAAGGTGAACATTTAAAGTGATATTAATGGTCTTATCAACCTTATCTTGTCATTTTAGGCGTATCAGTTCGTGGTTACCGCAAAAGATGGCGCTTCCGATCCTAGAATTGCGACAGCCACCGTCACAGTGAACGTAGTGGATATTGAAGATGAAGTCCCTACATTCACGAGGGAAGAATATGAAGCTAGCGTCCCGGAAAACGTCCCGGATTACTTCGTTACGGATGTTATGGTGAAATAAGTCGTATTTTTACTTTTATTTTATATTGAAATGTCAATCGTCGTAAAGGCTGTCGATCCGGATACAATCAAAAAGATCACCTACGTCATCCATCAAGGTCCGACTGATTTATTCAGGATAGACGAGAACAGTGGCGCCATCTATACGACTCGCGGGCTTGATTATGAAAAGGACAGCGAGCATGCCCTCGTAATTGGAACTTTGGAGAATATGTCGGACACCATTGGTAGTACAACGAAGGTTATAGTAAAAGTTGAGGTAAGGTATTGTTGATTTTAAATTTTATTGTTAAAAATCTAATTGTGTTCTGCTAATCGCTCTCGCATCACTTATTAATAACACTATGTCATGTGTAGCTACTGTAGTCGCAAATTCCATTGTTTTCGCCTTAACCACAGAACTGGCCCTAAATTGGTTCTCTCCTTATTTACTCTCACTTTAAAAATGCTTCTAATTGTATTAATTCGAGTCTTTTATAGGATCGCAACGATATTCCACCCGTTTTCACCAAGATACCGCCGCCAATCATGTTAGAGGATGATACGCCTATCGGAACTTCAGTATATGACCTTGAAGCGACCGATTCTGATGGTACAGCTCCCGGAAATAAAGTAAGCACGATTTGTAAAAATTTAATTTACAACACCGAATAAGAATTTCAAGCGCTATCTACTTATAACTGTAGGAGTTCCATAAGAATGTATTTTAAATCCAATTTAATTTTTTTTAATTGAAACATTAGTTTCTTTCTCTCTAGAAAAGCTTTCCAGATGGGTGCCACAAGAATCTGTTTTAGGCCCAATTCTATTTATCGTAGTTTTATTAAAAGTGTTATTCAGTTTCCTAAGTTTTTATATAGTGTTGATATTGTAGCAAGTAGCAATTGTCACATTGGCACCGACATCTATGTCCAATTCTACCAATTTCATAAACGACATTATTAATTGTTCTGTTTTTATAAGCTGATGAGACGGCTGCGCTGTTGGCAAATGTAGAAAAATTGTAATACATAACATTTCTTTACAGGTACGATATGAAATCATAGGCAGAGGTAAAGCGACCAAATACTTTCAGATCAATCCAGATACAGGCAAACTGAAAGTCACTAACGATCTCAAGAAAGAAGTAGACACCGAATATCAGGTACATTAACCAAAATAATACATGTAATAGTGTTTAATGGAATTTTAATGTTCGGTTACTTCATAACACCATTGTACAACAATACGCCTCAATAATATTAATTTATTCCCATTTCTACCGCGCGTACATAGATCGACGTGCGCGCCTACGACTTAGGTGAGCCTCAGTTGTCCTCCGTCATCACGCTGGACGTCTACATTCAGCACGTGGCCACGGTAGCGCCGGAAGTCGGGTTGCGGTTCGCAGACAACTCCTACAGTGTCCAGGTGCCGGAGAACTCGACTGTCGGCACGCTTATCAAGACTTTAACGATAGTCAACAGCAGGGCACATGGCGGGAACATTCCATTGCGTTGCCAAATTACTTCTGGAAACACTGAAGGTATGTATGTACGGTTTAACATAGCGTTTAAATTGGAATTCTTTATGAGAAAGTTTATTGTTATGTAAAATTCGTTAAATTATAAAAAGTATTGGACAACTTTATTATTTAAAATTGTATTTTAAGTGTAATGATTACAAAAACGTTGTAGATGCATAAGTCATACGTAATGCATTGTTTTTTTTTTAATTTTCATTGTATGCAATGCGTGTAGGCGATTTTATTACTCAATACTACTGATTTGAAACGCTCATACTTGTTTGAAATTCTGTTCTGTATTCAATTTACTTTACTACATGATAATAAATTGTCCTTCGATGCTGTTTAGAACGTTGACACTATATCATTCACGCATATATCACCTATTTACTGATGCAACCTTGCTATCTTTAATAAATACTTACCTTATTTAAAATACTACCTGTAATAAATGCTGTCCGGTATGCTCATTTTTCCTTCTCCAACTCTTTAAAGGCAAGTTCGTAGTGAACGTGACGGAAGAACGTAACTGCGCGTTGTACCTGAACGACACTGTAGATTTTGAAGAAGTGGAATCGTATAAGATCGAAGTGGATCTGATATCTTTGCAAGGCTTCTTAAATAAGGAATTCAGCCGAACGCAAGTCTCGATAAATGTCGTGGATATCAACGATAACAAGCCGTTTTTCATCAGATCCAATAATAACGCAGGAGAGAAATTCTACGCTGCAATATCGAATACAACCCCGTTATCAACTACGGTCGTACAGATCAAGGTATTTATATATATATATTGTAATGTATTGTATGTAATTTTTTTTTAATAATCATTTCAGGCCGACGATAAAGACAGTGGTAAATACGGCAAAATCAAATATATTTTAAAAGGAAATCGCAGCGAGAATTATTTCTCCATTGATCCGACTTCCGGTGTGATTAAAACCAAAAGGAGCGTGGAGGAAGTGGACAACGCAGAACCGTTCCGCTTTACCGTTACGGCCAGGGACAATCCAAACACTACTGCTGATTATAATTCTGTCGAAGCGCCTCTAATAGTTAATTTGATCGGACGACTTAATCGACTAATCCTAGCGATTGGAGACGCTAAACCGGACGAAGTAGCCCCGAAGGTCGATACCGTCACCCAGGTGATACAAGAACAGTCCGGGTTGATTATAGGCGTGGAGAAATTGAATGTGAGGGAATTTGTAGGGGAAAATGGCACGCTAGAAATAGATCCTGCGGGAACAGATATCTGGTTCTACGCCATAGATCCGGAAACGGATACCATACTGCCTGTTAATCACAGTTTGGTACAAAAGTAAGTGAACACATCACAGAATAAGGACGATATCGATTTTTTATTTATTTATAGATTAATATTAGATAAATCAGCCATGACCAACATTACTTTCGACGTCTCAGGGCAAATAAAACAAACCGCTTTCAATATACACGAACCCCTAGTGACACCCAAGATCAAAACTGCTTCCATAGCTACTTTAAACGGAGAAGTATTTCCTTACGCCCTGATTATCATAGCGTGTATAATATTCGTCCTTGGCATAGTTGGGATAATATATATTTGCGTTTCATGGTCTAGGTAATGATAATTCTCTGCATTTCTGATTGACAATAATTCACATTCTTCATTCAGATATAAATCCTTCAAAGATCAGATGCAGCGACAATACGTCGTACCAGCTAGTCCAGCCCGTTACGATTCGGTTTACGTGGAGCCTAACCTGAAAGAGTACGAAACCCAAGTCCTCCAGATGTGTGTTCCTGTCGACGATCAAGACGACTATAACGACTTACACTTAGATTTTAGCAATAAGAATCATACTTTTAGCCTAGAGAATGTTAGTTACATAACGAAGGACAACAACATAACTAAATACGGTAAGCCCTTATTTAATTTCGGTCAATTTTTTGCATCTATTCAATTTAAGGCCAGCAGAGTCCTGTTAGCAGCGAATCCGCCACTACAGCTCGAGCTTCTAGTGTGGGGGAGCACATTCTGTCAAATAATATGAGTCATCACCCCCTAGGTCGTGACCACATGTACCAGAGGTAAATACTCGTTTATCTATTGTGTTAATAGACTCGATAAAAAAAAAACATTTTTGTAGATCTTCAGACGATGAAGAAATGAACGCCAGTCCTACAAACGAAAACGTGATGTTTAGAGAAAAGAAAGACTACTCCCATATGGGCTTTACTTACGGCGACCATTCTCCCGTCGAAACAACGACAGAACTGTAAATAGCGCGCGCTATCTGAAGAAGCTTAAATAATATTAAAGATTGTAACAGAATATCCAATGCATAAAAACATGTGCGCTATAGTGGTTTTTAGATTTTATTTATCTATAAGATTCGACAAAATTGTAATGTAATTTATTGTATATATTGTACTTTTTATATATATATGTGACGATAATTTATAAACAGATTTCCTTAAAATAAATTTTATTTTAATAAAAGGCGAATTATTTTTATTTATTTCAAATATAGTATGTTATCACCGCTGGCGACATCTGTCGGTCGCACATGGTATTAAGAAACTTCATATTGGCACCACTAGAGGGCTCCACTCACAATTTTTACAATAGCGGTTCCTATCGGCTACACAAGGAACTAATGTTTTTTTTGCAACTTCAAACTGCTCTTTACGTTAGCGTCATCTATCGGTCGTACATGGTATCAAGAGATTTCATTTTAATGCCGCTAGAGGGCTCTCCTCAAGATTTTTTTGATAACGCACTCTTTCGGCCACACACGGAACTAGTTTTTTTCCCAATTCTAAGAATGACTTTTTACGTTGCCGTCATCTATCGGTGGCATTTGGTACTAACAAGCTTTGTCAAAATTTCTTACGCTAGCGCCACCTGTCGGACACATGTGGAGTTTTTGTTTCTCCAACTCCAAAGGGTTTTTTATATTAGTGTCATCTGTTGGTTGCATTTGGTACTTAACTTTTTTCAAAGTTTCTAGTGACATCTGTCGGTCGCACATGGCATTGAGAAATATCATTTTCCGCCGCTAGAGTGCTCTACTCGGGAATTTACGATAGAACCCCCTGTCGGCTACATGCGATAGTAAAAGCTTGGTTTTATTTTCAACGCTAAAGAACCAACATTTCTCGGTGGCATTTTTTTTTTAATATAAAGTTCAGGATTTCTTATGCTAGCGACATCTGTCGGTCGCACATCGTATTAAAAGGTTTTACTTTGACACCGATAGAGGGCTCCACTCAGGATTGTTACCCTAGAGCCATCTGTCAGCCGCCTATGGTGCTAAAATGTTTCATTCCCGCTAGAGGGCGCCAATATACTACAATATTTTGTTATTACCGAATTTTGGGCATCAAAATACATACGAATCAAGTAAGGGGATAAGAATCTAAGGTATATGTACAAAATATTATATTTACAGAAGTATATACATTCGACGTATAACCTTGTTTTTTACGTGATACATTCTAAAGTATACAATGTAGAGGTAATCTAGAATTCTAAGAATTAAGTAGCTTGGAAAGGGGACTTGGCTTCCGATCTTCCCTTCAAGTATCAACAGAGAACATGCATACATTTCAAAATTTATAGAATTGGAATTGATCGACGAAGATCCAACCTCTCCTTTAATTGGCAAAATGCTCTAATATCACACCTTTGATGTATAATGATTAGGGTTGTGAGTTCAGTCCACTCTGAACATTCCTATATGGGAATTCTGTAACACCACAAAATTTCAAAACATTGTTAGATATTAGATATTTTAATCTAATATATAAGTCTATTTCGTGCGTATGTACTAGAAATAATTCCACTACAAAGTCTAATTGTGAACTGGGTGGAATAACGCCTAACTACACGGTCGAATTCGAATAGGAAATTTTTAAATTAATCTGAATTCACAACCCTAATTATGATAAACACAACGGAAAAATTAGTTGAGAGTATTGGAAGTATATGACACTTAACAAAGTTACAGATATTTTACAATACGTTACATAGATTTACTTTTTTTTACACTTTTTGTTAAATATAACCCGTCCTTCGAAATGTCGTAACAAAAAACTATTTCCCATACTTAGATGCGATAGTATACAAAGAATTCAACAGTTGTAGTGCCCTATTATCCTGGTCTTCATCTTTCAAATGTGGATCGACGTACACTGGGAATGGAGAAGAACCCTTTACGTATTTATCTTGTTCTGCCACTCTCGAAGATTCGAACAAACTAGCAGTATTGCCACTAGAAGGTACAGGTGCTACACTACCCCGATTTTCCAAATGGGTGATATTAGATCCGCACTCACTGATTAGCAATAATATCAACCTTCTTGTTAAAGGATTCTGCTCGATCTCTTTCATTTTCAATAAAAAGTCCTCTTGCGTCGTATTCAACTTGTTCAAAATCCTTTTCAGTTTATTACCACCTTCATCTTTAGTAGAATTTATTATATCTACGAGGATTTTATGCACTTGCGTAGAATTCAACTCCGTTTTAGGTAAGTCACTTATGCCGTAATTCATCTTTGGGGACATTTCAGCTGATTCGCTAGATCCACTTTCTCTAGAGTCGACAGCAGCATCGGGCGAAATTTTTAGATTCTCATTAATCGCTTGTGGGTTTGTATACAGTTTATCCTGCCATAACTTAGTCGCATTATGCGATGACGTCCAATGATCGGAAGGCAAATTTAGCGGCGTCGTGCTCACTTCTTTTCCGAAATGCTTCTCCTTGATGTAATTGTTAAATTGTGACGCGAACGATTGACTGTCAGCACTCTGCAAATTTTCGCCGTCCGGAACTAGGGAATTATATTCGAAGGAATTGGAATTATTCGGCGCTAAAATATACCCCCAAGTGGGAATTGGCGCTATGGTAGTCGTGGAAAGACGTGGACGGTGTGGTTTGATATCAGCGTCTGAATAATTCAATAACTCGTCGTCGTCACCGCTAGAGATACCAGTGCTATCGGTGGAAGGTGGTTCCGTTGGCCTGGCTTCCTCTAAGGCTTTCTTAAACATATCTGGATCGTCCAGGTATGATGATAAGGCCTTAGTGAAGACCTGCGCCAACTGTCGTACTCTAGGAGTGACTGAAGTTTTGCTATGCTGTCCTTCCAAATCTAGCTCGGTATTCTCTTCTGGAGCTGCAGTGGTAGTAGAGCCCCCTTTCTCATCTTTAAATAAATCGTGGTACCCGCTGACAGTCATTTTAGTTAATAATTGTTTAACTGCTTCCGTCTCGTCAATAGGCAATGCGTCCTCTAGCGTACCATTTTCAGGGTGAATTCCATCTAAAGCGTTGGAAAAATACACAGCTAACGTGTGTAACGTTTGAGGTCCAACAGAGGGCGGTACAACTAATCCTGAACGAGCTGAGACGTCTGTATCATTCCCCTTATCATTGATTATATCCTTCAAAGTCTGCAACATATTCTTCAGATGCTCAGTAATTCTCCCATCCTCAGAAGGATAAGGCGTTGCCAGTGTGGGTACAACAGTATTTGTATCACCGCCATCTAGCGAGAACGGTCTAGCTGAGGATACACTGTAGTCTGGTACAGGCGCCCCAGTTATAATCTGCTCATTCTTGGGAAGATATTCATTCGTTCTCGCTTTAGTTTCCTTTGGCGGTAGTTCGAACGGTTTTGGCCGCAGAGCAAATTTCTTTTGGATATCTTCGGAAATCTGCGACACTCCAGCCGAAGTTTTCCTGGTTTGAGGAGGAACGCGATTAGGTTCTGTCAGAACTGTTTTGTTAATTAACTTCAACAAATCTCCACTATGTTCGCTTAAAGCAAAAGGTGACGGTGTAGCACTATTCGGCAGGTAAGTATGCGGTTTGGTCTGTGTGATTTCCCCATTATTATAATTTACAGTCGTCGAAGCTTGCGTCGGTAGATAAGTGTTGGCACTTGAAGATCCTCCTTGAAATTGTTTAGTTACGTAAAAACCATTACCCGGTCTATCGGATGCGTTATCAGATTCCTGCCCATATTTTACATTGATCCTAAAAATGGTAGAATCGGTAACTGCTTTCGTTGAAGGTGAATTAGCAGTTGTTTTTATGTCGGTATCATCTTGCAGATTACTAAATTTAAGTTTTATATGATTGGTTTCCGTTGTAGGTACCGACGTGTCATCAATGACGATTTTTTGCTTGCCCACTACGATTTGATCGTCAGGTAATTCTGTATAAACTATATCATCACCACAAGCATCGCCATAGCTCGATTCGGTAGTTTCAAATTCGGGATTCAAAGTATTTGAGGCGTGTCCAGTTTGGCTCGATATATTTATATTTGAAGGAGTTGCGTCAGGCACTGCATTCCCATTGTTATTATTATTAATGTTTCTAGAAGATATTGCCAGGTTTTCAACATTTCCATCATTGTATACTGAAAGTGGTTCAGAATTGTTGACATTAGTATTCGTAGGCAATACTTTCGGCGTTTCATATATATTTTCACCACTATTAACGGTCGAAGGAAAACTTTGGTGGATTTCAGCATCGCTTGGTGTGATTCTATTACCTATCGTGTATGTTTCAAATTGTTTATTGTTTTTATTGGTAGTAAATTCATCAGATGATCCCGCATTTCGATTTGTATCCGTCGTACTTTCAGGATTACTTCGAGCATCATTAACATCATACTTGTAATAACCATTCTTGGTACTAACTTCAGGTAAATTCGGGGAAGACCCTAAATTATTTCCATTACTTTCTGCACCGGATTCCGTTCCGTATTTAGCATTGGTTGCATATACAACCGGAGGATAGTAACTATCCTTAGTAGTCGTTTCATATCTTTGATTCGAATACCCATCTGTAATGTCAATATTTCGATTTGTTTCATATTTGCTAGTCGTCGGTGTGTGAATTATATCATCTAATCCGGAAAACGTGTTTATCCTCTCTGTGAATGATATTCCACCGTTCCGATCTGGCTGTATTCTGATGGAATTCGGAGTTGTATATTCAGATTTGTGTATTATCACATCAGGTGTACTTCCCCCAAAATCCCCACCCAAATTTTGAATTCCATGAGTCGAAGAGATATAACCGTCAGATCCTGTATCGACAATGATTCTCGGTTTCACAGTGGTTGTATATACCTGCTTAGGTGTGAATGGAGGGACGGTTGGGGAGTATTTAAACGATTCTGTGGTTCCCTTATTGTAATCACCAACAGGTCTGCTTGAGAAGCTGCTAACTTGGATATTATAAGAAGATTTTGGAGTTGACACGACGAAAGGTTTTCCCTCATTTAATGGAATTCTATTGGTAGAATAAGTTTGAGGAGGTATAGTCTGGGATCCTTTCGTGCTGTAGTACTTCGGCTGCGTTATTTCAGTGTACGTCTCCTTATGATTAGCATATTTATGAGTCGTTGGTTTATCTGAAGTATCTATCGCATTGTGTTTATTATTCTTATAAAACGAGGCTGTTTCTTCAGGGATTTGCGCTTCATCGCTATTATTGTAGTCATTATCGGTTAATTCGTTGGGAACGTTGAGATTATCAAAATTTTCTTGGAATTTCCTTCCACCTCTCCTATCACTAACATCGACCTTTTTCTTCACATCAACGTTATGTGCGACGTCCTCGTCACTCACGCGGTTGTTCAAATCACTTCTTCTATTACTGTTATTGTCAGTTTGATACTGAGGTTTATTTCGTCTTGAAGATGAATTTCGGTTCTGTGACGGTGTCTTGCGATGATTATTCTTGCGTTTCCAAGATCCTTCGCGCAGTAATTCAACACTTTCTGAGTAGTAATTCGGCGAGTTGGTACAATTCACTTTGAACCACCATTCGCAGATGAGGTCGGACTGTTGGAATATGGTTCCGTTGGGACACAAGAAGGAAATCTTGGCGCCACTATTGCAGATGTGGAATACCTATTATAGGAACAGTGTTTGAATATTGAAAAAATATAATATTAATAATTTACCTGGCAACTAGTTTCCAAATCAGCGTAGTATCCAGACTCGAGTTTTTTACAACTGAAGGCGGTTTTAGGTATCCTAGAGTATACTGGAAAGTCTATACCAGGTTTTCCCTGTACTCCTACAAACAATATTGAAAAAGTATCTGATAAAATATATATATATAATTAATAACTAACATAGGCTTGCGACTAGAAAACTTTTTTGAAAGTATTTAATAAGCTTAATAGGTAATCAAAAAAAAAATAAATTTTACATGGGTTTCAATCATTTCGTACAAATGCTTCTGACCGTGGTTGCTGTAATTCGTTTTCAAATTTTGTTACGTTTGATGATATTAACTCTTCAAAGAGCAATCTGAAGACTGTACTCCTGCACGACACTCAACATACCTCAAAGAAAATTACGATAATATGAAAGAGATGCTGGACAAAATTAAATATACATATTTAGAGTTGGATAGTTGTGATCTGGAAATCTGCACAAAGGAAATACAACGTACCCATGGTTTATTTTTAAATTGCAGGGCAAGAAGTAAACGCTGCACTAGGAAGGTATTGCCAGGCCGACAAATGCTGGAGAAAACACGTGTTCAATAAAGCTTTAGTCGATTCCAGGAAATTCCCCTATTTCCAAAGCATGTTAGTAAATAGTGTATTAATAAAGATGTTATCTGTAAAGTGTGCTGAATGATGATTGCTTCAAATACTACTGTAGAAATGTTTCCCATTTATCAAAAGCAAGAGTAAGAGAAAGTATTTTTGTGAACATTGATATACAAAAACTAATTTCAATCCATAATATTTGTTTAAGCAAGAGAAATTTGGAATTCTTCAAAACGGTGACAACTAGTTCTTTAATCTTAAAAAACCTTAACTGCATCAGCATTGTCAAAGATCGTCTTAAGTAAATGTAGAAACTTGTGTCATGATAGTAGTCTTTAGGCTTTCACGGCCGTCGTTGCTGGCTGCTCTTCGGTTCTCGGGTTCTCTGCCGTGTAGAAAGTTTAAATTACTTGACGTTTCGATCATCTTGTCGTGATCTTCTTCAGAAGTGAAGTCCTTCACTTCACTTCTGAAGAAGATCACGACAAGATGATCGAAACGTCAAGTAATTTAAACTTGTGTCATGATCTTTCTAAATTGTCTTAATTTGGATTTTCTCTGAGCGAACTTGGAACTTACTAATGAAGAACAGAATAAACTTTCCCACCAGGACCTCAAAATGATGAAAAAGAGATATCAGGGCACTTCTTCGAGGGAATCGTTACTCAGAAGAGGAAATGTAAGGGAAAAGAGGGAAATTAAATACAAGGCCATGAATATGGATTAAATTAATAGGTAATACATGAAAGTATCCTTTATCGCAAAAAATTAAATTAATCAATATTTTTTTTTAAATATTCCAAATGCATTCTGCAAAATTGGAGAGATATCATGGGTGATGATCACCCTCTCAATGACCAAAAGAGTTTTTTTTTGCATGCCCATGCCATTTACCTTGATAATACACATATTCAGCACCATTAGAATCCTGTTGTGTTGCTAAGGCATATACTATCTGTGAAAGTAATTATATAACAACGTAATTATAGGAAATTTAAGAGGACAAAATACTTACAGTCGCTCTTCTGTAGTAGATTGCATAAAAGATTATAGCTATACCTGCAAGATTTTAACAAACGTTAGTATAAGGAATTTTTACGACACACATGGAATATAAGAAAATTAATGCATATACCTAATTTATAGATGTGGTACCTTTCCATGTTAGTTTAGGGATTCTGAAACAATAAATACATCACTTGAAACATACATTATTCTAACAAAGTCTATGTTTGATCTTATCCTACACTAACAGTGTAGCAAATCTACTGACCGGCAATTCCTGAATGGTAAGAAAAGAGAGACCCCAATTGAAACGGACGCTAATTGTTCTGAATGGTAAAAATACTTTACAGTCGAGAATTTAGAAGAAAAAATGTTAAAACAATGAAACTTTGTTGTACGTTCGGATTTTCTTATATTCCTAAATGCACCTCTATAGATTCTGAGATAATAGCAAAACAATGTTTGTCGAAAGTATAAATTTGGAACTGTTTGCATTTAATGATGATTTCCGAAAAATATGACATGCGTTGTGGTTCTTTTCTATGAATATTTTAACAGAGAAATTATAGTTAATATTCTTAAAAAAAAAAGTGTAAATAAGGATGCTAAACAAGAAACTGTTGTTAATCTTGTTGAACGTAAACCTGTGACCTTCAAATTTGCACATTGCATATATAAATACACGTATTTTTACTTATGTTTGTATTTGAATTACAAGAATTATGTAATGTTCCAATCGTGACTTAAGACTAAGATGACAAAATTGGTTATTTTTAAAAACACGTCGCATGTTGTACGCTATCCATTTTAATTTTTATATAAGAAAGTAACAAAAAAAACAGGCAACGTAGTTCAGTCGTAAATCAAGGTGTTTGGCTACGAACATGAATCGTCACAAAAAATAGAGCATTAATAGTAGAATGAAATACTTTTAGTTTTAATACGTACTAAAAGAAAAAAAATTAGTGTAATTAGTCTTTGTACTATACGGCATTTCAAACCTCTTGAAAACAATATTGCAAAACTAGCGTTTTTTTTTTTCTTTTTTAAGAGGAAATGAAGATGTAATATTTATATTAAGATGGGAAAATTGTTTAAATATAGCTCTTTTTCTTTTAACCTAACCAAATATGAACTAATAGCACATTAAGTACGTGTGAAACAAAAAATTTCAACATACCTGCTATAATGGTGATTTTTCCAAAGTTTACAGAGCGTGCATACATTCGGCCAATACATATCAGAACTCTTTGTTTTTAAAAGCATTTGGACCTATTGTAATCTTAGCTAATAATAGAAACAAAAGCAGCGGGCAGCATTTCTGACTAGAGGAAGTTACATATGAACGAGGATTTAAAGCGGTTATGCAAGGGTTTTGAGATTCTTTTAACAAATCAGAATTTAGTGAAAGTAAACTAGTGAAATTGAACAATCGCATTTAACGAGCATTTCGTGATACGGGCATTATTTGTGGAAGAAAGGTGAAGTTAGTATAGGGTCAAGTTCAAGACCTTTCGCGCTGGCATGAAATGAAAGGGGATAACGCTTTAAATAGTAAACTGTGCCGGAAATTGTTGATAAATGTCAAAAATATAAAATTGCACACGGAGTATTTAAACAGGAATTTCGGATAATTTGTTTTTTTGAATGACAAATTGTGCAGCTTGTTTTTTTCAATTCAAGATATGTACATTCGTACATTGCTTAATCGTCTGTATCTTTTTATATAATCAAATAATTAAATTAATAGCTCTTGAAATATGGAATTATGTAACGATGTTTGGATATGGGAAAAGTTATGAATACATAACATAAACAAATTAGTTCGTACTACGTTCAAATAATCGATAAATAGGACTTAATAGAAACGATATTTGATTCTGATTATTTGAATACCTATATTTTATACGAAGAAAAACGTGTTTAAGTAAATAAATACCTATATATTATTAAGATCTGATTTTGCATTATAACTGCTAAATTCAAACAAAAGGAAAAGTTTAACGTGAGAAATACACATACGAAACACAATTTAATCCAGATAAACCATCGAGAAGATTAAATCCACATTAGGTATCATCATTTATATGAAATTAAGCGTGTCAAAGATGCAAATTAGGGAAATAGAAAGTGCGACAATTAATCGAAAGTATTAGAATGAAGAAAAAGTTCGGTTATGGGTTGTGACATAAGAATAAAAACAATTTAGAGAAGGTGTCATCAATTTCCTAGGTTGGCTTATAAAGAAGAAAGTTAAAAACGACTTTTTGACACAATAATTGAGTATAAATAATTCAGATCGTAATAACTGTAATCATTCAGAATAACTATCATTAATTCGGAGAATTAATGAATACAAAGGTGTGTACTTGAAAGAGTTCCAATGACACACTTATTGTCTTACTCATGGTATAATCAGCACTTTGAAGAGCGTACACCGCTCCATCACGATTTGTCGGATCTTCTTCGGTCATGTTTTACTCATCCTCTTCGATACACTAGTAACAAGGCGTTACATACAAAGTCTTGAGACGTAAAACGTGTTAAATGTGAAGGACGGACTAGAATAACTTCGTAGAAGTACATTGGCAATTGAATATTGGTACTAAAATTATTCTGAACCTATATATACATGAACAATTATGTACATACACCTAAATATTTGTCGTAAATCATTGGAAAAAAAAACGAATAATGACATCTGATAAATAGTAACGCAATAATTTAAGCAAGTTTAGAAACAATTATCGTCTATTAACAGCCATAACAAAATAACGCGATGAATCTCTAATACCAACTAATTATTAATGATAATAACTATGCAGCAGCTATTGTTCTTTTAAAGCGGCTATTAGCAGGCTCCTAATAAATCGTTTAAATTTTCGACCATACGCTGAGAAGCATTTGCTTTAAAAATTCTCACATCTTCACTGTTTAAATTTAAACTCAACAGCGCATCCTTGAACGAAGAAACATTGGAGGAACATTCCCTTTGAATTAGGTATACATTTAATGTAATGACCTTGATCGTTGTTAATCGAGAAGATGTTCATGACTTCATTTTCAAGATGTTTCGTATATTCCCACCGAAGACTGGATCTTTGATTACAGCTCAATTTGTCATTTTAAAAAGAAACTTTTTCTACAAAGTTTTTATAGAATTCAATGCTGCACAACCTAAAAATATGTCTGACTGTATAGAGTGTTCCAGAAGTAAGCAAACACATACCCACTTCGTTATTTTAAATGGAACACCATATATATTATTTCATTTTTCAATTCTACACAGAAAAATAACATGACTTAATATAAACTACTATATGTCTATCTTCAATAACAATGTTGTTATTTACCCTTTTGTAAAAAAATGGCCCCTCTGCAAGCCTTCGGTTAAGGCGGCGTAGTTTGTATTTGCAATTGTTTTAGATATTCATATTTTAAACGCTGGACATACGCAATTGTTTTGATCCAAGAGTGAAACTAAAATCGACGTAATTATATACAAGTGTCCAGTATAGTCCGAAACATTTGCTTAACTTTAACCCAAGGTAACTTGATGAAAAAAGGAGAAATTTAATGTCATTCGTCTATGATTATCAAAAATTATAATACCTATTTTTAGTAGACCAAAGCAGTTGTTTCACCGTAATAATTAAACTTGAAAACTGTCAAAACTTCAAAATTAATGGAAAATTCATTGGATTTATTTAAAATCATTAATTATCTGTAAAATTCTGTATTATCCATCATAAATGTTTAATATGAATTGAAAGGGCTTTGCGTAAGGTTTAATCTAGCATAAGGAAAAATATAGAGTGCTATTTAAAAAAGTAAAGTTACCTTTGGTTAAAGTTAAGCAAAAAAACTCGGGAACCATATCTGCTACAACTGACTTAATAAATAAAATAAAGAATGCAAAAACAAGACGGTATTAGTACTTTTTCTAGATATGAAAAAAGCGTTTGACACTATCTCCAAAACGAAATTAGTCGAAAAAATTGATGCTCTGGAGATAAAGAACGCAAATAGAAACTTAATAAAAACATATTTATCAAATAGAGAACAAACAACAATAGTCAACAAAATAGAAAGTCTACATCTACAAGCAGAATATGGAATCCCCCAAGGAGAAAATATACCACCGATATTGTACATAGCATATAGAAATGACATCTTTAATTTGAAGATCCACGGAGAAATATATGCATACGCAGATGATGTATGCATCGTTTGCTCGAGCAAGAACGACGAACAGTTGCAGCAACACATTATAGAAGATGTGGAAAAAATAGAAGATTGGTGCTATAATACTCTAATAACGATCAATGAGAACAAAACAGAGTACATGGTATTTACAAAAAACATATAAACCCACTTTTAACATCAAGATTAAAATACAAACCATAACTCAAACCTGCCAAATAAAATATCTAGGATTAACCATACAAAATAACCTAAAATGGGATATCCACGTAAAAAATTTGATAAAAAGAAACACCATGATTATAGCAGGAATGCAGAAAATTAAAGACATAGTACCAGAATATCTGAAGAAGTCTGTATATCACAGTATATTTACGTCCCATATTAGTTATCTAATAAACATATGGAGCCATACAACTAAACAAAATTTAAATAAGCTACAAAGACAGCAAAACAAAATACTAAAGACACTATATAACATGGACAAATGCACACCATCAAAGGACGTTTACGAGAAGACGCAAGAACTAAATTTACAACAATTAATAACATTCAGAAATCTCCTTACAGTACACAAAATCGACAACAAATTAATGAAAACTGATTGCAAATTCACACCTAATACAGAAATACACACACACAAAACACGAAGACATTCACACCTAAGAACAGAAAAAAACACAAGTTACAAATATGAAAAATTTCCAACACCTGATGCGATCAAAACATACAATAAACTACCAAAACACACAAAGACACTAAAACACGTTAAATTTAAAAGCAAGATAAGGATGGAGGTATACCGGCAGTACAACATGTAGGAAGGACCAAATGATTAAACCAACGACGCCTTTGATACCGTTAGTTCGAGAAGAGTGCACCATCTCGTATGCTCGGGTGAAGAATGAAGGCGGAGAAACAGTGCATGGCAACGCTTGCTATACGAGTTGCAATTTTTTTTGTGTACATACATACATACATTTTGTAAACTGTATAGTTTGTGTTTGTTTAAATAAATAATTGTTCAATGAAAAAAAAATGTTCCGGACCATAGTGGACACCTGTATATAATTAAGTCGATTTTAGTTTCACTCTTGGATCAAAACAAGTGCGTATGTCCAGCGTTTAAAATGTGAATATCTAAAACAACTGCAAATACAAACTACGCCGCCTTAACAAAAAGCTTGCAGAGGGGCCATTTTTTACAAAAAGGCAAATAACAACGTTGTTATTGAAAATAGACATATAGTAGTTTATATTAAATCATGTTATTTTTCTGTGTAGAATTGAAAAATAAAATAATATATATGGTGTTCCATTTAAAATAACGGAGTAGGTATGCGTTTGCTTACTTCTAGAACACTCTATACAGTCAGACATACTTTTAGGTTGTGCAGCATTGAATTCTATAAAAACTTTGTAGAAAAAGTTTCTTTCTAAAATGACAAATAGAGCTGTAATCAAAGACCCAGTCTTCGGTGGGACATCCTCTACATATTTCAATTTGAAAATTGTTTTAAAACGAAACATCTGACCTATTCACCTATAGCATATGCTTTCTCTCGTGATAGGAATCTTGTTTATGTATAGGAACTTCCCGCACAATAATTTTAAAGAAAAAAAAAGTACCTTTATTTATTTATTGTAATTACTGCATTAATTCATAACGCATTCGTAATTCGTATTGTAAAGTGTGAGATACTACATCGTTATGAAATGTTTGAAATACAAAAAAAGATTGTATAGGTATGCATAAACAGATTTAACGGAGAAAGTTACATACGCCAGAGGTAAATGTCGTTATTTTTTACCACAATATATTTACGATTAATCCCATTCAATGTATTGAGGATCGGTAATAGCATAAAAGTATTCAATCAGTTAGTTACGATACATGAATCTGTGAATACAATATCATTACACTTTTCAAATTTAACTTAAGTTGCTTTGCTATTCAGAAGTTGTTTATTGTTATGGTAAAATTGGGAAGGAGTCTCTGTTTTGTTCCCCACCTTCCCCTAAGCTAAATTCTTTGAAAATCAGGATTTTCACAAACAATAATTTTGCGTCGTAAAATTAAAAAAGATTTTTTTTATTCTGTCAATAGAAGTACCCATATACATTGGTATATGGACACCTAGCTTTAATGTTATTATTATAACACAATGACCGACTATCAACCATAACATCAAATCTCTCTAATAACAACGCAATCTCTTCTAAACGCTTACCTAAGCTTAAGTGCTAATTTAAACCTATTAAAGAGAGCGAATCAGGAGAACCTAGATAGATAATCACGGTGATCCACGCAATAGCTGTTACGAGCGACCGTACTGTGTCAAACTGCCGAAGCAATCGCGCTCTGAAGTAATATGAATGCGATGGAAAAACAATGCACCAAACAAACATTCACTAATCAACGTCAGAATTTACCATATACCACCCGAATCGGAAGTTCCACATTCTAGAGCATCTTTTAAGTGTGAAACGAACATCTTTAAATCCGGTTTAATCTACATAAAGGAAGGATTCATTTGTAATGCGGTGATGCAATCGTATATGCATGTAGGAGCCAGCTATCAAGTGACGTAACATAAAAACCAGAATATATATAATCAGATTGAAGATGAATGAGTACTTTTAAGTCTTTTGAGACGTTATTTTTTATAATCAGAGTTCTCAATGTCTATTCTGCTTCCCCTTTACCTAATGCACTAGGTTTTTTAAATAATTCTGCTTATTCTGTATGAGACTGCTACAATTTTATACACAATAAATAAATATATGATTTAATTTTATTTTTTGTTTATTTCTCCATCTACTAATAAAAGATAACGCAAAATAAAATTCAATAACAAGAGAAACTAAAACAAAAAACAAATATTAAAATTACGTGATTAGGTGGCAAACTAACATTTTTCTTTCATTGTAACCAACCTCTAAAACCACTAATGAATATTATAGCACTAATGTTTTAAAAAATCACCTTTTTTTATGCACTTTTTTATTTGGTAAAATTCTTTTCTTATTTTATATTCTATGACCAGGAATATATTCTAACCTTGTAACGATTTTACGGTGAAGAACGAACATACATCTAACGAAGAAGATTTAATTAAGAGAATATGTCAGAACCATTGTGACAGGTCGAGAGAATTTTTTTTCTATTCTCTAAACTCTAAACAACAGCGCGTATTTATTGCACAAGCATGTCAATGTCGTAATGTTTAGAAATAAATAACGGCAAGAAAAAAAAAACATTATGTTTCGTGCAATATAAAAATAAGGTAAGTATATAATTTTTGCTTATGTAAAATCCCAAAAAGAAATTCACGATTTTTTTTTTCCATGTTTGCATGGCGCTCTCCCTTATTATTAAGTGATTGCCGATGCAAAAGAGGAGTTACCACTATAATCTAGAGATCACGAATTACACGATTTCCTGCCGATAAGCTGCCGACAATTACCGTTACAATTTCTAAATACCGAAAATGACCGAGCTTGCGAAAACTAAAGTAAATTACGGTTAACTGTGAACTCTGAGTGACTGAAATCACACCATTGTTCCTAATAGGTGAGGGAGATAAAATTACGGCTTGCCACCAACAGAGATGTAAAGCTGAAAAAGCGCGGCAGGTAGGTTTGGGTCAACAGCAATACGATATTCACGTAATAGTAGTAAGTGTAAAAAGTATAAAGTTTATGATGGTGACATTCAATAAATTATGTAAATAACGCTTTCAATGTACAGGTAACTTCTTCAATTTGGTTAAATAAAAACATTGTTTGCTTTTTTAATTTGAATAAACGAAGATTCGAGACACTGCATCTCGCAGAAACAATTCGACACTTTATTAAACACAATCTTTGACATTTATGCATTTCGTGTACAACATTTTCATTTGCATTGACGGCAAATAGCCTTGACCAAATAAAAAAAAATACTTTAGTCTTTGTTCAAAACAAATTAGTAATAGAAAAAAATTTATGCTATATTTGGAAGATGAACGTGTTTAAGATCATCCTACGAAAACAACAAGAGATATGGATAAAAAAAATGGATGTTTTTCATTCAGAATAAAAGGCATTTTTTCAGGAATTCCAACATTTAACAAGGCCATAATTGACGGATATATTGTAAATGTCACATCCATGGCACAGCAATATTAGGCCTGTTCATAAAATAATCACAAACTAGTCAGAGCGAATTCTATACTGTGAAATCAGTCAAGAAATTGTTTCGGATTTGTTTTAGCCAATAGAATCGCGTCGAACTAGTTTGTGATTCCTAGTTTGTCTATTAGCAGAAACAGACCTATATTTAGTATCTTATAAGAAACTCATACTGAGAGAAATAAATTGGAAAAATTCAATGATTATTGGAATTCAATAAATATTTATGCATTTTGACATATGTATACATACCTTACGATGTTCAAATTTCAGCATTTAAAACAACAAAATTTGGAGTTTTAACCAAATTCTAAAATTTATTAGGTCAATTTAGATAATGTAACATTATATTATAATGTTATTATTATGCTTTACATATAGCTTTAAAAAAGTACAAAATAAGTATGATAAGGATAAATACAATATAACTAAACATAGCACAGTAGACATGTATGTATACACACTGGTTAATTCACATATTATTTCCCAAGGACGAAGACGGTAACAAAATTAACCAACCTGACCTATAGATGGCGGTAGTAGTTTGAAAAAAATTACCTGGTGAAAAGTGGCAACCTTGGAAAACATGTTTCAAGTGTCAACGCGCCACATTGTTTAGTATTTTTTGGAGCTATCAGAAATAATCTCAGTAAATGTGTATACATGAAAAAAATTGGTGACCGTGATGTACTTCAATACCTTCATTTGAAAGGTCTCAGTCCAACTAATATTCAAGACGAGCCGGATTCTACTCTGTTGGAGTCTGCTCCTTCGTTTACGACTATAAAGAGTTTAAAGGAGCTGCCAAGACGAACACCGTAGTGGTCGACCAATTGTGGTGTCCACGTCAGAAACGGTTAAGAAAATCCACATGATGGTATTGGATGATCGTGTGCGTGAAGGTGCGTGAGATAGCTGAAATGATTTTAGCATTTTAAAAAGTGCTATACGTCGCATATTTAACGAAAATTTGAAGATGAGAAAGCTATGCGCAAGATGAGTGCCGCCTTTGCTCACAATGGAACAAAAACAGCTTCGTGAAGATGTTTCAATATAGAGTGTTTGGCGATGCTTCACCGCAATAAAGCCGAGTTTTTGCGCCTGAGACAAAGGAACAGTCAAAGCAGTGGACTGGAATTAGAGAATCGTGTCCAATGAAGGCGAAGACAGTTCCATCTGCAGGCGAGGTCATGGCGTTTTTCATGTTTTTTGGGATGTGCCTGAGATAATTTTTATTGATTATCTTCAAAAAGGAAAAACAATCGACGAGTATTATATGCTAACTTATTGCAGCGTTTAAGTGATGAGATTAAGGAAAAAAGGCCGCATTTAGCGAAAAAGAAAGTGTTGTTTCATGAAGACAATGCACCAGTTCATACATCCACAAATTGCGATGGGCGAAATCAATGAATTAAATCCTTCGGATTATTTTCTATTTCCAAACTTGAAAAAATTGCTCGGTGGTAAAAGATTTGCCAATAATGAAGAGGTGGAGTGTGCCGTTGATGGCTATTTTAAGGAGCTAGACAGTTCTTACTATAAACAGGGTATAGAAGCTATTGAATATCGCTGGGAAAAGTGTATCGAGGTAAAAGGAGATTATCTTGAAAAATAAAGAAAATTTTTCCAAAATTTGTTGCGTTTTCGGTCGGCTAATTTTGGGACCGCCCTCGTACTTGAAAGAAATCAAGAACATTCTGTCACAATATTTTTTTTTTGTCTATTTCTTCCAATTAAATAAAAAAAGAAAAACACGAGCAGAACGAATGATTTTTATTTTAATTGTATTTTGCTGTTTTTTTTTAATAATTTATTAAATTCTGAATATAACCTCCTTATTTATGCTCATCATGCAATAAATAACTTCATTATGACAGAAGCGCAAATTACTTACTTTTAAGTAGTCTTTGGAAATGTAGCTAATGTGTAAAAAAAAACAATTATAATCAAATATGAGTTTATTTACGTCACTTGAAACAATAGTTTAGCGATTAGCGAATAATTTATTTTCAGTTTTACTAGGTTAAACGTTTAAGAATGGCTTTTACAAACAATAAATTTAAAATTTGATTTCACCAACGATTTTTTTAAAAATTTATCTAAAAAACATTTTATTTGCTTTGAAACAGATAAAATAAAATGTTCAAGTAACAATAAATACTTTACTGTTAACTATATATTATACCCTTGCGAAATTTGAAAAAAAGTTCTCCTGCACAAAGGTAATTCATTATTTCTTAAGAGAAATTTATGTGAACGTAAATCTGAAGTTTATAAGCTTCATAAATTTCCGTTTAGAATAATATTTAAACACCCTTTAATAATCATAAACCGTAATTAAATGAGACAGAAAACAATATTTGCTATATAATATTGAAAGTGCATACATGGATTTATATAAACCCATTTGTGAAAAGCCATAATTTATATGTCAATTTTTAAATGAAATCATATATTAATTATGATCAAAAGTTTCTAATCCAAACCACAGACGTGGGTCATTCACACAACTTAACTCTTTTTATTTACAAAACAAGTGAAAACTATAGATAGTAAAATAATCAATTAAATGCCGCTGCACTTACGATGTTTACTACAATTGAATTTCCCCGAAAAAAAAATAAAGTAAAAAATATGTACTTACATTCAAAAATTGTGATACCAAAAAAAAAATGTTTCGAATTCTTGCATAGAATAATCACGTATATTTACAAAACCAAAGGCACAGTTACAGGACTTGTTTGTGAATAACCGAACTCTTAGACTAGCATTAGGAGGACTGAAGACATGCATGCAGCGTTTGTGGGAGCTAAGCCCAGGTTCGGCTCAGTGGAAGATCTCGAGATGAACCAAAACACACAATTCACTCTCTCCCGCGCATAAACAGAAGGTAGAAGCGTACTATAAAATTTCCTAATCAACCGGCAACCTTTCACAATACTCACACGCATAAGTTAAACAAGAGAAGAGACGCGAAACTTCGTCGCTGAGTGCACAAAAGCCGCGAGATTGCTAAAGTTCACTCGACCAATGCACAATCCGGGACAACAGCCTAGGTATATTACTAGTATAGCAACGTGCGTGCCGATTATCACCGCTAAAGGATCTTTTTAACTGCACCGACACCGACGGACGGTGGTCTAAAAACCACGAAGAAACATTTAAAAGAATTAAAGCATTTAATTTGGATATCAGCAATGTTAATTGTTGACTTTCCTGCATATCTAGAACGTATACGAGAGTAGATCTGGATTAGAAAGTGATGAGACAGATTCATTCAGTTGATATTTATGGGTATTCATTTATTATATCACCATCTGTTCATCCGTATCTACTTCTAACTAATCTATGAATAATGCATAACTTTTAATAACGCTATCATAACTATTTCTAAAGATGAAGTACAAAACGCATCTTCTATTCATTTCATTCATTTAAAAAAAATACAATAAAATGTAGAATGTGCATTTTCTATATCAATCCAGCTTATGCTAGCGGAAGAGGAAGAAACATCACTTAAAATATCGATAAACTGCAAATCCTAAATCTATCTTTTATGTTAATTAATCACATCAAATTATTACCAACAAGAAAAAAAATATTTAAAATTACATAACCTAAAATTTGCAACATCCATTCCAAAAATTAACTGAATCTTAACTTTTTTTATGATACATTAATACATCCATATCGATAAATTTTAAAACAACGATGCATATTTGTTTAGACAATTCGCATGAACCCCACGTAAATGTATTTGCACATAAACAAAATGAAAGGTAAAAAAGAAAGCACCAATCAATTAGTGGGAAAATTGAGATGCAATGTACGCAATCTTTTAGCATAAATAAAACGGATATTGTATTGAATAATAAATAATACATGATTGGATGTGCAATACAGTGAACAGCTCGTATTTAATTCCTTATTAATAAAATTAATTCCCTTATAAATAATATATTGAATTATGAATAACCGCAGGCATTTTTGTTTAAAGTTTAACCTACCGGCTCCATTAATAGATAAAAGGTACAAAATGCAATATAAAGACATAATGAGAAAGAAACTGATATTTACCTTTGGAGAATGCCGATTCGGGAACACAATTCCGTACACATGGCGATCGAAATACGGAAATTATTACCTAACTTTCGCAAACGCAAACCGAACATTATCACAAAATCACTTTTCTCCATACTTTTTTCTGCGTAAATTCAACGCCGTTTCGAACTTGTTATTACACGCTTGACGTTAGTCAGAATATGTAACCTGAAAATTCAAAATTTCCCATAGGGTGAAATTAACACATAACTTGTTTCTTTAAATAATGACGACATATAAATAATATTTTCTGGTTTAAATAGCATTTCAGTCTACCAGTAAAATATAAATTATTTTTTTTTTTCATTTCAAACGAGAAATGTATGTCCCTCAAATCAATTCTTCCAGAGTTTGACTGAATTAATAGTAATTAAACACTGTTTTAATTAATATAATACACCAATTAGCGATATTAACATACGTATAAACTATTTTATTACAACGTATGTAGGTACAATATTAAGCAAAGATATAGGTACATACGTCAATTAACTTTAATATAATATATTGTAATTTATAATGAAATTACCCTCACACTCTCTATTATTTCACAAACTATAAACCATTATCTGATTGTTAAGCCAAGAATATCACCATTGTCTACTTTTTTTCTCATACCCAATATCTCATTCGCCCGATATTGTTTATAGAATGTAAGGTTGAATTTTACATTTGAGGGTCGGAATGTGCAGGTATTGAAATTCGTAGACACGCAAAAAGTGTGCAGTTATTTTAGTAGGTTAAATATTTAAAGATAGGTATATAGAAAGGTCGTTTCACACCACGGTTATTGGTATCCTTTTTGTTACGTGTGTTGTATACACGTGAAAAAAATTATCTTAATTAGTCTAAAGAAAGAAAAAAGCTACTTATACAGTTACAGGTGGTAGTACTGTTGATTTTAATCGAAGGGAAATTTGATTTTAATAAATATACCTATAAAATTAACAACTAACGATTATTTCATCAAATAAATTATGGTAAATTACACACGGATGTAATGTTTATAAGTAAACTTGCACCTTAAATGTCAAAAGCTTCTGGATAACATCAATAATGATGTCACACCGTGTTTTATATGAACGTACGTAAGTTAAAAAAATACCTTTAAAAAACTTACATTATTAAATTAATGATCTTGTATTCAAGTACGATAACATCGAATATAATCACACTTTTTAATAGATATGAACATCTTCGTTTTTTCTTGTAATATTCGAATATATAATAAAATAATCTTTAGTTGTTTTAAACCAATAAATTGATAAAATTAATAGTTATGTTTGTATTAAGCATCGTATTTGGGTATTAATGGCGTAAAAAAGCTTTTATGGTCCAAGACGTAATTTTGACACTTTTACCTTGTCAATAAAGTCAAATAAGTTATCACTTTTATTACGTTTGAAAATAAAATAATTTAATTTTTCTTTGTTAATAGGTGAAATCAAAATTTTTAGCGCGAACCCTAAAACGAATTGACTAATAACAATTATAATTTTACATTATAGAATGCACAGAGCTAAACACTAAAAATATAATCGAGAGCAATTTTAATGCTATAGAAAGTCCATGGGAACCTACAAGTAAAGCTCTTACCCCCAAAATAGGTATCCTTTGTTAATTTTATTCTTTATATAATTGCATCCTTTTCTATCTTTGGAATGTTGCATTTTTTTCTAACCCCCCCCCCTATTCTATAAATTTCGATAAATAACGAACGTTATTCAACGAATTTCGTTAAGGTATAGATTTTCTAATGACGTTCGTTGTTTTCCAATTCTATAAGTCGTAACGTAAGACTTATAGAATTGGCCTGTGTAGGCGTAACTGACTAATATTTTTTAAGTGCGGAATACATCTGTAACTGTCAGTATGATGTCAATAATATCATCTGACATGTTCCATATAACAGAATCGTGGGCTGACCCTGGATATCTAGCATTGATATTTATTATATTAAGATTACTACCACACATAATTTGACAGTTTAAACTATGGTATTGCTTTCGATCTAAAAACAATATTGCTGCAGCTTCTGGATGGTTTGCTGGAGGAGACTTGATTGCTATGTGTATACAATCAATTTTACCTACCACCCTAGGAAAATTTTTTATAAAATCCTTTAACCCATTGCATTTGCTATTGTGTGCTTGGATATTAAATATATTTTTGTAGAAAATTATTATTCACTATTATCAGAACTTTCGGTGACGGCACGACTGACAGCAGATTAACTCATGGATCAGTGGAGGTCTTTGCTTACAGATTTCTGATAACTTCTATGGGCGAAGAAATGTATGGCACTTTAAAATCGAAGCACCTTTGAAATTTTTGTTGTCCTCACACTGTCTGGCATCAGTAGTGTTAACTCCAAGAAAAGTTCTCTAGTAGTTTCAAGCGAAAATCTATAGAATGGCCTAATTTTTTTTTTAGATTCCCATATCTATTCTACGCGATTAAAGCGCGGGCTGCTACCTGAGAGGTATTTATCTTCTATAGTGAACGCGGACCTAGGTGGATCGTGGACTAGGCATACCAACTTTTTCAATAGGGTGCGTTCCAGTTGGACTTTCTGCGTTCTGCCGAGTTGGGGCGTAAGCGGTCATTAAACGACTATTTAATTGGTTGGGTGAACGGACCCTGGCTTTCTAGTTATATTCTAATATGCTGAGACACGAAATTATGTGAATAGGTACCAAATAATTGAAAAATTCAGATACAAATTCATAAATGTTTGTGCATTGTGCATAACTAATTTAATATCCAGGTAACGGTAACACGGCAGTTTTCGTTAAATATCAATCGTATAATTACGACTTTCATTACGGATTTATCCTATGGAATACGAAAACTAACGATTTTCGTTATATGAACGAAATTTCGTATGTTAACGTTCGTTGCGCGGTAACGAAGTCTTACAGAATAGGGGTATACAATTTAGCTACCTTTTATTTATTGAAAGCCGCGCTTTGGTGATAAATATTTTTTGAAATGGTATTTTTAAACCGGTATTTTTCAAGAGACGGGACGTCAAACCAATGTGATGAATCAACAATGATATTTAGAGGTTAAGTTCAACGATAGATCTTAGACTTTTGTTTTAAAAAGTAAATTCTTAATTTGTACGGAATTCAACGACAAAAAATGCTAATGAATTGTTCTTACTAAGCTTTATTTAAAGTTTATGTCAAGTAACGCTGTTTGCAAATATCCCATGAATTTGTACTGCGAAATTAGAAATAATTTTTTTAATATACTTAGAATTAGTCTAAAAAGTCACAATTATTTTTGTATTATGAAATTATAATAAAAGAATATTTCAATAAAATAAACTTACCTCAGGGAAACAATTTGCGCATGCCCAATTATGACAAAAATTATAAACTTCTGGATATACCTATATATAAAATACTGATAATATTGAAAAATCAAATTACTAACACAAATTGTAGGGAAAGGTTAGAGAACAGAGTAAAGACACGAAAAAAATCCGAATTTTATTAATTAATAAGTAAATTTAATACAAACGTTTTTACAGAACGAAACCACTAAAAACTAAATTAATAGAAATCAATAGGAATAAAGCTGAATTTAATAATTGTATATCTTGAAACAATTATTTTGTATAGCAACAAACGAATGAATTTCTCTCAACCACATATATGAAAAATACTTGTAGAATTCGTAGAAGTACAATATCGCTAGTGTAAAAAAAAATATAAAAAAAAAACACAAATATTAAAGAAGTTTCGTATACCTTAAAATATATCTGTGAAGGTAGTTTTATTTTATAACAATTAGATAGAATTAATAATGCGTGAGCAATACACGATTGCTTCTGGAAATAAAAATTTTCATTCTGCATAAAACCTCGTTAGAGTGTAAGTAAAAGTATCGAATATGAAAAATAAGAATTAATAAACCGAAACAAAATTAATAATAATTTCTTTATACACAATTTCAAGATATACAATTATGTATATTAATTATTTAAAGTTAAAAAGATCAATTTGCATTATACTTAAGTCTTGTTAAACGACTCGCTAAGAATAATTAATAGTTCCAATAATTAATTTTATAAAATTTGAAGGAAAGATATTAATGCAGCATTTACAATAAATTAATATAATATCTAAAATTTTCCGAAGATTAAGAACAGTAAAATCTAATAAAAAAATCTAAAATGCAACCACATACACTGCGTGTATAATTACTACATTACCATATCAATTAAAATAGAAATAATTAAATCAAATTAATAATACTCGAAAGTGCCAGTCGCGAATTCGTTGTTAAAATATTCTCTCTATAAGACAATTTAACATTTCCAACTTAATTATGTACGCTAATCTCTGTCTAACATCGAAGCATGTATAAAAATCGTTAGAAACCAGCTACCACATTAAAAGATCACATTGTTATCTTTCCTTTTTTAAGTAAGACTAGATCGCGTTAAAAATGGGCGATGAATCCATTCTTATTGATCGCTCCACCCCCTAAAATAGGGCGACTATTGTCATCGTGCCCCAATGGATTCTCCATAAGCATCTTGGTGATCTCGTAACCAACAGTGTAAACTAGTTCGTAGCCGTCTTCTACCATATGAACTTTGGGATGGACTAAATGTCTAAAGGAGGAAAATACATATTTTTATTTTAAATTATTGGAATTACCATCGATTACCTAATTTTCTCATAGCTGACAGAGTTAGTCCCTAACCACTCGATCGGGCAAGGCACGTTGGGCTGTCCACGATTTGTATTGATCAATTTTGCGACGCCTTGGAAATAATTGGTGCCCCTCACGTTAAATAACAAAACTATGAAAAAGCCTTCCTGAAATTCGAAACATAAAATACACCACTTACGTTTAAAATCTTCTTCTCTTGACTAGTATAAGTATTTTGATATTTGTTCTTATTGGTCAGTTAATAATAATAATTTAGCTGAAGTGTGTTTTAGGCGCAAGACGAAATAACTGATATCTCACAGCGAAGTTTCGATCAGAAATGGATTTAGCCAACTGGAGCGATAAGAATGAGATAGACTTACTCGACCGAAGAACACGTGCAGCTGAAATATATCTGCATAGCGATAAAATTTACTATTTTATAAAAAATGAGAAATATAAACACACTTATAAAACCGACAATGAAAAACGCAATTGCAATTCGAGGAAGTATCAGAGGAAACCATTCACAAAATAATCCTATAATTAAAAAACAATACTGCACCAGGATATGACAAAATAACTACAAAGATATTAAAACAAAACAGAAATAAATTAGCACCAATATTGGTAAAATTAACCAACAACATTATAAAAAGTGGACATAATCATACCTATCCACGCCTTCGATACCGTTAGTTCGAGAAGAGTGCACCATCTCGTATGCTCGGATGAAGAATGAAGGCGGAAAAACAGTGCATGGCAACGCTTGCTATACGTTGCAATTTTTTTTTTTTGTGTATACATACATTTTGTAAACTGTATAGTTTGTGTTTGTTTAAATAAATAATTGTTCAATCAATCATACATAATTTAATTGTATAATTAAATAGAATATGTTTTTAGAAATGTACTTACTGTACTTATAAAATTTAAAAACATTTTTCATATTTGACCAACAAAAAAATCAAACCTACACATTTTACAACGCATCTTTGTACAAACACAAATCAAACATTTCATATTAAAACAAAACAATAATGATTTTATCATTTATCACACAAAAACGTCATTTTATACAATCCCTTAAAATTTTATAACAATAATGTAACTTGAAAAAGGTTCTAAAATAAACCAAAACGTTCTTTTAAAGAAACAATTGTAGACTGTATATTATTATTACTAAGTGACCAAAAAACCAAGAAAAACAAATATCAAAAATATAGCACGATTTAATAAAAATAAAATTATTTCTTTACCATAAACAAACGGAATATTTTCTTTTCCGTTTGCGGTGAGAAGTTCCATGTCCCTTGCGAAACACTTATAATGATGTTACGAATCTCTGTCGGTCTTATAACGAAGAATCTCGCATTAGTAGGTATTATTATGTTCTTCGGCGCTATAGCGTTTATCAGAATGGGGCTGGCGGTTTCGTTAAAGTTAGTCCTGTTGTTTTGACTAGCCGGCTGTTCGCCTCTCCAGGAATTCTGCGCACTGCAGCCACCACTAGCACAACCTCCGTAAAAATTATTACGTCCGGCGGTCCTGTAAGGATGCCTTCCGTATCTCACACCGTGAGGATTAAATTCGTCATTCCTTTGATGGTGGTGATTGTTATGGCCGTTCAGCCTCATCGTTTTATTATGCCCTCCTAACTGGTTATTTTGATTCGGTAGGGATTCGCTGGCTTTTTGATATATAAACAAAGGACGATCGCCCACTCCGGGCGGGTGGAATAACCCTTTCGACGAGTCCTCAGCGGAGAGCATATTATCGAAAGTTTCCAATATCATCTCTTCGTTCCTATTGAATTTTAAACGCGGATTTTTCACCTTGCGTTGGATCAGATCGTCCAGGAGTACGCGGAATTTCCAAATGTAGGGGGAAGTTATGATAATTTGTAATTTGTCGTCGATTATTATCAAACCGTTTTGCTCGTCGTATTGCAAGGACGATCCGCAACAAAACACAACCTAAATTAATAAAATTATTTATACACGATTATATTATTACGATGTCAAATATTATTTATTTAGTATTATTTGGATAAATTCAAAAGGCTGTACTGATTTGCAATAGAAAAAGGGTAATAAGTGCTGAAATGGAGTTTTAAACACATTTTTTATGTGAGAAATTATATTTATCTTCTATCACTAATTATACGTAATTGCCAATACCTTTGCCGTTCAGGAGGATAAACCCGATATCGCTAAATAAGCGATAATTTTGTTGAAATAATTTCAAACTTCCATAAGTCTGCTGAAAAAGAAAGTAACAGCGCCTACTTAGTCTCATTTGAGGTGCATATGTCACCCCGTAAAATGATGCAAGAGTACTAAGAATTCTTGTAAATTTTAAATACGAGAATGTGTTATCCTAGGTTCCAAAAACTTAAAACATAAAGTTGTGAATTTAAGCGTGAGAATTTCCCGATAACTTAAAATATTGTGAAATTTTAGGGCAAAATACAATCAGGATTACCGTGCTACCCGAAGTTAATAAGAATTATAAAGAGCTTGTAAAAGAATACTTGAAACAGAGTGTAATAAGTTGTTATGGTACAAACATGTAACTAACTTCAGTCAGTGGTTAGAGTTAATGGCGGCTACATGTAATACCGAATAATAAAGAATATATCATACCTATCACTAGTATTTATTATAAACAACATATGACACAGAGTAATAAGTAAAAATGCTATATCGGAAGAATTTATCACCAAACAAGGTGTGAGACAGGGAGGTAGTTTAAGCCCGCTTCTGTTTATTACCTTCATGGACGAGATATTAAGAGATGTAGAAGGAAAGACCAAATCGTTATATATTATATATAATCGGTATCGCTGAGTGCGCCTTTGCTGATAACGTTGCGTTAATAACTGGAACGGAAAAAGACTTGAGAGAAAATCTAAAAATAAGGAAACAAACTTTAGAGAAATACGGAATGAAAATTAATAAATCGAAAACTAAAATAATGGTCATTTCGAAAGAAAGAAAGTCAGTGGAGGTGGCGATAGAGGGGAAGCTGATAGAACAAGTGAGCAGTTTTCAGTATTTAGGAACAGATATAGAAGAAAGAGGAAAACATGAGATTGAAATTAATAACAGAATAGCAAAGGCGAATAGAGTTTATTATGCTTTAAACAAGGGTATGTTAAACAAAAAAGAAGTATCAAAAGAAACAAAGTTGAAAGTATATAAAGCTGTGTATCGACCGATTCTCACATATGGGTGCGAGTCCTGGGTGCTAACGAAGCAAGAAAAAGGCAAAATTGGTGCAGCAGAGATGAAGCATCTCAGAAAGGTTAGCGGAATAACGAAATTGGACAAAATTAGAAACGAAGTTATACGTGGAGAACTAGAAATTGGGTCCACCCTTACACCATTTTGGGTAGAATGGAAATGATTATATGTATTTATCCTATAATCCCATTTATTTTAAGGTATTCTGAACATGGATGTACTCCCACTACTGCTTAGTATCTACGTTCACGGGTGGAAGGCGTTTTACATTTTCATTTACATCTTTTTTTTTGCTCAAGCATTTTTTTTTCAACAGAAGAGATGTTTGTTAAAAAAATACTTCTTGTGCAAGGTAAACACCAAACAAGTATTAATATAATGTTTTATTATGCACAACACTTTACACTGGGTGGAACTGAGCCAAGTAAACGGCGGGAAAGCATCTAATCTCTTATACGTTCCCCCACAATATCTAACAGCGATGTAGTAGAGCAAAATAGTAATTGGGGAAGTATGTGTGCACCTAACATAATCAGCAGTGGGACTCTGTGCACTATCGACGTCGACTCTCGCCTTATGTCGACCTTAATCGGTACTCTGTGATGATATTTACTATCGTCATCGCTTCCCCCACCACAGCGAAACATTCGATTTGAAGCGAGAGCCAAGGGTGTATAGCCCGTTTTCCGAATATTGCTGAAGTGGAAGCGATAGTGACACAGGGTACCGTTGCAGATCTATTTTATATCGTCTTGCGCAGTTAGACCGTTGACAAATACATTTTTTGTCTTGAGCAATGCAGTGTTAAAAGATATTTTTATAATTTCAACTAAATAAAGTTCTACTCCAAGTCAATACAATAACTCCATATTTTATCCAAATAACAGAAATCTACTAAAAGAGAAATATTGTCGTATTATTTACCGTAGCTGGTGTAATCGCCGTAACATTTTTAATATTGCACATAGCTCCTAGCTTGGATATTTCTTCGAAAACGCACCACAGCTCAGAGTTAATAACGACATTCCTCAGCGAAGACGATGTGTGCATTATGACCTTACTCTCGTTACTTGAAAATACGATTTTAAATAAAATCTTCATTACACAGCGAAGAATTATTAACTTACATTGTAATAAATTTATCGGCATTCGGGAACGCTACATTCGGATACAATCCAGAGGCTAATACAGCTTTTACTAGCGGCCAATGATCAGAATATCGTGACAAATCTTGCATAGTCTCCCTGCTGTTCGGAGGCACGAACCCGCACGCCCTCAACTGTCCGAGCAAATGATTCCTGGTCACCATGATCATCTCCATGGCGCCGTAGCTGATGAAAAATTCTTGGCAGAATTGTCTCTCTTTCCGTTGCTGTTTAGATTTCTGCGTGTATATTAAACATTTGAATTGAAAAACATAATTTTTTGATTTCGTAGAAATACCTGCCATCCTTGAAAAGCTTTTAAAAAACACATATGATCACTAAGACTGCCGAAGGATAAAGATTTACGTTTGGAATTCGCTTGACCTTTTTCCAATCCAACTGAAGGTAAAATAAACGGCTCCCTAGTAAAATCAATGTTGTATTTTAAAAAAATAATAATAAATTTACTCACTTATGTGCTAAAGTAGCAACGATTGTCAAAATTGGATCGATGCATTTGAATATTACAGAATAAATCAGCATTTTTCCCAAATGGGGCTCCACTGATAATTGCAATAAATGCGACCCTAAGCGAGTTAAATTCTCATTCTGATCTAAGGCGCCCAAAGTTACCAAGCCGTTAATGGCAGTGCTGATGGAAGTCTTAGCCGGCTGCTCCATGGCTTTCAGTAAAAAGGATTCGATCGAAGTATCGCAGGGAGCCAACAATTTAGTTTGCAAACACAATTCCTGTATATAAGATTAATTAATAAATTGCGAAGTGAATGATTTTTAGTATCTTACGTGCAGAGGGGTTCTTAGAATTTCAGGAATCGTGTGGATCTGTAGTGATTCGTACCGTTTCTTCGAGAACATGTGGAAACACATGCCAGGTTTGGTACGGCCAGCTCGACCTGCTCTTTGCCTGACGCAAGCCATCGAAGCCCATTTTGTTACTAAGGATGAGGTGCCACCGATCTAAAAATAATGTTGAAATAAAAGACTCTGCAGTTGAATGCTGCAACGATTTCCTAATAAAAAAGATCCATAAAATAAATGGAGTAAAGAAATAATAGACATGCACAAGAAGATTAAAATAATTAATGTAGTTTGGGCACATAGACAGAACCATAGACGAATACTTATTTTTGTCTGCCCACGCATATATAAAATCTATTTCGTCAATTAATGGAATATTAATTCTCGTATACACTACCGGCCAAAAATAAGGGATCACTGCGGAAATTACAAGAAAGTGCTACATGTTTTGTGAAACTAAAGATATATTCAAAGGAGAACATATTTTTTTTTATAAAACAAACATTTGTTTTTATAAAATATAAGAATATTTATAATAGAAACACAGAACCACCTCCATGCTTAACAGTTGGTGCAACACATTCAGGCAGCATCCTTTCACCAGCTCTCCTTCTAATAAAAATGCGCTGATTACTACCGAATACTTGCAATTTACTTTCGTCCGTCCATAGCACTTTTGGTACGACCTCAAAACCGTAAGAAACGATTGGAATGGGCAAAACAGCATAAAGATTGGGACATGGATATGTGGCCAAAGGTGCTATGGACGGATGTAAGCACATTTCAAGTATTCAGATAGAAAGAGAGCTGGCGAAAGGATACTGCCTGAATATGTTGCACCAACTGTTAAGCATGGAGGTGATTCTGTGCTTGTGTGAGGTTCATTTTCCTTTGATGACGTCGGGGATATGCATCGAATTGAAGGAATTTTGAAAAAAGAAAATTATCGAGACATTTTGTAACACCACGCAATTCCTTCGGGAGTAAGATTAATTGGTGAGGAGTTTTACTTGCAGCAGGACAATGAGGACAAACACAACTCCCGACTTTGTAAATATTATGTGCAAGAAAAAGAAGGTGTCCTCATAAATATGGTCAATCATTGAGTTGTTATGGGATGAGTTAGGTAGAAATGTACGAAACGGTTGTACAACGTCCCAGAAGCAACTCTGGGAACAATTAGTGAATGCTTGGACAACTATACCAGTAGATATCCTCCAGAAATTAGTCTCAAGATTTCCAAAAATTTGCAAAAAAATTATACAGTGCAAAAGCGGTTACTTTCAAGGACAATAAAATAATAAATATTATTCGTTTCTATGTTTTTATGATAAATATTCTTGTATTTTATAAAAAATAAATGTTTGTTCTATAAAAAAATATGTTTTCCTACACTTTTTTCATTTTTAAAATCTATTTTATTTTGACATAAATAAATTTTCACTACAACAAACAAACAATGTGCAATTTTTCTTACAGTGTGAAATCATTTAAAATTACAGTTAAAGCAGAAAAGCATTTATTTAAACAAACACATAATTTTCTATTTAGACAAAGTAGTAGCTAATCGTTTACTTACTTGAACATATTTTTGAGTATATTAAATTTGTGTATAAAAGATTTTGAATATAAAGTGATAATAAAAGAATTCGGGTGTGTTAAAGTTGAAATAAAATTTCTTTTCAACCGCAGGAAAATTCTTTTTTAAAAAATTGCGCTATATATGTATAACCTATTTTGTGGGATATATTTCTACCCTGGTTCACTTATGGATGCAAATTGTCTGAAAAAAATAGCAACTATTCATTTATTTGAAATGAAAATTTTAATATGCGTCTCAACTTAGCAAATTTTGACTTTAATTTAGACTTCCATTGACAAAAAAAATAAAATACTAAAGAGATAATATCCCTTGGATTATTAAAAAAATTCAGAAGATTTCGCGTTGGCTAATATTGAGTGTAATTGGTGTATTAAATTAACTGATAAAGTATATAATATTACTTGTTACTTCATTTAAATACAAAATTTTTAATATAGACGAATTGCTATATAAAAAAAAAACAAATCCAAAGGTTTAAAGTAAAATATTCCGATAAAAAATGTTTTATTGTTAGTATTTTTCCTGTAGATGTGATCTCCAACGATTTTTAATCCTGAAAAATCGTTCTGTTTAATTACAAGAAAATGTTTTTAGGCAGAAAAAGGGTGATAACAATCAAATAAATTCCGTAAATATTAGTTTGCAACCAAATATACATGGTACAAAACTCCTTTACAAGAGTGACCTATCAATTCATCTATGACAGAACGAAGGAAGTTAGAACAGCAAAAGTATTATGTGATATAAGAACCAGTGGCGTAACGCAAAATCGCCCCTCAGATGGCTGCCCCTCTCGCGTAATTTACGCCACTGATAAGAACTAAGAAAAAGAATTAGAAAACAAGATTAGGAACCAAGAATTATGTTATAAACTGAGAATAATACTAAAAAGAAAAGATTAAAACGGATTCAAACATTACAAAATCTTACCGATTCATATGTTTTCTCTTTAACTTTCCCCGAATCAATCACGAATACGACATCGTCCAAAGTGATGCTAGTCTCAGCCACGTTAGTCGACAAGATAATCTTCTGCTTCTGAGGGCAAGGCACGAATACCTCATGTTGGGCACTTATATGCATGCCTCCATGTAACATGCACACTTTAATCTTCTCCTGGTTAATCTGGGAGTTGTAAATCTTATCGCAGCAACTGATGATGTCATCGTACCCCGGTAGAAAGATGAGTATACCGTCTTTACAGCTGATTTTCGTCTGGATGTAAAGTATGATGGCCACAATCAGCTCGTGGTCGATCACATCGTCCGAAACGGTCCTGTCATAGATCTCTGTCAATTGCGCATTCTTCAGACGGTGCTCTGATTCACTCGCGAACCATTCGAGTAGTTCTACGATTTCTGAATGTCTGAAAGAGGAAGCGTACCCGGATGCTGTGTAGCCGTTCTTGCATTTGAAAGTGACGTCAGCTCCTGCAGATTTAATGTGGTAAAAAGAAACGATTGGAATTAATACAAAATAAATATTATTTAAAATATTTAGTTCCGTATTTATATTAACTTTTTCCCGTCATCTATCTTAACTAGATTAAAATGATGGAAGAACCGCTTAAAATATCTTCCAGATGTGTTGTTTTAAGTTACAACTTATTTGTTATTAAGTGGGAAATTACCTTAATGAACCCTAAAAGTTATTAAAAAAAAATCGTGTTCTCTATCTTTAAATTCAATTGTTTTCCAAATACTTGAATCTTATTGTTCATGAATTGATCTTAAAGTTTGTAACTTTAGAAATTGTTGTTGTAGAAAAAAAAATCAAGTGACCTTGAAGTTAAGTTAAGTTAAGAAAAAATTAGAACACTACACATCACCTATATTTCATAATTGGCTTTTAGGTGTCTAGAAATTATAAACTAACAACTATTTTTTTTTAAATAAATAAGCACTTTTTATAGCAAATATTCTCAAATCAAGAACAGTGAGAATATTAAGGGACCTAAGTTGGACTCTTGTTGTATTCCAGATGTAGTGCGATAAATATAAGCTGTGATAAAACAACTCAAAAAAAATACTTAAGAAATGGTAAAGGAAATCGAGATAGAAATATTTGTAGCTTAAATACGATAAGTCGAAAAATTATAATTTCTTCAGTGCAGATAAAAGTTATTCCGAAGTTAAATTCCATGTGGTTAGTCAACTTATACAACTTTGGTGAGGAAATTTTATGCCCATAAATATTTTTTTATCTGTCAAATTAATTGGCAAAGTTCGTTTGCTTCGTTTTATGCAGGAGTATAAAAAATCTTCGATAAAAATCGGGTGATGGGAAATAACAAGAAATACTTTTAAAGCTTTTCTCTCGCACTAAGCATAAACGTATTAAATAAATTAAGCATTAAGTGTTAATAGCGCAACAGATACGTGATTGGTGTCTACTAAATGGACTATCTGTAAATACCGATAAGAGTAAAATTATGCGTTTTCATCCCATTGCATCTAACTATTCGGAAAGCATTTTAGTACGATTGCCGATCTGCTTGGTATTACTATGGACTATTCACTATCTTGGGACACTCACATTAATAGAATTGCTGGCAAGATATCTGGCTGCAGTTATGCCTTAAAAAGATTAAGAACACTATGCGACGTCAATGTATGTAAAATATTCTATTTTAGTAATTTTTTAAGTGTTGCAACATATGGCATAATCTGCTGGGGGACGCATCGCAAGCAAATAGAATTTTCTTACTACAGAAACGAGCTATTAGAAATATTTTTGGCCTAGGCTACAGAGACTCTTGTAAAAGCACCTTGAAAAACAATAATTTCTTAACGATACCCTCACTATATATACTTAAATGTGTCATGTATGTAAGAAAGCACATCGACAACTTTATAAAAATAATCGTGAATACACAACCCGATTCAAGTGCCGAAACATCGTTTATCTCTTTATGAATCAAACCCAACATATAAAGGAACCCTTTTTTACAATCATCTCCCTGAAAACATTCAAAGCTCTCCCACTATCAGTATTTTATATATACTAATATATATTGCAATCCAAACAGTTACCCATTAAATGAACTTCGCTAATTAAAAAACTCACTATTATTATTGTTATGGCAAAAAACTTTTATAAAACATACATCTTTCATAAGAACTATTTGTCAAAGATCTTGTATAAATAATCTTTGTCAAGGAACCTTTATAGTGTAACACCAGCCTTAATTTAACAGTTAGAGAACGCTTAAAACTAATATTATTTACTTATAGCAGAGTAATACATAAGCACCCGTCGAATAAGTTGCCTAACCCCAAACGATTAAAAATAAAGTTAAAAATATCTATTTTCATTCCTTACATTTTTTGAGTTATTTTTCCGTTGTATATATTTGAGTTAGACGATTTTACACATCTGGAATTTTCTTTTTATCATGTTTCTTGCAGATAACGAGAAAACGATAGTGGACGAGTGAATGTAGTCTGAAATACCCTGCACTTCCTCGATTTTTATTTTTTCTTTTTAGTATTTTATTGATTGATACTCACCCATATTTAACAGCGTCTCAACGATATCTTTCTTCCCTTTGGCCGCGGCTACAATTAAAGCTGTATATCCGAAGCAAACATCCGAATAATTAACAGGCACTTTATCGGTTATAATCAATTGTAAAAGTTGGGCAAAATCGTCTTCCCTACCGAAATTTATACATTGCAGCAGCGCCGTGTCCATCTCTTTCAATAAATTCGCATCCACGTTCTCCAATTCCACGCTCAATTGATCCCCCTTCATCACGTTTTCCATAGCGTCGGTCGTGTAATTTATCAAACTGAGGGTATCGTCCAAGAACCATTCGGCGATGGAGAAATTGCGTCCGGGAATCGAGAGGATGGACGGCTCCTTATCGAAGTATTCCATGAACGAGTCGACGTCCATCGTCGCAGACATTAATATCAATTTTAAATTGCCGTAATTGTTGAGGTTTTCCCTCAGATAGATCAACAGGAAATCGGTGAATTTATCCCGTTCGTGTATCTCGTCGATGATCACGTGCGTCACGTGACTTAAACAGTTCGTACCGGTCATTAAAGTTCGTAGTAATACGCCGGTGGTGCAATAGATTAAAGCGGTTTGCGGACCTAGCCGGCTCTCTAGTTTAATCTGATAACCCACGGTGCTACCTAAAGTTTCGCTTCTTTCGCTGGAAACGCGTTCGGCAATCGCGACCGTCGATATGCGCCGTGGTTGCGTGCAGATCACACGGCAAGGTTGTTTGAGTTCGCATGCATTCTCTAAGATGTATTGCGGAACTTGCGTCGTTTTCCCCGAACCCGTTTCCGCGGATATAATCGTGATTCTACTGTTCCCTATAGTATCCAAGATTTCATCCTTCATTTGGAACGTCGGTAGCGATTCCCGAACGCGGGTGAAGTTCTTATTGGTGACGGGATTTACTGAAACCGGATTCCCGAAAAATAATCTCCCCACCGCGTAATCGTGCTTTACCGCTTGAGGAGCGTCCGTCAATTGGGGAGTTATATGCGGGTTCCTTCTGGTGAAGTTGCTTAAGATGTCGAAAGCGGTGCGGCATAACGTGACGTTGCACGAAAAGTGATTCCCACTATTCCTGAGCTTGTAGACGGTGAGGATACGATTAGGCTCTCTGCCGCGCGATTTCGACTTGAGACCCAGTTTCCTGCTGCGCTCGTGCACGTATTTCCGTTCAATCGAGGAATAGTCGTTAGGGAATTCGATCTCGAATACGTCTGGATCGTCTAGGAAATCGCGGAATATAGTGTCGATCTGGATGCGGAAATTCTCCGCTTGGGTGTTCGGAACTACCCTTCTGGCCATTCTGATGCTAGAAATTGTATAGAGAGTGATGTATTAGTCAGTTTTGCTTCACAAAAAGTGATTCTAATTTAATACAATGTGTCTAAACAATTTCCAATTGATGGCGGTTTTTACATTGTTTAAAAAAAGCGACAATGCCGGTTTAAAATTTAAAAAATATCGTTTTTTTATAAATCGAACAAACTAAATACAATCGTGGACAATTTGATACAATTTTATTTAGAGTTGTGTAGAAACATTTTTGAATGAGAAATGCCAAGGATTTTTTCCGTTCTTGGAAACAACTAATTCCACCTTACAAAAGCGTCGTGGCCTACACAACATGATAGAAATTTTATAAATAATTTAGATGTCCCCATCAAAAGTGAAACACACTGTATATGTATGTCTAAAACCGATTGAAATATTATATTAAGTACAAGAGTCACAATGAGCCTTGGTGATAATCAAACGATAAGTGTTTATTGGAATTGAAGTTTAATATTTTTAAATGACAGTAATTCCTCTTTCAAAAAACCATTGAATGGTGTTTATATGTTTTAATGCATTCACCATCGTTTGAATATCACTTTAAAATGAAATTGAAAAAAACAAGATTGAATAAAAAGCTCAAATATAAATCTCAAAGCAATAACAAGCTGAATATTTGCGGACCTGTAAAAGAAAATAACGAACGGGATTACAACATAATGGCCATGTTAAAGTTTATTGTAGGTAATTTTAAGGATGTGCTTAAAAATGTCTCTAAGATGAATGATTTTCAGAAAGATGAATATAAAAATCCTATTTTTATCATATAAAATTCGAATCAGCTTATATTTATATATATTTATGATATTTATTAGGTCTAATTTTCTTTTGAAGATATTTTTATCCATTTAGGGGTGGCGCCTGTGGAAAACAGCCAAGCTCCATTCTTTTTTCAATGTTTTCGAGAATGTTTTATTAGTTAATATGGATGTATTTACTAATACGGAGATTCTAAGCTTTAATTTGATGTTAGTTTAATTTATTTTATTTTTTTTTAACTGATAACAAATAATTAATGTTATTGTGTTGAATAACAACACCAACAGAAAAAGTCAAGGAAAAAAATCGAGCTATTTTTAGTAGAAAGAATTTTCTGTTTTTTTTTTTTTTAATATCTGTAACAATTTCACTTAAAATATTTACAGATGCTAACAAAATTCTAGGCATAAAAAATGGTGGCGATATCTGTTGCGATTTCGGAGAACAGTTACAATATGTTTATGTTCCAGAAAATGTATTTTTTTTAGGACAGACTGAGCAAGCCATCTTCAAAAAAAATAATAGTTAGTTCCTTTCTAGTGGTCTGACTTGCTTAAGAATGGTACCAAAATGTCCAGAGTGGCATGAAAATATTAAATAAAAAATGTTTATACCCATCGAGGCTATATTCCCCGTTAATATATTTTTATCGAATTTTAATCAGTATGTACTAATCACCATAAAATTTACGAAAAAAAAAATATAAACAAGCATTTTAATATCCTATAATTCGTTTTAGAAACTTTAGACATTCTGTATACAGGATGTCTCATAAACTATGTCTCCCGCAGTTCATTTTCTTAATTTTGGACGTAGAACGGTAGAACTAAACTAAAAAATATAAATTCGATATCTCAATATATACAAAAAAAAAATAAATGGAAGGTTTAAATTACAATTAACTAACTAAACAAACAAACATTTTTTTTCTTGACACAGGTGGTAATAAAATAACTTTAACTAGAATAATGCTGCAACCAAAATTAATTGAAAATTACATTACATATTAACTATAGAAGACTAAATTACAATATTATTGTAAAAGAGAGCCACACATTGTAAGGATGTAATATAAAGCCACTTAATTTTTTAATTTAAAAATCAAACATGAAATAATACATTCAAGGCATATCATTTAAAATAATGAAGTAATAAGCGTTTATCTAGTTTTGAAACCACCAGCATAGTTAAAAATATTTTTAAAATATGCAGTAATGCACCTATATTGGTATATATTCTGCAAGACTTTTGCAGGAAAGTTTTGTCTAAGGTTAAAATTAAAGTAATAAAAAAAAACGAAATAAAATTTTTCTGAAAGTCCTTGGAAAGTAAACGTAAAGAAGGCGAATATAAAAAGCAAAACCGCTTAGCAAAATTTGTTATAAAAAAAAAAGATTAATTTCACTTTCTGACAACCATATCTTAAATTCATTACAAACAATGTTTAAAAAAAACATCACTAAATATTTCATCAGAAAATTTATAACTAAAAAAGTACTTACAGAAAAAAATATTCTTTTGTAAAGCTAGAAAAAAAAGATTAGAAGTTAAAAAACTCATATTTACAATTTACGATTTCACAATTCAAGGTAGTTAGAATAGCTACTATATAAGTAATTTATGCATAAATATGTGACCAAATATACAGAAGAGATGTTAAGAAAATATTTAATTCGCGTATATTCCCTATTAATTAAAATGTAACTCGTAAAGGTAATGAACTTGGTGTAAAAACTTTTTTTCTCAATAAAAAGTTACTTTAGCTTGTTTCATTTAACGGCTTTTCTTTCTTCCAAGTAAAATCGATTAAAAATGTCTATTACGAAAAAAATGGCCGGTTAAGCGTCTGCTAATAATCTTAATATTTCACAGTAATTTACTTAAAGCATTAAATAAATACAAATAAGATTAATTTCACCAAAAAGACACCAGCCATTTACTTGAATAAACGGTATTAGCAAAGATGGCGAAGCAAACCACGACTATTGATTTCCGAATAAAAATCTAGTTCCAAACTATTTTAAACACGTCACAATACCACTAAAGAATACAACAATCTATTTAACGGATTTAAAAAATTCGAAATCACCCTAAACGGATTAAAAAAAAATGGTAAAAATCACTCACTTAAAATTCCGCAACTTCAAACATGACACCAATTACCACTGTGGTTGTAAAAAACGCAAATGGGTTGCCATGAACTCCCTTATATACCTTTGAAGAAACAAATGAAAATCTGTATTGAATATGTAATCTGATTGGACAATAAGATGAGCTGACTAGTAGGGATGTTGCAGTGATGGGGATAGTTTCCTAGCGAATTTAAATGCGAATTTAATTTTTTTTTTAACGTAACGCATGAAATAATTATATTAAAAAAAAAAATAAGTTATCTAGGTATGAAAAAAATCTCAATAGACACTAAGTGTATTTATTATATTTTAATAAATTATTAACTCTGCTAAGAGAAAAATAGTAAGATACTGTAAATCATTGTAAAGGCCTCTATTATAATTACGGTTTTGCTTTTCGATGTTATATCATTCGAAGGCAACTGAATTCTATAATTACATTTTGAAATAATTTACTTGTTACACTTCCAACATTAACAAATATTCACAAAATGCGCGCAATTTCTAATAGGTATAAAACAAAATCCAGAATAAATATAAACAAACACCACAATCGTAAACTTTCTATCCAATTACTTCCTTACTTAAATCGATACAAAACAAAAACCAATAATAGGTATATCGAAATACAATAAATGAAGCTTATTTAAGATGCATACTTTATAAAATTAATCCCTTCATACCCAGTAGTAATAAAAGAACTTTCAACGTCCTAATTTCAATAAAATCAAACATAACCTCTAAACATTGTGTATACATCAAACCATCTTTCGGATATTCCTAATCGTATAGAAGCGGGGACTGCCTAAAAGAAATAAATGTAAACTAATTTGTTATAAATCATTAACGAAATTGAACCTTCCAGATTTATTTTAATTCCAGGTCAAAACATTCTACATCTCTATGTATTGTATTGTACACAAAAGTAAATCGAAAATGTCAGATCGTTTTTAGATATGTAGATGTATTTCCGTGCATTTAAAACGCAAAATTGATTTATATCATTCATTTTACGAGGTAAAGATTATAAAACCATGGTTCCATATAGAATAAAGATGCAATAAAAAAAATCATTTTTATAATTCAGAATAAATTTTTTCCATTTAGGGTGAATATGTATTACGAGGTTTGTCAACCTGTTAGCGGTCATATTTAAAATGTAATGCAACTAAATTTGTTTTAGCAAGATAATATTTATGCATGATTGGAAGCCTTCATATTTTCATGATTAATTACGTTATTTCGCAATACCTAGTAAAAGATATTTTAATGTGTTTCTTGAAGGTTATCACCTTATAAAAAAAAAAAAAAATGGTATGTTGACAGTATTTTCTTTATCATAAAGAAGGTCTTTCAACACGATTAGATCTTTTTTGAGGGTCGGGGTTTTATCTTAATATTTTCGATACGGACTTCACTCATATATAAGCAATTAGATATGTTTATAAAGATCAAATTACAAAAACTTAAGATGAACGGCAGGACATTTATCGCGAATATTTCATTAGTTTTATTAATAATAAGTGAGTTTCTAAGGAATAATTAATACTTCATATACAGTTAATATAAAATTATTTTGTGTGTAGCTGCATCTGCAAATGAATCGCCCAAATTGGAAATTTCTAACGGCTGGTTACAGGGTACGTTCCAAAAGTCTTATAATGGTCGCCTATACTCTTCTTTCCAAGGAATTCCGTTCGCTAGGCCACCTGTAAGCGATTTGAGATTTGAAGTAAGTGTATTTAATTTCTTAAAAAAAGGAAAATTATAAATAATTCTAAGAAATATTTTTCTAGCCACCCAAAGAAACTTATAACTGGACAGGAGTTTTAATAGCCAACACTCAACATAGTTGCATGTATATAGAGAAATCCATTTTAATTGGTAAATGCCCAAAATCTTCCTTCACTTTTTCAAGATTTAAGATACATACAAAAACATATATATAAAAAAAAAACACATTATAAAAAATCATATCCTTTTTAGGGGATGAAGATTGTCTCTACCTAAATGTTTACGTTCCAAGAACCGAAATAAATTCCTCAGATCATCTAAACGTAATTGTCCACATACACGGTGGTGGCTTTAATGCTTGGGATTCAAATTACTATTCTGGTGCTAAATATCTCATGGACGAAGACATAATTTTCGTGACCATGAACTATAGATTAGGCGTACTCGGATTTTTAAGCACGGGTGATAATGTAGTACCAGGCAATAATGCCTTGAAGGATCAAACGTTGGCTTTGAAGTGGATCCAAAAGAATATAAAATACTTTGGTGGGAATCCAAATTCTGTTACTTTAACAGGAATGTCAGCAGGAGGAGCTAGCGTTCATCTGCATTATTTTTCGCAACTCTCAAAAGGTGGGGATAATTAAAACTCATACTCCCAATTTAATAACTGTATTACACCTATCGCCTTGCAGGATTATTCCACAGAGGGGTGTCGCAAAGCGGCGTCGCAATAGCTACGTGGGCTTTGGTCAAAAATCCCTTTACTCGAGCCAAAATTTTGGCCGAAGAAATTGGATGCGATGTCAGAAATTCCACAGATATAGTGTCTTGTCTCAAAACTAGATCAGCGAAACAAATCGTCGAGAGCCAAGGTGGCTTTCTGTCCAGTAAATTATCTCAACTTATCCCCTATGGACCTGTCCTCGAAGAAGACGGACCGGATGCGTTTTTGACGCAAACTCCTCATAAAATGCTATTAGATAAAACTGTTAGTGATGTCCCATGGATCGTCTCCTATATAAAAGTGGAAGGGACGTTTATTACAGGGAGTAAAATCGACGCATTTGTTCTAGGATCATAAATAATTTCCATCATTTCAGTGACTCCTATTCTTTTAAGTAAATTAATCGAGAACTTTGCTCAAATTGGTCCGAAGTTTTTCGGGTACAACGATTTGGCGGAAGAAGATCAGGAGTTGATCAGTCAAAAGATTAAAGAGCGTTATTTGACGAAACGCCAAGATGATAAAGCCTTCTCTGACGTAATTTTAAAACGATTCTATTTCGGAGAAAATATCACCAAAAGGAATTGCAGATTTTCGACGACCTAATGATGCATTCACCCGCGGTTACCGCAGCGAAATTGCAAGCGGTAGCAAATAAATCCCCAGTCTATTTTTACATCTTTGGATATAGAGGACAACATAGCTTCTTGGATCATTTAATGCCGAAAACAGATGATATCAGTATGATGAGTTGAAGACATATATTTCCTCGTTCGAGATTTCTAACTTTTGGTAAATTCGCAGCATTGACCCACGGTGATGACTGCCTATACTATCTGCATTCACCCAAGACAGCCGAGGAAACATTGACGCAATCAGATGAAAAAATGAAATCAATATTTCTAAAATGGTTAATAAGTTATGCTAATGGAGAGTAGGTAAATAATGCTCACGAGAAACAGAGTTTTTGAGAAGTTCTTTATTTCAGAGGGCCTAAAATCGATGGAAAGGTTTGGAAACCTGTGAGTGGTAGGGATGCTCTAGAATTCCTTTACTTCAAAAGCCCAGCAGAGATACGTAATGAAGTAGCGGAAGATTTTAACAATACCACCTTATGGAATCAATTGCCCATGGCAGGCATCCTTCAGAAAAAAATATAGTTTAAAGCTAGTTTTGTATAATACTGTATTTGAAATTTACGGTATGAATAAACAGAATTCCACTGATTAAAATGTTGTTTTACGTATTATCCAAAGACCGTGACTTTGATATATTCACTAATGCATAGATCAATCGCTACAAGGTCATCTACTTTAAACAAATTATTTACTTTAAAGACCCAGTAATTGTACATACATTTTTACAACTGAACTATAACAACTAAATTTTATCTCTGTTGTGGTTAAAATCAATATATGATGAAATAATTTAAAAACAAATCTTCTATTTCAGATTATAGTATGTATTTCAGCACCTTTTATCTTAATCTTTTTAATATTGATATGATTTAACCCACTTATAACCACGTATGTATGTTGAAAGATCAAACACATAATATAGAAACTCAGGCATGATGAGCAGAATATTTGCAGTGTCTATTTTTGCAATTTTATTAACTATAGCACGTAAGTTCTTAAAAACTATTAATATTTATTATCACCTTATTATTAAATAGTTTTAAATCGTGCAGTTGTGAACGCAAATGAACCGCCAAAATTAGAAATCTTCAACGGTTGGTTACAAGGTACGCTCGAAAAGTCCTATAATGGTCATCTATACTCTTCGTTTCAAGGAATTCCTTACGCTAGACCGCCTGTAACCGATTTGAGATTTGAAGTAAGTCTAGTTAATTTCTTTTAAAGAAGGAAAAATTAAAAATACTTCTGGAAAATATTTTTCTACCCTTTTTTTTAGCCACCTAAAGAGACTTACAATTGGACAGGAGTATTGATAGCCAACACCCAACATAGTTGCATGTATGTACAAGACTCTGTTCTAATTGGTAAGTGTTTAAAATTTTGTTCCATTTCCTGAAGATCTGCACCTCTAAATCACACCAGATAAAGGCTTATTTGAGGTGGCTCCTTTCAAATGCAATGCCCTGTGTAATTAAACACATTATGCAAAATCATATTCTTTTTCAGGGGATGAAGACTGTCTCTACCTAAATGTTTACGTTCCAAAAACCAAGATAAGTTCCTCAGATCATCTAAACGTAATTGTCCACATACATGGTGGTGGCTTTAACGCTTGGGATTCAAATTACTATTCTGGCGCTAAATATCTCATGGATGAAGACGTAATTTTCGTGACCATGAACTACAGATTAGGCGCACTCGGATTTTTAAGCACAGGCGATAACGTAGTGCCAGGCAATAATGGCTTGAAAGATCAAACGTTGGCTTTGAAGTGGATCCAAAACAATATAAGATATTTCGGAGGAAATCCAAATTCGGTTACTCTAACAGGAATGTCAGCAGGGGCAGTTAGCGTCCATTTGCACTATTTCTCTCAACTGTCAAAAGGTGAGGACCACTAACTCCATACTGTTCTTTCAATAACAATTTTCACAGGATTATTCCATAGAGGAGTATCTCAAAGTGGTGCCGGAGTTGCTTCATGGGGTTTGACCAAAAACCCCTTCAACCAAGTCAAAATTTTAGCCGAGAAGGTCGGATGTGATGTCGCAAATTCCACTGAGATTGTGTATTGCCTCAGAAGCAGATCGGCAAAAGCAATCATTGAAACTCAAGGGGGTTTCATGTCCGGCAAACCAGAGCAAATTACTTTCGGACCTGTCCTCGAAGCTGAAGAATCAAACGCGTTTCTGACGCAAACTCCTTATAAAATGTTGTTAGATAAGACTGTTACTGACGTACCATGGATTGTCTCCGTTATAGAAGAGGAAGGAACATTTATTGCAGGCGGTAAGATGGTCGCTAACATTGGATAAATATCCATAACAATTGTTGGTTCTTCAGTGACTTCAACTCCTATAAGTGAAATGATAAAGAATTTAGACCAAGTTGCTCCGAAAATGTTGAAATACGAGGATTTACCAGAAGAAGATCAGAAGTTCATCACTCAAAGGATTAGGGAGCATTACTTGAGCGGACACAAACATGATGACGCCTTCATAGATGTAAGTTTAAAACATTTTTAATTAGCGAAAATGTTCACCAAATTGTATTGCAGATTTTCGACGACTTGTTGCTTAGGTCACCAGCAGATACTGCAGCGAAATTGCAAGCGAAGGCAAATAAATCACCAGTCTATTTTTACATCTTCGGTTATAGAGGACAACACAGCTTCTTGGATCATTTAATGCCAAAAACCGATCATATCAGTATGATGTTTCAAAACATATTTTTTTCATTGACATTCCTAATTTCTTAACAATTTTGTAGGATTAACCCATGGTGATGATTGCTTATATTATATGTTCTCGCCCAAGACAGCTGATGAAACATTGACAAAATCAGATGAGAAAATGAAATCAGTATTTTTAAAATGGTTAACAAGTTATGCTGATGGACAGTAAGTAAGTGATCGTTACAGAAGATATTTTTGTGCGAATTTCTTCGTTTTAGACAGCCCAAAATTGAAGGAAAAGTCTGGAAACCGGTAAGTGGTGGGGATGTTCTCGAATTCCTTTACTTCGAAGACCCTGAAGAGATACACAATGAAGTAGCAGAAGGTTATGGTATGACTGCCTTCTGGAACCAATTGCCTTTGGATGACACCATCGAACGGAAGAAGACCAGAGATGAATTGTAACTCAAAATAAATTTTGCATGAAATATAATTTGAAATTTATTGATTGAATAAACATTTTAACACAGATTATAATTTCTCTTTTATTTATGTTGCAAAGTCCTTCATGTTTGGGTCAGTATTGACTACAACTGTGAATCTCATATACCAATTGCTTCTAGATAGATAGAACACCCAAACAAATTGTTGTATGTTTTTACTGTTAACAGTTGAGGGGTCAACTTATCTGTTTTACGCCTATTTTTGTTTATGAGTTTTGTTGATGAAAAGCAGTTAGATAAGTGAAATGTTATAATGTCACTGAAATTACCAGATGTGTTTCTTCAAATATACCAATCCAAATATCTCTAATACAGATAATAAATTAAATAACCTGAAAGTGCCAATTTGTTGCAGAACCAATAATACGAGAACAATTAGGGAGTGTCTTTTGAAAGAAGCAAGACAGGAGTTAATTATCTTCTAGCTATTTTGACAGGTGTGCAATTACTAAAACATGGTGATGATAGATCGTCAACTAATACTGATAGGATGGGAGTCAATTATCTTCTAATTAGTTTGACAGCTATACAATTAAAATATGTTAATGAAGTACCATCACTGATAATACATAATAATTTTTCTGATTCTTCATTTAAACACAACGCAATACTTTCATGTCTAACGTGGATAGCAAACAGTTTATAAAGCAAGTTGGTAAAGGAAATATTTAACATGTTTTCTAAAAGACGATCCAACAATGGCAATTCAGCTGGCGTTATATCTTCTCATAATAAGTATTTCAAGTAACGCTTTGCACCATATATAAATTTGTTTAAAATCCTAATAACATTTTTACAAAAATTTCGCAGACCTGCTAGCCCATGAGAATGTCCTTGTGGAAATTTCAAATGGAAAGGTGCAAGGATTTCCGGACAAATCTTACAAGAATCGAATATTCTCATCATTCGAAGGAATTCCATATGCTAAACCACCAGTTGGGAATCTACGTTTTGAGGTAAACCCAACAAATATCGACCATAACTTAGCAGCGGTAATTCCAAATATTTCCAGCCACCACAAGAACCTTACAATTGGACTGGAATTTTGATAGCAAATACCAGACGCCGATGTCTTCAACTTCCTGAAGGACCAGCAACGAATCTGATTGTCTCAGGTGAGAATTTTATCATAGATCCTTGCTAAGGAAAGCTTCAATCGAAATTATTGGTTATTTTAGGAGATGAAGATTGCTTATACATCAATGTCTATGTCCCAAGAGAAAAGCCGACTTCTTCTGACAATCTACCGGTAATTGTTCATTTCCACGCAGGTGGTTTCATGACCGGAGGTGGGCACATGTACGCAGGGCCAAAATTCCTGATGGATGAAGATGTAATTTTGGTAACGTTGAATTATAGATTGGGTCCATTCGGTAAATCACCGTTTAATGATCATATTTACATAGTATTTATCGTATGAGACACTTTAGGTTTTCTAAGCACAGAAGACGAAGTAATTCCCGGTAATAATGGCATGAAGGATCAAGTTCAAAGTTTGAAGTGGATACAGAAGAACATCAAATATTTTGGTGGAGATCCAAATGCAGTTACAATAACTGGAATGTCCGCTGGCGGTGCCAGCGTGCATTTACATTATTTCTCACCCTTATCAAGAGGCATGTAGATGTAGATCTGATAAATCTACCATATTCCAATATGGACATTTTCAGGATTATTCCATAGAGGTTTCTCTGAGAGTGGCGATGTTTTCAATCCATGGGCGCTGCAAGAGAATGCCTTTGAGAAAGCCAAACGCCTAGCTAATGCTGTTGGGTGCCCTTCGGAAACGTCAACGGAGATAATCACTTGTCTCAAAACTAAATCTGCGGAAGAAATTATTGAAAAAAATGTGATATTTACGATATTTACTGGTATCCCAATAGTACCATTTGGCCCAGTGGTAGAAATCGAAAACAACGGGGCATTTATGACTGACTTGCCATATAAAATGTTGATTGAAAAGAGAGTAACTGATTTACCATGGGTTCATTCGGTATCTGAGCAGGAAGGATACTTCTTTGCTTTATGTAAATAGTACATCTATAATTAAGTTTCATTTAATTCAGTACTAACAGATTTTATTGAATGTGTTGATACTATAACTTATTGTTTGATGTTAGGGTTCTCAAATGGGATGAAGAACTTTCTTAATGATTTCGAAAGGATTGCACCTCATTTTCTGGATTACAATTACACCATTGATGCAAAACAAATAACTGAGGTCACCAAAAAGATTATGAAACATTACTTCCCTGACACGATAAATTTTAATGCTTTGGGAAAGGTAGTAATAAACCAACGAGAAAAAATCAAAACTTACTTGACTTAAAATATTCCAGCTTATAGGTGATAGATTATTTTTATCCGGCTCTGAAACCGCAGTAAAATTACAGGCTCTAGCTAATAAATCACCAGTGTACTTCATAATATTTGGATATAAAGGCCAAAATTCTCTATGTGATTTAATCATCAAAGATAACTGTGACAAAATTGGTTAGAATGTTGTGGAGATGATAATTCTTGATTATTAATTGATATCCTTATAGGGGCTGCACATGGTGATGACGTTTTTTATTACCTAAACGCTCCAAATGCCTCTCCATTAACGCTTAGTGAAGAAGACGAGAAAATGAAGGATATTTATGTTGGATGGTTGGTAAATTTTGCTAAAAATGGGTAAGATTCGGCTTCAAGTTTGAAAAATTACCAGACCAAATAGTATTTTAGGGAAGTTATGATGTCAGGAGTGGAATTGGAAGCAGTTAAAGAAGGAGAAACATTGGAAAGTCTCTTCGTTAAAGGCCCATATGATATAAAAATGGAATATATTAAAGATTTGGGTTCGAGTAGCTTTTGGAAGGAAATTCCTTTTAAGGAAAATGAGAATCTATTAAACACTAATTCTAAAATTAATTGAGTTAGGTTATAAACGTTGTTTTATCAAATATTTTTTAGTGGAATAAATATTTTACATATTTTTTTGTGAAAAAAAAAACACGATGGTAGGTGTCGCTAGATTCATGATAATAAATACTGAATAATCCTGTAAAATATTTGTGATAAAATCTTTTATTTTATTATGTTTATATTAGTATTTGTACTTGTTGGAATTTATCTCAATTAATGAGAAAAATGATTCACAAGTTCGCTCAGATCATCACTATCACGAATATTAAAAAAAAAAAAGTCAGATTACATAAAGTGCAACTTAAAAATTATATTGATATGGTCGGAACCTAGATAAGAGTCAAGGACAAGGTACACTACTAAAGTCTGTTCTTGTTTATACACATATGACTGTTTTTGTAAGGGTAAGATGAAAAAAAAATGTCTCACAAAATTAGCTCATAAACTGTGAATTCCAGATCCTCAAACTGCAAGTTTAAAGGATGGAATTTGACTTTGAAATTTGCCCAAATTTCGTTTATTAAAAAAATGTAATTTTAAAGGGATTGAACTTATTAATTAGGTATTCTACAAACTGATGAACGGCTTCCTCTTGATGCTTGAGATATCTGTTGTATCCAAGAGTTCATTATTCATTCATTCATTAGTGACAACTCGATGAAAATTTTTTGTTATCTACAACGCCCATTTCCGTAAACTTTTAGATTAATTCATACTTACCCGGTATAGCATATGCAAAATTTATTTTACAACACCTATTGCAATTAATAAGTGCACATAAGTTACCGCTTATTTTCAAATAATTTTATAAAGTGGGGTACTTAACATATTGTAAACATGTAGGCAACAGATAACTGATTCTCTTTTTAAATAAATTTTCTGTATTATTTGTAAAACTTTATTATTTACTTTGATGTAGTAGTTTACGTACATTCCATCTTATTTTTTTTATCGATAAAGTGACTCAAGTTTTATCGCTAAATTATTTATAATTATTTTCGTTCCCGTCAACTTATCTCAATCGTATTAAATTAGTGCTGAAGGTTATACAACGTAACAGGAGGTGTTTAAATTGTCAATTCTATTGCACACCCAGTAATGTCGAATACGTTGTTAATAATTTGTCCGCATTGATCCAACCTGTTTTCTTCGAAGTACTGTTACATCATTAAAGTGTCGTTTCTAAAATAATTTAAAGATGAAAATCAAACTGGTGTTATTTTTTATGGTGGTACACGTCTCACGTAAGTAATTCTTAAATAAATTTATTTAATTAAAATAGAAATTAATCATCGCTATCATGGTAAAAAAAATTAAATTTAAAGACACACTGGCCAATGAAGGTATAGTCGTGGAAATTTCAAATGGAAAGGTGCAAGGATTCCCGGACAAATCCTACAAGAATCGAATATTTTCATCATTCGAAGGTATTCCATATGCTAGACCACCTGTAGGCGATCTACGTTTCGAGGTAAGCTGTAAAGGAATTGAAAATTTAGTAGTAATTCAAAATATATCCAGCCTCCAAGAGAACCTTACAATTGGACCGGAATTTGGATAGCAAACACCAAGCACCTATGTTTCCAACTACAAGCAGATCCATCGGGTAAATCTACAGTAGCAGGTGAGAATTTGATCATAGATGCTTGATAATCAACATTACATTTGGAAAACTTCTCTTTAGGAACTGAAGACTGTTTGTACGTCAACGTCTATGTTCCAAGAGAAAATCCAACATCTTCTGATAACCTACCCGTAATTGTTCACATCCATGGTGGAGCTTTCATGATGGGGAGTGCGCAATATGCAGGACCGAGATATCTAATGGATGAAGATGTAATTCTGGTGACGATGAATTATAGATTAGGTCCATTTGGTAAGGCGCATTTCCAAGATTATCTGCGTAGTATCTAACAAGTTTGAAACTTTAGGTTTCCTAAGCACAGAAGACGAAGTAGTTCCAGGTAATAACGGAATGAAAGATCAAGCTTTAAGTTTGAAATGGATACAGAAAAACATCAAATATTTTGGTGGAAATCCAGATTCGGTTACAATAACTGGAATGTCAGCTGGTGGTGCTAGCGTGCATTTACATTATTTCTCGCCTTTATCAAAAGGTATTTGTGTAAATTTGTTTAGTCTATTTGATTCTAAAATGGAAATTTTCAGGATTGTTCCATAAGGGTTTCTCTGAGAATGGTAACGCTTTAAACCCATGGGTACTGCAAGAACGAGCATTTGAGAAAGCTAAACGCTTAGCTAATGCTGTCGGGTGTCCTTCTAAAACGTCCACAGAGATAATCACGTGCCTCAAGTCCAGATCTGGGAATGAAATAGTTGCAAAAACCAAGCTGTTCACAATGCTTATGTTTACACCAATAGCGCCATTCGCTCCAGTGGTAGAAGTTGAAAATGAAGGAGCCTTCTTGACTGAGTTACCATATAAAATGCTAGTTGAAAAAACCGTAACCGATGTGCCCTGGGTCCATTCCGTAGCTGAGCAGGAAGGATACTTATTTTCTTTAAGTAAACACCGTATGATATTCGAAGATTTTATTTTATTTATAACATGATTCTAGTGTATTCAAATTCGTTAGATGATTTTTTTGATAACTTCGACAATATAGCACCACATTTCTTAGAGTACAGCTATACCATCGATGACGATCAAGCAGATGATATCCTTCAGAAAATTACGAAGTATTACTTCCCTAAAACCAAGGACGCTGATGGTTTGGGAAAGGTAAACAGACAAGCAAAAGGAATAAACATTCCAGTTCACGTGACCAATTCAAATTCCAGCTTGCAGGTGATAGATTATTCGTAGCAGATTCCGATGCTGCAACAAAATTACAAGCCAAAGCTAATAAATCACCAGTGTACTTTACGATATTTGGTTATAAGGGCGATCATTGTGTATGTGATCTGTTCTTGAAACAAAACTGTGACAAAATTGGTGGGAATGCTGTGGACGTTGAAGTCGTTCAAAAACATTGATTATAATTTTGTAGGAGCTACGCATGGTGATGAGGGTTTATATTACTTAAACATGCCGTCTGTATCTCCGTTAACGCTCTCTGAAAATGATGAAAAAATGAAAGATGTTTTTGTTGGATGGGTGACCGGTTTTGCCAGCAATAAGTGGGTATCAAAATAGTGATTGAGACATTATGAGATGAAGTATCATTTTTAGGGAAAATAATAAAATATCTGGCGTGGAATGGAAACCAGTTACTGGAGGAGAAAGATTAGAGACCCTTTTGGTTAAAGGCCCCGATGATATAAAAATGGATTACGTTGAAGACTTGGGTTCGAATAGTTTTTGGAAAGAAATTCCTTTTAAGGAAAATGCAAATTTATTAAACAGCGATTATAAAAACAAAGATGAATTATAATGTTGTTGTATCAAACCATTTTTTGTTAATAAATAAATAATAGTTATTCTCTTGCATTACGTTTTTTGTTATACCTGGGTTATCCACACTCTTATTTGAAGCAATATTCAATATTTCCACAATCATTTTTTATGTGAACTTAACGATATAATTTCCTGTAAATAACCTTCTCTGTCCATTGTACTATTATCCAAAACAAAGCAATTATTAACAAAACAAAACTGGATACACAAAGTCATTAGTGAGGTGATAGATATTTTTTGGAACCAATAAATGTATAGCTTAACTATACAAATACTAATTTCTTAAAGAAGTTTAATAAAATTGTTTATACCTCAATGTCTATGTTCCAAGAAAACCAACAATTAGGCCCTGTCTGATCAAAGAAGCAGAACACGAGTTAATTATCCTCTGATTATTTCAACAGATATACAATTACTAAGGGCGGAAGTTAATAATCTCCTAATTACTTCGACAGGTATAGAATTAGTACCTATATTTAGATAGATGAGGTATGAACATTAAAAATACTTAATCATTTTCTTAGTTTTTATTTTAAACTCGACACGGCATGTTCATATCTAACGTAGATAGCAAATACTTTATAAAGCAAGTCGATAAAGAAGACTTTTAACATATTTTCTATCTGAAAATGATGAGAGAATAAAGGACATTTATGTTGGATGGTTGACTAGTTTTGCTAAAAATGAGTAAGTACGAAAATTGATATTTTTTTTTTTTGAAGAGGAGGAATCATACACAAAAGGATGGGCATGTGGGAATCTCGTGAGGGATGTGCAACCACGAGCCTACCCACTAAACCTCCCCTATTTCGTCACGCTTTGTGTGCTCGGAACCATCCCATTGGGACATATCATCAAACACACTCGGCAGTCTAAATTCTTCCCCGGATGTCGATACTGGCCTGACTTTCCCACTCCTCCAGTTTTTTAGTAGCAATCAATTCCATTAGCCAGCTGTTTTCAATCATTACCATCTCTCCAACCATGTTTTCAGATGTTAAATTTATGCCCATTTCAAAGTTGACACGCGTTCTCTTGCCAAACCAGCACCTACATTAAAAAACGGTATGTTGAGGCGTGTTTTCAGCATCGAAATACGCACAAAGACAAGTGTCATCCTTCTTAAACCGCTTTGCAAATGCTCTAAATACACCATGTCCAGACAATACTTGGGTCATATGATAATCTGCCGTCCTAAATTTGCAATTCATCCTCATCCGTAAGTGTAGTATCATTCTTCCTCTGCTGCCTCCCCACAAGAACCCTGTACGCTTTCTTCTGCAGAACGGTATACCAAATTGGTGCACCATACAATAGTACCTATGGAATGTGTAACCCCAGAGAGTAGTCTTCGTTTCTCGCTACACGGGCCACCTATGTTTGGCATTATGCGGGTGAGCATAGCTGTCCCCTCCTCCGCCTTTCTGCAGACATACTTAATGTGTTCCCCGAAATACAACCGTTCATCGAGGATAATTCCCAAATATTTTAGGGGTCTTCCCTGACACTATCCTTGTCGTTCCGATGTTAAAAGAAATACTATCCTTGCCCGCATGCCTTTCAGAATTAACGTCTCAATTTTGTCAGGTGTCAAGTGCAATTTATTTTCAACCAGCCACTCTTCTTGTAAGTCTATATCGATCTTCAGCAGCTCATAACAACGCTAGATCATCAGCATAACCTATCAGCTCGGACTGTACAGTAAGTTGTATTTCAAAAATATCATCAAACAATATGTTCCACACGATAGGTCCAAGAACAGAACCATGAGGTATGCCAGCTCCCACCCCGATTCCCATTCTATTTGGAGTCGTCTTTCGACAAAGTAATTGGCTATTATATTGACCAAGTATTTTGATATGCCTCTGCTTATTAATTTTCGCACTACACGATCCCAGCTAGCATTATTGAATGCGTTTCCAACATCTAGCGTAAAAAGTACACACAACTTCACAATTTTTAACCCAATTTACTATAGCTGCAAGCGCATGCATCGTCTATGACAAAATCTGCAATTCCAAAAGAGAGTTCTTTACCCTTGGTTCTTCCTAAGCGAAAATTGATATTGGGAAACTATCAGATAAAATATTATTTTAGGGTTAGTTAGAATGGCAAAAGTGGAATGGGAAGCAGTTAAAGGAAATGAAGCATTGGAAAGTCTTTCCGTTAAAGGTCCAAATGGCATATATTAAAGATGTGGGTTCGAACAGTTTTTGGAAAGAAATTCCTTTTAAGGAAAATGAGAATTTACAATAAGTACACTAATTCTAAGAGACAGTATGAGTTGTAAGCTTTGTTATATAACACATAAATATTAATATATCACACAAATTATTATTACCTTCAATTTTACACAAAGAAACTTATCTGTAAGAATGTATGCATAACCTATGTATTAATCTGAATAAAAAACAAACTTAATTCGAGGTAATCGTATACCTAGATATAATTACGCTGATGGTATGTATATAAGTTCAATAGGTGTTTATTGTAAACACGATTTAACTAGGTACTTAAAATTCCAAAACAGTCGATAATTACTCTAAGAAATCACTGGAAAGAAACCACTAGCCACCAGTAGTTTCACAGTGATAATTACGAAATTCTGTAAAATCTCCTTTAAAGAGTATATATAACGCACAATTATTATGCAAGCGCTCTTTTTCTTCTATATAATCTCGCATTGCATTAGCGTAAATTTTAGATTGTGTGCTATTTGCTGTACTAGTCGATCTGTGATAGTTACAAACTCGCACTGAAATCAAAATTAACGCAGCAGATATCTCTCGAACAAGAAAAATTTATCGTTTAAAGTGTGATAATTTCTTATTGTTTATTATTTTGAAATAAGTCGCTTATAACGGTCCGTCAATAAACTCAAACCGATAATACAGTTACTTCTTATCTGTACTTGATATAGTCTGGACAGATTGTTAGTGGATTCACAGTAATAGTGTGTGAAGATATTGAAGATGTTCAACATGAAATTCTTAATTATTCTGTTAAATTCAATATGTATTTCACGTAAGTAATAAACAATTATACATACATATATTTGATCTTAGATTTAATTAATTAAATCTAATAAATATATTATTTTCTTGAATGCTCTGTTTGAATATATGTTATTAAAGAGTAAACAAATATTATTTATGCAGAAGATGGTGAGTGTACACGGGGTATAAGACCCCTATATTCAACACAATATTTTTTTTCCTACTAATATGAAGGTGTTGTGTTATTTAAACGAAGGTTCGACCAGAACGAAAACTTTATTCTCCCAATGCCATACATACGAGCGACAACATGTTATAACAAAAACGGTCCTAGGTAAAAAGTAAATATATACACCACTAGCGAAAAGTTAATATATACAGCACTACCGAAAAGTTAATACACTCAATTTACCACAGAAGGAATAGAAGTTGAATGTTCTAGCTATAAACGCAACTTATAAACATCTATAACAGAAAAAAATGATTGAGATATGTATATGAAGTAGTCTTCTTCCTTTTTGAAGGATTAAATTAATTCTGTTTTGCCAAAACTATGGTTCTTTTAGGGTTGATATTGTCCCTTAAGCTCTAGGACCAACCGTTACCGAGATATGGCTGGTAACCACTCTTAATGAATCAGCCTGTACATTTGACAATTGTCAGAATAATTCCGTTTTGACAAGCAAAGTAACCTCTGCTTTAACGTTATAATTTTTTCATTCGATCACCTTTTTAACCTATTTCGTACAAATCAGCCAAAAACAAGACGCAGATACCCCTTAAGTTCAGCTATTAATATAATTTTCTTGTTAAATAAACTAATGACATTAACATTGAGTTTTGACGTTTCTAATTTTGGTCTAAGCATACTTCAAATTATTTTAATAATTTAGATAGAATGTGCTACACAATAAATATTGTGTGATTTTTAGTATCATTAGCGGTCGATGAACCTTTAGTGGAAACTCTGTATGGTTGGTTACAAGGCACACTACAAAAGTCTTACAACGGACGAACATTTTCTTCGTTTGAGGGTGTTCCCTTCGCACAACCGCCAATAGGATCTCTGCGATTTGAAGTAAAATCTATTTCTTATTATGGCATGACGGTAATTTCTAACTTAAGCAATATTTTGCAGCCTCCGCAGGTAATAAAAAATTGGACCGGAATTTGGGTAGCCAACACCAAGACGAAATGTATTCAATGCTACACTGATACGCATTTAGGATCTTCCGGTAAATATTCACCATTATAATCAAACAATGGCATTTCTATGGAATCTATTCTTTAGGACACGAAGATTGCCTATATTTGAACATTTATGTCCCTAGATCCCAACCGAAATCCTCAGATAATTTGGACGTCGTTATACATATACATGGGGGAGCTTGGATGCTAGGCAGTGGAGATTTTTATGCTGGTCCTGATTATCTTATGGATGAAGATGTAATTTTCATAACCTTAAATTACAGATTGGGAGTTTTTGGTAAATGAATTTATGAATTTATGAAAGAGCCTATTTATAACGGAATTTTAAGGTTTTCTAAGCACAGGAGACAAAGTGCAACCCGGCAATAACGGAATGAAGGATCAAGTGCAATCTTTAAGGTGGATAAAAGAGAACATCAAGTATTTTGGAGGAAATCCCAACTCTATCACCCTAACGGGAATGTCAGCAGGCGGCGCGAGCGTTCACTATCATTTTCTCTCGCCTCTCTCTAAGGGGCTCTTCCACAAAGGTATATCTCAAAGCGGCACTGCGTTAAGTCCATGGGCGATGCAAGAAGCTGGATTGGAAAAGGCTAAACGCCTTTCAGTTCTAATGGGATGCCCCATAGAGAATTCAAGGCAGATAATTGATTGCCTAAAATCTAGAAACGCGTATCAAATCATTGAGGCCACGAAGGAATTCATGATCCACGAATCCCCCTTTTCGCCTTTTGGACCTGTCGTCGAAATACGCCATGAAGGAGCTTTCATACAGGAGCATCCTTACAAAATGTTGGTTGAAGGAAAGATGGCCGACCTCCCTTGGATTACTTCCGTGACAGAGAGGGAAGGAATATATCCAGCTGCATGTAATTTTTTATATATACAATATTTCCATTACCAATCTGAAAATCTCACATATTTTTTTTTGCAGTTTTCGGCGGAATCATGGGGATGATCGATAAAGACTTCGATAAAATAGCGCCACTGGTACTAGACTACAATTACACAATCCCAGAATCGAAAAGAGACGCTGTATCGCAAGTAATCCGACAGCATTACTTTAAAGAATCTGCCAATTTGCACGATTTCATAACCGTAAAACTTAATCTATTAAAAAATGAAATTATATCGTTCATTTTGAACCATTCCAGATGTGTGGAGATAGGCATTTCAAAACAGACGCCAATATTGCAGCTGGATTGCAGGTGAAACGCAACAAATCATCCGTCTACTTTCATATATTGGGATATAGAGGGCAGCACAGCTTTTCTGAAGTATTTTTCGACGCTAAAGATGATATAGGTTACATATTGCTATTTCATTTCAGTTATTTAAATAATTATTGTTTTAAAATTTATACATATGTAGGGACTAGCCATGCAGATGATGTTTTATACTATTTAAAGACATTTTTGGCGGACGATAAATTGACAAAAACGGATGAAGATATGAAATCCATATACCTGCAATTGATTACAAGTTTTGCCAGAGATGGGTAAGGCAATAAAATTGAATTCACATGCTTAATTACTTAACTTTTAATAATCTTAACAAAAATTCTAACCTTAACTGACTGTACTAAATCGTCGCTAAATGTTTACCACCTAAAATTCACCTAAATTATAGCGTTTTCGACTTATTGCACTTTTATCCACTGATTGTATTTCCATCTTATTTTAATACATAATATTAGTACGGGAGATAGATATGCTCCACGCTTAAAGTGCAATAAGTCGAAAACGCTATTAGTGATGGGCATGATCGAATGACCGAAAACGAATTATTCGATTATGCCCACCACTAACATAAATGCTATTTTAGAATACTTTTTTTTTACTTTAAAAGCAATGACTCAATCGACAAATCTCTTGCATTGAAAGTTGCAAATATACGAAAATACAATACCCCTCTCTAAGCATAAAACATACCTAATCAAACTGCCACAATAAAATGAACATGCGTTGCCTATTACCACTTGGCCCAAGCCTCAGACAAAGATTTCCTTTCTTGATACTAGCGACTCATAACCTTGTTCCAAACTCTAAAGCCCGAAACAGTCTGTTTTGTTCCATAATTAATATGATTTTCATCTATTTAGCCAGCCAAAAATAAAGGGGATTACATGGATGCCGTTAACAGATGATAAAACTTTAAATGTATTATACATAACCAACCCATATAAAATCGAAATGAGAACTGTTGAAGATTTAGGATCACGCAGTTTTTGGACTCGATTACCGTTGCAAGAGAATGAGAATTTAGTAAATGTAATTAGGAATGAATTATAATGTTTATAAGTAGCGCATATTTTATAATTGGATTTACAATATATGTATATAATAAGTACATGAACATGAATAAAATAATAATAACAAAGATATGTGTGTCTTAATTTTATAGTTTACGATTGAAATTAACACAAACATCACCTTTTTAAATAATTAAAAATATTCGGAGAAATTCCATAGCAACAGACGAACCAATACAAGTTGCTCCAAATGCAGGCAACCTAACTTACTTGAGAGTATCTAAATTAATCTAACTCACAGTAACTGCTGAAATTATAAATATTTCAAAAAAAATATATTTAAGCTTAAATTAAAGACATGAATTCCAAATATTTATCTTGTGTTTAAAATTAAATTAATAATAAACCAATAAGCAATACGAGACGGGATAGCTATGATTAAATGAGAAACTGTGTTCATATAAAGTTGCATATAATAAAAGTGATTCTAATCCATTGTTTACACAGAGATGCATATTTGTCAATAAACCAAAGAGTAACGAGAAATAACATCATTCTTCTTTAAATACGAGCCATTACGTTGCCAACTTGGCGTGTTCACCATTCATTCATGACATGAACACATGGTTTACAGTATTTTTTTGCCAGCAAGGATACATTCTAAAGAAAACCATACGTCATATAAGAACACATTCGTTTGTATATATGTATGAATATATGTTATTAAAGAGTAAACAAATATTATTTATGCAGAAAATGATGAGTGTACCGGGGTATAAGACCCCTAAAAAAGTATTGACGACAATATTTTTGTTTTCACTAATATGAAGGAATAGAAGTTTAATGTTCTAGCTATAAACGCACCTTATAAACATCTATGACAGAAAAAAATTAATGAGATAGGTATATGAAGTAGTTTTCTTCCTTTCTGAAGGATTAAATTAATTCCTTTTTGCCAAAACTATGGTTTTTTAGGGTTGATATTGTCCCTTAAGCTCTAGGACCAACCGTTACCGAGATATGGCTGGTAATCACTCTTAATGAATCAGCCTGTACATTTGACAATTGTCAGAATAATTCCGTTTTGACAAGCAAAGTAACCTCTGCGTTAACGTTTTAATTCTTTCATTCGATCGCCTTTTTAACCCGTTTCGTACAAATCAACTAAAACAACACGCAGCTCCTCCTTAGGTTCAGCTATTAATGTAATTTTCTTGTTAAATAAACTGAATAATGACATTAACATTGAATTTTGATTTGTCATTCTGGTCTAAGACATACTTCAAATTATTTTAAAAATTTACATACATAGAATGTGCTACACAATAAATATTGTGCAATTTTTAGTATCATTTGCGGTCCACGAACCTTTAGTGGAAACCTCGTATGGTTGGTTACAAGGCACACTGCAAAAGTCTTACAACGGACGAACCTTTTCTTCGTTTGAAGGTGTTCCCTTCGCACAACCGCCAATAGGATCTCTGCGATTTGAAGTAAAATCAATTTTTTCTTATGGCAGGACGGTAATTTCTAACTTAAGCAATATTTTGCAGCCTCCGCGGGTAATAAAAAATTGGACCGGAATTTGGGTAGCCAACATCAAAACGAAATGTATTCAATGCTACACTGATTCGCATTTAGGATCTTCAGGTAAGTATTCACCATTATAATCAAACAATGGCATTTCTATGGAATCTATTCTTTAGGACACGAAGATTGCCTATATTTGAACATTTATATCCCTAGATCCCAACCAAAATCCTCAGATAATTTGGACGTTGTTTTACACATACATGGGGGCTCTTGGATGCTAGGCAGTGGAGATTTTTATGCTGGTCCTGATTATCTTATGGATGAAGATGTAATTTTCATAACTTTAAATTACAGATTGGGAGTTTTTGGTAAATGAATTTATGAATTTATGAAAGAGCCTATTTATAACGGAATTTTAAGGTTTTCTAAGCACAGGAGACAAAGTGCAACCCGGCAATAACGGAATGAAGGATCAAGTGCAATCTTTAAGGTGGATAAAAGAGAACATCAAGTATTTTGGAGGAAATCCCAACTCTGTCACCCTAACGGGATCGTCAGCAGGCGGCGCGAGCGTTCATTACCACTTTCTCTCGCCTCTCTCTAAGGGGCTCTTTCACAAAGGTATATCTCAAAGCGGCACTGCGTTAAATCCATGGGCGATGCAAGAAGCTGGATTGGAAAAGGCTAAACGCCTTTCAGTTCTAATGGGATGCCCTATAGAGAATTCAAGGCAAATAATTGATTGCCTAAAATCTAGGAACGCGTATCAAATCATTGAGGCCACGAAGGAATTCCTTGTCTACCAAGGACAACCCTTTTCGCCTTTTGGACCGGTCGTCGAAATACGCCATGAAGGTGCTTTCATACAGGAACACCCTTACAAAATGCTGGTTGAAGGAAAGGTGGCCGACCTCCCTTGGATTACTTCCGTGTCAGAGAGGGAAGGAATATTTCCAGCTGGATGTAATTTTTTATATATAAAATATTTCCATTCCCAATCTGAAAATGCCACATATGTTTTTTGCAGTTTTCGGCAAAATTATGGGGACGGTCGATAAAGACTTCAATAAAATAGCGCCACTGGCACTAGACTACAATTACACAATCTCAGAATCGAAAAGAGATGCTGTAACGCATGTAATCCGACAGCGTTACTTTAAAGAATCTGCCAATTTGCACGATTTCATAACCGTAAAATTTAATCTATTAAAAAATGAAATTATATCATTCATTTTGAACCATTCCAGATGTGTGGAGATAGGCATTTCAAAACAAGCGCCAATATTGCAGCTGAATTGCAAGTGAAACAGAACAAATCACCGGTCTACTTTAATATATTGGGATATAGAGGGCAGCACAGCTTTTCTGAAGTATTTTTCGACGCTAAAGATGATATAGGTTACATATTGCTATTTAATTTCAGTTATTTAAATAATTATTGTTTTAAAATTTATACATATGTAGGGACTAGCCATGCAGATGATGTTTTGTACTATTTAAAGACATTTTTGGCCGACGATAAATTAACAAAAACGGATGAAGATATGAAATCCATATACCTGCAATTGATTACAAGTTTTGCTAGGAATGGGTAAGGCAATAAAATTGAATTCACATGCTTAATTACTTAATTTTTAATAATCTTAACAAAAATTCTAACCTTAACACACTGTATTATTACGTCGCTAAATGTTTACCACCTAAAATTCACCTAAATGATAGCGTTTTCGACTTATTGTACTTTTATCCACTGATTGTATTTCCATCTTATTTTAATACATAATATTAGTACGGGAGATAGATATACTCCACGCTTAAAGTGCAATAAGTCGAAAACGCTATTAGTGATGGGCATGATCGAATGACCGAAAACGAATCATTCGATTATGCCCACCACTAACATAAATGCTATTTTAGAATACTTTTTTTTGACTTGAAAAGCAATGACTCAATCGACAAATCTCTTGCATTGAAAGTTGCAAATATACGAAAATACAATACCCCTCTCTAAGCATAAAACATACCTAATCAAACCGCCACAATAAAATGAATATGCGTTGCCTATTACCACTTGGCCCAAGCCTCAAACAAAGATTTCCTTTCTTGATACTAGCGACGCATAATCTTGTTCCAAACTATAAAGCCCGAAACCACAGTATATACTGTGCCGAAACAGTCTGTTTTGTTTCATAATTAATATGATTTTCATCTATTTAGCCAGCCAAAAATAAAGGGAATTACATGGACGCCGTTAAAAGATGATAAAACTTTAAATGTATTATACATAACCAACCCATATATAATCGAAATGAGAACTGTTGAAGATTTAGGATCACGCAGTTTTTGGACTCGATTACCGTTGCAAGAGAATGAGAATTTAGTAAATGTAATTAGGAATGAATTATAATGTTTATACATAGTGCATATTTTATAATTGGATTTACAATATATGTATATAATAAGTACATGAACATGAATAAAATAATAATAAAAAAGATATGTGTGTCTTAATTTTATAGTTTACGATTGAAATTAACACAAACATCACCTTTTTAAATAATTAAAAATATTCGGAGAAATTCCATAGCAACAGACAAACCAATACAAGTTGCTCCAAATGCAGGCAACCTAACTTACTTGAGAGTATCTAAATTAATCTAACTCACAGTAACTGCTGAAATTATTAATATTTAAAAAAATATTTAGGGTTAAATTAAAGACATGAATTGCAAATATTTATCTTCTGTTTAAAATTAAATTAATAATGGACCAATAAGCAATACGAAATGGGCATAGCTATGATTAAATGAGAAACTATGTTCATATAAAGTTGCATATAATAAAAGTGATTCTAATCCATTGTTTACACACAGATGCATATTTGTCAATAAACCAAAGGGCAACGAGAAATAACAACATTCTTCTTCAAATACGAGCCGTTACGTTGCCAACTTGGCGCGTTCATCATTCATTCCAGACGCGAAATTGCAGCCTTGCCGTTGTCGCACCTGCGTTTGTCAAATGCGACCGCATAAAAAATGAGTAAAAGTGAGAGTTATTTTAAATCAAGACGATCAAAGGACGGCCCGTAATTCGATTTTACGAGACTGACATTCGACTTTGCCATCGGCCGCGGATCCTCGCCGAATCCGCGAACCGAAATCTACAACCGTTTACCTCGATTTCGCGTACCTTCAGCTCGTATTTATAAATATAAAGGTGTATGCGAGTGTTGTGTGTGATCCTGTTGTGCGATGATTGCATTTTCCTCCTCTTATTACGTGTCGCTGTGGTGAACACGTGCGTGAGAATGGGACAAATCAGTAGCGGCATACCAGGTAGGTGGAAAGAACTACCCCTCTTCCCTCAGTGTTCGTAAAATTCGCGTTTGACAGTTTGAGGTTATAATATATGGAGTATGTTATTGCAGTTACTAAGGAAACGATTTTGTTTTTATGAAATCAATTCGGTATTAACGTAATTATAGGTAAATAAACCATATTTATGTATATACGCATTTTATTTGGATACGCTTTTTTATATGTTTACAATCTGAATCTTCTATTATGTCTGGGTGTGTTAAAGGTCGTTTGGTTATCAAAAAAAAAAAAAAAACTGCAGTTTATGTACCTAATTAAATAAGCTTATTAATATCTCTTATTCCGCAGAAATATTTTATTTAAAATTTCCCATGCGTACACATGCAAAAAAATATGTTAATTTATGAAACGTATATCTGGACAAAGTCTATTATTTATAAAAGATTCATGTTCCTCACAATTCACAACGGACATTTATTAATGTTGTTGCGGGAATAGAATTGCTTTACTGGTCTGTCACGTGAAACTGTGGCTTTTTTTTTTGTTCTCCGGTGCTCTCTTCTTCTACTTTACTTCTTTGACCTTTGACGCCAATCGAGTTAAATTGGATAATTGGACTGGCAATTGTTGAAATTTACTGCTCGGTAAAATGATGAGTTGGGACTTGGTAAGACGATTTTTTTTTTTTCGTATCCCCGTTGTACTTATTCAAGTTTGGTAACGGTATTTTCTTATTCGAAACTTGAAACAATGGGAGTTAAGAAATAACAAAGGAAAGTTCCATGTATGTATGTAGTATGTCTGTATGTATTTGATTCGTTCATTAATCACTTGGTTGTGGCGGATTTCCAATGGGAAAAGATTGAAGAAAAAGACAAATCTGCAAAATATCTAGGTTTAATGAAATTTCTTCGCTTATATAATTGCACCTATGCACATATGTTACTAGCTTAAAATACAGGCGTGATAATTTCTCGTCGTACAGGTTTGAATTATGCAATGCTGTCGTAAGAAACTTGCACGAGTTCCCACGATCTTTCTAAACGCATTTAACTTACTTGATGGTGAATCAAGAGATTGTTAATAGCTCTCGGTCACCTACAAGTTACCATTTACATGTGTACATATATCTATACCTACAACAAATATTATCATAGTTGCAATATCTGCAATCCTAATTGGGAAACTACGCGAGCTATTTAGAATCATTAATAAAATGATTATTTTTTGGAGTCGTTTTAGGGATACCTAATGGATTATATCGTTGGAAAGCGACTCTAATCAGTAATCGATTTGTATAATTGCAATCTGCAGCTAATTACATAGAAGTTGTATTAAATATAGAGGTGAGATAGATTTATATAATATATAATAACTTTCTTTTTTTTATAAGAAAAGTAAAAACGACAAATACAGGTAATAATGATGAACATTATATATATTATGATCTTTAAGTAGAAAATTTGGTTTAATGCTATACTAAATTAACAGCTAAAGTCTTTCGTAATCAAAAAACGAACTGTCTAAACGCAAATTTAGGTTAACTTGGGTAACACCACTACTCTTAAAAAAAAAAACACGCCCCAGGTTACTCAGCGTAACATCTGATGATGTACACACCACGATAAAAATAATTTAGCAAATTTAAATTTAGACCCATTTTCGAAATACCCTTGCCCTATTTATACCAAAAAAACATGTGTAATACGGGAACTAATGGAGTTATCCTTACAATATCGTCGACCCTCAGTATGTATAATCAAAGCCAATTTCGTTGTCTCTTGCGTGCTGTGTTTGCGCTAATTTAGTTCGAATATCGATTTTGTCTGGTTCAACAGATATTCGTATATTTCTAACAAAAGATAAAACGTATTCCAACAGCCAACGCTGGAATGTTGATCAGATGATCAGTAACTGATTGGGAGCTGTCTTTGGAACAAATTTAATGCTGTGAATGAATTTTGAAATATACAGGCGGATTTATGTAAGTGCAACTCAAAGTAGATGATCTTTTTTAAATTGAACACTTGTATATTTTTTATTTTTGCAGTCTCTTTAATGAACTGATTTCAACGACCTATAACACTTATGGCCTAAGTAATTGATTACATTAATTATAGGTATTAAGTCTATGACAATATGAAAAATTTTATTAAAATTACTGTTACAGTTTCACGTATTAAATGTTCGAAAAGTTGAGGTGAAATATTCCTTATTTTTTTAAGGTTGGCTTAGACATATTTAAATATGTCTAAGCCAACTGAATTTTAATGAATTGTATTAAATGTAGCCTCGGAAAAATGAAATGCTAACCACGAGAAAACTATTCATGTTAGGTATAGAGAACCCTGATATATTTTGAAAGGGATTTAAATTCTACGTTCGATAGTATGATTAGATATGGGGTGTTCTATTTGAAATAAGAAAGTTAATTTACTGCAAAAGTCATCAAACTTAAACAAGCATTTATTAACACTCAGTATAACTGTGTGACTAAAATTCCACTTCATTCCATTGCTTAGCCTCTTAGCTGAATGATGAATGTAGGTAGATATGTTTAAGTTTGGATGACGCAGTGAAAATCAAACTTAAATTTTGTACTGCAATTTCATAAATTTTGAAATATCTCAAAAACCGATGGCTTCAGGAATATGGAGTATTACATAAACTTGCCCTAATTTGGTCTTTAGATTCCAAATATGTCATTATATACAGAGTGTTCCATTTAAAAAAAGGTAACTTTCTTATGGATCTTTTATCTCGAACACTCTGTATAATTTAAAATAATTTTAAATTGTACATACAAAGGTCTAACATTCAACTAAATAAAAAGGATTCTATGCTTTTCCATATAGAGCCTGTATACATAATATAAGAAATGTTTTTTTCCAAATGCTATATAGGTGAAAAAGTTTTACAACACGTGTGTGTAAAACTATCGTTCTTTGCTGGTATGTACTGCAAATTGGGCGACAAAAATTGTATAGGAAAATAATTATCGGTGTAGAAAGTAGAATTTTTTACTTTTGCGCTTTTACAAAATTAATCGTCCTCCAAAGAATTTTCGAATTTAACTCCCCTGAAAATAATTATTTGGTCACGTAGGTCATAAATGTTATAGGTTGTTGAAATCAGTTCATTAAGGAGACTTCAAAAATAACAAATATACAGGCTGCTCGATTTAAAAATATCAAATTTCTCTTATCATTCGCATACATGTGTATGGTGATGTACTCTTAAGCTCACTTAAAAATAACCCGCATGGTTCTGCTGCGTATCGCATGATCCATAGAACTCTGCTCCATTGTCTTGTCTGCGCAACATCTGCTCATTTACCTATATCTAATTCGCACAGCGGCATTATGAGGTCTTAATCACCAATAGAAACCTGCAAGATAGATCAGCAGACGACTCTTAATACTCTTTCATTTACTACAGTCTGTTTTATTCGTCCAGTCGTTATGTAGCGATCCACCTGCCGTAGAAGTTGAGGTGTATCGAAAGAAGGGCTTTTCCCTTCTTCCCCTGTAGCGTCTTGGAGAAGCTGGTATGAAGCAGGTGACGCGACAGACGATGACCAAACATGCGGGTACCATTTACTCGAGTTTCTGTTTTTTTTTTTTTAATTTATGATCCAAACAAATGTTGGGTTTTTAGATGCAATAAATGTTATGGTATTATTAGAAATTTAAATAGTTCTACTCTTATTATTAATAATCGTATCTGTAAGTTTATATGCCGGAATTATTTTTAGTTAACTTCAAAATTGAAAGATGAAATTTCTACTCGTATGAGATAAGTTTCTTAACAAATTAAACTTGCATAATTGAGACATCGAATATCTGTAATTTAAAACTTACAGATTACTAATTTTTTGACATTATTAAGAGTAGGTATTCTATAGTGTATGACTGGTTCCGTGGTTTTCTATTTATTGCTAGTGAAAAGAATCGAGATCGTATTATAGTTATGGTCGGCCGGCCGAAAATTTTATATTGCAGTTTCGACGTGTAAACTCGGCCGGCATCACGTATTATTAACAGTGTTGGGAAATAAATTTCACGTCTTCAACGACTTCTCTTTTCGAAGAAATGCTTTATTACTCAAGCTACCTTCCATGTAATTGTATTACAAATTATGTCTACGTAATATGGTTAGGTTGTAATGGTTGTATACGCTGTACGCTAGAACAAATGCGCGGCTGCTCCTAATTTCAGAAGCCACCGACAGGTGTCGCTGTAATAAGGGTCAGTTTTAATTTTTTTTAGGCTGGCAGAGTTTACATTTAACCAACGCTCCTCCTAGCACCAACCGGAGATATGGGCGTTTAAAATTTCGAAAATTAAATCCACGTTCGGGCATTTCCTAGGGGTCCTCTAGAAGCGCATTCTAACAGGGAATCGAATTCCGTCAAGCTTTTGCCGATATCTCTAACCGTTTCCGAGATATTCGAGTTTAAAGTTTTGAAAAATTAATTTCGCGCTAGAAGGCTCCCATACAGCCTATCAGAAGCGTCTTCCCACGGGGAGTCCAAATCCGTCGAGTTTTCGTCGATATCTCTTACCGTTTCCGAGATATGAGCGTTTAAAGTTTTAATTAAAATTTTTAACGCTAGAGCGTTCTGGCATAGCCTATCCGAAGCGTTTTCGCCCGGGGAATCGAATTCCGTCGAGCAAACATCGATATTTTCAACCGTTTACGAGATATTCGCAAAAATGTGCCGAAATTCGTTAAAAATCGCTATTTTTTACGCATAATTACTTACTTTGTGACCGAACTACCGCTCCGATTTTATTCTACTGTGGCGCAAAATGTTCCCCTGGTCGCTCCGAATCGTCTGAGATAAACCGCGACTCCGTAGCTCTAGCCGTTCCGGAGTTATAGTAAGAAAACTAAAAAAAAAAGGTGGTTTTTCGTCATTTTTCCTTATTTTTTCGTATAACTCTCTGCTATGACCGGCCAGCTATGGTGCATACCCCGATGTATCATACACCGTCGGACGTACTTTTCGACGAGGAATCCGAATCTGAAGTCGGCGTTCGGCTATCGGTTACGGTTTGGGAGATATCTGAAGGAGGTGAAAGTTCGTGCAACTATGATCAGCTGGTTTTCATGTGCATGTGTAATAACTACAAAATGCGAAGAGCACAAACTGGAAACTCGGGAATTATTAAATGAATGCTTTTTCTGCTCGAATTGTTAATTCAGCTAGAATTTGTTTTTTGTTTTCGTGATGCAAAAAGAAGACCCACCCTATTTTATTTTGGTAAATACTGGTACCTATAGTGTGTTTTTCATACGAATTTAGACTGTGAAAACGAAATGTGTATAATAATTTAATACAATGTCGTCAAGTATAACAAAAATCCAAAAGAAAAGGTGAAAAAATCCCTTACCACAAAAATTAAAGATACAAATCTAAATACGTATTTCGGCAACTAAGTTGCCATCTTCAATAGATAAACAATTTTTTTTTTTCTTTTCTAAAGAGTTGTCAACTTCAAGTATTCATCTATTTTCTCGCGTTCAACTTTATTTTTAATTAACAAATCGTCTAAATATTTCAATGTTTCTGGAATTGGTACCGAGGGAAACAATGAGCTTACATCAAATGAAACCAAAATTTCACCCTGTTCCAGCTTATGATTGTTGACTTTACTAATGAATTCTAAGGAATTTTCGACTGAGAAACTATCTGGTTTTTCGGGTAAATTTCATTTTTTCACCTTTTCTTTTGGATTTTTATTATAGTTTTCAAGCCACAGTCTCCACCCATCACAGAATGTCGTCAAGGTCAATTTAGGGTAAATACGATGCATTTATATCGGCTAAGGGGTAACTTTTATTGGCCTATAGATGCTAATGGGGACGTGAGCGGTCCGGATTAAAATTCGCAATAATTTTAATACCCAATCAGAATTAACAAAATTTTCACGAAGAGATCGTCAGACCACCATGACTTGAAGTTAGTCTCAATCCCATTCGATCTTACGATTCATATTATTACTGGCCAGTACATGTATGTATTGTATATGCATATAGATCTACGCGTGCATGTCAAAAGCCGCCTTTACTAAAGTTCTAAGGTAAAGGAACTTGGCAGACGACAGCTGCAAGCTCCGGCGCGTGCCCTCGGCCGATGTCGCGTGCGAATCACTTCCCTGCATTCCACTCACTCCGCAGCACCCTTCGATAGGTATATCGTAAGCGAGGTATATGCGAATCCATACACCTCCTGCACTAACGTCTGCAGTTCGAGACGATTGTCTGGAAAGCCGCGGACTTCATTTAGCCCGGTACAAGATCCGTTAATGAGGGTCCAAAGTGGTCTCTTTTGTCCGTCGATGTCTCCCAGGAGGCACGGTATTGTCTCTGCGTATGAACCGTTTGCTGGATGGCCGTTTCACCTTTGTCAACTGAGGAATGATTGCGTTGAAGTGGCGAGATATGAGTTTTAATGAATGCGCTCTGATGGATCGAGAATGCGAATGTGCAAAATGTGACTTAAGAGCTGTACTAATTTTTCTTTTACTACGCGTTGATTACAGTACACGCCATATTTACAACCAAAATTAGTACAAAATTAAAGCTTGCCTACATTCATTGGAAAATAACACGCGCATAGGATAGGTTCCATCTTGATCAATTTTGGTGATAGTCCACATACAGTAATTCTGACTGGCTGTGGAATGTAGGATTTGTTGATTTGTCATCCTGAGATTATTGCGATAAATTTTCTTTTTTAGTTTCTTCAGCATTAGTTAATCATTTAGACTGTCATACGCAATTGAAAACTATTGGAATGCTTTAAAGAGCCGTTGCAGAAGCTCTCAACACGTCAAAAAGTGTCATCAATCGTTTGTGGCTGAGATATCAGCAAACCAATGATGTGCGTGAACGTCATACAGGACGCACAACACGACCAATTCATGACAGATACTTGAGACTTTGTTGATTAGGAAACCATAACATTACGGCTACAGAATTAGTGATTCGACTTTATGATGTGTTAAGGGGGCGCCGGACTACATCTTTTATCGAGAGTTTCTCCGCTATGCGATAACGAAATACTACCAAATTTCGTTAATTGCTTCATTGACGTAGTTTTTTTGAATTAATATGGTGCACGCGTTTTTGAGAAACTCTCGCCAAAAGAAAACCCTATGTACTTAAATGGGAAAAATAGTTCCTTTGGTGTAAGATAGAGGGGCCTGGGAGCGCGAACCTCTTGACAGTTTGTTTACAGTTGAATGAACACGCCCTTTTTCGTCCCTATCTCGCCTACCTAAAAGTATTGCTGGGTATTGCTTGTATTCGTCACCCGATATCGAGAGGAAATCGCGGAAGAATATCAGAATATGCACAGCGACATTTAAATTGGGATCAACAAAACTGGGCATCCATTGTTTGTTTTCTGACGAATTTCGGTTTGGTTTGCGGCCAGATGTATGCAAATAAAAAAGATCCCCCCATAAGTTGCAACATTTATGCCGGTCACCGTATAAAATTAAAACTATAATATTGACACTTGAAAATGAGTAGTTATTTAAACACTAATCAAATTCGAACGCTGGATAGATTGGAATGATTAGTTATTAAAAGGATAATGCTAGTGTGGTTAGTTTGTCTTGAGTATCATCTCGAAACCTTCTATTATATAGACACGATAAAGTTACTAGCAGAATCTCTGGAATTCGCTTGACCTAAAACGCTTGATACCTAAGTCGAGCGAACTTTGACCTCACGACTTGTTCCTTCGCTATAATCGTGCATTGTCACGCTCACTCGAGTAGCATCTTCTCCTACGACTTTGTCTCCCTCCCGTATACAATGGATATTGACAAAGAAAAAAACCTATAAGCGTATAGCAATAAAATCGAAGGCAACCTGTTCTATATTTATCTATCTACAGTAGGTCGGCGGCTAATTTATTATGTTATTATTAAACCCTTTTCTGGTTCGTCGGTGACGAGTTCGTTGTAGACAGAAAGGTATAAAAAGAAATTTCGGTTAACGCTGAGAGAATATTAAAAAAAAAAATCACTCAAAATGTAAAATTATTCATTTCAGACGAAAATAACTTTTAAAGTTATTCTAACGCTCACACAATAATCGATTATTTCCCAGAAATACCGTATCAGAACATAACGAATTGCCCGAGCCATAAAGGACGTTGAAATAAATGAAAATCAGTTACGGAAGCTTTGCCATTTTATCGACCCATCGTTAAAAATTAACTAACCAGAACAGTTCAAGTTTTCGGTACTACCCACTACATGTCACAAGTTATAAGTAGGTATGTGTGTCTCCTTTATTACTTAATTAAAGACAACGCCTGATGCATAATTTGATAATTTCAACTATCAAATTAAAAGATTATCATTGCATTTCCGGAAGTTCAACCTCCGATGACCTGCTGATTATGCTACTCCTTGCATTAGGCCCTCTTGATTAAATTCTCCTCCACTGTATTGTCTTGATGCAATTATAACAAACCTAAATTAAATGAAATTAAGCCATTTCCTGTACGCTGGGGGACAGATAGAATTAACCCTGTGCCCTTTACGAAAGTACGTGGAATTACAAGATATAATAAGTATTATGGATAAATTAAATTTTAACTGTAGACGGTGGCAAAATTGTATCCTAGTTTCGTTTTATTGAAAAGTATAAAGAAATAAATAATCATTATACATCAAGGTATAATAATTTTTAACCTTGAAAAGTTAGCAACTCATCAACGTCATCAGAACTAAAAATAAACATCTTTTTTTTTTAATTTTATATTCACATATTCCCATAAGCAACAGTTAATTTGATAACTTCACGAACACAGACAAAAAGAACAAGGCGAACAGTTAATTATAAATACAAATATACAATAGAATATTCAAAATTAGCATGCAAACTTGATAAAGTGGTTTTCCTTTAAGCAAACAACAAATACATATGTATAACTAACAATATCTTTAATTGTATGGTATCCTTATACAGTACTATATAACTCATGTTTAATTGTTTTGCATCCTATTCTATATAGATATTCCTAAAAATCGAATAAACTCAGATATTATAAAAATTTCAATAAAATAGTTTAGGATAAAAAGGAATATACCACATACATTGGAATTAATACTCAGGAATGGGTACCTTTTAAACCCGTGAGAATTATGTCCCTATAGCTCATTTACAAAGTATTACATTTTATCATCACATCATGCAAAATTGCAATGTTATATACATAGTGTTATCTGTATACATTATAAAACAGAGATATGGTTTTTTTTCAAACGTGTAACATTTAACAGACATATCGTCAGCAACTTGAATGAATATTCGCATTTTGATAGCGAGATAGAAACCGCCGCTTCGTCCGTGGATTAAAGAAAAACACATTTTATGATTTTGCATCCTTACCGTGACAACACTTTATTCAAATTCCGTTAGTACCCCTTTATAGCTCACCTGTGTGCTTCTTCTACATACATATAAGCGAGAATTGCAACACGATATACAAAAGACAAGGACCAATGAACTCCTAGGCATAAATGTAGAACTGCCAGAAATAGACAACTGTCGCGCAATATTCGTAGACATCAAAAAGATTCGTCGGTTAATAATAGCGAGTTTCGTAATTTTACGATTTGAAATGACAGTCCGCGTGACGCCCCGTAGATGGCGCTGGTATGGAAAGAACTGCCGCATCGTAAACATATACTTGCATAATTTCACAAAAACCTCAATTAGTGTTTATATCTATATATAAATAAACTTAAACCTCGCTTTAAAACTTGGTTTAGACATTAGCTGAAAGTTTGGATTCAAATGAGAAGTTTTATACTATATTTTATTTATTTTTTTAAATAAGGCACCCAATGCACATTACATACATAGCACGTCTTCTACGTTTGTTGGAGTCTCAGCATATACAGAGTGAGCAACCGGATGTGACCACCACGTGACCTCAAATTTTAAGGTGGCAACATTGTTAAGTTGGTAGTACAAGATATGTCTGACATTACTGTTTTGTCAATGGCCGCATTCAGGGAACCTCAGCGCTGCAGCGCTGTAATACAGCGGTGTCCTGAACGGTACATGTATGACGTAATACTTGCAGCGCTTTCTTGAAGCAGTCGGCCATTGTTGCAGCGTATCATTTGAGTGCTTTAATAAAGCGCTGCAATCAAGCGTAAATATAACCTCACTTAGAATTTTGTGTTTTTGTCTAATATTCTTGGTAAAAAGGCGAAATGACTGAAAAAAAAAATAAATTATTGCTTCAGTTTGAAGGTGAAACTTTTAATATAGAAGTAACAGAAGAAGAGGAGGCTCGAATTAGTGCAGGTATATGTATTAGAATGCAAAAAATCTAATTATTACTCTTCAAATGAAGTCAGTACTATTCACGATGTAAACTATAATATTGATTAGTCTATTATTACATCGTCAACGTCATCTACAGCTATTCTTTGCAATTCATCCATGTTTAACAAATCAGCTGTTAAATATACCATTCAGGGAATATAAAGCGCTGCAGTACAGCCGCTAATTTAAAGCGCTTAAGCATATTTGTTCCCTGAATGCGGCCAATATGTTTATAACTTAACCTTAAAATAAGACGTGCCATATATTTTTTTCCAACACGTCAAATGTCAAATGACAGAACGTAAACAACAAGCAGAGCAGTAAACAGTAAAACAATAAAATACACATTTTCTGTGACGTTCGTGATCACGTGGTGGTCACATCCGGTTGCTCACTCTGTACCATTTCTTTAACACAACCCAATAAATAAAAATCAAGATGATCTAGGCGGCCACCCTGCATTTTATTACAAAAATTATTTGTAAAATAAGAAATGAAGTGCCGAAACGTCATAACATTCAATTCATTGTCACGTATTCGACTAGAAAAATATTCTCATTAGTATTGAAACTTTCACTCGATTATTAACGGAAATACAGTAGATTTAAATAATTTCCCACGTATGTAAGGTTATTATTAAATTTACTGTAATATCAAGCGTGTTTTAAAGTGTAAACATAGAATTAGTTAAGTTTTAAAACGATTTTATGCTTGATTAAGCGAAGTTAGCATATAGTGTAATATAAAAAAAATTGAATGACTGTTTAATTAACAAATTAAATTAACGATTAAAGAAATCTATCTCAGGTCGTTAAAGGGTACGAGATAAAGATACAAGGATGCGCCACTTACCTTGCAATATTCGAATTTTGAATTCAGCCTTATTTGGTAATTTATTTTTAAGTTGTTCACCATGCAAAATTACTGTTAGAATTGATGGAAAATCGGTTGGTAACGTTTTCTTACCGCCAAAACTTGTGAAAGTCGTTAACTGTGATGTGTTCTTCAAATGAATGGATATTTTTACGTTTAAGGTAAATAAACAGATTACATTGAATAAAATATGTGAATAAACAACGTCAATACATAATATAAACCAATATAACTAAGAAATTTTTATGTCAATTGACTTTTTGAATCTCTAGGATTGGTACTAAATGAATTAAGAACGATTTTACTGAAGGAATCTTCAAGATTCATTGAATAGCACGAACATAACTTGACATTGTACTGAACTTATGTCTACAAAATGTCTAATAAGCGGAATTGGTAAATTCCTTACGTATCATTAGGTAAATTCTCTTATTTTCTTTTCTCAATTTTTTTTTACCCCATAGATAATTTGAACTTATTCAAAACAACCTTGTGGTAAAACTTCAACATGTTTTAATAAATAATGCTTCACAATTCCGCATGATTATGTTTGTTAAATTTTGAAATTATAACATTTAATTCTGATATAAAAATAAATAACATCTTTGTGGTTTCTGAAGTAAATGTTTGTGTTTAATTTTGAATATTAAATTCTTTTGTGTTTGTAAATCTACTGTTTGAATAATTATATCACAATAGTCCTAATATTTTTTATTAAATATTAGGAAAACTCAAAAATTCTTTTTTAAATAGACACGTATAAAGAAAATGCAGTTTGTACAGTTATATTACAACCGCTTTAATTCTATTCAATCGTCAAGCAGCTGATTTTAATCTATCTTCTTTGATAATTACCTTTTTCGAGTAATATAATTTGAAAAGCACCTGCTGACGTCTTGCAGCTTCGTTGTCCGTCTTATAAGAGATCAATGAGAGAGAACAGGTGGGAAATTACTTTCACGAAGAGAGCAGTATTATTTATAATGTCCAAGTTCATTTCCGCTTATCAGTTATTGCTGGTTATTATGCCATCTCACTCTTTATAGCGTTTGCGCCATTAGGTGTAAAATAAGCGACTGTTGCAATGAAAAAATAAGACGAAAATGACTTTTAAAAATTGAACAAATAGGTACCAATTTAAGTCATGCCGCACAATGTAACGTTTCTAATGATTTTCTTCGTGTGATGGAAGGGTATTGCTTGTCCAGGTGATATACATCCATACTTACATATTTATTCGTAGATATTATATTTCTATACGAGGGGTGAAAATGCGTTTAACCAAGGGGGTAAATCCTGTACATACGTATAGGAACACATTTCGTGTGTCCAGGTGACGGTAAATTTGACGCCCTTATTTCGTTAGTTCGCCCGATTCGCGTACAGACAATCAGGAACGTCTTGTCTTCCATGGAGGAAAAATGAAATTCAGGTAGGTACATACCTATAGGAGCTCCCCTGTGCAAGAGGAATAAACAAGCTAAATAGATACGCATAGGTGAAAGCTGGAGGGATCTAATAAAGAGGGTGAAGTGAAAATAATGTGGACAAAAAAAAATACGTTAGTGTATTTGAGAGCGGAAGTAGGATCCTATGTTTAGTGAGAGAGGAAAAAGTTCCGGTACATCAAGGTTTCAATTACGTTTTAAACTATCATATTATGCAGACTGACAAAAAAGAAAGTAGAACAATGTCCCTATACATATTCGAATATATTAAATAATAGATAATTAAAAATTAATATTACTAAATGGATATTTTCAAGAAAACCACAAATATAATCAGGTAAATTAAAATCTTCAGCAATAATACATAAACACAACTGTTAATCGTGATTCAAAAAACAATAAAATCAAACCCTTTAAATAAAAAACTAGTTGACTTAACCTATAATTTTTGATTTATTTGTACCAAGTGAACACTATACTTCCATCTAAAACGCTAGTCTAGACAATCCTATTTGTTTATTCCAAATTTAATGGTGTTTGCAATAAAAAATACTTGTTCTAAATATATAAATGCCAAATATACAAATTATGTGGATAATTTTTCTCAGTGTATATTAAAATTTCTTCAAGCGAATCTGTAATTGTTCCCAAGATATTTAAAGTCGAAAGAGCTAAAATACATTTCAATTAATTATAGGTTTATAAATAAAACACACATCGATGTAAATCTCCAACTTATATACGCCCTGTATATACAAGTTTCAGATCTTTTTTCTTTTGTCACCATTCAATACTCGAGATATACCAGTTTTTACGCAAGGTTCTTATAAGGTGGAAGATGCGTGTCTTTAAACGCACCAGCTGACTTGTTGTCGAAGGACCTGGGCCAGATTTAAAGAGCCGAGATTTTTAAAAGGTCAACCATATGATTCCTCGAATCATATGGTAACATGTACCTACTACTTCTTGGCCCGTCGAGACGTACCTTTAAAAGAATAAGAACTGGCCGTGCTTCTTGCCTGAATCTTCCGTTTACCTGAATCATATGTTGACGAGGTGTTTTGCCACGAATTGTGTAATAACGATGAGAGGTATACAGTAACTGTTGCCATGGGAAAAATTGTGTTTTCGTCTGGCAAATTTAAAAAGCGCAGGTACATACATAAGTATGTGAGAAACGTTGTTGGATGCTACTACGTGCGTCGTATTTGGAATAAAACTGGGGATTTATTTTTTGGGAATGCGACGATATGTCGACATAATTTTTAATTTACGTAATCCTAACGTTGCATAGTAATTTTTGCAGTAACTATTTTATCGTTTACCTAATCTTAATTTATTATTACTTTCAATATACAGGGTGTTTATTAAATAGACGACAAAAATTCTAGGACTCGTTCCCTGGACTATTCTAAGAATATTTTGTCCTTTGATGATTTTTGAGAAGTCGCTTTGTTTCGAAGATACAACGGGGAAAAATTTTCGACAAAATTTTTCAGCGAAATTATGGCATTATTAGGATTATTGCACCTTTTAGATTCAAAAAAGTTAAACCTTACGAATGTTGTGGGTATCTGGTATACCGATGGCACATGATGAGCTAAAAACGATTTTTATTTCTTCTTCGATGAAAAAAATACAAGGAACGAAATCAGAAAATTTGATAAAACTGCAGCTGTAAGATTTACTACAGATGCTTTCGTCGACAACATAAAAAAAAAACTTAAAATCTAGGGGAATTTGTCACAATTGATGAAAAATTGCAGTCATTTAAAGGTCGCTGTAGTTTCGTACAGCACATTCCTAATAAGCCTGCCAAATATGGTATGAGAATTTTTTTTTATCTATTGCAGAAAACAGCCCGAAGAAGCTGAGTTTCATTGTGTATTGCAAAATGACGTAGTATAGATTGACAGACAATATGTTCCACGCCCTTATTAGTACAAGACATCGAAAAGAACATCGGTTCAAACGGTGGATTTTATTTGAACACGTCTCGTGAATGTAGTTATTTTCAACAATTTTTGGTAATAATTTTTTTTCGGCCTGTATCTTCGAAACAAGGCGTCTTCTCAAAAATTATCAAAGGACAAAATCTTCTTAGAATAGTGCTGGGAATAACCCCTACGATTTTTGTCGCATATTTAATAAACACCCTGTATATTATTCAAACCTATAGAAAACTTGAATATTTATTTTCTAAATGAAAAGAATTCTGACACGTGTAGCTTAAAATTTCTTCAGATGGTATTGTAAAGGCACCTTACTTTAAGGAAATTCACGAACAAAGAGTCTTACACTAAGCCGTTTTCTTAACAAATAATCGATTCAGTTCACCTGGTTGGCGCTATGCCGCGAGCTTACGGCCTGCCCACGTGACGGGGTGCCGCTTTCGCAAATCTAGAGGCCCGGGAAAGATCCTGGATGTAGAGAAAAGGTCGATACACGCAATTCTACCAACGTGATATGCTCCGAAAAAGACGCTTCTTTGGACATAAACCTAATAACCAAGTGGTTGGCTTGAATGATTTTTCTGTAGATGCTTTCTTACCCAATATGATTTTTTGAGGGAAATAATTAATAATTAATAAAAGTCGTGTTGCAATTTTCAATAACATTCGATAAAATAGTTAAACTTTCTTCATATTACCCACTTATCGTGTGTTTTGTTTTTAACTTAAGCTTAATTATGAACAATTCTTCTTTATATGTCCCTTTGGCTAGGAAATGCGTGTCCCATTTCAATAGGAAATGAGCAATGGGATATTGGTTTTGATCTGCAGGACCCTATATATTCCAACGTAATGAATTTACTGAATTCTCGATATTATAAAGGTATTTACCATCTGCGCCCGAACTTCTGCGGCACGAGTCATGCTAGCCACCTGTGTATAGTTATTATGATCATTATTATTAAATATATACATACATATATGTATGAATATTGCACGTTTCGCTGCATACATTTCAATAATTATTATTTAATGTCTGCAACCTAGTGCTGACGCAGCATCTGTGGTACGTTCTAATCCTTGGAACGAAATTAATGGATTTTTATAAAGAAAAAAACACGTTTTGATATATTATATGGTACCATTTTTGTATAATTTTTATTTACACCTATTGCAATATGACTTATTTACCTAGGATCTTAAAATGGTGCTTTGTAACTTTATTTATTAGGTATAAATGTATATGTTGTTAAACTACTAAACTAATAAATGTCTATGAATTAATATTTTATATATCTACAGACATTGGCATGTAAAACATTGCATATTATTTTGTGTAGATTTTTGCAAGTTCTAGAGTGTATGCTTTAAAACCAGTTGCATCTATTTTTTCCTCGCAAGGTACTGCTGTGACAATTATTGCAAATTTTAGCGGAAATATTCTTCTGAGTGAATTTGAAACACCCCTGCACGTCAAATTAACATACTAAAAGGATGATAGTTAATGCAAAAACATCAAAATGAATAAATGAATGCTCCTTGCTTTCTTTCTCCATACACAGCTTTATAAATGTACAGCTTGTAATGTAAACAAAAGTACAAATACGTCTGCTGGATCACGGGATAAACACGCGCATACTCCAACAGTGCCGAGGTTAGACACCTCTAAACGCAAATGCACTTTTTCGGAAGCGACATTGGTTTTATACAAATTTGTTTTGAATGTTTGTTACAATTGTAGTGTATATCGTAGGGTCATACTGTATCAGAGATAACTATACAGATCTCTTACAAACTTCACCTTCGAATTAGTGGATTGTGATGCTGTGTGCTATTTGTATTTCAAGAGCTTACGTCAATATGGATTGCATTTCCATCAGGATTTCATTTTGTATTTACCTCACGGTGGGCACATTACAAGTGTAAAAGATATTAAAGAAAGTATGTTATGAATTCTTCCATATTTACACTGAGAGAAATAGATAGTACTCTTTAACATAAATATAGTATACTTTAATATATTTTATAGCTCCTATAGGGACAATCATATTTTATATTACCGGTGACAATATCTGTATAGTAAATTTCTGTGAATACTTTTTATTAACTCGTATGGTAAAGTGTACTATATTTGTATTATTAATTTGAGCATACATGTTAGTAAATGTGAAAAAAATGTCTAGTAGCGCTGACTGTATTTGATAATAACTGTTAAATTTTTTATTGTATAATTTGATTAGCCGGTGACAGCGGGCGAATTGCCGTCGTATCGGGCAGGATTGCGGAAATCAGACCGGCCCGTGTACTGTAGAGTACCACCGGTATTGAAACGCCCCGTAATTCTCGTCTGTGGGCGATTGTCCACAGTACTTTTTACACGATATTAACCATGTATAAGCATCATATAGATATTACGCAGCCACATTTACCGATCACAATTTACATCGAGTACGAATTTCAAAGATTATGAAACAAGCGTAGCGCCATCTTTACGACCAAAGCTGTAGTATCACATATTTATGTAGCTAAACCAATTATAGGAATTCTTAATACAATTTCCGTCAAACAGTGAAGTGTAAATATTACAACATGGATTTTTCTCTGTGCAGACACAAACATGCACCGACGAAGAATACGTACACCTGTATCACCCGTGCATAACACGTGTCAGTAATTTCGTCGCGGCAAAACAGCTTATTGGTCGATTTCTTCGGTAAATATCGACAATGAATAGAGCAAAGGGTGGGAAGAGCGTTACGAACATTTATGTTAGAAATTACTATAAGCATGGTAACATCTGGTTATTTTACTCTTAATACCCCACATATAGTCGTTTTGACAATAATTATGTTAGTAATTAACATAAAGAGATTTACTATCTAATTTCTACAATCCATTTTTCTCAGTGTATGTAAACAAAAGGTTTGACAGTTTTTCCAATAATTTTCGTGACCGTCACGATATTTTAAAATGATCTCAATTCAGTATTTGTCTAATTCCGGGATATTCCGAAAAATTTAAAAGTGGCTATGGGTTTCAATTACATTTTATAATATTGCACTTTAAACTAATGAGTTATTCGTGTAGTAACTATGGATTAGGTTTAATTAATGTTTAATTAGGTATATTGATTATATTATTAATAGACACACAAGATAACCGCTTTACCGCCACCGCACAAGATAAGTGCTTTACCGCCTGCGTTGACCTGCTAGAATTCTGGGGATACCGAACTCATAGATTCTAGCATTATTAGCATAATAGCAATTATTTAAAACAGAACCTCCCTTTTAAATTTTTTGGAATACCGCCCAATAGACAAATAACGTTTTATAACCCTTGTTGAGTTATAAAACATTATAATCCGATTAATACGAATCGACGTCATCTTAAAATATCGTGACTGCGACTATAATAGTCTGCAATCTGCAACACATAAACAATAACAACTCCACTAATTTCTAAAGTAGAATTGTTATGTTATTATACGTAACATGTAATACTAACGTTTACAATTAACACTACAGAAATGATTTTTCCACTTCATGTTCGAATTTAGGCAATTTATAAACTCATAAAAACGCCTTTTTGATTATTGATATTCTAATTTTTACGATGTGTAATAGCTGCAGAATAATATGTGGGAATTTTTGGGTAAATTAAAGTAAATATTAACTTTTATTATGTACCTACTATGCTGATTGTTTGATATACCTACACATAGGTGTACATAATAACAACATAGCACATTTTAATGCCGATAGATATAACCAGAACAAACGCATCTGTTAAGTGCCGGCTGTCACAGTATACCACCAGGCGTGTGGCTGCATAGCTATTGGTCGCCGGCTCGTGGCGCAGATGTTCGCATCCCCACCACCATCTTTGTGACGTTTAAGAGCTTTAAGCTTTCAATTGTCCTCTCAGTCAAACGCGGGTCGCGGTATGGTTATCGTCGTTTGCCAAGATTCTTCCGTAACAGCAATCTGAAGAAGGAAAAGAAACGACAAGGAAGGATTAATTAAGATCGCATAATATCGTCTAGTCAGTTTATTTAAAAGTATTAAATACGGATATAAAATAAATGGATTGAGTGTATATAGGATTTTTTCCTGTGCTTTATCTATATACGCTTGATAAAATCGCGTTTGTCTAACAATCGTGTCAGTGTTAAAACATTTTCTTGATGGGGATACCCGAAGAACATTGCAACTGTCAGGGGGACAAGAGATCCAATAATAAAAGCGGCAAGAACATCAACAAAGTTTGCGACCAGGGACCACAGCAGAAGGAGGTGATCTTGTTCGCACCCCTCAAGGGCAAAATGAAGGTCTTGAAGAAGATTAAGAAACGCATGGGTTTAGGTCAGTATCTGTTTCTTTCCTCTTTTTTTTTTGAGGACGTACGTATATACAATGCTTTAAAAAGTAGAAAATTTGCTTTTGATATTATAAAAACATGCTCTGATTATTTTAGAAATTTCGCTGGATTTATTGCTTTACATATATGTAGAAATGCGAATTTTCGCCACAAGAAACATTATTTCAGATTAAATAAATACTGCGTGCATATGATAATTTTTTTACTGTACCTATGGGTATTATACAGTGTGGTAACCTTATGGAATATGAAATAAAATTAATAAAACTGTTTGAGGACTGTCGTCGAGGACTTAAAATAACTTGTAACTGAAAAATTACTGTTCAACTTCACATGAAGTAATTGGAGCATATTTAAATTTTACATTTGGACTTAAACTAGCACTGTCTTCAAAATTCCCTTGCAAGATATTCATTTGCATGAACTTTTTAAATCGTAAGTTTTTGTCTAACATTGAATTAATTTCTTTTATAAATATTATTTATGCCCAGCCCACAGAAGTTTGGTGACAATTTTTCTAAGAATTTACTAGAAAAATATTATGTTATATGGTTATCCGCTTAAGTGAAAAAACAATTTTAATGTTAGAGCCTTTCTTAAGATCATGAAAGAAAGCAATCATCTTGGACATTACTAAAAAAGAGATATTTGTCCAAAAAAACTCTAATAATGATTCAACCGCTTTTTTTTTTTTTTTCTTTTAAAGTCTGGATGTCTTGACGAGAATGAATGGTGATGATTTCATTAACATATGTGTACAGTTCAGAGGCTTCAAAATTGCTGTCTTAATATGTTTTGAGGAGAATAGAATTCTCAAGTCACCTTCCAATATTTTTTTTTACAAAAACAATCGTGATCCCATTGATTAAAACCTCATGAATTCGTTCATTTACTGTGCTATTAGATTATTTTAATATTTCGTTCTTACTAAGAAAATTTGACGGATCTTTTCGATAATTTTATGTTTTAAATGGGAAATATATAACTAAATAAAGAAATAAAAATAACAACTCCCTTTGTCGCATCTCTCTGTCTGCGTTGTGATCTATTATTATCCTCCCCCAGCATCTCCTTGGTAACGCTTCTTAAAACTGCGTAAAGCACATCTGTCGATCCCCACAGAGTACCCCACGGGTCTGTACTCGCTCCACGCATGTTTGCTTAACCGATATAAATGCCCGAAAAGACGCGCCAAACTCGACTGTGGGAAATATACGCTACACTTAAAAATACGTACATATACTGCGCGCTGTCGTGGTTTCGTTTCTCTCTATTTATTCCTCGTGATAGCCCAGCGCGTGTCTGTAAATGTGTGCGTTTGGTACGCCTGTGTGGGAATTCTACGAAGATTCATTTCCATATTCGATAGACACGACTGCATACGCTCAATATTAAACTAGACAGGAGGTTTCCCATAAGAAAGTTCACGCCGAACGGCTTGTTTACCATGGAAGTTTTCATACACTGTTGTAGGTTAAGATTCGAACATTGTGTTATCGTGAAAATAGAATATTTCGTGTAGTTGAAAGAGGATAAAAATATTTTTTACGCAAAACGAACCACCTCAAATGAGATTTATATAAAATTATGGAACCTGTCAATTGTTTGATCATTTTTTTTTTTTACCACTTGATGGCAAAGCCAGAACCAAAACTGCGATTATAATGGGTAAACAAAATGGAAAATGTAATACAAAAATCCAAGAGGCTGCAGTGTTTCTGGAGACCCTACAACAAAAAAAAAACTGAGATTGTAGAACTAACAGGAAAAATATTAAAACGTACAAAATACACTCACTTACTTCGAAATAGTTAGAGGTAAATATGATTCATAGATATCTATGCTATAACTAAATCTTGCTATTCATCCGTAACTATTCCTGGTTGTATACCAAAATTCGTTTGGATAATGTGCCTTTTTAGGGCTGATTTATGCCTCAAAATTTATAGCCCAAAATCGACATTAAAACCGGTTTAAAATAGAATTAATGGTACTTAAGTTGTGTTGCATGTTGAACGTGAAACATAAATATTTTTCCCGATGTTAATTCTGTGTTAAGTGTCGCTCGTCAGAATTATCTGCGCCTATACGGAATAATATATAGGACTTTTTTCTGTCGTAATTTTTATTACAAGAATATAATTTCCAAAATCCAAATCATATATTAGGATTATAAAGTCCGAATAAGTACAAAGAAACTCAGAATTGTGCCAAAATATTCAAATGTAATCTACATGCTACTTATGTATACTATGCATTATTACTGTGTATTATAGTTCATATGCCAAATATGTCAGATATTTAAATGGGGAATTGGCAATAGGCCAAATAGTACAGGGGTGGAACAAGACGATGGTTGCAATAATCAAATTTCGAATCGATATGAATATGGTTCCGCCTTGACCTACATATGAAAGTAATTCTAATGCCGACTATTAATTTAGATGGAGCAAATTAACAATATTAGGATGATAATTATTCGAAAATTTAAAACCGCTGGAACCGTGGACGTTATCTAAATTTTAAATCATCACAACCAATCTCACAAAAAAATAGTGTTATTATTAGTTTAGCTGATAGAGCTATAACTTTAACCAGTCCAATTTTTCGAAATGATACCATTAATAAAGCAAAAACTATTCTAAAACAAAATAATTATCCAAATAATCTTATCAATAAAATATTTAAACAAAGAATATTTTCGGTTTTTATAATAAATCAACAAAAACTATAAATAATAGTCAAACATTTATAAAATACATAAAAATTCCTTATGTAAAAAATCTTTCTGAAAAAATTAATCAAATTATCAAACCTTATAATTTTAAAATAGCAAATCAAAATAATAATAAATTACAAAATCAAATTTACACAAAATTAAAATCGAAAACTGAAAAAAATAAAACATCACATATAGTATATAAAATAAATTGTCAAAATAGTAAAAGAAACTATGCAATATTTAGAAAATAGAATAAAATTACACAAATATAACAAAAATCTTACAGCTTCAAAAAAACATGAAATAACACAAAATCATACATTTGATTTTAACAATGTATCAATCCTAAACCAAGAACAAAACTATAAAGCACGAACTATACTTGAGATAATCCAAATTTATAAACATAATAATTCCATAAATGATGAAACTGACACAATTTTTCACTAAACTTTATAACTTAATTCTATAAATGAAATTTTAATAAAAATTTAGTAACGTTTTTCATATTTAACCATAACTAATACAACTGACACAATTCACAAAACAATCTTTATATAAAACATTTCAAAACTCTTTCAAATTAAAACAAAAAACAAACTGATTTTATCAATAAAACAAAAAATGTTATATATTTTTGTACATCAAAATTTTATTTTCTACATTATTAATTTTTAAAAATGTAAATGATTAATGTTTTATAAATAAGCCGAAACGTCTTACTCAATCTAATAGTTGTTTAACTATATGACTTTAAAAACCAAGAAGATCTACACATATACGAAATTCAGTTTTTATTATATTATATATCTACACGCCAGTATCTATTAATTAAAAATTAATCATGCTGATGGCGCTGACATTATATGCGCGTGACGGCGAGGTTTCCACCAACAGCAACCAGTGCATGAGCTCTAATCTCGTTTGTCCTTGTTTACCTCGTATATGTAATGTATGTTAAGCATTTTAAACATTACCGCTAGCCCATTTCAATTCCCCAAACAATCCAAATACTTCAAGTGTAAAAAGAAAGAAAGCAAAAAAACTAACAACATTTTTATTACTCGGTCTCGTAGCTCGACGAACCCATCTGCCGTTTTCTCACGGTTCTCACGCGCGGTAAAGCTATACGAATCGCGGGCGCCGTTAGATACCGTTTGCGTAAAACCATGATTTGTTGTTGGTCGGTCGCGATTTCCGTCTCCGCATATAGGTACGTATAGTTGAATCCCCCCCGAGTCAAATCGTTCCTAATTAATAATAAACCATAACGCGGGCATGCAGATACGCTCTATGTAAAACGTAGTTACTATAACCACTAAAAGGAGCATCGAGACGCGATCCAGTCGACTTGTCTGTGTGTATAGTTCGCGTTTATTATAACAAAAACAAAGATCCTCCGATATAGAGACGCATTTATAGATAATAATCTGGCGCAGGAAGTCTGTCCTGGGCATGGGAAAATCGGCTAGCTTCATTGGATATTCATGCGAAATGACGTCTTCTTAAACTGTTTAAACAATTGAACAGTCGCCGTGTGCGTCTTGCTAATTGCTCCGGTCTGTTAGTAGACCGTTGGCGACTGAAGAAGGAAAATTACGCAATGTATAGCGTTCCCACACTGTTGCTTATTGTAATGGTAATAGTACATAGTACCATAGTGTTGGTGAGGTGTTGCCAGTTTCTACGAATCGCTATTGTGCGAGAAATGACCGTTTGGTGGGTGACTTACTGGTTACTCACCGCTCGCTGCTTATTTCTTCTATTTTCTTACCTTTTTAATCGTCAACATTAAATTGTTTTAATGCTAGAAAAGAAAGTAAAGTTGGTCGATACAGAATTGTCGATTATGCTACGCGAAAAATGAGTGATAATATACAGTGTGAATTTTAAATACAAGGAAAATTGAATTTTACGAATGATACTTTCCTACTTAAAATGCAGATATAGCAAGGGCCAAATTTTTTAGGTACGGAAACTTTTAAAGTTTGTTGGCCGATTAGAAAAAAAGTTAGAGTGAACTATATCAATTGATCGAGAATTAATGAAAAATGATGTGTATGAAATGTGTATAAACTCTGGTGAAGAAGCACACCGTGTTATTTTTTGTTATACAGATATAATAAAGAATAATATACCATTACTAAGGCATATATTACACTATAAAAATTCTTTGACAAAGATCTTTTATAAAACATATATGACAAACCACTTTTATAGTGTAATAGGTTAACTTCTATAAAATATATCTTCTATAAACATTCTTTTAAACAAATAATTCCCTAACAGTAATTTTAGAACTCAAAACTCAATAAAGTGTTTATTCGGTTTTAAAGGTTTAATAAATATTAAAAAATAATACAATTAATATGAAATCCGATAATTTCATTATAATAAATAATCACATGAGATGTTAAAAATGTCGTCTATGATTTAGACGTTACTTCTCTTCATATTATCGAAGATTCTCTTTAGTTCTTCTACCGCGCCTTGAAGCTCTTCCAAATGATGATGTTCTTAAAAATATTATTTTTAATTCAACCAAATAAAAAAAAAATCAGGAGGTGTTAGATCGGGGACCTGGATGGCCAAAGGCCTTGACTAATGATCCTGTGATCGTAAAATTCTTCAAGGTAGGTAATTGTTTGTCTTGCAGTGTGTGCTGGTACATTGTCCCGCTTAATTCATCGTCATAAAGTTGCGTAATGCATTGCATAATTCTTGTAAAATTTTTCTATATACGTCAGCCGTACCAGTTTCTTGAAGAAATATAGCTCTTATTATTTGTCGTCGAGAAATGGCAATCCAAACTCCAATTTTTTGGGGTTGTAAATTGGTTTCAATAAATTCATGGGGATTTTTAGCTGAACATTAGATGATTGATGGGCGGATTTATAAGTACCTTACTAAAAAAAACTCTATGTAATGTGATGTGGGTTCAATTATAACAATTTATACTTTAACTTTCAATGTAAAACAAATGAATACAAAGTTAATTATAAACGAGCAACTTTTTACTACCGGTATCTGGTGTCAACAAGAATGATGCCAACTTAAACCTATAGTGCCAACATATATTACATGTAATTTCTTATTTAACCTTAAAAATCAGAAAAATTAAAATTCCAAAAAACTTTATGAACAAAAACAAAAAAATTATGAAAACTAAAACTTTTCATATGTTGAGCAACAATGGGTTAAAAGCGCCATTGCCACGGACATGAATTACTACAAAAACACCTTTAGTTTTAGAATTACCCTGATTGTCGATAGACGTTTTTCAATGCCACGAATTAAGTTGAGGATTTTATTTATATTTTAAAAACCACCAACATTCGTTGTAGTAGTTTGTTAACACTTAAAACTTGACTTGTTTATTATTTATTTATCAAAACGTTGTTTAAAAATAGAAACTATATGGCTACAATAATATATAGAGCATGCGCGCCATCTGTCACATATCTATATAACACAACTGACTTTTTATCGAGACTAACTTCATCTAGTCCCTTTGTGTTGTTATTGCCAACTTAAAATACACTGCTCCAATAAATTAACGCACCACTTATTATAAATAAAAAAATAGGGATTATTTTATTTCCGATTTTTAATAGTTAGTATTATTTGTAAGCAACATCATTTCTAACCTTAACTTATTGGACATTTGTTGTCATATTTTCAGGGCTTAAGTTAAAAGTGCACACTTAACTTAAGTAAGGTATTTTGGGACATTTAAATTTTGATTTAACTATTGTATTAAAAGTGTTTCCCTTTGTGAAACAATTTATTCGTTTATTTCTTTTACTTGTGTGATATTATGCAACGTGAAACACGAAACTTAACAAGGGAGGAATGCGCTCAAGCAGTGATTTTACAGGAAGAAGGTTACAGTTACCGCAGAATCGGAGAAAGGTATGGTGTGTCGCATACAACGATATCACGGATAATTGGACGATATACGGAGACTGGTAATCATTCTCGAAGACGTGGCCAGGGAAGACATCGTGCAACAACGCGTGTACATGACCGTTTTGTAAGACTTTGCGCATTAAGGCAACGGTTTGTGACATGTAGAAGTCTGCAGGCTCAGCTCCGGGAGGTACATGGTTTGGAAATTTGCACGGAAACAGTTCGCCAACGTCTTCGGGAAGATGATTTATTATGTCGTATTCCGGCGCGTTGTCCGATGTTGACTGTACATCACCGTAGAGATCGTCTAAATTTTGCCAGAAATCACGTCAACTGGTTGGAGGACAATTGGACCCAAATTTTGTTTACAGACGAATCCAGGTTTTGTCTGCACGACTGCGACAGACGTATTCGTGTATACCGACGTCCAAATGAACGCTATGCGCAATGCAATATTACAAATACCACGTTATTTGGTGGCGGATCTCTAATGGTTTGGGGGGGTATATCTTTGACAGGTCGCACGGAGTTGGTGGTATTAAATAACATAACTTTAAACGCTGATCGCTACATAACAGACATTCTGGAAGATCATGTTGTGCCATTTGCACCTTACATCGGCTCAAATTTCATGCTAATGCATGATAATGCTCGAGTACATACTGCGGGGATAGTCAGAAATTACCTTCAAGAGGTCGGAATCAATACAATCGAATGGCCAGCAAGAAGTGCGGATCTTAACCCTATCGAGCATATCTGGGACATGCTTTCTAGACGGCTGCGAAACTTTCCACACCCAGCCAATAACCTGGAGGAAGTAGGAAGGCGGCTTGTGGAAATATGGGACGGATTGGATCAAAACGATATAAGGTCGCTTATTTTGAGCATGAATCGTCGCTGTCAGGCTGTTATTCGAAACAGAGGCGGAAATACTCAATATTAAATTTAACTAAATGCTTTTTTTAAAAAAATACAAAATTAAGACTTACAGTGTATGTAATTAAATTTCAATTTCCTTGTTTATTTTTTAAGAATTTTTTATGTTGTGTTCACCGTTTTCTACTAATCAAATGACAAGAAATAAAATATATATATATTTACTCATTGTAGAATTTTTTTCAAAATGATAATATGGTGCGTTAATTTATTGGAGCAGTGTACTACAGTTCGTCAGGTTTAGTGGCCTTTATTAAATCATTTATTCATACTTGCTTTTTCAAAAGCCCCAAGTTTGTTTAGTATAATATTAATAAATATATATATTTTTTTAATTAAATTAATTTTAATTTGAAAAGTAAAGTTTTAATTAACGTTTATTTATTAAAATTTCAAACCAATTGACAAGGAAAAAAGAAAATACAAAACCAACATTTACGTTAAGTGTACAAGTATGTATATAAAAATATTTATACTTAGATATCTCTACATGTTACTCATGGGAAGATACAAAGCCCTGTATTGAAACTCGTCTATTGTATTCACCCCACACGATTTCAGACGCACTTAACACTTGGTTACATTATTCCAGCCCATATCTGAACATTCAGATGTGTACAGATGTTTGTGGAAGGATTTCAAAATTTTATCAACCGCCGACATGCTGTCATACACAGCTAGGATTACTTATAAATACACATATATATGATATAGAAGGGTCACTGGTATCTACAGGGAATATATTGTTATAATACTCCAAGTTGTACATAAAAAAAAATATACATCAACTCCGCTAAATATGTGATTCAATATTTTAATTAAAAAAATTGAAAATAATTACTTTTAATCATTCCCAATATTTTTGTTAAAATTTCGTTGAATTCTCTTTAATATCATAGGAGAAATATCTGCGAAAATAATGGATTAAAAGACAAGTATATCAAAGCATTATACAGTAAAGTTGTCCATTTATAATATTATTTTTATTATTCGCTCAATCATCTTTCTTCCGCCTTTTATACCATTATAAGAGTCGAACAAGGATAGGAACTATGCTGGCAATTGCATCAGGTAACTGTCGGTAGAAAGTGTGCGGTAGCTACTGATTCTCAACCGTGGGAACGGGCAAGAATCGTGCGAAGAAGTAATTGAAGAAGAGATTAGATTTAGGTAACGTACCAATGCTAGTAAAATGAGAGGGGTCGGTGTACTGGGTGTTTCACTTAAAATACTCAGGAAATTATATCAAAAAATGTAATATTTGGTACTCATAGTTGTACTCAAAATGTTATCCTGAATCAAAAATAGGTCGTACTACTGCATAATCGAGAATCTAGGTCATTTCTGGTTAAATTGAAAGTGTTAAAATGTTATTTAGCATTCCAAAAAATAAAGTGCGATTATGCATGCCCAGGGCAATGCCGAAAAGTCCAAACCGTAAAATAAAGAAATAAAGTTAGACCATAATCCGAAAAAGTTTCAGTGTTTTAACATGCACTATTTAAGACATACGCTTATTATGTCATCCTAAAATGGCAACAACGACAGTACATAAAACAAATGTCGTAACCAATGGCAACGATGACAATGACGTTCCACCACGGTGTTAAGGGATTGAGGTTACAAATGATGCTCTCTAGTCGTGACACAAATGTAACTGCTTTATTTGTCAATGCTACCAACTTCAACACAACTAATCACTAATGCATACAATATGACACATATAACATCTCCTTTATTTAGAAGAAAGACAAACTAAACTAAACTTAATTTAATTATATTACATAATCATTAAGGCGTTTTGGTGTTCTTATTATTCTGCCACTGGTAGTGGTTCTCTCATTATTTATTGGTGTCGCGTTTGTTATTTCTGTGTTAGGTATAGTCATTTCTTGATTATTTTGTTCATTCAGAGTTTCTTCTTTTGGAAAGTCATACTCACTTCCACTCTGATGTGTTACGTGTCGGTTTCCTGTCTTTCTTTGAAATGATCTTAAGAATTTCCTGTTTCTATTTATTCTCCCTCCTTCTTGCTTCTCAATTTCGTAAGTGGTATCAGATATTTTCCTTATTACTTTGCCTGGCTTCCATAGTTTTGTTATTGGGTGTTGATAATTTACATGTTCATTTAATTTAAAGTCCGTTCTATTTCTGCATCCTTTTTTGTCATAATATATTTTAGATTTATTTTGCCGAGTAGTTATTTGTTCGTGAAATATCTTCTTGTCTATTATTCGTGGTTCTAGTTTTTCATTATGTACTGGAATTCGATCTCTTAGATGTCTAGACATTAATAATTGTGCAGGTGTAAATGAGTTATATATTGGCGTATTTCTATATGCAAGGAGTCCCAAATATATGTCACCTTTATCCTCTATTGTTTTCTTTATTATATTTTTAATAGTTTGTATGGACCTTTCCGCTTGACCGTTTGATTGTTGATGATAGGGGGAGGACATATGGTGTTCGAATTTCCATTCTTTTTTAAATTCTTGAAATTGTTTACTGGTAAACTGAGGACCGCCGTCAGAAATTAATATTTCTGGTATTCCATGACGAGCAAATATTGATTTTACTTTACCTATTACATTATCTGAAGATAGATCACTATTCAGGGAAACTACTTCTATATATTTTGAGTAGTAGTCCACAGCTAACAGGTAGTGATTTCTATATATTTCAAATAAGTCTAATCCTACTTTAGCCCAAGGTCTTTTTAATATTGTGTGTGGAATTAAAGGTTCATTACAATTGCTTTTAGCATAACTGTTGCATATGTCACAGCGTGATACTAAATTTTCAATGTCGATTGTTATTCTTGGCCAGTATACAGAAAACTTAGCCCTTTCTATACATTTATTTATTCCAAAGTGTCCTTCGTGAATATTATTTAAAATTCTTGGTCGCCAGCTCTTTGGTATAATGATTCTTTGCGACATGTACAACAAACCATTTCCTTCAGTTATTTCATTTCTTAATTTATAATATTGTTTTAATATCGTAGGTACCTTTGCAATGGTTTGAGGCCATCCATTTCTTACATAACGCTGTATTTGTTTTAAGTCATCATCATTTTCCGTTGCCTTGATTAATTCTGTCAGGACTTGATCTGTCATGGATACGTGTTCTTTTACAATACAAACTTGTAGTTCTAAATTTAGATTATCTTTATATTCTTTGTTAATAAATGCTCTTGATAAACTGTCTGCTATTACTAAGTCTTTTCCGGGTTTATATGTAACATCAAAATTAAATTTTTGTAATTGTAGTAACATACGCTGTAGTCTCGCTGGACATTTATCTAATGGTTTACTGAAAATTGCTAGTAAAGGCTTGTGATCTGTTTCAATAACAAACTTTGTGGCATATACATATTGATAGAATTTTTCGACCCCAAAGCAAATTGCCAGCAGCTCTTTCTCAATCTGTGCGTATCTTTCTTGTACGTCGGTCATTGCCCTTGATGCGTATGCACATGGTTTTCCACTTTGCATTAAAACTGCACCTAAGCCATTTTTTGATGCATCTACAGATATGACTGATTGCATGTCTGGTTCGAAATACTTTAATGACATATCAGAAGAAATTATGTCTTTTAACTCTTTAAATGCAGTATCATGTACTTTTTCCCACTTGAAATGTGTATTATTTTTTATTAATTGTCGTAACGGATGTGTTTTGTTTGACATATTATCTATAAATTTGCTTACATAGGTTACTAGACCTAGAAAACGTTGCACATCTTTTTTGTTTTCAGGTTTAGGCATATCCCTAATGGCTTCAATTTTTTCTATATCTATTTTCATTCCTTCACCTGAAAATTCATATCCTAAGTATTTAACTTTATCAATCCCTAATTTGCATTTCTCTAAATTAAATTTAATGTTATTCATTGTTGCTATATCCAAAACCTGCTTTAATCTTTGATCATGTATTTCTTTATTTTCTCCCCATATTAATATATCATCTATATATACTTCAACGCCTTTTACATTAAAAATATTTCTAAATCTGTCTTGGAAAACCTCACTTGCAATTTTTATACCAAAAGGCATTCGTAAGAATCTATAATTTCCAAAAGGTGTGCCAAATGTGCATAGTTTGCTACTATAGCCGTCCAATGGAATGTTCCAAAACCCACTGGCAGCATCTAACGTGCTGAACACTTTTGCACCCTTGATTTTTGAACCAATTTCTTCTACTGTTGGTATTTTGCATTTTTTGTCAATGATAACTTTATTTAGATCCCTAGGATCAAGACATATTCTTAGTGACCCATTTTGTTTTCTTACTATTACACAGGAATTTAACCATTCAGTTTGACCTTCTACTTTTTGTATTATTTTCAAATTTTCTAATTCTTTAAGATGTTTTTGAAATTCATTTTGCAAGGCAAATGGAACGTTTTTTATGGGTTGAATTACTGGTTTTGCATTTTTATTTATCCTTATGTGATATGGTTCCCCTATTTGACCAATACCATTGAATAACTCTTGATATTTATGTACCATCTCATTGTAATTATGATTATTTATAGAATTTGTTGAGTTAACTAAACCTAAGAGATTACATGTTTGTAAGCCTAGAATACAATCATAATGATTTTTTGTTACATAAAATTCAATGTCCTGATAAGTACACTCGTTATACTTAACACTACATTTTATTTTGCCAATTATATTTATTATTTCCCCTGTGTAAGTGTATAATTTTGTGCTTGTTGATTCAAGATGTATATGTCTTAATTTTTTAAAAGTATTTATTGATATAATATTTACGGCTGACCCCGTATCAACTTTAAATTTAATTGATGCATCTTGAATCGATAATGACAAAAACCATGCATTAGAATTATTTGCAATACTGTTAATTGATAAGTTGTATTTGTTCTCTGTATTTTCGTTATTTACGCTAATTTCATTTACTTTCTTACTTTTATTTCTACACATTTGAGCGAAATGATTCAGTTTTTTACATGCATTGCATATCTTACCGTACGCATAACATTTGTTCAACTCATGATCTTTACCACAATTTCTACAATTTCTTATTTTATAGTTCTTACTGGCACTTTGGGTTGGCTTCACAGTATTTTTCTTTCGGATCACATGGACTGCACTTGATACTTCAACGGGTTTCTCATTCATACGTTCAGTTTGTAGTTTGGTATTTTCAATTACGATACATGCTTGTACCATTTTCTCCAAGGTAAATTCATGGTTCTGTAGCAATTTTTCTTTGATGGGTTCATTTTTTATACCAATTACCAGCATTGTTTTAATCATATCATCTTCTAAGTTCCCCAATTCACATTGTTTAGCCATATTTTTCAGTTTTGTTACAAATTGCTCCATATTTTCATCTTGTTGTTTCGCTGTGAAAAATTTGTAGCGTTCATATATTAAATTCTTCTTCGGAACAAAGTAATCGTCAAATTTCTTAATCAGCACTTCAATTTTGCCCTTTTCATTTTCTTTAAAACTAAACGAACTATATATATCCATGGCATCTTCTCCTAGCAAGTGTAGTAAACGAGCGCATTGTATATCTTCTGATTTCTTGTTGCATTCAGTTGCAATTAGGTAGTTTTTGAATTTTTGCACCCATTTCTTCCAATTTTCCGCCATATTGCCGGTCATCGTCATTGGCATAATCGAACTCATCGGTACTTCCATTTCGTAAGTAATTTACACTTGATATGATATTATATACTGCACTTATTTTAGATGTGTATTTTTGAATTTACTGATTCTTGGTATTTGTTTTTATCCTGTTTATAGCGCCATGTTAAGGGATTGAGGTTACAAATGATGCTCTCTAGTCGTGACACAAATGTAACTGCTTTATTTGTCAATGCTACCAACTTCAACACAACTAATCACTAATGCATACAATATGACACATATAACACACGGGTACAAAACTCGCAGCAAGGAATTTTAAAACGCATCCACCAGTAGTGGAAGTGGCTTTTTCAAATTGGCGTACCGCAGAGGGTGATTAAACGTTTCCAAAATTGCTGGCGAGGCCCTCGAATGTTCCCAAACAATCTAAATAAGTCTATTTTCTGGCCCTAAGAAAAATACACACCCATCCTAAGCCTATTCTTTGTCAAATTTTCGTGAAACCTCCCAGTTTTTCGACAGGGCGCTCTTCGAACAAACTTTAGCGTAATTAACTAGAAAGCCTGCGTTCCACCTGGAACTCACAACTCTAAAGAATATGGATATGCCTTTTAATCGCGTAGGACAGATATGCGAATATAGAGTCTCCACAATTTATCAATTTTTAATTTTTTTAAATTTACCTATCTCATTACAAGAAATTGTTTCCTATGGATTAATACTTGAGTATGTTGTTTGGGCTATTTCTATCGTTTGTTGGATTTAAATGATCCGACGTTTCGGTCTGCATTCGGCGGCCGTTTTCAAGGTAGTCTTCAAGCGTGAAACCAACAAAATTTTAGATATTGAGAAAACTCCGTCAGTTGCATCAAATTGACACAGCCAAAATTTGTAAGATCATTACACAACAATTTGAATGATCTTAAAATCATAAAACTCTAGGATAACATGAAAAATAAGCTTATTCTCTAAGTGATTACCACACTGTATAACGTTGAACTATCAAGGACAGAAAAGTGCCCGTATAAGAATCACCTAAAAATATTGTGTAAAAAAAAAGTTATGCGGGCAAAACACACGGGGATTAGACACAACAATTTTAACTCTAAACTTAAATTTAAAATGTTTATTTTCGTCTCCCATTTCAATCTAATAAAATACCCGTTCCTCCCGTGTTCTTGTTTTCTCATACCAATAGCAGCAAGGATGCTGTGTGGGGTTCTATGAATAAACCGTGGAATGCGCCAGTACACCTATCCATGTATACCCCTGCGTATTGCAGTACTATAAACTAAGTGTATAGCACTCTCTTCTATCTCATTAGTTGCCGTTTGGTCGCTAGAAGAGGATAGAAGATTTTGCAATGCCGCGGATAATTTTAAACTTTGGATTATTTGGACAAAGCTTACCGTATTTATTAATAGCGTCTGTTTTTCGTGGACGATGAGATCGCAAAAACGAAATTGTTAAATAATTCACATGGATATAATGATGTATAAAATCAGTTACCGACACTCATTTATTACACCACTAAAATTATAGCCAAACGATGCAGACAGAAAACGTCTTGATATATTACCTAAAAATACCGGTTTAAAATGCGTGCTTCTCTTCAACAACGGGAGACCACCGGAATATATTCACGGCAAGGACTTTTCTCACGGATTCTTAAAGAAAATCAGACGGTAATTTACTCTTCAGTGTATACTCGAACTGTCAGTTTGATTATCCTATGATTATGAGGTAAATCACGAATTATGAAGTGTTTTTTTTTATAAAAATAGATATAGTAAAACCTCTATAAAACGACCATGCGTAGAATTTGAATACTATTATTACGCATTCCTTTTTAAATTTTAATAAATCCATCCTCACAAACCAAAAATTTCCTCTGTACGATCTAATATCCGATTTTATTCACCATTCCCCTATGTCTCATTACTTCCGATCGCCGAGTCTCGTCACAGCAATTCCGGTACACTCATAATAGAAACCCAACCGTAATAATATAGAGGGGGACAACCCTCGATTTAACAATACAGAAACCTCGCGCATATACGACATAGCCTGCCGAAGATACCTGGTTGGAATATACGAATCTACCCTAACATTTGTCAAGGCAGCTGTGGATCTCTCCCCCAGAGGCGAACGGACACGACAGATTGCGAACACGACTTTGCACCTGGATAATATACCGAACTATACCTCAGATACAGTGGCGTCCGTCACAGCGAAGATGCGAATTTTGCATCGAACAGACAGATGCTTCCAACAGATGCGTTTTGTTGTGCACATAACTAAATACTAATTGGTGAAGAAGAATAGAGAAGACCTAATTAAAGTGTCTGACATTGCCTTTCTTAATCATCGTTATTAAGTATTGGAAAAGTAGATGTAATATTTGCATAAGATCATTCTTTGTAAAAATTCTAAAAAATCTAATTACCCTGACGTCTTATTGGTGCATCAGTTTTATACTTTGACATAAAAACGATACATAACCATGTTTTTCATTTATTCCTCTTGCTACTAACCACTATTACACGATCTTCAGCAGAAGTTGTCGATCTTGGTCTCCCACTGCGTGCTTTATTCATGAAACTGCCACTTTATCGGTATTTTTTTAACGATATAACTCACAGTAGTGTTGTTTTACTTTAATTCTTTCGCTATTTAGTGATTGTTTCGGCATATCGTAACAGTCTTTACAACAGTACTAACACAGGATGATTGTGCAGCGAATACAGAAACGTAACTCAGGGCAATTTCGAAAATCCACCCTCAAACTTGTAGATTATTAAAACGTAATGAGTATCCTTAACAGCAAAACAATTAGACGAGCTTCTATAAACTTTTATTGCACTAATCCACATTACTAATTGCACACTACATTAATTAATTATGACCACTCAATAATAAAAATAGTGTATATGAAAATATATAAAAAAGAAACGGGATAGTATGTAATTAACGAGCCGCCACTGATCATTAACGAAATTGCGATATCGCAAACCTACAAACGTTGAAATTGATCAGCATAAAAGTGAATTCACATGCTCTCCCAGTCCCTGTCGTATATTCTCTTAAAAAATAAAAGATCATCGTCTACATATTTATACCTACAGCCTATACAGACTGACGCCTTTTACTTATTCTAACTATGCTATGCCGATTATGTCGATCTTCGAGGAAGAGGTGAACTTGGACGGCACGTCACATCCGTGGGAAACTCGGCCGGGCACTGGCAGCGACTACAACACAACAACAAAACTCTCACGCGATTTATTTCCTTCGAATCGATGACTCAGGATTATAAAAACTTCATTTCTAGTAGTCGATTTATAATAAAATACGGAAATGCAGTATGTTTACGTTAAATTTCTGTGGGAAATAGATTTTACTAAGCAAATCATCGGAGCACGTCGAATATTTGACATTTGACAGGTACATAGAAAACAATCTGACCAACTGCTAAATTTAGAATCGTCAAATCTGATGTTTCCCGCGTTTTTTTTTTTTTTTATCTTAAATGACATAACTATAACAACACATTCATTCATTCGAATATATGGATCACGCACCTAACGTAACAGAATAAAAAGCATATCACACACGTGCCTCTACACGCCCCTAGAATATCCGTTTCCGGTTGTTACACTAACGGAAACACACTTGGTTGGTATTCGATATCTTTTCTCATTGTTAAGAGCGTATCTCCTACGGTTTTATCAGCGCTGTTTAAAGTGTTGAAGCACCGACGATGAAGGAGGTGAGGTATACAAGGAACTACGCGAAGAACTCGCGAGAAAGCTATTTTAATTGGGCTTTTATCCGACAGTACTTACAGTAGTAACTTCCTTATATAAAAGAAATGTGCATCCGGTACGTCCTGTATCTCTTTGCCGGTAATTTCTTTGAAATATAATAGGGAATAGGATTTTCTTTTTCGTTTGAAATAAAATAATAATGCATTTTAATTTAAATTTGAATTTCCCGCTACCTACAAGAGAATTAACGGTTCATTTATACGTTATTCCCACATATGCAATCCCAATCATCAATAAAAGTAAATTTATTCACCCAATTATATCTAAACATAGGCTCACGTATGTACATTTGCTTATCGTTAAGAAAAAAATTATGACCAACTATCAATTTACTACAATTTCGAAATGACCGCCAATAAAAAGCAGCTGTTCTCAAGTTATTTATGCCGCATTTATACTTTGAATACCTACCTCGTCGCTCGGAAGAATGTTACGAAAATCGCATATACATAAATATATTATTTCACAGCTCGAGTTTATATCCAAAATATTTAAAACGAATATTGGGTAAGAGGTGTCAAAATATAGTTGAGTGGGCGCGATATTTAAGTTTTAATGATAATAATTTTAATTTTCGCTTAATATAAATGTGAAAATTTAATACCTACACTTCGATTTTCTGTAATTTTATTACGCCCAGTTTATTATTTTTATTGGTGAATCCACTACACAACGTGTTGCTAATTTTAAGGTTAGAATTGTACGTATACACAGCGTGAGCACAAAATAAGGAATGCGATGAAAATATAAATATTGGTTTTGTGAATAAATGTAAAAACATTTTTTAAATGAAAACCATTATATTTTATTACACATTTTGGGGATATTTACTTGTTGAAGTTATAATTATAGCTTAGTTCACTAGCAGTTTCAGCAACTAATTAGAAAGTACCTATCTATTACATATAACGCGATATGTTACATCTATTTTCCCATGTATGCGTATTTATTCGTGCACTAATGAAGAATTTTCAAGTAAAAGTATTGAATTACAAATTCACAGAAATCATTTATTGTTTATGGCTCCAAAAAAAATACTATACAACGTTTTCACGAAAGTAATTTTTTTCAAACTACTAGCGCCATCTATACGTCAGGTCAGCTAAGTTTGGGACCGTCCTCGTATGGTGATACCAAAATGTGAATTAGTAAACTATTATTTTGACTTAAATTATTATCGTAATATTGTTGAAGCAATTCCGAAAAGTTGAAGTTTATTTCTTAAGTTAGTATATGAAGAGTATATATAGCATAGTGTACTGATAAGCTAATGACATTACCTCGGGCTTAAACCAACTCCAAAACAAAGTAATTGCAACACCTACTGCTAACTTGACATAGCAACAAATTTACAATGCAAAATAAAATTATACTTGTGCATTCGGACTTTACGTTGAACTACTGGTGATAGTTCCTCACGAGCAGATCTAACACCATGTTTCTTTGTGTGTAATTCGGCTTTTAATGTTCGCTGTGTCGAAAAGCAAACAAACTAATTAAATAGGGAAAAGAGTAATAGGTACTGTATATTATGTTCATTCGATTAACTTTTAGAGTAAATTATCATTTACATATGTTGAAAATGCAATATTCAAATCTCCTTATTACCTCCCGAGATTATATAGACACACTGTATATCTATACTGCCAACGTATGCCTTTCAGCGATATTACGGGACATTAACTGGTTTTATGGGGGTGTAAAACGTACACAAGGAACGCACCACACGTGCTGCAGTTCAACGCCTGAACACATGTCGCAATTATCCTGTGTACGTGAGTAATATGTGGCGTTACCACATTTCCTGCTTTTGTCCGTGTTCGCTTATACGATTTTGACCCTTTATTCATATGAGGGCGTTCGGTTATTAAGAGAATTGTGGCGATTTAATACACCTTTCGAAAATAGCAACATTTCTATATATATATTTATCGTTGATTCTTTTAGATTAAGTTTTTACAATATTCTCAATATGTATTATAGCTAATAACCTCTATAAAAACAAAATACTCGAACGCTGCATCCATGCATTTATATATTATCGATATTCTTCTCAGGTTATGTTTTGTGTTGTTCGCTGTCGCCAGCCTCTTGGAATTCCTTGATAATCATTTTATTTTGTATTTTATTCCTCGTTTTTTAAAATTTATTTTTTTTTTTAAGAATACTGTCAATTGCTGCAACGCCAGATGAATCGTAACAGAATTTGCTGTTCAAATGCCCGCCTATATACATTTCTAAAATAATACCCTCAAGATTATCACGAGGGTCCATATTACTCGGCACGCTATTAACTATCGCAATTCTAAAGGGATTACTTTCGGTCCTGTGTGTGGTAAAGTGGACACTTGACACGAAACCACCCCCAAGATAATAAATAGCCCCACGAATATTAGAACCGCAAATACTGCACACCCCTTGATAAGCATTAGAATCCTATTCAATATAGTATTAAGCCCGCCTTGTCTAGTTTCTAAGTCCCCGAGAATCTAGCCTGTCTACGGTTTTCTAATGCACGATACCCCAGCGTATTAGAATGTCCCTGTTTGGATTAAAAATTTGACTCACCATAGCGGCAGTATTGGAATATAGGGTGATTATGAATCATCGTTAAATGAAGAAAAAAAAAATAAATTGTATCGCATCTGCCTCTATATCTATACGATCTATTTTTGAATAGATGAAGACTAATTTTATATCTACTTGCTCGTATATGTATGTAATGTTAGGGTGTACATGTTTACTACGATGTAAACTATTATAATTAACTGTATACGGTCTGCTAATTCCCTTTCGATGTTATTGCACCCGTTCTGACAATAAGAACTACCGCTGTTTCCTCTTAGAAGATACTGTAAATTACTGGCCGTTGGTATAGACCGATTTGCGTGTTACGCGCTGTGAATGGTAAAAACAGGCTTGTGAGACCGAATTTCCGGACTTGCTAGCCGGAACGAAGATAACCGTAGCGTGAATGGAATTATTCTGGCTTCATTCTGAGCTAATTCACTCCAGTTATAAAAGTAAGAAAGCTCTATTATATTAACAAAACGATTTACTGAAAAATATACGTAGAAATGCATCTTAAATTATATTTTAATAATGCGACTATACAAAGTCAAAAAAACAATATTTTTTTTTTAATTTAATCCGAAAGTTTCAATATTTTACTCTATGAATCTTTATACATAGGTGATATCACGTGGGATTACATCAAAAGAAAATATCTTCTTCCACTGCTATATTTAAAATACACCACAGTGTTCCAATTCCGTTACGGCTATTTATTTTCGAACTATTAACGACCAACGAAGTAAACATCAGCCGAATATTACGAAATCTTAGTTATTCAGCCGGATTTTGCAATGTCCACGAAAGATATACCTTAGAATCTCGCTCACATGTGTAAAACCGGATTTGTTTTAAATATATATTTAGGTGCGATCGTAAATTTATTTTCCGCACGTAAAATAAAGAAGAATGTCTAGCGAATGAGAAGACACAGCAAAAGGAATAATATATCCTTAGAATTGAAAAGAAAAGTGACAAGTAACTCGAAGACTGTCAAACATGCCATGGATACCATTGGATACCATTAACTAATCTGTGAAAAAGAAAAAACAAAGGATGCTTTGAATGTGAATATAATTGAAGAGTTCTCAAAGCGTCACCAACCTTATTTATTTAAATTGTAACACTGACGCCAACCTCGGCAAATGAAATACCCTTAATCTAATATTCTTCATCTCCGAAGTAATTTACTGCTGTTATTTATTTAAACTTTAAATATTACTTACCTTAAAAAACGAAATTGCCTGAATCAATGCAAATATCAAATATTAATTTTTAACTAGTAAAACATGTGTAAACGTATCAGACATGTAATTAAATATCAATTAAAAACATGAAAAAGCAATTGTCATTAAAAACTGTCGAAATCATGACCTTATGCATTTTAGTGTTTTATTATCATCCATTTTGATTAAGAAAGAATATTTTCTTTAAAATTTATTTAAATTCTTTAAAAGTAGCAAAATGTACTGTATTATACTGAATAAGAATGTATCAAGAAACAAAGAATATTGCACTATAGTTAGGACTTTCAAAAAGTTATCAATCTCGTTTTCAATTAAATCTTATAATACCAATACCAACCGTAAAAAAATTAAATTTCTTAGATCGAATACTTCTGTTTACTTTTCCGTTAGCTTTTTTGATGCCAGAAACATGAAAGGATGCAGATATTTACTTCAGTTTTAAGTGTGTGTTACCAATCTCAAAAATATTAAACTAACTACCAAAAACAAAAAAAAGGTGTTATTAACAGCTGTCAAATGTCAAACTCATCTGTCTCAAGATAATAAATCCATCAAATGAAATTGTATTTTTTTTTATATTATATATAAAATAAGTGGAATATTAAGCATTAAAATAAGTAAGAAAGCCCGAATAAAGAAATATATAAATAAATAAAATAAATATGTAGGTCCCATAAAAATTTTTAAAAATTTTATTGTTTAGAACCGTCAAAGTGTTACCAATCTTACCTAAATTAAATCTCAAATTATCAAAAAATACTTATAGCACTGTCATACCATTACCAACTTTACCGTTCTAAATTAAATCTGCAAAATTATGTTTCATATTAAAATATCATGATTAATTTTTTTTTTCTTCCATTTCAGCATCTAGATCTAGTTCGAGCACAGGCGGCACCAATAATCTACCCCCACTCCTATTCCACAACGTCCACGGTGACAATATCCGCATATCCAGGGACGGAACGGTGGCCCGACGCGTCGAAAGCTTCTGCAAAGGAATCGCCTTCAGCTCGAGACCGGTCAAGTTGAACGAGAAGATTTGCATCAAATTCTTGGAGATTTCGAATAATTGGAGCGGCGTAATCAGATTTGGATTCACCTACAACGATCCGAGCACCTTACGCTATGGTTTGCCGAAATACGCTTGCCCGGACCTGACTAATAAACCAGGTTATTGGGCCAAAGCGCTGCCGGAGAGGTTCTGCAGCCAGAACACCATCCTGTTTTATTACGTGACGGCAGCTGGGGATGTGCATTTTGGCATTAACGGGGAAGAGAAAGGTATATTCTTCAGCGGGGTTGAAACTAGGGGGCCGCTGTGGGCCTTGATCGACGTTTACGGAAATTCGACGGCGATAGAATTCGTCGATATCAGACACCAGTTGAATAACTCTCGGAGGAGCGGCTCATCCAGCTGTGACAACACCCCAGATGAGGTAGATAGGATAGTTTACCCGATGAACGCTGTTAGTATACATCAAAGAGAGAACGAAGAACAGTCGTATCCTCAATTGAGGCATCAGCAACCCCAGATCAATTATCAAGCGATGCCTTTGCACCGCACGAAAGGTCGCAACATCAGATTGAATAGCAATCGAAATGTCGCTACGAGGATAGACACTGAATTCTGCCAAGGATATGTATTCACTGGTCGACCGCTGCAGATTGGGGAAAGGGTCGTCGTGCAAGTCCTAGCTATGGAGCCGATGTTTCAAGGTTGCCTGAGTCTCGGTTTAACATCTTGCGATCCGTCTATCTTGCAACCCTCCGATCTACCGGATGATTCGAATTTCCTATTGGATCGACCGGAGTATTGGGTGATAAGCAGGAATTTCGCGAGGAACCTCAACGTCGGTGACGAAATCAGCTTCTGTATAGCGCCCAACGGCGAAGTGCAAATCCGCAGAAACGGGGCCGCGCCTTGTGTGATAATCCACGTGGATCAAACATTGAAACTGTGGGCATTCTTCGACGTTTACGGCTCGACGCGGCGAATCAGGGTCTTGAGTTCGGCGGGCGCGACTACGCCTACGAGGCACGCCGATAGTCGGGTGATCATCCCCTCCAATTCAGAATCAATGAACAGTTTAAACAGCCAATCGGAAATGAGACGCAGTTCCGTCATACACTCGCAGAATAGTCAGAATAGGATGTGCTGTATGACCCCCGCGGATATCCAGGTGCAACCCAGCGCGAACGGCGGTACTGTTTTATCAGTCATCTTACCTCCTAGCCACGCCAACTTGATTAACCAGCAGCAAAGTCATCATTCCTCTCAAAATTCGGTGCACAGCCAAAATTCGCATCCTAGTCACTTTTCCGGCGGTCATCCACACGTGGTGGCGCCTGTACCGATGTCGCCGGTTTCTCAAAGTGTCGTCACGCCGATCGCGACGACATCTAGCGGTACGTCATCTGTGGCGCCTACGGGAACTATGATGTCGACTTGTAGTAACACTTACATAGAGGTGAGTTAAATGTTTATAATATTACGGTGCACCGGGACAGTAATCCGAATTTAAAAATTTCATGTTTACATTAAACTCAATTAAGGGGAAATCAAAGAACACATTTTAGAAAAATAATGTAATTGTTAAAAGAGAACTTTAGCGAACATTATATTGGTCTAATGAAATGAGGGACTCCCTGTCTCTTTCTAGGTTGTTGTAATAAGCTTCTTGATTTTGGTAAAACAAATACAACTTGACTTTTAAATGCAACTGAAATATCTGGAGATTGAGGAAAGTAATATTTGCCGTCAAACCTTCGAAGACAGCTTATTTCTTTTTCTTTAACAAAGCACTGCAAGACTTTGGTCACGTAACCAGCGCTCCCAATAATGCGAAATTTTATTCTGACAACGTTTTCTGAATTAGCTTACTGGTGTACTTCGCCAGCTTTGCTCATTTAATATCATCTTCACAATCAGAGAATTCTTCAACAAAACTTCAATGTTCTTGCAGCAATATATTTTTTGTTTTTATTTTTGTATTTCGTTTTCATTTCAGAAATAATTTTGCTGCCTCTTCCACTTCCTTCTCTTTCATTTTCTAGACGATGTCGAAAGATGTTATTTCTGATTGGTAATAATCGAAGCCCTGTTTAACATAATCTAGGAGATTTGCGTCAAATGATATCAATGGCTCTAGCTGGGCACCATCATGATCTGGTCTTCTATTCTCTGAACCGCCGACGTAGATGTTTGATTAGTGTCATGAAGCTAAAATCTTTGCAGCGCTCCAGGCCCAAAATTCTCTATGGAAATTACTGCTCTACAAAAAGGAATCCATCTTCACTAATTTCTCTCCATTGAACTTGTGGAAGAAAACACGAACTTTAGTAATTTTCTGCCGTAGTTTATTCTCTGCCATTTTATAATGGATTAATATTTGAGTTGTAATGGCTTAAAGACCTGCAGATCCATTGGTTGCAACAAATGACTTGCGTGATCGGGTAGTTTTGGTATGACTATCTGTTCCTGCAATCTTTCCCTGTAAGACTAAGGTAGAAAGCCCATTGCAGATAAGCCCCACGGGTCTTTCTTTTTTAATAGCTTTGAGGAAGTTTCGGTGGAAGTAATCTACAACTCTTTTTCGGGTAACTTCAGAATTTCCTTTTTGGAAATGCCAAAACCCCATTTTTCCATAATCTTTATGTGCTCTGCCATCTTGTTTTCTATTTCATGGGGTATAGCTGTGAATAATTGCACACATTTGGAATAATTGTTTACCAGCACCAAAACAAATCTGATGTCGTTTTGTTGAATCCAAATAATACGTTACAGAACTCTGACGCCAAGCAAATATGTCGAATTGTCAGTATACATTAGTTGGCTGTGCTAGTAACGCTTACATAATCCTCCGATAGATGGCAGTCAAGATACTATTTTAAATATTATTATAGTACAAACAGGTTTCATTTATGCGATTATTTCACACGTTTTCTTTATCTTTCCAGCCCATTGCTGCCACCACAACGTACACCCCGACGCAGACATGGGTCGAAGGGACCGGTGCGACCTTCGGTGCCGGTACAGAGTGTACGATCTGCTACGAGAACTCGATCGACGCCGTCTTGTATATGTGCGGACATATGTGCATGTGTTACGAATGCGCCTTGCAACAGTGGCGTGGAAAAGGGGGCGGACACTGCCCCTTATGCAGGGCCGTCATCAGGGACGTGATTCGAACGTACAAGTCTTGAGATTGGTAAAACCGACATATCATTGTCGAACACAACAGGACATTGTTTTCCTATTTAAAACGATTCAATTAGTTATTTAGTTTCTGAGGTAAACGCAGTATTTCTGGAGCTTCCTATTCGATCGATGACACTAAACTAAAATGAAGGGGAGATTATAATAATAGTGCTTCCAAAGAATAAACTGCCTCTCTTAAATTTACCTATCGATGAATATCTTCTTTAAATATTACGAGCGATGGAACAAGTAAACCTTTATTGAATTAAATAATAAATATCTCAAGACTGAAGACGAAATGATGTTACTAAAAAGCTTTGCATAGGGTAAAAAGTGTATCGTTGAGAAAATCTTATTCTTATTGTACATTACTAAATATTCATATAATAATCGATGAAATTGTTGCATTAGCATCTATTCTATATTAAATTTAATATTTACACATAACGATACAAAACGTACAATAATAATGTAAAGTAATATCCAATAACTAAAAAAAAAAATTAAATTTACCAAAGATATTCTAAATAAAATCAGTGAAGAAAGATAATTTAATGCATGAACACTTCGCGCTTTTCTAACTAAAAGTATGTGCATACGTATAGTTCAGTTCTTATCCCTTATTGAATTGTATGTATCGATAACTAGTGTCGAGGCTCTGTCGGAGAGTCGACAAGTGACAATTAGTCAGTCACCGAATTGTATGTGTTAATACGTTAATATTATTATCATTTTTATTTATTAGTTTTTAAGGTGTCGTATTCACAAAAGTGATGTTTTTAGTCAAAAAGGTGTACAAACGAAAAAAGAAAATGATGAGAAGAAAAAATACGGTTAAGATTATTTATTTATTATTCCGATTTAGTGTAATTTACGTTATTATTATCATGTTTGTGTATACGCATAAATATTGAACACTACAAGGATTGTTTTATGATTGGAAATTACCAATTCATATAAAGCATTCATTTAATCCCGATTAACTGATTCAGAAATTTAATATTTTAACACCACAGTAATTGTAGTCAACATGCAAATAGAATATTACTGAATTAAAATGATATAACAAATTTAGCCAACCATATTTTGGTTGCTTATTTTTATGGTGATACGACTTCTGAGATAAAATGAAGGCTTTGTATAAAATTTGTTTACAATCATTAAAATTACTATTTTTGCAGTGTTAAATATACATTTATAAATTTATGAGAATTTTTAAGGAATAATCATAATCTTTAACTATAATATTGTACTACGATATAATTATTTAAAAAAATATATTGTTTCTGATTATTTATTATTTAAGCCAATGTGTTTTTTTAACTATTATTACTATTATTATTCTTGTCCATTTTTTCTAGTTATTTCTTACTTTTCTACGAGAAACATAAAATAATTAAAAAAAAAATTAGGGAACTTAGAAACAAAGAAAGGGCATTTATAAAGAAAAATAATAAAAAAAAACAGAGAATGTCTCATTGTTATCGTGTTCTAGAACATTCCTTCTGTTTTATTACTCTATTCTGCCGGCCAGTTTATAATGTAGAATAGCTTAGTCAAAAAAAAAAGGTTATTATACGAAAAAGATTGTGTGTAAGAGAGGATGAAAGCAAATATTTTTGTAACGACACAAACTAGCACAAACCTACCGTAGCTCTTATAGAACAAACCGTTAATGTTTACAGTGTTCCGTTGTGCGATTTACCTACGATTTGTTTTTAAAAACCAAAAAGGTAAATAAAAAAAATCTATCATCTCTCTACCGCAAGAAAATCCGAAGTTTATTAAACAATTGATTATGAAAAAAATCACATTAGATTATCTAGTCATAAGAATGTACTGATAAATCATAGATCTTCATTAATAATATGTCAGTTTTATTGTTTCGATGTAAATAAAGATGTTATCTATTTAAATTTTGAAATATTTCGCTTTATTTTTTTTTTTACCTCAAATATCGCTAAAAAAAAACAAGTACTAATTGGAAAAAAACACTTTATCGATCCACATCACCGAACACAACATCTATAGTTCCTGTAACGTTAAGAAAAGTAAAAAGCCACATATCTAATCGAAGCAAATCATTTACCTATAACAGCGACTGCATCGGCTAAGTAGTGACCCCTTCCGATTAAATGATCCATCGCTGCAAGGTGTATGAAACTGGGAGTCCTTATCTTGCAACGGTAAGGCTTTGAAGTACCGTCCGATACTAAATAAACTGCCATTTCTCCTGTAACAAGTCGATAAGGTTGTTTTAAAACGAAAGTTATTAGAAAATTAAGGTCTGTCATAGTTTAAACAGTTTGAAAAACTAATAAATACGTCATCCATTCAAAACATAATAATTTATATTTCCAACCTAAAACGTCCGGGCACTAGTAATAAAGATAATTTCAGAGGGTGGACCTCTATTTACCTTTAGGATGTTCCGTTGCGCAATAGGTAGCTCCGGGGGGCACTTCAAATCCGCTGCTATAATACTTGAAATGGTGAATTAAGGCCTCCATTGAAGTCTGTAATAATTAAGCACACGATTAATTTTAAATTTCGCGCTAAAATAAAAAAAAAATCACCTTCATCTCGTACTTTTTCGGCGGGCAAACCTTGTGATCATCCGTCTTAATATCACCCTCGGGCATTTGATTAATCAGTTGTAATATCATGCGTATAGATTGTCTTATTTCAGCGACACGAACCAAATACCTACGATTTTTATAATAATTAACATTGGGGTAAGTTGGGTAGCGGGGGGCGTGGAATTCCCCTTCCCCTAAATAGCAATCGCCCCTGCCTAAGAAAAGTACATGTTAGTGTAACACAATGGGCCTGTTCCCCCCTCCTCCGCTAATTCTTTAGATAGATCACAATGATATCACTCCGATAAAACTCGATCTACTGGAATTTTTGTATATTTCACGATCGGGTATCGCCCCTAAACGGGTGGCACCCGGTGTGAACCGCCCCCATCTATCTACACCATTGGATATATTAATACAAGTTGTAAAAAGGTTATATTTAACAGGTTGTACTCCATAATTGATACTTCACAGTCTGCAAATCAATTTATTTTGAATATTTTTGATATTTGATAGAACCCATGCACGATTCAACAGTATACAACCAATTTTACAAAATTGAGAACAATGTTTGTTTATTAGGCTGTATCGGTGTATACTTTTCACATCATAAATTCAACTCATTTACAATGTATTATTTATGCAACCGAGATTGCACTGGTGCACGTCGGTTGCATATATTATTGGTAACTCCGCAGATTTGATTACCTGTCATAACAATCGCCATTAACACCTATCGGGACGTCAAATTCCAATTCGTCATACACCTCGTATGGTTGAGTCTTCCTTAGATCCCATTTAATTCCGGAACCTCTCAACATAACGCCTCTGCCAAAAAATATGATATCACTAAATTGATACTCAATTGCTGAAATTGTTTTTACGAGAAACTAAGATTTATAGCGTCTTCAGCGGTGACGACTCCAATATCTTTCGTCCGCATAACCCAGACCCTATTATTCGTGAGGACATCTTCTATTTCGTCCATTCGCTCCCCCAACTTCGATATGCTGTCGTAAAGATCCGCCATGGTGCCCAGGGGGATATCCTGGGAGACGCCTCCAGGTCTAAAGTAAGCGGCGTGCATCCTAGCTCCGCAAACCCTCTCATACAACTCCATCATCTTGTCGCGTTCCTCGAATAACCAGAAGAACGGAGTGATGGCACCTATGTCGAGAATAGTGCAAGCTAACGCGAGCATGTGGTTCAAGCATCTGGTCATTTCCGCCATTAAAGTCCTGATGTATTTCCCTCGTCTCGGTACTTCGATGTTCAGCAGTTTTTCCACGGCTAGAACGTACGGGTGCTCGTTGCACATAGCCGAAACGTAATCTAATCTGTCGAAGAATGGCAAATTTTGGACGTAAGTCTTATATTCCATCAACTTCTCCGTGCCGCGATGTAGGAAACCAATGTGTGGCACTAGACGTTGCACGACCTGGAATCGGATAAAATATTTTGTTCGCAAATTGAAATATACCAATCAAACGCACCTCTCCTTGTAGATGAGTCACCATCCTCAAGACACCGTGGGCGGCTGGGTGGGCGGGGCCAAAGTTTATGATCATATTATGCACTTTCATTTCCTTAGGGGGTATACAGGCGTTCCATTTCGGTTTTGGAAACTGTTTATATATTCCTTCGGGGTACATGACGAGTCCATCAAATTCCTTACAATATTCAGCATCTGGGAACCAAGCTTTAGCCCGTGTGATACTGAGTAAGTATCTATGATTCCTTCCTCTGAAGAGTATTCTACTAATTGGGAACATAATTTCTTTAATTATTTTTGTATGAATTTCAGAATATTTGACATAGTTAAATTGTCAAATTAGAAGTTGGGTAAGTTTGATTTAAATTATATTTAAATCGACATGGAATTAATCTACATTAGATTAAAATAACTAAAATATTTTCCTGTATTTATCATTTATCGCAGATCAATTGAAATGATTCACCAGCATTCAAATTTAACGCCAAGAAAGTAGCGAAAATCAGTCAACTATTTTGCAATTATACCGAATATGTGTCGATTTAAATTTAGCGGGGATAATTTTTTCTGAGCAGTGTCGCCACCCCTACCGACTTTTACCTGAATATATCTGCGATTAAGTTTTGAGGTTATATAAGTCTTTCGTTTATTTTGCAGGTGGAAAAATCATTATTACTGAAACCATATGTATTATATACATAGTTATAATTTATTTAAAATTAGTATTACAATAAACATCATTTAGCACATACAATTATATAAATTCCAAGGAACAGTCCAAATTTGCATCAAACCATTTTCCGTACCAACAGCTACCGTTCCCATTCTGAAAAAAACAAAGAAAAACATTCAAATTAGGAAACTAGAGATACTTTATCACATCATCATTAATTTATGTGTACTCTTTATATCCTTTCCAATCTTTTTCTGTGTTTTGCTCTTGTGAAAGTCTTGCAGAATCTTTGTTGACAGTTAAAGTATAAGTTAGGCTATGTGCTTTCACGATTGTCACATTTGTTATATGTATATACAAATCAGGAAGTCCAAAACATTATAAATATAACTTTCCCACACTAACTAATAGATTTGAAGGAAGTATTTTCCATAAGCCACCTCACAACAAACATATTATGTATACCTATTATTAATACCTTTTATTATTCAAAGCAATTTGCGTTAAAACTGCAGATTCAACATGATCCCTTATAGTAATATCAATAGTTTCTCCGCTAATTAACTTGAATATTTCTATAGCACCTTTCGAACCACAATTAACTAAAATCTTCTCGTGAAACGGTATCCAACTAAGAGATAACGATGGATTTTCCAAAAAAATAATTTTGCAAGGCTCCTCCTGCAATATAAATGTAGTTAAAACGAAATAATATCACGGGAATTGATGATTTACTTGATCTAAAATATATATTCTGATTTCCCCATCCGTTGCACATGTTAGAAACATCTCTTTACGGTTTGGAGAGAATAAAACTTTAGTTATTTCCCCCTCGTGCGAATCATAATATTTATATACCGGATCAGAAAGTGGGAGATCATTTGTACTTCCTATTGGAAAGAATTAGACAAATAAAATATGGTTTCAATGATAAAAATTATTAGAAACCTTTTAAGGAGACTGTCCCTAATAACGAGCATTGTATAACTAATCCCCCTTCAGCGCCAACAACGAAAAGTTCAGGGACGTATGGGGAAAAATCGAACGCGACGATACCTCGAACTATCTTTTTAGAAATCGTTTCTGGGACTCTTGGAGATTGCAGTTTCGATAATATTGGAGGTTTTACTTGATATCTGTAATATTAAAGAGAGTGCTAGAGAAATATCTATAGAAATATCTACAATAGATATTAACTTATGCTTGATTCTAATTGATGCAGCAGCGTTATCAAAATTCCACAATGCTAAACACCCATCTGTACTAGAAGTGGCAAGCAATGGAGTCTTTCCAACATCTAAATCATTCACCCAAGCCATGTGAGTGATAAGTTCTTCGTGTGCAGTGATTCTACAGATAAGATTCTCCCCATCGTCATGTTGTATGTTCCATATTATTATATCTCCTGTGATAAAATTCAAAATCAATTTATGTAATACATTTAAGAGTACTGCCAAAAAGAAAAAATTAAAAGTCTTAATCAGGGTTTTATTTTTGTTAATTTTTTTTATTAATTATACAATCCCTTCATTTAATCCTGAAAACCACGTGACCACAAGATAGGCAACCCAAACAACACTGGATTGTCAAAGTTAGTAACATGATATTCCTATTCAATCACACGGAAATCTCGAACAAGCTTAGTAACAATTTTATTTACATATTGGTTCAACTTACAGTTTATACGATGAACGTTAATATACTAAAATCTTCATAAGTTCTTGAATCACTAATCACGTGATTTGCTGGGTTAAATGAAACGCCTGTATAGGTTTATAAATAAAGAAAATGCTGATATATAGATAATCAGCCATTATTATAAAACCATCGACAAAAATTTATTTCGAAAAATTGACTCTCAAATACCAGATTGTGTTCCAGCAGCTATTATGGACGGTAATCTTGGATGAAACCCAGTTATATTAACACAAGCTTCTGTTGGTAAACGTTTAGTTGGAACTTCAGGCATTTTTCCATATCTTAAATTAAAACTTGATACAATTAAAATTCAAGATACGACTGCAGATATACCGATCAAAAGTGTATAACAAGACAGCACCCGGGTGGTAGCACCACGTTTTGTGGAATTGATTGCAAGCAACGGCTAGAGTATTTCCCGTAGAATTCCAAGATAACGTACTCACTTTCCATTCCTGCAAAAAAAAACATGTATAGATTAAAGTAAATACAATATTTGTAGTATATTTGAATTTGACGCAAAAATTTCACCGCCAATACAAACAAAATATGAAGTTAAGAAAAGGGAAATTTGGTATATTTATGTTGACATCATCAAGACGTAATATCACTATAGAACTAACATGCACATAAAAATATTTCGTCAAATTTTTTTATGTAAATTTATATATATATTTTTTATATTTTATTTATATTTTTATTCGTCTCGGGAGAAGGGGCGTCGTGTTGCTTCCCGACTTTCCCGAAAGTCGACTAAACACGAGTCTTTCTAGTCCTCCCTAACGATAGTTATTTTCCCCTACCTTGCCCAACATTATTTAATAAACTTTTAAAAACTGTTAATTGTGTTGCCTATCTTCGTATTAATCTGTTTTCAGTATTAAATGAAGTTTCTGTATAAGACTTCAAGACTTTATATTGTACGTTTACCTCATCATCAGCATTATTTTCTTGCACTTTCACTGTTTGCAAAATTCTAACAACGGGTTTCTCGGTACTTCGTGCTAATTTGTAATTTTTAAAGGCATTAGAATTTACTGATTCGTTCAACTCCCTGGTCACTCTAGGGTATATTTTTTGCAGCCAGTCCGATAACTTATTCATGTCGACATCGCAAAAAACCGGTGTCGGTTCTACGTCAGTTTGAACCTAGAACCAAATAAAAAATATCCGTGCTTTTCCATTTTAATAAATTGTTATTATATCATACCTCGATAGATCGAGATAACGCGGTATTTGTACTATCTTCTTGCGAGCTAAATTCAGTGGTCTGTGCACTTGTTGCTGCGTAAACTCTAATAGGAACATAGATGTATCAAATTTATATGTTTGCTTGGAATCATTAGTTACCTTTTCACTTTCCAAATTGAATCAAAACCAACGCATTCAGCTTCTTTAGTTGAGAACATGTCTGCTTGAGCAGTTTAATTTTTTTTATCTGAAGTGACAGCTTAGTATTTGGGTGTTTGAAAACACGAGTTTCTATAGAAACCAGGTGAAAATCAATAATCTTAGAACCAGTAATTATACAGATCCTTCATTTAATTCCAAAAACTACAAGGATAGGCAACATAAATAACACTGTTTGGCAGCGCTGAACTGTCAAAGTTACTTATTTTTATTATTCGTATTCCATCACAAATAACATTAATTTTTCTAACTTCTAATAGTTCAAGATGCTATAATAATTTAAACCCCTGTACACCTAGTTTTTCTAATAAAATAAAGACACTGCATTATTTCTCATTTAATAATAGATTTAATACAATTATCTTAAGTAAAACCACTGTAATAACAGGTTAAACTTATTTATTTTTTCTCAAACTATATAATATTTTATCCAATTTCTCTATGAAAACATCCACATCACTTCGTAAAATTCCTATTGATGCAGCTGCAGTCAGATAAGGAGTCTCACACTCATTCGAATGAGCACCCCATCCTAGAAGAGGCAAGCATAATTATAAATCGACCTTACCATATGGAAGCATGTACATACTTTCAAATTTAAAACCAGAGATGTTTTTCACCTCCATAGTGGTTACAACACGTGCTCCTGATATATTTCTAGTGTACAACATGGATCCTATTTCCGTTAAGCGCTCTTTAGGTATTTTACTTAGTGTTAGAGCTATAAAAATTATAATGGACGCAAATAAAAATAAATTAAGAATAATTTACCGATTGAAATGGGATTTCCTGGATTCTCAATCACTCTCTCATCATATTTCTCGCCTAATTTTGACATTTCTTTTTTTAGGTATTCATACATTGCCTCACAATCATCTAACATGGTCAGATATTTTTTCTGACCCATACGAAGTAGTGTAATAACTACGTCTATAGCCGGTGAAACAGACATGTTTTCTACAAATTTAAAATGAATCGATTCCGATTTATAATATGTACAAAAATTATTTACCAGAACAAATTTCACCGAATTTCGCGAACATTTCTTTATTAAATGAAGCGATAATCACACCACCTACTGGAACGCATAAATTTTTATCTATACTTTGTACAAACACATCGATTTTACCCTTCCTAAAACAGCAATTTCAAATTCAAGTTTTGCAAAAGTACTAAATATACAGAGGCTTCATTTAGTTCTAACAACCACGTCATCTCAAACATAGGCAACCAAAATAACGCCATTTAGGTGCTTTTTTCAGTATTATTTTTATTTTATGATTTTCTGCACTGATGTTAACATCAAAACACTAAACTCCCCATAAATTTTTCAACCGTTGATCACATGACGAAAATGACATAAAACAAAGCCTCTGTGTAAGAAGACATACAAACTAGCTTTATTTATCCTTTTCATAATACTGCGATTAGATAATCCATATGCATTATTAACTAAATGATAAATATTATTTCTTTTACATATCTCAGATATTGCTTCGATATTATCACAAGCCCTAGGTGCAAAACACGATGTCGTGGACATGACACAATTTATATTTTCAGCACCAATTTCATTAATCTTTTTTTCAATATTTTCTACATGCGTTACATATTCATTATTAATATAAATGGTATCGACGATAATTGGTATAAATCCTACAAAATCTCAGTTATACATATTTAATATTCTAAATAAATACTTTACCCCCAGATATTATTGATTTAAAACACGATTTCTGATCGATACGTGACCATATAACATATTTGGCATTAGGTTTTATTGATCGGAATACTAACAAGCTGAAAACTAAACCCATTCCGGTTGCTACAGGTACTACAGCGCAATCAAACGACTGCTTAATTCCTAAATATGTTAAAACTTGTTTTACAAGGATAAAATAAAAATGAAATCTACAAACATACCCATAATTTTAATTAAATCACTCACGAATGAATTCGCTAACTGACTAATTTTGCTTTCAGGATTATGACTTGCACTGCTAGGATAGAATGGACAAACCCCTTGGAATGCGCTATAATTTCTTTTAATGACTAGTTCTAAAATACCATTTATTAATGATTAATCATTTTTAAAAAATAAAGGTAAATTGAAGATCAAAATTAAACAAAAAAAAAAAAAACAATTATTACCATTAGCAGGTGAACAATTCTCACTGGTTATTTGTAATTCCATCATGAAATCTTCTATAGTTTTATTTTGCCAAGATTCTTCTGGTAATTTCTTCTAAATATTCGAGGTTAACTGGAGATACACATTTTCATACATTTACTTACATGATATAATAGACTTTGTATTATTTTATTTCTAGTGTTTATTGTATCTTGTGCCTTTCTTGCGTACGATAATGGAATAAGATCATTATACATCTTCAAATCCATAATTTTATTTGAAATTTTTTTATTATTTCTGTTTACTCTTTATTTACTAACGTCAAACGTCAATTGTCATTGAATACTCAATTTCGTTAACAGATGTCAATGTAAAAGTCTGTTTACAGTAAACTGTAATAGAAAGGTTCCCAACTTATTTAAATTTTAACACCTATATAAAAAATTAACCAAATTTGTGATAAATGTTTAATTATGATTGTTGAAAATTCTTATATGTGCGTCAATTGTGGTGCACCAATATCAAATTTATTTAAAGAATATAGCACATCAGTATTAAAATTAACAAAATGCGTAAGTTTTCATTTAGTTTTAAGTTTGAATGAAAAACTTCTCTGAACAAACTCCTTTTTTTAGACAAATTGTATGCAAACTGCTGATAAATACGTAGAATACGATCCGATAATAGTAATAATTGATTTGGTATTGCTGCGAAAAGAAGCCTATAGACATATATTGTATAACACTGAGTTCAAGGTATGTGATAAATACTATTCTTTCTCCTCAAGAAAATTAGATTATATTTGTAGTTTCATTGGAAATTATCAATTGTAATCCATATAATCGAGGCTTATTACGAATGGATATTAAAATCGCCAGGGCAGCATTTTGTAAAGAGTGAATCGGAAGTTCTAGAGGATATCAGGGATTTTACAATAAATGATTTGATATTCTACAAGATTTACGTCTTATTATTCTTACGTAAGTCATAAACATTTTATAATTTTGCCTATTAAGATAGATATTTTACAGAAACCGTTTCTTTTATAATTGTTGTATATTTGCTTACGATTATTTATAATGAAAGGTATAATATTAAGAAATCGTACCAAAAATTACTGATCGAAGTGTGGAAATGCATAACACTATCAAATTTTGGCATATTTCTACTTTTGCCGTCATTAATTTGGGGCAGTCAACAGATGCTCGAGAATAGCTTAACTTTTGTCATATTATTTACAACTTTATCGCAATTATTTGCTTATGGAGGTAAATCATAATATATTTGATTATTTTGTTTAAGATACTTTGCATGTGTAATTATTTTTTTTTTAGTGATAAATAATTGTTCGAAAGGATGGTCGATATTCGTAATTTTGGTTTCGCATATTATCAGTATAAGCTTACATTATTTTTTAAATAATTATACAAATTCATACTTTAATATAAATGATAAGACGAGAACTGTAACATATTTTGATGATAATATTATATAAATTAAATCTATTTTTTAATAAAGTCTTTTTAATTATTATTATCGCATTTTTATTTTGGCATTCAAAATTCAATTCTTTAATCGTTCTAGAAATCTTTTACAGGTTTGCTTTTATTTTTTATTTGGAAAAAGATCCAACTGTTATCTGTGTGTAAGTTTTAAATTTTGTATTTAACAAAATATTATCCAAAAATGTAAGACGTCATCTTCACATCATAACAAACTGGAAAATTGTTTGCGAAATAAATACAAATGACATTGACATCTTTTTTTAAAAAATTATAATACATTTAAGCCTTATGGATGCGAATATTTCACAATTCAGCAACGGAATTTGGGTTTGGGATGATGTAAATAATTCATTACAATTCCAAAGGTAAATTATGGTAAAAGCCACTTTGACGAATCACTAATTCAATCTTGTCAGTCGAGAATGGAGTCCGAAAACCCCTTCGGCAATCAAAACCACGACAACTAGCATCGCAGGTCCCACAAAGCCACAAGGACAATATGAAATAAAATTCCGCGAAATCTCAGACAAATTAGAAAAGGTGAATTATTAATTCGTGAATAGCAAAGCTTACAAACACTTTTTAGATTGTTTTTCGGAGGTATTTCCAGAGACGGTGCAAATTAGATGAGCCCGAAGTTGTGACAATACAAGATGTGAAAGACATCGCTTTGTATTTGGCCAATCCTAAGGATCTATCCCTTGAATTCATTACGTTTTTCCATATACCTACGGTAGATAGGTTTTTACGAGCATTAATTTTGTATTTCCAGTATTTCTTAGATGTAATCTATATGGAAAATATGTTATATTAATTATGTTAAAGATCTATAATTCCAGATCTGGGAATATTTGCTTGAGAGGCGTGTCGAGGAATCAAGAAAATTGAGACAACCGGTCGTTATAGAGTTAGAGAATATTATACGAGACGATTTAGGGGATTTACGCAGCATGCTTGCTAGGGAATATTTATCTCTGATAGGAGGATTGGAAGATGCGGCAAGATTCCATCATATGAGCAGCAGAAATAACGATTCCTTATCCGATAAGGATAGGAGATTATTCGAAATGTTGATGTGCATGTCATCGAGAGTTGTATGGATCGCACTGCAAAGGAAACACCTTACTTTAATAGGTTCCTACTCCCTATTACGCTAAAATAAAAAGCCATACTAATTCCAGCATATATTAAATAGAATTGGAAATGGGTAGAATATTCCGTAGCGATTTTTTCAACATAATCGTGCACCGCAGACAAGTGACCCAATTTAAAAGATCGGCGGTCGAAGATAGGGTGATGATTGGTCCTTCGAACAGATACGAAAGGAAATTACTGCAGAGATCACCGCTGGTAAAGGAATTAATGCTCGGAGAACATGATTATAGGATGCTCGGTGCTGGATTTAAAAATTTCGAACCGTAAATCTCCAAATTTTATCCAAATCAGAAATTAATTCCAATTATACCAACTTGTAGTGTTGATGCACGAAGCCATTATCTGGAAGCAGCGTACGCCGCTCCAGAAGAAATGCTTTTGGGTATGGGAGTTACAGTTGGGGTTCTCGGAATACCCCGAGATGAATACGACCCTGTTTTGATGACCAGGGAGAGGACAAGTAAAACGTTTAATAAGCCTCCAATAGAAGTCCCACCTTTTAAAATTCCATCCCGAGTATATCACAGGTACCTACAGAAACATTTGATTTATTAGTACGTTAATTTTTTGTTTTATGTCGTCATCCAAACTGATTAGACTGCATTACTTCTTCTAACGGTATTGAGAGTACGGTTGTCTGTGACTGATAATAAGTATAGACCGGCAAATCGTTTAGCGAGCAGTACTGTCGCTATTTAGAACAAAAATGATAAAAGAATTCGTACTATAAAAAAAGCTACCGAATATGCTTAGCTGGCTATAACAAATCCGGACTTGATTTCTTCGACACCTGTAACAATGTGTACGTTTCAACAGTTTCTAGTCTCTTTGAGATTCGTCTTTTAGATTTGCATTGCACAATTTCATGTTTTTTACAATGGATTTAAGCCACGACATTCCTATCTTTCTTCTGACGTACTCCCGGCTGTTTATTAGACTTTTTCTATTTTATATGCTATATTGTGCTGTTTTGCTCCTGCAATTTTTTTCTATAGTGCTTACTGTTACTGTTTGCTTTATCATTTTTCAGCAGTAAATTTGTTTTCGGTATTTCTTCCTTTTTAATATTTCCGAATTTAAAATATGCTAATAGTCTTCGTATATCACTAAAATAGTATCAATTTATTCAGCTATTTTTTTGGGATCTTTTATAATAATTTTATCTTCTTTTAATTCTGTAGTGATTGCAATCCACGTCTTTGTCCTGTAATTTCTATATTTTTAACATTTTAAAGAAATAATTTATTAAATGTTATTATTTTTCCTTAGTGATGATGCTATACCCAAAACATTCCCCTTGGAACCTTGTCAATACAAAGAAACACAACAAACTATGCGTGCCAGGATAACGCAGGGTAAAATGTGGCGGAAACACGTCAAGAAGGCGCTAGAAGGATATGCAACTGCAGAGGAGATAGGAAGACAGGAATCAAAAATAACGCACGTGACAATTTCTCAAATCAGTTCAGTAGCAAAAGACGAATAAATCTATCGAACATTTATAATACACTTGTTTTATTTAAATATCTTAATAGTTCACTTTTATCGAGGAAATACTGTTTGTTTGTCAACACTTCGTTTAATTCATACAAAGCAGGATTTTCCGTTGCTTTAGTCCCGATTACTACGATATAAGGATATCCCATACGACGAGCTTCCAAATACCTTTTCCCAATGGTTAAATGCTTGCGATCGTCTAGTAAAACATCTCCTGTATGTTCTTTATCAATATCATGATACAATTCTTCATCTACACCAGCAATCGCCAACTCTTCTTTACTACCAGCCTAAAATAATGATTGAAACCTGTTTTTTTTCTTTTTATAAAGTTTATGATCTTTTACCTTTGGAGGGATGATTACCACTTTATACGGAGCTAAAACTGCAGGCCATCGTAATTCTTCTTCCGACGATAACACTTCTAATGTGGCACCAAGAATCCTGGAAACACCCAAGCCATAACAGCCCATCTGTAGTGTTTCTGGCTTCCCACTTTGTGCTAGAAATGTCGCATTTAAAGGGTTAGAGTATTTATCACTCAATAAGAAAGTATGTCCGACCTAAAATAACAATTATATAATTGGTTATCATATATTATTTTTCTCACTAAAAATAGGCTCTTTAGAAGTTGATTTTGAGATTTATGGTTTTCTTTTACGAGATAATAATAAAAACACTAGGCAAGATTTTTCTACTTATTTTACATTTCTAGCACAAATTACATTTTGTAGAAGAAAGATTTCTAATGAGCCAGTTAAGGGCGACACCTATATAATCTACTAACTTCTATTCCATTTTTAATCATAAAATCTTTAGATTTACATTCAGGGCAATGATCAAAACTCTTCAACAACTCCATATTTCCTTTATATCCACAGTTTGTACAAATTAATAATTTATCTTCCCCGACATCTGCAGTATAGTGAAATTCATGCGATTCTAAACCTCCAATAGTCCCAGTTGCCCCACACACTAAACTTTGAATCATATTATCTCAGTAATAAACACAAAATTATGGAAAATTACCTTGTACGAACTCAATTCCAAGAGTACGGAATATTTTATCGTAACTATTGCAAATTTCTAAATATGTCGCTTTCGCACTTTCCAAATCAATATCAAAAGTGTATAAATCCTTCATCAGAAACTCCCGACCTCTCATTAAGCCGAATCTCGTCTTCATTTCATCTCTGTATTTATTTCCAATTTGATACAAACGTAATGGAAAAGTTTTATAAGATAAAGGAGCTACTGACGCTAATAAATCAGTTATTGCTTCTTCATGTGTCTATACAAATGGTTTATTTCAATCTGATTTTTATAATTTATGAAATATCATGCAATATTTACCTACAGGACTTAAGATGTAGGTGTTTTTATGCCGATCGACCAATTTAAATAATTCAGCAGAATCACCGAGTCTCCCTGCAATATTTCTATATTAATAGGGGGTAGAATTAAACATTATAGATCACAAACCACTTTTCTTCCATAATGCGGCTTGTGTTAAGGCAGGTAAGATTAATTTTTGCCCTCCGATTTTATGCATTTCCTTATCAATTAGTAGTCTTAATTTATCTAATGCTCTCAAACCTAATGGTAATAAATGAAAATTGCCTGGATTTGCCGATCTAATTATGCCTAAATCTAGCATTAACTGCAAATTAAACCGATTATTTCAACATTTATCTTACGTTAACACAAATATTAACCCTCTGACTCTTCGATGTAATATCTTTGTTTTTTAAAACAGCATTTTTCGGGATCTTATTTATAGGTTGGAATATTTTACTTAATCTATTCATATTTTAAAGAATTATTAATTCAGATTTATTATAACAAAAAATAATTAAGTTTAAAATTTGACATTTAAAATAAAAACATAACCACTAATAGCATTTTCGACTTACTGCACTTTTATCCACTGATTGTATTTCCATCTTATTTTAATACATTAAATTAGTAAGGGAGATAGATATACTCCACGCGTAAAGTGCAATAAGTCGAAAACGCTATTAACCATGCACAACTACCAACTTATTTCATTTAGGGAAATTTGAAATTTTCCCCGATTATAAATTTTTATTACCCTAACGTCAAATCACATGACAGTTATCATATGATTGAGGTTGGGTTCTTGTCTGTAGTTGATCTCAAGAAACGAGAAGAATGGCTGCTTCAATTATACCATTTATAGTTTTTACGGTTTTGTGGGGTATAGTAGGTATCGTCCTACCATTTATCGTGCCCAAAGGACCTAATAGAGGGTAAAGTAGTTTAATTAGTTTTATAGAACCATGATTAGAAGATTGATTTCAGGGTGATTCAAGTGGTGTTAATGCTAACAGCGGCTACGTGCTGGTTGTTGTAAGTAAAAGTAATTTAGTTTTGGATGTAAGATTCTCATATATATACGTTTTTGTAGCTGGTTATGTTGTTATATGGCTCAAATGAACCCATTGATAGGTCCGAAGTTACACGCACCTGTTATTAAACTTATGGCCCGTGAATGGGTAAGAATTTCTAACTCTGTTTCACAAATGAACAGGTAAAATTAATCTATTCTTATTTCAGGGTCATCCTATTCAAACTTAAACCGATATATGTTTGTTTTAATAGTACCATGTTATTAATTTGTATATATGTAAACCTGTAATTTCTAATTCGTAATCTGTAATAATGTATAATATGTCCTAATTTTTAAATTACATAGATATAGATTTAGGTGCAATTGTTCCATGAAATATTCCATCGTAAACGGTATTATTTTATTTTAAAAATAAAGGTTAATGTTCTAATTTTACTAGTTTTTGATTTAATTCTGTGTTGGCAATAAAGAATCAATATAAAAAAGCATTAGGAGAGTATAGAATACAAAAAGTACAAAATGCTATATTGAGTTTGTTCAGACTCCAAGATCTATTCTCTTTTTGATGCGTTTGCGCAATGAATTGACACAAAATATTCAGAAGCAGTTCAGAGTACAATTATTTTCATTCACTTGTAGACATATTTGAATCTAGTAACTATGGATAAAACATAATATATGTTTTCCTGACAGTTTTGAGTTAAGAAAATGTCAATTTTAACGACCTGGCCCTTTTTGCCTAAAATCTTAAAATTCTCAATTCAGTGTGGAGAATTAGTGTCACGGACGGTGAAAACATCCGCCGTTTTGCGGGACTCTACAAGCTTGTTACAATCTCCGAATGCAAAACTAAGCAAAACAGTTATAGACAAATACTTATGTCTACCACTGCCTGAATGTATGTGCACTGTCGAATACGTCTGGGTAGATGGCAGTGGGGAAAATGTACGATCAAAAGGCAAAACGCTTGAGTACATCCCCGACAATCATAAAGAAGTACCAACGTGGGGGTTTTTCGGAGGTGCAGCCATGATGGATGTTCCGAAAGAGACTAATGTCATGTTGGTACCTGTAGCTATGTATAACGACCCATTTCGACGAAATCATAACAAGATGGTTTTTTGTGATGTTTACGACGATGCTGGTAAACCTTTACCGGCCAATAATCGGCATTCCCTCGCTGAAACCATGAATAAGGTGTGCGATCACGAGGTCATGTGGGGTATGGAACAGCAATACGTAATCATGGATGTAGATAATCGACCGTTTGGCTGGCCGACTGCTTTGGGGGAACCCCGCAAGGACCCGATTTATTATTGCGCAGTTGGTGCTGATAGGGCTTTCGGGCGCGAAATCGCAGAGTGTCATTACAGAGCTTGCTTATACGCCGGTATTAAAGTAGCTAGCATGCACACGGATGGCACCGCCGCGCAATGGGAATTCCAAACGGGCATCACTCCCGCAATGAAAGGACCCGACGATCTCTGGATGGCGCGGTACATTCTCAGCAGGATAGCTGAGGAATTTGGCGTGAACATCAGCTATCACCCAAAAGTCATGAACGACATTCCCGGCTCAGGCTTGCACGTGAATTTCTCAACAAAAGCAACTCGCGCGGATAACGGATTATCGGCCTTGGAAGACTATATGGGTAAATTGAGCAAGAGACACGAAGAACACATGAAGAACTACGATCCCAAGGGTGGTGCGCTAAGTAAGTTACGATTAACCGGAAAACTTGGGACCAGCGAATTCGATAAGTTCAGCAGCGGAGTAGGAGATAAGGATTTGAGCGTCAGAATAACCAAAGAGAGTCAGACTAAGAAGAAAGGCTATGTGGAAGATCGGAGACCGGCCGCTAATGCAGATCCTTATAAAATATGCGATTTGCTCATTAGAACATGTCTCTTGGACGAATGTTAATGTGAATTATAATTTATGTAAATGTACGTTTCTTTTTATTTATTACATTTTGTATATTGTAATTTTATATTCGTCGATTAAAGCATAGAAAACGGGTATCGAAAAAAAATTGACCAACACTGTATATATATGAAATATAACTTTAACCTACTTTTGATGAACATTGTATATTTCAAGGAATTATTTGTTTATTGTACAAAGTTTTTACAAAAAAGTAACCGGTAATAATAAAGAAATAATCGCATTTTTTTCACTAATAATTTGATAAAACTAATTTGAAAAGTGTTTTCCTTTTTAAATTAAATACGAATTAAACACATTTTGTGGTATTTGGTTAGTCTGTTCATTAGAGAAGAGGGTGTGCATAAAAGCACGTAAGTGCGGTTTTAATTAAATTTGAGATGCTGTTGCTGTTGTAATCATAATCTTATCTGGAAAAACCACGATTATTTACATATTACCACAAAATAACATAAAGGTTATATTTCCTACAAACAGGTATGTGTGTCTCAATTAATTCCTATTTTTAATAAAAATTTAAATGAAATATACATTACAGCAACGTAATTATAAGAAAAGATGCTTAGTTTAGCTAGAAGCTGCACCGGAAGATTTTTACATCTACAATCGTCAAATACGATTCAAGCTTCTATTAAAAGATCCTTGTTTGGGAATACTTCCATCACACAGTATTTTACACGAAATTCAAAGGTTAGTCTTTTGTAATTTTAAATAATTTGGGGCTGTGAATCCTTGAATATACAGATAACAAATGCAATTCGTAAAACTGGCACGATTTCTGTTGAATTGAATGCGGAAACGAGCAGTAAGGGAAAGAAGGCGATCGGTTATTGGCTGTTAACATGCAGTGGAATGGTTTTTGGAGCAGTAGTTTTAGGTATGTAAGTATTTAAATACTTAATATTAACTAATGCTAATTGCGGGGATATCCTATAAAACTAGCTTTTTAGAAGTAGTCATAATTAACTAACGAGGGCGAAGAGTCTAATTTAGAATTTAATAAAACTTAGGTAATTTGTTGATCTTTTAGGGCTAAGAGTCTAAATAAAATATTGCTTTCGGTTTTTGGCTGATATGATGGTATTTAGGGGGTGAAAGTAACCTTTGAAAATTGAGAGTTTCTGAGTATTTCATTAATTTCTCATCACATTTTAATAAAAAATTAACTAATTAGGTATGTAATGTGACCAATTTAACATATAAAATTGTAGAAACTGATTCGATAATTCTGAAAAATACAAGAAAATGTCAAAATGTTTTTTCTTATTGTACCATAAAACCCATTAGAATAAAGCCGATTTTCTGTTATTTTAGGGGGTATTACAAGATTAACAGAATCTGGTTTATCTATGGTAACATGGAAGTTATTAGGAGAAAAAATGCCTAGAACGCACGAAGAATGGGTAGCAGAATTTCAAAAATATCAACAATATCCCGAATTTAAAATGTAACACGACAAAAATCCAATCAAACTAATTAAAAATAAATTTTACCGCAATATTTCAGTAAAAACAGAGAGATGACATTATCCGAATTTAAGTGGATATGGTATATGGAATATGGGCATCGCATGTGGGGTAGAGCAATTGGTGCTGTATTCCTCATCCCTGCTATTATATTTTGGTCACGTCGGATGTTCAACCGTGGTCTTAAAATACGCGTTGCTGCTTTTGGTACTCTAATTGGAGCACAGGTACCAACACATCTTCGAATACTATAATTTTGATTTTCCATAAGTAATTTAGGGCCTAATGGGATGGTACATGGTAAAATCCGGTTTGGAGGATCGTTTTCACGGCGCAAGCGACGTCCCTCGAGTCTCCCAATATAGACTTGCGACACATTTAGGTTTGGCTTTCGCACTTTATACGCTATTTTTATGGTCGGCTTTGGATAATTTAATACCGGCTGGAACGATACAAACTAAGAGTCGCGAAATCATCAAATCAGCACGACAATTTAGATGGTTAGCGCATACTAGTAAGGGAATGGTGTTTTTAACGGCTATTTCTGGTTAGTTAGCGTTGGAAATGTTTTAAAATGATAATTCGAAAACGGTTTTAAGGGGCATTCGTTGCTGGTCTTGACGCCGGTTTAGTTTATAATTCTTTCCCAAAGATGGCCGACAAGTGGATACCAGACGATATACTTGCACTAAACCCCAAAGCTGCCAATATAACCGAGAATCCAACGACGGTACAATTTAACCACAGGATATTGGGGACGACTACTTTGACGATAATTTCGGCTTTGTGGTTGATGTCACGGAAGAGGATTTTGCCACAGAGGGCCTATACAGCCTCAACAGCTTTAGCAATAATGGCTTGGATACAGGTAGTGCTTGTAAAGCCAGTTTTAGACGCTGCCGTCTGTTTCGTCGAGAAAATAGACATCTATGCTTAAACATGAGAAATATAAGAATCGGATTTTGCGACAAGATTCCCACAAAACATTAGTGAGGTCAAAATAAATTCATTGGATTGAAAAAAAAAAAACGGAAAAAAAAGCCGGAGATGCTTTGTAAAAGTTGTGTTAGTGTTGCAATGTTGAATAATTCAACATTGCAACACTAAGATGGCTTTCAGACGATGAACTATGTGCAACAGCCGTGCAGCGACACCGCACGCAACTGCCTACAACTAGCCGTCAACTATGCCTAAAAGCTACTGAGTCTTGCAGACCAGTTTTTATCAGTTAGAAATTATTAACTCTTCCTTGTATTCTTGAGCTTGCTCTTTATGCTTCCGACAATTTTTATAAGTTCCAACTTAATAAAGATAAACATGATTATAACACCAGACATAGAAGTGACATAGCCACACCTAGGTCTAGATTAACCTTATATCAGCCGTCCCCACAGGTTCTTGCTATCAAAATATATAATAAAATTCTTTTGGAAATTAATAAAACTTACTTACTGTACTGCTTGAAAACGCGGTGTCGTTTCAAGCAGTTGCATTGTTTTCTTCTGAGACTTGTTATCAGGAAGTTGTTTGAACAATGCTGTGTAACCAAAGATAATTTAACCTTTAGGGGGCTTTGAAAGGCGAGGATCAAGAGATGGCGCTACCGTTCAAATTTACAGACCTTATTTTTAACTTATTGCAACATATCTAGATTTATACGAACGATTGTAGACATATTGTTCCCGGGAGCATACTGCTTTTTGGCGCTTAATGCTTTGCGCAGGTGAATTGTTATGATTGAATACTGACAAATGTGTGTAAAACATGAGTTAAATGCAATGTTTATAGATGTATGATGTCTAATTTTTTGGCGGAACAGACATGTTTTAAACGGAGCTTAAGAGACAAGAATTTTTTGTATTTGCGTGATTTCCAGGTAATCTTGGGTATTTCAACTCTACTGACTTACGTTCCGACATCGTTGGCTGCATCTCACCAAGCTGGTTCGCTGTTTACATTATCGACAGCTGTTTGGCTTACGCACGAATTGAAGCGATTACCGAAATGAAGTGAATCTATAAATTTTACGTAGAAAGTATTTGCTTCGGAAATATATATTTTCTTACCTTTCCTATGGTATTTTATACCTACTTACAAGTGAAATTCAAAGCCTTTCCTTTTTTTTAATGTTGTCTCACATATATAAAGGTGTGTCCAGTATGGCAAAAAAAGTTCGTAGGAATTTTTGCATTTTTTCATTTGTCCCATCTTTCTTACAGTAGTTTACAGAGATTCTATCTAATATATAACTTACAATTAATAATAAGTTGTTAGTGCACAATTTTACAAATCTTATTATCAGTAAAAGTAGCAATTAGAACTTTTTTCTTTCGAGAAATCTGTACGAGTAGCAGCTTCACCCTTACTGTTTAGTGAAGAAATTGTAAAAAGACGCTACCATGCCCAGTTTGCAGGATCCCACATATAGATGGCGCACCAAGTCTCAGAAGACTTTTAACGCCACCTACATGCCGGTTCCTGTAAACTTTATATGGTTGCAGGTGCTCAAATGCAACATTCACTTTTTTGCCGCTGGTTTGCAAATGTTCTCTAAGACCTCAATTTTTGCTGCCGAAATTCTTTTTACTGATGAGAGGATCTCACATAAAATAAAGCTACTTAAACATTATGCTATACTGGAATCTAATCATCGGTTATTCATTCATTAAACATTTAGAATTATTATTACTTCTGGTTGTTTTACCAAACCGATTAACAAACACCGTTTGTCGTTCTGCAGAACGCAATGAGCTATTATAAAAAGATTCATTCAAGGTTCATTAAGATTTTTCTGCAATTTTAAGCCGCGAGATTTGTGATACTTTAGCAACACTCAGAATCAGTATAAACACAATGTTCCTTTTTTAACAAAAAAAAAATAATTTAAAAATGACAACATTGAAGTGTTAATCTGTGTTGTGAATGTCCCAATTAAAAATAAGAACTTTTTGATCCATCTTCTGTAATTCTAGTTCATACTGCGGAAAGGTAAATGAAAGAAAAAACAGAAAATTATTATCATTGTATTTATTTATGTCAAGATGTTATTTTATACGCTAATCGATAAAATAAAACACCTTCCAATTATAACAATTCGTTTATTTTGTATCGATACACACTGATATACCAGTTTTAGTGGTTTCAATTCAACAATTATTATATTATATAATATCATCATATGTATACAAAAATATAAATACAAATACACAGCGAGTAAACCAATTGTATTCATATTTTTCGTTTCACGGCACTAACTAGCGTGTAGAATAACTGCGTTTGTGGTCAGATAAAAGTTATTATTGCCGCTGTATTTATGTTGTAAGTTACAAATCCCACAGAATATTTTACAGTCTTAAAAGGTTTTGTCCTCTATTATTTAGTAGTTATCTTTTTAATGTTTCTGTAGTTATGGCTTACTACACAATCAGTGAGTATGTATATAAAATCGTTTCCTGTGACGGTCAAATCTTGCTATTTGCACTTACTAGTTTGGATAAAATCTAGTAAATATATCAGGTACTTAACATGATATTTTTGCTTATTTGAGATAAGCTAATAGTTTTTTTTATTATCCAGCTTGAGGGTCAGAACAATATGGAATGTTTTGTAAAATTTTAATTTAACTATAGGGTAATTTCTACCATAAAAAATTTCTGTTATTAAACCCAATTGGATTATTGCATTTTAATAATAATAATTGTAATATTATGTTTTCAATTATTAAAACTATGTTTAATTAATACTATATATACATAATCTAAGCCTACATTTTTATTAATGCATTAAGAAAATTAATTATTATCTGTTATTACATTGAAGATTGGCTCGATTATTAATTGATTGTAAAATGCACTCTTAAATACACATAAATAATTGCAATAATGCCTAATTTAGCTTCGACAATTTGCATCACAATATTTGTGCGATTAAAATTTTGCATCACGATATCGTATTGTTTGTTATATTAGTTTTCTCATTCCTGACGATCTATACATTTGATTGACTTTCCGCACAAAATAGCAAGATTCGAGACATATAAAATTTGAGAAACAACCTCTTGTGTCGTACAACTTGTGTTTCAAAACTATGTACATCAACTTCGAAAATTGACAGAGTATTCACTCAAACAACCACATGTGGAGGCTAGTGTTCACGATCAAACATTTAAAAACAATTTTTTGCATTTAAAATCGATTTTTAGTAAGATGATTTACAATTCCATTTATAATATTGGTATTGTCGAGGTATTTTGCATTAAGTATTTCTATCATTTTCATCGATAATTTTTAATTCACATTATTTAAACGTGAATTATCATAGTGTAATAATTTTAAAGTGAATGTTATGTAAAAATCAGCACTACAAAATTGCATATGTTGTTAAAAATTGTTAAAATCCTATGGTATTCTCTCACTTTTATTTTATTACTTATTTTGCGTTTGTATGATAATCAAATAATGGGTATTTAGTATTATAATTGCACTGTTTTCAAATATTATATATATATTAATGACAATTTATCATTCTACTATGTTATATTATGCCTCATACAGTAGAAAAACATTGATTTCCCTCACTTATTTATAGCTTATTAAATTATATAATACAAAAAGCTGAAATCAGTATCGTAGTAGAAACAAAAGCAAACTTCTACAATAATCTCTTATTATTTTTTTACATGTTATCTAAATACAAACTATACATATATGTAAAATTAATAATAACTAAATAAAAAAAAAAAATTCAGTCACAGATTCATCACGCAATTATTTTTTATATTTGCCTAGAAATTTCAATCGTTTGTCTTGCGTCGCGTATAAATACACAAAAATCTAATGACTTTCATTAAATGCCGTCAATGTTCAATTAAGAGGAGAAATTACTGCAAATAATGACTTACATCGTTACAAAAGCCGGTTGGAAAATTGATTGGGCTCCCCCTATGGACTAATTTTGATTATTTTTGGGACCTGAAATGTAACAAATTTTTTTTATTTTAATCCCTCTCCGAATATAAGGCTAGGAAGTACTCTATGTTTTGTGTTATTGTTGTAACATAATCGATATGAATACGATGCACACATCCACACCAAACAAACGTGTTTGTCCACACCAAACGAACTGGAAATATTGGTAATCTGCAATAAATAGAGAAGGATAAGGATAATTATTGTTTTAATCCGTTCGTTTTGATTTTGTTTCTGTCATTTAAGAAATACAGCAATATCTCGTTAATATGCAATAGACCGGATTTTTTACATTGTAAGGTACACATAGTCTGGAGATGAACAGCTTCCATAATTCCCTATCAAATCTTCCAAAAATCTTTGGATGACTTCAGATATCTTTGGCGATTGACTACAAAATTTTATGAAAACTTCCTTTAAGAAAAAACGTCTAGAATGATTCTCACTATATATCTTTGTGAAAAAGCTTTTGCATCTCTTGTATATATTAAAAATAAATATAAAAATCGCCTGAAGAATGTGAAATCAGATGTGAGGATTCAATTAGGTCTAATCTAATATTGCACCAAACAAAAGTAAACTTGTTGTTTGACATACAATATCAACCTCTCATTACTAAGTGTAAAATGTTTTCTGTTTAACTGCTGAATGTAAATTTTCAATTTCAAACATTTTATTTTTGTAAAAATATTGACAAATATTGTGTTCCTAGAAGTAGGTACCTAATTTCTAAGTTATACATTCTATTAAATTTCTTCATACTATAAATTATATGGGGGTCCGTGATTTGCAAGTATTTAAAAAAGAAGTCCTTGATTCATTCGAAAGGTAAAGAACCACTGCTGTACACCATAATTTGTGTATTCAATAGTTTTATGTACTTGCCGGTACTTCTATTTTAATGATAAATATTATTTTAACTTCCTAGCAACCGATTTTTGGGGGATTATCGGAGTTTTTCAGTCATCCGTAGGAGTTCGGTTTTAAATAATCCGGATTAACAGGGTATTACTATAATTAGATATTTATAACATGCTAAAATCAAATGATCTGTTTCAGCTAGTTCCAAGTTATTTATATTTAAATCTCTGTTTACAATAAGTAGATCTATCTGTTTAGCGCTTATTTGCAGTTGAATAAAATTCTGTCAGTGTTAATGAGGGATTTGTTAATTCTGTTCAAGCATTTTTAATGGATAGAACATACAAAACCGAAATTGTCGAAAAAATTAGGCACGAATCCTTCAATCCTATTAAAAGCAAGATTATTTGTAAAAAATATTTTCACAATTCATTGACACCTAATTATATTTAGCACAGTACCGAAAACGCATATGACTTTTATCAATTTTGATTAGAAATAGCAACCCAATCGCGCACCTGCAAATATGCAAAATACGTATATAGTAAAAAAAAAAACGACTAATTAGATAAACGCGTAGACTTTGCATTACACAAATGATTACCTTGTTTGCACTTGAACTTATTGATTATAGGCATTCTATAAATATGTGTAACAGCTCCCGTATACCACACATTATGATACATACTGAATAAAATTGATTAAATGATCAGTAAACATCAATGGAACATCAACTGATTGGAAGGGTCATATTTTAATCATGTATTCAAGGTACAGCAAGTTATTTCCAATACAGACAGCACAATTAATTATTCAAGAGCACTTTGATGTAAATAAAGGCTTGCTTATTGATATTCCATTAATGTCAAATGTATTTTGTTCTGGGTGTTTAAGGAAGGAGAATAAACTTACCTTAATATCAATAATATAGTATAACAAATATTGTAACTCTCATGAATCTACTTTTGAAAATTCTGTGTTGACGATGACTTGTATTACATATCCTGTTGGTATTTTCCCTTCTTCCACATGCAGTTTATCTCCTAACAGTTTCCCACCAAAGAACCATCGCTGTCTGGATGATTCAATACCTTCCTGACTCTATAATAAAGAAAAACGATTATAAAATAATAGAAAATTTTCCATAATTATCGATAATCCTACCTGTAACTTCTTCTTACACACACTAATTGTATCTGTTGAATAAACTGCTAATTTTACATCTGTACAATTATGCGATAAACGCAACTTAAGTATCGTTTCTGTACCCCCGTCGACAGGTTCGGAACATTCCGCGGGCGAGTCTCTACCACTGTCCTCCTTCACTATATTAATAGGATACGACAGACAATAAATCGGCACTTGATATCTGGCTCCCAATTCATCGTAACACTCGGTTAAATATCCGTTAGGCACAGAAACACTGGCTCCGTCTAATATGGCCTGGGCCAATTCGTAATCTTTCGCTTCTGCAGCGACGGCGGCCGCCCGCAAGGCATCCCAGATCTCCTTGCGCCCCTCGAACGCCGGCGCCGTGTCCCAGAACTCATCCCGTTTGCTCCTCAGTTGACCCTCGGTTAATGGCACGTCGGATTTCCAGCGTATCGTCTCATGGCACAGTGGATGGTTTTTTCGTGTGCTACCTAATGCGTTATCCGTTTGTAGTCTACAAGGGATTAGCGGGTAACAATGCAAGGTTAAGCTTACCAGAATAAGGTCTAGAATTTGACCCTGACGAATCGTCTATCGCATCGTTTCTACGGTTTACACCTATGCACCCACCCATACTGTTTTAATAATATGGTTTAGTGGCATATCACATTGGTTGAATAATGTTACTGATATATCGTCCACAAAAAGTTCCATTTTACACCCATTATTTATAAACCACACGAACTAAATGACAAGCATGACAGTTTCACATAATTTCCGCATTCAGCCGAACCGACTCGTTCCGTACGTATTTCTAACTGATAATTGCTATATTTTAACACTATAACGCGTTGTTGCTGCATAACATCTACACAATTATGAAATTTTTATTATTAGTAATAACATTGTAATAATAATCGCTATTCAAATACTAAAACGAACGCGTTCAGCAATTAATTTTATCATTTTATTTAAGGAAATCTTATCTGTTTAATATAATCAATCAATTTGTTATGTAATTATTATTAAAATTTAATCAATCATCTCAAATTCATAATAATCTTGATTGTTTTGGAAGCAACTATAAACGCATTTCAAATTGGCTGAACGCACGTAAAATCCAAATAATTATCGGATGATTTTTGTTTGTGTTTACTACCAAAAAACATTTATAATTAACCAATAAAAGCACTTCCATCCAAATAGACAGAAAACACACATATAATTACCAGAAAATAAAACGAAATTTTATTTAGATGTTGCGAAAGAAATCGCCGATATTTTTTTTCGGTTGTGATTATCATGTGTGATTTATTGCTTTGTTATATTATTTAATATTTGAGTTATCACCAGAATATAATGTATAAGGAATGTTTATGTACATCATCAAGGAAATATCTATTAATTTGTTTTACATACGAAGGGAGATACATACGTTTATGCAACTTATTTTTACGTGTAAAATCCAGCGCGTTCTAATCCTTTAATTGGCTATACTTGGGTGTGAAATTCAAATAGACAGCAATCAAAATGACAATATTTACAGCAAGGTATGTTAAGGGATATTTCTTATATATTTAACTCCTTAAAAGGATATATCCACAGAGTAAATGTGTTAAGAAAATTACTGAGTAGGAATATAGAGAAAGCAATTTGTTCGAATTACACTACAAGTAATAATAATGACAGATGTAAGAAACGACAGGATCAAAAAATAAATGACAGTCCAAAAGGCCCGAAAAATAATACCCTTAAATATTTGGGAATCGGTGCAGGTCTCACTGCTGTGATTTTGTACGCTTACTACGGTAAGATTTTAATTTTGTATTCATTTAGTTAATGGGTTTAATATTTCGGTAGAAACGCGCAAAAGATATATATTATTAGAACAACCAGTGAAAAATGATAAGATCATTATCGATAAGGAAAACGATGATCTGGGCCCGATCGAGGCAATTGTGGGGATTCATAGGAACGATTTGCCTACTTATACGATAGATCAGATCTCTGAGCACTCAGAAGTGTAAGTAACTTTTTTAATACACGAATTATTGAATTCGTTTTCATAATTTTATGATTGTAGGGGCACTAGAGTTTGGGTAACTTATAAGCAGGGGGTGTATGATATTACAGATTTCATTCCGCAACATCCTGGCGGTATACAGATCATGATGGCTGCTGGTTCTTCTTTGGAACCGTTTTGGTTGATGTATGGTTTACATAAAACGGAACAAATTTTTAGCATGCTGGAGGAGATGCGTATAGGTAATATTGATAAAATTAATACATGCTTTAATATGATGTTTTCGTTTTTAAATGTATTTTATTTATTTTCTAATCTGTTTTTTGATTTAAATTTTGATAAAAAAATATACTCCTAGAACTATTATCCGGCTGTAAATTAAATCAGAAAGACTTTTACTTTTTTTGGTTTCGAATCTCACATTTTTTCTTTAGGTTCTTCAAATGGTTAAAACATTATTTTGGCAATTAGGTCTTAGTAATAAAAAAAAAATTTTCTTGTAATAATATTTAATTGAAGCCTCTATGTACGTTTCGTCAGAAATGTTTTGACATCTTCAAGTGAGTGAAAAAATTAATGAATTACTTGATAAAAATACTCAAAACTGGGGCACTGATAACACAGGTGTTTGAAAGTGTGTAGTGATGAATTACAATGATGAATTTTTTTTTTAATTCTGTATACAGGAAGAAATAGTTATATATTTTTTTTATTCATATTAATAATAAACATTATCGTAAAGAACAGTTACAAGTAACATATTTATAGTTTTCTCTATTCTATTGAAATATTCAAAATACTTTAATTAATGTAATCAATTTTTCTTAAAAAGTCGCTCATGTTGGATAATTAGACATTATGGTGTATGTCTAAAAATTAACACACACAAACAGTTTAAACACGAATGGAAGATTGGTTGGATGTATTGGTATTTATATGTAATTAAAATATGGGTAAATATTCTGTTATTTTTAGAACAAGTTATATTTAGATAGATGGCGGTAAGAATTCAAGGTTTTTGTCTAAGTAATTAATACAATATCCTTGAACATATAATTACAAAATGAAAATAAAAATTGACAACAATAACAACATTTTTTATTATGTGAAAAACGATTTTTTACGAACTGTACCATCGAAGCCAAAAGTCTTGATTCAAGTTTGACATGAATAGAGATAGAATCATTGTATTATCTTCAGTGTTTCTCTGTTTAAATTTGATTCAAGACTTTTAACGTCGATAGTACATTGAACTACTTCCTACCACAAGACGATGTGAGAGTAATAGGAAGAAGTTCGTGTAGTCAATGCACATACTGGCATGAATTAAACATTATTAGAAGAAAAATGTAATTTTTTTCATTTAATAATCGAAGAATTATTGAAGGTTAACCAGAAAATATTTATGTTACTTCTTTAGGTTTTACAACTTCTTCTTTATTGGCATTCATTGGTTCATTAGTTCCCTCTTCTTTTGCTTCGTTTAACAAGTTATTGCAGTGTCTTGGTCATATGTACAATTTTTCTTTTCTACTAGTAGGTCTTCCTCATTTCTACAATAAATTGTTTTGGTGTTCAACTTGGAAGATAAAGTTTTACTCTTCTTTAATTTTTTTTTTTTATTTTTATTGGTGTAGCGTCTTAATTTTCTTTATTTCTTCTGTTGCATTACAGTTATTTTCCATTTCCTCCTTTAAAGCTGTCTTTTTTGAACCACCTTTATTCCTTTTTAATTTGTTTTCCTATATCAACATTAATTGCATCTTTTAGTCCATTTACAATTGTTGTCTGTTCATCCATTAAAGATTGGTTTATTTATACTAAGAACAACTCCACTTATTTTTGAGTACCTCAGCTATCCTCCATTCTTCCAATTTTGCAATGCCCCATACCTTCTTTTGTTTGCTTCTTTTTACTAATACCAAACATTCTCCTTAGCCTGTTGTAATAAGCGTTTTTTATATGCTATTCTATATGCCAGGTAACGTTTCTGAGGAAGCATCAAAAATCGCCTTAGAAAGCATGCAAGATCCATACAGTGACGATCCTAAGCGTCACAAAGTTCTAAAAGTGCATGCAGAGAAGCCGTTCAATGCTGAACCACCTCCCAGTTTGCTCATCGAAGATTTTTACACTCCCGTGTAAGATTTTTTCTTTTTGAAATGTTTAAATTTAATCAGATGACAGATATTTCCGATTTCAGTGAGTTCTTTTATGTCCGCAACCATTTACCAGTGCCCGATATCGACCCGGAAACGTACGAGTTAGAAATCGAGGTCGAAGGAACCCACGCTAAAAAAGTATTGTCTCTGAGAGAAATAATGAAGCTCCCGAAACATACTATAACCTCTACTATTATGTGTGCCGGCAATAGGCGAAGCGAATTCCATAAGGTGATGAAATCAAAATCTTCCCTAATTCCCTTTAATTAATTTTCTTTGTTAGATAAAAGAAGTGAAAGGTTTAAATTGGCAAACATCTGCTGTGGGTAACGCGAAGTGGACAGGTGCTCGGCTTGTGGATGTGTTGAAAATGGTGGGAGTTGACGATGATACTGAGGGTTTCTGCCATGTCCATGTATGATAAAAAAAAGTTAGGTTTAAAACAGAAAATATTTGTTTAGTTTTCTCTCTAGTTCGAAGGTCTAGATGCTGATAGTGCGAATAATCTTTACACAGCTTCGATACCGATAACTAAAGCGACGAATAAACGCGGGGACGTCTTATTGGCGTACGAAATGAATGGAAAGCCGATTCCGAGAGATCATGGATTTCCTGTGAGAGCTATCGTCCCAGGAACTGTCGGTGCAAGAAACGTTAAATGGTTAGGTATGTTGAAATACAGGGTGTAACAGTGGTAACTTTTCCCCTATTTATGCTGTTATATAAAAATACTTACCGATGGCTTGTTTAGGTTATTTTTACTTCTTAGAGTTTATGATTTTTCACGTAAATTGTGAAAAATAAAGATTCTCGAACTATCAATGCAGAGATATATTCGGTGTTTCATGCAAAATAATAAATTTAATTCACTTAGATCATCTGCAAAACGCAAATAAGTTGGAGGTAGACATGTGTAGTCCCAATATTAGTTGCTAAAGACAATCAAATTTTCTATCCATTAACATAAAAGATATACAGACTGCTACCTGCTCAAACGTTTATTTTTTCTGGATGTTGAATATGTGTTTTTGCCATCCAAAGAGGATTTTCTCTCCTCTCATACCTGCAATTCTAACGATTAACTGTCCCGTTTCTAAAAAAAAAAGGTTGCTTCAAAAAAATAAAATACAGTTCGGTGGCATGATCGATTTTTCTTAGAATTCTTGGTATGGATGATCTTAAAGGAAGGAAAACTAAAATCACCATTGTCGTTTACATTTTTTGTGTTGACGTCATAACTAAGAAACAAATGAATATCAGTAAAGGAATCGCACATGTTAAAGTGTATTTTTATAAACTAAACCCGACTTAATTTGTTTGAACCGTTGCAACACGTTTTAAACAAATTTAAATTTAATATTCCATAGTTTAAGTCCACTAGAGTATGTAATGTGATATCTAGAGCGACATCTGTATATGTATATTTGAGATATGAATATAATAAATCAGTATTCATAAGACTTACGCAGGAGCAAGTTGTGTATTGATTGGATTCCTAACCTAAAAGTTAGAGTACATAACAGAGTATATTATATACTTTTTTTTGCTGTAATTATAGAATTAACGAAGATTTCTAAATCTTCTAGGTAGGATATTCGTATCAACAGAAGAATGCCGTTCACACTGGCAGCTGAAAGACTACAAAGGGGTTTCACCCAGCGCGAATCCATCGAAAGTCGACTTAAGCAGAGTACCGGCCATTCAAGAACTGCCAATCACTTCTGTGATTTGTAAACCAATCGACGGAGAAACTGTGAAGTTAGTTGATGGTTGCATCGTCATAAAAGGTATTTTATACATTTAAACAACGGTTACTAAATATCTACATTAACAAAATGCAGGATACGCTTGGGCTGGAGGTGGCCGCAAAGTAATAAGAGTCGACGTGACCGCAGATGAGGGCAAAGAATGGCACGAGGCCGACTTCGATCATCAGGGCGACGAGGAACCCCCGACTCATTGGTCGTGGACCCTGTGGTCTGCTAAGATTCCAGTCCCTAAAGATCAGAAACACGTATGAGATTATTTACTTCCGTCACAGATAGTACATATAATTATTGTTTATTCAATGTATATTTAGGTGGAATTATGGGTCAAAGCGATCGATTCTTCTTACAACAATCAACCGGATTTGATTCAGAATGTCTGGAACTTCAGGGGATTCTTGAATAATGCTTACCATCGAATTCGTGTCAACGTGAAAGATTAATTCGCACGGGGAGATGAGAGATATATTTTTGTTATATGTATATTCGGTCGAAATAAATGCTATTATTTTGTTTATATTAATTTTATTTTTACGTGATCGGTGTGTATCCGATATCCACTCCTGCCATATCCACAAGAGGGCCTTACCACTCCACTTATATGGAGTTTTACAGTAGACGATTCTGAATGCGATTTGACCGATCTGATCAAGAGTATGGTGATGATGCAGTCATATATGGGATAATGGGCAATATTACGAAAAGGTGGTGTCAAAATGTAGGATTTCAACTCCACTAAGATTACCGTAATAGCATTTAGAATAAAAAAAAAACCAATCTTTCAAAACTATAAAAATAGATGGGCAAGACATAGATTAGAATATGGAAGTGAAATACCTAGGTCTTATCCTAGACCATAAACTTCTGTGGAATAAGCAAGACCTTGAAGTAACCAACAAAGCAAGAAAATGCCATAATGGTGTGTAGAAACTTTGGAGGTAATAACTGGGGATGAAACCTAAAAATACTCCTCTGTGCGGTGGCTTGGAGCAAAAGAGCCACCGCGAAAGCTAATGTCTCTAAAGTGCAAAGATTAGCATGTGTAAGCATAACTGGGACAATGAGAACCTGACCAACGCAGCTATTGAGGTGGCACTAGAAAGTATTTTGACATTAGGTGTTTTTATTTGATAGAGGGGAGAAAGAAATCGGAAGTATGTCGAGACATTTACCGATTTGCGTGTTCCTTTTGCGAGTTATGATACCTTTAGGCAGGGCTACGAATATATCATGCATAAAATAAGAAACATTCTGTAGAAATCCAAGAATGCTAACTTTGATTCCTGCCACAGTAAAACTGATAGTGTCGGAATTGTGATCTTTTTGCGTTAGTCCTTTCAATTTGCTTGATTCCAGTCTTTCAATGGTATTTTCTTATGTGGTTGGAATTGTCCTCACAATTCTGATCAGATGACTTTACCATCTGAGTTGGTTCTCCATTTTTGTGTAGTACGACTTTTCACATTAATATTTTTTTTATTACGCTGTATATTAGTCAACTGTTTTGTGGATATTTATCTAAGTCCCTTTGCTGATTTCTCTTCCGTTTAAGAGTAATCCTTTTAATCCATCGAATAGCGTAGATATTGCCAATATTCTATTGCTATTTTAAGCTTTCTGACATCATTGGTATGTTCACTTCAATGATAATTTGTATGTCTTCTCCGACAGTATTTCATTTTTTTTTTTTTTTTAGTTTTCATTTAATATTCTTTCAGGTCTTTGGGTACTATAAGTTTTAATTTTCCTACTTCTGCATTTATTCCTTCGATGTGTCTTCCAGACATCGAAAATTCGGAAAATTTCACAGAAATGAAAAACACCGGGCTCAGAACACCGCCTTGCGCCTTCCGAATTTTTTTTTTTGCTTGACTTGTTCCTACTCTTGCAATGTCGTTTGTGTTATCATAGTTATATATTTTTGATTCCTTGCACTTTATTTGATATCCTGCTTCTTAAAGTTTGTGTGCGTTCGAAATATGGAATCCCCAACATAAATAAAAATAGCATAAAAACGTTCAGATACAGAAACTTTTAAAAGGTTGCACCAATATTAGCATGCAAAATGACCCCATCTAATTAAGCAATGTTTTATTGCACTACTGCATGTTGACCAAACTGTAACAGATAAGGCTGACTCTTACATTTAATAAGGATTGGCCAACATACTTACCTAACACCAGCGTACAAAAAACTCGGATTGTTTGATAATAATCATTATATTCAAAGATAATAATTACATTATTGTAGCTATAGATATAAGCAGAATGTATATTTTACATAATTTAAAATATTTTTCTTTTGTACAGGCATCATATGGATAAAATTCATAAATTACATATTAGCAGACGTTACAAAATATTACGATTTGTTGCTGTGTCGATAGGAAAAAAAAAAACACTATGCTATGGTATTTGAATTACATCTTAATTTTACAATTAGCTTAAACACTACGTTTAGAATATACAATATTAAAACTAACACTCATATATTTACTCAAGCAATTTCAACAAACACCTTATTTATAAATATAATCCCTAATATATTTGGAAAACTTATCCGTTCATCTCTGATTCTTAAAATTAACTTATAACGATAATACATTATCATACATTATTTAGTTTCTGCCAATTGGATTCAAGTTTTAATTCTGATAAAAGTATAGCAAATACTTACAAATTAACGCTTAACACTAAAGAATTATAAAAGCAATCGTCAGCATCCCTCCTCACTTTAATTAATACTATAGTCGTGGGTACTATGCACTTCTTTATAAAGTGTATGAAATGTAATTATACTATTCGGGTGTGTATGGAATTGTTACGTTCTCGGTGAACAAGAAACGACCCTGTTATCCTAATAATATGCTTATAACAACACATTGATGAATTACAAATATGAGTGAAAATTCTCGTTTAAGGATTATATCTTCCTAAAAAGTGGAATGCCTCACCCAACAAGAATAAGGTAATTAATATACAGGATGTTTATTAAACATACGGCCAAAATTATTGGGGGGTTCCCTGGACTAAGAATGAATCTTCGAAACAGAGCGACATGTCAGAAATCAGCAAAGAATAAGATATTCTTAGAATAATCCCTACAATTTTTACTGTATGTTTACATCACTAAAATTTAGATCCTGCTGTGGAATTGTACTAAAAATAAATGTAACACTCTCGTTTTTCCTTTTTTACTTTCGCAAATCTTATTCTGAGGAGCTATTTTTGTACTATTATATACATTTTCCGTAACAAGTTGAAATTATCAGTGATTAACATGCATTTCCCATTTCAATTACTGTAACAACACATTTCTATCATGCATTTAGCTTAACATCTGTGTTTAGTAGCGGTTCTCTTTATATAACGACTTAATAAGCACCAAAAATACGTTATTACTTATTACCGTGAGATCTTGTCGCAGCACCGCTTACGAAAAAAAACTTTGCACTATTTCTCGATTAAAAACCAAATATTTATCTTATCACCTAAATGGAAAGAATTAAACACGAGTTATAGTTTAAAAAATACAGTTTTAGATCAAATTTAATATGTACAACAATAAAAAATATATCATAATCACTACCACGATCGAATATTCCTTAGAAATTAGGACTGGTTAGGGTGCAAAGACGCATAGATGGGGGCAGCTTTCGCCTTTGCGAGCTCCGAGGCGTTCTTGGCAACGTCTTTCAGTTTGCTAGCCGCGGTTGGGTGTGTGGTTATCATGTTTTGTAAAGGAAACATGGTCGATAATACGTAATTAAAACCTCCAACCTAGATTTAAAAGATAAAATGTTGTAAACAAATGGATTCTTATCAGATTGTTGTTATCTTACAAAAGTATTGATAATATATGATTTTAAAATGGAAATCTAATTATTACAAATTCCAAACTGATTTCGGTAATATCTAGCATTGCCAAAATATTTGGCGTACTATCAGAACACCAGCTTAGTTTTGAAGTAACTTATGATGTCTTTACACTACATTTTAAATTTTAATCTACAATAACTCAGATGAAAGTAAAACACAATAAACCATACAATATTAATCTAAAAATTTGAAAGATACAGAATAAGAATTAGTGCAAAGATATCTAATTGATTGGCAACAAAAAGTAAAAATAGAATTATATTGATATAACCACAAATTTGTTATTTTTTATAAAGTTTTAAGTAATTTCCTTTTAGTTGTACATGCAATTTATATAAACATTAAGCCACTTACCATTTTTGTACAATTTTTCTTAAACCTTTCATACCCGAAAGCACAAATAGCCCTGCTAAACCCGGTAACTTGTGAGTCGATCCAAGCACTCCTAACTGCAACTGTATATCCGGGCTGCGTATCGCTCACTCTATAGACGACCTTTTCCGTAATACTCTGAAATAAACACGTTCTAAAATGGAACTTCTACACGACATCGTAAAATCTAACCATAACCTTAGTATATCCCAGATTTCTCGTGTAAGTCACAAGAATTTTATTGTACGGATCGACTGTGGACTCCTCAACAATGTAAATATGCGAACCACTAAAGAAACGCTCGGCCCATTTCGGAATGGAGTTTGTTTTGCTCAAAATTCTCTTGCTGATAAGTTTCCCCGATTCGATTTTCCTCACGACAGTATCCTCACTCAAGACATGTTTGCTTTATAAAAGGAAAATAGCGTTTTTTATTCGGTATTCTCGAAGCTTAAACGCTGTTCAGAATACCTGTTTGGATTAGGATATCGTTTCCAGAAAGCCTGCGCCACTTGTTCCCACGTAAAGTTGAATGTTGTAGTACTTTCATAATACCTTGGCATCGTGTTTGCGTGTATATATTAGGTAAGCCAGTCAAAGGTGAGAAGGATCGACGAGAAATGGATTATTAAATGGCATATCTCTCAGATATCGACCATTTTCGGTTTTTCCGCACGGTCATAAAGTCCGTGCGACGTATAAGTTATAATGGGGAACGCTGGGAACGGCAGACGACTTCAAGATCTCAGCATACTTTTTCGGACACTGTAATTTTAAACGGCGCCCCGAGGAAAAGGACAGCTGTTTGTCAATTTGTGATGTAACGGACGCAAGACACGACCGGCCCTGAACAACCAGCAACGTGATCCTTCGCACGTTACACCGCTACTGCATTCAACTGTGAATCAGCCATTCAACTTATTCAGCGATCGATAGCGATTGCGAAATAATTGACTTAATAATTTAACACCGAATAAATAATTATACGAGCTACACATCTCCTTTATTAATTCATGAGTGAAACAAGTAATAAAAGAAATAAAATATTGTTTTTTAAAACCATGTAAAATCTATCATGATTTAAAAACAACCTGGTTGAACAGGTCCCATGGTGTAATGGTTAGCACTCTGGACTCTGAATCCAGCGATCCGAGTTCAAATCTCGGTGGGACCTCGGTTATTTTTTTGTCCACTATTTTTTCTTTCTATTTATTAAAAGCTTTTAAACCAATGTAAATTATTTACATATTAACCATAATCAAATTCAGATTTTGTTTAATGGAATAAAAAACGCATAGTTAGATTTAAAAAAAATGCTAGTTAATTTAAAAAATCCTATATTATAAATAATAATTATACTGCTTATTCGAATATTGACTGTGAAAAGGCAAAGAAAGCTCTACAGCAAATTAATAAATTCAAACACTTAAAGATTGCAAAAAATACCATAGTATAAAATTGCAAAAACAACTTATTTTAGAAAATTCCTGAAGGAGAAATTATAAATATTGCGAAAAAAATCGCCCGAGCAGGGACTTGAACCCTGGACCCTTGGATTAAAAGTCCAATGCTCTACCGACTGAGCTACCCGGGCTATGACTTATGAAAGTTTATACATATAATTTAATTACTACAAAACTATTTATTAAATTTAAATTTAATATTTTATGTACATGATTGTATTAATACTTTCTCGACTTTATTTCTTCTCACTTTCATTAATTTTTATAAATTCTATATTATTAATATCACCAAAGAACATCTTAAGATACAAAACATTTACATGAAGTTGCTCACATATAAAATGTCATTCTATGATGTCATTCGTCTCGTTTACCGGCTGATCTCAGTTTATATGGTAAATAGTAATTAAATTAGCAAAATCTGCAAAAACTCTACGGCGATGATCGTTTAATAAATGAAAATTAATCTTCGCACATTAAGAGGCACCTGCACAGTATTAATTCGCATGTCACCCTTCGCACATATGAAAATACTAGTGAATCTGTACAACAGATATTCTGGAAGCTTAAAAACAACCTTATGTTTGTACAGGTGTTAAAATATCGCTAAGATACCTTAACAATATGAAGAAATAACTTACTTTTCAGCTCATTTAGTTTAATAGCCAAGAATAACATCGAAAATATGCGTACCTCATCAGGCACAGTTTTGAAACGTGTTGACAACATAATCAAGTCTGATGAAGACAAACGGCTGTATCGAGGACTCGTCTTGTCCAATAACATGAAGGTGCTCCTCGTTAGTGACCCAACTACTGATAAGTCAGCAGCTGCTATGCATGTCAATGTTGGTTAGTGTTTAATTTTTGAATTTTTTCCTGGTGAGTAATCAAATTTGCAGGATATTTGAGTGATCCCGATAATATCCCGGGATTAGCCCATTTCTGCGAACACATGTTGTTTTTGGGCACCCAGAAATATCCAGACGAGAACGATTACAATAAATTTTTAAGTGAACATGGCGGGAGTAGCAATGCCTCTACAGCAACCGATCATACTAATTATTATTTCGACGTTGCTCCTAGTCACTTGAAAGAATCATTAGATAGGTATGTTCCGAAGGTGTAATCCTAAATCGAAGTCGAAACTATAAATACTTTCCTAGATTCTCGCAGTTTTTTAAAGCGCCGTTGTTTACGGAAACTGCGACGAATAGGGAGTTAAATGCGGTGCATTCTGAGCATGAGAAGAATCTAACTAGTGACGTATGGAGGCTGGATCAATTAGATAAACATACTGCTAATCCTAAGCATCCCTATCATAAATTTGGCACAGGTATATTAATAAATATAAAAGTTTTTGATTTTTTTATGTTATAATTATTATTTATTTTAGGAAATAAGTATACTTTAGATACTTCGCAGAAAGAAAATGGTGTTAATGTGCGAGAAGCTTTGTTGAAATTTCATGGTATGTGGTATTCCTCTAACATTATGTCGCTTGCAATTTTGGGGAAAGGTAAGTTCACGTTTTGTTTTTTGATAATCCAACACTTTACGTTATTCTATATCTTCATCCCAGATGTTAATCATGTAATTTTTATTTATATACAGAAAGTTTGGATGAATTAGAACGTATCACCGTAGAATTATTTTCTGAAGTAGAAAATAAAAATGTCGAAGCTCCTAAATGGACGGAATATCCTTTTGAAAAAGAACAATTAAAAACTTGTACATATATGGTACCCATAAAGGACTTACGGAATCTTCATGTTATATTTCCCTCACCAGATCTTTTAGAATATTACAAATCACAGGTCAGTAAATTTTGATTATTTAGATATTAATGATATTTTTAGAATAAATTTAATTTTATTATATATCACGCCTCTTTACAGAACGGTAAATATTTCCTACAATTCGCTAAATTACATAAACATTTCTTCTTTTTATGCACTCCCTCTTCCATCGGAGAAAATCCTAATTGACCGTCTCCGTAATCGAAAGTAATTTCCTCATCAGCATCAATGTTCCGTTTCGCAAATACGCAAAGTTTTGGTACGATCGAGTTCACCCTAACCGGAATCACTTCGCAGTTCGGTTCACAGCTGTGATTAATATAACGTCCGATGTTTCCAAACACCGACGGGTCGATATAAGTCTTAATGTTACTATTGCCAAAATTTTCATTCAACGAAAATATATAATTCGTTAAATTTTTCCTTTCTTGTCGCGTGAAGCGATCACTCGCCTCCTTATTTGATAAAATCTCTCCTGCATATTCGCACACAAAATTACCCGTCCTGATTTCTGCCGTCGTGAATAAAGAGGCACCTTTCGTTTTCTTGACTTTTCGTTTTTTCGCTGTATCTTCTGGAGAAGTTATAATTTTGAGATTCTTTCTCGGTCCGAATTGAACTAGACGATTCCCGCAGAATTTTACACACAAACAGTGTTGATTGCACTCGTATATCGGCCTGTCCCTCTTCAGTAAGGTGTAATGGTTTTGTATGCTGTCAATGTTATCTTCGGTGGTTAATAAATCATAATTATAATTTAGCAGATTATTAAGACATGAACATCCAGTTTCGACTCTGCATATTGATAAACACTGGCAACCAACGGCTATATCTTCGACTTTGCGTTTTGTCTCCTTAGTGGGAATACTCTCAGGGATGTATATTACTTTGATGTCATTATAAATGTGTTCATATTCATCAACAAATTCCATTATTTATAACTATTTGTATTGTTGCTGTATAATTTATATTTAAAAAGACATTCGTTAAATTTTGAGGTTATAATTTCAGTTTTGACATAAGCATTTTGACATTTGGTTTTTTTAACGTTGGTAGTCAGATTATGTACAACATCGTCCAAAACTTTACGACATACAAATATTCCAGTTTTTTTTTAAATTTCAATTCAGCCTGGAAATTACATCAGTCACTTAATAGGACACGAAGGGCCTGGTAGTTTATTATCGGCCCTTAAAGAAAAGGGGTGGTGCAATAGTTTAGTAGCGGGGAACCGTCCAGCGCCAAGAGGATTTGGATTTTTTGGGATATCAGTAGATCTAACTGAAGAAGGCATTAAACATATAGACGATATAGTTAAACTAATTTTCCAAGTATGTAATATCGTCTCATAGTTTATAAATGATGATACAGTGTCGTCAGAAATTATATTAACAAATATTGTATTGTCTGTACAGTACATAAAAATGTTGAAAGAAACTGGTCCACTCCTTTGGGTACATGACGAACAAAAGGATATCTCCGCTATGGGATTCCGTTTCAAAGACAAGGAAAGTCCTAGAAGTTACATTGTTTCTCTAGCTTACAGTTTGCAGGTGAATTCTTTGCTTTTACATTATTGGTTTTGTATTAATTCTCTTTATTAATATAGACTTATCCATTGGAAGAAGTATTATCTGCTAATTATATTTTATCGGATTGGAGGCCAGATATAATTGAAAAATTATTAAATGACTTCAACTGTGACAATATTAGGTACAATTTTCTTGTTAAACATTGTTCTACATAACATTTTTTTTTATTTTACCACAGAATTGGTGTAATAGCAAAACAGTTTGCTAACATGACAGATGAAAAAGAACCTTGGTACGGAACAGATTATAAAATTACTTATATCACCGAAGAAACTATGAATGTAATTGCTCTCAACTTTCATATATAATTATTTTATTGTTAATTATTATTGCAGGAGTGGAAAAATGTTACTTTATCTGAAGAATTAAGAATTCCTGATAAAAACGAGTTCATCCCGGCCAATTTCGATCTACACCCAATAGATAAAGATGTAAGTTATTTAAACGGTAGTATTATCATATCTGAGAGCTTAATTATTTTTATGCAGGTAACAGAAATGCCGAGTATCATAAAGGACTCTGCTATAACTAGGGTTTGGTTCAAACAAGATGATAAATTTCTTTTACCGAAAGCAAATTTAATGTTTGATTTTGTTAGGTGAATTAATTTTTCAAAAGTGAATTATTGGCGGACTAATTATTAAAATTTTAGCCCTTTAGCATACTTGGACCCCATGAACTGCAATCTAACTCATATGTTTGTACAATTATTCCGAGATGCCCTGAATCAATATGCTTATGCTGCGGAAATCGCTGGATTGAAATACGAGCTGAGTAACACCAAGTATGGATTGATCGTAAGATATGATTTTTAAATGTTTTCTGTATGTGTCGTTGAGATCTTTTCTATTTGTAAGGATTTTTAATTCTTTACTGAAACTGTTTTGTGAGTCCGGTAAATTATTTAATCTTTCAAATTAACAGAATTAAATCATCTTCCAGGGTATTTTTAATTTTCTTTTTAAATATTTAATCTTATAATTCTAATATTTCCATTTCAGTTGAGTGTGGGTGGATTTAGTGATAAACAAAATATATTTTTGGATAAAATCATGGATAAATTGACTAATTTCAAAGTTGATCCCAAACGATTTGAGATTTATAAAGAGAATGTAGGTTTATTACATAAGCTTTTATCGCATTTAAAATGAAAAATCTATTTCTTTAATAGTATATAAGGTCGTTAAAGAACTTTGCTGCTGAGCAACCGTATCACCATGCCGTCTATTACTTAGCTGTATTACTAACGGAACATTCATGGACCAAACAAGAATTATTAGCAGCAACAGAACGTAATTAATTTAATATTAATTTCATGTTAAACCTACTGTAAAACAAATCATTCCTAGAATTAACTGTTGATCGCTTAGAAGCATTTATACCTCAAATATTATCGAAGATGCACATCGAGTGTCTACTCCACGGAAACATCAACAAGGAAAAGGCATTAGATTTGGTGGAAATTGTCGAGAATCGTTTGACGGAGAGTATAAACATGTCACCGCTATTACCTAGACAACTCTTATTGAACCGAGAGTTAAAATTGGAGAATGGGTGCAATTATCTTTACGAAGTGCAAAATAACGTTCACCGGTCATCTTGTATAGAATTATATTATCAGTGCGGTTTACAAAGTACCGTTAATAACATGTTATTAGAGTTATTTGCGCAAATTGTCAGCGAACCTTGTTTTAATATACTACGTACTAAGGTATAATTATAATATTATATAAAAATAAGAAACGTTGCTTAGACGGTGTGAATTATTTTGCAATTTTAGGAACAATTAGGTTATATCGTATTCAGCGGTATCAGAAGATCAAACGGTGTGCAAGGTTTGAGAGTGATTGTGCAATCGGAGAAGCATCCACGATATGTCGATGAACGGATTGAGCAATTCTTACTAGATATGCTTGTAAGTGTACAGGTTGCCCAACTCAGATCAGATTGATTTCGAATATATTCACAGAATTACGTGAGAGAAATGCCCGATGAGGAATTCACAAAACACAAAGAGGCTTTGGCCGTGCAACGAATGGAAAAACCTAAGCAGTTACTGCATCAATCTGCGATATATTGGTCTGAAATTACTTCACAACAATATCACTTCGACCGGGCCAACGTTGAAGTGGCATATCTCAGGGGCATTACGAAAAATGATGTTATCGAATTTTATAAGGTACAAAGAATGCGTTTTTTTTTTTTTTTCTGATTTCATTGTCTCCCACAGAATCTCCTAGCTGAAAATGCAGAAGAACGACACAAAATTGCTGTACACGTTGTATCTGGTGTAACGAACCACGTAAAAGAAGTGCCTGATACCGATAAACCTCCGAAAGAATCCCTGCAGGTCATACAAGACGTTACGGTGTTTAAAAGCGCACACGGCATGCATCCACTCGTACAACCGTATATTAATATCACGAGGAAAGGGAATAAATCAAAACTTTAACTACATTATAAGTGTGATTTTTTTTTAGATAATTTTTTTTTTTATTGTAAAAATAAAAAAAGATTTTAATTCAAAAATATTTTTATTCCGATAAAATTATATGTCACGGAAGGAAATTACATATTATAAGTCTAAATAAACTAATAATTTGATAAGTAAAGTTTTGCCGAAAGTAAAACTTTGTATCTTCCCACGAGTTATGCGAAATAATTTGGCAGGCGGGTTACTATTACCTAACATAGGCGAATTGAAGTCGTTCTTTTCCTTCCGATGCATTAAAACAAATCTGAACGGATGTATCCTTTTTTTATGAGTTAAGATTTCTAAAGAGGCGTAATTTGAACCTAAATACCTTGTCGTTAACCTGATATAAAGTGTATTACCTGGCAAAATAAAACAGTTTATATGCACGATAAGAAAGCACATACAACACTCACCTAAATATTCAATCATCGGGCTGACAATTGCGATATCCTCTTTTAAAATATCTTCAAAATTATCGATCCTCCAGTAATAGAGAAAAGCCTGCCCGAACTCTGTTTTCTGCAAAGTTTCGTTCGTTTTTCTCACTTCATTTTCCCTGGGGTAAATTTCTTTTGATTCTTTATTGCTCTTAATTTTAGTTTGCGTCTTCAAATTCTCTGTTTTATGTGGCGGATCTAAGTTTCTCAACGCGTTTGTATTAGTATTTTTATCAAAATCATAGGCGTATTCATAATCCTCGTTGATTGCGAATGATTTAATTTGTACAGGCGTAGAAATCGCGGGCATAGGCGTAGTATATCCGGCGCTTATTAACATTAATTTAAAAGTTTCAATTTCCGTTAGTAAAATACGTTGTAACTCGTCTAATCTCGAGTTCATAGCCTCTGGAAAAAAATTAAAATGACAAAATAGTTTTTGCTGCGCACAATTAAACGATCTGTCAAAATCCATTGGCGTACATCGCGAAAATTTCATTTTTAATTCGATCACTTACTTGTGCTGCAGACTCCTTTCAATTGTCTAGTTATCGTAGCGTTTGCCGACGCTTGTATCTCCTTAGTGGCGACTCTACACACGGCATGGTGTACCTCTTCGACGCTGTCATGCCTCGTGGTGTTCTCCGTATCGGATCGCTCGACTAAATATCTGCAATGACCGGAAATAGCGACCGCCAAGAGTAAGATAACAACGCGAACTCGATTTCTCATTTCTGGCCGGTACTACCGCGGTTTCTTTCGAGGGAATACTCGTGTGGGCGCGTAGGGATGAGCCTTTTAAAAAGGAAGCCGATCGAGGTCAAACGGAAACTCCCAAAATAGTTGAGAGAGGTGCATTAGAGACGTACGCTAAGGTAGGAACGATAGAAACGGTGCGTTATGTGTTTATTGTCAATGACCTAGTTTAATTTAATAAGGGAGGATCAGTGATGTGTGTATAAATATAAATTAATGTCTGGTGGGAATGGATTTATGTGACGGGTTACTTTGGCGATTGAAATTTTACGATGATGTAATTGATGTAAAGTTATCTTCTATAATGGGATCGTAAAAAAAGACTGCCAGCAGGATTTTTTTTTTAAAGGATATTTAGATACTTCCTAATATTATTTTTTTTTAATTAAATCGAGCAAAAGTATAGATGAAAATAGTTTAAAACTTTATGGTTGAGCTTGGTATAGAGCCTGTTTTAGTTACTTTGAAACTTGCGGAGTGCGCCTTGCTGATTATGATATATTTAATCAAAATATTTTCACATTTACAGTCCATCCGGGATACAGGCTGTTGATATCAGCTTCCTCATTTTAAATGGAATGGTGCAACTTTTATGAATTTGTAATCAGTTTGTATCAATATTCCCTATCTGTAAATCTAAAAGTTTTTGAGATATTTACAATCTTATCAAAATTTTGACGTTTGCACTTTTTTCAATAAAATGAAATATTTCATAAGGGTAAGATAAGATAAGCAACATTAATCCCAGCACCAGTAACCACAAAATCCTATACAGCGTGTTCAAAAACTCATGTCCAATATGGACAACTTTAAACTAAAACAACTTTTCAGAGAATGTAGGCTTTCACGGCCGGTGTCATATGAGAAGGTATTTTCCGGGCTATTGGGCCGTGGTTCTTCCGGCAGAAATTCCCACCGACCACGGCCCAATAGCCCGGAAAATACCTTCTCATAAAACAACTTTTTTTCGAATTGGCACGTGGTGTTTTTCATTGTAGAAATAAATGTAGCACAAAATTCTGCATCGATTGATATTTAATTTTTGAAATATTAACATTTATTACACAAAACCGACAGAAATATGCCAAAGCTCATAATTTTAAGCAAGTAAAATTCATTTCTTTTCGTTAAGAACACGCTGTATATCATTTTTCAAAATGATACATCAATCGTTGAACTTACATTTATATCATTATAATAATAATAATTTCAATATATATATCGCTGAAAATCATTTCTTTAAGTAGATTATAGTCGCTCATGAGTATTCTGCAAGTTTCAAAATCAAACTCCAACTTCGAGAGATTCTAATAAGCCAGTTCGATGGGAGCTGTTCATATCAACTTTCTTATTTTAAATAGAATGGTATTTGGATCGAATTAAAACGAATATTTCATAGGATATTAAATCTGAAGATGTCTTGCTAATATAAATACAAGTACTTATAATTAAGTATCCGTTCCTCACACCTTAGGGTAGAAGAGGACTAAGATTATATATATAATTAAGTATCCAAAATTGTGGGATTCACCACCAAATCATATACATGCTGTCCAAAAACATCATCTTTAATATAGATATACGTTTAAGTGAAAAAACTTTTATTTTTAACTGGAACATCAAGTTAACACAAATCAAACAATAAAAAAAATAGATACTGCGTCATAATAATATACACAAAGTTTTCAATCAATTTAAAATAAAAAATTTCCTATTAACCTGAATAAATATAGAAGTTTGAGAAACTTTAATGAGCCACTTCGGTGGGACACCTGCTGTATATAATATTTACCTATATATCAAAATACGTTCTCTTTAAATACATATTTATTAAAAATTATATTCAAAACACTTAACATTAGATAAGACTATAAATAAATCGCTAAAATGTTTTGTAATATAAATATTATACAATATCGGGGTAAAATCAAAGGAATGCAATTTTAACGTTTATTCGCTAGAACGTTCCTTGTAATATTAAAGCAGTTAAATATTTAATTTAATTGAATAAGATCTGCTTTTAAAAAGAAAGAACAATCATAAAAAAAAAACTGATTAGTATAAGTGCGATTGGTTTTTCAAATAAACGAATTCTTTTATATTAATTGAAGTAAAAAACGTTTAATCATAATAATTAAGTACATGTTACGACTAATATATTTAAAATACAAAAAAAAATATTGTTATTTATAGTAATAATACAAATCTATAATATATTTGTTCCTCGTATTGCAGTCCTTAGTTTTTATAATTGTTCTTTCCTTTCTGTCAATATTATAAATAAAATTGAGCTTATTTTCTCCTAGAAAAGAAAATGTATGAGAATAGAATATGTTGAGCCTTAAAATACAAATATTTATTTCAATATCATAATTACGAATATATAAAATAAAATTTAAATAATCTCAAAGGCACTATTTTATAATAAGGTACCTATTCTTATTAATTTCGTTACGTTTTTATTAAATATTTGTGATGTTATGGATCACTAAAACACAAATTTTAATTTTTAAACTATATAGATTGTCAATCACGATATAATTTTATTTATTTAAATATATATTTAAAATAAATAGTAACAAAAATTAAGTAAAATCGATAATACTATTATAATCTTAATAAAATCAACATGTAATTTTTATATATTATTTTCTGGCACTTTGGAATTTTACGTCATAATTTATAAAATATTAAATGCATTAAATAATTACTCGACTATAATTTCAATAAGTTATTTATATAACTTTTATTTTTAACTCAATATTTTTCTTAAAAATACCACAATTAATAGACTTACACCTTATAAGTAGTTGTAACAACAGCTGGTTTCGGGACATACCCATACAGGAATATCGAGAAAATGACAAAGAGAGCACCGATACTAAATTGAATCGTTAGGTGAAAATTAAACAAATACACCGAAGCGACACACGAAATAACAATCGCCAGAGAGGTCGCGAATCCCTTGAGTATATTATCGGCATATTTAACAACGACTGCCACGATTAATCCGCCACCTGCTTGTAACAATATCAAATACAAAATGAATTTATCGTAGCCGAAGAAGAACCCTTTCTCTTGGATTGTCGCGTTATCTGTAATGAAGCAAGTCAACAGTCCGAAAGGCAATGAACACAGACTCAATTGCACGTTTCTCATCCAAACAGACACGTTGCTTCCTTTCAGCATCTTTTCGAAATAAATCCCCGCGAAACCCGACAAACAACATGCGGATAAAGCAGCACCGAAACCCAATAATCTATTTTGGTGTGGCCCCAGTGCTGCGGGAATATTTTCGGAGGTTTGAGCAAGTTGTACGAGAACGACACCCAATACAAGTGTCACTAGAGAGATCCATTGCGTTTTTAGGAGCTGTTTATTTAGGATGATGACCGCAAACATTGCCGTCGTTAAAATTTTCATTTGGTAAGTTACCTGAAATTGTAATTTTGTCAATAAAGATTTGAAGAAGTGAGTTACTGAAGTTTATGGGGTATATATATGATATGTCAATTATGCATTAATCTTCTATGACATCAAATACGTCCATTATATTACTATATTACACCGTTTCATTTAAACCCCATAAATTTCCATTTACTCCCAAAAAAAATTAGAAGAACTTACTTGGTAAGTTGCTGCATCTAAATGCGATGCCGAAACATATAATAAATTATTCTGAATTATATAAACGAAAGATGGTATGCATATTTTAAACGTATCTACTGGCTGACGTATTATCTGATCTCGTATAATCTCATAAAGCTGTTTTAGCCCACCTGTTTGTATATAGACTATTGAAAGACATGTAAGTAATTTTACAATCTCAGCCATAAGCACGGCTGCAATTTTAAATATATCGTAAGTATATCAAACAAAAACAAAGACACCATTACCTGTTGACGATAGGAACATATCCCCAGGTCTAGTCCTTGCGTACCTCATACTAAGTCCTAACAAAGCATTTTGGACCGTCAAAGTGACTAAACTTACATATTTTAAAGTGTTACTTCCACTATCTGTAGAAAAACAAATATTAAAATAATCTGCATTCAAACATATTTAATGAAATACTTACTTGATTTCATGTTTATTGAGTTAAATTATCCTATTTCAAAGAGAAATTAAAATAAATATGACTAATGCACAATGTAAAATCATCAGTTAGGTTGAACAAACATTTTTATTTAACTTTAGTTTTGCAAATACTTCCCGACTATAAAAATTGTATACGTTGACATTGACACCTGTATCTTACCTCTCAACACATCTTCCACAAAGCTCATGACATTTAAACCAAACAGCGGGAAATGTTATTATTTATAAAATCAAAACTCCCTAACCTTTTTTTAACTAAACTAACCTAAAACGTATCAAAATATTTACAGTGACATTTTATTCATTTAGTAATGTGATTATAATATCGTAATAATGAAGTTTTATCCCGCTCAAGTTGTTAATATTATCCAAAGCTCACAAAGGGACGAGTCGTTTATAGAAGAGTTGCAAGATTATTTAACATCAGCGCTAAAGAGTTTTGGACAAGGAAATTATAATCGTATAAGGAAATATTTACCACATTTAGCATCAACGTGGTATTATTTATTAACATCTGTGTCGAATTTGCAAACATTAGGGGAAGAGTACACTGGTACAATACGATTAAATGGAAGTAATCATATTCCATCACGTTATGTAATAAATTAGGATGGTTGATGTTTATGGGACTAACAAATTTTTAAAAAGAAAGAAAAACTCACTCAAACAATATATTAATTGACAATATGAATTCAAACATATTTTTTCTGCTATTGTTTGCACTGCATAAAATATATTAAACAAAAATACATGACCTCAATAATTCCTGCATGCTAAATGTAAGTAAGAGTGAAATGATGAAGAGAATATGATTGAGGTTGGTCATAAACAATACACAAATTGGAATCCTGTTAGAAATTGTCGAACACCAATTCACTGTAAAAAAAAATATTTTTATGAAATTCAAAAAGAGAAAAATTTTCATAAATCAGAATGTCATTCCACAGAAAACAACAATACCTACAATTACTTTTTAAAACTATTCTTTTAGTCCTATAAACTTCATCTCATCCTTTTATTATTGAAATTTAAATAGTTTTAACTGATTATAACTGCAGTTACAACTCCTTTGGTTAATTTTATATATTGGGGGTGAATCCATACTTGAACGAATAATCAATTATATTGAAACAAACGTTTCAAAATCAACAGAATTGAGACTGGAGGCTAAAGAAGAAATCATTAAATTATTAAAATTTTTAAAGCTAAATAGAGATTTATTTCTGCGATTGCACTATTCCCTCTTTTATATAAACGGAAAATATTACAATGTGTCTAATAAAATAACTGGTATAAAATATGTAAGTGACTAATCAAAAATATTATAATGGTCTTTAGTTAAAGAAATGTTCTTAAAATTATAGGTTTTGCTCCGACGATGGATGCAAAACAATGGTGCGTCCTCCAGTTTTAAAATATTAGGGGTGGTGTCACTTATTTACGTTTTGTATAATTTAATAAGAAATTATAAGCGCCAAGAAAGTACCCAAAACGAAAACTTTAATTATCCCATTGAATCGAGCAAAATGTGCATCTTATGTGTTGAGAAACGTAAGGTTCCCTGTGCTACGATGTGTGGACATATATTTTGCTGGGATTGCATTTATGATAGTTTGAAATATCAACAAAATTGCCCCATTTGTCGAGAACCGATAAGTCCGAGCAGAATTATATTTATGCAGAATTATGTTTAAAAAATATAGAGTAGGTATATGCCGTAATAGTTGTTTTATTTTATTAGTATACTAGAAAAGTAATAAAGACGATGAGTAGGAAAAAAAAAATCCTGCAAACCGCAGTAAACCAGATCTTTTCTGGACTTTCCCCTTTGCGAGGAATTGCAACAACCTCTAGTGAGAATTACAGCTGTTCAAAGTATTATCAGTCTGTGGTATTATGTAAGAAAACGTACGCCATAGAATAACCTGACACGTACGCATAACAAAACTCTGGATTACTCTTCAGTTGTTATTCAGGGCACCCCATATTCTAAATTATAAACTTTTTATTTTAATTTAAATTTTATAAATTACAACGGATTTCTGTAATTTGATATTCCGACATTAGGGTATAGATGGCGCAATTGCCATAATGTCTGCTTTTCACAAAAGATTATAACCTAAAAAACAATGTTACGGAATATATTAAAAAAATCTAATTTATCAATAAATAAACAATGGAGAATTTCAACAACAAACTACAGCAACAATACAAATCTAGATATTGAAAAATTAGAAAGAGATACCACGACTTTAGAAGGTAATATCAACAAAATTCGAATCCTAACCTAACATATTTTAATCATTATTAATTTTATAGTAACCGATTACGAGGCGAAAGCACGAGAAGATGAATTGGAACGCAAAAGAAACAAATCCAGATTAAATCCGGCTCATCGGAATATATTACAAAATAAGCTGCCCTACCCCGAACCTAAACATGAACTTCATTTAAGTACAAGATATAAACGAAAAATGTATGGGCGATACGGCAGCGCCAGCGGTGTAGATCCAAGTATCTGTTGGCCTACCAAAGAGGACTTAAATGATATCAAGGAATATGAAAGGATTGCATTCCCACATACAATTTCCGAAATGATAAAAACAGCAAAAATGAAACGTGCAGAGAAACAAGCGAGCATATTGAAGAGGCAGGAAGATATAACGAATAAATTGCTGAAATTAGATGGGTGGATCAAAGATGTAAATGCAAAGGTCGCTAAAAAGGAAGCAGAAGCTCGCGAGGCAAAAGAACGTAAAGAAAGATTAATTGAAGAAGTTCGGAGGCATTTCGGGTATACAGTCGATCCGAGGGATGAGCGTTTTAAGGAGATGTTGGAGAAGAAAGAGAAGGAACAGAAAAAAGTGATGAGAGAAGCTAGAAAGAAAGCTAAAGAAGAAAAATTGGTAACTAAGATCCTAGCGAAAAAAGATGAGCCAGTTGTGAAAGTTGTTCCAGATGAAAATGTTAATAAAGAATAGTTTTTAATATAATTTATTTTAGTTTATATGAGTTTTTTTCTTTAACAAAGATTTGAAGTAAAGAAGTTTAGTGTAGTTTTCAACTACATACAGAATTTGCTTAAACAATTTAATTAAATTTATTACAACAAATTTAAACATAACAATAATTTAAGACATCTAAATTTCTCTAAAGAGCTCAATGCCCACCTCCAGCTCCACCTCCTGCATTTCCGCCTTCTGGGTTTGTAGCCGTGGACACCAACATAATAATAACAACAGGAACAATGTACATCCACTGAAACCACAATTCTTAATAATGGTATACAAAATTTTTAATTATTGAACTTACATATTTAGCCAAAAATGGTCTGTTATCTTTCACCTCACCACGTTCTTTAGCTTCACGTTCTCTTTCCAATTTCTCAATATAAGTGGCAGTATCTGGCCTAAAATAATGTTAAAATAACTTAAAAAGCTGTAAAATCATTTGAGTTTAAATACGTTGGTCCAGTTTCGCAATGTCGTATGTGCACTGCTGTAACAAACTGTTTTAAATGGTCAGTCGGAACAAGTGCACCTTCACATGTCGATGTAGATGCCACACCCATTGTTATAGTTATAATTCTACCTGTGTAATCTAATGAAATCGATAATTGATCGGTTAGTTCTGATTCTGCCAACATGCACTGGAAAAATCTATTCTAATTCAAAATAAAAAATTAATTATATACATACTGCTTTAACATATGATTTAAACACTTCAACATTATCATCACTCCCAATTACCGTTGATTTTAATTGATACAACTTATTATCAGCAGCTAATAACTGAAAACATACCTGAAGAAGCAATTTTTGACAAATTAAATAAAACTTACCCGCAGCTTATTTCTTTCTTCAATCGTTAATGGTTTTTGTTGCATAGTATATACGCTAGATCTAAGGCTTTGTATCGTAATATTACCCCTGTCAGTAAATGTATTGGTAGCGTCTAGCGAATGTTCTAATCTTATATTAATGAAACCATCATATTCTATTTGGCTCTAAACAAATTGTTTTAGTTGTAATAAAGGTAATACAGCTGATATATGTTAGTACTCACAGCATCTATTTCAATGTGGTATGTGGTAATCAACAATATTGCAAGTAAAAACACAATATTTTCCATTTTTACTTAATCTTGTGAGGTTATGTTCAAGTCGAGCAGAAATCAAACAATGCTGTGAATGCAGCCGCAATTCAATACACAAAAATGTAGCCAACACGTATTTAAATAACTTAGAAAATTAAAAAATTACGTGTAAACAAGAATAAAACATGTATAGGAATAGCATCAAATTTTTAAATATAACCCATAACTTTTTGTATATAGATCACGTTACTTTAAAATGTTGTTAAATGATCTCATGTGTGTTTAGTGAATTTGACGTTTATCATAGCAATAATTTATACCTAACTTACTGACGGTCTGAACTTCAATGTCAAAAACACGTGTGAAATAGGTTATGTTATTTAAACGATCATTTTTGTACGCTTCCTAATTTAAAGAAAAACTAATAATGCAGCATGACGATGTAATATTCTAAATATTGATGTTTAAACCCATAATAATTAATAACAAAATTGTTTTCAGGTCGTTTGGAGCGTCATAAATAAGGCGTTTTGCTCCTATAAAGTCAAGTAAGTATTTTTTACGCTCATTACTTTTAAATTACACTTTAAAATTAAATATTTTAGTACAAAAACACAGAGATTCTGTCGAAATGAATACAACTTAACGGGTCTATGCAATAGAGCTTCATGCCCTTTAGCGAATAGTCAGTATGCGACCGTGCGAGAGGAAAATGGTATAATTTATTTATATATGAAAACTGCAGAAAGGTTTCGATGATATTCATATTTCTTACTTTTCCATGTTTGAATACAATTGTTTTTTGCAGGTTTGCCTTTCCTAATAAGCTGTGGGAAAAAGTGAAATTATCCAGAAATTTCGAGAAAGCTATACATCAAATTAACGAGAATTTATTGTTCTGGCCCGGTTTTATTAAGTCAAAATGCAAACAGAGATTTGTAAAAATCACTCAGTATTTAATAAGAATGCGAAAATTAAAATTAAGGCGACAGTAAGTAATATTTGCAAGATTTTAATTAGTTTAAATGTTACTTAATTACTGGTTACTTCAGAAAGTTGTTAGTTCCGATACAGCGTAAAGTTGAAAGGAGAGAACGGCGTAAGGAAGAGAAAGCTCTCGTTGCTGCCAGAATCGAGAAAGGCGTGGAGAAAACATTATTGGAACGTCTTAAAAAGGGAGTTGTATGTTACATTTTCTTTTAAATAATTAAGCTTGTTTTAACATATTTTTTTTATATTTTAGTATCAAGATTTATATAATATACCACAAACGGCATTCCAGCAAGCTTTAGAAGAAGGAGAAGTCGAAGACGAAGAGGAAGAAAGTGAAATAGAAGAAGAAAAGGAATTAGAATTGGAGACAGAGAAAGAATTTATTGCAGCAGACAGTGATGAGAGTGAAGAAGATTTAGATATGAATGACATTGACGATGTAAGAAAACACTTTAATTTCACGTAAACCATAAAATGCTTTACATATTTTTAATTTGCAGGAAAGTGAGAGCGGTAAACCAGAAATTGTGGATCTGGACAGTAGTTTTGAATCTTCTGACGGCTCAGATATTGAAGTAAAATCCGATTAAAATTTATTTAAGGTACTAAAACTAAATGAGAGTATTGATTTCAGGATATACAGACACCTAGCTCATCGAAGACGAAGAATAATAAAGGAAAAAGATCTTCGGGTAAATTTGGCAGTGCAAAAGGGAAGGGAAGACCAAGAGTTGAGATTGAATACGAAACAGAGCATCAAACACCTATACGAACGTCTACTTATTAAAACAGTGTTTTTTTTATGTTAAATAAAGATTTTTTAAGTAAATTTGTTTCTCAATATAACCTATGAAATTTTATTTATTTATTTACTGAAGACGTCACAGTGGTTATAGCACAAGTCGATACAATCAATAAACATACATAAAACCAGCTTAAAATAAGTGCCAAAGCATATAAATAAAAATGTACATTGTATATTTTGAATTGAGCGGTTATTTTAGGAAAAAAGTTAATTCTTATATTGCATGACCTGCCTGGCAATAACAAAAAAGATAACTCGCTTCAAGTTTACAACACTATAACAAAAAAAAAACCATACTTTTAATATACGCACATAAAACCTTTTTTCTCATTCAGAAGCATTCATTCATTTCCGATTCCCCAAAGCGAAATATCGACATGAATAACAAGATTATACCTACGCACACATTACAAATTCCGTCTGTTTAATTCGTAAGAATTCGCATTTCCACTATAAACATTTCTCCGTTTCCGTATTTAATTGATTGGGCCGGATTCCGTTTTGATTCAATTTGCCCTGAGGGGCATCAGACGTGGAGTTGATTGGGGGATTGGGGCTTAAGCGGTAAGGATATCCGCACGCCCGACTACCGATTATACCTATAATTTTATGACGCACGTCGAAAATTCAATTAAAATCCGCAATACAGACGTGGCATAACAACAGAATCGTCAATACGTACACACATATTTCGAATTGAAACCGCTTTAATAGTTGCCGTTCTCGTTTTATATTCGCAATAAACGTGCACGAAACATTTGCTAATGTTAACGTGATTTTAAGATTTTACAGGCTTGGCTGAACGCATGTTGTGTGTGCCTATTATCCTTATTTAAAAAGCCATTGATTTTTATTGGAGTAGAAAATATAATTATGAACGGTTTTTACCAATTATAATGAGAAATAAAAAATAATATACATGAATACATCACTTTTTAATATCGTCGATTTCTTGCATTTAACATTAGTTACTAGAATCCAGCCAGAAATTCTGAAACGTCATGTAAAAATTTCCTTTCCAGCCGCCTGTGTTTATTATTGGTTTTATCATGTTTCTTCCAATTAAAACGTGATGAAAACCGGTCTTAGCGCGTGAATTACTTCGAAAATTATGTTGAAGTAATTAATTTGATGGAACAAGCACCTACAACGTAGTAAGTGTAAGTCTTGTTTTTTTTTTTTAGTTTTAAACACGCAAATGACAATCTTTTTGTATTAGATTTATGTATATGCGAACTATAGTATATAATGTAGAATTGTATATCCAGTATTTTAGGAAAAGTACAGAAAAGCGTTCAAATGCCATTGATAATATGATCTCCAACTCCAACAGTATATTTTTACGAGAAATCAAAATTATTTGCGATATATTGCGATTTCTAAGTATCCACTTCTAGTCAATGAACGCATTTTGATTCTATAATCTGCTTAGATATCCTATATCTACAAATAGATAACTTTTTTACGACACACCTAAGTAGGTACCATTATATGGTTGTATCAGTATCATTAATATAAATGCCATCAATAGTAAAAACTTAAACAGGGATTTTTTTATTGTTTTATTTATGTAAGTCACATTACTAAAATACGTTAATTTTTACGTTTCTTAAAACGACATTATTAGGTATTCATACATACAATTTCGGTATACCTTAACAACACTTTTATTATACATTTATATGAATTTATGATCACTTATTTTTATGATAAGATTACATTGCTGTATATAATATTTTGTTATATTCCATCTTAAGTATTGATCTTATTAACAAATTAACAAGTTTATTACACCTTTTTTATTTTTAATCTGCGAGCGCGTATATTGACATTCTAGCTTCATTTTGATTTTCACCACCGGATAACTTTTTATTTAGTGTAGTGTCTTTAGATAATTAAATAAACTTATGTAAGAAATTGTGCGTTTGCTGTGATAAAATGTGCTGTACATTATTTCCTTTTACGTATAGATGTTACAGAAAAAGGTATGTTTTTGATTTATTAAATATGCTTATCTTGAAATTTGAATTTTAGGTTATGCATTTTTTTCATTTGCTTGTTAATAAGTCGTGCGATTATAAAATCACTTACTTTTGCAAATATAGATACAGAGTGTTTCAAAAGCAAGTGTTTTTGATATTTTGTATAGTACCTATTTATTTATTTATTTTGTGAACCTTGAAAATACACTGATCATGAATTATATTGTTGAGGATGAAAATAGGAAAGATAATTAATTTTCATACGTCAGGTGGAATTGTACCAACATTTAACATTTAAAAAAGGTGTTTTTCTGATCCGAACGATGTTCAAGGTCATTGTCTCCACCTGTGACAACGGCACCTATGGTGATGCATGCTTTAAAACATTCTTGGCGGCAATTGAGTTTGTATTTGTGCATCGATGCAACAACTCACGTGGAACTCTAATAGCAAGACGAGTTTTGAAGGCGGGAAAACGGTTGTTTCTAACCTTCAGTTGCAAGACGTATACCATTCCCTATAGTTCCGTGTATAAAAATAATTCCATTTTTGTGTTTGAAGTTCGTGTTTCTATATAGTGTTTGTACCTGATCGATTGTCGAGATGAGATTCATCAAGATTTCGAGAACCAAGCGTAAATACAAGTGAGTGTTGGTTTGAATCCGTTTGATAGATATATACAGGGTGTGGCGTAATTGTTCGAAGTTTATTTAGAAAGATTTATAAAAATAAATTTTAATTTCAGCGCTTACATTTTAATAAATAAACGTTCGAATTACAACCCGCGGAAGTCGTTTCAAAATTTTATGGGAATATATAATTATATGTGCGAGTTTTCGACTGTCACTGTGTAAGTAGGTAGAGCGACCTATTACGAATTTGTTTATTTTTGGCGAACGTCTGCTAGCGACGTCTAGGTCGCCGCAGTTATATGGCACGGTCGTTTCTGGTTGGTAGGCGTGTTTTTATAGTGGTTGCGCTTAAAACGGTATAATAATTAAATTTGAGAAAACTTCGTTTCCGCAGATAAACACCAAGATTTTATAGCAAATTTTAAACAAATAAGGTGCAGATAGTATTATATTTACTCGCTGTTGTGGAATGTTTGTTGTAGTGTTATTATGACATGACAGCTGACGACATACACAAATGAGATAAACTTAAAACGTGAGAATGAACAATAGCAAAAGTTACACCGTCAATGTTTGTGGAATGAAGTAAGTTGGCATTCGGTTCTGGTTTGATTTAAACAAAAAATGAAATATTAATTTATAAGGACATTCCTATTTTAACAACCCTAAAACGTCAAATTGACAGATAATGCTTTTCTTTTGTTTGCATAATAAGTTTATTTTGATTACCTTATATTTATTGTTTTTTTATTCTGCCATTGTTTTATGGAACAGTTTCTGATAATTTGCTATTCAATTGTTTGCCGCTACGGTTATTATTTTATTTTTATTTTTGCAATACACTGTTGAAATCAATAACAAACGAGCACTCCTGTTGTTAACACTTTTTAAATGCTACAAAATGTTACGCTACAACAAACATACATTATAATGTTTAAAATAAACAACTGAATAAAGGTAAACGCATATGTAATCGACTGATTTGATAATATAGGTCAGTTAATAATAATTTGAAATTCTTATGCAACATTCAGGTGATATGCAAAGTATTACAGATAAGCAAGAGGTTATAGCTTTTATTTCACACTAACACTGCATGTCAAATAAGAAATTAATATTCCAAAAGAAAATGTTTTGTTATAGTAAATATTTTGTATAAATTGAATACTAGGATTGCTTGGGGTAAATAAAAACGTTTTGTGTACTTTTAAATGTTTTTCTTTTTCAGCTTAAGGTTTTTTAAACACACAAATTTAAGTATAAGACGTGTTGACACATATGCGATGCATTTTTATGCGAAAAGCCAAACAAAAGCCGAAAAAATTGTGTTAAAAATTAGGAGGCAAATGTGAAGAAATTTTTTACTACTATTTTTGACATAAATTTGCACGATTTAAAGCTATGAGTCATGCAAAAGGAACTGATTAAAAGTGTGGCCTGTATGTATGTTAAAAAACTTTATTTTTAAAGTAATTTAAACAAAAGCAACTCGATGTTAAAGTAGTGAAAATAAACTAATAGCGTTTTCGACTTATTGCACTTTACGCGTGGAGTATATCTATCTCCCTTACTAATATTATGTATTAAAATAAGATGGAAATACAATCAGTGGATAAAAATGCAGTAAGTCGAAAACGCTGTAAGTTTGCTCCTGTACTGCCACAACAGACGAGAATTTACCTATAAGGAATTGTTTCTCTTTTAATATGAATTTCTGTATTAGGAAGCGTACCAAGCTGCATTGCCATGAATCAAATGATTCATGGCAATGCAGCTTACGTGACTTTCAAAGTTTTCAAAAGGTTAGGTAAAAATGCATATATTCGTGTGAACACAGGATGTAAGATTTTTCAAATTAGCTACGTTGCCACATGAACATCTTGGACGAATATCTAGACATCCTGTATAAAACATACGCTGTAAAGAATTCTTCAATCTAGAATCATCCACTCATCACCGCTAGATTACAATAAAGCAGAACTGGAACCCGTGAGACGGGCGTCCAGAGAGCACTGGCAGGTAGCAAAGAAAGTAGCAATTGTGGAAAAGTGCAATCAACTCATTCAAATCATATAAATGGAACGAATGGCCTTTATACAATGTTGTTTCAAAAGGGTCTGGAACTCTTGTTGCAAAAGGAAGTCCCGCACTGGGGTACCAACTACCTGGAGGATGATCAGAGTTACTTTTATTCCAAAAACCTGGCCAAACGGGACAGGATGGAGCAAAGTCTCTCAGACCAATAAGTCATTTATGCTGAAGACTCTAGGAAAACTGCTAGACAGGCACACAAGGGATGATGTATTATCATATCGGTCGCTACATGAAGGCCAGTACGCGTCTCAAACAGGACAATCCACAGAGGCATACGAGGTATCACCTCGTGCAGAGGGCTGAGTATGTTTTGCAAAGGATGGAAGTGATTTTGTGCACATTCCTGGATAATGCTTTCGCAACATAAATCTCTAAAATAGCAAAGAATAAAGAGATCGATGAGAAAAACCGCCGGTCGATAGACTGCATGCTTAAAGACAGAGATCAGTTTACACATCCATCATGGGAGAAACAGCGGTGACTCGAGTCTAAAGAGGAGGTCCGCAGGGTGGGGTTTCGTGTTCTCTTATTTTCCACTTATGCATCGCTGGTATGATGGACAAAGGTGCAGCAGCAAACTACTATAACTGAACTCAGCAAGATATAAAGACTTGAGTGTTTAGAAATAGCATGACACTTTCTATTTCCCGATGTCCTATTTATGGTGAATATCACTGTATATATGTACTACCCATCTCTACCTAGGAATAATGTGACAAAATAATCAGTGTCTACTGTAAATTCAAGAAACCGGTTCGAAAAATATGCATATGTCACTTATTGTTCAACAAGTGCAAGGTTTCTGAGCGTGTTTACATTTATGGATTTATTTTTATAGAAAGGATACTTTTAAATCTACATAAATACATATATCCCATTCTTTGTTCGATATCGAAATAAAATATGGATACATTAAATAATAATAAATACATATCGAACATTTTTTAAAGCCACGGCAGGACCATCGGATTAATCACCGGAAATATTGGATCTTATGTAATCATTATTGTCAATGTCAAAACAGTGCTTGTTAATTGTTAGAATTAAATACATGGCAATTACGATAAATAACTGGTTTAGGTAAGGTCGCTTTCGTCATTGTAATAGGTGGTTACGTCATGGGTTGTATAGTGTGAACCACAATGAGGATATATTTTATTTTATCACTGCTCAAAATATACTTTTTGCAGTTATGTCAGTATGACACTTAAATATGGAGGAAGTTTTGATGTCAGGAGGCAAATCATAGAGGGCTGTGATACAGAAACGATAGAGGAGTTAAGGGGAGGGTCAATACATAGTGACATATTGAAATATACCTATTATAAATTGATTCCAAAAAAAGGCTTAGTATTATCGGAAAAAAAAATTAAATAAGAAACCTATATAATTACTAACAGTTAAATATTCAGTTACGATACAACCAGAGGTAAATATATCTCTTAGCAGCAAACTCAGAAACTACATATTGAAGTAATCCTCAAATTTATAAGGTTCCAAATTAATTAGCAAATCAAAAGGTTTCTTTCTTGAATAATTTCAAATTATTTTTCGTTGGGGATGTTTATTGAAAAACTTTATACTTGAGTAGCAAGGACCTTTTTCAAATAAAGACATGGTGTGCGTAGTAACCTATTAGTTTTAAATTTTTCACGATCCGATTCCCTCAAAAGGAGGCCAAAAATTCTACGTAACACTTGTTTTTGAATTCGAAAAACTCTAATAATACCTGAAGCGTTGCCCCATAACATAATTAATATGCGTATATATTGCGCAGATCCATGATATAAATATTATGTAATAGAGGACCTAATACGCTACCCTGTGGCAGACCTCTTTCAACTAATTTTAGAACGGACTTGACTATATTTCGATCTAAGTTTACTTTTACAAATTGCTCTCTACCTTTCAAGCAGAGTTGTGTCTCTTACACCATAACTTTTTTTTTGAGTAATAACTTATCATAATTTATGCAATCATAAGCTCTAGAGAAGGCGAGGAAAACCTCTAGGGGAAAGCTACCATCCTCCAGAGCCTGATAAATTGCTTCCAGGTAGTCAAAAATAGATCCGCCCTTCATAAAACCATGTTGGTTGGCATAAAATAAATTGATGTCACTGAAAAAAGTAATAATACGAAAATACTGGGACCTTTCCTTTTTTTTTCTAATAAATGTCAATGATTTCTCCCACGTTACGCGTAATGTAAACCATAAAAAAACACGAGAGTAATTTATGTCCCTGTTGCTAAAAACATTGGTTGACAGTTCTGAATTGACTAATCAAGTGTCCCCTTAGTGATTAAATGTTGACTTGTGACACTGTTGCAGCTGATGTGATCAATGATGATTGCTTTTTGTTTTTTAAATACCCATTCTGACATTTTTACTTATAAAATAATCAAATTAAAAATCATTAGTTAAGAAGATTTATTCCATTCGTAATATTAGCCCGATTTCTAGTTGTGATATATTCCTCCATATTGCACTCTAAATATACCCAAGATCCGTAATACCGTTCTTAATATTGCTGCCAACATTTCTGAATTCCATTAGGACATAAATAATGAGACCTATTGTTGTGGGGATATTAATAAGTTTTGTACATGTTATGCGTTGAGTTTCGAAATTCAAAAGTGCCCGATTGAAATTGCTGGTAGTTTAGGAGCTTGGGCGAATTTTAACATACCTATATATACAGGAGAATAGTTCTATCGATCGTTGAAATGACGTGAAAAATATATGCCTCTAATGGAATTACGGTTAATTTATATTTACCTCTGAATCATTTACCTAATTAAACCATTCATGCGTTTAACAGATATTAATTAAGTGAATAATTTAAATTAAAATTTCTTTTGCAATTTTATAATATTTAATAATCATAATTTTAAAATAACGTGTAAATTATTACGTACAATTTTCAACCGATCATGAATTATAAATAAGGTTACCGGTATATATGCAAAAACCGAACACTCCCTTTAATACGAACTTTACCCGTATATCTTAAAGATTTATGCTTCATCCTGCGTTCTATTCCACTGTTTTGTTCCGTCAAACTTTGAAACGAGGAACATTTCAACGTTGAAAAACAACTACCGAAATGTAACATCCTGTTCTTGTTGTACAACACTTACATACACGCCGAGTTAAAATTACTGAATACCCTTTTCAGGGAACTTATATTATTAAATAAGTTAGACGTAAGTGTCTGCGTAAGTGGAAATTTATCCCTTGTTTTTTTTTTACGCCGGCGAAAAAGTAAATTGATGAGAAGTCAGACGTCGTGTGCAGGTGTCTTTTTTTTCTAATATGAAAAATGGAAGGTTTTTTTTTTTAGAATACGTGAAGGAAACAGTATATTCGTAACATTAACTTGTTTACAAGTTTTTTTTTCTTGTTTAGAATAAGTAATACAAGGTTGCTGCTATATTAAAACATACACATTAAGGAATGATTCATTTTATAAAATGATACGTTAATAGTATTAGTACTAAATGAAACAAATTTATATATTTTTGTAGTTAAGAGGTAAACAGTATCACAGAAACACGAGCTTTTTTCAATTACAAAAAAGCATATATAATATAAAGATTGCACTAATTAAACGTGATTGTATGTAGCAATTATGTTTTTTTTTTAATATTGAATCGAATAGAACAAGTTTCAAGTGATGTGGTTATATTTGCAATTACAGATACAGTCAGTTTATATTACACATGTACTGGGTACAAATAGTCAAAAATTAAGAATATGACAAACAAAACACATAATAAATAAATAAGCAGTAACACAGTGGAAGACAAACAGAACATGAAATGTATATATAAATGTGTATAAATAAAAATATTGGTGTAATGTTTGTAATGTAATGTTTATTTCTCTTTCTGTAATACAAAATTGTGTAGAAAGCGTCAAGATATAGTACATATAATACATAAAATACAATCACATAAAGTGTACCCATTAAACTGTAAACTGTAAAGGTTAAAAAAGTGTATAAATAAAACATATGCATATTAAAAAATATATCACTAGGTTGGAAGAAATTCCCGAATTGAGTAACACTCCCTCCCCATCAGTAGGTCACTTGAGTAACAAAATTATTGTGCCGTAGTTGTTTCATCTGTGTGGGCAAGCAGTTGTACAACTTTGTCCCCCAGTAGTTCAACGATTTCTGGGTACAGGCAAGCCTATGATGGGATGGCCTTATGTCGTCTCTCGTTCTTGTAAGATGATCATGGCAGTGACCGTTCAAGGGAAATAATTCTTTGTATTGTGTATGTGTAACACTGCCTGTAAAATATATACAGACGGTAAATTCATAATTTATATAAATATGTAGATGCAATATATACATAAATTTAAATGGTTGCATAATTTAATACATATGAACAACCAAAAAAAAGTAAATATGTCAAAAAACAAACTTCTATTAAAAGCACGGCACAACTAAAGAAAAATAAAAAATAACTAGTCAAAATATTTTACTTCATGGCTAGAATTGAAAAAAAAGGAACACAGATGATTTTCTGGTATTGTATATTCAGAAGTATGTATTTCTATTCCTTGTTCCGCCCTTCTTCTGCTTCCACCGATAGGTTCGGATTGGAAAAACTGCTTGATCGATGATCTCTTGTCCATGTAATAAAATTTTATGGATAGATGCAGGCATAAAATTCCAGGGATACAACCATATAGCTAGTTGTGCGGTTTCACTGGTAATTACTTCCAAGATTACGGCAAATCCTTTAATGAAGGTTTCGTCAATTTTTGTAATTTCAGAAGTTATTGAACAATTTTCGAAGAAACGCCTGGATGTGTTTCCAGTGTTAGTTGTTACCTGTTCCTTGCGTAACGACATCTACAAGCAATCACAGTATTCGTCAATTTTTTTTTCTGGCTTTCCTCCATGCATCGTAGCTGATGATCCATAGGCTGATTTGTCAATTAAGTCAAGTGAACGAGGAAGCGATACTTTAAAAGAGTTTTGTAACCAGTTTTGTAAATTTTGATTAGTTTGATTGCACTGCTAGGAATAAGCAAAAAAGGATAATTGGCTTCTGGGAAATACTCAAAACTATTGCGATCAAAAATTAATTAGCACAAAACACAGTATTGGGTTGAAAATTCGTTCTCCATGTTTTCTTTTTCACTACATCAACAGTACCTATTACAGATGTAAAAACTAGGTATCAGAATCTGCTTTACTTCATATTGCACGAATTTAACAAACAAACAAAAAAAAACGGAGTAACAGGACGGACGCAAAGCAACATAGACACACACGTGTAACGAAAAAACAAACAGCCAAAACTATACACAAAACCAGAGGCAAATTTGCTCATTGGAAAGAAGTAAACATTATGTAAACAACTTAAATTGCTACTACCATTGCAGCCGGTGATAGATGGTGATGGTTTTTTATGGGATTTATACATCAGTACATGTACTATCAAACCATAGAAAGATCGCTCCGGAGGCAGGCGGAGCTAACTAAAAAAAAATACAGATTTTTAAAACACCGCGGTATTTGTTATGATTAACTTGGAAGTTGATAATTGTTATATATACATATTCTGGTTTAGTTTGCACTACCTTAACTTAAAATGACTAATACAACTACTTTGAAAATAATTAGACCACGTATTGTAGAGTAGACATTTTGATTATACTTTATTAATGTGTTTTTTTTGCACTTGTAATTGATTTTAGAAACAAGCGAGTGGGGATCATCAATGTACATCAAATAAAAGATACATATATAAAAAACAATAATAAATGCTGACATGAGTTTTCGAGGTTGCAGGTTAGTTATATGTTTCTGAAACAACAAGGTTTTCCTGTTTCTTTTTAATAATTAGAACTGTTTTCGCGAAAATAAAGCTATTGTAAACATTAAAATTAAATAAAAGAAACTGATTTTACTTTTTGCCAAAAAAAAAAGCACCTCTTGTTGAGTCAAGAAATATATAATTATTATAAAACACACAACACAGGATGTTCATGCAAAAGCTTTTCCACATATGCAATGTAAGCTAGATATTATCCACCCAATGGCATTAACTCCGAGAATATGTAAACTGGGTGAACAAGGCCTTATAGTAGTAATAATAATATTTAAACAATATTATAAAATCTGTATGACTTATAGAGTCGAAAACTACAAACTTATTTTATCGTCAAATCTTTTATCAGTTTAACTTCCTTCTTTTGCATAGGTCACATAGGTACGTACAAGCAACGTATTATAATAAAATACTTATTAGCTGTTATTGAAAGTAAAACTTCCACTTCTTTCCAAGCATAGACACAGCGATTAACTGCGTCCTTTTTAAGCGTTTTGTATCGGTTTTTCCTTAATGAGCCTTGACTAGGATAATTGTTATACACCGCGAACCGCAACGGTGTAATACAGAATCTGATCTCGACAGAATAGTAAAATCGCATAAAATAGTATAGTTGCGTTTATAGTTCGTAGTGAAGAGTATGTGCTAATGTTTGCTACACGAGTTTAAAATATATATAAGTGACAGCGGAACATCATATTAAGTTTCGTCAACACCTACTGTTGAAACAATTTATGTGCCGGTCGCTTTACATATAATCATCGACCGCTTAATAAACCACTTTAAGTGCCTCGCAAACTGTGGATGCTTTGTGATGTTTAAAAATTCAGTTCGTCGTCTCAGTCTATTATACTTTTACATATGTAAATAAATAGAGAATTCGAAGTTTTTTTTTCGTGTTAATATATGTTGAAGTGTCGGAATGGATTGTTGTTGTTCTGTCAATCTCTCGACACATCGTGTCATGTCAGATTACAGGTCTGTATGCATATGTGTAAGTACATATATGTAGGTGTTTTCGCTGCCATCTATCCTTGTCCCACTAATGCGTCATCCGTTTGTACCGCGTTTTTTAAAGCAAAAACCGGTGGTAGCCTATTGTTCGTACGGCAACTGTTATTACTGCGAAATTATGTCCGGTCATGGCCTGCTGTTATAGTATATGCAGGAAACAAATGAGTTTGTTGTGACGACACGGACGTGTTACCGTTTCCCCCTGTGCGTTGCCGTTTTGTTCCGCTGTTCTTTTGTTTGTGTTCACGTTTCGTTGCGTTTTTCAATTCGGAGTTTCAAGCGTTTGTTAGTTAAAAAATTAAAAAAAAATATAATAAATAAAGTCCCCCTCGTTTATGCCGGGGATAATTACTTGATGTTTATGGGTCGTTAATTTTGTGATATTACTTTGTAATTTTTTTATCAAATTCTGATCTTTCTGAGTTATCTATTTGGTCTTTATGGTCTTCTAAAATACTTTTAGGACTCGTTACAAAGTAGACAAAATTACAAATTCTACACGTTCTTGAATTAGGACAGACTATATTAATTTATTGTGAATTCACGATTAAACTAAAAGTAAACTCCACTAAACAATGCAAACATTAACTTATACCGTACAAAGTATAATTAAATTGTTATAAAGATATGTGCATTTATAAAAACAACTACATTTTAATGAATTATTATTAGGATCTTTAAGCGGTCTTTCTAGTGTGACGGCCTAAAAATTAGACGATTTTTGGGATTTTTTTTGGAAAAAACTACTCTGCATATCAATTTGAAACTTTGCTAATTTGTTTAGCTATATTTGAGGAATATCCAGTTTTTGTAGGCTTTCACGGCCGGTGTCATATGAGAAGGTATTTTCCGGGCTATTGGGCCGTGGTCGGTGGGAATTTCTTCCGGACGTTTCGTTTACTTCTACGGTAACCATCTTCAGCGGCGAGGTCGAAGTGTTCTTCTGGGTTGCTCGTCGTCGAATGACTCGGTGTCTGGGGCACGAGAGACAACGCCCTTTATAACAGCAGTGCCCCAGACACCGAGTCATTCGACGACGAGCAACCCAGAAGAACACTTCAACCTCGCCGCTGAAGATGTTTACCGTAGCAGTAAACGAAACGTCCGGAAGAAATTCCCACCGACCACGGCCCAATAGCCCGGAAAATATCTTCTCATATCCAGTTTTTGTTTAGGTAAAAATATCGATTTTATTAGACGTTACAGCAGTTGTATGGAAGCGTCTAAAAAAAATGTCCTTGAATGGCTGCCATAAACTCAGCTGTCCAGGTTGTCTGAAATAAAAAATTAAAGAAGATTCTTAATCTGTGTAAATGTGGCTATAGCCGGAACTAGAATAAATGAAAAAAATTGAAAAATAACAAAATGTCGGCTTTTCAAAAAAAACTTTCGATTTTCCCCCAAAAAAAAATTGCTTAATTTTTAAGTCGTGCATTGCGAATTTTGTGACTATCGACTTGATTCTAGTTCGGGCGAGAATGACACGTCTACTGAATATATCTGCAAAATTTCAAGTAAATTGGTCGATTGGTTCTTGAGATATCGTGGCGGCCATTTCAAAAAATGTCATTTTGAGAAAAACGCGTTTAAAGTTTCGCGTACTGATCAAAGGTACATGATTTCTACCGCTCCGCTTCAAAGCCCATAACTTTTCCAATTTTTCGAATCTGGCTAAATCCCTTTGGGATTTTGTTAAACTATAAGAAAATGCAAAAAAATTCGATTTTCTTAACCCGTCACACTAGGAAGATCCCTTAAATTCTAGTGGCGGTGATTACTGTAGCTTGGAAAAGAAAACAATAAATTTATTAATAAAATCAATGTAATATCTAATGTTGTTAAAAAATTGCATGTTCTTCAATAAATACTGAATTGGGTGTCGTCTTTGTATAAATTTTTATATGGGTTTATGCACTGGTATTCCTTTAAATGGAAGTAAATTGTACGTTTTCAATCAAGGAAATGATTGTTTTTTTGTAAAATAGCGGTTGTTCAATTTTGTTTTTTGCGTTGTCGAAGAACGATATTTAGAAATTCGTAAATATATAAAACCATAATGCCAAAAGGTGGCTAGACAGTGCATTGGATTAGGAAATTTATTAACAGCTGAATGGCAAAGGAAAAAGATCATTTTGCAAAATATACAGGGTGTTCCTAAAAATTTTGTGCCTAAAATTTCATATAAACATAGGTCTGCAAACGCTTCGTTACCAATCTGCAGGGTGTTGAAATTTCAAGATTTTTTCACTTTTTACTGTATAGCTCTGCTGTATAGTTTTTGAGATATTTTGCTCAAATTTGGAAGGTAGGTTACGCTATAAGGCCTGCATCATTAGCCATGCCAGATGATGATGTAAATCTACAGGGTAATAATTTTTTCGGGGTCATGCCCTCTTTTCCCACCCTGAACTTTTTTGCGGCAGTTTCCAAACTTACGATGAACTAGTAACATTATACTTCATTCGTTCTCAGGTTTAATAAGAGAGAAAAGAAAAAATTTCTTTCAACGCCATTTAAAAATACCTAGGAAAAATCTAATACAAGTTTCATGAGATCTTCACTACTTGTCATAACAATCCAACATTGTATGTTGTCTTCAGGAGTAAATAATATACTGCAGTAGTTGTTGTATAATTTATTGATGATTAAATAATATTAGTTTACTTAATTCCTTCCTTATTGATTTTCCTTGTATTTTTTCTGTAAACTTCTTCGCTAAATTATGAAATCTAATTTTGCCATAAGACAATATTATGGTTTTACTTAAAATTGAACCATGAGTTTTTTCCAGAGGTGACATATCTAACAAATGATGAGATAAACTAGAAAAAATGTTTTGGGGAACATGACTTGATAGTAAATAAACCAAAATCGTTTGGAAGTTTTCTTCTTGTGGAATTCTTGTTTCCTATCAAGATCATTACTTTCCGAATTTGTTTTTCGGTGAACTGGCAAATATATTGTACATCCTTTGATGGGCAGATTAATTTACCTAAGAAATAGTGAAGAAAATTTAAAGAAAAATATATGTTATAGGTACATCATTTATTTACCTCTACCTTTTGTTTTCAGGAATACTGAAGTGATTCTAAATAAAAATATACTTTTTTAGATTTTCTTTGTCCGAATTCAATGTTGGAATAACTCCCTGTTTAATTCGGACAATCTGTCCCGTTCTATCAAAATCCTTTTCGAGGAAATGTAGTGAACAAACATATGCACGCTTACTTTTGCAGGGATTTATTGTACCCCCTGTAACAGTAATCCACACAACAATATTTGGGCATTCTACAAAAAATTATTTCACATAGAAACACTAAGTATTATCATAATTTCAGAAAATTTTTAAACCATGGCATTATTCTGCAACTTACATATGAAAAGTTAGTTCTCGGTCATCTTTATAACTATTGCTTTTGCAAGATTTTACATCACACGATGGCATCACTTTTCTTTAGGAAAAACTACCTGGATTAATTGTCATATAAGCGCAATTGTTAATGCTATAGTATGCATACTTACACCACAGCCTTACACGTAAAACAAAAATATCGGGTGAATAATATATAATATTCGAAAGAGTCCGTGAAAGAATAAAGCAAAGAAAGTAAATAAAACAATCAAACTGCAAGGTTAGGTAACATCAGTAACACTTGTCAACTTGCAAAAAACTTAACGTCATTTAACGCAAATACTTCCTAAAGAAAACTAACGGAAGCATGACGCTACATGAAACATGACGCATATAATGACGTCTGAGTTCCAAGATGTCCTTTTAGGCTTTTGATGGTGCGCCGTAGCGATGCGCATACGGTTCATTGGCAGTCTATCAGGTCTGTCAGTATTACTTAGAAGACAGGAAATTAAGAAATTACTTTCAAGGACATTTCGTACTGTACCTATCAAATTCAAGCCTTGTTTGCTTTAACATTGATTATGTACGAGAGTAAACTAAATTATAATATTGAATAAATTAATCCTTAAAGCGCTTTTCTCGCCACTCACAACTCCACGGCAGGATCGGGTTGAGAAGGATTTTCTGTGCGTGTACCCTTAAAGTGGCCTTAATTGAGGTTTAATTCGGCCGTAAACTTAAATCCCTGTACTTACCACGTACACACGACCTTAATAGTTTTCCCGATTAAACTGATTAATCCAGGCGACTTATCGGCATTTTCTCCTTTTGTCCTGTTTCAGCATAACGGAGGATGGAGTGGGCGTACGCAAGGGCGCCGGGGACGTGCTCTTTTCAATGGATTCGCATCACCATCCCGTCAGGCTAACCAGGCATAGAAAATTCGACTCGGTTTATAGGTGAGTTGGGACGGAATTTTTAATTTTTGGCGCCCGCGTAAGGTTCGGTGGGGTGACGTGAACGTGAAAATTGAATGACCAGCCGGCCAATTCCCACGTGCGAATAAATTAAAGACGGTCAGAAATTCGTTTTGAGACCGTTCAATTATTCATTTATGTTAAAATTTTGACAATCTTGACCGGTAATGAAGTTTTTGTTCATTAAATTCTGAGAATATGAAAACCATATTTTCAATATTCATATTGTGACATAAAAAAAAACATATCACACCATATAAAGATTTAATATTACAAACTCAGAACAGAACAAACAAGGAAATACAAAATATTTAGAGTTTAATTTTTGTTTTAATAGTGAATTTGAGTTTATTTTTGCGTTACAATTCATATTTTAATTTTGATTTAACAATTTAAAAATTGATTTGTCATACCAGAGTCATCTAGCGGTGGAACAACAAAAACACAAATAAATTAATGAAATCTTAAGTCTTAAAGTGACCGTTTTAAATTGTTATAAAAACATAAGGGTATTTTATGATTTAATGTGATTTCAAAGTTAGTTATCATATGTTAGTGTTTAAGAACTTAATTAAGCGAACAAAAATAATTAAGAAAGTGTTACGTTACAATTCGGAAGTGACCGAGCGGAGAATTTGACATTTTCTTCGACGCTGAATCGGAACAATGCAAAAATAAAAAAGAAAAGTTTGTTTAGAAAAATTGAATACTTAGAGAGAAAAATAGCGTGGGTACAAAAAGACAAATTTAAGAAATAGAAAAAGTTACACAACGAACGAAAAGTCACTATATAAAAAAAACATTACTTACTCAAATAGTTATAATCCATTTAAGAACTGTTGATATTTAATTCTAATCAAGTTTCAGTTCAATCCTAGAACGGTTAGCCGATTTTATTTTGTTTCAATAGATAATTCTTACGTAAGAAAGAAATGAACATCTATTTTTTCATAATTATAGGTTAGGTAATTTTTAAGAACGTCAAAACAAGTTTAATTTATCTGTTACTTGTTGATTAGCCATTCTCACCGTTTATATGACAAAAATTTGTTTATTTTTTTAATAGATTATTTGATTTACCTATTTATTTGTGTGTTTCTTTTGTTTTGTAATCGAATACACCGTTTTTTAAGCATCACAACCTGCACACTTCATCACAAATCTGGCGGTAAACTATTCGGTCAATACCAACCCATTTTTAGTTCGTCAAGTGACCAACGTAAGTAAAAGCTACCGAACGAAGCGGCAAATTTGAAAGGTGATTCTTTTCAATTGAAACGCCCTATATATTGTATTATAATATGTGTCTCATTTATTTATTAGAGCACACTTCACTATTTTCTCTTCAGAAAAATCCTGAATGAAATCTTTTCCATCAGTCAATCATCTGCTATGACGTCACAACTCCCACGTTTCGCAGGTATATACATACATCTCTCACTGTGGACTATTTTTAGACCTAATAGAAATGCATGACAGCATATTTCTTCATAAAGATGCTTTGGTAGATCAACACGGTTTGGGTAATGAATGTGTATGATGTATTAGTCTAGTCTAGAGTTTGTTCCCGTGCGTCTTTGTCTTATCACTTGGCTATTCAAATTTATGCTAACTTGGAAGGAATTTTTTTCTTGGAAGAGAGGAGTGGGTGAAAATTGATGTTGTATTGTGTTTTTTTTTTTTTTTTTTTTTTTTTTTTTTTTTTTTTTGGTGTTTGATCTTAAGTTATATAGGTATATCCATCAAGAAAGATTTAATAAAATTTGTAGTAGGAGAAGTCACATTAAATTTTCATTTGTAATCCACTTACTTGTTAGTGAAATCTAAACGGTAATCCTCGCAGAGTGACTATTGCAGATTACACAATTCCTTTATCGATTTCTTTCCGGTCTTAATAGGATTTTTTCCTCCACAGTCTTAATCCTATTTATTACCGACTGAAAAACTAGAAGGCCACGGTTATGCATTCTTTTTCATTATTTTAATTCAGATCTATCAGTGCTACAGTGTGGTATGATACAGCGAGAGGAATTGTTATACCTTTTCGCGAAAATTTTCCACTTGTGCAGTTGGATAAAGTTAAATACTTAAGAATATGGCCACTAGGGATGATTCAAACCAACCTTCCGAAGAGCCAGTTCTAAATGGGCAAGCTGCTACCTCAATTGAAGATGACGAAGATGGTGAAGATGAAAGTGAAGCCGGAGAAGAAGAAAAGTGAGTCTATTATAGAGACTATATTGGGTTGATGTAGGATGGACCGGTAGGATCTTTGTTAGTATCGCTAGTAGGTTAAAACATTCTAGATATCCAGAAGAGGCTTTTAGCTTGCATGATTCCCCATTTTTTTAGTTTCTTTAGTATTCGGGCCTTACAATTTCTATTCCAGCTCATTTTGTATTTATTGAATTAGTTGTTGTTTGCTAATATTGTTTGATATCTTCAGGTAGTTAGGTGAATGCATGATTTCTAGCTCTTCCAACTAGTCATCTGTCGACGTGGATTAGATAGTCATGATTTTATAAAGACAAGGGACATTAAAACAAATTATTAAACTCATGATGTGAAATTCTTGATGATAGGTTTGTCTTATTTGGACTGTTTCCATGGCCTGTTAGATTGTGGAAATCCACCCCAACACACCATGGAAACAGTGCAAACAACACGAACTCATAAATTATTAAATTATTGTTTTTTTCTGCAAAAAATAGTACATTCAAAATGAAAAAAAGGAGAAGACAACGCAATACGTAAATAACTAAGTTAGCGTTTTGTTCTAGATTGCTAAAATTGGCTAAAGCGGGTCGTCAAGTAAAATTTGACGTTCCTAGGCCAAAACGACATGTTATAATGTGAGTCTATAATTCTGTGCTCTAAAAAAAATAATAGATTCCTTTTAAATTCCTTAAAATATTTTTACTTTAGTAATTTTTCTTTGTTCCAGGTAAGTCAAATTTCCTTTCTATTTTGGAGGAAATGTAACTGTGAGTATACAATTTACTGCGTAGTTTTTGTTAATTGAATTTATTTGCTTCATTCTACCTAATGGAATAAGCTTCACCAAGTACATGCTTGAGGAGCTTGACGCACTTTTGAAAACGTCTTTCCGGTAACTCATATTCTTTCTTTGGTGATTTGGAAATTACTGATTTACTCAGAATAAGTGCCATTTCATTTAAAAATCTATTTATATATGCAAAGTTACAAAAGGTTTATTTGGATGGGTAAAAGTTATTTTCTACTGCCAACTTATGGGATAACATCATCTTTATGTTCCTTTATTTCAGGAGCCAATAAATATTTTTGGATTACTTGTTTTACACTTGTTGTGTTTTATACTAAGGATGGAAATGAAGGACGTCCAAAAAGGATTTTTCAAATATCGAATCTATATCTATCTGTATAACAAATTAAAAATTGTGGAAAAAGAACAAAACCCATTTTAGTATTTATCCACCTAAAGGCTTAGAATCATCATAATTGAGCTATTACCTTTTGTGAGGGTCCTTTTAACAGTTTTTTTTTCCATCCTCCGTTTTCGTATCCTCCCCAACCAACCCCCCAAACTATACATCTTCTTTACACTAACTGGAATTTGGGCCAAAAGGAATACTTATTACCCCATTAATATTCATGACTTGTACAGCAACAGAGGCGACCGATCATCAATTTGTTTAACGCATTCCGACCGTGTCGGTCTCGCTTCATGTACCAACACCCTCTTGCCCTAGGAATTCCACATCAAGGGATGACGTGCAAAAGCTAGATGAAGTCATTTGCATTCGAGAATATCCGCCGCTTGGATGGATGTAATTGGTCTGGATGATGTTACACTATATACTGTAGGTAGACGGTGCCTATTGATGTATTATAAGGCACAGTTTGAGATGGGCTGACGTTATAGCTTCAACTCGTGATATCTATTAAAGTTTTTTATTTGAAAAACTTGAAACTACCGAACTAGTTCAGTGTTACTGTTGATAATGATGGATTTGCTATTGAAACGTGTGCGTTCAGTGTAGTTAAACTTGTGGTAAGGTGTTTGAAAGTGCGTAGTGTTCTAAGTGCCACAGTTTTGAGTAGTTTGTCATGAAAATCTTGTTATTTCCTAAGCAGAACCTACATTCGCTTATCATTTTTAATGTCGTTTAAAAAATATATCGGTGTGCCTTAAGGCTCAGTGCTGTGACCGCTATTATTTGTATTATAACCTAATGAGTTGTTCGAGGTTACAAAGCAGGGTTATGCAGATGACACACAAATAGATCAAAACATCGTATCCATCGTAAAAAACTAGGACTTTGACTTTGGATAATCATATGAGATTTTATGAGCGCTATATATATATAAAGAAATTATAAGGTTTTCTTTAAAACAAAAAAAAAAGTTTGCTGTATTCAGATTGTTGTACATCTACAGGATAGTTACTCAAAATATATGCTGCTGGTCACTTTTGTCGGATCTTGCCAAACTGAGAAATTTTTTGTTTTATATAAATTATTACAAAATGGATTTCCTGTTGTAATAATATTAGATGAATATTAGAAGGGGTATAATGAGCATGCCTTATAACGCTATAATCACTTATAAAGCAATTTGTTTCGGAATTTGGAAAGTAGACTTGCGGAATAATATTAAATTTTTATTACCGCTCCATCTGGCGTGCGAGCCTGCAAGTACTGACGGCGCTTTAAAGCGAGTAGCTTACCGACCATTGCAGGTAACTTCGTCTTTTGCGTCTTACAGTGGCTTACGCGCAGTGGGATCGTGTTTATCCGAGTTTTAGAGCCAAATTCATAGTCATCACTTAAGTAAAACTCATCCTCACCTCATCTAATGCTCATCTGTTGCTCACTCAAGGAAACCTTATCGTGACCTCAATTTTGGTATTCAGAAACATGAGTAAGCATCTTCCTAAGTTGAGAAAAAGATGAGAAGCCGTCGGGTTACCGACGCGCTGTTACGTCAACGTTTGAATAACGTATGGATGACGTTTCGTTCCGTTGAGCCAATTGTGTGGCAGATGTAAAATACGAAATATTTGATTTGAACTGGACTCTGAATTTTATTGCGCTAATTATCGCTTATTTTACCTAAGTATTTTCTGAGAGGGAAATGGTCACTTTCTGTGTAACTTTGTGCTAGTCGTGTTCAATATTTAGAAGTTTTTAACGAGATGGCTTCGAAAAGAACGTTCTTTACTAGCGATGAGAAAGTTTTTTTAAAAGATCTCATTAATAAACATCGGGGCATAATTGAATGAAAAAAGAAACAGATTGTATAAGCGTTGGGGAGAAGAAGCGAACTTGGTACATAGAAACGCAATTCCATGCATAATTTTGTAATTGGAGGTATGGGTAAACCACGCTGATTTATTGGCTATTCATTTGGATATGCCAAATCTAATAAAATATGTTGGATGGTTTGCCTTGAAAAACGGTACCGTTGTTAACAGTTCAGTGTTACTATATTTTTCAAGAGGGTTTTCCATATCTTTCACAATATTTCTATAACCAAATCGCGTGTCACAACTCAAAAATATTCATATCAACAAATTCCCAGAAATCATCCATTCCCCATATACAATTTATCATATATATATATATACAAAAATAAAAAATAGGTTCTGAGGAATAGGTAAGGAAGGTACTAGCAGGCCTTAACTTTTACTCACTCTTGACTCAATTATGAGTCGGATTTGAGGAATAGATGAGTTACTAACTGTTTATGAATTCCGAAATGTGAGAAATCGGCGCTATGAGTGTGAGGTGAGGATGAGGAAGCCTTAAGTCGCGTCTATGAATTTGGCCCTTACTAACGTTTCCCGTTAATAAAAGATTCCCCTATATAGAACAACGAAGTTAAACATCACTTTTCTTCTAAATTCGTTACTATAGAAAAGTGTTATAAACCCACTTTTTTCTATGGCGCACTCTTAAATGTCCGGATCTCTTGTCTAAAATAAAAAATAGCATAAACAATTTTAAGATAATCCAGAAAGAGTCGCATAACTCATTTGGATTTCACAAAAAACGGTTTACCTCCCTTTAAGTGTAGGGAATATTATTGTTCTAATCACACTCGTAGAAATCGATTATTCAACAATAACTCTACGGTATATATGGTATTACCACCATTACTAATTCATATTTCATTCCTTTAATGCCGTACGCGTCCTGAGAATACCTATATGGCATGTCTCGGACTACTTAAAGAAAAAACTGTATATTTAATATTTATCGAACATGTTTTTAAACCTCTCGCAGTTACTTGCCTGCAATATATTTTATCTGCAACCATATATGTATGTGTTGTTGGTGCATATTAAACTTTACATGCTATATTGCATGCTTTACCTTTTCAGATTTTTTTTTATAATTCTTCAAGCACGTTGTACGTAAAAAATCTGGGTTCATATGTGACGGTAATGGACATACATTACATTTGGTCGATGCGTGTTAGATCTGATAAGTAATAAAAAGAAAAGTATATACCACGCATAAAATAAATTCTATTCTGTTGTGATTTTCGTGTTGAAGTTTAAAGAATATGATATACAAAGTCATCAAAAATGTTAGTTGCACTTGGAGAAGAAAATGTGATTGATTATTGTTAGTTTTCTGATGTTTGATTAATATATTACAATTTTCATTTAAATTTCCATTAAAATAATGTTATTCCCATAATTGAACGGCTGTCAAATTAAATTAAATCGATACATAACAGGCATTCGTTGCAGCCTCTCGCTTTTAACACGTTTTCCTAATAATTTCTAGCAATTCATTCATATCCGTCGAACTAAATTTATACCTGGAAGTTGCACAAAACAACACAAGGTAGATCGGTCCGGATGAATAATCAAAACCAAAACATGTGTGTTTATACGGAAGCTGCATTTGAAGGCAATTAGCGTCCAAATCGTCATTGAGCTGCAACATCCTGTTTATAACTGGTCGTGTAATAGGTGGAAATTGTGTTGGAAAACAATATTATTGAATATTGGAAATTGTCGTTAAGTTAATTGACGTAAATACGGGATGCATCAATAAATTTTATTCGATTTATTTCCTATTTCACGTTGTCGCTGAAGATATTAATAGAAATATTCAGAAGAGGAAAAAAAAATTTGACCGAAGATTGGTGATTAGCGTTGACCGTCTCTGCACCGACGCAACCGGTCATTTATCGTGATCGCGAACAAACTGCAGTTCTAAATTGCACTTTCACAAAAAAATAAATATTTTCATCAAATTCTATCTGCACATTTACCTTTTTTTACGACTATCCATAAATTTCATCTGATTTATATCCTACTTCACCTTGCTGCTGAAGGTTTTAATAAAAATATGTAGAAAATACTGCATTTTATGTCAAAAGTTGATTTGTAATGTTTTCAGGAAGTTTGGCGGCTAGCGTTGACCGTCCCTGCATCAACGCAACCGGTCATTTATCGTGATTGCGAACAAACTGCAGTTCTAAATTGCACTTTCTCAAAAAAATAAATATTTTCATCAAATTCTATGTGCATAATTACCTTTCTTTACGAATATCCATAAATTTCATCTGATTTATATCCTACTTCACCTTGTTGCTGAAGATTTTAATAAAAATATTTATAAAATACTGCATTTTATGTAAAAAGTTGATTTCTAACATTTTCAGGAAGATTGGCGACTAGCGTTGACCGTCCCTGAATCAACGGAACCGGTCATTTATCGTGATTGCGAACAAACTGCAGTTCTAAATTGCACTTTCTCAAAAAATATTTATATCCATCGAAATCTATCTGCATATTCACTTTTTTTTATAACTATCCATCGATTTCATCCGATTCATATCCTATTTCACCTTGTTGCTGAAGATTTTAATAAAAACATTTAGAAAATACTGCATTTTATGTAAAAAGTTGATTTCTAACATTTTCAGGAAGATTGGCGACTAGCGGTGACCGTCCCTGAATCAACGGAACCGGTCATTTATCGTGATTGCGAACAAACTGCAGTTCTAAATTGCGCTTTCTCAAAAAATATTTATATCCATCGAAATCTATCTGCATATTCACTTTTTTTATAACTATCCATCGATTTCATCCGCTTTATATCCTATTTCACTTTTTTGCTGAAGATTTTAATAAAAATATTTATAAAATACTGCATTTTATGTCAAAAGTTGATTTGTAACATTTTCAGGAAAATTGGCGACTAGCGTTGACCGTCCCTGAATTAACGCAACCGGTCATTGATCGTGATTGCGAACAAACTGCAATGCCAAATTGCACTTTCTCAAAAAATATTTATATCCATCAAATTTTATCTGCATATTCACCTTTTTTTTTTATAACTATCCATAGATTTCATCCGATTCATATCCTACTTCATCTTACTGGTGAAGATGTTAATATAAATATTTCGAAAATACTGCATTTTATATCAAAAGTTGATTTGCAAATTTTTCCAAACATTGGGGATTAACAATGACCGTCTTTACCGACGCAACCGCTCATTTACGGTGAATACGAACAAACTGCAGTTCTAAGTTGCACTTTCTCAAAAAATATATATATTCATCAAATTCTATCTGCGCATTTACTTTTTTTTTATGACTATCCATAAATTTCATCTGATTTATATCCTATTTTATCTTACTGCTGAAGATTTTAATATAAATATTTAGAAAATACTGCATTTTATGTCAGAAGTTGATTAGTAAAATTTTTAGGAAGATTGGCGACTAGTGTTAACCGTCCCTGCACCGACGCAATCGGTCATTTACCGTGCTTGTGAACGAACTGCAGTTCCAAATTGTATTTTCTCAAATTTTATCGGCATATTCGCTTTTTCTACAATTATATAGATTTTTGTATTAGTATTTGTATAGATTTTATCGTACTGATTCTCTATTTCTCCTTACTGTGAAAGATTTTAATAAAAGCATATAAAAAAGTATTTTGCGTCAGAAGTTGATTTGGAAATTTTATCGAAGATTAGCAACGAACGTTGACCGCTTCTACCCCAACGTAGCCGGTCATTTACCGTGCTTACGAACAAACCGCGATCCCAAATTGCATTTCCTCAAGAAATACACATTTTTATCGAATTTTATCTTCCTTTTTGGCGTAGATTATTTTATTTATTAGCATATTTGTTGTACCCGCCCTTATCCGGTCTCGAACCCTAACCGCAAGGTCAAAGTTCATCGATTCCTCCCCCGTTATGCGTTGTTACGACACCATCAGTCCACCCATCGCCTCCATCACGCTTGACAGTCGCTCCCGAAAATTCGATCCTAAATAATTTAACGCTCTCCCCGCAGTACAATACCGGGAACGCAATTTCGTGCAGGCGCGTGTCCTACGCAAGTCAGAGCCGCTCTGGCGACGCTGTTTCGACGGCGGCGGCGGTCGTGAGTAGTTCAGTTCTGACGTCGGGCGCATACCTAACACGTCGCGGTGCGCCAATATCGTATCTGAGAGACACGTTTTCATCTGTCGTACGGTCGTTTCGTGTTTAGGGCGTATAACCGGCACGTGTTCCGATACGTTAAGGGGTGTATCACTACATTCATCTTTATTTGGTAGCTCGTTAGTGTCAGAGTTCTTTTTATTTTTATTTAAACAAGAAACGATATTCAGTGTGGTTTCGCGGGAATGTAGTCAATTCTGTTGGAGATGATGATGTTAAGGCGGCGACTATGTGAAGAAGTTGCAGCTGTGAGGGCAAACGTAGGTGTCACTTGAGAATTTTTCAAAAAAATATAACCTGGAAGCGTGAATGCATTTTTGGAAAAAATCGGAAATACCTAAAAATGTCGACCTAGTCCTTATTTTCGTAACTATATTAACTTAATGTTGGAAAACCTATCCCGGCTTCCTAACATTAATTGTATCTATTTATTACATGTATAGATCTTTAAATTCCTGAATTGAAAAAAGTGGCATAAAAAGATGAAAATGATCTTTCCAAAAAATAATGAATGACAGGTTCTGCTCTAAAAAATTATAGTTTAGAAAAAAATTTAAATACATTTTTTATTTTATGATATGAGTACCAAAGGCACCAGAAAAAAAAATTTTTAATAATCAAAGGATGGATTCATACATTCTTCAACACTAATTATTTAATTTTTGTTATTATCTTCACAAAAAAAAAAAATTCAAAATGACATTTAAAAAAGTGACTTTTGAAAAAAGAACACACAAGTGTTTGACATTTTTTTAAATTAACCAGAAAAATGCACTTATTTTCAATAACTCATGCACAATAATAATTTATTTGTTAATTTTTATTCACTAGTGATTCAAACTTGTAGTCCCATTACATAAATGTCATTGTGGCACTCGTGTTTTAACATACTATTCTATTGTGAAATAGTTCTAGAAGATCGTCAATCTAATAAATGTGATTGATTATTCTGGTTAGTAACTTTCTGATGTTTGAGTAATATATTACAATTTTTATTTCGATTTCCATTAAAATAATGTTGTTTCGGCAATTGAACAACTGTCAAATTAAATTAAATCGAAACATAACAGGCACTCGATGCAGCCTCTCGCTTTTAACACGTTTTCCTAATAATTTCTAGCAATTCATTCACATCCGTCGAACTAAATTTATACCTGGAAGTGGCACAAAATGACATTTAAAAAAGTGACTTTTGAAAAAAGAACACACAAGTGTTTGACATTTTTTTAAATTAACCAGAAAAATGCACTTATTTTCAATAACTCATGCACAATAATAATTTATTTGTTAATTTTTATTCACTCGTGATTCAAACTTCTAGTCCCATTACATAAATGTCATTGTGGCACTCGTGTTTTAACATACTATTCTATTGTGAAATAGTTCTAGAAGATCGTCAATCTAATAATTTGTTACTATATCTATCCAAGCCGTTTTGACTCATTTTTTTCTAACAAGCAGATATGTAAACAAATTACTAAACACACCTATGTATATTTTTTTTAAGCAGTGGCTTAAGCGGTTCTTTTCTGACTATACTCGCCTCTTCTATACGGTATATTGCTACAGTTATTGGCTCTAATGACGTGACAAGCCGCATCAAACTAGCACAAAAAGCACATAATACAACATTACAACGTACGGTAACAAAGCACAGCAGTCTTGCGACCATTAATATAAACGACACCATCGTATTTCCTAGTAGCGCGTTAGGCTTTTGTTCACCCACCTATTCGAATGCGGGAAATGGAGGGCTAATTATGTACGAAGCGGCTGTTAAAAACCAACCGTCGCTCATAAATAAATTACACGAGACGGGAAATTACATCTGCGGCTTTGAGAGCTATATTACTTGAATCTTTGATGTTCCCGTCAGGTAATAACTGACGGAATTACGAAAGAAACCGAGGTTTATTTGATTTTGGTTCCTTTCATTTTATGCGGGCTTTGCTCTGCGGTGGCTTAATGTAAAAAAAAAAATACCTGTAATCAAAGAGTAAAATTTACGGAAGCTTGCTGACGTGCGTTGACCGTTTCTGTCTCGATATTGTCGGGTATTTACCTTGTTTGAGCACATACTGCAGTTCCACGTCGATATCAGGCAATAATATCGAATTTTATCATTTCCCACCCTAAATTTCAGGAAATCTGGAAATTTATGAGAAAATTCCTTGGAAAACGTAAGAAATATTGGCGAGGGGCAACGTTTGATTCAGGAATTGAGTGCCCTCTGGAGCTACCCTTTTAAAAATCTTAAATGGAAAACCCCTTAAAAGTTTGTCTTAAAAATTTCGAAAACGAATCGATCAATTTTAAAAAACTAAACGCCAAAATGTAGTGTTAAAAAAGACCATTACAATGAGGTATTACTCGATACCCCACTTCCATTTAAGATTTTTAAGGGGGTAGTTCTCGGGGGTATGGGAGCCGATTCAATTTATCCATCACCGGTTGTCCGTCTCGATAATACTTCTTACGTGCTTCAGGAAATTTTGTATAAATTTAGGCTGGGAAGTTTCCAAATGAACAGCCAGCCGGTATAGTAGAAAAATATTCTGCAAAGGAAACCGAAATAGTGCAAAGTAAGTTTGTTGTTTGATTTTGTATGTGTGTACAAATGTACGTATAGGAATAACACTCAATTTTCTATTTTTAAATCGGTTTCCAGTTGCGGAGAATTTATTTATAAGAGGAAGTAGGTACTTACGTTTCAGGACATAATAAATGTTCAAGGTCGCATTCGCGATTGATTTTCAATGTTTTGTTGCATATAAACACGAATATGTATTGATGCGAGAATCTTAAAATAATTGTAAAGCGTACGGTAACGCACGAAAATACGTCTGTTTAAAACTGATAAGTTGCAAGAATATATCGGTTCTCACAGAATTAAATTTGTAAAATTGGGCGTCAGGGTTGTAATAAAATTTATGTCGGACAAACGAAAAGAGCAACGGGGACTAAATTTAAGGAACATTATTGCACATTATCCGTGCGGTGGAATCGAGGCGTTTAGTGTGCAACACTGTGTTCCTTAAATCTAGTTCCTCTTGCTCTTTTCGTTTGTCCGGCATAAATTTCATTACAACCCTAGAATTTTAATGATACGGGTCACAAGATCAACATTGAAAACCTTGTACTACTAAAAAAATGCAACATCTTCGAGAGAATTATCCGCTTTTGAAAGCATTTATATAAAAAATAATAACACTGGGGAACAATTTTTAAAAAAATTTCTGTTGAGTTAGTTTTTTCAGCTGTTTTATAGTTAAATGGGCATGCTGATTTCCAAACTGCAGTCCGTTTTCTTCTATCACGTCAAGTTTTTTCTCTACAGCTTATCGTGCTGTGACCACTTGAGGAAGCACCAGTGCTCTCCTGCTAGCTGCAGTAATTTTTTCTTGAGTGGGTAGGGATGGATGACGCCGTAGGCAATTAGCGACATGTTCATACTTGACTCGTGACTTGACTAAACTATTCATTTACACCTGAGATCGTTGATAGTCAAGCGTATTCCGAAGTACAGTCTGAGTTCTTGTGGAGTTAGCAGTGTTTAGTTTGTGTTAAATTTGTGTTTTAGTTTAGTTTTAGTTTTTGTGACTATATATGGACTTCTGTTCTGTTAGATCATGTCTGCCTCTACTAGTTCGCGTCGTAAGTGCTTAAATAATCCTGATTCGTTTTGTTATATATGTGGACAGTTTACCATTCCCAGTCAAAGGACGAACATCAGTGCATTTGTCAGGCAAGCCTATTTGGCATATTTTAAAATGCAACTGGGTGACCAATTGGGCCCCTCATAAGGTGTGCAACCAGTGTGTCGAGAGGTTACGGATGTGGATGAAGGGAAAACGTAAGCAAATGCCATTTGGTATACCTATGGTTTGGCGAGAGCCTAGAGATCATATAAATGACTGCTACTTTTGTATAGTAAAAACGGCAGGATATAACAGGAAAAACAAATGTACAATTGAGTATCCTAGTTTACCATCAGCTATACGCCCAGTGCCTCATTCAGCTGAAATCCCAGTGCCAGTTTTCAAACTACCATCTGTAGCAATACTGGAAACCGAGGATAATGAAGCTCGAAGTGATCCCAACGATGAAGATTTTGAAGTTGAAGACGATTTCATTCATAAGGGCTTTGATCAGCATGAGTTAAATGATTTGGCACGAGATTTGGGACTGTCCAAAAAGGCTTCAGAACTTCTAGCATCACGACTGCACGAGAAAAACTTGCTTGAAAAAGGAGCCAAGGTATCCTACTTTCGAACAAGAGAAAGTGCATTTCTGCCATACTTTCGGAGTGACGATGGGTTTGTATATTGCCATAACGTACATGGTTTAATGGAGGAGTTGGGGATTCCAGCATATGATGCAACTGAATGGCGACTGTTGAAATTTGTTTGGTGCAGTCCCAATAGGGCATTCAGTTTGTTTGAGTGAAGAATATGCAGATATCAAGAGAGTCATTGAACGGTTGCAATATGACATGTATAAATGGATCATCTGTGTTGACCTTAAAATGGTCTCCTTGCTTCTGGGCCTGCAACGCGGATTTATAAAGTATCCCTGTTTCTTGTGTATGTGGGATAGCAGAGCTCGTGAGAGGCATTGGGTGCAATCGACATGGCCGCCAAGAGCTGACCTCAAACCTGGCGATCCAAATATTTGACATGAGCCACTTTTCCCCAGAGAGAAGATTGTGTTTCCACCTCTACATATTAAACTGGGTCTCATGAAACAATTTGTTAAAGAGTTGCCAATTGAAGAAGACTGTTTCAAGTACCTCATTTCGGCGTTTCCTAGTCTGTCTTTTGAAAAGATAAAAGCCGGGGTGTTTGACGGTCCACAAATTCGACAGCTCGTCAGAGATGACCAGTTTATAGGAACAATGTCAGAACCCCAAAGAAATGCTTGGTTGGCATTCAAAGACCTGACTAAAAACTTTCTAGGAAATACCCGAGCAGAAATTTACCCCGACATTGTCCAGGAACTGTTAGAGACCTTCCACGCGCTTGGGTGCAACATGAGTATTAAGGTGCATTTTCTCCATAGCCATCTTGCCAACTTTCCTTCAAATCTTGGTGCAGTCAGTGATGAACAGGGGGAGCGATTTCACCAAGATTTGAAGGCTATGGAAGCACGATATCAGGGCAGATGGGATGTACATATGATGGCAGACTATTGTTGGAGTATCAGGAGAGACTGTCCACAGCTTGAGCACTCCAGGAAAAGCTATAAGCGAAAATTTGTACCATAAAATATATGTTTGCCGTTCGATAGCTTTTGTTTGAATAAAATTATTTTATTTGCACAGTAGATTTTGTGAGTGTTTTCCTTTATTTTACTTTGTAAGCGTCATTTTGCATAACTTTTGGGTGAAAGAGAGGGTATCCTGTATCATACAACTTTGATGTGATAGACAAAAACTGACTTCATTTTTGAATTTAGATGCCAAAAAGAAGTCAAAAACAAGTGCAGCTCTTAAGTCAACAAAATATGTGTTCCCCAGTGTAATTTATTCAATCGGGAACCCGTGGGGGTGGGCACCATTCGGTGCTGATGGATTTACTGGGTTAAAAACACATTTCTTTTGCAGTTACATTTTGTGCGGGTTCGGAATTTTCAGAATTCGAGCAGGCCGACGCAGGCGGTAAAAGCACTTGTAAATATAAATTTAGGGTAGGGATAACTAACCTTGTTTAGATATTTTATCGGTTCTTAGTTCATTCGGTCTTCGGTTGAAAATGGAAATCGGAAACGAATTTGCGAAAAAATTGTTCCGAAATAATTAAATCGTTGTAGCCTAATCGTGTGCCTACCCAAGAATGTTTGTCGATAAATCACTTTGGTATCTTACCAATACGTTAATCGGAACAATCCTGTATATACGGCGTATACCCAATCGTAATTACAACGCAAAATGCACTATAGAATAGAAACATTACTTTAACTAACTCCCCTAAACCACAAGCGAAGCGCAATCCTAGAAACGTTGAATTAGTCAAACAATAGAAAGCACTTAGTCCGGATACCGTCGGACGGTCGCTAGATAGATTTCCGGTGAAAATGGGACGTTGGGGGAGGGGGGGGGGGCAGACAGACGGCAGAAAGTTTTCCCTAAAGATCGTATGACCGAAGCCGTAGGGTGGGGGCACAGACAACGAGGATAAGATTCTTATTTAAAGTAAGGGTACCGTAGGTTTGTTATTCAGATGGGGAGGATTGCTTACTTTAAATGAAGCATTCGTGCTGTAGGGGGGAAGTGTGAGAGAGGAGATGTCGTGTTCTTAGCTAACGAGGGACGACTTAAAATTTGAAATTTAAGTGAAAAAGTTTGAAGTGTCAGTTTTCTTGCGGATAAATTTTCTGACGTTATTTGCTTTGAAAGTTACACGCTTAAGGAGAGGATACTAGTGTTGGGTCCGTCGCGTTCACGACAGCGTACAATTTTTTACGTAGGTACTACTCAAAATATGTACTCCGTAGCCTTGTTTATATATCTTATAGTTATTCAACCGAGCTGCGTAAGGTGCTGATATCTGGCGGCGATAGTATAAAAGTACTGATGAATGAAATTAAATACCGCCAAATATTCATTGGAATGCGAGCTATGTTGGTTACAGATTCTGAAATAAACTTGGCAGTTAATAACAAAGTAAAACCAATCAAAATTAAGAAATTACAATGCAACATTATTAAAAAAAATTAATGGGCACGCCAAAACTGACACGCCATCTGAACGCCATCCAAAGGTACTTCAAACCGGTTGAATAACTAGATATATATAAACAAGGTCCGTAGATAAAGCGTACAGATGTCTACATCAGTGGCAGTCCGTCAGGGGAAGCTAAGGAGGCTAAGCTTCCCCTATTATTTTTAATAAAATAAATGGTGTTCATTGTGTATTAAAACAATGTTTAAGCATTGGCTATATACTAAAACAAAGCATTTTTTACAAAGAATTTATAATAATGAAAATATGGGAAGGAGGCTTGGCTCCGGTGAGATCGTATGAGATCGGCAAGTTGTGATACGTTGTCGTTCGTAAAACGTTCGCAGTTCGTACATACGTATGCGATTACATTTTCAATACTGCAGAATAACTGGCATCAGTTTTGCGTGGAATCATCGTTTGTTAGCTCTTATTCAAACTTTACAAGAATACAGAAATAATAATCGTCGTTTTAATGAAACATATAATTACTCATATTTTGACAAAGAACCCAGTCAGAAAAGACATAGATTGTCCTATCAATCGGAAATACAAGAATATAAACAGATTTTTAACGAAATTTTAGATACGTTAATCGTTCAGGCAGAAGTTAGATTTCAAGATATACACAAGTTAGGTTTTTTTTTTGATTTATTGACTCTTGCAAATTCTTAATTTATTCGAAAACTTTCCGTAAAATTTCTTAGAAAACACTTTTACAACAACAGTTTTGTTTTGACGAAATTCATGACCCTCAAATGTTCGGAGAATGTTAAACGTCAACTGAGATGTTAAATTTTATTAATAAAAACGATTTATATGAATGTATGCCGGAACTGAGTAAACTTATAAGCATTGACTAAAAAAAAAATTAAAAACTACAGCCGGAACACTATGTATCAAAATCGATTAAGCAGTTTATCCTTAATATCAATGGAAAATGTTTTTTTTTTATTACATTAATGCAAAATGATGTATTTACGAGCGGGTAAGAGTGAGCATACAGGTTGTCCGTGTTTCAAAAAAATATTAAAATATGTATTTTAGTTTTAAAAGTTTTAAAAAAAGCATAGGTCTATTTAGTTGTTATTATCATTTATCAACAACTTATTTTTTATTTACCGTAGAATTTTATGAGTTACTATTATATTTGTTATTTATTATTAGTTTATTTTTGGTTTATTAAGAGTTTATTTTAACTTTTTATTAGCTTTTTACCTATCATCTTATACCATTTCTCCATTTTCCTATTCAGGTAAGAGTTCACTCTCATCTTTACGTGGTTCTTGCTGGACGAGTAATTTTATTTTATTTTGATTTCTTTTTTATGTCAATTTTTATTCTACACTTTTATACAGTAATAGATATAAAAATATAATTTATTGACCGGGAAGAGTTAGGTTACACTAGCATCCTCTGGGCAAAAATTAACGAGCCGCCACTGGTTTACATAGGGTTACACTATATACAAGGTCAATATAATAATAATAATAGTATTTATTGCCAAACAGCGTACAGCCAATTATAAGGCAAACATTATTTCGGACTACATTGGTAGTGAGAATACAAAAAAGAGCAGTTAACAAGTACAAAAATTACACAAAGTAGCGCAAAAATAACACAGAATAATGCATGAGAATGAAAAATATCACACTTAACGTGGTCAGCAAAACATTAAATTAGTTTTTGTTAAATCGGTATAAAAGCTAAGCAAGGATAAACATGATGTCTCCTAAACCAAAGGTTGTATTTAAGAATCATCTTTGAATGCTCTCGACAAGGGTTTTGCAATAATCGTAATCTGGATTCTATATAAGCGAAGCGTATTCCACTTTGGAGAGCACCAAAGAAAAATACAATATTTTGGAAGTGGATTGATTAACAAATGATCAAGTGCAGCGTAAGATTAACCCTAAGATTCCATTGACAGGAAACACATCCGTAGAAGATTTTGGAGCAGGTGATAAGAGAATCAAAAAGTCACAATTCTAGTTCATTAGAAAAAAACATTGTTCACTTCATAATGGGGAGCCATTTTTATTACTTCACCCTCTCCTTTTTCACAAAGTTTGAAAAGCAAGGTTTGTCTCTTTTGTCACTTGACGCTCACTTCGTCCTATGAGAACCAAACGTACTCCCTCAAACATGTCACTCGAAAACTGCAATTTTTCGAAGGATGACTATTTGTAGCTACACAAAACAATTCAATCAAAACCTCTATCACTTTAGTACTAACAAAGTAATAACAATTTTCGGCTACCGCAAATATTTACTGTCGCAACTGTCAGTGCACTCGTCATGAGGTCAGGCGCTAACTCAAAACACGATCTTCCTATATTGTGGTGAATATGGGGTAATAGGTAATGTTGGCAATTGATTACAGATGGAGAGTGCAACAGAACAACTACAAAAACATTTTGAATATCAATACTGCCACTTTTCCCCTAAATATTTTAAAATCCATCTGAAATAAGATAACTTTATAAAAGCAGAATAATATTTGAATTTCCTCCAATAGTTTTAGAGTTTGCGTTAGATAAACAAATCGATGAACGAAAATTGTGAAGAAGTTGTCTTCCACGAAAGCAAGTTTGGTTGTTTTATATCCTATTTTAGTAGATACCAATTAGGACTAAAAAAAAAATCTTTTTTTTTAATAAGATTACAGTATAAATTTCTAATTAATTATCTCACCCACCGATTTCTCCCGCTAATTAACCTAGGGTAGTTTCCCTTTAACGAGAATTTTACGCTTTAGTTAATATTTCAATTTTATCTCCGATAGCAGAGGGGGTGGCAAATTGCTCCCTCACATCTCCTCCCTACAGATGCTCACCTTAGACCCTTCTATCTCTGGCCCCGCTGGAATGTATGTAATTTATTGAAAATTACCCGGAGGTTATTCGTTAAAATACTGATGCTGATCTCCGTGTGTTAGTTGGATCGATAACCGAGGGAGAAAGATAGCAGAGAAAGGGATGAGGGAGGGGTATACGGTAACGTTACACCGGCTAACGAGATCCTGGTAATATCAATTTAAATTATATCCTGGGGCTATGTACTGGCCGTCATTGTAAATAATCCTGATGGCGAGTGAGAGAGAAGAAAAGAGCCGGCTAAAAATAATAGGACGCGTAAACAAAATAAATTAATTTTTATAAGAGGCTGGGGTCGTCGCTTATAGCGTCGGTATTTTTAGGATTAGCGTTCGTAAAATAGCCGACTTTAATTATAAATATATTTACTTTTGAGTTGGGAAAAATAGTTTTTTTTCTCTCGTTGTTTCCTGCATCTATTTGTTTCGTCTTTACGCTCCATAACTGCAGGCACCTTTCTTAGTTAAGAGTTTTATAAACGGTACTCCCAGATAAAGCACTGTATCACAACAACTAAAAAGAAAAACTGATTAACTGAGGTAAACAGAATATCTATTGTCAGCGATAAAGAGAAAGTTGCAACAAAGAATTGGGAAAGCAACATACAAGCCTTTCTGTCAATTAGTGAAGAAAAAACTGGAAGAAGAAATGACAGGTAAACAGAAAAACACAAATTTTGACATCCTTCGGAGATATAAATTGCGAATTCATTAGTACTTTGACAGATCATTCAAATTTTATCATTATTCTGAGTTTTAGCTTTATCAGAAGCTTGTAAAGAGGCATTTTGACTACGTCGACTACTAGAAGATTTACAACAGAAAATCGAATCTGCAACAACAATTTATGAAGACAACCAGAGCTGTCTGAAGATTGTTTGAAGATGAGAAGTTATCGAATCGTACCAAGCACATTGACACAAGATATCATTCTGTGAAGGATTACATAGTTCGCCAAATAGTGACATGTGTTTATTGTCCCACACAGACGCAGATCTACTAACGAAGCCCTTGATGATATCAAGATTCATGATACTGCGAAAGAGTTGTGGTTTGATCAATTGAGGAGGAGTGTTGGATATAATACTGCAATCAATCAATACATCCATAAATTAATACTATAGAGATGTTGTTGTCAAATAGTATATAAAAATATATTTGTACGTCAAGTTTGCAGCAACTTGTATTTAGCTACTTTTGTAATATTTAAAAAAGTAATACCCTAATCTACCGTCAGTTCCAACAGGGCAAGGCTGGAACAAAAAACACTGAAAATCGATGCATTAAACAGGTATCATACAAGGTTGGTTCCTGTAATAAAGGTATTGAAATTTTGTTCCAGTGCGTTTTTGATTACTCTAGCGCATGTGATCAATACGTCTTTCAAAACAGGAAAGTACCCAGAACTAATTATATATGCTGTTATAAAACCTATTTATCGTACAAGAAGGGTGAGAAGTCCAATTTTGGCAACTACAAGCCAATCTATCTTATTTCCAATAGTTATATCTAAAACCATAGAAAAATTAGTATTGAAACGGATAAATTACCTTTAAAACTAAAAATGATATCCTAAAAAAAAATCGTTACGTAAGGGGAACGTCAGCTATAAGAGCTGCAAGAATCAAGTGGGCGCTGAGCACGGATGGAATATTTCTAGCCCCACTCCAGAAAGCGATTGAGGTATTGATACCACATCTCACAAAAATCTTCAGAGCATGGTGAAAGGTGGGGGTAGCATACCTACCTAGGATAGGTAAAATACCCGATCAAACGCCTAAGTCATACAGACCAATAGTCCTGTCCTCCTTTTTACTTAAGACACTTGAAAGGTTGATGGACAGGTATATATGTGATACCGCGTTGAGAGAACCGCCACTCAGTGATAGGCAATATCTCTATCAATCGAAAAAATCTACAAAATGCTAATATCAAAGTCAATAGAAGACAAATATATATCTACTGCGATTTTCCTAGATATCGCGGTAGCATTTAACAAGGCTACCACAAACTTAATCATTGAGGCTTTACGGAGAAAAGGCGATACACCCAAGCTTCTGCAGTGGATAAAAGCCAGCCTGGAAGGAAGGATAATTACATCCACAATCGACGAGGCTACTATTTGTGTGTTATTGTTACACCAAAGGTTCCAAAACCCAATTACTGTACTACTGTGGGCTACCCTAGTGGACGAGCTAATCCGGAAACTGACCAGAAAATATTTTCATTGCTTAGGGTATGCTGGCGACCTTACAATAATCGTTAGAGGGCTTTTTGCAAAAGTTTTGGTAGAACGTATCCAAAACCGCACTAAATACTATAAGCAACAGGTGTAAACAAGAGCAACTATCACTCAATGCTTAGAAAACACGAGAAAAAGAACACTAGAAGGTTTACAACCACTAGTGTTAGCTGGTGAAAGAATTCCATATGTCAACGAAGCAAAATGCCTGGAGATATGGTTTGTTCAAAAACTTACATGGATCACCCATATCCATTGACAACCTGCAAGGGCACTATTGTCCTAGGCAAGTGCAGGAGGTGTGGAAGAAAGTGTCAGTTCCAAAATGACTCTGTGGTTATATACAAAGATAATTAAGCTCATGATAACTTACGGAGCAGTAGTGTGATGGCCAAAGGTGTGGCAGGCGGAGGAATGCCAAAACGCTGGATGGAATATTAAGGCTGACTTGTTTGTCTGACAAGGGAGCGACGAAATTGACTCCTACAGTAGAAATCATTCTAAACCTGCCACCACCACCAAAATGGGGATGCCAAGTGATGTCATGGTTCACAAATTTAATCTGGATAGGAGGTATCAGGTTATAACACCGGATAATAATGACTGCCGACAGTCAAGCAACACTTAAAGCGATCGGTTCAGGAAGTGTCGACTCTAAGCTCGTTTGGGATTGCGTACGCGTCTTAATCCTTTTGGGACGGGCTCGGGTGAGATAATGAACGTCGCGAAAGGGTTAAATGAGGTGGGCACCCGAAAGAAACTACCATTGGCTTGGGTTCCCAGCCACACGGGCGTGAAGGGACAGACGGCTCATCAGAGTCATTTGTTGTAGGCCGTAGAAATAACCGATATCTCACAGCGAAGTTTCGACCAGAAATGGATTTGGCCGATTGGGGCGATAAGAATCAGATAAACAGACTTACTCGACCGAAGAACACGTGCACCTGAAATACATATACGTAACGATAAAATTACTATTTTACATTGCGCTGAATAGTAACACGCGCGCCTTCCCGAACGAAGAGCCTATGAAACGGGCATGATTAAATCCGTTTTTGACCCACACGCCTAACGGCCGGTTTCGTAATCACACTCCTAACAGAGAATTACCTAATTGAGAATTAAAGTTAATGTCGCCATTAACACCCGATATGTTTCATAATGGGTGAGAACAAATTTGTTAGCTAACGGCATAATTACAGAAATTAAAGTTATGTTGGTATCTGTATGTTTGTTTCCCCTAACTTTTTTACCTGCTTTAAGTTACCATCTTTATTGTTTTGAATTCTTCCCGCTATTTTCAACGTGGTTGCAGTTGGAAAACCTAACCTTTAGATCTAGATATCGAAATTAAAAAGGCACAGCTGGCAAAGGAATCGAGCTAGTGGGTATTTCTTAGCCTGTTTCTATTTGTAAATATTAAATTCGTGTATTTCATTAGATAATAAATAGTTAATAACTAATATGTTTTAAGTTTTGTTTTTGTAATGTTGTATTGATTTCATATACGTATCTATATTTTTGATGATGTTTCATATATACTCTTAACATTTTTTATATTTTTAACTTTCTACTATTTATTGACAAATTCCATGTGTGATATACATATACTAGGTAGTTAGATTATTTTGTGGCAAACTTGGATGGAAACAAAGCAAACAAGACTTCAAAATATATTGAGTGAAAAAAACATATTTTTTTATTAATTTTATCATGCACATATTACAAATAAATTTATTCTTAAGAAAATAAATTTAAAACATAACTATCCCACTATAAAATATATACATCATTAAAATTTACTAACATCAAATATTTACAAACCACCAAAGTGTTCATTTATTAGTAGCTGTCGATACTGCCTGGCATTATTCACTATGTTTTCTCGATTGTCATCCTCTTCATGTTGATCCTCAGCATAATCCAACTCTTCCTCCGGGTAAAAATCATTCATGTCTATGGCAATGTTATGTAACACTGCGGTAGCAATGATTATTTCCATCAGATGAACTTGAACTTGAAGAACTCCGACGAAACATATTGGAATATAGGGAAAAATGGATGTCGAATTAGACACGAAAGTGTGCTAAAGTAGCGCGTAGCGCCGAGATTCTCACACGTTTGACAGTAGACAAGTAGAAAAAGGTTATGTTTAACGCGCCATTAAGACTTAACCGCCCATTTCCGCGTCATTAGTAGTAACGGGGAGTTAAAAGTTAATTGGGAATTATGAAACTGAAATTTTAAATTTAATCAAGAATTAACGTTAATGCTCTTGTTAAATCTATTATGAAACCGGCCCTAAATCATGTTCTTCTCTAGTAATTACAAACTAAATATATTTTTTCTTCTAAACTAATTACTTTAGGAATGTATAAACGAAACTGTACCGTTTTTTTTTTGTATATCCTTCCTTTTTCTGTAATGTAATGTTAAAAGTGCGTTTTTTTCTAATATACATATGTCTTATGTATATTTGCTGTGTAAAAATCTGGCCTTAAGAAATAAGATTACAATTTTTTAACGTAGGATACACTGAATTTATGTAAGTAAATCAGGGATAATAATCTTAAATTGTTTTGTTTGTTCCTCATTGCAACATAGTCAATATTATGTTGACACTTCAACCCTATGTGTAAACCCTGTTTTGTTAATCCTCACTATGTACCACCACATTGTATATAAACATCTAATTTAAATATTTAGAGCCCTTAACTCTAGACTTGAGCAATACGCACCGCACATATTATCCTCTACATTTCATCCCAATTGTTTCTAGCGTCTTACACCCACGCTTCACTGTTTCAATCGCTCAGAATGTTAGGTAAACATTTTATTAACACTGAGAAGAGGGAGGGTTTACAGTGTCGCCTACAGTAGGGGCGTAGTATGAAAGAACCCCCGTTTCTCTCGACCCCATTTTCATTAAAATTTACTGCTGAAACGGGAACATAAACAAATACATTTCGCAGGAAACGACATGACGACGTCATAAAAATTACAACCACACATAAACACGTGCCGCATATAATCCGGACGACCACAAAATCGCATAATTCAAGTCGTACACACCCATATAAAAGCCGATTGCTTGGAAATACTTTAAAATATTGTTATAGTATTAAATTCGAGAAAAATCTAAGATGGAATCCTGTTTTCTTCGGGCTCATTTCGATGCGGTTGAAGATCAAAAGGAGGGGAAGATTCTCTCCTGTGTGAATTCGTAAACCCCACGATTTTGACTTCCGATTTCGACTATCCTCCAGGCTTCCAACCCTCACTTTATCGCTGTGTCTAAGAGAATTTCCAACTATATATTGGTTCGAAACTTAGGAGTGGATGGATGCCTAATTGGATGGGGAGTGAGTAATCTGCGGTGTCATTAATTAACGTTTAGGAAGTAATTAATTTATTATGGGATAAATCTGGAACTTATCGCCCACGTGTATCGAATAATATCAATAGAATATACAGAGTGAATTATCAAAGCATGGGAGATAGTTCATTTTAAATCATGCTGGCTATATCATCTCCTAAATGATATTTTCTGAGGTTTTTGAGTTATGATTGATTTTCACGATTTTTCTTGCGAACTATCTAAATACTGTTTTTATCAAAGAAAGTAAATTCCGGGCCGTTCATCCAGCCAATTAAATAGTCGTTCGATGACGGATTACGTCCCAATTAGCGGACCGGCTAAACTGCACCACCCTCCACTAACCCTCGTACATACCTGTGGTTTGGGATTGTCGGTACACCGCTCTATATTCCGTTTTCTTAATTCCTGCTTCTCACTTGTAAAAAGACTCGACACTTCACGTCTCGCAGTCATTGACTTGATAACGGATTACGACCCACTTCAAAACACCCGCTAAACTCCTCCCACTTGTAACAAGACTCGCAGTCGTTGGTTTGATCTCCATTACGACCCACCTCAGCAGACCCCCTATACCTATGATTGCTTTGGGATCGTGGATACATATATATAATCAATAACTCCTTCTACCTCAAATAAGGTGGGATCGTGGATACACCCTATATATTCATTTTTCTTAATTAAAAATTACACTTACTCTATATATTTTAATAATTAAACGTGAAATTGTCACCCTGTATATTAATTTTTCTTAATTAGAAATTACATATGTAATGATGATGCAGTTATTTTCGGTTGTAACACTAAAACAATCGAAGAAAACACAAAATTCTTATCTGCTTTAGATATCCGTCAACTATCGATAATTTACATACTTGGTAACCGACGTCTTCCGAATAATGGTTATTACATTAATTATAATGTTAATGTTTTACCATTTCTTCGATCCCCTTTGTGCTTATTTCACACCAAATTAGTCGTCGTTCAAGGTTTCGATGGTTTGATATTCGGTGCACGACTACCTGCTGATCACAGGTAATATTACATAATCGGACCCTTCTCGCCGGCGCACGGGGATCGGCCGTGGGCATTGTCGGTTCGGGAAATTTAATTAAAAACATTTGAAAACTACGACGCCGACATTCGACAGCACTTGACGCTTAAATAAACCGATTTTTGCCGACGCCCACATTTGTAAATAAGTTGCAACATAGCAACCGGGGGTGAAGGTAGCGTTAATGACAGCAACCAAGGATAGTAGGATCTTTAGTAATAAAACTCAATTTCTTCTGATATTCATTATTCCAAATCACATTAGAAAGTATAATTTCCCAGAAACAACAAAACGAATTTTCTCCAAAAGCCCCTCTCCGTACAGATAAAAGGCGCAGAGATTGCGAAACAATGCCGCCCCCATCTAAAAATTAACCCCGGGAAAGCCCACCCGATAAACCACCCTTCCTTTTCGTCATCTCGTAATGCGGCTTCAGAAATCCCAATAACTTCATTTTCTGCCGCTGCGAATGAGGAATTCAAACATACAAAGCGACCGGGCCGGACGGAATGTAATAATTACAACACGAAAGGACGACACCGGGACAAAGAACGCCCAAAAGCGAGCTATATTTCGACCGAAAGTTCGTTAATTCGACGGAGCCTCTTGAAATGGGACCAAAATTTCGGTGGAAATTTGCGTGTATAAAAGAGAACATTTCGAATTACGGTCATTGTATCTTACCTAACTGAATTATCCCGAAAAATTCTTGCTATTCGGAGGTCGACCGTTAATATTTATCATTGTAAAAATGTACCACCTTAAATTTTTGCTATGAAGTAATACCTGATTTTAATAGTCTTTTGAAACACTACATTTTGGCGTTTAGTTTTTTGAAATTGATCGATTTGTTTTCGAAATTTCTAAGAAGGGATATCAGTCAATGTTTGGGCAGTGTAGGCTATCAACTATTTGGACCACATGTACTCCCAGCACGGTTAAATGCGACACCCCTACAATTATGGTTCATGCACGATGGAGCACCCACGCAAAGTAGTAGGGTTGTTCAACAATTTGTAAACCGGACATTCCCACATTGGATTGGACGTGGAAGTCAAATTCATGTATATTTTTCACCCCTTTTTTTATTTCATACTATACAATAATAACCCTGTATTTTGGGGGTGGGAAGTTTTCAAATCTACATTAAGGTATTACAATTATTATCGTACAATGCGACGAAGCTTATTAGAAAAAATTCTCTCTTGGCCAAACTAGAAGTGTAAATACTTCTGGTAGTAGAAATTGCATCTGAAATTTGTAGTAATATTGAATTCTCCCGTGTTGTTATTTGAATTTTGGCAAAATGCCACGTATTCATATATCGTTTAAAATTCTGCATTCTCATGCTTTATTGCATGTTAAATCCCATGCAATTAAATATTATTTTATCATAGTTAGTCGAAGTTTTCTGCGGCTCTGTACTTAATATTAATATGCAGGGCAATTAAGTAAGATCCATTTTTTCGAACCCTAAACCAAAATTATTACAATGGATATCACATTCAGCTTCATCAAGAGCTTTCTGTTTATACCTATATGTATATACATTTTAGTACATTCTCATGCAATAACTATTTTAGCCCCAATTGGGGTAACTTCATCGCCACATTGATGCCTCCATCAAGGAATAAAAACATACACTTCGTAAAATACTCCAACTTGAACCTCGAGAAAACTTGGTAGCATCGCAAAACTAAGTAAGTAGCACACATACATTTAATAAGACGCGCCAGTTGGAAACGCGAAACTTTTTAGATTATCCGAGCGCTGAAGATATAAAAGTTTGAAAATGGAAAATCTCAGACTCGTGGAGCCATTACCAGCGATAAACTATTAATTCTCTAACGCATATTTTCCTAACATGTACCGATTTATAAATCAATCGCGAAAGTAAAGTACAAGTCAGTTTAATCTGCTAAGAGCTCGTGTGAGTTGAGCTAACACGTAGTTAGCTTTAACGGCGATTTTATTTCGTCATAAAGAGGGGAAATTGGCAGACCCTCTGCTATTAGGATAATTAAGAGCATAATATAATGGATAAGCTCAATAAAACCACGAGAATGTAACTGTTATCTGTAAGGGGTCGCATTTCTAATATGATGGGAGATACCTATTACAAATAAGGAAAATTACTTTGCATGGCTTACAATCGCGCTTTTCGTGCAGAACTTCGCGTTTATATCGTCAAAATCGCGAAAAAAAGGTTAATAAACTTTGAAAATTTGAAATTTCAAAGGTTGTTTTGACCCCTTAAATGAGAAATTTCGTCAAATTTGGTTCAAATAAGCAAATGCCAGTTTGGAGGTACATCTTTTGTAAAGGCAAAATTTGTTTATTTATCATATGTATCTATTTTCCTCTCATGAGATTTTTATTATTGGTTTTGATTTGTATTAAACCTTATTAGTCTATCTTGCTTCATGGCGGCCCAAATATCTTTATTCCTTACTACCTGCCCGAGCCTTTTTTCCAAATAATTAATTGTTTCAGTTTTAAGGAATTTGTCCCATAGTTTAGACGTGTAAACACACTGAGAGAAATAGATTGTACTCTTTAACATAAATATAGTATACTTTAATATATTTTATAGCTCCTATAGGGAAAATCATATTTTATATTACCGGTGAAAATATCTGTATAGTAAATTTCTGTAGTAGTTTTTATTAACTCGTATGTTAAAGTTGGTGTACTATATTTGTATTATTAATTTGAGCATACATGTTAGTAAATGTGAAAAAGTAATTAACATAAAGAGATTTACGATCTAATTTCTACAATCCATTTTTCTCAGTGCAGCTAAACAGTAATTTTTACAGCATTTATTATATTGAAATTGGTGGAAATTACCAATCTGGCTTTACACGAAAACCATACAGAGTTGAAAGGATTCAAGTTGTGAATGTTTAAATACCTTACATACCGAACTAAGCTGGGAATTAGAATTACCTTGGTTGTACAATATACGAATAGTATCCCCAAGTTTCTGACTATAAAAGTTTTGTAATTATACGTTCAAAGAAACATTTGCTTTTGGCGTTGGTTAAAGTTTATTCATTTAATTATTTTACAGTGAAAATTCCAGAGTACAATTGCATCCACTCTATCAATTTTTTTTTTGTACTCACTATCAGAAGCCAGGCGAAAATTCTTTATTCTAAATGCCGTAAAATAACAGAAAATAAATTATCCAAAACAACGTTTGTTAGGAATACTTTCTTTTAAAGTTTATAATTAAGGAGATATAATACATACTGAAGTTTTATTTTCCCAAACCCACAATCAATATTTAATTATTTATGGGACAATAGAACTTACGTATTTGAATAGTATCTTTTCTTTTATTTATTTGTAATAATTTATTTAAACTCGCAGGGTTCGTGACAAGAAACCGTTTAACGCCAACACTACACAGACTAATACCATCGAAATAGCTTGTAGTCACGTGATGAATTTGTAAAAGAAATAAAAAATATAAGTGTATGTCTATATAATATACTGTCTACATGGCAATCAATGTAAATGGATGATAGAAATAACCGTTTTGTAGTGTTTTCTTGAATAAGTATGAACCTACCATTTTTTTTTATCGATGCAAAATATATATTTGAATATCTGCAGATTTAAAGCATTTTAACTGAAGCGTATCACCTCATATTTACCCACCGTGATTTATATAAAATTCCGAAACCTGGCCCGTCATTAAAAGTTGCCCCGCTTGATATGACCACAGATAAGTAATACAGATAGCTCACCTTACGGGAGAATTGGCAGCGGCTTTCGCTAAAATGGGAACCCTGGATCAAATAGTTGGGAACCCTACGTGAGGGCATTCGGAGCGCTGCACTTCAGTCGCCAGTGGACAGTCGCGTAGGCACGTACGAACATACATACCGCTAGCATTGAAATGTCGACACGCGGTACTCGCAATAAATGCGCATACATATATACGTTGCGGAAAGAAATTTTAAAGATTTGAAGTGATTTAAATTCCCGGAAAATAACTTATTGCGTGCTGAATGGATAAAAAGTGCGGGTAAATACCGTGTTAGGATATATTTGTAACATTAATACAACACTAAAAACTCACGACAATATTACTCTTGCAGTCCATATACATATATTGATATTGTAAATTATCATTAAACATTAAAATAAAACAAAATTGCAGACTTTAGTTGTAAAAAATTTGTGACAAAAATTTGCGGGTAATTATTGATTATAGGAATTTCGTTTATTAAAAGAAAGATACAATATAGGTTTAAATTTGACGTAGCTAAATTTGACAAATAATGTAACAAAAAAATAGGAGTAGATCATTTCCAAAGCTTACCGCCGTAAGTTATAAGATAGACAGGTTTTTGATTTGTGCTTATATCGTCTATAAATTTGAAATTGTCAAAACTAAAGTTTTAAAGAAAAATCTACAGATTCCATCATTTATAAGCGAAAATTCCACGGTAGCCTGTGAATTTCAATCACCTACAAATTATACGCTTTTGCTTTGTGGGGTGGATATATAATTATATTAAGTTAGGGAATTTTCTGCTTATACCTAAGTTTAGACTATATATTTTTTGTAGTAGCCGAGATGACCCTAGTACCACAAATATTAAAATATGCCCCTATACGGCACGGAATATAATGGCTAAAACACGTGACGTTCAAAAAGTTTTTCACTTTTGGGTTTATTATGGTTACCTTTAAAATTATTTTCATATTATATAGACCGTGTTTAAATAAGGTGTATAATAATTAAACCTTAACGTTTTTTAAATAATTTGAATTTTGGAAAAATCTAATCTGGATGACCCTGTAAATACGACACATATTTTAAAAAGATTTCATGTTACTTGGGGATAATAAAAAATGATAATTTGACTTTAAATCGGATTTATAACGTTTCGACTACATGCAGTACAATTATCACTATTCATTATCTTCATAAAATCGTAATATTGCAGCCTTTGATTTATGCAACCCGCGAGAATCGGCCAATTCTGCTACGGTGACCTATCTGTTTACTTATCTGTGATATGACAATCAACAGGCTTCGGAATTTTATAGAAATCACACCAGGTAAACAGTTACTTGAGGTGGTTCGTTTCGATTTAAATGCGCTGTATATGATTTTTATCTCTTATTACGAACATTGTATCTCTTTTTTGTACTGCCAACTCTGCCCACCTCACTCCTCTTAAACGAATTTGCATTCACGTTTTGAAACTTCTGGGCGACAGAGGCTCTTTATATACAGACAGTGTTTTTTAACTTTCTAGATGAATATTTTAGCAGTGTAGAAAGGGGCTTCCAGCTCTTGGTCACCTGTCATGTCGAATCACGATGACAGAAACGGGTCTACGTCACGTTCAACCCCTATCCGTTGCATTCACCACCGAACGCTACATTTCCAATTACAGGCAGCCTCAAAGAGTGTTGCGCGCCTGGGCGTTCATTAATGGACAGGGTGAGTTTACATAGCAATGTGTAATTTTTCCATGTTTCTTTTTTCTTTTGGAGTTTTTCACGTTAAAGTTTTAAGAAGGTATAAGGGTCAAAGAGGGTATATCATCGTATGATATGTTAGCAGTCAGTTGATTATTGTGTAGCTTAGATAAAAATTAACAATGGATGATTTTCATGTATTATTTTAAATACAAAAATTATTTTTTTTTGGATTGAGTTCCGGTGTGGTGATTTGGAACAGTTTTAAACAGAATCTTTAGATAGACTATATAATTAATTGTTAAAAGACGCATTTAGTAGATTATATCGCCTGATTAAATAACATACTTACAGGAAATCTGTTTAAAGTTTAAATTAAGAATTCTTTGGCACTTTAATTACAATTAATAATAATAAATATTCATTAGTAATCATAGTGAAAATAATGAAACAAAAAAATATGCAGAAGAAAATTTGAACTCTGTCGGGGGAACTGATTTCGTTATAACGGAGAATAATGAGGAATTAATATTCGGTGCAGATGAAAATATTCTAGAAAATGATGTAATGGAAATACCACAACAATATTCTTATATAAACGTAATATAAAACGCACTAGAAAGAAAAGAGCTAAATCAACTAAGTGGAAAAAAAACATCCGTAAGTTTAAAAGAAATTCGGGCCAGCAATATACTTTTCCACGTAACCAAGAAAGGACGCCCCAAATGAAAATTAAGCCGCCTTGTAAAGATTGTGCATTTAAATATACAGATCGCATATCAGAAGAAGACAGAACCACAATCTTTTATGAATTTTGGACGCTGGGACGCATTGATCAACAGCGAGCTTTCATCCTGAAACGTATTAGACGCTTTGAAGCTGCAACATCTAGAAAAGACAACTCAAGGAGAAAATTCTCCCGGAGCTACTCGTTTTTGCATCAGCAAAAGGATGTTCAAGTATGCAAAACTTTCTTTTTAAATGCACTCAGTACACTAACACACTCCAAGTATCTAACTCTCCAAGGACTTTGCAGAAATGATACAACACTGAAGGAGTACCATGAATACTATAAAAGCCATACAGGAGCAGCTTCTACTGATAATAAACTATCCGATAACTCAGATGATGGTTCGTCAGACGAAATTTCCTTACAAGAAATGCGCGGCAAATTTCTAAACCGAAAAATTAGGCAAAACCGATTTTAGCATAAACTTTTTTAAGGACAAACTAATAAAATAAAAGTATATATTTAGTTATTCCACATAATATTTTTTAAATGTGTTTAAATAAGTTCATTTTCATTAGAAACCAATTCCATAATTACTTAGTTTATGCTAAAAACTTACTTTTATGTTGAAGTTGAATGTTATATTTTATCATTAATTTTTACTACAAAATTAAATAAATTTTTATTGTCTTGAATGTCCTCTAATTGTAATTATTGCTTAGGGTATAAAATTGTACATTAATAAACAACACTTTACTAATAGGTTTGTGCATAAGCCCAATTGTTTAAGTTACACAGGAACCTGAAGGTACCAAACTGATTTATCATATAATAATTTGAATTTCTGTAAAATCTAGTTTTTGTTGGTATGTACATATTTTTATTTTTACACTTTTTAACTTATATTTTATTCAAACATTTTATTTATACACATATTTTATTTTTTACACTGACAAATGTATTTTACTATATATATATGTAAACATGCCGGCAGTACGCCTTAATGGTACGTTGCATCGTCAGTTTTGTGCGTCAAACAGCAATATGCATAACAAGTTGTTGGATGGGTGACCATTTCAATAAAAACTTCTGCCTAGGCGGCTCGGTGTGTCCGGCACCCTGACACTGACATCTGTCGGTAATTTGGGTTTATGAATGAATATATGTAAACATATTATGACAATTTTCTGTAATGGTCTTATTGCAAATATATTTATATTATTATCATTATAGCATGATGCCCTCGATATCATAAGCTACACTATTTATTACTCCAAGAGGTTTCTACTACCACCTGACAAAGCCAAGGACAAAAACTGCGGTTGATGTCTCGTGCTCTCCCTTTGACAGTTAAAATTCTCAATAAGAACAGAACTGCTATACAACTTTTTTTTGCTGGATCCGCTAGTTTAGGGCAACTTTTAGCTAAAATTATTAAATATTAAGTAATTCTTTACAATTTTGTCTTGGGAAGTACTAGTCTATCACTTCAAATAAAAGGTCTTACAAAAAAATTACGCTGTATATGCACCTGCTCAATTTCGCTAAATTACAATCACCCGAATTTATTTTTTCCTGTAGATCTGCGACATCGTCTTCGCATACCCGCATGCTATCACATCTCGAACGATAAATAACTCAAACTGCGAATCAAATTACCACACCACGCGTCGCCTCTCCCCCCAAAACAATTTTACGAACAAACTCGAAGCTCGGCTACCCTGATTTTACATAATTCATTCTGCGTTGTTTACCCGCCTGCTGACGTCATCGCTTGGGGCCACTACTCTCCGGTAGTAAACTTGCAAACCCAAGTACGTCATGCCGGTGCCTCCTCCCTTTGAGATAAAATTTTATATGCGGGGTGGGAGATCGCAGATAGGGGAGTGTAGAGAGAGAGATGCGTCATGAAGATAAACTGTTTATCTCTGGGTTGGACGAAAACTATGAGGATACTTTCTAGACTCAGATAGATAGATATGACTAAATTTATGATAGAGTAGCAATAGTAGATTGTCATTAAACGTACCAATTTCCACGTTTCTCTCGATAAATTATTTAATGAATATAAACGTTTATCGTAGAACATTTTCTTTGATTCGTTAATTACTACGTGAATAAAATGATATTATTGTGAAAGAAAAGCAATTTTTATGAGACTATTTTGATTTGAGAACAAAGTATTATGAACCACGCGGACATACGAAGAGGTTAACAGGCAGAATGTTGAGATGAATTAGCTAATAACTTTGTGGAAACTCATAACTTTAGCCAACCCCAAAATAAAACAAGTGAAAATCCTCTCGTCCCACGAAATTAATCCCTTCTCTACCAAACAGGAACAAAACGTCACATGACAAAAGACGCTCTCCGAGATTTCGTATTTACAGATAACTCCTGTATATATACAATACGTCGCCACCATCATCTGCCAGTCTTGGTGTCTCGCTTTAATTAAGTCATTCATAAAATCTAATTGCGCCGTTAGATGGCGCTAGCACCATACCGTGCTTTGGGTACGTCGACTCTGTTTCATTAAGCGGATTATTTGACAAAATGTCAATCGTGCAGTTAGGAAATTCGACTCGTCCTAGGAGTGGCGTTTCTTTTAATAATAAAGGTTAGATAAAAATAGTATATTAATGGACTGAATATTAAAACTATAGACACTTCATGTGGACGCAGGACGTAAGATAGGAGATATCTATACACACCTTGTATACAGGGTGGGGAAAAAGTACTGTACTTTGAAACTTTGCAACTTTTGAATGGAAAATATTTAATTAAAAAATTTCTTATACAAAAGATGTTTTTCTTTTCTTAAAAAGCATTATTTTTTTTTTTACATATTTCAAAGACATTTTTTTTTCATGAATATAATGATATGCAATTTATTTATTTACAATAAACAGGCAACAATATAATAAATACATAGCTACATAATGTAGTACATGTATATTAGTAGCGTTGCTGCTCGCCTCGGGAGCTACTATCTCGGGCTAACGGTGTTGAGGGCCTCCTAGCAGTTTCTATCTTCTAATACGGTCCGTCGTTTAGGTTTTACTATTAATTTTTCTTCCTCAAAATCTGTTGTATTTCACTTTTAAATTTGGGGTACGGTAATTCTTTTATGTGTTTCGGTATTTTGTTGTACATTTTTAATGTTATTGTAGTTAGTGTTTGACTGTAGTTGTGGTGATTATATTTTTCAGTTCTCAAGTGCGATACTCTGCGAGTTTTGTAATCATGTATTTCTCTATTCGTTTGTAATCTTATGTTTGTTTTAATTTCCTTATTTCTAATTTTGTGTAGAAATAATATGTTATTTAGGTTTATTATTTCTTGTATGTTTAGTTCTTTTGTTTTGTCATAAATATGCATTGTTGGAGTTCTATAGTGTAAATTGTATATTATTTTTAGAACTTTATTTTGTTGTCTTTGTATTTTGGATAGATTTTTTGTTGTTGTGTTTCCCCAAATGTTTATTAGGTAGCTAATTTTTGCAGCGAACAGGGCGTGGTATAGTGGTTTTTTTAACGAAAGTCGGTATTATATATTTAATTTTATTTAAAGCCGCAATTGTTCTTGCATTTTGTTCAATTAGTTTCTGTATATGTCTATCCCATTTCATGGTATTTTGTAATTGTAGTCCTAAATATGTTGTTTCACTCACTTCCTTTAAATTCTGATTGTTTATTTGTGTATTTATTTCTTGCTTTTTCTTTTTTTTACTATATATCATATATTCAGTTTTTGTTTCATTTATAGTTAGTAAGTTATTAAAACACCATTCCTCCAAAATTTTGATATCTTCTTTGATTTTTGTTTCCATGGTTTTCGTACAGTGTCCGGAATAAAGTATACAGGTGTCGTCTGCATAAGCGTATAGTTTTCCATGGAATGGTTGCTCGAATAGGTCATTTACGTATGTATAATATGTAGAGAATTGGTGGAAGATTCCCCCCTTGTGGTATTCCCTATTCTGCAGTCATAGGTTCACTCATAGTGTTATTTACTTTTGTCCTTTGTTTTCTGTTGGTGATATAAGTTTTTATTACGTTTAATTGTTTTCCCTCAAAACCGTAATATCGGGGTTTTTCAATTAATTTCTCTTTTGAAACGGTATCGAATGCCTTCTTCATATCAATATATACCACGATTACTGTTAAACCTAGGAGTGGAGAATAATTAAAAGTATAAATAGTGTGTAATTTTATATTCTGTTTAGTTAATTTCATCCATCTGATGAAGTGAAACAATATTGTTGTGGACTATTTCAATATATTTTTACTCCTTAACGTTTTTGTGTTTTATGTACGTTTTGAAGATGGAGTTTAAACACGTATCCTCCCATTCGATTAATTTTTTGAAAATTAATTGATATAAACCATCTTTGTATAAGAATTTTTTTAATTTAGCCACCCATTGAAAAGTTGCAAGCGTTGTACAGTACTATTTCCCCAGCCTGTATATTGAATTGATGTTCATTTTATCCCAAGCGTGTTGTAAAGTAAAAAATTATCAATATATATTCTTTTTAACACCATATGAGACACATCCCTTAACGCAAAAAGCAGCAACAATTTAATAATAAAGTTTTGATTAACGACCTGTCTAGATTCAGGTAGTTGAATTACTGTGGTATATGATAGTAATTTACGGCCTCTTACTTATAAAGGTATTTTCTCTGAGTATGGCAACATAGAGGGTAGCACAGGGTCGGTACCCACATATAATTTATTACGGGTCAGATTATGGTCTGCTAATATCCCTTATTTATTGCCCAGTTACGGTAATAAGTCATCATGTAGCTTATTAAACAATTTTGGAGCCTTCGTAAGGTATTTGAAGAGACAATAAATTCCTACTGCGCTGAAATAAATCTGTAGGGGAGATTATATATAGTGAATCTAATAAAAATGGTATATTCATTAACAAAATTACACGGATTCACAACCACTTGAGAATTTGCGTATGGACACCAATGTTACGAACTACTTGCTGTGTATCTGACCTGGAGTCGATGAAAACCTTTTAGAGAGATTGCTTTTCGTTCTATGTGAGGTTTTGATGGAAAACCGTGTCGAACAATGCCGACTTGAAATTTCAGGGTGTATTAGGTATATAGTTGTCATTACATGTACCGAATCTCGCGCGATTTGGATGTCTAGAATTGGCTGAAAGGAAAATGCAACTTCGCGCTATTTATTGGCTACAATAGAGGAAATCTAGAGTAGCATAGAATTCGAACCAGACGACATGCTGACTTGAAATTTGCAGGATGTATTACGCCCGTAGTGGTAGTTGCCATTAGGCTAATATACACTCACGGACACCCAAAATGTCCGGTCTAAGCCACAGTGTAAGCGCAATGGTCCGTTCGGATATACTCGGGAGCAAAACACCCGCCCCGTCACTCTCTTTCTCAACGCCACGGCAGCCGGTTATTCGCTTATGCGAATTTTAGTAGGCTCCCGGAAGGAAAGTAGATGTGTTGAGGGGAACTACGCATTCTCTTGGTGAAAATGTGATGTATGATTATGTTTTTAATAATAATAAGATGATAAACGTTTAGTCACTTCTCTTTTATCTTGTTTAGCATTCAGACGTTCTTTTCATTATAGTTCAGCAGAATTATTAAGGTTATTTTAATAATTCAAATTTTAAAATTTATTATTGAAATAAAAAATGTATAATTGTTTCTGATTTGAATTGGGATTTTTGTTTTCAGTAATATTACGGAAATTATAATTAAACTTGAATCAGTCGTAAAGCATTTTGGCATAGAAAAATATTTAAACTTTCTGCGAAATATTAATTAGAGGGCAAAAAGGAACGTGTTGGTGTATTACAGATTTGAACGGATTTTATTTCTTAAGAAATTCAAGGTGAATAAAAATAAGTCAAACTAATAATGAAATAAAGTATTTTTACATTAAAATACAATAAAAATAATAAATAATAGAGGTAAACGCGTAAATCTTTTCCGAAATTTCGATTTTTCACGATTTTCGGTAACGAAGCGACAATTCCCAAGGCCGATGCCCGCGCGCCGGCGAGATGGATTATGTAATATTCCAGGTATTCGTGCACCGAACATCGAAACCTTGAACGACGACGAATTTGATGTGAAATAAGCACAAAGGGGATCGAAGATTTCTTTCGTACCTAATTTCTCATATGTCAGTAATTATATTACTACCAAGCAACTATTTACGTTTTACATATAACTATGTGGATGTATGAAAAATCTCCGTCGTAAGATCTCTTGGGATGGCTTTATGTATGTCAGAAAAAAAATTTTTTTTTTGGTTAATGTTGAAATTAAATAAAGAAATCAATTATGTTCTCTCCTTTTCAATTTTATTAATAGTTTTATTCTTTGTTGTTATTTCACCCTGTAACGCTGAAATTAACAAAAAAACAAATACATTTAGATGCTACTCCGGGGTTTTACGGAAACTACAGACCTATGTTTTACTTCTTAATATCAAGAATGTTAACAGATTTAATATTAATACAATAATAATAATTAATAATATATTGGATAAAGGTTGCCGACGGTAGACGTCAGAACAAAAACTGTATGTCTTTCCACATTTGTGCAAAATAAAGCCGATACAGATTACGAAACCTCTATTCAATATACAAAAAATTTCATGAGCCACAATCAGATACCTGGAGTTGGCGGTACTGCCGAAAAAAACTTGTTATTACAATAAAAAGCCGATAAGAAGGAGCGTACTTATAACATTTAGTCTTAATATTCTAAATACAGAATATACCAAAATACCGGAATTCATATTAGTTTAATATTATTGGTTTTGGTAAAGCAGGTCGGTATTGTAACCTCTAATCATATTGCGTAAATGTAATACTACTTAAACAATTTATTGGGATTTCATAAACATTATAAGAATTATACCACCGCAGAAGTAAACAACAATTAACCAAGTCTTAAACGAATGCAATAAATAAACATTAGCTATTTCTAACTGACATATCCGTATTTGCCAAACTCACAATCACTTTTCGCGTTTCAACTTTTGAATCACTTTGGCCACACAACCTTCTGCCCATGACTAGTTATTAAAACAAGGAAAAAGTATAAATTGTGCTAAAGTTGTATGCGAAATAGCGCAATGAACTTCACCCGCATATCTTTCTAAACCGCTACGAAGCAAATATAATACATAAATATGGGTAATTCACAGAAGAACGGAATAGTCGCAAGGCAAGGGGAAGCCGCGGGTGCTGGCAAACTTCCGAACGCACCATAACAGCTCGCTGCGTTTAGACTACGCATTAGACCGGACATTTTGGATGTCCGTGAGTGTACACAATGCCCTGTATAACGTAACTAAATTCAGAAAACATAGCAAGTTAGTCCAAGGTTCCTTTTCTTCCACCTTTTTTTATGTGTCCATACCAAATCATTTGGCGTACTTCTATATCTTCAACCAGGGTTCTTTTTACTTTCATCTGTCTTCTGAGTTCTTATGTGTTCTTCATCTTGATTGTACTATAAATTAGGTATAATTAAAAGTATTATTTTTAATAATTGTGCAATTATTTGATTAAAATATGCAATTTTGCCTGACACTCTAAGCACAGAAAGAAGAAAATAAACTAGAAGTTATTGATTTGGTTTGACTTTTTGCCGTACAATTCTTTGGAAAATTAGGTGCTTCCGATAAAATTAAACTTTTCGCCTCCAGGTTCCAGTGCGAGGACGACAGCAAATCCACACAATACTATCCAATCGAAACAGGATCGAACCTTCAATTACCAGATACAATAGTAATCTTGACGTATCCTTTCGCGGAGGCGACAGTGATTGGTCGGATTCCATTTAAAGTTGGAAACAAATGCAATCTCATCTAAGCATTGCAACTCCTATATGACAGAACCAATTACGGAAAAATCCGCGTGATATATATGATGATATAAATGAAGAAGGAGAATCGAAACCAAAGCAAACGGAAGAGGAAAGAAAACAAATATCGAGGAAATTAAATCAGCTCATGAAAAAACAAAAGTAAACGGAGCTGACTCTTATTTTTTTGTTCTCGCAAGTAAGAGATAAAAAGGTACGGTGTTTTACTTAGCGAATAGGTCGCAGGTTCGCCGCTAGAGGGAGAGGCGTTTGCCAATTATGCGGATTCCGGCATGGTGAACCCTGCCCCTAATGAAAAATCGTTATTGTCTTGAAGAATTCAGCAAGCTGGGAGATAAGAGAGGATATACCTTTGATTATGAGAGATAATTCACGTGAAGGAATATTTCTTTATTGTATATATATAATAATATTTTTTGTGGTTAATTTAGAATGCTAATACCTAATCTTAAACAGACGTGGACAGGTAGATGTTTTGCACACAGATTTTTCACGTGCGTTTAATACCAATTGCCACGAGGCTCTGCTGTCCAAACTGCACTCATTTGGTTTAGCTCTAACCGCTCTGATGCTTTTAACGTCTTATTAATTTAATTTTATTTAACATCAATGATTTGAATTTACAAAAATGATAAAACGTCAAAACGTGTAAAATGATGTATGATAAAAATTTTGTAATACTGAATGAACTATAAAATAAAACGATATTTAAATTAATGTTGTCTATATTTCACAATTATATATATATATATATATAAGTATATATTATTTTTCTTAATAAAGTGTTCTTTTACATTTAATTACTGATCAAAAATATCTGGACTGTTTCTTTATCAAAACGGGTTTGGTGCATGTCACTCGTATTGAGAAATTTTCTAAAATATATTTAAATATATTGAGAAATTTGGTAATATGAATGTCTATATAGATTCTATAAACGTATGAAAGCACAAAATATCGAAATTTGTTGTAGGTTTTAATGGCACACTGAGAGAAATAGATTGTACTCTTTAACATAAATATAGTATACTTTAATATATTTTATAGCTCCTATAGGGACAATCATTTTATATTACCGGTGACAATATCTGTATAGTAAATTTCTGTGAATAGTTTTTATTAACTCGTATGTTAAAGTTAGTGTACTATATTTCTATTATTAATTTGAGCATACATGTTAGGAAATGTGAAAAAAATGTCTAATAGCACTGACTATATTTGATGATAACTGTTAAATTTTTTATTGTACCCAGTATAATATAATATTTTACTATGTAGGATACATGATGCTCATACTTACTATATAGCCTTGTAGTACTTACAATATTATTTTCTATTATAATAATCTAACGTCTCTTAGCAGTTAAAATAGTAAACAGTAAACAATATTATAATGGATCATATGCGGGCACTATACAGCGATACTTACCTGTAATGAAAAATATAGTACTATACAAGGTTTTACCCAGTTCATGCATGGGGAAAGTGGAATATTACACAATAAAAACTATAATATTGATTTTATTTTTTTATTTGTCCTTAGCACCATTATTACAAAATTCCAACGTGTATTACTTTCATTAACATAACAATCACTAGTAGGTTAGATTTAGGTTAATATTCTATCAAAGCATAAAATACCCACTACGAAGTATATGCATATAATATCTATTACTTACCTTTGAATATATCAATTAACTGTGGAAACCCCCACTCGATTAAAATATTTACCACGTTTACATCCATTCTGCTCACGATGCACAGCAATCAACGAATGACAAGATACAAACATGCACCGACACGAATACGTACACCTGTATCACAGGTACATAACACGTATCAGTAATTTTGTCGCGGCAAAACAGCTTATTGGTCGATTTCTTCGGTAAAGGTCGACAATGAATAGAGAGAGGGGTGGGAAGAGCGTTACAAACATTTATTTTAGAAATTGAATATGCATCGAATACCTGTTAATATCGCAGTCAATCGCAGCGACTATCTATATAATCCACGTCATTATATAGGCTTTCAGCAATAGAGTATATTAATTGTTACATCCCTGAGATGTAGATGGTAACATCCAGATTTTGCCTCTTACTATAAGCATGATAAAATCTAGTTATTTTACTCTTAATACGCCACATATTGTCGTTTTGACAATAATTATTTTAGTAATTAACATAGAGAGATTTACGATCTAATTTCTACAATCCATTTTTCTCAGTGCAAGTAGTTTCCAAAGTAGAATCCAAAGAAGACTTCTAAAATTCTTATCTTTTAAAATAGACGGAGTCTTTCCACCTGTCGGTACTAGTCAAGAAGATCTATTATTCCGTCACAACATGGATTCACCGAGTTGCAGAAGGGACTTACAGTGTGCGAAAATTATGTACGATTTGCTGCAGGGTAGAATTGACTGTGAGTTCCTGATGTCTCGAGTGACTTTTCACATACCAAGACATGGATGCACATTTAGGCTGCTGTCAGCGAGAACCAACGTCTTGCAGCGTGCATTTTTCTAATTCACACGAAGAAAGAATTCTTTTTATCTACCTGCAGACACATTAACCGAAAAAAAGTACAATTGGCCGTTAATCTAACGACCTTTTTTTTTCCTAAGTTGCTCCATCTCCTGCCATCGCACACCGCGCCATATGTCTTCCGCGCCGTGGCATATATCGATCCAGACCAACCCTGGCACAAACAGGGTCGGAAAACAAACGGAAATTAACGTTTGGACTGGGTAGAAACGTTCCAATTTTCATTAATTTTTATTACGAGACAATATTTTTTACCTGTACCCCCCAACCTCTTAGCGTTGCCCATCTTGCCTTTAATTAATCCCAGGTTACGTCGCTAATTACATCGGAACAGCATTAAAAGCTTTTAGTGACGTCAGTTTCTGCGCTACTACTGGCATTTTTAATAAGGGAAGGGAGCCTCTTTTTTTCATGTCAGAGGAAAGGCCCCAATTGGTTCTGCGCTCTAATTAAGCGAAATGTTTGACTTTGTTTAGGGAGAGCGTGATTGGAGTTGAAATATCTTTGTTTATTTCTTATTTTACAGCCCTAATTAGGGGAAAAGTTACTGCGAAGTGAGCGGAGAAGTCCCATTTTAATTTTAAAAGAAACATTTATTCATTTAAATTCAAAGTGCAAACTCTGCGATTACTTGCGGAACATGATATCCAGTAAATACTTACAACCACTCTGTCTGAAATGGCCATTCTTATGTGGAAGACATTTTCGTACAACTCTATTATTAGCATATTTAATTAGCCCCACGTTGGGCGCCAATTAAATATGCTACGAAACTTGTAGATAAAAATAAATTTTGATTGTCATTTATTCTCTGCAGCTAGCAATATATTTTCTATTTTAGTTCGCTCTAAGGGCAAGAGCATTGTTTGAGCAATCAATCTTATAGTTCAGGTCTGAACAATATATATATAAACAAATATTGTGAATCTTGCAATGTCAAAAGGTAAATCGCGAGTGAAATAATAAAACCCAATTATAGTTTTATTAATTAAACAAGCAAACTACTTTTCCTAAGTCGAAGTACAAAAGAAGACTTTTGCTTGCATACACTACTTGCTTCCCCAGAACGTTGCAAAAGCGAATAATATGCATTAAGAGAGTTTAACTGCAGATACCACCTGTGACAATCCTTGGTCGAAACAACAGAACAACTTTGTCGTTGCGCACGTGCTTATTGTTATTATTACACCATGGGAACAGCGACTGGACAGGCGCAATAATCATCTGTCAAATTATTAACGTCAAATACATTTCGGTCGTCACACAAATTTCCAAAATTAAATCCAGTTTTCGAATCCAACCGTACCAAACGCGCTCCATCGACATGCCCGGCAAGAAGACCAAAGACATACCCGAAGGATGGAAGAAGTACAGCAACATCGGGGTCCCAGTTCCCAACACCAGATTCATACCATTCAAGACACCATTGAAAGACGAAACCTGCAAGAAGCACGGAGTCACCTTCTCCCCTAAATCTTTGCTGAGGTCTCAACCGAAATTGAAGTTGATTATAGATCTCACCAACACAGATGACGGCAGGTACTACAAAAGTGACGATTTTATGAAGCATGGCTTGAGGGTGGAAAAGATTAAATGCCCAGGAGGACCCCAGAAGGTACCCGCCAGAAGCCTATTGGAGCAATTCTACAAGATCGTAGACGGTTTTCTGGGCGATCCAGACAATGGATTGGATACCTTGATCGGTGTGCATTGCACCCATGGTTTGAATCGTACTGGGTATTTTATCTGCAAATATATGACGGAGAAGATGGGTTTGGGGGCTAGTGACGCGATCAGATCTTTCCAAACTGCTCGTGGACATCCCATAGAAAGGAAATTGTTGATTAAGGATATTTTGGGAGAACCGGTAACGGGAGATGTTGCTTGAAGATTAGTCTAAATGTATGAAAAGTCTAAAATACTGTACGAGTTGTATTTTTTTACATTAATAAACCCATCAATATTCATTTAATTTTTGCTCCATAACAAAAAAATGTTTGATAACATCTGCTTTATTATTGCAATATGTGTGTACATTTCTTTATAGTCGATGTCGTTGAATTCATAGCTCAGAAAACGACAAGTCGTATTTCTAACTGCAGCTTTTATTTACCAAATATGTTGCAACATTCCGGTTGAAATGTGTCGTGCACAGATGATGTAATAATCCCGTGAAACCTCCAAATGCCCTACGTTTTACCTCGCGAGAGCAGGCACATAAACACTGTGAATGAATATATTTTTAAGTATACTTGTGCAGCCGTTGTAAATACACGATTTTGGAGCATTGGCCGATGCCCTTCCGATCTAAGAATATAGCTGGATGTCTAAAATCAGATCTTTGTTATGCTAGTAGTGTACAAACTCTTGGGCTAAAGACGGTTTTAACCGATTTAGAATGAAAACTGTTATGTTTGTTTGTAAATAATTGTATAATGTGGGATATCAAGCGAACACGTGTTGTAGCTGTGTGAAAATTTCAACTAAAATAAACTTGCACAGCGTAGAGTTAAATACAGTGTGGACTTAAGAGTGAATTATAATGTATGCTGCCTGTGTTTCGCTGTTTTCTGGTATAAGATTACGCAAAGAATTGACAAATAACTCATTTTTCTTTTTAATATATTATATAATGAAATTATAGTTTATCGTAACATGAGTCTTTTCTCGTGTTGTCTTCGGTATTTTTTTTTTGAAACAGAGCATTCCGCACATTCAAACCAAAAAAAAAGGGCATAACACAAGCATAAAACATAACCTAAGAAAAAAAAACCATTGGTAATAAATGTACGGCTGCAGCATTTGAATGTTTTTATTTATCGTTAATGAAATGAATACCAGTTTTGGTTTTATAGAGATTTTCAGCGATCTTGTAAATTGTAATCAAGTGCGATATGTGAATCGTATTATTGTTTGAGCGCTAGAATCATTGGAAGGAGTCCCCTTGTTTATATTTGGGATTGATGAATGCTGGGAGTTTTATCCCGTTGTATATGTCTACGATTCTTGCAAATCTGGATATGAATACAGTTAAACTTATGGTAAATTTTCTTAGTAGCATTAATTGTAGACTTGTTCTGATTGTGTGTCTACGGCCTTCGTTACTTAACCCTACTCTTCTGTGAAGATTCTGAAGTTTTCTGGGTTCGGTTGTCAAACTAGCTGTTTAACAATCCGTCATTCAAATATGAGTCGTGTGTATTCTGATTACTACAAATGCAAGTGAATTGATCTTAGTACACTATAAACACATTTATGTAAATTGACAGAATGCCACATGGGTTATCTGTGGCCATAGTCGATTGAGTAAAATTAAATTCATGTAATGTAAATTTACAGAGTATTATGTAAAGTTACAGATCTTATTTTATTTTACCTATTTAGGAAATTTAATGGAGAAATAGGTGAAAACTCAAGTATATTTACATCAATTTTCCTAAACGGCCTGAGTATAATATATTTTAACTGTAAGAAACTGCGAACTAAATGTACTAGTACACATCACGTAGTAGTAACCGCTATTTCAATTTACTGCGGTTTGATATACTAATACTAATACATTACATATGATGTGAATTTAGGCATTGCAATGACTAAAATAACTACTAAAATGTGTTCACCCACGAAACAAGCGATTGCCGGCCAGGAACGGGACCCGCGGGATGAATATCGAAGCGAGTTCGGAAGGCACGTTGGGTGGCGACCACCGAATGACCGTTGGAAAAATAGGCCTCGACGGCGAACGCACGCTGTTCCTTTGTCCAACGCATGATGACAAATGTCATTTGGGGTAATAAAACTTCAAAACCCCCTCTTTCTGATGAGACCCTCCCCACCCCTTTCTGACCACGCCTCGCTCATTGGCGTCCAATTCAAATCAGCAAGTTTCCCTGCCGCACCCTGTACTAATCCAGTATAAAATTTCGAATAATATAATGATCTGCATAAAATTTTTGATACCCTGTGGAAGATCCGTAATTCCGAACTGATAAAAATTTCAAAACCCCATATAATACCAAATAATTTCTCATTTCTCGACCCTTCGTCCCATCAAATATTAATAGCATAATTTACTGCCCAATACCTCTACCCTTTATGGATGCGGACCGATATTGCCCAACTTTCACGGCAAGATATTTTATGTTCGCGTGGCCTCAAAATCTATTACAAAATTCATCGTGTCGGCAAAGGGTGCCGATAATGGAATTAGGGGTCTTGATGACTCCCTACCCCTTCATAACCCAAAAGGGAACTAACAGTTGTACGAATTTTTAACGTTCATCGGAGTTTCATAAATAGCCGAGGAGATAAAGAGGAACGTCGAAGGCATTCAGAAACAGAAAATTAAAGGAAACATTTTAACACGAACGGAAAGTTTGCAACATTTTCTCCCTATCTTTTCTGCCTTTACCGCAACACCCGCCCACGTGTAACTCAATCAAATTTATCGATTGCTCTACGGGTGGTTTTCTCTGCTGTTTCTGTTCGTTTGTTCTGGTGTAAGGCTATCCCTTTTTATTCTCTTTTATATACTGGAAGAAAGATGTGGAACAACAGCGTGTATACCTTCTCTCTCTTTTTGCTCTCTACACGAGTGCAAAATCCATTTATTACGGTCCACCAGGATAAGTGACGTTTGGTCTTTGGGTCCATCCCTTCTTATATTGAAAAAGACACCTTCGCTTGGTCATTATTAAGGTTGTTATCGAGTAGGTTTTTCTAGAAACGGATATGTAAAGGTGATAATACAGTACGTTCTAAAAAGATTTATTTTTGGGCTGCATATTCTTGACTAATCTTATTTCTTTTAAAAAGTGTAGAATGTTGGAAGGATTCTCCGATAATGTAAATCATCTTTTCGATTTCATATGGTCACAGATGCAGCGTCCTTGAGTTGCACAGTTCTGCTTCCCAGTTTCAGAGAAGAAATTAAATCATTCATATTGTTAATCCCTATGACTAATGTGTATCTTTAATAATGTAGAAGCCGTCGTTTGCTTTTCCAATATAATTTATTTTAGTAAAAAGTAACTACAGTAACACAACGTGTATAACAATATGCTTGTTGACATATTTATTCTAACGACTACACCACGCATGCGCGCGATCCCAAAACACAAGTGCCACAATGACGTTTATGTAATGCGAGTACAGGTCTGTGGCGAGTATAACTTTGAATCTCGAGCCGCGTAGCGGCGAGTGATTTAAAGTACGAGCATTACAAGTCATTGTGGCACACGTTTTTTACAGTACTTTTCTAATTTGCACATTAATCGCCCATATTACGTTCCGGCAAGAGTCCCACTAGTGCATTAATATCTCATTACAGCACAGCGTGCGGTAATATTCATTTCATGCATAAATGTGGGCTAATGCAACTAATTTAACCAGAAGAAAACCATAATAGAATTTATTTAAATTCACATGACAAACATTTTTCCACAGCAATTCTTCGATATCTCGGAAATAAACACAGATATACTAAGGGCCATAAAACACGATAACAATAACACGGGAAAACTCGATAGGAGTTTATCGAAAATCTGTTTTCTCCCTTGGAAATCCGAACAGCATACTTCTTCTCTTGTTTGTAGAGAATACCTTATATATACCCTAAGTGAATACACGATATCCCATTTCTTTTTCTACGCATCTTGCTTTGCAGTATCTCTTCTACGTTATAAGCACGTTTCAGGTGCAGGCAAGCAAGGTCGTATATTTCTCGTTGTATTCCTGAAAAGTTTGACACACTCCTTACGCGAAATCTCTCTATATTTGTCCGGTTTAAGATGCAATGCGATACCTTTAAAGGGCATTTTAAATCCTTTTGAAGAGTACCGTCGTAATTCTTTGATGAAAGAGATCCGTTGTCTCAAAGGCAATAGGGATATTTTCGTCCTTTTCGGGTGGTTTGTAAGTACAAAGTGATAAAAGAAGATTTTGTGATATTGTTTTATTAATTTTTCTTGAATCTTTTTGTGTATATTGAAAAATTAAAACACTGTTATAACTTCTGCGAATTAAAAGAAATGTGGATTTGTTTGAGCAGTTTTAAACTTTATAATTTGCGCCGATGTCTAAAAACTCTACAGCGATCCCTAGCGGACATATTTGAAATTTAAAAATATTCTCATTAAATCTCCCGTTGTCACTTTAGAAAATCTTATTCCTATCAGTAAAGCTACCTTAAACCACCTGTTTTTACCTATAAAACGTCAACAATAAAGATTTATTCCGTTTGTTTCGTTCATTTAATACAGAAAACTCATAGGGAATTTGGTATTTTCATGTTGAACAAACTAAAAATCACCAATTTAATGTCTCAACTAATTATTTCGCTTGTCTATCTTTGTAAAGATTCTAAGATTAAATGAATATTCAGCATATTGCATCATATAGGTATTATTATATTATACATGTTTTTAGTCTAAAACTACATTTAACATTCATATAAAACATATTTTAATGTGTGTAAACAAACGTGGAAGATATAAGCAAACAACTCAGCCCAATAACCGCTCGTGATAGTCTGGTTGCATACCAGTTCAGAGACTAATAAACCGCGTTTTGTTCGGCTGATGTTTTACTAATCGATTACTTACCATAGCTGAATCCTAGGCGCTGGCGTCACCTTAAACAACGTTTATATATAATACAAATCTAGGTACAGAGTAAATATTTTCTTATCCTACTAATAAGTAACGACAAACATTTACTTCTACCGATAAATATTATTCCAAGCGTTATTAGTAGACCCTAGCACAGATGTGCGAGAAAGATGTTGTTCTTGTTGAACTTCTCGGGTGATCCTGAAATGTTCACGATCGAAATAAGGACTCTAATTCTAGTCAAAGGTCTCGCAATCACCAGTCGAAAGTTCTGTAAGGTAAATTGGAGTCGGTCTAAAGTTACCAGTTCTATTGTGACTATGCTAATTACTTTTTGGTAGCTCCAGTAAACTTTATATTGAAATGAGAGTTAATTGAATATTCAAAATATATACATATGTTTGTTATTTTGTTTCATTGTCGGCATTTTGACAAGGTATCTCAGCTATCAATAAAGATCTAGCATTGCGATTTTTCTGTCGGTATCCTGTTTTGTTTTTTCTTTTTCGTGGAAACAAAAGATGTCGCAGACAGAGTTTTCTTAACTTTATTAATACATTAATACATACATATATTTCAAGATATGAAGCAACCTTTCTGCACACAGAAAAATACATTTTAGTTCAAAACAAAATATTGTTTCAACACAATTCTCTTAAAGAGAAAATAAAATCGTTTTGTTGTAAGTAAATCTTTTACTTTAAGTTTTAATTCAAGCAGTGGCGGCTCGTTACGTTTTGTTCAAGGGGGGCTACTGTAGCTTAAGTAACCCTTCTCAGTCAATAAATTATATTTTTATAGTTATTATTGTAGCATTGTAAGTGTAGAATAAAAATTGAAAAAAAAAAAATAGATTAAAATAAAATATAAATTATTGTCTAGCAAGAACCACGTAGAGGAGAGTGAAATCTTGCCTGGATAGGAAACTGGATGAGGTGATAAGTAAAAAGGTAATAAAAACGTAAAAATAAATTCTTGATAAACGTAATAATAAACCAAGAATCAACTCTAAAAACAATAACAGTTAAATTACAAAAGAAAATTGTAGATTCTTTGTTTATATTACAAGCTTTACTCAAAACTAAATATAAGGCATGAGCATGACAATGTACAAAAAGAGCTTGAGGTGCAATTGTTTTTTTTTTTTTTACTTTGTTAACCATTTAAATGCCCTGCCATAACAGATGCACCATCATATGTTTGAGCGACTAATTTTTTTTTTAAATCATATTTGTCGCTGTTATTTGATAAAAGGTTAAATAAATCTTCAGCTGTTCGACCGGATGCTACGTCAAAAAACTCCAAAAATCTTTCAATAACTTCACCGCTCTTGACATAACGTAATACGATTGATAATTGAGACTTACAGTAAATATCTGTGGTTTCATCTACTTGCCAAGAAAAAAACGGAGCTTCTTTAATTTCTGTATCTATTTCTTGTTTTAATACAAAAGAAATACAATCTATTAAATCATTTTGTATAGATTTAGATGTACCCGAAAAAATATTACTACTAACAAATTTATTAAAACTAGGTTCATATTTACTAAAGAGTTCGAGTAATTCTTTATAATTTCCACGATTAAAAGAATCCGAAGTCTCATTGTGTCCCCGAAAAGCTAAATCTTGTGATGCTTAAAATATTGTTACGTCTATTAATTTTCTTAAATTTTTGCGGTTTTCTCTAACTTCATTATTATAGGTAATAATTGCAACTTTGCGCGCGCTGTCTACAGCAGCTGCAATAATTTAAATTTGCACAACGGTGTCTTTAGACTTAGAGTGCCGTTCAATAGCGCGCGGTAGATCTTTTAAATCTGTATAACCTAATTTCGACCACGTTCGTTCAATTGAACCAGTTAACCAACCACATTTAGTGTACCATAATGAACTAAAACCACGATTTTGCCGGTTGCCGTCGTTAGATACTACAGATAAATTAGGCCGTGGTTTCTCAATGTTTTGTTTATTCGTCTCTATGTTTAAACAACTAAAAAAGAATTTCTTACCAACCAGTGGATAATATCTTGGCAAATTCTAATTTCGTTCATTTTATCCATTTTGTGTGCGTAACCTAACAAAACTCACACAACGCTTCTTAAGCTATTAGTACTGGGAGCTGGGAGTCGCATGGGCAGTTGCGTAGCAACGTTTTACGACCGATAACGCAACATGCCGATCGGGTAGGATCTCACCGCGGCGGCAAGCCTCCAACCATACGTATTCGCCGTATAAAGTGCACGTGCACTTACGGAGACACATTGCTTTCAGCCATTAATCATCGGTGCGGAGCCAAATCTGTGGCTAGTCTCCTCGCTTGCTATTATAGTGCGTACAGTAAAATTTCGCGCATTATTGGAAATTTGTTTGCATTTTTAAATTAAGTATTGAATAAATATGCTATTTATTGTATATTTTTTTGCAAAATTGCTTTATTTTAGTATATAACCGATGCTTAAACATTATTTTAATACATAATAAACGCTATTTATTTTATTAAAAATAATAGGGGAGGCTTAGCCTCCGTAGCCTCCCCAGACGAGCCGCCACTGAATTCAAGAAAACTTTTGTTCCGATAAATTTTCTTAACTAGAGAATATATTTGCTTGCGGTGCAAGTAGAGGGAGATAAATTGTCGGAGCTTAGATCTGTGAGTGCATTACCGGCTTACGTTACGGCCCTCTCCTGGATTGAGAGTTTGCTTGTGTCCCGTAGATGGAGACAATCTAAACTCTTATTTCCATCGTAGAATTAATAGTGTAAATTGAACCTATCTTTTTAAGAATTTACTTCTCTCTGGGAATTCTTATAGATTTCTGTTAATAAATAACATTTCGGCTGTCCATCGCAGAAACAGCCGATTAGTTTATTGGTCAAATTACTCTTTTATTTAAAAAAAATTGCTTAACAAATCACGTAGATCACAATAATATACACACATATAAATTATTCATATGATAACAAGTATTTTAATAAAATATTAAATCAGGGGTAACACTCCCCTCACGTCCCGAGGTGTGACTGAATAAATAAGGGTGGTCAGTCCCATCTGTCGAGGTACATTTATTATGTAATTTAATCTGCTTAAAGATTTATTTCTGAAAGTAAAAATATGTTTTATTGAACTTAATGTTAAAGAGAAATGAAAAATTGTTAGTACGGGCATTATTAAGGGAGGAGTATAGTCATATATATTCTGGTATATCAAAGGTGGATTGTCGTCTGATTTCGACAGACTTTGAATGAAATTCCCCCGCAAATAATAATAAAAAAAAAAAAAACAGCGAGACGCGACGCAATCGGCAATGATGAGTCTGAAGCTGTTCGACGGATATCAAAAGAAATATGCCGATAACTTTCTGAGTGGGAGATGAATACCTTGGCGCTAATAGTTAGCGATCAATACCCTCTTCCCAAAGACGCAGAGGAAAACAACTTTCGAATTCCGATATGTTTATTGCGTCTCCGATAAAGAAAAATTGGAATTTCAATTTAATACTTAATTTAGCATCAAAAAAGTTTAATATCATCAAAGCTATCGAAGTAGATAGTAGTAGTAGTATTTATTCAAATTACCCAAGATGTCGAACACATAAAAACATTAAAAGTATACAGTCAATCAATAAAAAGCAATAGTAATAATAATAAGTTGGTAATAAAAACTAGTAAATATAATGAAAGACATTAAACATAAACATAGTACATAGTGGGCGTGTGCACTCAAATATTCAGGCAGGTTAACGGCCTAACCGTCAAACGAATCCTGATAAAATTCATCCAACCCATAGAAACACTTTTCCGAAAGAAACGCTTTAAGCCCGAGCCGAAACTCTCGATGTGACAACGACTTCAATTCAGCAGTTAGGTGATTGTAAATTTCATTACCAGCATGTAAATAAGATCGACGGTCCATGGGCGATCTCACACAAATTAGGGTATCTTGTGTCGAAACCATGAACATCCGCATTACTTAAAAACTTTGTAAGTATTTGAATGAAAATGGGATGCTACCGCAAGAATATACAAATTGTAAACGGTTGGTATTTTTTGACGTAAGAAATAACTCCTGCACGACTCAGTAAAATGTAAGTTATTGATAATGCGTAGAGCCCGTTTCTGTAGAAGCAAAATCGGTTTTAGATTACTTTCTAAAGCCCAAATTAGTAGACCATAGGTAATCTGTGAATTAATATAAGCAAAGTAAATATTTATTAAAGTCTGGATATTACACATCTTTTTGACCAACACATAAAAGGATTTTTTCAATTTTGAAATAACAACAGTCAAGTAAAACCATTAAACAAATTAAATGTGTGTATATTTGTCTTTTATCTTCTCATTCTTCGAGTTTAAATAAATGATATGTTCCAGTTGTTTCACGCTAATGATTAAACTTTGAGAAAGAAACGTGCAGATGTAAGAAGATTGATCCTTACGTGGGACTTCTTAAATGAAAAGCTGAGGATGTTCCACTGAAAAATGCAAATATATGTTTCGTTAAGCGCGCCCTCTACATACCATTCTGGCAGTTATCACTTTTTTAATCGGTAGAGGTAAAACACTGCAACTTCTAGTATTGAATTATTTTTTTTTGTAATAGTAACGGAAGTAAATGATGGTCAAAATAAATTGAAAAACCCGGTATACTTCACGGATGATTAATAAAGAATTATTTCAATCAATAAAGTCAAAAAAAAATTATAATCTATCAGTCAAAAAGAGGAGGGAGAAATAATGAATCAGCCCTCTAATTTCCGCCATTCTTCAGTATCTAATAACACTCTGAAACGGTCAAGCACCAGTCGGTCGTCAAGGAAATAATTATCGCCACAAATATAACGGTGGTATCAACGCGTTGACATTATCATGCAATAAACGACGGAACGCATGTTGGAATCCGTAATGACGACATCTGTCGATTTCATATTGAATTAAGCGAGTATGCAATATTAACAACTTTATTCGAAGGCGTACAGCGGGTGTAAATTGAAAGAAATACTTAACGACATATGTTTAATATATCCACCCGCTTTGTGGTCGATTTTTCATTTGTTCAATTCACCTTTAGAATTCCCCGAAGAAACATGGGGAGGAAGCACCCACGGTAATTATGCAAATTAAAAGCCAACTTTGCGGAAATTGCAAGGGTTTCCAGAACTCTGAGTATTTTGCAAATAAGCCATTGACTATTCAAATAGTTATTATCGCAGTATTTTTGTGTTGTTAGTGTGGCAATTCAACTGCTGGAGTATCTGGTAGAGCGAGAATTTGTACCTAACTTCATATTCTAATGGAAATTGGATCAATAACCGCTATAATAGGTTTTATTGTACATTCTTTCTTCTCAGAAATGTTAGAATACATAGTTAATGGAATTTTCTTTCATAATAACCAAAATGAGTTCCAGATTATGGTAATGGCTGCGAAATTTCAAAATTGCTAGTATACTTGCTCCGTTTAAAGTTAAGCAGCTTAGTATCTTTATGGAAAACTATTTCAGACTATATAATATAATTTGTGGACAATGTAATCCTAATATGTTATGAAGGTTGCTATAAATACGAATTTGTATGTATGTATTATATCTCTTTAATTTGTTCTGTAATTATTTCTCGAACTGTTGGACAATAATCGCCTATTATTAGTTAGAGTTCTTTAACCTATAAAGACCTATTGGGCAAGTACAAAAAGTCTGTTAAAATGGTAGTAAGGCTACCTTAGATTATAAGTAGGGATTAGTCGCAGATTTCGCCAAGACAAAGTGTAATTTTCAACTTACAATAGTCTTCATAAGATTTCTACCAGTGGACTTGGAAACCCCATAGCAGATATTCCTGTAAAACTGCCACTCTCAAAGAGAATTGGTCTAATTTAAGAGTTAAAATTATAGATATTTTAAAATAATCCTAATTTAACCTAATCAAAATCAAGTTCTGTTGAATTATCTAAAATTCAATCTTGTACCTCCAATGCTAACTTCAGCTCAGCGGCTGGTATAGCAAATATGGTCGAGTGCATGCCTAGATTGCTTTAAATAAGATTATCAATTACGAAATTCAGATTATATAGACTGATGTAGGGACATTTTTTTATAAGTACATAGTATACTTTCATTGTGTTGTTCATCCAATGTCAATGAACAGCAATGATCGAAAGACTTCTTAATTGATTTGGGAAAATTTAAGGTGATGGATAGCTTTGATTTTTCTTTTCATTCAGTTAATTCTACAACCTGCTTGTGTGGTAAAGCTGCACTTTTGATCCCTTATTCATTTTGAACGATTTGCCTCCGAAAAATTAAGAATCTTCTGACATCCACCAAAAGATTCCCAGAAAATTTGTTGGAATATTGTTACATTATACTTAACCCATTTTAATATGTACAACAATTTTAAAATCGTTCAATTATGAACTAATATTAATTAAACATTTTTTATTGAAGGCATGCAAACCAACAAATTTTTGTTGAAAAACAATTTAAGAAAATATTTATGCGAAATCATTTTGATGGGAGGATAAGTACTGGAATGAAAATCTAAAATACTGTGCTGTGATGCAGGCGGTGATCTGATTAAGATCACGGTGCCAAGATGGAAGAGAGATGGAGGGAGTTTATGCGATCACCTCACACTCTATTGATTGTAGCCATTACAACGCCAAACGCACATGACCCGTCGTCGGTAACTAAGGATTTAATGAAAGCATCCCCACCTGCATCGCACCGCGTACAACATCCCCATTGTCAGCCCTTGTTCCGGTTAATTTATAAACAGGTAGGGGGCGCACAGTGGGAGGACAGCTTCACCGCTCCGTTTGCTCCAACAAAAGCACAATGTTACGTATACAAGTAACAATAGGGGTCGCGCGAGGAGCATTGTCCTGACGTTTATTCTATTCAGATAGACATGCTGGGGATGCCGTTTGCAGTATTTAATGCGTCAAAAGCAGTCTATAGTCCAGTTCATCTTTTGACAGATGTATTTCCGCTGTGGAAATCTTGCATATGGTCACCAAATCTAATTTTCCATATATGAGTTTTAAGATTCAGGTTTTGTTTTTTGAAATAAGAGGTTTTTTTTATGGGAGCCGTCTAATATGTAAAGTAAGAGTACCATCAAACACTGTAGGCTCTTGGTTTTTTGTATTATTTTTCCCATTTCCTTTACCCATTACATTATCCCAGAAAGTCCAGTATCCTCGTACCCTGCAGTAATCTGTACAGATCATAGGCTGGTCGGTTGAAATAATCCGCTGAGTTCATTTTTGGCTTGCCCAAAATTGCCTGTTTTTTGGGTCCAGAACCTCGCATTGTCTATTTTCTGTAAGCGTCCTGTTACTATGCGAAGATTCATACTAAGTTTTAATAGTTCTTAACTCTTCTTCTTTGATGGTCTCTTGTTAAAGGTACTTCTATGGGCTTACACGATTGTATTGTTCCAGTATTGTTTTTGTTCCTCTTGGACCCAACTCCTTACCTGCTCCTGTACTGTGGTTTTGGTCTTCCCTAGAAAAAGTTCAGAACGTATAAATAAAGCCGTTGATCATTTTCTTGTCAACTCCTTGACTTTTTCGTTTTCTTCGATTCTGGAATATCCAGGCGCCCACAGTAAAGTAACTTTATTGCAGTCTTCCAGGCTATTCACCTCTCCAATGTATTTCTAAACCAGTCTTGCTGGTATCTTTGCTATCACTCATGCCCTCAGTGTCGCCTAGGTGTCTGTCGCAATACACATCCGTTTATTTTTATAAGCCCTCTGATTGATTCTTGTTGTACCATGTAATTTTCCGTATGCTCGAAAGACATTGGCGTATTTTTCTAGTGAAATTGTAGTCATGGTATATCTCAGCTCACTGTAAATTCCAACTCCACTCCTACTAATGATTTAATTATAAATACTGATAAAACTGGATGCATTTTGTTCTAGAAGAAGAACAAATACCAAGTATACAGTATTAGCTTACAGTATGAAGTTGTCTGTTTAGTTCAGAACTCTAAACTACTCGGTATAACTATTGAAGAGAATCTCCGTTGGGGTTCTGACATTGACAATTTGACGTTATTTTCTTATGTGCGAATGTGCCATATTTCCAATAAGGATTATTATTATTATTCTCGGCTTTTGATCCGTCTATCAAACAGATCAGTTCACTGAGCATGTTTCTGTAGTTGGATTGATTTCAGTTTATTGTGGTTTGTGGCCATCCCCATGATCACTAAATGGATAGGAGGAAGGTCTTTCATTGGTCCTGTTATTCCTAAACACGCAAGCCTCGGTATCTCGCTGAGTTCAGTTATAGCAGTTTGCTGCTAGCATCTTTGTCCACCATACCAGATATGCATAAGCGATCATGAATCTGACCACCGTGATGTATGTCCAGTATGTGCATCATATTCAGTGTTAACCCTTATGTCTTAGGATGGGTGCTTCTAGCCAACATAAATGTCTTCTCCGCCCTGGTTATAATTTCTGAAGCTGTCGAATCCAAGTAAGCCTGGAGCCAAGAACGACACCAAGATAATTCACTTGTTCATACAGCTTTATTTCTTCACTTCGGTGGTTTAGTGGTGCCAGATCATCTAAGGTCTATATCTAAGTAAGGGTACTCTCACGAATCTCTTTTCCAAAGCTTAGTGATGAGTGGCATAACACAATATATAGATGGGTTCGATTTCAAAAACAGAAAGCAATGTAAAGCAATTTTATTCCTAATTAACGCACAGATAGATACAATCATGACCCTACTACACCTGACTTCATCCGCACCGTTTAACAATCCCACCCTAGTGACCATCTCAATCCAACTTACGTCCCCCCGTAACTGTTGCACGCATAAAATCGTACCGTTCGCAGCGATAACGAAACCTTTGACCGAATTATCGCAGATCAGAGGCGAGATACCTGCGAATCTGACGGTCTCGTAGTGGCTCAACCTCTCCCTGCTCTGGAAGCACATCACGGCCTCTTTGCGAATGAAATAGCTGTATTGTATCAGCGAGGCGCAATTGGACATTTCGATTACATGGGCGAGAATGGCCCTCATACGAAAGCTCTCGTAAACCACGTCGTTATCGCATTTAAACACGCTGCAATTCTCGTAGAAATCCGTTGGCTGCGTGACGTGTATTATTCCGATGTTGGTGCTTCTGACGAACGGGTTGTCTAACTTCACCAAGGCGCTACCGTGGTAGCGCTGTTCGAGCGTGGTTTGGTAGTAGACCGCTTCGGCTTTCCTGTGTTGCCCTTGTAGGCAACTCAGAGACGGATTATTCGCTACCAGGCGGATGTTGCGGAATCCCGAATTTCGCCAGACGCATCCGCGAGTTATCAGCACAAAGGAGAGACGTACGTAACATCCTACGCACTTGTGCCCTAATCTGACGTGGCACACGTTTATCAAGTATTCTGTGTGGTGGTCTCTGGTCGGTTCTGAAAATTGACTCGCTAAAATTTGGGTGCATTCCAGGATTATACAAATAAACTGTAGAATCAAATACATTATGTGATATTGAATTGACATTTGTCACTGTCAAAGATTAATTTTTGGGTTGAACCATATAGGTCTGTTTTTAAACTAACATCCAACTGGTCATCTCTGATTTTGATAAAATATTGCAAGGAAAAGAGCATGGAAAAGTAATCGATCCGTATTTGTTTTTAGCTGCGGATATTCAGTTGTAGGGGGAGTCACGGACCCCTAAAACTACACCCCTAAAACACATCTTAAACCATAACTTTCGAACTGGAAGAGATATCGAACTGCACTAGAAATGGAAACGTTCATCTTGACAATTCGGACATTTTGGATTAGTAAGGAGATCAGTGGTGCATGGTGAGGGTGGGAGGGGGCACCACGTAAATGAGAAATTCATATATTTCTGTTTTAATCCATAAACTACATTAAAAAATAAAATTACCGATTTTTGCATTTTTTTTTCCTAAAATATTCTTTTCTATCTCAAGAACGAAAAATTTGAGAGCATTCATATTTGATATTTGCGTTAGGTAGGTTTCCTTAGAAGGCGCGACAGCAAGGTTTTGGTTAAAAAGGGCCTAAGGGGGATCGCTAAAGTTTTAGCAAGAAGAAGATTGAATTTCTGTTTGGATGCATATTTTTAAATAAATTACAAACGTCTTGTAAACTCCTGCGTCTATCTCCATAACCTAGCATCATAACCATTTTAATTCTTTCACGTAACAACAACAAATTGCATAGTTGAAATATCTGAGTAAAATACGGCCTGCGGTGTATTTATTTATTAAATACCTGAACCAACATTTCCTTGTAAAAACATTTTTAAGGTTACAGGTAAGTATTAATAATCAGCAAAATTTTATCTGGTGGTGCGTTTTTAAATCCTGGCAAAGTTTCTACGTATTTTCTTACAAAAGAAATTTTTTAAACTTTCCTCTAATTGACTAGAATGTCACGAACATTACAAGAACTAATCCACCAGGGTGAAAAGAAAGTCCTATCAGAAAAGAAAACTCATCCATTATCATCACCAAACCTTCCTTTTACAGTGTTACAAATAACTAGAGCCTATCTATGCTCCCCCATAACAAATGATATGTCGAATGGGAACATTATCTTTGTCACCTTTATTCTTACTTTCTCCCTCAACGCAACGACTGCTACACCAGCCGTGGTCCACTCTGTTCCCAGTGAAAGCTACCGTACATTAATCAACGAGACGACATTAAGAGCGCTAGGGCTGGCCCCTTGCTTCGCCGGCTTTTAAAAGTAAGTTGCTACAGTCGCAAGTTGACGTCGAGTCTGTAAGAAGTGTAGGTACTGACCTGGGAGCGATTTTAGAAAACCATTTATACTGTTCTCGCAGTTCATTAAGTGCTAAATGTTGAGGTGTTTGTTTAATGGGGTTGTAAAGTTGACTGGGATGTTAAATTACGACCCTTTAGTGTTTAGCTGTAGATTCGGATGAATCGGATGTGGTGGGAAGTTAAATAGTAATGAAGCAGGTTTAAGTCGGGATGTAAAATTAAAGGATGAAAGAGGTTTTATGATCAAGGTGTGTGTAAAATCTGCAAGCAGTAAATGTGTGTTTATTCTCTTCTGGATCGAAAATATCATAGTTAAAATGTTCTATAGCATTATTTATATTGCTCTTTTTATCAATACTTAAATAATAGCATATTACACTAGCCTTGTTTAGTAATTAGAACTAGATATTCGGGCCCGTTCACCCGGCCTCTTAATTAGTCGTTTGATGACCGCTTACGCCCCAACTCAGCAGAAAGCAGAAAGGCTGCGCTCCACCTAAAAAAAAAAGTCTAAAACATTAAAACCAAAAAAAAAAAATGATGAAAGATACAAACACCACTTTTAGAAACCTATTAATGCTTCAGGAATATTTACACTTTGTTTCAAACAGGATATTTGGGTTGTTTATCAATGCACAAACCAATGACAAACCAATTTTTGAACCAAGAAATGAAAAAATTAGGGAAAATTTTAAAATTAAATATATTTCCAGCGAGTTTCCCAAAGTTAAACTGCGTTTAAAGAAAAAACAAAAAAAAAGACAATGAACAATTCAAAAATTAAGAAATTGCATATTTTTTTTTTTTCAACGAGGCGTGTAGCGTCTAGTTTTCCACAGCGTCTTTTTGCAAGTGCGAGGCAAGAATTAAGAAAAAGGAATAGGGTGTACCGACGATCCCAAACCACAGCTGTGTACGAGGGTTAACGGAGGGTGATAATCCGTCATTTAACGACTAATTAGTGGGCTGGGTGAACGGCCCCAGCTTTCTAGTCTTAAATAAAATACCACTCCTATAAATACCTTAGGAATGTTTATATTTTCGTTTCATACAGCACACTAGGGGTGTTTGTCAGTGCACAAACCAGGTAAAATTGATGACAAACCAATTTTTTGACATAATTGACATTTTAAATAATTTATATCCGAATTGATATTTCAATAATTCCTCCAACTAGGAACTTGAATAAAATAACAGTTTTAAAATCCTGTAAATGCCTCAGGAATATTTGTATTTTGTTTCATACAGAACATTAGGCTTGTTCGTCAGTGTACAAAATTGATAAATAATCTTTTTGACGTAATTAGCATTTTAACTAGTATATATTCGATTTGATACTAGTATATTGAATAATCATCCCATCTCAATATGCTAAATGAAGTACCGCCCCTATAATCCTATAAATACCTCAGGCATATTTATATTTGCCTTTCATACAGGACCTTAGGCTTATTCGTCAGTATACAACCCAGGTAAAGTTGATATAATTGTTGTTATAATGTTTATTATGTTTGCATCAGTATATTTTCTACTCCAATTATGTAAAGTGCGATTCACATTGGACATTTTCTTTGCACCAGATTGTACAAACCGTGAAAAATTGATATGAAAAAGAGAGAAGCAGTAAAAAGCTGAATATTCATCGAAAGCGGTGGTCTATTCGTTGTCCCTGCAGTGGCGGAGTTTTATTATTCAGAATTTTTTCCTACGCTGGGCTGTGACCTGGGAATCGGGGAAAAAAATATTTTTGTTTCATTCGTGGGGTATTGATTGACAGTGATTTGGAGGGAACTGGATCCTGTGTTACGCAATTAAAAAGCAAATTGGTTTTCGATCATGTTGGATTTACGTTTGCTTTTATGAAAGGGAAAAAGCCAAATGTTAGTACGCATCTACAAAAAAAAAACTTCATATGTATGGTTTTAAAAGATCTCCCATTTTTTTTTTTTTTTTTGAAGAAGCAACTCCTGTTTTAGCAGTTTCCATATTTGGAGAAAGTAGAATCGTTAAAAACATTTATCGCGTTTAAATCAAATTTTGAAATCGCTGACTCGTCCACTAAGGTACTAAAAATTTCAGAGAGTTCATTGAAAAAAAACTGAAACTTTGCTATGACGTCGGTTAAAGCGCCAACAAAAAAAAAGATATTTAGCGTATAGCACGAGACACTAAGGTTTTGGTCCACTTCTGCAGCGAACAAGATGCCATTTAAGTTTAAAATTAAGCCGGAAACTTTTTCTGACAGTTCGAACCGCGCCAAAATTGAATTAGATTCTTCCTTACACGTTAGAACCGTTTAGTAGCACGATCGAGGGAGATAGATGAACTATACAAGTGGAAAAGTTCGTAATGTGCTTTTAAAACGGCGCTTCGGTCCGAAGACGTTGCTCTCTTTGTCTGGCTGATGACGCTGGGAGCTAATTGAAATGCGTTTACTTCGTTGTCAGTTTGCTTAATACCAACTAGAAAGTAGACAAATGACATGAATTTATTATGTAATAGGGGACGGAGATTGGAAAGTTAAGAGTTGAAAAATAAGTGTAATCTTCTTAAATTTTAGATTTTAATCGATCTGTCGAATGAAGTACTTTTTTTTTTTTATATAAAACACGAAAAAAAGCGAGCACTTTATGCTCTCGATTCAGTTCAACCTGCGTTTGACATGTCCTAGTGGCAAGATATAATCTCACTACCACACGCGAATCATGCGATTTAATTGACGTAAAGTGTATTGGTATTACTGAAGTATGAATACTGACAATTCGTCTCTGTAATTAACTGGTATGACAGAATCTGATATTCCATTGAATGCGCTCGGCAATTTAAAACCAAATTTCGATCGAGTCGGCATTAATATTTATATACTATGTAGAGCAGAAACCATTGGCGTGCTATTGCAATTGCGTATCTGTAACGTACAAATACGCAATACTAAGTCCATTGTTGTGTAGGTATATTGAAAAGGACAATAGAAAGAACCATTAATATTTGAATACTGAAGGGAATACAAACATAACCTACATAGAATTGATTGCCATTCGAATAATTATTCTTTCTATATGTATGTTTTATTATTATCTATGAATATGAAATTTATTGGTTAAAAGTGTATCTTTAAATGATTAAAATTTATTGTGTGGAGGGGAGAGAAATTTAAAAAGATTTCGAACCACGGTTTTTTATGGTTAATTAAAGTTTAATTCTTCAAAGAATTGAAATAATTTATTTTATGTGGAGAAAAAGTTACTTTTCCTCCAAATAAAATAAGCTATTTTTTTTCTTGAAACGTTGGTAAATTTATTCAAGAACATCTACAATATGATCAATTAAATTTACCGTAGAAGGCCATGAAATTTTTCTTCTTTAAACTTAAGTTTAAAAACGTTGAAGTATTAGTTTGATGACCGCTTACACCCCAACTCGGCAGAGAGCAGAAAGTAAGGCCATGGCATCTTTCTTCTTTAAACTTAAGTTGGCAGTATAAGTTTAAAAACGTTCAAGTATTAGTCGTTTGATGACCGCTTACGCCCCAACTCAGCAGAGAGCAGAAAGTAAGCCCATGGAATTTTTCTTCTTTAAACTTAGGTTGGCAGTATAAGTTTAAAAACGTTCAAGTATTAGTCGTTTGATGACCGCTTACGCCCCAACTCGGCAGAGAGCAGAAAGTAAGGCCATGGAATTTTTCTTCTTTAAACTTAGGTTGGCAGTATAAGTTTAAAAACGTTCAAGTATTAGTCGTTTGATGACCGCTTACGCCCCAACTCGGCAGAGAGCAGAAAGTCTGCGCTCCACCTGGAACGCACCACTTACGCCCCAATTCATTCATTCATAACGTTAGGGTGGACAACTTTAGTCCATCGTCATGTAATTGATTTAAAAATGGTTGTAATAAATTATTACGATATCGCTCCGCATTTAAGGTATTATTAAAGAATATTGGACCAATAATTCGTCTACGAGAAACAGCAAACCCTATTTTTTGGAGAATGCAAGGGTGTTTCAAGAATTTCATGTGGATTTTGACTAGATCGCATCGATCAAGCAAAATGTCCGATTTATTGACGTTTGAAGAAAAAATATTGTTTAGCTTTTAAGGAATCGTTTCTATCGGTGCGAATAAAAGATTGAGCTCGCGAAAATGTAGATTTTGCGTTGTAAACGGTGCATACAGATCGTTTTCAAAATCGCTGTAAGTGGGTGTCGCATGTTGATTCTGAAGATACTCTTACTTCTGGGATAGAAAAGTAAATATGTAATATACTCCCTTGGAGGAACAGATTGATAATTAGGGATGTGGTTTGCAGAAAATGTTGGTATTATTATTTATCTTCGTGCAAGTTTAAAACAACATCTCTCATCTTGTGAATGCACTCAGTTGCTCAGTGAGAAAACGAGTATGATTACACGAGTATACATGATGCTGACTTACAGCGATTTTGGAAACAATACAATATTCTATTCAATTCTCTAAAAACTTAATATCAACTTTCTTTGACATTCAAGGCTAATTCTAAAACAAACAGTACAGTCTCGAACGCAGCACAAATTCTAACCTAATAAAAGTGTTTTATCCTTTAAAATTACCTAAAATAACACGTTTAAAAGGGCAAACAAGATTAAGCAACCTCATATCTACCTGATAATAACCTTAAACGTTCCCGAAAAGATCCGTGAACATTATTACTGTACTAAACTAAATATATACTTCGGAATAGCGACAGAACACCGTTCGCCAGTTCGTGCGTAAAGACCGAATTGCCGTATTAACTCGGTAATGGAAGATAATAACGTTACACGCTGTATAGCAATTTAACATCCTGTTCGGGAGAGAGCTATTAGTATCCCATTACCGGGGTGTTCAATTTATTTCTTCCGCTAGCCATTTACGGGGGTATGTTCGTCATGTTCCAAGTTAACAGCCTGGAGAGGAACATGCGCTATCGGTAGCTTGCATTATACGCGCAGGGAATTTGTGAGAATTTAACTTCTTTTCTATTACGAGTGTACAATATCAGCTGATTTAATTGACAGCTGGGACAGCTCGGATCCCTTACGTCACCATTTTTATGTATAGATTTCTAAAAATGACATCTACAATGGGGGTGTGTTCATTTGAAAACTTTCCATCCTAATTTTATGAAAAATTTCCTGCAACATTGATGGAGACAACTTTTGATGCAAAAATTGATTCAGCATTATTAAGATTATTACAAACGTTTCCAAATATACAGGGTGAATCACAATATATGCGACAAACTTTAAGAGCTGATTCCTGAGGTTCTTTTGATCATTAAAGTTCATATGAGTATACGTCCAAAACGGTTTGGTTTAAAAGTTATTGAATGTTTAATAATAAATTATGAACTATGACTAACACGATATAATATCACAGTTGGTTCTTCAAAATCAATTGTGTTGAGAGGGAATTGTTTGTCATTTCAATATTTGACAGTAGTTGTCAGAGTATTCATACAGTTTATTGTCAGTTTCTGTTTTCTAAAATGAATTACACGAATGCTGAGATGGGTGATATGCATTTTGTTTACGGTTTTGCCAATGGAAATTCGCGTGCTGCTAGACGTCTTTATGAAGAACGATACCCGAACCGTATCATACCGCATCATTCAATATTTGCCCCTTTGCCCGTCTTCACCAACGTCGTAGTGAAATGGGAAGTTTTAAAAAACAGACGACTGATAACGGGTATCCATTTACAGTGAAAACTCCACAAGTTGAAGAAATGGTACTAAATGAAATTGAGGAACATCCTACTGCAAGCACCAGAAAAATTGCGTTTGCTTTAAACATTAGTCAGACCACAGTTTGGAGAATATTGAAAGATCAACTGTTTTATCCATATCACACTCAACGGGTGTAGGCACTTTTGCTAGCAGATTTTCCGCAAAGAGTGGCTTTTTGTCAATGGGTGTAACACAAAATCGCACAAATTCCTGACTATTTGGCTCAAATATTCTTCACCGACGAAGCTACTTTCTCTAGAAACGCGATTATTAATTTTCATAATAATCACATGTGGGCCGAAGAAAATCCGCACGAAATAGTGAATGCCCGTGTCAACATCAATTCTCTGTCAATGTGTGGGCCGGAATTGTTGGAGATCACTTGATAGGTCCACATTTTTTACCGATGTGGTTAAATAGCGAGGTATACCGCAATTTTCTTGAAGAGGAGCTACCACTACTGCTGCAAGAAGTTCCCTTACAATTAAGATTACAAATGTATTTTATGCATGACGATGGTCCAGCGCATTTTAGTTTAGTCGCTCGCGAGTTTTTGAACAATACGTATCCAAATCGGTGGATAGGACGGGGAGGTCCACAACCGTGGCCTCCTCGGTCTCCAGACTTAAATAGTTTGGACTTTTTTCTCTGGGATCACCTTAAATCTTTAGTTTATACGACTTATATTAAATAGTTATATGTACGTATCTAACATAGATTATCTTGTTTCTTTGACGTCAGTATACCCTTCCAAAATGGATGAACCTTTCTATATGTACAGTGCACCTAAGCAGCGCTTCATACCGAGGTAGGTTGGGGTAGTTTCAGGGTCGTTTCATTAATCAGAGTACCACCCGCTCTAATTATAATCTAGTGGATAGAAGCGCGCAGCGCCGAACAAATATTTGCCGTCCGTTTTTACACAGTTATCTATCTCTACAACTCAGTACATACATGTATAAAGTGTGACCCAGCTGTACTTACGTAGCTTGTTAGCCGATGTTCCAAATTACCAGTTCCTAATCCAATTCATGCTTCCTGAAAGCGGAATGCTTTTAAACCACCCAAAATACTTACGACGTAATCTGAGCGCGCCAGGCGAATCTCCCAGATCTTTGATAAGTTTGTAATTTTGTCGTATATAGGGATATAGAGGTTAAGTCATTCTTACCTGACACGCTGAGAGTCGTAAAACTCCACGTAAAGATACATAATATAAAGTTTACAATGTCGCTTTATGACTTAGTGTTGTGGCGTCTGCTTCATATAACATCCTTTATAAAATCGTTTTTTTTTTTGCTTTGCAGAATGGTCCTATATTGTATTTAATCTTGGAAGGCAAGTTTAAACGCACTATCTACATATAATGCAATTGGACGAGTTTCGGGCATGGTTTCTTAGAGTTCCCGCAAATCCTTATTTGGCAAATCCGATATAACCGAGTCAGGAATTGTCTTGTTTGTTATTTGTTTTTTATGCTGGGCCCACCACTGACGTATTGTCCTATTCCTGCATTGAAGATTCTCTAAACTCGAAGTAGTTCCAACCTCTGGTTGGTAGCGATCTTTTAAATGCCAAACATCGTTTTGTCATGAGGCCTATGGTTTTGCTTCCTTTCTTAGAAGAAGCCATGGTCTCACATCTTCGATTTCAGTTGCAAAATTAATTTCATCTCAACAATAAATTAATCATTGGAACACTAATTGGGAGCTGAAATGATTGTTGTGGAGTTGGAATTAGTATTTGGAGTATATCAGAGCAGTGTTTCGTACTTGAAGTGAGCGATTTTTTCATCTTTTAAATCTATAACTGGCGTCAAAAGCGTAAATGGAGTGTTAGGTTATATTATCGTATGATAACAAGTGTAACTAGTGGATTTTATATATAAGTTGGCATTATTTGATATACTTGATTTTATGACGGGAATTTAGCGGGAGATTTGACTTCTATATATGATATTAAAACGAGATACATGAGTTATTAGTTCGAATTAAGATTCTAGAAATCTTATTTTTGTACAATTTAAATAGTAAAGAACTTACTTACCCTGAGGGAATCTTTAGAAGATTCATTTCTTTGTTCATCACAGTTATTTAACTCGAAATAAATAAATTTCATTACAATAATGTCTTGTTTATTCACTGTAGCATAAGTACATCACTAACGAATAACTAGTACAGTCACAATTAAGATATTTAAGTGTATATCAGGTATATAAAGATAATAAACGGTGGTTCAGTGGTGAGACGTGACCTCTCCAAGTCTCGAGGTTGACACTGAAGATAATAAGTACCCAAAACATGGTGGAGGGGTAAATTTCGTGTACCTGTCTACTGTAGTGTCATCTTACAAATGGGGCGTAGCATATCTGTGGAGTAAATGATATTTAATAGATGACGCTGACTGTATGAAATGAGAATAAAACAGTGTTGAATTAATTTAAGAATTTAATAAAAATTATAAAGAATTTTCTACAAGTTTTGTAGCAATATATATATATATATAGTAACCAATAAGGGATTATATTGCCTACCTAGGAAAAGTGCAAATAAATATGCACATAAAATCATATGAAGGCGTAACTTAAATTCCCCTTAAGTACTCGATGGAAGAACACATTTTGGCAGTTTAAAATTGATATTTCGTTATATATTAGAGATGACGTCACATATTACGCTGCGCTAGGGAATATCGAAATATCCAAACGCAGCTGGCCACCAATGGAACGTCAGAGTAAAACAGATGAATTGTCTTGAAATATTTATTTTAAGGCACATCCCAGAGGCAATGTTTACTCTCCTTTTGTCACTGTCTCTAGGAGTTACACTTTATTATTTATGATCGAGCTTTCTAGCGCGCACCGTCTTCCTGTGAAAGAACAGGCAAGAGGCTGTTCCTAGCGACGACTTTGACTGACGCCTCATGCGTTAAATATTATTATTCTTTGTGCTCTTTGTTTTTCTCTTTGCACATAAGTTACGGGGATTTATATTCAATTTTTGCTTAGCACTGAACTGAATCAATGTTAATAAGTTGTCTGTATTGTGCCACATTTATATTTGTAAGTAAAACACAGATAATAATCACAGGTGTCGCAGAAAAAAACTTGCTTGTTCAAGAACCATATTTGCTAATTTTGGCCAGGAATTTGTCAAGTTTATCACTCTTTTCACCACGTTCAAAATTTTGTTAGTTTTTGTTAAGATTTTTTTACGTTAATGAGCGCATTTTAAGATGTTTAATCACCCCTTGAAAATCACAAGACTGTAAACACCCTGTAGAAACAATTATGAAAAGCGTTCACTTCTTATATACAAGGTTACTTGATTTAAAAGTACGATTAAATCATTATTCTCAGCATATGAATATGTATATACCCTCTTTGATCGTTAACTTTTACTTTTTCCTGTAAATAAATGATGTAATTATGTGGAAATAAGGGTAAAAATCAAAAACACCCTTTCTAATTTTGAACAGAATGAAAAATTCGGAGCGCTCTGAGCTATGAACAGGCTCAGAACAACATTCAAAAGATCCAGAACACCAACAGGCGCAGAGATGAAAACACAAAGCAGTCTAGATGTACCCAAACAAGTTCGATCGGCCTCCTTCGACGAGATCCAACTAGAGAACAAGAGGATGCAAACGGCGAGTAGGACGCAAGATGCCAACGGACTCCTCAACGTACCGCAATTCCCTGGACAGCGGTCCAAGAGTGTAGATTCGGGCGGCGGGGGTGAGGAATCCAGCAATTTCTTAGAGGTTCCCAAGAGGTTCCAACGTAGAAAATCCTCCGGGGCTCGTCCGTATTGCGTTCACTGCTTACGCTTGGAGGAATTCAATAAATTACATCCAGCAGAAGATATACCACCAGAACCTCCCGATGGTGCAAGCCTCAGCGCTTTAAGCATAAGCGATACGTCTTCGAGCGAGTTGGAGGTCGACGAAGAGATATTTCCAGAATGTTCCATAACCGTCACTTTATCGCCAACCATACCGTCACCTCCAATTCAATCGCCACCGCCCATACCATCATCTCCGACCATCGAGTGCTTTCCAGCAGATGACGCTCCATTACCACCCTCATCGGCAACGGCAGAAAGGCGAAAATCCATCCATCGCCAGGAAGCGTTCTTCGCGGAACCCACAGGAACTTCCCTGGAAAACATGTCTGACGTACCCTCTGAAGCGGCTTCGGATGGGACGTCTGAGGGTGCCCTATCAGAAGGGGAGCACGTGACCATTCCCGGTTTGGTCGTCCAGGATATCTACCTACAAGTACCCGATTTAAAACGCGATAGGGCAGCTTCTGTGGATTCGTGCTTTTCTAAGGTGTCCCAGGGCAAGACTGAGGAACTGCAACATTCCGGGGTTAGTCTGGAGGTTCCGGTGGGACCAAATGTTGCATTGAGATCGAGATCCGTCGATATAGTGCTGCCTACTGATGAGCAAGCGAGGTATAAGGCGCTGGCGATGGCAGCGCCACCTGGGACGACGCAGCAAGCTTCGAAAGGGTATGTCATTTCTAAATGTCGAATGTCAATTAATATACAATAGTAAACATATATATATATATTATATGTTGAATTGTTATGTAATAACTCTCAAATAAATTTATATTTAGTGTTTGAGATAAGAACCACAAATATTATTAGTCCTATTAAATGTTATTATATCAAATTTCCATAAAAAGTATATTGACATAGTGATCTGTCAAAATAACAGGTGACACCTTTCAAATAAATGTTATTTACTTTGTGTTTGAAATAAGAACCACAAATCTATTAGTCTTATTAAATATTATTAAATCAAATTTCTGCAAAAAGTGTATTAATATAGTGATCTGTCAAATTGATAGATGACTGCTCTCAAATAAATGTCACTGATGTTGTGTTTGAAATACGAATCACAAATTTATTAGTCCTATTAAATAATATTATATCAAATTTCCACAAAATGTGTATTAATCTAGTGATCTGTCAAAATGGCATGTGACAGCTGTCAAATAAATGTCACTTATTTTGTATTCGAAGCAAGAATCACATTAAATAATAATAAATTTATTAAATATTACTGATTTGATATATCAAATTTTTAAGAAATATATTAATATAGTGATCTGTCAAAGTGGCAGGTGACAGCTCTTAATAGGTATAATTTCATTTGAAAGAAAGTAATTCAAAATAATTAATTCCTAACCAAATAAATCTATAAAAATTGTAAAAAAATTGTATATTGTCAAAGTGGCAGAAACCAGTTTTTAAGTAAACGTCATTTGAATGTTTAAAAAAGTAATATAGAATTTTGAATTAAAGCAAATATATCAACTTTTAAATAAAATTTGTTGATTAAGTGTGTCAATAACTATATTTTTTTAAAGAGGAATGAGATATGAGATTCTATTTAAGCTGTCAAAGTAACAGATGGCAAATTCTAAAGAAACAATGTAAGTTTTTAGAAAAATTAGTACAAAACTATTAGTCGCATGGGAATATATCATATTTCTATATAAAATAATATATAAGAAAGTTGAGCTGTCAAAGTGACAGACAGTTTGAATAAAATGTTATTTCATCGAGCTGGGTTTTTAAATTTTTAAAAACAGGAATGAAAAAATATTGATTCATTATATATGTATATTACATATAAAATATAAAAAAATACGCATTCAAAATTTCATAGTTAAAATGACAACTGACAGTTCTGATATAAATGTCGTTTCCACAAGAAAGAAAGTCTTGCATATTCGCGTACATAAAAAATTATATTATCCTTGCTTATTTGATGAATAAAGGTATTTTATTCACCAAGTAAGAAAAAGGAATAATAAAATAAAAGAAAAAGTTCTTATTGCGTTGCTATTTATAACTCAAAACAAAAGCCGTTACTAAGCATGTAATTTTCTTTTTACGTGTGTCGTAGAACAAAGGATTTCTTTGTACGGTAGGAGTTACCTCTTTCCCGGTGAAATAGGCACTTATATAATCTGATACCACGTTTTGCACGTAGTTTTTTGTTTCAAATATCCAGCGATAAAACAAAAAAATTAATCTGTAAATTGAGAATGTCTCGATAGAGACACATAAGTTTCTTTGTTCGATGATAATATTATTGGCGTACATTCGTAAAAAAAACTATTTAAAAAAGAAATAAATATTGGAATTCACTTATGCAAATAGAAATGTTGGTAGAAATTTTAAGTTGCTATATACACTACTGTCGACGAAAGTTTGACCAAGTAACGAATATTTAAAAACCCAAAAAAATTAAATTATTACTTTAAATGATAAAAAAAACTATTACAATTTATGGATAAGACATGTCTAATAGACAGATTAAGATGCGGTTTCATGTTCCGGGTCATAAGATACTTAATTAAATTTCCTGTGCCTAATACTTTGTTTATGTAAGTCGCAGATGTGTTTTAGACGAATACATATTAAGATTATCATCGTTAAACGCAATAAAACTTATTAGATTAAAGTATTTGTAAAATTTTCACTCCTTAGCCAAACATCCGTGGGTAGTAGTGTATATTAGTAATTTCCTTGATACTACAAAATACTTCACCAACAACGCATATATGTCATAATAATTATGGGAACATGTCAAATATCATATTTCGTGAATCATGTCAGATTTTCATCTAGTAAATGGTTTTTTAAAGTTAATTTGTGTTGTCTAATTGTGTTAAGATGCTAAAAGTGCGTTACGAATATAATAGCAAAGAGATAACTAGTTGATAATGTTGTCCAATTGCTTAAATAGATACATCGAAGGAATTTGCTGCTTAAAACGGTAAGATTTTATGTATTATATTGATAACATTTTTGAATCGTTATTTATCTGGCAAAAATATATGGATTTCTTTTTATTCAAAAACGTCGTTAAAGTTTCCATTATACCTTTCAGATTCTGTAATATCTGTATGTTCACTATCTGAAACATTATTATAACGACCTGGTATCGGAAGAGAACAGCGAAAAGCATTGTGCTCGAGTTTTGCGAATGCAGACTCGCTATATAATATCCATATTTCTGATGTGATCTCATTTGTATTCTGATATGCATATCTATTGTATATTTTTCGCTTTATTATGCAGAAATTTCCCCTTTAGCTTTGAAGCTTTATAAAATGGGAGCACATTTGGGAAATTGTATGTTATTACTGGAAAAATGATATCTACATATTTTATATACATGGAATTCTGTACATATATCAAATAAATCCGAATATATGGCTGGACTTGAGTAAGATAAATCTTTTTTTCAAGCGGAAAGTAGCTTATATATAACGTTTATCTGATTATAAAAATTATATATAAAGGAAAAAGAAATTTCAAAGCGAATAATTAATGAAGAAACGAGAAAGAAGAAATAAATTAACTGTTTGCCAGGTTCCTTTTCAAAAGAACCTTTGTAGGACTGCGCTTTCAGATTTAAAATCCTTCAAAGCACGAAAGCTTCACACCCAGGCAATAACGAGACTGTATCCCACGCGCAGAATATTTTTTTTTTTATTAATATTAAAGGACGAAACAAATCTTCGGGATCTGGAACGTCTAAGAAGTAAAATCGAAGAGTCTTGACGTAATGTTTCTTAAAATAGATTGCTCACTTCGGTTCTTTTGAGATTTTCGCGACAAATTTACACCTTACCGCGCTAACTTTAGACTTTATTATTCTTGAGGTAAAACGGCCGCAGAATGCGGCAAGATAATAAACAGCTGGTGTTCGAATTGTAATCCTCAAGCGCCAGTAATCCAATGTGGCACGTTGAAAGATATATGGGATTTGATTCATTCATCGGAACGCGATAGTCCTAAATGGAACAGACAGAGTCGAAATTCGCGCCTGATCTTACCTATTAAATATAGCGAATTCTTGGAGAAACATCAACAAATATATATACAGGCTTATTACAAAAACACACCACAATAAAAAAAAAACTTGAATGCTCTCTTTGCATTCTGGTGTTTCCGTCTTCTCAGTATAAATCTTGTATATCTTTCACCACTTTTTTTATTTCGTACTATACAATAATAACCCTGTATATACAGGAAATATAATCTGTGATTTTAATTCATTTATTTAAAGAAACCATAATTCAATCTTGACAAAAAGTATTTTTTTTATAATTGTGCGGTAAATTATATAAAATTCGGAAACCTATCTATTGTCATATTTGGTAAAGCTAAATTTACCTAAAAAAAAAAAATGGGTTGTTGGCATCTGAGTCTTGATTTAAGGAATCCCAGTTTCTGTATTCGATCATACGCCACATTTTCTTCGATAATAATTACAACTTTGTTTACAAGAGCAATAATAGTAGTTTGATGGTATAAAGAAATTTTTATCAATTCTCGAAAAATATCGAGTTTTTCTTTCTTTCCATCTGTTCTATTACGTGCCAACGTCTCCGATATTTTTTTTGATGAACACCCTGTGTATATAAAAACAAATCTGCTATACTTGAATCGCCGAACAGATGCAGTAGCAACGTCGCATTGACGTCAAGATTGAAAAATCCGATTCACAATATATAAATTTTACAAGCTGTTAGTTTCTTACATTTGTAGTGAACACCTAACCTTTAATATATTGTAAGAGATTTTTCGAAAATACAGAGCCCGGCTGCCAGATTTTGTGATTTTGAAAGAGCGCCATGCGTAGTGGAGTTGACCCAGATTCATGTTTTTAGAATTGATTAGTTACAATATGGTTACAATGTAGTGTCCTTGAATATCTGACAAGTCAGTTCACAGAATCTTACACTTGGACCAGTATTTCCACCAATATAAAATTATAATTATTTAAGAAATGCGAAATAGATCCGTCTTCACAACAGTTCTCGGTTTCACAGGATTGATGTAAAATTGCTGAGAGACGATCTTGTTTTGATCATGAATGACGAAGCCCACTTTCATTTACCGGGAACGGTAAACAAACAGAATTTATACTGGGTATCCGATAACCCACAAGAACTTCATCAGCGACCGTTGCGTTCCGAGAAAGTAACAGTGTGGTATAGCGTATCTTCAACCTGCATTATTGGACCTTATCTTTTGCGAGAACGGACGAACAATGACTGTTACCACAGATCGCTATATCTGGCCATGTTGCGTGATTATTTCCTACCAGAGTTATTATTTAGTCGGAATGTAGCCCATTTTAATTTCTATCTCAATTTATTTCTACTTTACCATACATAATAATTAAATAAATAAATTGTAGAATAAAGTACATGCTTATTAAAAATTTTGACGGTTAAAGCAAAAAAAATATATTAATAAAATGAAATATAATAATTTATTCTTAATAACGTATCGCACTAACCACAAAGCAAGCAAATATTGATATAATTTACTGTATATTACATTATCATATACCATATACTTTCTTCGCCAAGTAATAATTTCGTCCTTGTCCTTTAAAATGCTATTTCGACTCCTTTTTTGATAACTGCAAATTCAACATTTTTGCGAAAACGCAATATGCAAAATAAATATCTTTATTTTAATTTACCGAAAGTTCAATTCTTTCAATAACAACCTGAGGGAAGTCATTTTAATATTAGGAAGAGCTGCACTTTCATTTATTACCGCAAGGACTTTCTTGACAGTTGGGTATGCGTTTTTAAAAAAGAAAGAATGTACGATTGATTCTGCGGATGGTATTTTTCATCACTTCGTCTACATTATCTAACACAGGCTTGTTTCGTTGGTATTTTTTCGGTGGCTGTAATTTGTGTTGGGTTTCATACTCTTTCAAAATATTGTACACACTACGTTCTCCAATACCTGTCAAAAGAGGCACCATCAATCCATCAACGTTCATTTCTTTTTCTCATTTTAACAAGCATTTTTAGTATTAGAATATGGAAGTTGTCAACCTGGGTAATTGAACAAATGTTCCATGCTGGCATTCAGCAGGTAAAGTCTATAACATTTCGTTACCGGGTGAACAGATTTTATGTGCATACCTGCTGCCTTCGCTGTCATTTCAACATTGGTTACTTTTGAACTGCTTGGCAGCTCCCGACAGGTCTTAAATATATTAAAAACCCTCTCTTTATCTTCCACTGAAAAATGTTGTGAAACTTCTTGGGAGGTGAATTTTCGATATTGACAAATGGAAGGTACCACGAAAAAAAAAAATGATTTCTCTAAATATAACCTAAAACACCGAACATTTTATACACACATTTTAACATTACTTCCTCAGCTTACTTACGTGTTTAACAAACACAATGTCCTATAGAGCCTTTATAAAGACTGATTTATAAAATACAGCAACACTAATAATGTTAAAGATAATAAAATAAGATAGCAAGTACAATAACCAAAACACAAGTTGACAGACACTAAATGACATATCAAATGCTTTAATTATTTGGAATTGTCCTAACGTAAGCGTACCAGTCGATCGACCAATGATAAATGTTATTTTGAATCTGGCCAGTTGATGACTGTATCTGTTCGCCGCGTCAATTATAAATTTCATTATAGTTTATACGTATTGCTTTTTAAAGTTTTTGGTACTGCAGTTTGTGCGATAATACCGGTAGATACCGGCCGCTTCCTTGCGAATGCGGCCAACGCTCGTGATTAACCTTGGGTAAAATTCCCGGAAGAGGAATATTTTCATAAAATCCGCGGTAGCGAATTTTTCATTTCATTTTAATAATATGACGGTTCTCCCGTCTCGCGTAACTAATTATCTTAATTAAAGGATGCCGCCACCCCGCCCGCCAGTGACAAAAGCGCGCGTGTCCCCCCGTGCATCTTAAGTGGGCGAAAATTAACGATTCGAGTACGGCCCACCGTTCGGTAAAAAAGTACGGGACGGACCGCCACAGTCGGCGAGAATCGGCTTCCGCGACCGCCACGTGCCTTCCTCGCCGTCTGTCGCCCCCACGGTGACTCAGCGCCAGCCGGCTCGGGGAAGGTTTTAATTAAGAATGCGGTCAATAAATTTGTCCTAGTGAGTGCCGGAACGCCTTCGATCGTTGTGGAACGTGATTTCCGCGCGTCGACGAGCGCTAGAACTGTTAAATTGTTTTAATTTAATTCCCCCACCCTCTCTCCCATTTACTATCCCCTCCAGACACCCCACCCCCTCGGATTTTCTCGGAAGCACCCGGAAATTTTCGCGGGACAGACACGGTGGTTTAGGATAATATGTCGTTTACTCCTTGCAAGGTGGATATTACTTAAAAAACGGTTCAATTTAATAATACCACGTCAGATATTGCAGTTTGTGCGCTAATAAGGGTATATAGCGGGTATGCGTTGAAAGAGACGGTCATTGTACGCGATAATTCCCCGTTAATATTCAACTATTATGCAAATGTCTGTTATATAAAAATGACGTTCAGCAAATTTAATCACAACATAGCAACGAACATTTTAATTGAAAATAAACAAAACTATTCGAATTTAAATCAATTTTTTTTTAAGTCTTTGCTATCCCGAGCCCCCAACGAGTTCTATGCATTTTTCGTAAAAGTTAAATCGACAGACACGAAAAACTATGAAGTTTTGGCTGCGTCATTCTGTTATCATTGAATACAAATTTTTTTAATCTTTTAATCCTAAACTGACTTGAACTTTCGATTTTTTTTAACAAATAATTAATTTTTTTATAAACTATTTGACTAACCATTAGTAATAATAGGCATCTATAAGTCGATTGCGAGCGCACTGTGTATTTAATTTTACAAAAATGTTTAATAAAATCAAAGCTAAATTGTCGCGTCATTTCTTAGATATAGTAAACAGTGTTAAACAATTAAATTTATACAACATATATAATGGACGACATCTTTATGTTTTTCCTCCCACGTAATTCAAGTAAAACTATAGTCTTACAACTTATTATTCACTGCTCACTATATTCATGGCGAATGAAACTTTTTAACCACATGTTAGGCTATAATAAAATACACGGAAGTTTGGCGCGGCACCAACAAACGTTTCGGTATAAAAACAATTGAGAACGATGAGGAATAACAAATAAAACATGTTCCAGCGATGCAAGGAGGCTAATAAAGAACCGTAGGATGTGTGCCAATATTGCTTAGGTACCTATTTTTAGAATATCATGAGTGGCACGCAGGGATATTAAATATGTTTGTATGTACTTTTTATGCCCATAGTTGATACTTCTTTAAGGTGCGTAATAAAAAAAAAAAAACAGCCTGTTGTTAATCTTCCATTATAGAACCTCTGCTAAGTTAGCTGCACATTTACAAGATTTGAAAAAAAAAATGATTAGAATTCAAGTTGCCCCCAGAAGAGTTCTAGAGATTTCAATCGGTTTTATACATAGTTCTGGCGTTTGAAGTAGTCCAAAACCTATTTAAAAAACTGGGGGGGTCGTTTCTCAACACAAGACAAAGGATTAAAAAGTTTTTAATCCTTTGTCTTGTTCTCTAAAGAATATTGTTAGGCAATTGACAGGGACACAGCAGGTAGAGTTATTTGAGGCGGCTCGTTTCAATTCACATACCCTGTATAATGTCAGCATATTCCGATGTTCAGTTTTATAAAGGGCAATTCATTGCATAACAGACGATTGTACAATATACATAGACATCTTACAGCAACCTTGGAATAAACAACACCATTTACTATGTATTGAAATTATGTTTAAGAATTGGATATAGGCTGAAATGAAGTACCTTTTTCTTTGAATGTATAATGAAATTTGATTTGGCAATACGTTCTCAAAGCTCTGTCAAATTACTTTCAATTTATCCTCACTCCCTTGTGATAGTTGTGATATTACACTACTGACTGTGAGTATACGGCCTGTAAAGCAAACGTCATTTGTGACTGCTAAGTGTGCGATGTTCCCTGATAGATCGTATTGCTACACAGCCATATGTATGCATCGTTATGACGATTCCAGTGTAAATATTTCCCGTTATACACACACACATATACACATCTACACGTTATTTGTGGGCCGTGGTCGGGTTCCGCACGTTGTTACAATTCAGTATGGTTAACTTACTGTTAGAGCGAACGTATTCGCCAGTTGTTATAGAACTTCACCGTTTCCCAGTCGCGCTTGGTCGTGTATCTGTGCCTCGTTCCGATTAACATTACTGTAGATTCGCTTAAAAAGGTGTGCCCTACGCTTTTTCCTTTGACGTTATTAAAACGTGCTCGTTGGGATGTTTTTAATTCGTTTAGGATAACGATTTTAAATATTAGCGGGGACAATTTTGATGTAAAATTGTTTTTTACGTTATATGAATGGGCGGTTGAATGTCGAAGTAAAAAAAAAAAACCTATTTACAAAATTACGTTTGCATAGATATAAAAGAAATAATTGATTTTACAAAAATAAATTTTATGGACTATAATAAAGCTTATCCAAAACGAAGCGATCGAATTTATTATTCCAACCCGGAATTTATTGCTGTACCGCAGATATTTTTATATAATATTTTATGGGAACAGCCTTTTTGTGAAACCAAATTGAGTTTTAAAATATATCTTTCCAGAACAGGAAGAACACGCAGTATCGCAAACAAACCAATATTAGTTGATAATATTTCGACATTTGTATCTTTAATTCTCAAAACCGTGCCGTAACCTCCACATCAGTGAAAGTGCGCGTCGATCTTATACAAACAAACATAAACACATCCCATTTCTTCTAGACTACGTTTAAAGTGTACGGCTTTTTGTAGCGGTGTGAAAACAGATGGTGCTACCGATGAGTACTTTAGCCAGAAAACGACAACTAGTGCGTAGGAGGGCTATCTATAAATACAACAATTATGTCAAGCACAGGTAATTTATCCTAGATAACGAAAGCTGTATATTAAACAGGCGAATAATTGTGTGCGCGTGTCCTTTATAACGTCCGCTATTATCTTGCGATTATTGACGCTGTATCAGGGATGGCTGTAAAAAAAAATCAAGTAACAACACACGTAGTTTATCAGTCAATATTTATTTATACAGGGTTTCTATGAATTGACGCAAAAGCTATAGGCGCAGGCGGTTTTTTTCATTCCCCTCTAAAATGAACATTTTAAAACCTTGTATCATTGCATTATATCACAATAATAATATAGGGAGCTCTCAGCAACTCAGCAACTCATTGGAAAAGTCTAATTCAAATGATGCATCCAATTAGGTAGCATATTGGAAATTGATGATGCATTGATTATATTATACCGAGTGAAGATCCAACTGACATACAAAAGGACATAAGGCAATTAGGCTAATAGAAAAAGAAAACTATGTGATTCTCCTTTTTTAAATAGTGCTTCATGGGATCATTGAATATTGTGAGGACGTTTATGTAAGCCATAAATTTGGATGTGAAAATCATGATACATTTATCAAAACCATGTACAAGTACAGAATATAGGTACTAGAGACTATCGTACACAAGAATTTGAAAATGCCAGGCCTGACTCTACATAATTAGCTAAACTTTTAGGAATTGATCTGGTACTTTCTGAGCAAACGGCATACGCGAAAAAATATTTATGTTATTAGCAAAAGACCGGTGTAGCTATTGATTTGAAATTAAACTTTAGAGTAGATATCATATCGCTTGAGCAAAGGCTTATGCAGATGAAACATTTTCAACAGTTTTGAAGTTTTTTATTTGTTTTAACTAATCTTAGTAATTGGGAGTAGTTTTATTATAAACGGAGATCAATTCTTTGATGTTATATTTTTCCAAAAAGTCCTAAATCATACATCTAAACCAGAGGCTCCCAAACTTTTTTTTCTCATATACCACTTTGAAAGTTTTGCTGGATCCGGTGGACCCCTGCAGCTACATTTCTACCATATTCCCAAAACTCGACCAAAAATGTGAAGATTAGATCTAACTATGGAAATTTGCGTTGCGGCTGAGTTATTGGTTAATTAATTAATTGATTGTGCTATGAGTGGATGTCAAAAAAGTAAAGTTAGCCAATCAAAAAAGTGATTCCATCCAACTTTACTCCTTTCACATCTACTCACAGCACAAGAAACCAATCAATTCTCACATATTTTATTTAGAAAACTCCCCATTCGGAGTGGTAAAAATAAAAAGAAAAATAGTATATTTCCTTGTTTTGTATTTATTCAAATATGTAATCATTACACTATTAATTATTATTGTTATCATATTACATTGTACTATGATAACAGTCGTAATATAATTAAAATTAATAACGGAACGTAACTTCTACAATGACAATCACAAAATAGTCATAATCTTAGTGGGAGGGATGTACTTGATGGATTGACAGCAAATTATCAATATTTGGCTTCAGTTTTGTTAGGAATAACCGCAAATCTCCCCGTTCTGTGATATTCAATCTGCTCCTTTTTTTTTGTTAAAAGGTTTGTAACGACACTAAAACTTTTCTCGACAAGATATGACAAAGGAAAAGCTATCAAAAGTTTTCTCGCAATTCCCCACAGTCCAGGATACTTTTCGGGTATTTCTGCCTGCAGCCAAAATGTTTGATACCCTCTTTTAAATTTCACCTTCAGTTCCTCATTAGTGCTAAGCTCGAGTAGCTCCTCTTGTAATATCACATTCTCCACTTCCGTTTCATCAAGTGGATTTATGATCCATGGTGGTATTTCCATCGTCAGAATATCTGCAAATCTGATTATAAAGTCATCATGCAGGGCAATCAAATGTTGAACGTATGTGTGAATATCCTCATCAAGGCATTCTACCTGTGACAAGTTTGGAAACTGGGAAAATTCGCGCCGACTAATATTTTGCTTCATAAATTTCAATTTTTCACCCTTTGTTTTTATTAAATTGAGGCTGTCCCCTTGTAATTGTAAGTTAATGTCATTCAATTTTTTGAACAAATCTGTCAAATACGCGATGTCTGCTTTCAAATTGATCAAGTTTTCTTTTAAATCTGGATCGTTACTTTCCAGAAACTCGACACGTTGTACTGAATATGGAATATGCAAGTTTTTACAAATAACAGTCGCTGAGCTTCTTAAAATATTATCTGCCTGCATTGATAGGTGAACTCAAGCCAACATTTTAGTTCTTCATTATCAGAACCAGATAAATTTTCGTGGACCCCCGCTTACGAATTGTGAACCCCCATTTTTTTTGTCACGCCAACGTAGACCCCCGTCGAGTCTCCTGTGGACCCCTGGGGTCCACCTGGACCACATTGGGAATCACTGATCTAAACTGTACAATTTATAGGAATAAATAATTTGGAAAATGTGGTTTCAAAACGTATATGCAGCACTGAAAACTTTGCTGACAGCAGCAACACAGTGGCTATTAAAAGGAGTTTCAGTAAATTAAAGTTTAAACGGAAATTCTCAACTGAATTCTTTTGAATTATTGCGCAAAAACTAGATACACCTACCGGTATTGAGGGCCTCCTCTGGACGTGTCGTCTAATTTGTTGCTATTTCTTATAATGTCTTTCACTTTGGTTTTAAACTGTACATATTGTAGCTGTTTTATGTTTTTGGGTATAGTGTTATACATGTAAATTGTTTCCGTTGTTAAAATTTGCGTATACTTTAAGCGTTTATATCTTTCTGTTCTTATGTGTGAAACTCTTCGTGTTCGATAGTCATGGATTTCTCTACTTGTTTTTAATTTTAATTTTATTATTTTTGATTTTATACAGCAATAACATTTACATTTATACACAATAAAATTATGTTTATGTTTTAAATCAATAGTCTAGTCTTTGTATTAAAGTTGTATTAAGCCATTAAGTGTTAAACTTCTAGATTTTTTTTTATTAGAAATCGATTTCAGTATTTAAAAGAAAATTTTAGAAATTGTTTCGTTTTTGTGACGTTGATGGGCATAAATAAGCAGTAAAAGCAATGGGTGCACCAGGGCGCCAAAATTGTGTAATTTATTAAATTATCCGAACCATACTTTTGTCATTTTGCACTATATGCGAGAAAATGTTGATTGTTGAAAAGTTTACGATAAAAATGCCATTGCAAATGGTTTTTATTCCTCCACAAATTTGTTAAGTTTTAAATAAAAATCGTTTGTAACATTCAAATGTATATAAATAGATATTGTGAAACATTGCATGATTTTTTTTTATTATTTCTATGAAAGGTGGGTGGACTTATACAAAGTTACCATATATTTTCTTGTCAGGATAAAAGTAGTTTTTTTTTTAATAGATCTTAGAATGATACACAAAAAAAATCTATTTTTATATATTTCTCTGTACGATGTATTTTAAGAATGGCGTTTTCTAGAATTCCGAGTTATTCACATGTTCCTTTAATCTCTTAGGTTCTAATGAGAAAAGAATTTGGGCAACGCAATCTTATGTTTATAATTTTAACATCTCTATCCCCAGGTTTTAGGTTGTACAATCTGATAAACTGGAGGAACAAACACTTTAATTTATTAACATTTTGTGCGTAAATATTTGCCTCCTCGGTGTATATAAAAAAAACTTGGTTAGCCTCGTAAAATTACGGTTGGTAGTTAAAGTTTTAAGGATGGCAAGTCCCAATGAGTCACGATAGTCTACATAAATTATTTCTTGATAATATACTTAATATTATTTATTACTGTCATTCTGGTATTTTAGATCTTTTTGATTTATAAAAAATATATTTTATGATATGTACCTATGTATGATTGATTTATTTTTTTTTAATGGTAATAGTTTTTATTTATCATGGATCCAAAAGGATGGATTGAGGTTTTTATGTGACTTGATTGTTCGCAATTTGAGGAAACAGAATTTCATTTTGGAACAATGGTCTTGAAATTGTGAAATATTTTCTGTTAATATTTAATTCCCGTAAATCATTTATAAGTACGCTCATACACTTATTAAAGAGTTCTAACTTATAGTTATAGTTCTGGAATTAATCCAAGTCTATACGGAAACGGGTTATCTACATAACAGAAAACAACATTTTCATGGAGTTGTCAATAATGAAGATATTAAGGTCTAAGTCTTAGGTCAGGTCGCAGTGCTCGCAAAAGTGTTCGTATTTTTAAAATCAACCACTTACAACTTTGTATGGATTTGGAATATTGAAACTCTAAAGTGAATGCACTAAAATTTATTTATATTTTCTGCTAATTCGCCTTCCACGAGCCATAATATTATTCTACAGCCAGTTTTTAACAAACCGGAACTTGTACCAACAGCATCTTCGAATTTAAAATACTTCTGACGTCAGCAACGTATTTCTAATTGTAAGATCTATCTTCTCAGTAGAGAGACGTTTCAAACCTGTCTAGCCGGTCATCTAAAATTAAACAAATAATCTTGTAATATAAGTGAATGCTGTAGGAAAGTACTTGTATACGCAGAACGGATAGGCAGAGTGCAATGGATAAAAATATTTTTAATTGGAAAAAATCGCTGGCTTTTTTTCTCTACACATCAGTTATATCTCGTTCAATATACGATTAAAAATACCTAATAAATATTACGTGTTCTTAGGATTCTAAATTACTAAAGCGACTGTTTTTACTGAGGTTGAAAAAATATGTGCTCGATTACAACTTGATATATGCACATGCTTCAGAATTATTTTTAAATCGAGGAGTGTTTTTTTATTTTTTATGTGCAGTTTTAAATGCCAAGGATGCTCGATTTGAAGAGGCGATTTTAGATTCAGAAGATGCGTACACTAAAAAATATATGGAATGCCTACGGAAGATTCCAGTAACGTATAAGGTAAAATTGCCAAAAATTGGGAAATTTACTAGAAAACTAGGTATATTTTCTAATTTTTTGTAAATTTACCCTTATACATTACTGGAATTTTCCGTAGGAATTGCAAATATTTTTTAGTGTGCGGTTGTACATGTTGACAAACATGTTTTTTAGTCCACAAATCATCTTCGTCCATTATCAATAATGTAATCTAGGAAGGATTAGCTTTTATACAAAAACAAAAGACGGAAAACAAAAACATTTATCCATTTAAATCAGAGGTGAGAAAAAAATTAATTGACTATTGCAGAAAACGTTAATTCTGGGTATTAAGTTATAAGGAAAATAAATCATTGCTTACAATTAATAGCAGTAAAAATTACTCTACAGTCATGGCACTTTGATATTTCTTAGCTTGCCTGAGGATGTCCGCGTAGGACGAAACCGGTAGCGTACTATTAAAGAATTTATGAGAAACATACCTTTAATTTTTTTTTAACTCCACCTGAAATTGAATTGCTTGACAGCATCTGTTTGCCTATACTTCTTATTAGAAATGCGATTATTTTGCAAACCACCAATAATCATAATTTGTGTTATTGTAAATTTCAAAATAAATAATTTAAATATGCCACAACTATCGTCATTGTGATACTTTTTTGGTTTTTTTTTTTTTTTATTGTTATTTAATCACAGCGTAGTATTGAAGGTTATTGTTAGTGAACACGATAAAGTAAAGACGGATATTGTTAATCATACAGAAAAAAACAAAATTTGTCGGCGGAAATAATCTACGCATTACAAGCGCTGATGATAAAATGGAGAAAAAACGGACTAATTTCACAAACAAAAACAATAAATTACTTTAGATCTGTTCGTTGAGGCTACATTTTCTACGCTTGCTCGTAGGTAAAACTGTGTAGAAGATTCCCTTTTTGCAGATTAGAGAAAGATGTAACATGCGCCAATGGTAATCATTCCAAAATTTCAAGGTGATGAACCGGAGGAGTTAGTAAGCCTTTGTATCTCACATTCATATTATGTACATCTGTTCTAAACATAATTTTACGAAACAAGTAACTTAGTTTCTTAAAATAAATAATTTTATAGAAAAAGATGGTAGCAGAAAATTCAGCTCTGGCAAAGATATTTAACCAAAACCCGCCCAATCGAGTGTATGAGAGATTCGGTTAAATTTATCCATCCCATAAATCAATCTAAGATACGAATTTTGCAAACGCTAAAGTCTAGTCCTGTTAATGGTGTCCAAGCAGTAATAATAAACGCTTACGCAAGAATTAAATCTGGAGAGGATTCGCATAAGGCCTTACGCAAACCGACATCCAAACAGTCTTTACTACAGAAGACAATAAGTTGCCAAAAGAAATAAAAAGTAAGTAAGTAAGTAAGTAACTTTAAACCACACAAGATACAAAAAAGCCATTAAAACAATAATTCAACAGCAACATACATAAAAAATAAGCAGTGGAATCACCAAGAACGCCCTCGATACCGGTAGCTCGGGACGAGACAGGGGTCTCACCATCTCGTGACGAAGATAGAGGGCGAGAAAAATGCAGCACGCCAACGCGGCATATTATGTATATGTTTATTATATGTATTATTTTTATGTAGCGTTTTGAATAAACGAGACTTGAAACAGTAAAAAAAAAAAACCTTCAAACTAATCCAATCTAATGAAATATGAAACGTGTTCTTTAAAACGAAGTTTGGTGTCAGGGAAAAAGCCCAAGTTACGCACACAATCAGATACAATGGAAAACTTCATCTTTGGTTTTAATTTCGATATCCTTTAAAATCGCAGCTCGGGGTTTTTTTTTTACGGCCAAAAACCAAAACACAAATTTTTTTATTATTTATTCTGAAACAATGTTTTTCAGATATGTATACAAGTGACTGAAGGTCACTATTTATGTATGAGAGATGGCTTCGCATATGTCACCAGGATTGAAGATATAATATAGTTGTGTTTGTCATCAGCATGAAGGTGATAATTACAATATTGCGAGCACTTAATGTTTGAGGTGTAAATTACATAAAGTAAACGCAAGATTTTCGCAACCTTTTTCAAGGATGGTGGCCCTGTAACAAACCACGCATCCTCTTTTTAATCCAGTTAGCGGAAAAATTGCACGATGCCATCTAGCGGTAACCGTCGGAAATTACGAATTGGCCGCATTCGTGCCCGAATTGGAAGCGAGAGGAAATTGGAAGTCGGAAAATTGATGATGTAGTATCAGATTCGTTTTCACTTATTCCCTATTTCCCACGCGAAACTACAATACATGGGAGTGAGTTTTTGATGGATATTCTTCGGTATGTTGGTTCAAAAATTGTTTTTTTTTTCTCCTTCTATAGGAATTGTATCTATTTATATCTGTTTTTGTTTTGGATTAAAATGATTATCACAATTGGACTACTGATAATAGACAATCTTTATTTCGAAATTAAGCAAAACTCAAACTAAATAAATCATACTATACTAAAAATATAAAATTCACGGTAGAATTTAATTTTACCCCTCATTCCTATATACAATCTCTCTCTCTCTCTTGACATCCTCCCTGAAATGCCGGCCAAATTTAGCGTGAACGAATTACCCCCTATAGGGTGGTGATGTCCACGCCCCTACCACAGTTCTTCGTTCCGTTCTCTGTAGGCGTCCCACGGCAGCCTTATCAGCTAAATTGGCTCACCAAATCAAAACGTTTAAGTCATTCAATTTATTCAAGGCACGTTTCCTTGCTCTAATCAAATATCGTCTGTTATAAATCAGTTGACTGTGACGCAATTTCTTTCCCAATTTTTCAGGAAGAGAGATGGTTGGGAACTGTCTTTTTTTTTTTTTTCTTTCGTTTTAGAGAAAATTTGCGAGGTGTGGTCGCATTTATTCGAAGAAGAAATTTTGATAGATGTATACAGAGCGATTCTATATATATGCCACAAATACTATGGGCTGATTGCTAGAGTTATTATGATCACAAAAGTTCATATGAATGTATGCCCTAAACGACTTGGTTACAGGATGATTAATAGTAAATTAAAAATTTTGTTATATGTAGTATAACTAACAAGATTTAATATTACACCTGGCTCAGCAAAACATTGATTTACAAGTGAAAGCATTTATTTTTTGTCATTTCAATATTATTAAATCAATAGTTATTTGTATCACTAGGCCAGAAACTATAGTTTTGCGAGTGTGAGTACGGTTTGTGGGGCCGAGGCGAAGCCGAGGTCCCACAAGTGCGAATACTCGCAAAAGAGTTTCTGGCCGTGCGTTACACACTATTTTTTGAGCCGACAAATCTTAATTTTGTTGTAAATAATAAAAGAAATTAACGCTAGGGAGTTAACAGTAGAGGTTGGCAATACATATTACGTATGAATTTTGAATTGGAAATTAGGATTAAAATACCTTAGTGTTTTGACGTTTTAATTTTCTTGGCAGTTTTGATACATATTCATCATGTAATAAGGACAATTGAGACCCCAGCTCATATTACAGAGGTTGTGTGTGAAGTTATTAACCATTTATTACCTGTAAAATCTTCCGAAAATAGAAATGGAATGAATATGAATTAATTAAGAGATTGTGTAACGAGAATTCTGTCATCTGTCATCGAATCTATAATTAATGGCAGAAATGTCAGTAATTTCAATATAGTGTTGCCAACCAATAGCGGTCTTTTTGCCGGCCTAGGCCGGAGAATGCTAAGTTTCCGGCCGATTTATAGTAATGCAAAATCAGTGTTTCTGGACGGAGGCGCAAAAAGTATTTTTCTTAAATTAATTACACAAATGCTGAATCGTGCGATATGCATTTTGTTACGATCTTGCCAATGGTAATTCACGTGCAACTAGACGAATTCAGGTATGAAGAACGATACCTGAACCGTGCCATCCCTCATCATTCGATATTTGCGAACTCGGCATAACCTAATCCCGGGAATTTGCTTATTGTATTAAGTAAATTCCCGGGATTGACATAAAATCTACAGTAAGTATCTTCTTAAATAGATTTGGCAACGTTGAGTACGACTCTATAAAATAAATATTGGACTATATAGAAATGTTTCATTCAAGTGGTTTAGCACAAGTTTCAGTCACAAAAAGTGTTCGATCCAACGCGCAACGATAAAATATACCTCCTCCTATACAGGTTAGTGGCCGTTTAAAAGAAGTTACATTGCATATATGAATATGCTAATTACCACATGAGCAATTTTGTCTGTCCGCTCTCTCTACGACACGAAAATATTTACATTCGTTTCGAAACCAGGATAAACAATTAGCAGTAGATACCGTCTGAAAACATTCCAGGCCAAATATATTTTTTTTCTTCTTTCTGGCCGGTAGAGAAATGATCCCGTCGCACTCATCCACACAAGCGCGTTCTCGTAAAAATAGTCTTTGTTTGATAAATAAATGTTAAACACACCTTCCGACAAAAAGTACATACATACGCTTTTTATAAACCGTGCAAGAAATACTTCTTCCCGTTTATGTTCCTTGAATTCTCGTTTTATTTTTCGACGTGGTAGTTTCACTTGTTAATAAAATTCATTTAAGAATGAACGATATCAACTAAACCTATAAATATGACCTCTACTAGTGACGACTTACGTGCATCGTATGTCTTTGTTATATAAAAGGCATAATTGATGAATGAGATCGGTATCAATCGGTATAGTAGCTACCAATCGCGGGCTCCGTCATACTCGATGCATTGAATTTATTTTTCACGGAGAAATAGACGATGTTAAATATAATTTTCAGCGAACCTCACTGCGCCGGTTTGTACCTATATATGTTTGGATTGTGACTGTAGATTTATGTCAATTTGAAGGGTTCTTTGAATTTTTATGAGGTATATCTTAATGTGTTGAAAAGAAATAGAGGTACGTCTGTAATCATGGTTGTCTACCTGAAGCCCTGATTCACCAGTTCTCTACGGTACATACATAACACAATATTGTTTCTACAGTGAATGGGTGATCACTATTTTTTGGCCTCTGGCTCGAACCATTCCAGCCGCCAAAAAAACTTTAGATACACAATAAGGACATTTTAAACTTTATTCTTACAGAAATGATTAAAAGACGACTGCGAATTTTGCTACATAATGTATTTTAATTGTGCAAAATGCTTTTTTCTATTTTGCGTTCATAAAAACGCAATTGTAACACGCTTTTGCGTATCGAAAAGTGCTTCATTGTGATACGCCTTTTTTCATTTCTATAGGTTGGCTGTATTGAGTACATTATGACAGAAAGCAAAATTGACGTTTAATGCATGTAAATTGTAAATACTTTAATCAAAAATTCTATACAAATTTAGTTTACATTATAATTGTTATGAAACGTGGAATTACTGTATACATTTACACTGACGGAACAAGTATCTTGAGCATGTATTGTTATGCCAGGCAAATTCTTCGTAACAAAGTTTTGCTGAGTTATGTTATTGGCTTTAATGGTAGACTCTTGTGATTGAGAATCATTCGATGATATAACTCTAGAATGACCAGATGTACTTGGCCCTGATAAGTTGTGCGCTACAGCCACTTTACTTTTCATAGATGTTTCGATGTAACCCTCAGCTACCGCAGATGACTTCCATCCACCATGACGTTTTATAGTCAGCAAATCACTGCCTGCGTCTGCTAAGTGTGTAGCACTAAAACGTCTGAAGCAATGTCCAGTATAAAGCTCTGAATTGGGCAATTTTAGAAAATCAGCTATTAATTTAGGCATTTTGCCAATCGTATTAATTCCAATCGGGCACGATATACAATAACCATTGCGATATGTAAGGAAGAATCTTGAATGATTAATATTTTTTGGTCGCAGGGCGACATATTTTTTAATTAAAGTAATCCATCTTTCATCCGTAATTGCAAAAACTCTTACGATATTATTTTTTGTTTTAGGTACTGTCACCAAAATAATATCACTCTTAAATTCTAAATCATGTATGGACATATTTGTTAATTCATCTCGTCTACAGGCACCTGTGTAACCCATTATTAAAACGATCTAAAATTAAATCCATTACATAAAAAATTACATTTTGCAAATAATATCGTACCTTTATTGCTAAATACAATGCGTCAGAATCTTCTTCTATAAATTTATTAATATCTTCAATGCATAAAATTTTAGATTTCTTAGCCTCGTATCCCTCAGAGAATCGTTTTAAATAGGCTTGTAATTTCATATATTTTGATATGTCTGTATTTTTATAAATGGAAAAGCAAGAACGAAGCATGGAATACATAGACCATAAGGTAGAAGATTTCTTATTTTTACCTTGTAATTCAATATATGCCAATAAAATGTTTTCAGATATTGTGTTGACATTATTCTGTACAGCCCATAGTTCAAATTGATGGTAGCATTTTTCATATACTGCTTTTGATTTTTTCGGTAATAAATTTATGACGGCGTTATCCGCAATTTCACGCAGTTGTGGTGGCGTACAAGATAAATTTGTCTCAGTATAACTCATTTTTTACAGTTTACAGAGACTATATTATGAAATATATTGTTTAAACAATTTAAATAGCCGAATTTGAATTTTGAATTCGTCAAATGTCAATCGTATGTCAATGTGACCAACTTCATATAAAAATAAAACTCAACATTTTTAATGAGATTTTTATTAAGTATTTATTATCAATTTATAATGCAAAATAGAAAAAATAGTATAAAGGACTCGTTTCATAAGGCTTTTTGTCGCACTCGTTCATTAGAAAACTCGCCTGCGGCTCGTTTTCTAAACTTGAACTCGTGCGACAAAATCATGCCTTATGAAACGCGTACTTTAATATACTATTGTAAAAAAAAAATAAAACGAAAAAAAAATTTGAGAAGTCTATAATTCATTTGCAAAGTTCATACACTATAAATCACTTTTAATATATGTCACGAGCAACTTTTCCTAAAACAATGTTTTTCTTGTTCCAACAACTATAATATCAATTTTTCTCATTTGTTACAGAAAAAACGTTACAGACACAGCAGAGAGGCAGATAAGATCGACCCCGGATTGGAGTGAGACGGCTGTGATCGGTGACCATCTATGGATACCAACCTCAGTTTCCGGTGATTTTTGTTATGCCGGTGACGCTGATTGTACGGTGAGTCTATCCCTCGGTGATGATGAATCTTGAATCTGAATAGAAGTTATTTATTTATTTCGTAATGATATGAATGAATATGAGAGAACGGCATCTATGAGTGACATTTGCAAATATTTCGTTTTAATATACGAATATATATGATAGGTTGATAAATTCATTCTTGTTTAAAAGGAATCATTTGATAGAACAATTTCAAACAAGACTTTATATGTACATTAGAGCTACCTTATTCCCAATTTATACGTACAGTACGTACCTGCAGGGACATGTTTCGAACGTCAAATATCCGAACTACACGTGTTTCTAAAGTACGTACCGTACGTGTATTGTTAATTCACGTGAAATCCGTACGCAAGAGTTCCTATCTTTTTTCTACAAATCGCCAAATGTATATTCACGTACCGTACGTGAATTACGAAAGTGGGTGTCTTAATTCACGTAACTTCGATGTCCGTGCTTTATTACGTGAATTATAAGGAGTCCGAACGTTGGGATACACAATTCATCGTGGCTCTAGTGTACATACTTGCATATCTTGTTACATATGTACCTGCAGACTACCGGGAGAATAGAAAAGAGCAATTTCCTGATACTATCGTTGTTATTACAATTTTTATGGAACACATTTTCGGCATTCTTCGAAGATTAGATGATTTGTAAGGAAACTGCTGGTAAAGCAACAATAACCATTCTATATATATACATATAAACATGTAATATGTAAAACCGCTGCTATATTTAAACTTGATTACTTCAGGCATACAAACTTTTATAATACCTACACACATATATACAAAGGAAGAAGTAATTCCTTCCGTTCTCTCCGGCAATATTGAACGCCCTCTGTTGATGCTTTGACAAAATTGAAAACCCAATTTAAGCCTCTGTACTTTGAAGTGGCAATATTCATCTGCCAGGCGGCTTTGATGTCTCCTCGAGTTGACTCATCCTCCGGCCTCTAACGTAAGAGAGTGCTTTCGACGCGAAAACTGCTGAAATTCTACCAACCTTTAAGAATGAAAATCTTCCGTGTGTTCTTGTATATATATTTTATACCTGTTTTGGAGAAGTAATGCGATTACGAGCATACCAAAGCAGTCAGCACTATACTATGAGGTTGTATTTTTGCTAATAATCATTAGCAGAATTAACCCTATCAAGGTCGGTAGATCTTCCCGTCTAGTAAAATTCTTTACAACTAATTTTATCTCTAGTTTGAATAATCTGTACATTAATTCGAAACCCACAATATGGAACACACAATGTAGCGCTTGAAACAGACGCAGAACAGCATTGCAGATATGCAAATACATAGAGGCATATGCACATACCATAATTGCATTAACGTTTGTCCAGTTCCTAACCCTAGCGAATTAATCCGTTTAATTGTGCGCGAAATCATTCGATTCCTATGCTGTGTATTGCTGATGGTAATTAGATTTCAACATACACCGTGTTATACCAGGGAATTGTTAGTTGTAGCGCATCAGTAATGGGTAAATGCGCTTCGTTGCACGTTTGTAACGCTGGTTATTGCCCATCTAATATATTGTCGCTTATTTCGACGTAGTTAAATACACCATTCGCGTCGTAATTATGCGAAATGATGCTTTTACGCTTGCAGAAACTGTGAACTGCTTTGAATCGGATATTGGATATTGGTCAATCTGAAGACATGTCAAAAGTGCTCAAAAAAGGATGGAAGCAGATATTGATCGAAGAAGTTTTAGTCTAATATGCCTGTGGGTGTTTCCCCATTATCCGCTTCAATCTTTAAAAAGAATTTTCACCGGTATTTTCCCCTTTCAATTTGCCTGGGCAATCAGGTATTACATCAGATTGACAAACGTACCGATTTACCTCAAAGATCGAGCCTAATATTACGATTCGCGGATTACTCCGTGGTCGAGTTGAAGAAGTCCCATAGAAATTTATTCGATCCAATAACGTCTATGGGGTACGTGACTGAGTCTAGAGACGAATGGCGGCTGAATTTCACTCCTGAATGCTGTCCGTGCATCTTTTACCATCCTTGAGTTTGTAATGTAAGCGAACAGCTGGAACGTTGAACGGAATGCTCGCGCGAACGTGAAAGGCATACAGCTAGGAAAATTGCATTAAATTATTTCAGTTCTTCAGGAAATATTGGAATATAATATATAATCGTTTTTAAATCTATACAATAGAGGAAAGAACCATTGCATTTTAATGGGGTAGTCAGTGTTGATTACACAGAGTACTTACAGATGATAATGAATAAAAATTCAGTCTTTTCGTTAGTAGGATAGCAAAATAAATCGAGAGGGGGGAAATTTACAGCCAGGGCCACCTGCAAATTGAGGTCCGATTTATTAGTGAATTTGTTAAAGAGTATCACAGATGATTCAGGCTCGTATTTAACTGAATTAAACAGATATTTAAATTCTGAAAAATGTAATTAAAATTAAGAAATATTGTGTACCAGTTTCGTAGCAATATATGTATACTTGAACCCCCCTTTTTTTTTGCAGAAACATGGCATCAGACTCAAGTGTTCGGCGTGCAATGTGGTAGCGCACCAGAGCTGTATAAACGTGCTCGTGGACCGGACCAAGTTCACCTGCAAGCCCTCGTTCAGGGACGTGGGCGTTCGACAGTATCGCGAGCAAACCTGCATCCACCACCACTGGGTGCACAGGCGTTCCGAGAAGGGCAAATGCAGACAGTGCGGAAAGGTGAGCGCTGAAAATCCTCACCGCGCTCTCTGTAATCGTCGAGAGCGCTTACTCACTGCTTTGAATTCGCGTTTTATTGACGATAAAGCCGCGGAAAGCAATTCTATTTTATGTACGTCTGCTCTACGTACGTATAAAGTGGGAAAACCGCGGGACAAAAGAATGCAATCGAATCGTTAAGACCGTTTTAGGAGGAGCGGCGGCAGGGGGTATGATCGAAGAGTATTGAATTTTCAATTAGATCGCTTAGCAACGCCGCAAATACGGGTATCAGTATTGAAGTTCTCTAAAGCTCCGGTTAACTCGAGTACTCGAAATGCTTGATGGTGCAATGTGGTTTGTGAAGAAATGGTGAGGACGGAGCGATTTTTAAACGGTGTCAAGTACGACTTATATTTCTATCCACACCAAGTTTAAAAGAATTTTTATGCTCGTTTGTCCCAACACATATTAATCCTGGTTTAACTCTAAAATACTAAGGCTATATATGTACCTATGTCGTAAGACGACATTTCTGTGTCATTTATGACACCTATAAATTTTTCATCATCATTATAACTAAATACCAAAGAGTATTTGGTGTCTGAAACCTTTTACTACACCATTTGTCTGCCTGCGGTGAATTTCACATTAAAAATGATTACTATTTTTACACACAATTGCTGGTTGCGTCAGAACATTCTTTCATCAAATTCTAATTTTTGACGTACCCTTGTAACTTGTAACTATAAAAATTGCCCTAAACTAAAACTGTCGCAGACGATAAACAAGTGAATTTGAAATTGTAAGATTCACGATATTGTAAGAAAACAAATATGTGTTCTATAGTAAGTTATTCAAAAATATAGATTTGCCTGAGCAACTGAATTTTTTTCTCCTTCTTTATAGTGTGTTCACCACAGATTTCCGGTTTGCAAAACTGTGCAAATCTTCAGAAAGAGCTGTACTTTAACTTTAAGACGCATAGAATATGTGCAGTTTCACTGAAATTTGAATTTACCGCCTGGATACTTTTGAAATTTCTAAGAGCGAATGGTCTGCGAAAAATTAAGAAATCACAATTTATTGCAACGAGTTTACTACAGCGAGACGCGCAGCGTCGAGCCTTTTTTTAAAGTGGTACGCGTTTGAAAAAAGAAAACTAAGAAAAAAACTAAAAATTGTGAAGATTTCAAAAATTAAGAAATTACAATTTTTTTCAACGCGTCGAGTTTAACGACTGCGAGATGTGTCTTTTTTAAAGTGAGAGGGGTTTGAAAGAAAGAAATACAAAATGAAAAAAATGTATTTAGAGCGAGGAAAAATCAAGAAAAATTGAAAAATTACGTAATTACAAATTTTTACAACGAGACAAGTATGTAGTTTCGACAGCGAGTTTTCCAAAGAAAGACGCGTTTAAATACATTGAAAATTAAAAAAATTGTAAAAAAACATAAAAATTTAAAAAAAAATTACAGATAATAATTTCCCATATCAATTCTACGTGGTTAAAGATCAAACTGCTCCTCAAAGTGTATCCACCTTCTCTAGTGTCTAGAGGGTGCAGTCTTAAGTAGCCCGCGGGCAAGGTGTATCCACTTTCTCTAGAGCGTGTAACATCGCCGGTGGTCAGGTAGTCCATCGTGCACCGAACATCAAAACATCGAAACCTTGAACGACGAGGAATTCGGTGAGAAATACATAAGCACATAAGGGGATTAATTGTTTTAGTGTTACAATGGAAAATAATGATGATACAGTATGTGTAATTTCTAATTAAGAAAAATGAATAGACAGGGGACAATTTCACGTTTAATTATTACAATACATACAGTATGTGTAATTTTTTATTAACAAAAATGAATATACAGGGTGTATCGACGATCCCAAACCACAGGTGTGTACTAAGGTTAGCCGGTCCGTTGTTTTGGGGCTACGACTATTTAATTGACTGGGTGAACGGTTGGGAGTTTTCTAGTTACTAACGCTAAAATTGGATGTATAAACTCAAGGTGGAAAAGCGGGTGCGTTTAGTGAAAAGTTGCGTTGGCATAGCTTCCGAAAGTAGATGTTTATTCAAATCGGGACTATTTTTTTGTGATAGGAGAATTCAATCGCTACAGAATAGGGATATTTAGGTCATCAGAAGATCTTCGGCAGGTCGGCCAGCGATTTCGAAAACGTTTGATATCTCAAAAACGACAAAGCAATGTCATGAAGGACTACTACGACGACGGTCTTGTAGACATGACATAGTAGATCACGTAAAACCCACACAAGGTCCGGTAGAACCAGGGTAGAACATTGAATTGAAAGGTACTACGTATTGGCCGCAGAGGTGACGTCCTATCCGCTCACTGGAGTATGCCTACACAATAAGGGAATAAGTGTCGTAAATAACACTGACTTAGTATTGTGTTTTTAGCGTACTTACAATTGGTACACACCTCCCGTGGCCTACACTCGCGTAAACGCTTGTTAACGTGTTGATGCAGACGTGCGGTAATCCTATTTTCCAATTTGCTTCCGTCAATGAAGACGTCACGCTTCTAATGCAGTAAATTGACAGTAACTTACACACGTTTAGATTAAACCCGTAGCCGCGTATAATCTTTTCCACGTTGCGCAGTAAATCGTAAAGCTGAAACGCTTTCCATTGAACTGGACGAAAAGTAAATTAGTTTTAATCCTGAGTCATCTAGCATAATAAACAGCCCGATGCAAAAACATACGCGTAAAACGTAACATGTGATTTGATCTGGAAAACTGAAAGTCATCGAACTAATCTTCTTGTGCAAACAAACAAACGAAAATCGTTTTGGGGTTTAATGGTTAGAGGGAGGACAAGGTCGGGGTAAAGGATGCGGGTTTTAGAAATGCTAGCAAATAAGGAAAGCGCGCTCCACCTCCTTGATAGGTATTTATTTGATTGTTGGATCTAAACTCTGCAAATTGAAATTCGTTTCGTATATTAATTTAAACTTGTGAAATCAGATGACATATTCATTTAGCAACATTTAATTTTAGAATACGTCACTAGTCGAGGAGTGGTGTTTTATTAAAAATACGATTTCATACTGCCTCAGTTTATTTCATTCCAACAAGGCAGCGAGACGAAGATATTTATTATATTGTCATATCATACCTGCTACATCTAGGGAATTTTAATCGTACAACCCCTGACATATATAACTGACGTTTTTGTCTTAATTAAAACGCTGCGTAGTATAAAAATTTATTACCCTGCAGCTATAAGTTAATTTTGTTCTAAATCGCCTTTGGGATTTTTGTTACGGATTAAATTAAATAAATGGGTTTTGATGAAGAATCTGAACAGGTCTGAAAAGTTCGTTTCATATTACCTTAACCTCTGAAATTAAAAACAAAAACGCTGCGTATGAGGAAAAGCATAATTATTGCGTTGTTGATAGACCTGACAGGTAAATCTAAACGTTTTTATAGGTTGACGTCCGCCTGTGATTATGATAATAGTTAGGTATTTATGTATTAAGGACGTAATGATGCTTTTATGGTCCAAGACGTAATTTTGTTTGTTTTAGGGTAAAAAATTCATCGAGGGTCATAAAAGCAAGTTACGTCCGTGGTACATATACATAACTTTATGCACGGAAGACAATGAATTGAATTTTTCACTTGCTTTGACGCTGTTTATAAATGCACCCGGCCATCTATATGCGGCTGAAACACGTTTCAGCTTAGTTATAAGTTATAAGTTAGTAATCATAATTCATATAAACAGTTAGGGCTTTTACTTTAATTTCAAACTAATAGTTTGATGCGATAAATGATAGGTTCTTTATCATCGTTTGTCGAGTGTTATTTCCTGCAGTAAATATCCCATCTATAAATAAGCCAATCCCTGGAGGTTATTTCCGAAATAAAACGCCTGCAATATTCCGTCAATCGTTTAAATTGTTATTGTATCTATGAGTTTCATTTTTCAGATGCCCCGCCCATTTATATACGTGTGCATTGGCAATTTAGAGATTACCAGAATCGAGCGAACGACGGCTTTTATTTAAATATATACCGTTTAAATAAACAGCGGGGTTTTAATTAATTCCAGTGTTTATGTAATCGACCAGATGGGATTAAAACGTCATGTTCCTGTATTAGCGATGCGATAATAACTGATCGTTTTGGGTCACACACAATTTTGTCAGTGCCGTGTATTTATTAATGGGATTGATCGTGTTGGTTCGGTGGTTGTGATGAGAATGTACACTCACGGACACCCAAAATGTCCGGTCTAATGCGTAGTCTAGACGCAGCGAGCTGTTCGGTTGCGTTCGGAAGTTTACCACCACCCGCGCCTTCCCCTTGCCTTGCGACTATTCCGTTCTTCTGTGAATTACCCATATTTATATATTATAGTTGCTTCGTAGCGGTTTAGAAAGATGTGCGGGTGAAGTTCATTGCGCTATTTCGCATACAACTTTAGCACAATTTATACTTTTTCCTTGTTTTAATAACTAGTCATGGGCAGAAGGTTGTGTGGCCAAAGTGATTCAAAAGTTGAAACGCAACGCAAATACGGATATGTCAGTTAGAAATAGCTAATGTTTATTTATTGCATTCGTTTAAGACTTGGTTAATTGTTGTTTACTTCTGCGGTGGTATAATTCTTATAATGTTTATGAAATCCCAATAAATTGTTTAAGTAGTATTACATTTAAGCAATATGATTAGGGGTTGCAATGCCGACCTGCTTTACCAAAACCAATAATATTAAACTAATATGAATACCGGTATTTTGGTATATTCTGTATTTAAAATATTAAGACAAAATGTTATACGCTCCTTCTTATCGGCTTTTTATTGTAATAACAAGTTTTTGTCGGCATTACCGCCAACTCCAGGTATCTGATTGTGACTCATGAAATTTTTTGTATATTGAATAGAGGTTTCGTAATCTGTATCGGCTTTATTTTGCACAAATGTGGAAAGACATACAGTTTTTGTTCTGACGTCTACCGTCGGCAACCTTTGTCCAATATATTATTGTTATTGTATTAGTATTAAATCTGTTAACATTCTTGATATTAAGAAGTAAAACATAGGTCTGTAGTTTCGGTCAAAGCCCGGAGTAGCATCTAAATGTGGTTGTTTTTTTTGTTAATTTCAGCGTTATAGGGTGAAATAACAACAAAGAATAAAACTCAATAAAATTGAAAAGGAGAGAACATAATTGATTTCTTTATTTCATTTCAACATTAACAAAAAAAAAAATTCTTTCTGACATACATAAAGCCATCCCAAGAGATCTTACGACGGGGATTTTTCATACATCCACATAGTTATATGTAAATAGTTGCTTGGTAGTAATATAATTACTGACATATGAGAAATTAAGTACGAAAGAAATCTTCGATCCCCTTTGTGCTTATTTCACATCAAATTCGTCGTCGTTCAAGGTTTCGATGTTCGGTGCACGAATACCTGGAATATTACATAATCCATCGGCCTTGGGAATTGTCGCTTCGTTACCGAAAATCGTGAAAAATCGAAATTTCGGAAAAGATTTACGCGTTTACCCCTATAGGCCCAGCGGACCTATTATTTATTATTTTTATTGTATTTTAATGTAAAATATATTTTATTTCATTATTAGTTTGACTTATTTTTATTCACCTTGAATTTCTTAAGAAATAAAATCCGTTAAAATCTGTAATACACCAACACGTTCCTATTTGCCCTCTAATTAATATTTTGCAGAAAGTTTAAATATTTTTCTATACCAAAATGCTTTACAACTGATTCAAGTTTAATTATAATTTCCGTAATATTACTGAAAACAAAAATCCCAATTCAAATCAGAAACAATTATACATTTTTTATTTCAATAATAAATTTTAAAATTTGAATTATTAAAATAACCTTAATAATTCTGCTGAACTATAATGAAAACAACGTCTGAATGCTAAACAAGATAAAAGATAAGTGACTAAATGTTTATCATCCTTAAAAACATCACATTTTCACCAAGAGAATACGTAGTTCCCCTCAACACATCTACTTTCCTTCCGGGAGGCTACTAAAATTCGCATAAGCGAATAACCGGCTGCCGCGGCGTTGGGAAAGAGAGTGACGGGGCGGGTGTTTTGCTCCCAAATATATCCGAACGGAACATTGCGCTTACACTGTGGCTTAGACCGGACATTTTGGGTGTCCGTCAGTGTACACGGATACCAAAAATACATTTTTATTTGTCACCCCTTTATATGGTAGAATTCTTTTCGAATGCTAAGTTATAAAGTAGGTATCTATATCTAGGAAGTGCACTGACCCTAATCGGAAAGCGAATTTCATAATCTGAGTGGGACAGGTGAGATCTAGAGAACTATCCCCTCTAACTTTGAACATCCGCAGCAAGTTTAGTTAGTAGTTCCTACTGCTAGTTCTATATAGTTAGATTGGAACCGCAGGTATAATATCTGGGCTTTTCGGAAACCTAGCAGATTGCAGATTAGGTATCTATACCAGAGAAGTTCGAAATTTTAATACGGGCGGAGGATTAAGTTATCAAGCGACATGCATCCGAAATACGGTCACGTTTGCTGCAGCGTGGGATGGGTTTAATCTAAATCAACACCGCCAAAGTTTGTTGTTCCGACCTGTTTTCCGGTTCGTAGATTTTTATTTCGAATTGAATATTAAATTAAAACTGGGTATAAAACAAAAAAGAGAAGGGGTACGACGAAGCTAACAGATGTCGACACACACTCATGATAAAAAAGTTTTCAGAGTGGGGGGGGAGGAAATAGAGGGAGGAGGTGTTGTTTTCACTCTGTGAATCGTAAATAAATAAATGTCAACAGATGAGATTTTACAACAAACAAACAAATAAAACGTTCAACATTATACTATGCTTTTATTCTAACCTTGTGTCTGAATACAACCTTGACCTTTGTTTGAATCTGTTTTAACGGGAGTCCTCATAAGTTTTTTTTATCTAAAACTTTGTATCCCATCAGCTATTATTTCTGGGTTTAATTTATTTGTTAAAAAAGTAGAATTATAAGAGATACGTTCTGCCTCACATATTAGCACATGTAATAACAACACATATTGATAATTGTAATATTATTAATGAAAATACTTGGAAAGTTAATATAACAACATAAACATATATTTATATCATTTGTTCATACATAACTAAAGTTTGGCATACGACACAATAAGGTGCAAAATAAATTGTAGTCATGGAAATATTACGATGTCATATTCTGCATCAACCTGCATGTTAACTGTCATCGTTTGCACTCATGTAACCAATGTTAACGTATCGTTTAATAAAATTAAAATGACCCTACAAATATTTGGTAGTATTTTAAATATTTTGTGACTTGAGCAATTAGCAACAAACGCAGATGAAAGGTAAATATTTAAACTTATATTTTTTAGAAACAAATACAAAATTCCACGAAAAAAGTTCATATCGGTGATATGAGCATTCGTTTAAAATATCCGGAGTAGGTGGAGTTTATGAAATGTTTTAGGTTAATTCAATTCTACTGCCGTAGAATTGTCTGTATTTAATTCAGAGAAGCGCGTTTGTAACTTGCTTCATTTCGCAAACTTCTGATTAAAAAGAAATCCAATTAAATTTAAACTACATATGCAGAAACAAAGCACACCAGCAACTAAAACCACGATAAAATAAGCGCCAGCAAACGGTTATTCGGATTCGGAATCAAATGTGGATCAACTAATAGTAACAACAACTCAAGCTATTTTTTTTTTAATCTAGAACTTTATATCGTTTTCTCATAGTTATAATCGCAAGACTTTATCCCGTTTTAACTATTGAAATAGCCAATTTTGTTTTCTATTAGTAGATAAGGCTGAAGGATTACTATGAACTAAAAGTATTTTGATTCTCTCCTGAGATAAGAGCTCTTTAGCTTTTAAATTTAAATTAGATGCAACAACTTAAGCGAAGCGTCCTGAAAACTATGTAACGTTCATGTACAAATTTAAATGCAATTTTGATAACGAATTAGTTATAATGATTATCAACCTACAATATTGGTTGCATCATAGATGCACTGATGGTTTATTTAAAATGTAACATGTTGGTCCCATGTATGTTTGATTATATTGACGTCATGAGCACGTATATGAAAAGCGATAGATGGATCTTTGTTTTTGAGCGTAAAGAAACTGTAATCGTAGATAAGATAGGTTCGGCTTCGATTTACATTCCACCAATTTGGCTAAATGGATTTTCTTTGTGCATGGGCAGACAAAAATCCAAAATTGAGACAAAAACCAATACATCATTTTATTGGCGCTTAGTTAGACCAAAATTACGGGACGAAAAATAATGAATTTGAATGAATCATCAATGCATCTATGTTTATATCCTTCTAAGAACTGCATTCACTTCCAAATCTGTTATCTAAACGTATATTTCAGTCATTCCAATCGAAATTATCGTTCAGCACCAAGGAAATAGTAGCTCTGAGTTGTTCCTGGTGCAAAGTGGCCTACCACAACAAGGAGAGCTGCTTCAACCTCCAGCGAATAGAGGAGGAATGTAGATTAGGGGTCCACAGCACCATCATCGTCCCGCCCTCTTGGATCGTGAAACTCCCTAGGAAAGGTAGTTTCAAATCGAGTCTGAGGAAATCGCCGAAGAAACGAACATCGACCAAGAAAAAAACCAAAGAGAAAGTAATAACTTCGAACTTAGTAAATTCAGCTTTGGTATCTGTCCAAAGGCGGCACAGACATCGAAGCTGAATGTGTGCAAAATTGATATTTAATCGTTACAGGAAAAGGATAACAAGACTTTCGTAATCAAACCGATACCTTCAACCATGATCACGCCGGTTATAGTCTTTATCAACCCCCGCTCTGGCGGCAATCAAGGCACTAAACTCTTGCAGAAGTTCCAATGGTTGTTGAACCCCCGACAGGTTTTCGATCTGACGCAAGGCGGTCCCAGATTAGGATTGGAACTGTTCAAGAAGGTTCCGAATCTTCGAATATTAGCTTGCGGTGGTGATGGAACCGTCGGCTGGGTTTTAAGCGTCATAGATCAGATCGGAGTGGCGCAATCGCCGGCCGTCGGAGTCCTCCCTTTGGGCACCGGAAACGATCTGGCTAGAGCACTGGGATGGGGGGGTGGGTACACGGACGAACCCATTTCGAAGATTCTGACGAACATCAGCGCTTCCGAAACCGTGCTGTTGGATCGATGGTCGTTGACGGTAGAGAAAAACCCAGACGTCGAACCCAACGAAGCCGGGAAGGAGAATCTGCCTTTGAACGTTGTGAACAATTACTATTCGTTGGGAGTAGACGCGCATATAGCGTTGGAATTTCACGAAGCCAGAGGTATGTATGTTTCGCCGTAGACCAAGGGGGGTTTGACGTATTTTTCCGCACATTTGCTAACCTCCAAATGGTCTTCTGAGTTTTTTTTCTTCTAAATATAAATCAAAAATATTACGCAAATGATTGCCGCTCGATTTTTAAACCCAGCTTGTTTGTATAAAACCAGTTAGGAGTGTACGATCTCAGCTGATGATCACTTACTCCTGTTCAAATCATAATCATAAACTATTAACCCAATTGGTGATTGCCTGTTAATTTACTCACAGTGATAGCAGAAAAGCATGTGCCCTATTTGTTGTGTCTCACGTTTCTTTTAAGTAAATTACTACACTATTTCTCTAACTTCTTTAATTAACTTTTACAGACAGGTATCGGGTATCAGTACACTACGTTCTTACTTCCATTAGTCTTACATACATGTTACATGCATACTATAAATGAATGTGTCCATCTGAACATGCGCACCACACAATGACAACGTGACTCTGTCTTTCCACCAAGCATTGTGCACAGTTTACAATAGATGTCGTACTTCACTCATACACAACACTATTCTTTTTTATTCTGTACGTTATTAGCCTAGACTTCCTACGCGAATAATTTGCTCGGATAGTCCCTTGTGGAGCAATTCTACTATCTGTCTGATGTTCTCTCATCAATGCAAAAACGCATTTTGCGTTGCATCGCAGGAGTAAACAACTTTCACTCTTGCGAGCCGCTCTTTGCGAAATGTTGTTGTTACCCTTGGTATACTTACATGCTCTTGAAATATCAACTTATATTTTTAAAGATTTTACTAGTGCAATTCATGATTCATTTTAGAAAGGTGTGCAATACAAATAAAAATAAATTATTTATCAATTCATTGCGTACTTTCATTAATTAGAACTGCTCATACGCTTAAAGCATTTGTTTTCCGTATTAGAACGGCGACATTTTTTTTTCCGTCGTTGGCTCTTAGAGACTAACACCATTCCAGTATCGTTGTAATTAACTTATCCGAGATGGGATCCAGAATTAATCTCCTATCAGTCGATGTAACGTTGTTGTATCCGGCGTGCTTGCCCATTACACCGATTATCCCAATTCCCCAGAGGTCGAGATAGAAGGCGTTAAGGGTGCCGGATTTATTGAAACGTTTCCCAGTTAAACCTCCGGTTATTAGCGGAAAGGGTATTCGTTTATCCCGGACCGTACATGTGGGAGATAATCGGCAATCTCCAGATTGTATGGCGGGTTTAAGCGTAATTCATGACCACATCGAGAGTGTATAACACATTGCGGTTTCGACAATAACTAACTGATGCGAAAAGAAAGCAAAAAGAATAATAAACTTCACATTTTTATTTTTTATAGAAGCCCATCCGGAAAAATTCAACTCGCGTTTGCGCAATAAAATGTTCTACGGCCAAATGGGCGGTAAAGATCTCCTAAAGCGTAAATGGAAGGGATTAGCCGAATTTGTAACGTTAGAATGCGACGGTAAAGACATGACGCCCAAATTGAGAGAGCTCAAAGTGCACGCGATCGTGTTTCTGAACATTCCGAGGTAAGTTTGAACCAAATCGAATTTCCCATATTGACGTCTTTTATATAAATCTACAGTTACGGTGGGGGTACGCATCCTTGGAACAGATCTATGGGCGGAGCAGAACCCAGTACTGAAGACGGTCTTATTGAAGTCGTAGGATTGACGACCTATCAACTCGTAAGTTGAATTTTAATTACTCTCGTTTGAAACTTTACTTTAATCAAATTCCCCAGCCATTGCTGCAAGCGGGAGGCCACGGCACCTGCATAACACAATGCAAAACGGCCAGGATAGTCACCTCTAAAACCATACCGATGCAAGTCGACGGCGAAGCGTGCAAATTGAACCCCTCGATCATCAATCTATCTCTGTTAAACAAAGCGACGATGTTAGCGAAGCGAAAGGGTCCTAAAGCGCCACCGACGCAAGCCCCATTGGAAGATCTTCACGTGAAACTGCATAGAATCAACATGGGCGACTACGAGCAACACCACTACGATAAAGAGTTGCTAACGCAAGTTGCGGTGCACGTCGGAAGTTTAGACGTGAATCCTCTAGCCGATCTCGAACAGGTTCGTGCGCAGGTCACTCGCTACCTAGAGGAGAATCATCCCGTCGTTTCTGATTGGTGCTTCGTCGATTCGTGTACGGCGGAGAGGTTCTTCAGGATCGATCGGGCGCAGGAGAATATCCATTACATCTCGGATATATGCTGTGAGAATCTTTACATACTAGAAACCGGTATCGTGTCCGTACCGCAAACTCCCGAGGATGAGACGGCGCAACCGTCGCCCGCGCATTACATCATACCAGAAATGAGAATCAGGTACGGCTCTATAGGATGGTTAAATTGATGTTGGTGGATGATTATTGTTGTTGTGGGAATATGGTGAGTGTAAAATCTTAAAAGAAAAAAAAACACTGAAATTATTAAATCACCAAATAACAGTAAGCTAAAAACATCTTCACATCTTTTAAAATAAAAATATTTGTGTTTAAAAATGGTTCAAAGCTAATTTTTTAAAAAATTAACATAAAAAAATAGAGATTCTTGTGTTAGGTTGATAAAAATTTAAAGTAGGTACCCTCTACTATTTATAAAAGGTAAAAGTAATTACACTGCGTTGTTTGAAGTGCTAACAAAGATTTAGATTCTTACGAATTCACAATAGGTATTTTTTTTTTTCGATTTTTCAAAAGCATTTAACTGTGCCAATCACGATATTTGGCTCTTTAAACTTTATCAATATGAGGTTTGAATGGTTTAAATCTTCGGTCAAATATCTAAATGTCAAAATCTTAACATTGGTGTGCCCCAAGGTTCAATCCTTGAACCAACTCTTTTCGTGATTTAAAAAATTATTTGCTTTCCTTATAAATTTATGATGATATAAGAATTATTATTACAGAAGGGACATCATTTAATTTAACATTGTTGCATCAACGAAAAGCAGGTAACCGGCAATATACTTTAGTCCACTCTTAATCCTAATCACCTCCAGTAGAGGGTACTTTAAAATGAATATTAAAGACGCTAAAAACAGCATAAAAAAAAAGCACTTTATATGACTTAAACACTCGTTCATTAAATACTCGTAATTCGTGTCTTAAAAAAATTAGTTTTTTAACACACTAAACCAGATATAATAAATACATACCAATACGTACCTTTATTTTAGCGATGAGGGTAGTTTGGATTCTCCCAGCGATCAGCCACCGATGTCACCTCAGATACAATCTCCGGACGGCCCCGATGAGCCTGCGACTTCCAAAGAGAACAATCAAAACTGTGAAAACGATGCGGGTCTCACCCAGTCATCGGAAGTTAACATAAAACTCCGAAGGTATTTGCACTTTTTATTGGCCTTCGCTTATATAGTTTATACAAAGCCTTTGATAGAACTCGATTAGTGTAGGTATTTCTCGATTATTCTTTCGAATCCACCTTTAATAAATGAATATTAAAGTCGGTGACAATTTTTATCCTATCGTATTGGAACACAAACTACTTTTGTATATTATACTTTCTTAAAAACAAAAAATATTGTGATTAATTGTATATACTAATTTGTAGTTTATTTAAATTAATATTAGAAACAATCTAGTCCATTTAGAAAAATTGCTAGGACAAAATTTCTTTGAAATAAATAGAGAACAAGCATGTTTTGGTACTACTGTAGATATTTAATTTATATTTTTCTCATTAGAACATTGTATTTTATCTGAATAAAATTTTTAAAATAATTTAAGTTGGTAATTTAAACCCTATTTTTTTTTCGTTTTAATAATTGCACTTGATTCATCATTATTTCCAATTGATGCACACTTTGGTCACACTTTTTTTTTTTGGTAAAATCACTTTCAGAAACTAAAATTTATATTCTTCTACTTGGAGATTTATAGTCTTATTACCTACATACCTACATGTGATTTTTTTTCTTTAAAACGAAGAGACACACAAACTTTTCTCTTTCCAACTCTCTCCTTTCGTTATTTCTTTCAACTGGTTTAGCTTTTCTGAACTGTGTTTTGCATGCAGCATCACTGACCGACTGTTTGGCTTGTCTCAGGATTCTTACAATGCGTATAGGTAAGATCCTGCACACACAATTTAAACTACTACTGTTACCACCACTATTACTACTACCCTATGCTACCGTCTGGTCTGCTCGACATTAAAATGGTTGTGTTCTTCTTCCCTATTTAAGCATTCTCTTGGATAAGCCGAACGAAGCTATGCTGAAAGTGGCTAAGATGGGCGACTTGCAATTGGTGAGTACGATCACTGTCACCACCATTTGTATAAGTTGCTTCCGGTCTTGGAAGAATCCGATGTACCCTTGAAAATAATTATCGTTTGATTGTGATATCCGTACCCGCATTAAATTTTCAATCGATTTTTACAGCTGAAAGAACTTATCAGTCAAGGATATTCGGTGATCACTCGCGACAGCACCGGACAAACGGTATTACACTATGCGGCTAGGCACGGTCACAAAGATCTCGTGAAATATATCCTACAGACTGCGCCATCATTCCTGCTAAACATGAAGGATACGGTTCATGGGCAAACGCCTCTACACAAGGCCGCTACTTATCGGTGGAGGTCGATTTGTTGCATGCTAGTGGCCGCCGGAGCTGATCTCAAAGCTACGGATTCTCGTGGCTTGACACCTAGACTCCTAGCGTTGCAGTCTGAGGATTATGAATTGGCGGCCTATTTAGAAAGTAAATATTAATAATTGGTAAAGAAATTATCCAGCAACGTTTCAACCGAAACGTATTCAGGCAGTTAATCAGCTTGGAGAATAAACTCACCACGTGAAGTTCTTGACGATGGTTTATGGTTGGAAGAATGAGTTGGTGTTGTTTAGACAGTTTTCACCGATTGTGGAGATCCAATGTTTCGGCAGTAGGTTGCCGTCATCGGGGTAGCTAGCCTTCTGACTATTAAAATTCCATAGTTGGAGTTACTAGCTTCTCCGGGGATAAGTATATTCCGTTTGGAACCTATATTTATATGTATGATGTGGAAACATATCATATAAGCATGACAGTTTTCTTTTCTGTTGTTTTTCCTTTCTTTGGAAGCTGATCGTTGAGATTTTTTAAATCTGATTCTACAGAAAGTTTCATCATATTTTTGTTGATATTAAGAATGTGCTCTTTATTGCTGGTATCTTATTATGGTGGTTCTAACATTTAATTTATAGCTTATTAACCTGATTGATTTCCGTCGTGAGATCCCTATTATATGCTGTTATGCACTAAGGACATGTACAGTGTACACCCAATGGAATTCCAATCCTAGTGCACTGATGTCCTCTGGTGTAATTTCTATGTATGTCGCTTCCTTTTGATTTGTCTATCTTATCTCTAATCTTGATTTTTCTTTCACCGTTCCTGCAGATCTTTCTGTGTTCTTCTGTTCGTATTTTTAGCGGTCTGCTTGTTTCACCAATGTATGAGCGCTCACATTCAACCAATGATTTTGTACACACCGTTATTGGCTCGTTGGATTATGTTCTTATTGCCGTTCTGGTGTCATATTCGTTGCTTTTTCGTCTGATTGTTTTATTGATAGTTTCTTTCATTCTGAGTGTATCGGTGATAGTTCGAAGTTGTTTATTGGCGTCAGTTGAATCTGTGCTGTTTGCTGTTATACCTTGCAACTCCAATTTTTGTGTTGGGAGTGATTTGATTGATACTGCACTACGTAGGTTGCTTTTATGTACACACTGGTTTCTATCTTTCCGTCTCTCATTTTGTAAGAATGGGATGGCATTCTCTTTTTGCAATTCCATGACGATCTTGATTGAAGATATTTATTTATTACATATTCACAATGTGGCCATATGTCAAAGGTGTCTACTACCGGTATCTGAGCCACAACTTTTGCTTGAGATGATGTGCTTTATACTGTTATTTGCCCAAACTGTTCCATATGTTGCTAAGAATTGGTGACAGAGGGGAGTCCATCGCCATCCCAAACTTTTGTTTGTAGAATTTGCCCTATCTGAAAGTATGTTTATTCTACGCATTTTGTTCGATAATGTTGTTTTATCTGTTGGTACATTTATAAAGAGTTAATTCCACAGCCAAATAACGGGAATTAAGAAGTGACACACTCCTTACCAGGGCTACCCTGATGGCGCCAGTAGAACCATTGCCGAAACGTCGGATTTCCACAATCCAACAGACGATTTAATCGAATTGTTGCTGGATAATTTAGTGCTATAAAATAAATGTTTCGCTCGACATAGCTGCCTTTTCTTTTTCTCCAAATTTAGTAGAAATAAATAACTAAATTAATTAAAATTTTTCATTTTACAGGTCAAGAAAGGTTCCGGGTGGTCGAATTGGAAACGGTTGTGTAACATAGGATGCTCGCAGTAGAACTCTCAACAATTATAACTCCTCTAAAATGCCTTAAATTGTAATATATACGTTTCTGAATTTAGACGACGCATATGAATATTGAAAGAAAAAATTGTGATATAAATACTTAGTAGCTCGACCTATTTATTTTAATTTATTAAGATTTTAAATTCTCGATAGATAAAAAATAATTTATTATTATTATTACCTATTATTGTCACGATTTAAACTAAAATCTATTTTCTCGTTTGTCGAATACTCGCGATTAAATTGTTTATTTGTAAATCCTTTGGTATCGATTTAAACTAGCCAGATAGGATTTTACCTGTAAATAGGACGAATGATTAATTGATCCTCTTTCGTTTTATCATTCGGACACATATCATGACCACATTCCTATTATAATAGTGTTTCTTTTTGCGTAGCTGTGTTATTTATTAAATTTTTTAATATCGAGTAATTTGCATGAATCGGCAATAAATTACTATTACTATTATTATTATTATTATCGAATGACTGCAATGACGATATAATACACAGAATTATACTATTTTAAAATCTAAAATATTACGAAACAATCTATTGTAAATACTGAAGTTACCATTTGCAACGAATTTCATTAGTTAAATTATTACATATTCCTGAAAAGACAATCCGTAAATGTATTTAAAATAATAATAAATAATTGATACTTATAATAATGGGAGGAGAGAAGTAATAATTGTAGTATATACAGGGTGTAAAATAGATTTCCTGTCGCAAATCATTTTGCTCCCTTTGTATATAAATATTAGATCAAAGTTATGAAACAGTGCGAGTTTTTTTAAAATATGATATATCATTTTACGACACTAGTATTTCCAAAAGCAACATTGTAAAGAATTAATTAAGAGTAATTGACAAATAACTCTATTGCGGTGTTGCCAGATTATACGGTTGTTGTAAACAGCAACATAATTTAAGACTTAAAATCCTCAATAAAAAGTGTTATACGGTTTTTTTTTGTCAGTAAAAATTACACATATAGAATTTTACTTCTGCAAATACCAATTCATTACTGCAGAAATCATTTATGTTTTGTTCTAAAAAGACTTGCACCGTATAAACGAAATATTTTCCTTTAAAAAAAAATACTTTTCTGATTAGTTGTAACTGTATTAAAAAAATAAAACTGCAGTCACAATTAGGATTTGATCTGGGTATATGTATAAGTTTTAGATTTAAAATTAAATTAGCATATATACCTAAACATAATGTACATAATTTTTAGCTTTAGTTAGGAAATTCTAAATAATAGACACACTTTTAGAATTAAAAAGAATTCCCACAGACATGTTTATTGGTACACCCGATTTTAAAATTGCATCGTTCAAAATTTCTTAAATACTCTCAGCTTTTACTACTGTTAAAAAAATACAATTGTAACGAACTATTTCTATTAACAAGTCAGGTACTTCAGTAACTGATTATGGTATGATTCTTCCTACATAACTCAAACTTCTCAACGATATTACTGAAGAAAAAAACATTAATTAATATTAAATTTTGTGATAATAAGCACTTATATAAATAAATACACCTTTAATTAGAATAGAGCCTGCAAAACTATAAAATAAGATATTAAAATACTAAACACACATATTAACAGGATGTGTTGGATGGTTACTTATTCTAAACATCCTGTGCGACCAGCAGTGTTTTCCGAATATTCCAATAAAATCCAAACAATAATGATGGTTGAAACATTGGGATAATAAGATATTAAACATGAAACTTATGAATATACATAGGGAAATAATTACTATACATAGTGTAGGTACATTAAAATCAAGTTAAAATCTTCCTTTCGTCGTAATAAATAAATAATCGTCTATTTACTATTATACAAAACAAAAAAACGTTAAATATTGCAAAGGAACACCACATTTTCGATAAGTATTCTAAGGCATTACATATATAATACTATTAAACAGAATATAAAGTAATTTTCTATTAGCTAGAATATCACTCACCGTTACTACTTTAAAAATTATTAAATAGAAGACACCACGAAAATGTGTATTTTGTTAAAATCGTTAAAAATTCTCGAATTTGACAGTTGGGAACAAAAGTAAAGGAACAGGCTGGTGTTTTATACTTTCGGATTCTGTATGATAAAGTTTTCATAAGATCATGCTCAATTTTAATTATAAAAATTCTGTTTTCCCTTATTCTATTTTGCCTAAATAAAATAATACTCCTAATATTTTAACCTTAAAACTAAAAAAAGGAACTTTATATGCTGGTTGGTATATTTTTCTATTCTAATATCATCGAATGTCATATCAGAAACTGAAAACGAAATTTTTACCATTGTGGGAGAGCATTTTGGAATTATGGAAATGTACAAAAAAGAAGAAATAACCAAAATCAGATCCTTCCTATACCTACTAAAGTATTTGTTAAAACGAAGTGAGATAGAAACTAGTTTTAGATAAAGCCACTATAATACGATGAAAACGTACCAATTTTAACTCCAGCATAAAAAAAAAAACCGTATTAATATAACTAAGGGTCCAAGTATTAACAAACTGAAAACAGGAAACAAATTAATTGTAAAAATGTGTTTGTAAAGAACTTCAATTTGCCGTAAAAAGTGAATGTAAAATTTTTATTTCAAGAAGCACTTTTTAGTGCTTCTTGAAATAGAATTATTGTCAAGAGAAAATGGCATATGCAATATTATATAATAGAGAACCAACCGCAACAAAACCTATCATCCATCGAGACTTATTAATTATCTTATGCGAAGTTTGCATATAAAATATAACTTACCTAAATTAATTGATTCTCTTATAAGACTTTTCCGAAAGGTATGTAAACAGGAAAATAGGGAAGAGAGTCGTAGCTGATGTATTTATTAATAAATAAAGAGATCATGCAAATATTACGAGTAATTGAACGCATTGTTTTGAAAATATTTTCTAAATACTACACATAATATGTATATTTCGAATTCAAATAATAAAAAAATAAATTCTATATGTTGTTTTATTGTATACCTAAATGTTTATTTTATAAAAGCAAATTTGGGGAAAATGTAAAATAGGAAGCGCAATCTACGATTACAAAGCTAAAATAGCATTTAAAAGTACCATAATTTACCAACGCATGCAAAGATATAGATATCAAACTTGCCGACCCATTTTATAGTAAAGAAATCTAACTTACCAACCAGCTTACGAGTATAGAAATCTAACTTATCTACCCACTCTATCCAAAATATTAAAGATGTCAATTCGATGTTAGTTTTGTAAATAAATATTTGCAATTTTAAAAGTATGCCTCCAACTGTGCAAAATGGTAATACAACACAACAACCCGAAAAGCGACCGACTAAACCAGCCCAAGGTGAACGCAGGTAAATCAATTTGAACACATTTTTTTTTAAATAATATTGAGCGTTTTAACGACCTAACCTAATCGTTTGCAGATCCGAATTAGTATGCAAAGTGAAATATTGCAATACCCTGCCGGATATTCCGTTCGATTTGAAGTTTATATCCTACCCGTTTGAATCATCCAGGTTTTTATATTTATATTAATTATAAAAGCATATATGTATACAGGATTATTAGCACTGAAAAGAGTTGTTTGCTAAAATTTCTCTTTGAGAATCCTATATATGCCTAATGTTCTATATGAGGAGCTTTGATTCAAAGCACAGTTTCTGTGTTTTATGAAATTTTGCGGTTTTTAAATTACATGCCTATTTGTTAAATGAGAGGAACGCATATCATATATGTTACTTTAGCTGGTTATATAAACAGTAAAACGCCAGAATATCAGAAGATTTTTTCCAAATATCTCATGTTAGTAGAAAAAAATATCGACAAAAACTACATTTTGAATCATAATGGACTAAAAATTACATTGTGATACAAAAATAATTTTAAATCAATATTCATTAATATACTTATAACAAAACATGAATAATGGACAATTTACTCGTAAGTGTATTTAAAATAAAAAACATGAAGGCAATAAACTACAGCTAAACACGTTGATGATCTTCTAGACCTGTAATACGTAAACTACCTTTCTTTCGAAACCCTCCATGTTATATAAAAGTTTCCGCGACCCCTAGATATACGTATTTTTAATCATTAACGTGGTTAAAGTAAATTTATTTGGCGCCTTTATTTTTGCGTTATTGAAGAATTGAATAAAACACATAAATTTTACTTATTCATAAAAGTACTTGTATAATATGAAGTATGTTCTTGATAGGAGCTCATGATTGCTTCTGTTTTCGGATCTATATTAGGGTGCGTCAAAACCAATTCAACAACAGCGCAATTAGAAACCATTTTGTACTGCTTAGAACGGGGCACACGATCATGTCTAAATAAACACGTTCTGCATTGTCCTGTGCTGTTATTGCTTTTCGATCTACTTTCAAAGATGAGTTTGTTGCAAAATGTTTGCGAATGTTTTGCGCTGTTTGTTGCAATACAATTGGGAATAACGCCATCTGGTATATTTTTGAAAACTACCCGTTAGTACAAATTGTAACGTTTAAAGCAGCCCTATATGCCGTTTCAAACAAGCCCAAGTTTCCTAAATTCTGATAAAAACTACAGAAGTTCTAACACCTTTTCTTTTTAAAAATTTGGCAACTAGTGCCATCTGTATTAGCAAAACCGAACCCGAATGAAAAACTGTGTTTTGAAACAAAGCTACTCATATATGTATTTTTAACAAACAAAAACTACCATTACAGATTCATACAATACAACCCCACTTCACTAGAAAGAAATTACCGTTATGAGGTATTGACGGAGCACGATTTAGGTGTCAGTATCGATTTAATAAATAGGGATATTTATGCCGTCGAACCTGGATCTTACTTAGACCCAGCAGATGAGAAGTTATTAGAAGAAGATATACTCACCCCGCAAGATTCGAAAAGATCCCGCCACCATGCCAGATCAGTGTCGTGGCTCAGGAGAACTGAGTATATCTCAACGGAACAGACGAGGTTCCAGCCGCAAACTATGGATAAAGTCGAGGCGAAAGTCGGTTATAGTATTAAGAAAAATTTGAAAAACGAAACGTTATACATGGACAGGGATTCTCAAATCAAAGCTATCGAGAAAACGTTTGAAGATTCGAAAGTACCAATCGAGAAGCATTATAGTAAACCTAACGTGGTGCCAGTGGAGGTATTGCCGATCTATCCCGATTTCAAATTGTGGAAATATCCGTGCGCGCAGGTCATTTTCGACAGCGATCCCGCCCCGGTCGGCAAGCAGGTGCCGGCGCAAATTGAAGAGATGTCCCAGGCTATGATTCGTGGTGTCATGGACGAGAGTGGTGAACAATTCGTCGCGTACTTCCTCCCGGTTGAAGACACCCTAGAGAAACGCAGACAAGACTTCGTCAATAATATTCCTTACCAAGACGACGAGGAATACGAATACAAAATGGCGAGGGAGTACAATTGGAATGTGAAGAGTAAAGCGAGTAAAGGGTACGAAGAAAATTACTTCTTAGTCGCTAGAAAAGAAGGAATCTACTATAACGAATTAGAAACGCGCGTTAGATTGAGTAAACGCAGACAGAAAGTCGGTCAAGCCCCTAGCAACACCCGCTTAATTGTGAAACACCGACCTCTGGACGCGCAAGAATTCAGGATGCAAAGATACAGGGAGAAGCAACTGGAACCGCCTGGCGAAGAGGAGGACGAACCAGAAATGGAGCCGCAACAAGAACAAGCCGAATCCGACCAGGAGAACAACGAGGAAGGCTCCAGGGCCTCCTCTAGATCTTCCAGGAGATCAAAATCGCGTTCGAAGTCACCTTCGAGATCCAGATCGCCTTCTAGGTCGCGTTCTAAATCAAAATCGGCCTCCAGGTCTCCTTCACGCTCGAAATCTCGCTCGAGATCGAGGTCGGCGTCCAAGTCACCATCGAGATCGCGTTCAAGGTCACGTTCAGCGTCAAAATCACAGTCGGGATCTCGTTCGTCGTCGAAATCCAGGTCCCGGTCGAGATCTCGCTCGAGGTCGCAAAGCAAATCGCCCTCGAGGTCTAGATCCGGTTCTGGATCGGGTTCTGGATCTGAGTCCGGATCTGGATCAGAATCCGGCGGAAAATCCGATAGCGAATAAGTCTAGATACGCTTCTGCATCTGAGTCCGGATCTGGATGAGAATTTGGCGGGAAAACCGATAGCGAATAAGTTTTCATTTGATAAATTAGGACGAATGATGTATTTGTTTTGGATATATTAGATGTAATAAAACCGCATATTTACTTTCAAATTTTTCTTGTTTCATTACTCTTTCAATCCTAATCATTGCATAATCATATTTTTAGAACCTTTCTCTTTTCAAAATAGGCCACAATGATAGTGTTGTTTACTTTTAATCTAATTATTAACCCTCCAGTGCTCGCACGGGCGGCATTTATACCACCTTTTTACTTTATCTTAAAACTGCAAACAAAAATCACATAGAGTGGCATTGATGCCGTTACGTGCAATAGAGTTATTTTTAAACAAACCTTTAAATAATGATAATGGGAATATTAAACGTCGAGTAAGAAATCGCACCATGACTTAACAAAGTTGCCATAGTTTTTTTTTTTTAATAAATACAAAATATCCACAAATATAGGGAATTTCTTGCTTCCATGATTAATTAATTAAAACTAATCACAGAAAATTTGAATTTCACTTACAATCAATTCTAATAATCGTAATTCATGTTGGAAAGTAGAATAGAACATAGAGAATTTCTAGCACAAACCTCTTACAAAAAAAAATACACTACATACATAATCACTAATAATATTAACATACATTGATTTTTTCCAAGTAAACATTAATAGAGAGAGATATTGATCTATGTATAATAAATTTAGGCTAGTGTTACGTATGTGGCAGTTATAACACTGACTGCTTTGTCTATATTAGGAGCCCACTACAACACATAATTCGATAGCGAGCTCTTGACTTTGGTATATCGCTCCTTTACTTTCACTATGGCGCGTGTGCATATAATATTTAGCGTGTAGGAGGGTGCAAGATCGATATTGGGTACAAAAAAAAATGATCTACGAATATTATTGTATAATATCAGATATTATGTCACACAAACGTTTAAAATAAATGGGTTTACCATCACGAGAATGTTATGTAGCGTACTGTATATTACCTATTTTGATATTGATTATTAATTTCGAATTTTAACGCAATTATTTCCATTGCATTTAAAAAATAAAATTGGATAACCTAGCCCTTGAAATGAATCATTTTATTAATGTTACGTTAATTACACAATAATTTGCCTGTTAAATAATGCAATAATATATTCTAATTTCCTCTATAATTATACCAACATTTATCAACGTCAAAGCCTGTCAAATGCAATTAATTTTAATTGAGAGTTTTCGGTTATTGCCGGCTATGGCCGTTAATATTATGCCATAAATAAATGAGTTCATTAAAACAACATTTAAATTCCCTGCAATTATTTTAATGATATTAACATAAAGTTATTAAAATCTCTATGAATATATTAGGAAATTGTAGGGTAATTTCATACTTCAGTGTTTAACTTAACCTAAAATTAATTGCGGGATTTTTGAATTTGCTTTACACATAAGTAACATATGTATGTATATTATACTTTAATTTTACGTAATAAATCCAATTAATGCAGCTGCATACGCAACATGTGAGTTGCATTAAGATTTTAATATCTCATTTAGAAAATATATATTACCCAACGAATTATGTGACACATATTTTTATCACACATAATTCCTTTAAAAAACAGGCCTTATATTAAATACAATCTGAAAGAAATGCCGATTGTATTCACCGAATACACTTGACCCTAATGTATTCTGACTTGGAAAAGTATAACAGAATCAACTTTAAAGTTCAACAATCTCGCATTGTGAAAGTATTATTTTTACTTGTGGACTCCACCCCGAATATTCAGGGCCATTTACCTTCTTATGTAAGACAATTTTCGGGTATAAATAACCAACCATTCTGATAAGAAGAACATACACCAACTACCAACAGCAATCAACCAACATGAACGCAAAAGTATACCTAAACGAATTCATAGGATTCACAGTAAACTAATTTTTTTATTTTTTTCAGATTGTCGTTTTCGCAGTAATTGTAGGTGTAGCTCAAGCTGGCGTCCTCCCATCCATTGGTTACGCAGCACCTCTAGCGGTAGCTAAAACTGTAGTTGCGGACGACTATGACCCGAACCCCCAATACTCCTACGCCTATGATGTTCAAGACGGTTTGACAGGTGACAGCAAAAGCCAACACGAGTCTCGCAGCGGTGATGTAGTCCAAGGTAGTTATTCTCTGGTTGATGCCGACGGTCATCAAAGAATTGTAGAGTATACCGCTGATCCTCACAATGGTTTCAATGCGGTTGTGCGTCGTGAACCTATTGGAAAGGTTGTAGCTGCCGCTCCATTGGCGTACGCAGCGCCCGTTGCCAAATTAGGATTAGGATATTCGGCTTATCATCATTAAGTTTTATTTTTGTTCATTTTCATTTGTATTTGTATGTTGTAATTAATAATAAAGTATTTATTATAATGAAAATAAATTTGTTGTTATTTCCTTATTCAGTATTAGTCGAAATTAAAACCGGCCCTTACTGTAGTAAATCGCAAGGAGTTTCTATGCTTCAACAGTGAAATTACTAAAAATAGGTGCGGGAAATTAAATTTTAATTATTAAGCTGAGAATGGAACATCGTATACAACCCGGTTTTGTTTTACATCATCAATAATTATTCCTATTAGAATCAAATATGAATTGTAAAACTGAAAGTAATTTCACGATTAGATTTGTAACTTCAAAATTAACACATGTTTTATATATAGAATGGTATTGTAAAATAAATAATTATTGAATTTCTTAGCGCCAGTACTTCACATAAAAATGTGGTGCTCAAATATTCAAAAACTCTTAAGTAACTATAATCTATAATACATTCCTACTAACATATTTTTAATATATTTCAAATTGCGTTAAATTGACATTAAAATTACCTTTTTTAGTTTTAGTTATTTTCGAAAAGACATTGTAAATTGTAAAATCTAACCGTAATTTCTATACAGATTGAAAAACTCAGAACTTCAATAAATAGAAAAGTACCTAAAAATCTTGGTAGCACCAAATTTGAAATTTTATAAAGATTTCTTAACAAATTATCTCTTCTTTATGTGAGTTAAATAAATATTATACCTACAAAAGAAATCGTATATTAAGCTTAAATATGGACCCCAAACGCAAATGCAACCGCCGTGAAAGTCATACGGGCGAGGTAGATACATGACACTAAAAATATTTAAACCTGCTGCTTTTGCAATAGCTCTGAATATTACACAAACCCACTTACGATACGGGCACTACATTATTTCCAAACTACTCCTATCGTACAATCAGCAAACATGACATATAAAAAATGAGGTATGTATATAAAATTAACTTATTTATTATAAATTTTATAACAATTTTTCATTAGTTTTTGCCCCAGTAATTGGGTTTTGGAACCTTTGGTGTAACAATAACTATCACACTGACAAAGTCAATGCTAGGTTTTTCCACTATCACCAAACAATTGGTGAACATTTGGTGATAGTGGAAAAACCTAGCATTGACTTTGTCAGTGTGATAGTTATTAGTTTTTGCGGCTTCATTAATAAAAAATAGATGATTGAAAACAAAAATTGGAATTATTATAACCAACAAGCGTTTGAAATTTAAAATATTTTAAAGATTTCTGGCGTTATTTAAATCTATCTTCAGTTGACATTATGGTTAACATTAATAGCAATGCAATGGGGATCATAAAATTTAAGATGTAATTTAATATTTTGTTGTAGCAAATCAATAATTAATAACAAATGACACTATAAAATGTTATCATATTCTATATAGATATTTATAAAATAGCATAAGTTTATTTAAGTTTGGAAGTATGTATTACTGTAATACTTAGTAACATTTAGTATTTGCAATTGGTCACCATGTCAAACAAAGTTCTCGGGAATCTTGTAAAAAGTCAAAAACCTAACCTATAATCAAATTAAGCTTATTATTTATTACAATAAAATGGTATAAAAATACTCTAAATGGAGGTTGATACGTTATATAATTTACCAGACGAAGAATATGTAATACAAAGAGCTAAAAATGCCCTACAAACAGATCCTATATCAGCAAAAGCGTGGATGATAACTGCAAAAACGCTATACCCTAATAATTTCGGTGTTCAGGTACAATGTTAGATATAGTATTCCTTATATTTAACGCTAGTTTCTTTTAGTTTGAAGCCTATCGCATAGAAAAAACTGCCGGTCATATGAAAGAAGCCGCAAAATGCTTCAGTGACTTGTAACATCTCCAGCAATTGCATTTACCTTGTTATATAGAAGTGTATTTCAGAATAGGAAAATTTCACCAGCACCCTGAATTCTGGAATGAAATTAACAAAGTGACAAGTGCACTTCGAACAGACGGTGATGCAGATCCGGAAAAACAATTCCTCTCCAAAATGTTTAAACACATCTCACCCGAGATTCAGCACAAATTATTATTGATAACAGCCGATCATTGCGAAGATACGATGGAGCATTGTAAATTACTATTATTGCTGTTACAAAAATTTCCTAGCGCAATCCCGAATCATGCTGTAAGTCGTTGATATTCGTTTTTATCGGATTACGTTTTATTTGGTTTATTTTAAGCCTGCTTTGATAGATACTTTATTAAGCGCTGAGAAACATAGCCATGCAAGTAATCACCCTATAAATAATTATCGTAAGATATTAGTTTGCGAGTTATTGCCACTTTTAAATGAGGAAGTATTAGCGGTGGAATTATCGCCGAAATTGGTGTACAAGTTATTGCATAAAGCTATAGAATACCATTTGCATTCGTTGAATCCTCATAGCAATAATAGCCAGGTTAGTATGTTAAAATTTATTTATATATAGGCTGATATATTCATTCAAAGGGTGGGGCAGTTCAAGACTTTTCCTGGGATAAATTATGTAACGTACTTGAATTCACTGGTAGGCAACTTGGATGGGATTCATATCTAACTACTTTCGGACAAAATTGGTAAAGTTATTTCACAATACTACTATTTTGTATAAAATTATTTGAAATTTTAGGACCAAAGAAGGGTATTGGCAGAAATTATTGACGTTTTACCAAACCCAATGCTTGAATTTAGATGATAACAATACACGTCAACTCTTATATTGTTTGATGGTATTTTTCTTGCAATGTTTACACGATTACAAACTAAGTTTAGCGCCGGAACCTTGCCCTGGACAATTGCAAACGACTTATTTCCTCGTGGAGGTTTTCACTGATCCTACTATGCCCAGCCCTATAATGGAAACAAAGTCTAAGAGGAGAAAAATGGAACATGATGCCACTGCTCCGAATTTAACAGTTGAGAAACCAGAATTACGAAGTATTATTAATAATTTTAGTATGACCGTTAAATGTTGGGAACTGCTAAACTCAGCTGAATCATTACAGAGAGGTAAATAATCGAGAAATGTACAAAAAAGGGATTTAAACACAATTTTGTTTTATAGAATATGGCAAATTAAATATGCATTTAAAATTGAACATGTGGTTAACACCATTTTTAGTTGATTATGCTGTTTATAAAGGTCATCTAGAGGAGGCGTTGAATTACATAAAACAGAAACAAGATCAATACACTCCTTTAAATCGCAATTTACGAAGTGCAAGTATACAATATCTGAAAAAGAATTTTTATGTACGTTATATTATCAAAATAGTACTTTAAATAATGAAAAGAGAAAATTTCAGGGGTGCTACAACTACATACGCAGTGTAATCGAAACATTACCGACAACAAACAACGGAAATTTAAGTAATTCTTTAATCACAGGGGGCACACAGCGGCATCTTCATTTCTTACCGTTAACTAAACTAGCGATATTGCAATTTTGCACCAAATTACTCGTACGATCCGTACTAGAAAAAGCGGAGGGGAATTACAGCGATTTAGGTATCGGGAACACCCTAGTTTTAACTCAGCTGGACTGGCCACAGGAAGAGGAGAAATTACCACCGCTTCTGAAGCAGATTCAACAAAGGGGGGCTTTTCAATATTATCTTTTCCAAACATACGTTGTTAATGTCGATATTCTGGAAGAGTTGACTTTCCTATGGACGCATCAAGTTGTTTTAGATGTGGTACCACATCTGGGCCCAAGAAGGATAGGAACAAGGGGCGCCGATAAAGGAGTGAAAGAGGAGATAAAGCAGGCGATTAAACGCCAAGTTTCGAGAAGCAATGATGCTTTGGACCAGTTAATAATTAATTTTATAATGAAAGAACGAGAATCGATACTGCAAACGTTGATGTAAAAATGTTTTATATTTTTTAATAAAATTTGTATCTTTATTTAATTAATTTTGTTTTCTTCATGAACTGATATTAAAAAAATATATAAAATAATAAAAAAACGCAACCGATTTCTCGTTAAAATAGAGTTGGATTATAATAAATCATAAGAAAATAAACATTTGATGGTAATTTCCCAAATTATGTTTTAAGTGCTACCATCTATCCGTAATTCTATTAACTAAAATGCAAAGTGATCTCTATAAAAAAAAAAATGCAAGTAAGCCTAACCTGTCTAATTATTTTAAATAAAAATAGCAGTACATGAAATGACTTATAGCGTAGAATTACGCTTTTATAAATCATTTTGTCATCATATTTTCTCATAAATTAATTATTATATATACAATAATTTGTTTCAATTAGAAGTTTTCTGAATTATCAGCTCATCTACAGCATTCATATTTGTTCATTTTCCCATTTTTATTTTCTATGGCAATCACAAAATAATTTACAAATTAAAATCGAGAAATCAATTAATCTATAATTATTAGATTATATGATTGGCCTTTTGCACCAAATTCATACAATCAACACCACAAAATCACCTTCAGCATTCCAGTGATAACATTTTTAAATATCGGTCGGTTTTGTTTTGACAAAAGTTTTACAGTTGGTGCCATGGTGCTCTTATATTTAAAATCTCCCTAGAAATATCTCCAACTGAGAGGCAAAATAAAAATAACCTCGAAAATCCTTGTTAGGGAACTTAGAGGAACTATTTATAACTTTTTACTTACCTATCGTAGCAAAATCAATCGCGGAAATACGATAATTTAGTAGTAAAATATCATCGGTTGAGTTACACATTTGAATTTCTCCAAGACAAGATTGCAGTGTAAACAATGTTGTGATTGACCATTTCCCGAATTTTCTGAATGAAACAAACGATTGAAAATGAAGAATTGGCAAGCACTAGGGACGTTCCTCGCGGTACGTTTAGCTTCTGTATTTCTGGTGCAAACTTGGTACGTACCCGATGAGTATTGGCAATCTTTAGAAGTGGCACACAAATTTGTGTTTGGCTATGGAGAATTGACTTGGGAATGGAAGTTAGGAATACGGAGCTACGTATACCCTTTAATTATAGGATTTTTGTACAAGATTTTGCAAATTATAAAATTAGATTATGTGACCCTTCTGGTATGTACATTTTTTTGTGATTTTAGCAGTTTAAGCTCGAATTTTATGCATTATTATATTAGGTAACATTGCCGAGAATAATGCAAGCAATCCTCAGCGCGTATGCCGATTATAGATTTTATTTGTGGTCAGGGCATAAGAAGTGGGCTGTTTTTATTCTGTCAACATCGTTCTTTTGGTTTTATACAGGATCACGTACTTTAATTAATTCTTTTGAAACTGCTTTAACAACTATACTTTTATCGTATTTCCCATGGCCAGATAAGGCTAATAAAGAAGGTTTGTGTGAGAAATATAATTATTATCACCTACATATCAATATTTTTAGAAAATATAAATAAATTTATATGGGTATTAGGAATATTATGCATGATTAGACCAACAGCGATAATCCCATGGATTCCATTGTGTTTGTATCACTTGAAAACTTCAGACGAAAGCATATTAAAGTTATTAGTTGCGAGATATTTTCCGATCGGGTAGCATATGTGAGATTTCAAATTTCGTACTTTCATTAATTGTTTATTATATGTTTTAGATTGACTATTTTACTTACTTCTATAATGATTGACACTTATGCTCACGGTTCCCTAATAGTAACATCCTACGAGTTTTTTAAAGCGAATATTTTCCAAGGCGTTGATGCTTTTTATGGTTCAAATCCGTGGCATTGGTATTTATCGAATGGTATACCGGTTGTACTTGGAGTAAATTTTGTACCATTCGTTTTGGCGATTTATCAAATTTTAAAGCATCGATCTGTGTCGCAAAATGAATTAGTATTGTTAGGTAGTATAGTATTTACGACTGCTATTTTCAGGTATATTATAATTTAATAGATGTTTTGGGTGACTACTTTTTCATAGCGATAATATTGCTTTGTTGAGGAATATAAAAAGTATAGATTTGACTACATTGGGAAAAAGCTGTATGCCGATCTTTCATATCAAAATTTTGATTTTATTAGTTTATGATTAACTTATTTTGTATTCATAAGTAAATTACTCTCATTATTTCCTCTTGTGTGGTATTATTCCCTTCAGATGCATTTATTGATTGCATTTGCACTGTGTAATATCTTAAATATATATGTTTTCCAAGATAGCAACAATGTCCCTATGAAAAAGTAGCCGCTCTATATTTGAACATCAAACTTTTTTATTTCAGCTCAATATCACATAAAGAATATAGGTTTATTCTACCAATTTTGCCAATGGCCCTTCATATAATAGTAAATTTCCTAGCGAAATGGAGCTTTAAAGCTGAAATGTTAGTCAAATTTATATATTTTGATTTCAATCGGAATTTCAGCAAGGATTATCTTATTTCAGGTTCCTTATATGGATCGTTTCAGGATATTTATTAATAGGAAATGTAGTTCCGGCATATTATCTAGGTCTTACACACCAACGTGGTCCCCTCGATGTCATGGAGAGTTTACAGGAGATCGCAATCAAAAATCCTCACAATTCCAGCTTTGTATTCCTGATGCCTTGTCACTCGACACCTTTGTATAGTCATATACATGTAAATGTGCCGGTTAGATACTTAACATGCCTTCCGAACTTCAATAACATTGATAACTACAAGGACGTAGCTGATATTTTCTATGAAAGGCCTGCAATGTGGGCAAAGGCAAATTATCCACCAACCAGTCCTTTACCGTCGCATGTAATCATTTTTGATGTCGCAAAAGCATTTTTAACTGATATGTTAAGCAGGTATTATTATTATATAATAATATCGAAAATAAATATATATATTTGTATTATATTTTTTTCTTTCAGGTATAAGCTTATTAAAGAAGTATTCCATGCTGATATAGTCTCAGATACGAGGCACGGAAGATACATTCTGATTTACGAAATCGTGAAATTGAATAAAACAGTTGTAGCAGCAACATAATACAATCACTTTGTGTACCTGCCTTTAAAAAGTACAAAGAAAATGCTCAGATAAGTTGCGAACAGGTTTTTTATGTAGGACGTAGAAGATATTTTAAAAATAACTCTAATGGGATTGTTTTTTTTTTCTGATATGGAAGTGTTATTAAAGAAATAATATTGTCACTTGTTTTTATAAATGCCGCATTGATGTTTTGATTTGGAATTTCGTAAGAACTAAAATTATTTAATTGGTTTCGCAAACATTTGTATTATAGACTATAATGAAAATGAACAAATAAATACGGACTTGGAAATCACTGCCATATATATTTTGTATGTAATTTTTTTTAATTGAAAATAAAAAAAGTTTTATGTATTTTTGTTTCATTTAATAACTCTGTTTAAATCTTAAATGATAAAAATCCATTTTAGAAACAAATCTCTCTCAGCTAACTTTTTTACTGCATAAATTTGAATGACTTGACATGGCTTATAAAGTAAACGGTCAGAAATTTGAGCTTATATAGAGATCACTTCAACAAATAAAGAAAAAGCTAACCGAACGATTTTTTTTATAAATAGTAATTAAATTTCTGATTATAATAATCACAAACAGTCGATTTCACCAACGTATCAACAGGTGCCTGGAATATCCTAAAATTGACATCAGCATAATTCAAATTAGACAACAAGAAATTGGGCATCCTATCCGAAATGACCCACAAATTTCTGTAACGATCCACCTTGATGTCGCTAGGGAATATCAGTTTCTCGTCATCCTTGTCGACGATCCCCAAGTAGTCGGGTTGATAAGGATTAATGGAATTCCAGCAACCGATGGCGTTCCTATCGATGAAACTGAAAAACTGCACGCCGGAATCGTCCATAACCCTAGCGGTAACGTGCGAGAGTGGCCCTCTATCGGCCAATGCGACGAAATCTTGGTAACTATCCGCGACTTTGGATTCGTTGCGTAAAATCGCTGTTGATACCGCGAATTCTCGATTACTTGCGATGGGGGAGAAAAATAAAACTCTGGCATCGTGGTGAGTTTGTCTCGGCGATAAGGACAAGCCGAATATTCCTTCGGCGTCCCATTGGAAATTTAAGCCGCCTATATTGAAATCGCCCGCTAGGGGATCGGGTCTGAAGAAGCCGTGAGTGAAACGCCACGACTTATCCTCCCGCCAGGAATAGACGATCAACCCGTACCCCAATTCGTCGCTCATGTAAGCGAAGGTATCATCGCAATCTCGGCCGACATCGACTGCGATGTTCGCGATGAAAGTATCGGCGTTCGTATCTTCTGGTCTCAATTCGTACCGCCTGATGCGTTCGTCAGTTCTTAAATCGATAACGTTCAAGGCGTACGGGCATAGATTCCTTGTGGTGTTTTCAATTCCGAAGGTTCCAGTGTCCAAAACCCACAACCGATCGCATTCATCGGCTCTTATGCGGTAAACCGTGGATAGTCCATGTTCGCAGTTTCCCAACTCGTTGGCTTTCCAACTTGGATACGGTATGAGTTTTGGAGACGGCGATGAAGACTTGAGTGGGATATAATTGAGAGTCGATGGTATCCCTAAAGACGGAACGCATTTTATAATATAACTCTATATTTTAATAAACTTATATAATGTAGAGTGTACTAGAGTGCAATATAGGCAACCAAATAAGCAGTAGCATTAGTGTTGAGAAGGGAGCCTTCACCATCATTAACGGTAAATCGTTCGTTTCATAATATGGTTTCAAGAATTATGAGCATTCTACATGAATGAAGCAAATTTTTCACATTGCTTTCATGATGCTGTACAGGTAGCGTTCATTCTTTCGTATACTTGGTGAATAGTATTGTATTTAATTCCGCATTACCCAATAATTTTCTTACTCCCTAACGAAAACCGTAATTTCATTTATTTTCAAATATTGTATCGTATATTTTGAAATGAAGAAAATAGATGCTTATTGAATTAAAAACCATTACATTAATTTTAAATAGTATGGTGTCAGTCTGTATGTATTTAAAATAGGAATAAATTATTATATTCCAGTATGTGACGTATATACTAACAAAAGAGTAATTATAATGGTTTTCATGCAATACTTGGGGTAGATTGGGTACAGTTCTAACAGGATACGGTTGGAAAAGACTGACAATTTCGCTAATAATTAGTTAAATAAATTGTGAGTGATTACGTTGGTATGATGGTAAATATTATACTTGCAGCAACTATGAATCGGACTGAATATTTTTAGTTCCCCGGTATATGTCATTCCCATCATTTCTCGTCGCATACTTTGAACTTTTGGTCACTTATCGATTTCTTACTACCCTAATATGAATTAAAATTAATCTTATTGGGGATGAAATCCAACTTTACGCTGTGTTGGGCTTTTAGAATAATATAAATGTATTAGGGGTTGTTAATTGTATTATTATTTACCTTGGCGCCATCTAGGAACAGTCACGAACACTTTATCATTCCACACTTCGATGCCAACTGGTAGATTATTTTCTGGCACGAATCTTTGCGTGACCAAAGCGTTCTGTCGCGCCCTATCTGAGGGATAAGCGAAATCCAACTCCCTCCATCGGAAACGTTCGACCAGCACTTCAGTCGCGGCGATAATGATAAAATTGACGGTCGCCAAGGCGCAAAATCTCAAACACCTTGTCAACGACATCGCAGACTATCATCAGACGTTAGGATCTCCAATATATTTATAAAATCTCCCCTACTTGTTAAAATTGCGACTTAATGCGGAAAAAGACACGGCAAACCGGTCAGCGTGCTTTATCTATATGGACCTTTCTAATAGCCTTTGAAGCGAAAAAGTGTGGTGTCATTAAACATGCGTGTTACGGCACTTTTAAGTACCTATAAATGAGAAAAGTCCACGCAATGAAGGAATTCACTTAGATTTCGGAATCATTGCAAGAGTATGTTTTGAACTAAATATAACGAACCAGAATATAGAAGGACGTACATTCAGATTCCAAATAATAATATAAAGTGTACCTTTTCCAGTACTTAAATGGCGAATTTTATAAATACTAATAAAGCGAAACGTTGATCAAACAATATGGTAAACTAATAAATTAAAATATTTCAATCCTTGAGTATTTTTGAAGTTTTATTTATTGGTGAAATATATTATTACAAAAATTAACAATTAATTTATTCTGGCATATTAATGATCCATAGTGCCTGGATTTATAATTAGTTGAAATAGATTTATTAGCATACATACATATGAGTGCTAGATTAAAAATTCGTTAATTTTATTAAAAAAAAAAAGTGCAGCCTTCGTTGCATGCCCACATGCAATTCAAGAAAATTCTTCGTGCATTTTAACCTTGTAATTAATTTGCAAACACTTACACTGCAACGCAATTGAGAAAAATTAGAAAAACTGCCTGCAACATAGCTGCTGTTTACAGCCAATTAGGTCAATCTGCAGATATTTTCTAGCGCTTTCTTATGTAAAATGTCCTATTGGTGTGTGCGGTGGACATAATAAACAACAAATTACTTTCCTTATAGAAGTGAAAAGCGGTTTATTTATTTCAATACCTGTCCAGGTATGTTTCTTTTAAGGTGTACGAAGAAAATGTATAAGATAACGCAAAAGAGTCAATCAATAGTATATTTTAGTATTTCCTATATTTCAATTTAATAGATTAATGCGATTAATATTGTGCTAATAATGTACGTACGTTGTCTTTCATATTAGGGACTTAAATTTTATTTCTGTTAGTTAGTGTTACAGTTTTAAATTTGTCTAATATTTGTGCTGTAATTGGCATGTTTGCTGTGGGGCAAAATAAAGTATTATCTACTATCATTTAAGCTAAGACATATCTCAATCAGTTATTAATTTGTTAATTAGGCTCTCAGAAAATGCATTTTATGTAGCTTAAATCTGGAATGCAGTTCCTCCTACGCGACTTAAGATATAAAAAAAAACCTTATTTAGATAATTTAAACATTTCTAAATGGTAACATATATTATAAATGCGTTAAAAAAATTCATCAAATATATCTAATAAAAAAATTAATTTCGTTATATTTATTTTAATGTACAGTGACGGACAATCATAATGACTTGGTCATTTGGCTTGTCCTTCAGTGTACGCCAAAACGATCTGTACGCTGCAGACCGCTCGATCGATAAAATTATATCGAAACCTTCCTGCACATAAAAAAATAATAACTATATCTATACAGATATATACACCTAATACTTTTTACTACAATTATCATCAAAGTATAACGTAAGAAAATATTTTTAGTAAACAGGGGATTCCCATAACCATTGCGTGTTGTTGTTAACTTGCGGAGGAGATTCCCGAATTATTGTGAACCGTCTGTTCGCCTGTTAATGTGTCCGTCATGTAAGTTACTTTGAGAACACGGGCGAAGTGCTGTTTTTCAACAGGTTGATTAACTGTCCACGCTATCACTCTCACACCTTTTTCCCGCCAATCCATCACCGTTTTACTGCAAGATGAAGATAACGGAGAATGTTAGTACTTTGGGATAATATTTGGATAAAATGTAAATGGATATATTATATATAAAAACGAAAGTTGTGTTAGTAAGTTCTCCCACTTCCTGTTTATGAAATTCTTCATAGAAAATGAACTGTATTTATGTAAAAAAAAAATTGTATTTTTTAGGTTACGGTGGAGCAAATACAGAAGTGACTAGTTAGAAGCTTTCGAGCTTAACGAAACTCATGTAGTCTACAATACGTTAGAATATCTACAACCACTTTTTGGTGTTAGAATAATTTGGATTCTTAAAAACTATGATATTCCAAAATCGCCTTCACAACTTGGAGGAATTACAAGCAGCCATCGAACAAGAAATTGAAAATATTAAGGGAAATCAATTACAATATGTATTTGAGAATGTCAAAAGAAGAATAAATTTATGCTTAGAAGCACATATGATAGTCGTTTTAAACATTTAAATCTGAATTGTATTTTGTTAAAATTGTTTTATTTAAAATTCGTGTTTTAATGTTAGAAAACTGACCAGACAATTATTGGATCAATTAAAAACGGAATTCGTTACTTTAGTACCGAATACTTTTGTCCGCTGGTAATCGTTACTTCGGATCCTGGCGAATAACGCATACTCATTTTATTTACATCTCTAATCACTACAGCATCAACCGCCCGTTTGGCACGCCACTGATAAAAAAAAACATCACGTAACAAGGTGACAAACATTCTGTGCGGCGGGAAATTCAAAGTATTCTCGATCATTTACAATCACTCTATAATATGTAATTGATTATTTTCCACTTCCTTTATGTACCAAAGATGCCGCATTTTAAAACATTAATAAAATACAGAGTGTTCTATTTAAAATAACAAAAGTCATGGCAACTTCAAAATTTTTAAATCTGACGAATTCCGTTTACACTACTTACTAGCCACTTCCGCGTAAAATCTGTATAGGATGTGAAACACAATGGGTGGAACAAAGCAATCAAGTTGACAAAAGACAGAAAATCTAGTAAAATCAAAGTACCATCAAAATACCTTTACAGTTAACACTAAAAACAAGTTTTAATTACAGTTTTCAGGTTATGCAACATTTTTCGTATGTATGAGTCAGCACTTCACAATACCATGCAGGATTCATATATTAATTACAGTATTGGACAATAATACCAGTGTCGATTGTACACGTATGTGGAAAAAAATTACTTTGCCCTTGACACTGGAATCATTGATTTTCAGTATTAGTAGTAGCAACATAATATAAATATATAAATAAAATATTATTTAGAATTACTTTGGTTTGATGTGATTTCCCACAGTTGTAGTATTTGTTAAACAGTGATGTGTTATGTTGCATTGAAAAACAATGATATTACAAGGTAAAAATAAAATCAAATTAATATAATGTGTCCTATAAAACGAGGGTAAGTGGCAATGATAATGAAAGACTCACCCACAAATAGCGTCTTTATGCAGCAATATAAACGAGATCCCCATCAGATAATATGTGACTGTCGGCAAAAGAAATTCATGTAAAATATCACAAACAACGTTAAATAAGTGCTTATAAAAGACATCGGATCTCCTCGGTCCTCGACCAGTCGCGTAAGTGTAACTGCTGTGTGTGAAAGCGCAGGGCCTCCAAGCTAGCGAACAAACGATTCTCGGATCCTTACGTCTTATCTATAAATTAAATATTGTGTCACATCGCTCTCGCAACGGTATTAAAACGAAATATTCGACTTACGAGGTAGATTATGTGCGGAAAGAATGAGGTTGTAATAGCTCGGAGGTACAACGCAGGATATTTCTCATAAAGATCCAATATAACTTTTACCATCTATAATTTTCATTTTTAGTTTTAAATTGATAAAAAAAAAAGAGTAGGAATTGCTTTTTATTTACCTGCATGTTATTATCTTTGATATCGATGAACATATTCTGATTGGAATGCAACAATTGCGTTACAGTTTCATCTAAGGTCGGAATTACCGTTCCTTTGTATTTATCACTAAAATAATCGAAGGTTTTATATTTTAATTATCAATTAATGCTCGTTATAAAACCTAAATGGGTGTTTAACAGAAATATCGATCTGCTTCAACTCAGCGTAGGTCTTGTCTCGGATATTATCGCAAATGTCGGCCATACGTTCTAAAGTATCATCGTGGAAAACTACAGGGATATTATCTTTAGTTAAAGTAATGTCGAATTCGATGAAATTCACCCCTTTCTCATTGCACTATAACAATATAAAATAAAAACTTCTCATAACAACTAAATCGATTCCAAAGTACCATCTTAAAAGCGATCAAGCTATTTTCAGGGGCATCTAAACCTGCACCGCGATGTGCGATCGTCTTCACCAATTCGCTGTCACTAGCATCGTCCAAAGCGGGATCCTTACCGATTATCGTCTCGATAATCTCTTGATCCGGTCTGGGTACCCGCAGCAAATGCACGCTTGCCGTAAAAAGTAGTATTACAATTACGCCTAAAGGAACAATCATAAATACGACGTCCAAACACAATGCCCATACTCCGAAAAACGCGATTCCCACTTTAAAACAGTCCTTAATCAATTTTGTGTTCATCTTGTTAGGGCGTGATAACCTCTAACTTTACAGTCAAAAAATGTAAACAAATTTGACACCCACCCAATCGCAGCGATTGGTCTGTTTAGATGCGTGCGCATTCGATTTATGTATTTCCCAGAATTATTTTTAAAAATTACCTTCGATAATGAACGAATTTAGGAGCTTCGTTCTGAAATATTCGCTAATTAAACGGTTAGTCGTTTTTACATCGTTAAATGTTCTTATCGCGCTAGATGCAAAATTAGCATTTACGAGCGATTGTATACTCTTCGAATTCGCCGATAAAAAGCGCCTATTTGCGACAATAATTTTTCTGTTTGAAAACTGTGGTAATCCCGATTGTTTGAACGGAAAGATTTTTAAAATTACACCGATCTTCGGTTTCGTATATAGCGCGGACATGTTTTCGAAAATTGACGTTTCTATGACACTTAAATAAACAAATGGCTACCAACCGACGCAAATTCAACAAACAGGTTTATAAAGGGCCTCTTCATAGAAGAATCACAAACTAGTCAGAGCCAATCATATACTGTGAAATCAGTCAGAAAACTGTTTGGGATTTCTTTTAGCCAATCGAATCGTGTCTAACTAGTTTGTAATTCTTCTATGAATAGGCCTAAAAAGTGCTATTTAACAAACAATTTATTTCTGTTAACTATTAGCGAAACGATTACTATAAGCCAAGTATACAACAATCACAAAATATTTTTTTATTTAAACAAAAAAATCTCATTGTCAGATTCAAATAAATTGTCTGTTTTTTAATTCGGAGGGATGACCGAGAATTGTACCGCTAAAAAGTAGCACGGTGATTGGCAATTTGTAATAAGAAATTGAGAATTTGAATACTAACACCTTTGCTTTATAATGGGATTTTTCTCTCTTGTTTAAGGAGTTAAAGAATATTATTAACTTTTAATTCAAATAATAAATGTTGATTAGTCAAATTATGGAATGTAAATTACTATTATGAAACACGTGCATGGTTTAAATCATCGATACTCCAGATATGTACGTATATTTTTTTTCGAATTTTACGCACCTTCGTTAGGGTTCTTTTACGTCAATTGTATAATTCTGATAATAATGAGTAAGAACAGCTACATTTTTAGGAGATAAAATCACCAATAACAATAATATTACTCACACATACGTCTAATAATTTACAATTGACGGATAAGAGATAAGACAAAGTTGACTCATGACGCCTGACTAATGGTGCTGCTATTTTTTTTTTCGCTCTATGAAAATTACAAATATGTTCCGGCTTGTATCTCAAGTGGGTAAATACATACATACATGGCAATAATAATTTTGAATTGCAACGTTGCATGCACGGCTATGTTTGAAAGAATAAATAGCGGGTTTACTGCACTTCCTGTATATTTTCTAATTCAGCTTTATTGAATCCGATTTTCAATAATATACCAAATTTTAAAAACGAGCCGATTTGTTTTGCAGATTATTCACGCAATTAATCATTATCTACGAGAGTTGTAATATATCTGTACGAGGCAATTGATTAGATAGGTATATAACAACGCAGATAAAAAAGAAATTACAATTTAGTAGGTAAAAATATGACTAGAACTAAGCATATCGGTGATATAATTATTGAAATGCAGTGTTAAGTTTGGTTATTAAGACAGCTGATTTAATTGTGTTGACTCTTATTTGGACCACATTTAGAAAATAATTCTAAATACGCATACTATAAGGTTTGTTCTTACATTTTAAACTTTTATTTAAATCATGTTCGTAAAAATAATTATAATAAGTTTTAAGAATGAAATTATTTATTTAGAAAGAAAGTTTAACTCGCATGGAATTTACTACAGCTTCATTTTTTTTTTTTTGTTTCATTCCGATAATTTTCATAAAGATAATGGTTGCGGTATCGCTGGAATACATTTCAATTAAGATAATCTAACATTGTCGTCGAGCTGTTGTATAACGAGACAAATCACCTGTTTAAATCGTGCTTACTTTATATTTTCTAGAACAGCCATGGGAAAAAATTGGGACAAATTTGTCCTGCTGTCCTGGAAAAATTGGCTTCTGCAGATCAGGTTCCCGATACAAACTGCTGTTGAGGTTTTGCTACCACTACTCTTCTGTGTTCTCCTAGTCCTATTACGCGGACTTATAAATCCAGAACACAATTCAGCTAAATTTTTTCCATCATTTTCTTTAACAGATGAAGACCACAGCACTAGGTATGGACTTTTTCCTTAACTAATACTATATGTACGATATTTTTAAAAATTTTCCCCTCATATAGGTTGCCCAGAATTGCGTATTCGCCCTGTAACAATGACGCTGTGCAAACAATCATGGATAGAGTCGTCGGAAGTTACTCCAACGCTACAATTGAATGCTACGAGGACAGTGCGAAATTGGAGGGAGCATTGTGGAATAACATGAACTTTACGTTGGCAGGGGTGCAATTCGACGATTCATTGATAGGGGGTTCGGATTTAGGCGAAGATGTACGGGTGACCCTGAGGTATGTAACCGGCCGAGGAAATAAGCGGTGAATAATTTTAAACCACTGTAGATTTCCATCGGAATTGCGAAATTCCAGTTCGTTTATGGAGGACGACTGGTCAACTAATATGGTGTTCGCCCTGTTTCAAACCGCCGGCCCAAGAGAACCATACGCGAACTACGGAGCTTCTCCAAGTAGGCAACATCTGTCCCTAGTACTAGTTCTCAAAAAAATTTCCTGATTGTTCTTCCAGATTATTTCGAGGAAGGTTTCCTCACATTGCAATACCACATCTCAACGGAAATAATCAAATACCAAGCACATGACGAATCCTTGGACCTGCCAGAAGTACAGATGCAAAGATTTCCTTATTCGGACTGGTTTAGCGATCCCTTACTCGAAGCCATGCGCTCGATGGTTGTTTTGGTCTTCGTGCTGAGTTTCGCCAGCGTCTGTATCAATACCGTGAAAGTGATCACCATCGAGAAGGAAAAACAATTAAAGGTATGGCAAAATTTAGCTATAACGATTATGTCTCCAACACTGAACGCAACATCAAAGATTGTCGCTTCAATCTGTGGAAATGTTTAATGCCCAGAAGCGGTCAACGGCTTTGGGTTTTGTAGTGCGCATCGCGAAGAATTCCCAAAATGTTCATTTGATTAAAACCTTGTATTACTCTTTTGTTCTTTCTAAACTTGAATATGCTGCCCTAATATAGTCTCCTATATATGCTAGTAAATATCTACAAGTCGACCGTATACATAGCAAAGTTTTGAAATTCCTGTCTTACAAATTGGATGGTGTTTATCCTCCTAGAAGTCCCCGCGATATAATATGTCTTCTTTAACCTTGAGAAAAGATGGGTTGTGTTTAAAATTTTTAAGCAATCTGCTTAACAATAATACCTCGCATTGTTTATTACTATTATATACATCAATTTGAATTGCGTTTCTTTATTTTGTCCTGTTTTGGCTGTAACCTGTTGGACAACAAAGTTCTATTATTATTATTATTAAGAGAAAAATGTGCTAATCGATTGATTGATAATTTCAGGAAGCAATGAAGATTATGGGACTCTCCAATTGGCTACATTGGACGGCCTGGTTTTGCAAGACGTTTGTTTTGATTGTGATAACTATCATTCTGATGGTGGTATTGTTGAAGGTATCCTGGTATCCCAATACAGATTTTACAGTCTTTACATATACTGATCCGTTTTTGTTGTTCTTCTTTTTGCTCTGTTATGCTTGCGCTACTATTACATTCTGTTTTGCTGTTAGCGTCTTCTTTAACAAAGGTACGTTTTAGATTATCCTTACTATGAGATCAACGCAAATCTCTGTCGTTATTCTAGCAAACACTGCCACGACAGTAGCTGGTGTCGTTTGGTTCCTAACCTACGTTATTTACGTCATGGTCCAGAACCAATATAACACAACATCTTTAGCACAGAAAATGTTAATCTCCTTGGCTATAAACTCGGGGATGGCTTACGGATTTCAACTGATCTTAATGTGGGAAGGCTCAGGAAAGGGTAAGAAAAATTTGTCCCCCACGAACAAAAGGGATATTTTCAAGTTTCCGTTTCAAGGATTGGGTTGGTCGGACATCTTTACACCATTCAGTCCTGATGACGACTTCACCTTTGGCCATGTAATCATCATGTTACTAGTGGATGCCCTGCTTTATCTATTGATAGCCCTGTACGTCGAAGCTGTATTTCCTGGAGAATACGGCGTACCCTTAGTATGGTACTATCCTTTTACTAAATCCTATTGGTGTGGAAATGAAGAGCATATAGGTATGTAGGATTGACGAGTAAAGATTTAATAATTCTCTTAATTAATATTGCTAGAAAATACACAGTTGGGTGACTTATCGTCTGAGTTCTACGAAAGGGAGCCTGTCAACTTGAAAATAGGCATACAAGCGAACAAATTAACAAAAATCTTCCCCGGGGAGAAAGTGGCCGTACAAGACTTGGCGTTTAATATGTATGAAGGGCAAATTACCGTATTGCTAGGACATAATGGTGCCGGAAAAACCACTACTATGTCTATGCTAACTGGTATGCTCACACCAACTTCTGGAACCGCCACCGTGAATGGTCACGACATCAGGAAAGACATGGGACGGGTCAGAGGGAGTTTAGGACTATGTCCACAACATAATATATTGTTTGACGACTTAACTGTGGGTGAACACATCTACTTCTATAGCAGATTGAAGGGCATGACGAAGAAAGAAGCTGAGAGGGAAATCGATCAGTATGTCCAACTTCTCGAGTTGGTCCCAAAGGTAAAAAATACATATTTTGCTTTATAATCCTAAGTGGTGTGGTCTTAGAAAGCGGCGAGGTCGAAAACCCTATCTGGTGGCATGAAACGTAAATTAAGCGTTGCTGTAGCTCTATGCGGCAATTCTAAAGTTTGCATGCTGGACGAACCCACTGCCGGAATGGATCCAGCGGCTAGAAGAGCCCTTTGGGATATGATAAAGAAACATAAAGGAAGTGAGTTTTTAAATTTGTTTGATAATTTCTTTCATAATAAACGGAACATTTTTTCGCAGGCAGGACAATCTTGCTAACAACGCATTTTATGGACGAAGCCGACTTATTGGGAGATAGAATAGCAATCATGGCTGGTGGCAAATTACAATGTTGTGGTACCAGCTTCTTTTTAAAGAAGAAATACGGGGCTGGATATCACTTGATCATGGATAAATCGCGGGATTGTGACATCAATGGCGTTACTGACATCTTACGGAAGCACATTCCAAACATTAAGGTTCGCTCGGTCTAATCAGTGCTGATGGATAAAGTATTTTGATTATTCTTTTCGTAGGTAGAGACCAATATAGGAAGCGAACTGAGCTACATCTTGGCAGAAAATCAATCGGCTACGTTCGAACCAATGTTGCGCGATTTGGAACAAGAAGGTTCTAAAATCGGTGTTAATTCCTACGGAATATCTTTGACTACAATGGAAGAAGTGTTCATGAAGTAGGATTCCCCGATTTTCTTTTGTTTATGTACCGGGTGATTCAGTAAGGGTGGCGAGCGGCTGTATCTCGGAAACTGCTATGCCTAGAGCTTCGGGACAAAAAAATTCATAACCAATGTGGCCACCAGAAATATCCGAAAATTATTTTAATGTTCGAAATTTTACCGCTAGAGGGCGTATCTGCTATGTTTAATCATAAAATCAATATTATCTCAGAAAATTGCAGGTTGAGCTATAGTTTTGAATGGACCGTTCGAAAGCTGAGTTGATGTTCCATTATTTTGTTTAATAACTTTTTTTCATATCTGCCATAATAAGGAGCGGGGAAGCCAATCAATTGTTCAATATGTAAATTTTAATATCTCCTGAACCATTCAACCAATCTGAAAATTTTTGGACTCGTTCGATTGAGCATTTCCTGGGTTTTTTTCTAGAAAAATAGTCGTTCTAGCATTTAGTTTGAAATAGGTAAACTACAGGGTGTTTTCTGTACTGATAACATATTTTGGTGAATTTCAAGAAAAAATTAAATGTAACCGTGTTATATAATTACCAGTGTCGCAAGCTAAATTAAATTGTTGAAATTTCAGTAAAAACCGCATCTTAATATCTCTATTCGTTCTCGATTTATCGCCAAAAGAATGAAATTTGTAACAAAAATCAACTGCAGCCATGAAAGTAGGCGACGCGACGGATGGTTTCCATGGAAACTACAAAACTATCAGATTGTTTATTGCTTATATCAGCTGAAAATAGTCAAAACTGAATGGAATAAATTATTAACGAGAATAATAACAGCAAAAAGAAAATATCTAACCAAAAATTTTAATTATAAATGTTCGGAATGTCTACCATCACTGGCCACCCACAAATTGAGTCCGTTACTTGTGGATATTACACTCGCGTCTACCTCGGCAATGGAAATATTTCTAACGGCTTCTCGAATTCTTTGTTTCATATTATCAGGTGTTGTTGGGCGGTCTTTATATACTATATATCTTTAAGTCTACTCCATGAATAAAAATCAATTACTGTGAGATCGAGGGACATCGGCGGCCAAGAAAAAATGCTACCCCAGTCTATACATTTATTTGGGAACCGGTTATTTAAAAATTCCTGGACACGTTGCGCATAATGCGCCGGGAAACCATCCTGCTGAATCCACATACCCATTCTTGTCTCCAGGGAACTATCTTCGAACAATAAAGGCAATATATTTTCTTCTTGTCTCCAGGGAACTATCTTCGAACAATAAAGGCAATATATTTTCCAAAAAATAACCACACCATTTAAACGCTGTTCAGAAAAGTAAGGACCAATAATTTTCCCCCAAAAATTCACACCAAACATTAACACGCCAACGGTTTTGAAATTGAACCTTCGCGTAACCAGTGAGGATTGCTTTCTGACCAATAGCGCATGCTGCATGGTCAAAATCGCCATCCTTTAATTCTTGATGTAAGATGACATGGTAAGGATGAAACTTACGATAACGATAGTAACAGACTTAATTTGTGGGTGGCCAGTGATGGTAGACATTCCGAACATTTATAATTAAAATTTTTGGTTAGATATTTTCTTTTTGCTGTTATTATTCTCGTTAATAATTTATTCCATTCAGTTTTTACTATTTTTGGCTGATATAAGCAATAAACAATCTGATAGTTTCGTAGTTTCCATGGAAACCATCCGTCGCGTCCCCTACTTTCATGGCCGCAGTTGATTTTTGTTACAAATTTCATTCTTTTGGCGATAAATCGAGAACGGATAGAGATATTAAGATGCAGTTTTCACTGAAATTTCAACAATTTAATGTGGCTTGCGACACTGGTAATTATATAGCACGGTTACATTTAATTTTTTCTTGAAATTCACCAAAATATGTTATCACTACAGAAAACACCCTGTAGTTTACCTAATTCAAAGTAAATGCTAGAACGACAATTTTTCTAGAAAAAACCCATGAAATGCTCAATCGAACGAGTCCAAAAATTTTCAGATTGGTTGAATGGTTCAGGAGATATTACAATTTACATATTGAACAATTGATTGGCTTCCCCGCTCCTTATTATGGCAGATATGAAAAAAAGTTATTAAACAAAATAATGGAACATCAACTCAGCTTTCGAACGGTCCATTCAAAAGTATAGCTCAACCTGCAATTTTCTGAGATAATATTGATTTTATGATTAAACATAGCAGATACGCCCTCTAGCGGTAAAATTTCGAACATGAAAATTATTTTCCGATATTTCTGGTGGCCACATTGGTTATAAATTTTTTTGTCCCGAAGCTCTAGGCATAGCAGTTTCCGAGATACAGCCGCTCGCCACCCTTACTGAATCACCCGGTATATAATAATTATCTTATAGAGTGGGGGCTGACCATGGACAGGAAGACGCTAGGCAAGCCATCACCAACGGATTTGACAGCAATGGAAATAACCACAATTCCCAAGATAGATGTAAGTTTACTGACATATTGCCATGTGATCTTCGCCTAAACCCATTAATTCTAGTGCTTGCCGCTGATAACAAAACCTTGTCTGGTTTCCCGTTGTGGAAGAACCAATTCATGGCCATAATCTTGAAGAGAATGTGCGCTACATATAGGACTTGGTACATGTTCTTGTTCCAAAACATAATACCAATCGCGATTTTGACAATCACTTTAATCAGCGTTAACACGACGAACATGGCACAAACGCTACCTAGTTTGCGCGTTTCTTTAGATCCCTTCGATAATCCCGTAACTGTAGTTAGCCCTGCATCGTCCCAAAACGACTATCATCAGCGATATTTGGATTTAATTAAAAGTGAAGGTAGAGAAGTGTTGAATGCTGCTAACATGAACGACACAATGTTGAGATTGGTAAGGTGCAGAGAAAATTTTGGGCGCAACACATATTATCATTCTTTTTTTTTTTCTGTCAGACTACAGAGAATTCACCAGCGGTGCGAACTCGATATATCGTGGGAGCAACATTTGAGGAGGATACAATTACCGCTTGGTTCAACAATGAGCCCTTCCATTCGCCTCCTATAGCGCTACAATATTCGATGAATGCTATTTTACAAACGACAGTCAACACGGACCATGCGATACGTTTTGTTAACCATCCTTTGCCATTCAGTTCGGAGACTCAGGTATTTTTGCGATCAAGCCACCGTAATTAAAATAACCTGGTTCTTATAGTTCCAGCAAATGACCATGATGGGTTCCGGATATCAAATAGCTTTTAATTTGGCCTTGTCATTAGCTTTTGTAACACCTTTCTATGTCTTATTTTACATCAAAGAGAGGGTTAATAAATCTAAGCATTTGCAACTGGTATCTGGGGCGAAAATCACCACTTTTTGGTTTGCTGCTGCGGTATGGGATTTCGTTACTTTTCAAGTGACTAGTGTGGTGATCATAATAACTATAGTTTGCTGGCAAGAAGATGGTTTTAGTACTGCCACCGAGATGGGTACGTAACATTCTTCTTGTAAGTATGTAACATTTTAATTTTGACTAATATATTCTTAAAGGACGAGTATATTGTGTCCTGTTGTTTTTCATCTTGGCCATCCTACCTTTCACTTACTTGGCGTCATTCTTATTCGACGTACCATCGACTGGTTACTCAAGATTATCCATAATTAAGATACTAACAGGTAAAACTTACACCATTACTTTTTCCATTCTTTTTTCATGATGGCGTTGCTTGTGATTCAGGTGGCCTACTCTTCAGTGTAGTCCAAGTACTCTCCATCGATGGTTTGAATCTCAAGAACGTAGCAGATGGTATACATTATGCTTTCTCTATATTACCACACTATTCATTAGCAGCGGCTCTGATTACCATGAGCAATAAGCACAGTACGATCAAGTTATGTCAGACCATCGCCATGTACAATCCAACACCGTGTGAGGTGAGCAGAGGATGCTGTGGTAAGTCTATTAGCTAAACGAATCATCAACCGGGAGACCTCTTTAGTCTCCATTTAGTCTTTGTTAAAAGAAAAGCACTTTGAGTAATTTCATTAATTAGAACTAAAAAAAAAAAACAGGCAACCATTTTATACATTATAGAACATTCTTAAGCACTTCTGAGATATTTAATCGTGTCTCTTCGTAGATTTAAACGAAAACTACTTCAACATCCACGATGGCATGGGTTTGAGTTTGATCTACATGGTAATGATGTTCATTCTTGGATTTTCCCTCTTGTTCCTGATCGAATACAGATTTTTCCATGGTCTTTTGTACAAATTCAAAAACAGAAGGCGAGTAGGATTAGCTGTCGCCGAAGAGCCTGCAGATAGTGACGTTCTTGAAGAGAAACGTAAAGTCCACGAGGGTCTTATAAGGCCGAGTGAATACGACGTCGTATTGAAAGACATCACAAAGCAGTACAGCAATTACTTAGCTGTCAACAAGCTGTGTCTAGGAATAAAAGGATACGAATGCTTTGGACTGCTAGGTATTAACGGTGCCGGTAAAACTACCACGTTCAAAATGATGACAGGTGATGAAATAATGTCCCACGGTGATGCTTGGATTCGCAATTACAATTTGAAAAACAACATGAAGGATGTCCACCAAAATCTAGGATATTGTCCCCAATTCGATGCCCTGTTAGACGACCTTACCGGCAGAGAAACTCTAATGATGTACTGTTTACTGCGCGGAATCCCATTGAGTAATTGTCCGGATGTAATCAAAACATTAGCAAAGGATTTCGACTTTGAAAAGCACTTAAACAAAGAAGTCAAGCAATTCAGTGGTGGAAATAAGAGGAAGTTGAGTTCGGCCATAGCACTGATAGGAGATCCGGCTGTCATTTTCCTAGACGAACCTACGGCCGGCATGGATCCAGCGACCAAAAGGAATTTATGGAACACCCTGTGTAAGATCAGAGATAAAGGGAAATGCTTGGTTCTGACATCGCATAGTATGGAAGAATGCGAGGCCCTGTGCACCAGGTTAGCTATAATGGTGAATGGCAGTTTTAAGTGTTTGGGATCCACGCAGCATTTGAAGAACAAATTCTCCGAAGGATACATGCTGGTGGTGAAAGTGAAGAAGGCGGAATCTGGGCCTATTGTTGTCTACGGGACGGAAACTCAAATCATCGAGCAGTACATCAGATCAAATTTCCCTACAGCAGTCCTGAGGGAATCCCACCAGGAGCTGTTGACGTTCTTCATTTCTGATACTTCTTTGCCCTGGTCAAGGATGTTCGGGATCATGGAACAAGGAAAGAGAGAGGTGGTGAATTTGGAGGATTATTCTTTGGGACAGTCGAACTTGGAACAAGTGAGTAGAGCAAGTTAAAAGATAAAACTCTTTAACACTTCCAAATTACAGGTATTCCTTTTGTTCACGAAGCAACAGCGCACTGTGGCCAGTTAAATTTGTCCAGAATCTCCAAAGAGATATGCTCTAATCTTCTAGTACTTAAATTATAGGACATCCAAAATAATGTTCGCACTTTGCATTTGACAAGCAATTGGTTTGTATGTGATGCAACACACAGTATTAGTTTAGTTAGGTAAAGATTTGATAAAAGTCAGTCAAGCATTACAAACAAATTATTTTTATATAAAGTTTTATGATTAATGCTATAATATGTTCTTAAGTGTGTATCTACACCTTTTGATTTATTTTTGTAATAATTATTGCGAAACGATAAATAAAAAGAAACAAAATATCATGAGCAAATCTTTTAATTCCTTTATGATATCATTTAATTCCTGTTAAATTTGGATTAAATTCAACTTAGGAGTAATCACAATGACGTTAGCAAATAAAAAGAGACACAGTTAAACCCAGATAATTAGACAAACATTAGATAGATATAAATGAAGTTTCTTTATTTCTTTTAAATCTGGTAAGTTTTCCGAATGTATTACCAGAAGTAAATACATATTTATTTCAATTAAATAAAAAATATTACTTAAATTATTTATTATTTATGAGTCGATGAGGGATGCAGTTATTTATTTAAGATTTTAAATTTATTTACAAGAGGTCACCAAAATTTTATTTCAAAAAAATGGTGGGAGTTGAGTAATAATATTCCTTATTTGTCATTCGTTAGCCAATGACGGTTAATAGAATTTATGGAGCCCTCGAAGGTTCTCAAGTTCCCACTGGGCCCACCACCAAGCTGCTCGAGTGGAAGTAAGAGATTTAATAGGGACGGTACAATGAGCACCTAGCTAAAGTGCCTGGACTAAAGGTGTCCACCTAACTTTATGAATGAATTGAAAATCTTATACATATAAAGCTTTTTTTATTAAATAACAATTTTTTTTCAGAAAAAAAATCGATTATCAAAATTGACTAGCCCGGGATTTGAACCCGCGATTCCAGTAATAGTCGAGATAAAATATTTGTAATCTAGATCAAGTTTTATTCAAATAAATATTATTATTATTCTTAATTATGCATTATGAATACTAAAATAACACCTTTTAAAGATTTGCGCAATGGACAAGTTTAAAGATAATAAAAATATAAAGTCGCCCCTTAATTTTGGTGAAAATAATTTGATAAAGTGTTAGATCCTAATTTTATTTGACGATTCCCGATATTATAATCAGCTGATCGATTAACCGAAGCCAAGTTTACATTTTTATCAGGATTTACCACATTCCGATAAAATTTGCTAATATAATCTATCTTTCGATAAATTTTAATCAGTTCCATCTCGCCAGTGCGTTTAATAGTATTGATAATTAAGAAGTAACATGTGCCTTTCATTAACTGGAGGAAGATTTCAACTATCGACAAGAGGTAGATAAAAAATTATAAAAAGGTAAAAGGACTATTTTGAGAGGGGTGCATCTTGCTATTTGAAGACTTTACTGAATTTCATGTATATTAAAATGTTATTAATTCCTGGATATTCGAATAATTTTCGTGAAAATAGTCTATGATTGTTGACAACGTCTTTCTTTGCGCAATATCGCCAAATTTGTGCACAAGAAGCACAAGTAATAAGATTAGAAGAAAATGACTCATAGAATATTACATGCTTAATTTAATTTTCCAAAAAGAGTGATTTTGCATTGTTTACACTGAATCCAGATAATGCAGATTATTATTGATTTTTTTTTCTCACAAAGCTGAGATAATGATTTATGTAATATATAGTGTATACGTATATAAAAATACGGATTCGACATCGCACAAAATCAATATTATTTTTATCGGCTAGTCATTCAAAATGGGAAAGAATTGGGACAAATTCCGTTTATTACTATGGAAAAATTGGCTGCTACAATGGAGACATCCCATCCAAACTATTATCGAAGTCCTAGCTCCAGTAATCTTCGCTGCACTCTTAGTTTTACTAAGAGGCTTGGTCGACCCTGAACCAATGAGTGAAAGAATTTTTTCACCATTTACAATAGCTGAATCATTGACGAACACCAGGTGAGTCACTAAAAAGTACAATAAATAATATTTCTCAAAAAATGATATTGTCAACAACAGCAAAGAAATTGCTTGGTCGCCTTGCGGCAATCCGTCCATCAAAATCATCATGAATAACATAGCGTCCGAATTGAATTTCACTGAAGACAATTGCTATATCAACGCTGAGAGTTTAGAGAATGCTTTATGGGATAACACAGAGGACGTTCTGGCTGGTGTCCAATTTAGCGATGAATTGGCGGGGGCAACTGCATTAGATGCTGATTTGGAAATTGTTTTGAGGTATACCTTAGATTTTTTTTAAAACTATTTTTAATTTAGTAATATTTGGCCGTTTTAGATTCCCGTCGGAATTACGTCATTCAGGGGGATTCATGACCGAAACTTGGGCGACAAATCTAATTTTTCCCGTATTTCAAATGCCGGGACCAAGGCAACCCAATCGTCAACGCGGGGCCGTACCAGGTAAGCAGATTTCAGAATAATCAACTCTCAATATTAAAAACATTCCTAGCAATTGTTTCGGAAATTCGAGGGTTTTTTTATTTTTAATTGAAAAATCAAACATGCATCGTTATTTCTATTTTAAAATGGCAGATTAAAGATTAATTAGAAATGCCTGCCAAATGAAAGGTTAGAAAGAGCGAATAAATGAATTATTCGAGTCAACAATTGATTTTCAACTGGGTCTTATAAACAATTGACGAAGAATCGTTCAGCAACAATGATAAGAAACAGCAAAAAGTTGTTAAAATAGCTTAAATCGATTTGATGAAGTCCTACTATTTCTAACATTTATTGTCCGTCTAAAATTCATAAACCGGAAAAATCTACAAGAATATTACACGTTTTTGGGACAAACATGCTAGACATTTTTTTTTTAAAGTTACTAATATTAAAGCTTAGTACATAAACTGCAGGTCAAAAAAAGAAAACGATTGGGTTTGGTGAAAGTTTGCGTCATAATAGGCTCTAAAAGGAAGCCTATCTACAAGTCGGGAGCATTTTTCTAGGGTGGGGGAGTTTCATGGTCACAGAATAGGCATTCTTAAATTGTCGAGTGACCACCTGGGGGAAAGGAGCAGTAATTTTAGCTCTAACCCCCTTCCTCGCAAAGTAGAGAATTCTTTGGAATTTGCAAATAGTCAACGATACTTTATTAAGGTGAGGGGTGCAGAATACTGAATTAAAAGAATAGAAAATTTTAATATTAAATGTAACTTAAACAAAGGAATTAGAAGTTTGCGTTGGAATAGGCTCTGATAGGAAGCGTACCTTCGAGTCGGGAGCATTTTTTTATCTCTACAGAATGGGAATATATTTAAATTGTCCAGTGACCATCGAAGGGAAGGGGGACAGCAACTTTGACTCACGGTACCGAATATAAATAAACAAAACTGCACTCCACTGCTCCAATTTGTGTGCAAACGCGCATATTGAAGACGTGCTCGACCATGCCTGTCCACTCTCTACTGGCTTTCGTCTCACTGTTCTTTCACTTATCTCAACCATTCGCACAGCTAGTAAACGATGTTGAAGCTGAACCGCAGTTAACGACCTGCGGTCCTTAACGTGTCCAGCACCGTAAACCTATCGTCAACCCTGGGTGTTGCTCTTTTTCTTCCAGAACCTGGTAGTCTTTCTAATGAACCAGTCTCCAAAAAACAATGGTAGTGCGTGGTATGCCCAACCTATTCGATACATAACGTTTGCTGCAACCTTCTTCAGTATTAGCGCAACAATTTGAGCCACGTCTTCAACAGTTAACGGCATTGCTGTTGCAACAAATCTATTGTAGGAACTGTCAAATTAATCTTAGCTAATAGTAAACTAAGCCTACTTGCAATTTATTGCAAATAAACAATGGTAGATGGTACACCCTTAAATGCCCTACAGCATAAAAATCTGTTAATATTGTCTAGCAGCGAATTTTATCACATAAAAAAAAATCTAGCATATTTTATAATAAAATGAATATCATGAAGCATATATTGATGAAAGCCAATTAGATGAACTACATGTGCAAATAGATAACGTGTATCAGACGGTTGGGCGGTTTTTTTGTCGGTTAGTATTAAAGTAAAAAGATTAGACTAATGACAAAAAATGTAACTTCACAAGGGAATTAGGCATTAATAATTTACCGAAAGAAACAGGTTTTTTACAACCGTTCGGTGTAGATTGATATTTATTGAGGTAAACGGATTTTGCGCAAGTCAAAGTAAGAAAGTAGAAAAGTACAAAAGTAAATATTACATTGTACAGAATTCTTTGGGTCTTCGGATAAAAACATAAATACACGAAATTCCGAAACAATTATGTGGCGTAATCATATATCTGTTACTATAAATCTTTACTAGGTACATATATCTCTGACCCAATACTAACCGGATCATATTTTCAGGTTATTATAACGAAGGATTTTTGACACTGCAATACCTCATATCGCGAGAACTGATAAAATTCCACGCCAACGATGATGCATTGGAGATGCCGCAGATTTCCATGCAGAGATTCCCATTTCCACCGTGGATTAACGACCCTTTGCAGGTTGCATTGCAAACTTTCGTCGGCTTAATATTCATGCTTAGTTTCGTCTACCCCTGTATTAACACGGTGAAGGTCATTACGACTGAGAAGGAAAAACAATTGAAGGTGGAAAAACTGATCTAATCGTATCATCATAATAATTTTTTTTTATTTGGCAGGAATCCATGAAGATTATGGGTCTTCCAAATTGGTTACATTGGACAGCGTGGTTTGTAAAAGTAATCGTCCTGTTGGTGATTTCCATAATTCTAATGCTGGTTTTGCTGATGATACGGTGGTTTCCTGGTTCCGAGCATAGCGTATTCACACTCGCTGATCCGTTTTTGTTATTCCTCTTTCTGCTTTTATACGCATGTGCCACCATCACTTTCTGCTTCGCTATAAGTGTATTTTTTTCAAAAGGTGATAAACTACAGGCTTTAACAAAAATCCCAAAAGATTTCGCTATTGTATTTGCAATATCATTTTGAAATTGTAGCAAACACAGCTACAACGATAGCTGGATTAGCATGGTTCCTATCCTACGCCGTATGGGTGTTCTTGCAAGACCAATACGCCACGCTTTCCTTAGCGGAGAAAATGCTGATATGCCTGGCTTCGAATTCCGCAATGGCTTTCGGCTTTCAATTGACACTTATGTGGGAAGGTACTGGAGAAGGTACGATCATCAAACCTTTATTAAATACCAAAGTTAAAGCGCCATCGAAATTATTTGTCTTCTAGGCATGGTATGGTCGAATCTTTTTTCATCAGTGTCGCCTGATGACTACTTCACTATGGCTCACGTCATGTTAATGCTAATCGTGGACACTCTTTTGTACCTTTTGATAGCTTTATACGTTGAAGCTGTCTTGCCTGGAGAATATGGTGTCCCGAAAAAATGGTACTTCCCTTTCACTAAATCCTTCTGGTGTGGAAGCAATAATAAAAATACAGGTTTTACAGCATGGTAGGTAGATCTGTCATGAAATATATCAACGAGTCCCAAATTTCAGATAGCCCTGAATTGAGGAAACTGGGATCAGACGTTTACGAAAAGGAACCTGAAAATTTGAATATCGGAATCCAAGTCAGCGATTTAACGAAAATCTATTCCGGAAACAAGGTGGCCGTGCGGGATCTCTCGTTTAACATGTTCGAGAACCAAATAACTGTCCTATTAGGGCACAACGGTGCCGGAAAAACTACCACGATGTCCATGTTGACAGGAATGATAACTCCTAGTCGAGGTACCGCTTTGGTCAATGGGTACGACATACGGATTAGTATGCCAAAAGTTAGGGATAGTTTAGGATTGTGTCCGCAACATAATATACTCTTCGATGACTTAACGGTAGCTGAGCACCTATATTTCTTCAGCAAGTTAAAAGGGTTAGAACGAAAAGAAATTGATCAAGAAATCGATATGTATATCGAACTTCTACAATTGGTACCGAAGGTGAGATAAGAGTTAATGAAACTTTTTGCATAGACTTCAAATCTTTGTTCAATTCAGAGGTTAAAATTTCACTTTATCGGCCTAGTACCATAAAATGGTGTCCTAGGATAATAAAGATTGAGATATGAGTCTCGGATTTAATTCATCCAAAAATTAGTATTCTAAACAATACAAACGCAAATAAATTGATTATATTAAGCAGTAGTTGGCAACATATTGTATTCACCAAGGCAGTAAAATGCCACTTTGCTTTAAAAACATAAGTACTTATTAAATACCTATCTTTTGATATATAAATCCTTTTACCTAAACGATTGTTATTTATATATAAACTGCTTCCGTGTCTTCCTGTATCTTGTCATAGTTGTTGCCTCTTTCAATGTTATTCCCCTAGCTCGTAGTAATCTTAATGGATGGATTCCGTTAATGGTACTACTGCTTGCAAAATATAGCTAGGTCTATGCAATAAACAATCTCAATAGGTTATCCTGCGAATAAAATCATCTCTTTGCATTTGGAAAATGTTTTCAGAGGAATGCTAGATCGAAGACTTTATCTGGAGGAATGAAACGCAAATTAAGTGTTGCCGTGGCTTTGTGTGGGAAGTCCAAGATCTGTATGCTCGACGAACCGACAGCTGGAATGGATCCTGCCGCTAGGAGAGCTCTTTGGGATATGATAGTAAAACAAAAGAAAGGTCTTTGGCATTGTTAAATCCCCCCAAAAAATAGGCGCTTTATTTATTTATTATTTTATAGATCGTACAATACTTCTATCAACGCATTTCATGGACGAAGCTGACCTATTAGGCGATAGAATCGCTATTATGGCCGGAGGTAAACTGCAATGTTGTGGATCTAGTTTCTTCCTTAAGAAAAAATACGGCGCTGGATATCATTTGATTATGGATAAGACGAACACATGCGATGTTGATCAAGTCACTGGTCTCCTAACGAAATACATACCGAACATTTCGGTAAGAGTTTCGAATTCTTTTGGCGTCAAGCAATTTTTAATTTTCAACATATAGGTGGAGACCAATATCGGATCTGAACTTTCTTACAATTTAGCTGAGAATCAATCGGGGATTTTCGAGGAAATGCTGAGCGATTTGGAAAACAACAGCAAAAACTTGGGCGTCAACTCCTACGGCATTTCCCTCACCACTATGGAAGAAGTGTTCATGAGGTTTTAGTTCTAAGTATTCCACACGCATAAGGGTACATTTCCAATTTCGTTTTAGGGTGGGTGCTGATCATGGGCAAGAAGAATTGAACAACACCAACGATTATAATGGGGTATTATTGGAAACTCAAACCGATGGAAGTGCCACATTTTCCAACGATAGCAAAGGTAGTACGGTGGGCCATCTATTGTGACTGTGTTGTCCCTGTTAACGGTATCTCTTCTGCTAGATTTCTCGTCAGTAGTTTTACGGATTAATCTTTTTAAACTGTAGCGCCCTGTAAGATTATTTGTAAGTCTGTAGCCAGGCAGGGGATAGTCACTTCATTATCCAGAAGACGTCATATTATCATTCAAACGACATTTTTATTTTATGATATAATCTTGTAAATCCAAAGCAATTGTCGTCATGCACAATGGTGTATAATACACGCGTGTAGACTCGTTAATGACTACACTAAAACTTCGCGCGATTTTTTGCAGTAAATATCACAGAAGACGAATTTGTAACCGGTTTCGCTCTGTGGAGAAATCAATTCTGGGCCATGTTGATGAAGAAAATCCGCGTGACTCAACGGAATTGGATCTTATTGCTAGTGCAGAACATAATTCCCATCGCGTTCATGGTAATCGCTTTGGTAATGGCGAGGTTGATGAATATAGGCGCCGCATTGCCTAGTTTATCTTTAACTTTGGATACCTTCAATGACCCTATAACTGTTATCACCAGATACAATAACGATCAAAATCTGTATTACCAACGTTATTTGGAGATACTTGATAGAGAGGGTAGAAAAGCTACAGATTGGGGTGAAGCAAATATGATAGAAAATATGTTGGAAAGGGTAAGTATGCTGAGAGAATACGAAAGAAGGTGTGAGAAAGCCACTTTCAGACTGAAGCGTATACATCCAGAGTTCGTATGAGGTATATTATCGGCGCCAGCTTCGGTGATGGAAACATCACGGCTTGGTTCAACAACGAACCGTACCATTCGCCTCCCATAGCGTTGCAATATTCCCTAAACGCAATTTTGCAAGAGAATACAGGCGCAGAACATCACGTGCAATTCGTTAATTATCCTTTACCGTTTAGCACGAAAACTAGGGTAATTTTCAACCATGATAAATTTTAAAGGCGCCGCTTATATCAGTCAAGATAAATTTGTAGATTTTCCAAATGGATACAGGACAGACTGTCGGTTTTCAAATCGCCTTCAACGCGGCCTTTTGTATGGCTTTCGTTACACCATTCTATATCCTTTTCTACATCAGAGAGAGGGTGGTCAAATCCAAACATCTCCAGATGGTTTCCGGCGTGAAAACTTCCGCATATTGGCTAGCGGCTGCCTTGTGGGATTTCACAACGGCTTTATTAACGATACTTTGTTTTATAATTACTTTAGCCGCCTTCCAAGAAAATGGGTTTAGTACAGCAGAAGAACTTGGTAGATTATTATATAATAAATCACCATGTAAGCTCATAAAATCATTTCTTTTTACTTCTAGGAAGAGTCTGTGTTATCCTATTAATATTTATGATAGCAGTTTTGCCAGTTACTTATTTGGCAGCATTCATATTCGCCGTACCTTCTACTGGGTACACCGTACTGACCTTGATTAAAGTATTTCTGGGTAAGTTTCCCAATCAATCTTATTCCGATGTTATGCATACATTTTCTCTAGGAGCCAGTCTGTTCATGGTGATACAAATCCTTGGAGTCGAAGCACTGGAACTGACACATGTGGCAGACGGTCTGCATTGGTTCTTCTCGATTTTCCCCCACTACTCATTAGCGTATGCTTTTTCCCGTCTAAGCACCATAAGCGACATGATCGAGATATGCAACACGATCAGCGAGAACTATTTGGGTGCGGATCCCTGCTTACAATTAAATGTAACTCAATGCTGTAAGTTCGTAGATTAAATCGGATGCTTCAACCATATATAAAAATTTCAATTTCAAAGGTTTCGATAGAAATTTCTTTAATCTGGACAGTGGAATAGGTACCAGTTTACTTTATATGACCGGTGTCGCTTTGTTAGCGATTGCTCTACTATTACTAGTCGAATACAGGGCTTTCGATAGAGTCGTTCACAGTTTCCAAACCAAGAAGACGTCGCTTCCAACCAATGAGGATACTGATGACAGTGACGTACTAGAAGAGAAGCGTAGAGTTCGCGATGGCGAAATAAGGCCGGGTGACTACGACGTCGTGCTGAAAGATTTGACGAAACAATACAGTAATTACTTCGCTGTAAATCAACTATGTTTAGGTATCAAAGGATACGAATGCTTTGGACTGCTAGGTATTAACGGTGCCGGTAAAACTACCACGTTTAAAATGATGACAGGGGATGAGGTTATGTCCCATGGTAATGGCTGGATAAGAAACTTAAATTTGAAGACGCAAATGACGGATGTGCACAAGAACATCGGTTACTGCCCGCAATTCGATGCCCTACTGGACGATTTGACCGGAAGAGAAACTTTAACCAAATACTGCTTGCTTCGCGGTATTCCATATCGGGATTGTTCATATATCGTGCGCAGATTAGCTAAAGATTTCGACTTTTATAGGCATCTAAACAAGCCGGTTAAAAACTACAGCGGTGGTAATAAACGAAAACTAAGTTCGGCTATCGCCCTAATAGGAGACCCAGCTGTTATCTTCCTAGACGAACCTACAGCCGGTATGGATCCAGCCACGAAGAGGAACTTGTGGAACACTCTGTGCAGAATCAGAGACAACGGAAAGTGTTTGGTCCTAACCTCGCATAGCATGGAAGAGTGCGAAGCCTTGTGCACCAGATTGGCCATCATGGTCAACGGGGCATTCAAATGCTTGGGATCGACGCAGCACTTGAAGAGCAAATTCTGCGAGGGTTACATGTTAGTGGTTAAAGTCAGAAAATCTGCGGCGAGCGTCGCCTTTAAAGACGATGACGTAGTACCGATCGAACGGTACGTTCAATCTAATTTTCCTAGCGCCATCTTGAAGGAGAGCCACCAGGAACTTCTCACGTATTTCATATCAGATACCACGCTGTCGTGGTCGAAGATGTTCGGAATTATGGAGCGGGGAAAACGGGAGATTGAGAATTTAGAGGATTATTCCTTAGGACAGTCGAGTTTGGAACAGGTAGCGCATTTTAATACGAATTTTAAAAAGGTTTATGGTGAAATTTTCATTATTTGTAGGTATTTTTAATATTTACAAAGCAACAAAGAATAATTGATGAATCCGCGATGAAGAGAAATTAAATAATTGTGTTTTATAACAAGTGCATAATATATATAAGTTTTCCATTGTATTATAACCTAGCTCCAATTTTGTACTTATAGCGTTATATTATAAAAATATGCAAATATTTATAGCTGCACTAAAGAAAGAGATCTTACTTATCAATAAAATAATGTTAATAAATAATAAACGTTGTCATTTACTTACCAATTTTCATTATTTCCATTTCTCCTATCGATTTGGACACTTTAAAACAACACATTTTCAAAACTTGCTGCACATATGTTCTAATCAAAAATCAACCGCGTAACTGCCAAAACTTACTGGTGCGTTCATAATACAATCTTGAAGTTGCTATAAATTTCGATTCTAATTTTAAAATTTGCCTATTAGAGTGCTCAAATCTAACGGGTTTACATCCACGATTTCTATTCAAGTTCGCCACTTTAAATAAGGAACGCGCTCTAAAAGAGGACCAATCCATTGTCAGTTATAGCGGGAAATTCGAAAATTTTAGACATTCTAAATATTGAATAAATTCATTTAATTAGGATGCTATGACTTTGATTGGATTAGGTATATATTAGCGTTTTTCATAGATTTATAAAAGTAATCGATTGTCTAGGCATTTTTTAATGAATTGTCGATTAAATCCTCATGTTCATACAATTAGCTAAATCATAAATTTTAATTCAATTCCACTATTAATTTTACTTGATATGGTGCAATTCATCTCATCATAAACTTTGACAAAATGATCACCAATCTATTATAATCTTAAAATTCGTGTTGTTCTCTATTAAACCAGGATGTGCTGAATGTGGTCAAACTGAACTAAATTTTCGGGTGACCAAGATAATCAATTCGACAGTTGACAGAAGAAACAGGACCGTCTATCACAAATGCTCACGTCGGCACACCATCAAGTCATCCAATCACGTGAAACTTTATTATGGTGACGATCTAGGGTAACCATAATATGGGCCAATAAGCAAGCGTAGAAGGCAATTGTTTGGCGCGAAGTGAGCGGAGTAGAATATTTTCAAGTTTAGTCAAATTAGAAATAAAATAGAAGGGAGCTAAAGAACTGACAGGAGAACGAAAAAGCTAAATTTAACTAGATTGTGCTAACTTGAACAACATTGGTTAAAATATATGTTAGAATAAGGTATTCGTATTTACCAAGGCACAACCAGATAAAAAGCCAAGTAGCTTATATAAACTAAGATGGTCTCACTTAAAGGTGGTAAAGTTAAATGCGTTACCAACATAAATTCCAGAAAAGAAATATTGCAAAAGATAAAAGAGATTGTAATAACATAATTTATTGTCCTTATATTATATTTCCTGTAACTCTTTTTGTTGTATTAAAGGATATTCATTTATAGAAAAACTAGACTTATTAGAAAATCATTTTATTTAAATTATGTATATAATACAATGCATTTTCTGTTTTGTAAAACTAAAAACTATATATATATTTATGTATATATAGTAGTAAAAAAAAAGAAACTTCTTTTCATGTTTCATAATCGAAGCAGCAAACCTCAAATAGTAACGGAGAAATTAAATGTATAATAGCACGAACAAAAGAAAAAAAGGAAATAATATTATCTATAGATCATCAGTACACTTTTTACAATAGAATTTCTTTTATATATAATATAGAAACCGATCAATCGAGTCAACAAATTCATATTATCATTCATATCCTTATATATATTCACTAAAAACATTAACTGATTTTACAAAAAAAAGAAAAGTTTATGTACTCTAATAATCTAAATCCGCTTTGTCTTTATATTATGTATATATACCGTTTTAAATCTAATATCGTACAAGGTTTCTCTTTCATTATAATGAAGAGGGAATAACAAGTTGTGCTCTGTTTCAAAGACATACAATATGATTACGATATGTATAAAAATAGTTTGATCCCAAAATTTTTATTTGTCTTTTCTCAAATAGTATTTATATTTAGTAATACTTGAGTATGTATGTCGTAAAATTGTTAATACAAAAATCACAGACTGCGTAAGCCTTACATAATTAATTTATTATCATGTCTCGTCATTTTGGGATACGCGATATAAAAAATACAAAGTTAAATGGAATGAGAACATACAAAAAATACATTACTATAAAAATATATAATATTTATATATATATATATAAAAAGGGAACTATATATTTATTAATACTACCGTCCTGATTGTCTTGTTGTCATGTTTCATCAATTCGGTTTATAATACAAAATGTGGTAGAAAATTTTGGGGCACATCGTAAGGATCATAATTTATTCATCCATAAAATAAAATTAATAATAAAAATAATCTACCTAAATCCTACAGGCTTAAATCTAAGAAAAAATATATAGAAAATTATTTACAAAAATAATAATAATAGCAAGATCTATAAAATATTACAAAAATTAAAAATAACAAATTTTATGTGGAAAAGGCACGATGAAAAATGATTATAAACAATATATCTCAAAAAGTTTGTTACAAATGGGAAGTTTTTATTATTCATTGCGTAAATACGTACAAATTACGATTGCCTCAAAATTTAATTTAATGAGCATTTTTTAAAAAGTTGCGTTTGTTTGAATCTTTTCACATTTTTAAATTTGGTACTATCATTTACTATAAATAACAAAGACAGATTTAATAGCAAAAATACTTTTTGGTGGTAATAAAATTTTTTTGAGATTTCTTGAATAATTTTCTGTTATATTTCCCAATTATTATTCCCCAAATATCATTTTGGAGTATGTAAAACTTTTTCTCAAGATTATTATTTTTGAGTAATAAATAATTCAACATTTATCCATTTGTAGACAACTATTTGGAATATACTGTATATTAAATTAAAAAAAGAAAAACGCTCTTTATTTATTTTGACCTAAAATAAGTTAAAATTCTGATGATTTTGTTTTATAAGCGAATATACAGTGAGGACCAAAAAATACAGACCACATCAATTTTATTATTATTATTATTTATTTTGTCAGTTGTTTGAAAATGTTGGATTTTATTAAATATTAAGATAATTTCAAGGTAATAAATATTTACAATATACAATGCGAAATTGTCAAATGTCATGTGTCATATGTCAAATTTTTGTTCCCCACTTCCATGTTTTAAGGCACTGGTTTTTATTACAACTTTTGGCAGTGAAAAAGTGTGAAAAGATAAATTATTACTTATAACGATTTCCCCCCCTATATATATATAGCTTCCGAACCTTTATTGGTCTGGTGACCTGTCGACGTATACGTAGTTGGACTCGTCATATTCTCCGACCAATCGGACGTGCAAGAATTCGGCGAACTGGACGACCAATGGCCCGGACTCTCAGGGCTGGGGGTAGGAAAATTTTCAATGATATGCTGAGGTGTGACATCCGTATGCTGCGAGGGCGGAGTCAGATAGTAATTCTGCTGCTGTTGTTGTTGCTGCTGCTGTTGGTATTGCTGAGGTTGCAACGTGGCAGGCGTGGCGTTCTGCTGTTGGCCGCTAGAGTACGCCAGCGGTAAATCCAAACCGGCCTGACTGAAATCGAAACCCATAGGCAGATTCTGCGCCTGCGGGATCCCGCCGTGTTTCTGCTGCGTCGCCGCCCTCATGGCGGCGATGTGCGTCGGACTGGTCGGTAAGGAAGGCCGCGTCTTCGCGGGAGAAGGGGAACCGCCGTAGGTTTGCGGCGACATCGACATATTCGATTGCACGGAATGCGGGGGCGATTGATTCGAGTACGGCGGGCTCAAAGTATTCGGTTGTAACTGGCAGATGAGGGGATCTTGAAAATTCGCGAGGAAACCCCCGCCGTAATTCTCCAGATTCACTAGATTATGCAACGTCTGTTGGTTGTTCTTGATTACGTCCTCGTAACTGGGCGGTTTCTTATTGATAAGACCCTCCAAGCCGGCCGCCAATCCCATGTTCGAATACATCGATGCGGGATCGTACGGACTCGGTAAGTTCGTAATGGGGGATTCCACGGGGCTCAGCGTCGACGTGATCGAATCGACGCTCTGTGGAATCTCGGTATGTTGCATGCTCTGCTGTTTCTTGTTGTTTGCCTTCTTCGTACTCGGCTTCCGCCTTATACTACCGCCCGTCGTGTTGGCGCCTTCCACTTCTGGACTAGTGGGTCCCATAGGGCCGCTCGTATTGGCTTTGCTGGGCCTCTTCGACTTCTGCCGTTTGGGTATGATGACGGTGGGGTGTTGGATGATCTGCCCCGTCGATGACGCTGCAAAGTTCACTGGATTAAATTTGAGATTATCTCTGAAACGTCGTGGTGTATAAGCGGACTTACTCATCATGGAATTGTTCGGGATCACGTTCACCATTTGCGGACTCCTCGGCACGTGCTCCTCCAATAACCGCACTATGTCGTGGTGCAGTCTCTCACTCGCCACGTCGCGTGGCAACCGATCCATGTGATCGGTGATTTCCCGATTGGCGTAGGCCTCTAGTAAGGCTTTACACGCTTGATATGAGCCTTCACGGGCTGCTAAGAAAAGAGGTGTTTCATCCTAGAACAAGGAAAGAAGCGTGTTATGACAATTAAGAAATTCTTTATACCTTTTTTTCATGAGACTTAATAATTTGAGTATGCCATACTTGGTGGGTGTAAATTAAGACAAGGGGTGCCGCAACGACCGGCTTTTATTTACGCTGTTATTAATGATCTATATTTGACTTTCGTTGATAGGAGAATCATAGATATGTTTATGCTGAAAACAACAATATAATTACTCAATACCATTAAAAAATCCTACTATAATATTTCTCCTAGCGCAGATTTTACCTTTAAAAACATTTACGTATAGTTAGATCACTTGTAAAAAAGTAAACAAAAAATGTCGAAAGATCTTTTCTCTTTATCCATTTAACCTTTCAATTACTACTAGGAAAAAACAAATGCTAAAAACTCGTACAAACAAAGAATATGTACGCAGTGATATTATAATTTGGGGTGCTTGTGATGGATAACGCGGTTTTAGCATGCATAAAGACAAAAATAAAATGAAGCCCTACCTTATCATCTTGCGCATCACGATTAGCTCCATGCGCCAACAATATATTAACCGCTTCTACGTTATTTACAGCGGCAGCCCAATGCAAAGCAGTCTTCCCCGAATTATCAGCCGCGTTTATGTCAGCCTCGGCGCTGATGAGATCCTGGACCATACCCTCGATCGCCAACCTAGCGGCGAGTATTAACGGTGTAGTACCTTCGTGCATGCGCGCGTTTAGATTAGTAGCGCGGTTCCGCAACAAGATCTGGAACACTCCTAGCGCATCCGCGGCCACAGCCGCATGCAATGGGGTTCTTCCGGTGTTATCTTGCGCGTTGGCGTCTGCGCCCGCGTCTAATAATCGCTTAGCAGCATCCGCACGCGCATATCTAGCTGCTAGATGTAAGGAAGTTTCGCCGGTTTTATCCATAGTTGCGTTTAATTCCGCTCCTTGCGCTACTAAATCTTGAATCACAGCTCCCGCTGTATCATCTTCGTCTTCATCACCGGTATCCATCCCCCCACCACGCACTGCCGCCACCATGATTGGGGTCATACCGCAGGGACCTCTAGCGTTGACGTCGTTAATCACCTCACCTTGGGGTGGCGTTAGCATGGCTGTTGGGCGGATATCGGCCGCTTCCAAGTGGGTTTGGGTCCAAACTCGCGGTTCCGCTTCTTCGTAATCGGTAATGGCGGTTTGATCGCTAGAATATCCGGTTTCTAAACCGCGCATGCGTTTCCTCTGAGGCATTTCCGACTCGTCGTCCGACCATTGCTGACTGTGCCCTATATGTTGCCCGTGCGAGTTGATGTCCAGATCCATACAACCCATCCCGCCGTTCTTATTGAAATTCCTCATTTCTTGCCCGTCAGGTCCGCGCCTGCGCGATCTCCTTCGCGTACCGGAATTAGTCGAGAAGAATCCTTCGGGAAACCAGGTTATTCCCGCCGCTCTACGCCTCTGTGTCGTGACAATCATGAAAATCGCGCCGGCCATGACGATGACGAACATTATTCCGATTATTACATATTTCGAGTTGACAGCGCCCTCTGTAGGGATGCCTTCTGAATCCTCGGAACTATTCACCATGTAGATGGGGAACGATTGTGAGAGGGAGTGTTTCGACGCTTTAGCCGCTAGAAATTCCGCTGCCGCGCTTGCGGTTTGGAAACAGAATTCAAAGTTCGATATCGCGGAACATTTTCGATTATCGATTTCGAGATAGACCTTCACCCCCACTTGGCCGTATTGTTCCGTCAGGACGATGTTGTGCTTTTTAGCGTAGAAGGAATCTTGTAAGGTTCTAGGGGTGGCGCCCACCCAAGGATAGATCATTTCGTTCCCTAACTGGTCGCGTTTCACTCTGACAGTTGTTCTCAATTGATGGCTTGTGTCCCTAAGGAATGCCACTAAGTTCTTCCTGAAGGATTGCATGTCCATTAAGAGTATCATCGATATTACGCCATCAGCTATATCTGGTGGTTCTTTTTCGCAGTCCAATCCGTCCCAGTTGCATTCAGCATTGTTGCAACCGTAATCGCAATGACCGTTAGCGTAGTGCTTTTGACAGTAACCATCATAGATCGGATTGCAAGGTTGTAAGCTCTTCTCGCAGTCTCGACCGTCGAATAGACATTGGGGATTGTTGCATTCCTCGTCACAAACTCCATTCATGAAGACTTTCCAACATTTTCCCGGGGCGCTGCAGTTGGCCCAAGGGTTAATACCTAAAGAGCAGTCCCCACCGTCGAAATCACAAGCGTATGTGTTGCAATCCTCGTCGCATTTCGCATTACCCTTCTTCGCCTTGCACTGATTTTGCAAACATAACCTCTTTTGTATCTCCAGATCTTGCTGATAGATGTTATTGTTGGGTTTCCGTAGAACTTGTACCCCCTCCCCACCGGAGAAGTTCGGATCGTATATCTCGCAGTTCTTTCCGTTATTCTTCGGTTGGCAATAGCAAACGTAATCCCCTAATTTTTCCTGACATATCCCGCCGTGTAAACAAGGATTGCTCTCGCACTCGTTGAACGAATCGAGTTCGCAATTGGCGCCTGTAGTACCGGAAGGGCAATCACAACGATATCCACCCCCGTCGGCTATCAGACAAGTTCCACCATTCTGGCAAGGATCCGAGTCGCAGTCAAATCCGCTAAATTCGCAGTTCTTCCCGTAGAATCCATCCTGGCAGCTGCATTGGTGCCCAGCGTGGATCGCCGTGCATATTCCACCATTTTGACAAGGGGAATTCTCGCAGAAATTCACTTTAGCCTCGCAATGCCGCCCCATATATCCCGCCTTGCAGTTGCAGTGATAATCATTCACCAATTGCACGCAATCCAACGTTCCCATCGACGAACACGGATTGGATAAGCATTCGTTGATATCGCCTTCACATCTCGGCCCCACGAAACCCGGCGGGCACTTACATTCGAATCCCCCCACTTTGTCGATGCAAGTGCCGTTGTTATGACAAGCATTGGGTCGGCAATCGTCGATGTTAATCTCGCAAATATATCCCAAAGTCCCGGGCGGACAGGAGCATAGGAATTTGTTGATGAGATCGTGGCAAGTTCCGCCATTTTGGCAGGGGTTGGGTTTGCAATCGTCGACGTTCAACTCGCAATTTTGACCTTGAAAACCGGCTGCGCATTGGCAAGAATATCCGCCTACTAAGTCGACGCAAGCGGCGTTATTTTGACAGGGAGCTGATTCACATTCGTTAATTTCTTGCTGACAGTAGGAGCCGGTGTAGCCGTCTTGGCAGTGACATCTGTGCGAGTTGCCGATATCTTCGCATGTACCGTTGTTACAAAGTTGTTTTACCGGAACATCTGTAAAAATAATTTAGGCTAAAATCTTTAAAATTAAAGGGAGATTATATTTTAACCCTTTGTTGCCCAAGATATGAAAAATTTTAGTTTTCATATAATTTTTTTGTATTTTTCTTCATAAAGTTAGTTCAAAAGAGACAAATTCAGCATTTTTTTTTTTGAATTTTTATTTTTCTGATTTTTAAGGTAAAATAAGAAATTACTGAGTATTTTTAGTAAGGTATTTATAAGTACCGAGGGTCAACAAAGGGTTAAAGCTAATCATCAGCGCCATCTGTAGATCTTTTTAAAATTAACATCAATTCACCTTTCCTTATGGCAGCGTCCCTACAACTGACCATCTCCACGTCGCAAACCTTCCCAGTCCATCCCGGACCGCAATTGCACTGGTACTGGTTCTTCACCTGCCTACAGGTGGCCCCATTCTCGCAAGGATTAGTCGCGCACCAATCCACGTAATCGCTGCAATCGCTTCCGGTGAAACCGTAAGAGCAGTAGCACGTGTAATGAGTCGCATGATCCTGACAAGTCGCTCCGTTCATACAGGGCGAGCTGTCGCACAGATTGATACGATTTTGACAGTTCGAACCCGTATATCCGGCCATGCAGGTGCAAGTGTACGAATTGATCCCGTCGATGCAGGTTCCCCCGTTCATGCAGCTACTCTCGGTGCAATCCTCGTCGTTGATTTGACAGTTGATGCCGGAAAATCCTAGCGGACAGGTGCAAGTGTAAGAGTTGACGTATTGGTTGCAAGTTGCGCCGTTCAGACAGGGATTGGAGAGGCACTCGTCTATATCGATCTCGCAGTGTTTCCCTTCGAAACCGCTCACGCAGACGCATTCGTAATCTCCTATCTCATCCAGGCAAGTTCCGCCGTTTTGGCAGGGATCTGTAATTCAAAACAAAAATTGTTACTAAATAAATCCCCCCAAAATAAATAAATAAAAAACTTACGCGAAGCGCAATCGTCAGTGTTGATGCTGCAATCTTTCCCTTCATAGCCCCTTGCGCATGCGCATTGGTAAGAACCGTTGGTGTTCAAGCAAGTGGCTCCGTTTCTACAGGGTTTAGATACTAAACACTCATCCACGTCTTGTTCACAGAATCTTCCCGTGTATCCCACGCTGCACGTGCATGCGAAGTCAAGGAAATTCGAGTTTGGAGTGCATCTGGCGTTGTGTCTGCATCTGTTCGGAGAGCACGGGTCTAATTTTTCCTCACAGTCCCTACCGGTGAACGGTAGGTTGCATACGCATTTGTAGTTGTTCACTTGATCAATGCAAGTACCGCCATTTTTACATGGATTCTTTGCGCAGTCGTCGATGTTGGTCTCGCAGTTAATACCAGAATATCCGGGTAAGCATTCGCAGGTGTAGGACGCAAGTAAATCGTGACAGGTTCCACCATGTTGGCAAGGATTCGACGCGCATTCGTCTATGTTGAATTCGCACTGTTTACCGCCATAACCTACAAAAAAAAAAAAAAAACACAAACATCTTACTAAAAATTATACCAAATAAATTCAAATATAATCAAGTCTTTCTTTGTAGGAAATTCATAATATTTCACACCAATATGTACCTACACCACAAATGGGACTTGAAAACGCTGATAAAAGTTTAATGTCTCCGTATATCGCGTATAGATGGCGCTATAATAATTTTGAACTTACCTGGGAGGCAGTGGCATATAAATCTGTTGACACCATCTTCACAACTGCCGGCATTTTTGCAGGGATTGGATTTGCATTCGTCCACATCGCTTAAACAACGAGCATCGTAGTAACCTCTAGGACATTCGCATCTGAAACCGTTGATCAAGTCTACGCAGACACCGCCATTTGCGCATGGATTTGAAGCACACTCATCGATGTCGGTTTCGCAATGTTGCCCCGTAAAACCGGGGATGCATTCACAAGTGTAGCTATAAAAAGAAAAATAATTGTTGACAGCATCCATTAACACTTAGCACAGCATGCATACGCACACAAAAAAAAAAAAAAAAACATTAACAAAATTAAAATCGGAGTAGTGACAACATTGGAAAAACAAATTTCTTCATCATAATATTACTTTAAGAGAGGGTTAAAACATAAAAAGTATCGTTGCTGTCAAAAGAGTTGCAAAAACAACTTTTCAAACGTAGATCACTGTCAGTTCAAAATACAAAATAAAAAAAAATATATATATCAAAAAGGCACGTCACGTGAATCACCCGCGATATATTTACTTAATTATATTTTACAAGATTCAAATGAAATGAAAAATCTGTTACCACTGCGATCTACATTACCGACTTTACCCCGCCCTCAAGACTTATCCGTGTTAAAAAACTAAATTCCAACACTGCACAAATAAATATTGAAGTTTTAGTGCATTTTTAATGACATAATCTCAATAACTGCATGGTAACGTCAATATTGCAACATACACATAAAAGAATCAGTAAATTCGATGCAAAACCAAAACAAACACCACAACAAAGCAAAACTTACGCGGAAAATGGATCATTACTGCAGCGTGAAAAGAATTAAAAAGAAAATTAATGTTTGTCGAAAATAACTCAGAGGAATTACTAACAAAGTGATAATGGTACATAAGTTATGTTTTAGGAAGTTCAGGTTAAGAGCATAATTAAATTCAAGAGGTATTAATAAAAAAAAAAGTTATTCAAGGGAATTTTCACAGTAAATAAACACAAAACGACTAACTTAACTCCCATTTAATTCCTCTATGTTCATCTGGAAAATGGAAATTTTTTCACGTTAAACTATGTTCAAGTTGTTGCCAACCTAAGAAATCTTTTTCCACTATTAATAACTAACCTGTTAATCCCGTCTTTGCATTTCGCGTTATTTCTGCAAGGATTGCTGTAACACTCGTTGATGTTGATCTCGCAATTTGGGCCCGAAGTTCCGGATTTACAAACGCACTGATAACTGTTAGTGAGATCCCGACATTCGCCGCCATACTGGCACGGATTAGAGCTGCATTCGTCTATTTGCGTTTCGCAAACGTTTCCGGTATATCCCGGATGACAGATGCAATGGAACGAATTCTGTCCGTCGATGCATTCCCCGAATTTGCACGGCGACGATTGGCAATCGTTGATGTTGGTCTCGCATGAAATTCCTGAAAAATAAGAAATTATAAAAGGTTAAAGCGCGCCATTCCGCGGTGAAAATAAACTGCCGCTAATTTCCAACTAATTACGCAGATGAGTTCCTGTTGCGAGTCTCAGAATGACGGTACAATTTTTTTTTTTTTACTCACCTGTGAAACCGGCAGGGCATTCGCACGTGTAACCTGCTATGGAATCGTGGCATATTCCGCCGTTTCTGCAAGGACTGGAGATGCAGTCGTCGATGTTCGTTTGGCAATGATCGCCGGTGAATCCCGTGGTGCAAGTGCAGGAGAATGCGTTGATGAGGTCGTGGCAGATTCCGCCGTTTAAGCAGGGTTTGTCTTTGCATTCGTCTATGTCTATTTGGCATTGTGTTCCGGTGTAACCTTGAAACAAAAAGAATGTCTAGTGAATTTTAACTTTCCAGCGCATTACATACATAATAATAAACTTGTATAAAAAAATAAACTAAAAACAAGCATATGCTTCAGAAATAAAAATATAAACAATGTTTTGATAATTAATGTTGGTCATGCTGATTATGAGTATTGTTTTAACTTCATGATGATTTTGACATTTTAACCACAGTATTTTTAACTACAAAATATTTGTTGTCACTTATTAAGAACTTATAAAAGATTTGTTTAGGATTATATATCACCACTCTATTACGAAAAATTTATAAAATTACACAATTCATTTTACAGAAGGTACCTAACAACAAAAAAACCACGAGATAATCCCAGCATCAAGCTCCACGATTTTCAAGGTAAGTAATTAACTTCACTTAATTAATTACCTTGTTAATTGAATTAATCCATACTCATATACACCCAGTTAAATTAAAACTAAACACACTTATTTGCTGCTTCTACCAACTTTATTGTCTCGCTCGAAAATCCACCATTACGCGGTAGAACGAGCACGTCATTTATTCCACAACACGATATAGCAGGCGAGCCCATATCCACCTTTTAATTAATTAGCGAAAACTCTACGGGAGAAATCTCCACAAGATATTTTTTAAACTCCCCTCTCGGAAAATGACAGCTTCACACGTTTGTTGTTGCCACTTCACATGTGTATTACGTATTGCGCGGGTTGTTTATAAATCAATCCTCATGTTGAACGGGAAAAGAAGTTTTTGTGTATACATATTTCCACTATTTGCGCGGTATTCGTGTGCTGTTTGACTTTCTTTCACTGAACGTAAAAGGATTAAGATACGACGTGCCGATAGATATGGAGGAGCAAGAACTGTACGTAACGTTTATAACTGTCAGAAACAGCGCTATAAATGGATTGCGCTTAGATGCTAGGAAAACAGTGCGTGTCTACAATATTTACAATCTGGAAAATCACCTTTAATGATAGATAATCGATTGATTAAGTAAATAATATCATGTTCCTTTAATTTTCAATTAAAAATACTATCCTACTGTTTTGACAGAAAAGTAGCGTCCTATGTTATCGGCTTCTAATTGCAAAATGTAAAAGTAAAAAAATTAATTATAAACTGTTATCAACATAATAGATTAAAACATTAAGAACTGCTATATTGCAATGAATATTGATGTTAATTTTTCTTTGCGAAATTTAAATGTATACAGATGATAATGCAGATATTTACCTTACCGATATTGTTTAAATAATAAGAAGATTCACCGCGTCCCCTCGTAAAATAGTGGGGAGTTGGCGTCGGTTTTTGAAGATTGTATTAAAAATCAATGAAAATATACAAAAAATAGTGATTTGGGCGTTTCAAACGGGGTTAAATGATAATTAGATGTGTGGCGGGGAATATGTGGTACCTGATTTTTGCAGAAGTCTACGGAAAATTAAGGTAGGATCAATTTTTTATATCGCAGATTTGCATTGTTTCATAGGGGTGGATAGATATTTACTTTACAGCTATTAAATAGTGTAATGAGTTATACTAATGCGTTATGGGGGTTATAAATCTGCCAGTGTTTATTATTAATTGTACGTGAGTGTATTAATATAAATAGTCGCTTCATTAGAATAAATTATTAATGGTGTCAATTTTTTACGGCTAGACAAAGATGGAAAGCGCATTTTTTAATATTTATAATTTATGGAGGGCGAAATATCATCTATACATCGGTTACAATTCGTAAAATACGCTCACAGATCTGTTAATCCACATTTATCTATCGTAATAAGATGTGTTGGTGCTCTTGTGTTCCCTCCCGTGGCATATACGATATACACCACTTCGTAAATGTGACGTAGTAAATTATAAGAGTTTATTAACGGTTCGGCCCGTTCCCTAGACGTTATATTGTACGTCGTACACGCCTCTATTCTATGGGCGTCTTGGAACGATCTCCTCGTGTACATTACTTACGTCGGTATGTTCTCTAAACTCCCACGTTCATATGTATAAGTGAGGTTTGCATACATTATCGTCATTATTGTTGTCGAGTCGTCGGGCGACGAGTATAGGCGAGGTATATTCCTCGGACCCGTTTTCTTTAATAAATAACAGAGCGGGAGGAGACGGAGGGAAGCGGACAAGAACGCTCTCCTGTATATAAAATATATTCGCCATTAATTTATATTGTGCAACGTTATCGAAGTACGGACACACAGCAACGCAGCGAAGAGAAGGGTTTTTCACTGTTCCATTTCGATATACACTGCCGTTCGTTAGGTTAATTGCCGAATGGTACGCGGATATTCGAGTACATAGATGGCTCTGACTGTACGTTAGTCTAATCGTCGCATTAATATGTTTCTGGCGTACGAACCGATGTTCGTGCCGGTAATTCCGTAAAGAACCATAAAATGAGGATGTTACATTGATGTATCTATCGTGTCAAATAGCGTGGTGTGTGGATGTGGGATCCGTAATTTGAGGGGAAAATTATCGTAGGAAATGATCCAATCTGTGTACTAGCAATAGTTTAAAAATTAAAAATATGATTAAATAAGAAGTCTATAGAAAATATACACACTAGATGGCGCTTAAATTGTTAATATTACGTAAATTAGAATGTTAATATTGTATGTTATATTTTAATATGTTCCCATAGAATTTACATATTCTCCTGCGCTTAAACAAGGTCGGGAACTTTATTACCAGTAAATTACACATAATTAATGCTACTTTTACGAGTACAGAATCTTGTAGTTAGTCATTCGTTTGGGAAACTGTAACGTTGTAAGGGTTATTGTTATTATGGAATGTGTATGTGTACTTTCACAAAAGGAAATGATGGGGTTCTCCCACCCCATCTAGTTTTTGTTCTTCGTGCTTCACGTCTTAAAAAGTGGTACTCAGTTCTCTGTTCAAAACATTAACTTGAATTAAACGATTAGTTTCTTGTAAAGAGTAATTATGTTTTAAATGTTAATTAATGTTTTGGTTTAAAGCTTTTTCTGAATTACTAAATTATGTTTTTCTTTTGCAACACTGTGAAGGGGGAATTAAAAATCATTGAGCAATAAAATTATTGTTTTTTACTACACTGGGATAGGGGTGGGTTAAATAATTTCTTTTGCAACATCAAGATGGTGGGGGGATTAATTAGTTTTTAAATGATTAAATATTTTTTTGAGTTTGATCTGGTGGGACGATTTATTTTTTTTTGTAAACGATTAATTTAATTTTTAGCAACACAAATGGAGGGAGAAAGGTCAAATTTTTAATGATGAAATGGTATTATTTATTATCTTGGAGGTGAGATTATTTTTTTAAATACTAGATAAATTTTTATTTTTCGGCTAGGAGAAAGGAAAAAGAGAGTAAAGGGATTAAATCAAACAAAAACACTAAAACCTTTAACGATATCACCGCTATCTAGATCCAATTACAATTAATAACTCGATCACCGCAAGATGGCGCTCGAATCAATTTCTATTTCAATATTATCGCGAAAATCGTTTTTTTTTTCTCTTTCCTCCACATATATAATTAATTACATAAAATCTTGGACGTTCGTTCTATATATAAATTTATAATCCGTAGCGGCTGTTACTTGTGTTGTTAATGGTGCACTCTGGGAACGAGGCCAATTATGCTCTTCGCCGTAAAAGAAATCTTATTAGAGTTCTAGAATGAGCCAAGAAACGCCTGATTCCTTAGAAACGAGTTCAATTATTGCTTCTGCGGGCAGCGCTCGTCTTTTGCCGGCTCGCGAACGGTTAATTCTCTTATGCAAATGCCTTCATTAACGTGGGGTTTTCTCTCTGACTCGGGTTTTCATTTCTTTTGTTTTGTTGTTATTAATTAATTTCTTTTAATGTTCATGAGTGGGATAATAAAGATATGTTAGATGTAAGGTTTAATTAAAGCTTAAGAAATGATTTTACGTCCAGGCACTTTTTCTGTAGACAAATAAAAAGCGAAGGAACAACAAACAAAATAGTTTAATAATCTCTTAAATTAGTTATTCCGGATCAATATTAACGAACCACGCTGTATATATTCCACTATAATCGGTGAAACTCCGTGTTTAAGCTACACCGAGCCGCTTTCAAGCAACAGATGACCGTCTCGGCGACAGGGCCCAGCCCAGCTGCAGCGAACACGGTGATTAGCCCACATATGTGACCTCTCCACTTACCGGGGATTGGACAGGTCACATTCCGACCGCTACTGATGCAATTTGCACTGACTGTAAATCAAACGCAATGTGAACTTATACAACATGGTACGGCTAAATATTCCAGTCCTTCGTGTTAATCGTGCAATATATAGGGAAATACAACACCCAAATTGGTATCTTGTATACAAATGAGAAAAATGTCACCTCTATAAAGAATGCAACAACTGGCGAATCAATTTTAGAGGTATTTCGAGTAGAAATTTTTAGAGATGTTAACCTCAGTTTTGATTCGGGCTTTATCCGGTGGTAATATAGGATGGTAAAAAATATTGAAACCAAAAAGAGAATATCATTTAAAACAGATTTGCTCTTGCTTTTATAAAATTAAAAATAGCCATTTGTTCCTCACTTATAAAGTAAGATTTTAGCGTTTCATATATTTTCAGAATGTTTTCTATACATGACAAAAGTGTGTTTTAGAATGATAGAAGAGACCTTGGTATAAAATTGTAGATTATTCTCAAATTTTTGTCCTTCCTGCAAATATGTTGAAGTGATTATATATTTTAAACACTAATGCTTTTCTCTAGTCGGACTTCTAATGGCGCATGAACATTTTCAGCAGTTTTGTTCTTGATACTTCAAAAATTAAGCATTATCTGCCAAAAAACCACTTACTTTATTTTCCAGGTTAAGTGCTTGAGTATGCCCATTAATAGTGATGTAGTTTAGGCAGTTTCATTTGGAATGTCAAATTTTTAATATCTATTTTTAAATTACTTAAAAAACATTTAACATTATCATTAAAGAGTACAGTGTGATTCCTAAAAAAAAAAAAGAGCAGGTCTGGTAACCCTAGGTAACGAAGCTCTTTACCGTTGGAAACACTAATATCATTGTATTATTCCGAAATACAGTCGCGTTTAAATTATGGTATACTACTGTGGGGCTCCTCACCAGCAGCAAAAAAGGTATTTCTCGCCCAAAAACAAGTTTTAAGAACACTTAGCGGCATAAGAAGAACAGACTCATGTAAGCCTATTTTTGTGGATTTGCAAATTTTGACTTTGCCGTGCCTTTATATCCTGGAAACGTTGCGCTATTTTCATAACAACAGAAACAGCTATGTAAAAAACAAAAATGTTCATCAGCATTACACCCGCCGTACGAGTGATTTTCATGTGCCAAAAGCTGATCTTTCTGTGACATGTAGAGGTTTAGAACATTTGGGGCGAAAGCTGTATAATAAATTGCCGAAAGAATATAAAAATCAAAAACTTTTTAAACAACGCGTGAAAGAAATGCTGGCATGTAACTGTTACTATAGCATTGAAGAATATTTACAGTCCTAGCTGATAGTTCATTTAGTAATACTTAGTTATCTTTTGTAATACCTTTTCTGTTAAAATTTTCTTGTATTCACTTTCTTAGTATTTAGATTACTTTTTTACTATTGTTTATTTTTCCTTGTTTCTTTTTCTTTTTTTTTTTTGACTGATTCAAATATTATTATAGTTCTATGAATCAATAAAGATTATTATTATTATTATTATTATTATTATTATTAATAGGGACCTCCTTGAAGTACGTCTGTAAATATTAGCGGTAAATTAGTGAACGACAACTTCGTCACTGGGTCGTTGCGATATTAGTATTGACATTAAAGTATAAGTGGCTGATGGCCATCTATGGCTAATACTTTACAGAAGTACTCTAAAAAGTTCCTATTACCAGCTGAGAAACCCAGGACAAAACTGAGGTTAACATCTCGCGACCTCTCCTTTTAAGTTGAATAAAACGATATGACAAAAAATAAAAACATTCTTTCCCTATCTCTCCTTCAATCGCTGTTGAGTTTATTTTTTCCACTTCTAAAACACCGAAATGAAAAATGACAATCGTGATATTGCGGGGGCTTTATTACACGAGCGCTAAGGATTACGGAAAAGTCGTGTACCTTTTGTTATCGTCTATAATATCGCGGACTCGGATCTTTTCGGGCTAGTAAAAAGCTCGGAGAGTCCAACCATAGATCCACAAGTCCACTTTAGAAAGGTGTATATGTGTGCTGTGCGTGAACGACAGTTTTTTTTATTTCTTAAGCTTTATTGTTGACTTGATAAAATGTATCATTAAAATTACGGCATGCTCGCACAGCAAAGAGACGGGACCTCTTTTTTTTCCGTGTGTTTGTGTGGAGATAGAGTGCATAGTCGTGTTTTGTTGTATTCGGATTATCGTTGAGTTTTTTTTTTATTTGTGAGTTAACTGTTGAAATATTATTGTTAATGGACACCTCGTTTTATTGAAATTAAAAAAAAAATGAGTTCAAATTCTGGATTTCGTCCAATCAAGCGTGATGCATGAACGCTCTCGGTGTACACAAAACTGGGCTTGTTTGAATAGAAATAAATTCATCACCAAATTATTCTAACTCGTATTATGAAAACCTAGACCAGATTACCAAAAAAGAAAAAAAACAAACCGTTTTTACAATTCTTTATAACTGTTGTCAATGATTATATTTATATATTTTGTACAGGAAATATCTCTGTCAGATATTCCCATAATATGGAGATTCTAGAGCTGTTTCAAATATAGGATGATATTCGAATTTGTGACAATGACTGTTAACACAGTTTACTCCTTTTTTAAATTATATATATTAATTGAAAAAGACTAATAAATTGGTCGAAACGTTTTAAAGAAAAATTTAATTGCTTTATTTCATTAGCCTTATAACCAAAGAATAGACTAACCATCTTAATATAATATGTGCATACCTACTTCTGTTTTTATCGCACTTTCTAATATTTTTGTGTACGATCATATAATCAATAACACTTAATATGTAACTTATAGTTCTCTCTTTCTCTTGGTCAGTGAAGAATTTACAGTCCGATAATAAATTGTATTTAATGCATCGCTGGATATCTATCTCTATCTGTTCCTACCTTAGCCCCGTTCAAAGATTTATTTGATTAGGTGCAATGGTATATAGTAAACGTGTAATGTAATGTATAACTGTAAACCGGAATTTATTGCTGTCCACATACCAAAGATATTCAGGGATTCTACAAACTGTACAATTTGGGATTTAAACGTTAAACTTATCGTCAGTTGAATTCCATGTTCACTAATTTATTATGCAGCATTACCAAAATATGGTTTGTGTTCGTTAAAATTTTGTCAAACGAAATTAAATGTTTTACAAAGAATTATTGCAGTTTTAAAACTATTGATATTACTATTATTTTTGATAATAATTTTATTATTCATCAAATATTTCCATTTTGATTTGGTTTTCATGTAAATTTAAATAACAAAGTTGGATATTTCCACACAGAATTGTTAACACTCATTTATGTAATGTGTAATTTTTATATCAGTTAAAAATTTCGATACAAAAAACCTATACACTCTACGTGCAACATATTCTCCATATACATAATACTCCCGTATACATTGTAAAGCCGTTATGAACCGAGCAAAAACACCTGTTTCCGCTCACAGCGCGGTCGAACTTACGAACACTCGAACACAGATCCCAGTTAGCCAATGACAACCCGAGGTTGAATTACTGCCTTTATTACCGGGCACACTTAATCTCGGATAGCCGGGAGATTGACACGAAAATTGCCTGCCCTATACTGGCGTTTGTTTATTTCCTATTGGACGAATTTGTCTCCTGTCAAAGCCTGCTCCATATATGAATTATTTAAAAGCCGATTACAAATATCCCGAGTATCTAATAGCGATTTTCGGTGAATATGTTGTAGCTATTCTAGATGCGTCATTTAAAAGTTACTTACCGGGCATACAAACGCATCTAAATGTGCCGGGATCGTCCAGACAGGAACCGTCGTTTTGGCACGGGTGTGATTCGCATTCGTTAACGTTCGTTTCGCATCTGGGTCCCGTGAATCCTTGGGTGCAGTTGCAGGCAAAACTTCCAGGTGTGTTGACGCAAATTCCATCGTGTTCACATGGTGAACCTGTAATGTTAATAGATGTCGGTCATATGATTATAATATTCATCCATTAACAACATACTATTATTATCACATTTTTCAATAAATCGCGTTTTGCGTGGGTAACAGCCAACTTTAAAATATATTTATTATTGTGAGTAGAAATTATTTATGATAAAGTCATTTTACAGTGATAATTCCGCTTAAATAACTGGAAATTTATTTTGAATTAACTTTTCCGAGAGTCATATTCCTATCCTAAGTACTATTAATAACACGGTTCTGACGTTTCGAAACACTTTTTTTTTTTAAGAAATAGTAAAAGCAAAATTGCTTCAGATAAGAATGTAAGTGATTTAGAAATTTAAATATGTGCTTTGGTAGAATTAAATCCTACTGTGTCATTTCGTGAAATTTGATATCGGTGCAAAAGATTTTATGCAATACTCAATGTCACTCTTAGAAATTTCCAATTTCACAATACCATCATTATTCACATAAATACGACAATTGTTGATCCCTATAATTAAAGCTGGCACTACTCTTTATTAATACCAGCATCGCCGGAGGTAGAGAATCGAATAGTTATATCGGTCATGTCCGGGATCTCGTAATCTGGGCGGTTTTTCTATGCGAATCTCTACTCCTAGCTAGCATCGTCAGTCACTAACCGTGAGTATATATGTAAATGTAGAATGTACGTTATTTTTAAAGTAATATTTCATACTGGTCACATATAGAGAGTGATTTTAAATGATTGAGGATTCTTTGAATTTCACGCTCTAGATTTTAGGGTATGTTCAAAATGGCTACAGTGCTGCACACAGAAAAATGCATTCTGAGTTCAAAACAAAATATTGTTTTAACACAATTTTCTTATAGAGGAAATGAAATAATGTTATTGAAAGTAAATGTTTTACTAAGAAAGTTGAAAGTTTTAATTCAAGAAAACTTTTGTCTCGATGTATTTTCTTAACTAGAGAAGATATTTGCTTAGTGCAAGTAAATAGAGAATGCAGCTTATTGTACATGACCAACAATACGTGGGATTTATCTAATATAATAAATAAATGTTAGAATCGGTCAGAGTGCAGCAGCAAAACGCTGTACCTGCTTTGTCAGTTAATTATGTGATCGTTTTTTACCTTAGTTCGTTGTGTGAATTTCTTTTTTTTTTAGGGAAATTGTTTAATGGTATCTTATTAGTTTTACATGTATCAATGTACCTACTAATAAATGTATGACAATCTCTTCAAACATCTATCGACAAACTATTACTATGTAATATATATATTCATCGAAAACTCAACAATATAATATATAAACTTCAACTCTAAATAGTTCTTACATAATAACTGACAAACATTTCGCGTATAGGTGTAAAAAAAATACCGCCCAATACAAAAATGCCCCAATATTAACCGCACACACATACGGTTGGTATATATAATCGCCTTTTCCCCCTCTCCTGTTCTTTAGTCCACCCATTTTATGCTGCTCGATGTCTTCGCTACTTTATTACTTATTAATATTTATGAAGTCAATTTCTCCGTGTGTGCTTACTTACAAAACAGTGAGTACAGGCGTGTAAACATGAAGGCGAGTAAATCTAACCAGGCAAGCAATACGCATGTCTTGCTTTGTATTTAATAACTTTTTTTCTTGATTAATGGTCCTCTTTTTAAATATTTGTTTATGTTATATATAGGCCCGGCCAAATTTAATGTACGTTATATAGATAGAATCACTGGTGAGAACACATTTTTTCCCTCAATTTCTGCACCTATAATAATTAGTGCCTAAAAAGTGTTGATTGATAACGTCATCTTAAGTTGTCTTTTCGATTGAATCTATGGAATAGATTCTGATGCAATTAATAACTGATTATATGTTACCATTATGGTGTCCATAATCGAAAATTTAACCAAGAAATTTGACGTTTTTACCGAAAGATGAAAGAGATCTTATCCGTTATCGCCCCAAAATCATCTTTAGTGACGAGGTTCACTTCTACCTCAACCATTTCGTTAACAATCAGAATTATCGGGTCTGGAAGGATAAAAATCCACATGCCTTGCAAAAACTTTCGATCCATCCTTGTTTGAAGTGACCGTACCTTTTTGAAAAAGATTAAGGAACCAACATGACGGCCAATAGCGATTGTTGCAGTGACATGTTGACAAACTTGGTTTTCTTTTTAGCAAGATTGGGTGGAATAGATATAGGTAATTGAGATTTAGTTTCAACAAGATAAATTTTGCAAACAAATTTTACAAATCGAGTCATTTCTCGTTTTGGAGACAAAAACTGACTGCCAAAACCATGCGATTAAATTATAATTTCCACTGTGGTTTTTTGAATATTAAAGTGTACGCAAACCAGTCAGAGATGAAATTGAACGCGAAATTTGCGATATCCACACGGCCTGATTCCAAGACGGACTGCGATTTTTTCTTTTTCAAAAGAATACATATGTATCTGCCACCAGATCAAAGGTTTGATTTGATTTGATTTGCCACTGGGTACGAGTCAGGTCTTCTCATTATTTATATTGTTGTATTATTTCGTGGCTAGTGAGTTTCTTTACATAGTACCTCTTACTAGGGTTCAGGCCACATAGGCTGGTAAACTTTTTTCCGTTAGATCTGTCAGTAGGTTAGTTGCTCCCAGCAATTGGAGTATCTGCGGTTCCAATTTTGCGCAATCGAAAACATTGTGGTAGGCTGTCTTTCCTCCTCAAATAATTTGCTCATCTTTAGAGAAAGATGCAAATTTTATGTAGGTATTTCCTTAGGCAGCTGTATCCTGTAAGAAGACTCGTCAGAGTTCTAAAATGTTCTGGATTGAGAGACAACACATCCGCAGCTAAATGCCGTGATGGCTGCCCCAGCATCCGTTTGAAATGTATCTGCCCTTCAACGCTGTTCCAGTGTGCCTGGTGTTTTTTTTTTAGTAATGCACTTAGTTACTGCACCACGCATCGCAGGTCCAGTAAATACTGTTTCAGAGCCTTTCCTTGCTAGCTTGTTTGCTAACTGATCACCTGGTATGCCATTATGCCCTGGCACCCACACCAAACTGAGTTTGTTGTGTTTAGCCAGATTTGTTGGAGAATAAGATAGTATTTCAACAAGATTTTCTGGATCATAACTTTCGCAATCGTTGAATTGATCGAAGGGGGCCTATAGAATGTCCTGCTAGATCACCGAATCTTACACCGCTTGATTTTTTCCCCGGGAGCATCTCAAGTCTAAGGTATATGCCACGCATTCAGCATACAAGAGTTACGTATGGAGGTTAATGCTCAAATATTTTCAACACTTAATAAAGTAAAATGCAAACCATTTCATTCTGATCGTGTTTTACAACACAGGTTGCAAGTTATGCACTTTCTGAATGATTGGCCACAAGGCCTATCTTCCCCAGGAATGATTTTAATCCTCAGGCCCATCATTAAAAGGACAACCTTGTAAGGTTTATCGAAGGAGTGTTTAGGAACCATCATATCACTACCCATTTCAAAGATGTGGTTTGTAATTTCTGCCGGTATTCTGGCACTATACTTCGCGACAACATTCCTAGTGAATTAACAATTTCCGCTCTTCAATAAAATAAAATTTTATGGTTTCTTATATAAAAGTAACTATTACTATTCCTCATATCGTTAAAAAGAAATCCATGATAAATGTGATCAGGCGGTATATATACGAAACATAAAGAAGAATGCATTGTCCGATGAAGTAAACACAAAGGCGCGCGTACAGAACCTAATGGGAAATGTACGCACTAACAGCAGGAATCTAATGGAATTGAGAAAGTACCCCGCTGTTTGTACATTGACGTGCAGGTATGTATATATAAAGTTTTAACTGACAAAAGGTGTAGAAAATCCAAAGTTGATGATGGAATACTCGAATCCACGCTAAATATAAGCAGATTAGCATTTATGGTTGCTATACAATGTTTAAAAATGTCACACCAGAGTTTGCTTTGTTTAGGAAGTGCAATTTCCTTTGGTAAATCACAGGTTTCATTCTTTGTATAATTAAGGCATGTAGGAGTTAAGCATATAATATAACTAATATTTAACATGCGCATATTTACATAATATATTCATCCATTCAACATCAGAAAATAACGACTACTTCATTACAATATAACAGCTTCATAACAAATTCACTATTTACGTGCGAAATAACCAATCGTCTTAAATATCCCTCCCATTTGCTCCTCGGCAATTGGTAATCAGGAATAGAATATGTACGACTTCCATTACGCCGCGCAGTAAATCAAAGACATCTGTGCTACTGCTGAGAGTTCACTGCCTGCGCTGACGAACATCGCATAACGTAGGGTCGTCGTCAACTGGTTTTCGTGTTTGACGAAGTCTCCGTCTCTGTTTTCTGGCAGTATCGACTGCTACCTCTCGCGTCTGTTTGTTTTAATATGTAAATTGATTTTACTTATTTGGTAGCAGGTGACGGAGGAGCTTATGAATCTAAATATATAAATACGAAAAAACGGAGGAGACTAATGGAATGGAGTGCATTTACTTCGCGTTTTGTTTTATTCAGGGATTACGACTATATATAGGCTGACGGTTGCATGAATATATTCTAGTTTGTTTAATTACATAGCGTTTTAACTCATTCATATTGCAGTTTTGTGACAATGCTTTTAAGGTGTGTAATTCATATATTTATGTAATTGTGAATATCACCCAAGGACGTATACATTAATTCTTTCTATTTTTTTTTACTAACTTTATTTATACAAAGAGTGTCACTGCTCGTTTAATTTATGTTTCATAAATGCTAATAACAAACATGCATACATAGTATAATCTATCCACTCATTCATTTTTTTTTGTACTTATATTCTACCGCCATGTGACATTTTACGCAATTGCAGTAACTGGCTTATAACCGGGATATATATGTTTAATAATAAATTGTAATTCATTCATTAACTGACGAATACTTATTATTCCTTTAAATGAATGAAATCGTATTCTCCTACAGTAATTAATATCAAATAGTAATCAATATCTGCTCTTTATATTTTCGATGCTACTATCAAACGAGCAAATCAACTGAGACTGCACTAATGGTAGAAGATGCATTGACGAAAAAAGAAACTATAGTGTGCGTCTTTCTAGAAGACATAGAGGGTGCTTTTGATTGCACTAGATCTAAAAAGGTGTTGAGAAACGGGCGCTTCATGTTGCTGAAATACTATCTCATTTTCCAGCAAATCTAGATCTTGTTCCAATTTTTCTGTGATTAAAGGATTGATTGTATTGTAAGAATTCGAAATTCTGTAATTCTGATTAACAAGTTTTAATTTCATTTCTTGAAACTAGCTGTTGATAAGTACCGTGGGATCTGCGGTAGCAGTTTCTTTCCGCGGGAAAGACGTTAGACGTTATTCAAATTTCGCTAACCCGTGGTAATGCATTCACGGTATTCACCTTATCTTTCGCTGGCCTAACTAAAGCCCAGTTTGCTGTATCGGCAAATCCCACGGTACCGTCCGAAAGGGCATTTGGAGTTCAGAAAAATAACCAGAAACGGCATTGATGCGCCCTCTTGTAGAGATAAGTAGAGCGAGCTATCGTCTTAGTACCATGAGCGGGATGTTAGTCTATATAAACCCTAGCATGGTTGCTAGAGTTAGTCAGTTAGTCAGTTTTAAGTTCGTGGAGTCCGAATCAGCTTTTGAAAAGCTCGCGTTCCCCTTCGTTACCGGGCGAATCTAAATTCTAAATTAAATTTAATAATTCTTTAGTTTTCTTTTTGGATTCTATAAAATCCCCCAAAATTCCGGAAAAACTCGAGTAGGAAGCAAAAGCTTTCCCTCGCGAAGTGATTTTGGTGTTAAGTGTTAAAAATCGTTCGTACGAGTCGCTTTGTGTTATAAAAGAGTTAGTGTCCCTTAATATTTGGATTACGAGAAGAATAAGCCCACATGTTGGCTGGTAAGATGAATCAAAATCTCGCTTAAAAGAACTAACCATCGCAAAAGACTAGACCGTATCTCGTTCTCTCTCTCTCTTTCCCTCCCTTGATTTATGTTTAATTGTAATTTCTAAAGTTTAGATTACATTTTGTTTTACTTTCATGTTTTTTTTTTATTATTTTTGTCAATATATTTGTTAAATAACTAAATGCATCATTTTCTTTTAATCTCATAATTTGTATCCCCAATAAGTGTTCCGGAGAGGAACCCTCATTTCAGAGAGACAGCGAGAGTGAAGGTAAATTTGACAATCTTTAGGCAAGTAACGACCTGTTCCAACCGATCGAGAAATAACACAGTGGTGGAAATATCTTTGGCTAAGTAATCAAACCAACCGCTACCGAACAAAAAGATCATTTGCTCGCGGCGGCTAGATCGTCAAAAGAGCAGGTTGGGTTATCTGAAAAACACGAGGGGTGTGATTTCGCATCAAACATTTCGAAGCGGACCACCCTATCAGATAAATAACCCGTGGCGTTACGGTATCGTCCAGCATGTTCAAATACATTTGATCATTTAAATTGCCTGTATAACAGATCACGAACAGGCCTTCTCTGTCTTTTGCCATCTCCTTTTTCAAATCCTCTTTTATTGTGCCTCTCCATAGTTTCCTAGATTTACCGCTTTTATTATTTTCCTGAAATTTCTTCATCTTTCACATTAGACAAAATAAGATAAGTTCCCTATTTTTTTGAAAGAGAAAAACTGCTACTTCTTGGTGCACATCTTATCTTAAATTTTCTTCAATCGTAATACGAAAACCAGTTGTATTTCGAATCTATTATAGAGCTGAATGAAATATCCTTGTCGCATGTAACGCATTGCGAAACAGTCAACTAAGTTATACTATCAATCACACAGCGTTCGCCATTAAGTGTAGCCAAAGCACCTTAGGGGCTTTCTATATGCCAATGAAAGATTTATTTATATCTCTACGACGTGGAAACCAGCATGCTAAATTTGCAAACCGTGGGCGTGAAATAATGTAGATAATATTACACTGGATTTGATTAATTGTTCCAATAAGTATGCTTTGAAAATCCTGATTTTTTTCCTGATTTAGTTTTAAAAATAATTTAATCTCGGATTTAAACACTATTCGAATAAAAATAAAACATTATTTGAATAAAAAAATTATCTATAATCCACGTTCATGTGATTTGATACTATGTGACTTCTTTTTATATTATAGTCTTACATAAAAAAACAGTATTTTTGAAACACCTACATATGTACATATGAATAATTTAATTGATTTGCAGCAACGAATTGAATAAAAAATTGTTGAAATTCATGCTAATCCAGCGTTTTCGGACAATGTTATCAGAAATTTCTATCGCATAGTGTTGAAATTAATAGAAAAGCCGATGGTCGACATTTTCGAGCAATTCATATAATTTTCAGTTAAATAAACTGAATTATGACATTTACGTTGAGTTTTGATTGATGACAGGTCTATTCTGCTTTCTGCTGAGTTGGGGCGTAAGCGGCCATCCAACGACAGATTAACTGGCCGGGTGAACGGGCCCGGCTTTCTATCGGCAATCTTGTAATTGTGGTGTACCAAACCTATCTACGAAATTTGCCTTACAACAGTTTTGTATTTGGAAGTTAAAAATTTCATTTAAATGAACATCTGATATATTACCTACGAATAATAGATAAATTATCTTTATCCGTAAGTGTGTTCAAATAAATATTTGTCCAACTCCGCTCTAGAACGAATTTCAAACGCTCCTTTTTTCTAACAATAAGTAACATCTAAGAACGTTTTCTATTATCGTTAATTGTACACATTCTCGATCTTCGATTGAAATAGAAAATTATCCGTTAATTACTTGAGAAATTCAACAGACAATAGGCTCCTTACCTTGTTCGCACTCATCAATGTCTTCAGAACAGTCGATGCCTTTGTATCCAGATGCACAACTGCAGGTGTAGGATCCATTTATGGGACTTGTATCACAAATGGCATCCGCGTGGCACGGATTACTAGTGCAGGCATCGTCCAAATGGCACAACAATCCTACACAGTATTAAAAAAAAAAAAATTAAAAGAAAATTCTATAAATAAAAAATGTATTGATTTGATTTTATAAAACTATCGTGATGTACTGAGACATTAAATTTTGCATTAGACGTAGAAGTATCTTGGAGCATCACTTTTAATGACTAATAAATTGTCACTAAGAATAAGATTCTATTAACATATCCACAATCCACCAGGAACGTTTTTTGCACCATTATTCTTTGTAATGTCCACAATAGTTAATAATTTACAGTATTGTAAATACAATTGTAGGAAATTTAAGGAATTTATCGCATCTCAACGATGATTGAAACATAATACTAACGCCTGTGTGTATGGCATTACGGTCATAAAGTTCTGGTCGCAGATAGGAATATTTATTGCTACCACGAAACAAGCACGCCATTTCTGTGTCCAATAAACTCTCTGTCTCCGAGTTAAACTATACTTGCATGTTTGTGTGCATTTATGTCGCGTATATGTAAGTACTACGTTTACGAGTATGTATGTACTTTTTCTTCACGTTGCTCGTGCAAGACGTCAAGCTAGAGCGAGGTATTACACGTGTATACTCATGAGCAACATAGTTAGCTAGAAGGACTGTGGCTAATATGCTAAATAAGAAATGTATCATATTGCAATCTTTAATTTTTCTTACACCAAAAAGTAATTAATTATAAGATTTCAAAGCAGGATAATTAATAGCAGTTTCGCATTGAAGTACCAACTTCTGCATACAGCACCTATTATTAAACCTAAAATATACTGTTTAAGATGTGCGCTAAACTTCTGATTGGGAAAGCTAATAATTAAGTAATTTGCAATGGCATGATGCAAGGGTACTTTTTTTATTTGTCGATTATGGGTTCGGTTGATCACCGGGTTCACTCCATATAATTGCAGTGAATAATATAGGAGGCACTTACACATTTTGGTTTGGTTATTTTCTATCAGTGATTTTTATGTGGAAGTTTGAAGTACAATTAAAATTTAATGATTTAACTAGGGTGCCATTAGGAGTCACTTTAGGTCCTCTTCATTTTAACATCATTAAAGTATATGATATCCAAATTTGTTTACGTATGAAATTATTCTTATTATAAATAGGAGAGATAGCGGCAAGTTGGAGTGAGGGACAAGTTGACGATGATAGAAAAAAAATACAAGTTAAATTTCTTCATATTGATCACATTTAGATGTTCATAGATGTGGGTCAGTTGATGGGTTGCGCGACTTCTTTCAATATTCTGTATTTGTCTGTCTTGGATTCAGATACAATCAGACTAGTTAATACTAATATATTATGAAAATACGCCGATATAAAAAAAAACTTGACAGGTCACAATGTATTTGCCAAACGTTAAATATTTGAGGAACACTAAGAACTATAGTTGTAATGCCCTATATAATTTTACGAGAGCTATAAATTCTTACAAACTGGTTATATTAGCGTTTATTTATCATAAGATGAATTGAATGTCAATATTTCAACCATATTAATCCGATCATCCTAAAATAAGACGTCGAGCATGTAAAACGGCCAGGGAAAAAATCATCTTTTTCAATACAATAACTAAATTCACAAAAATCTAGTGTTCGTTTGTCAATTATTTGTCATTAGTCATACAAAGAGCGTACAATGCGGCACCTACATGAAGTTGAAGTTCTAAGCGCTGTAACATTAAACGATGAAGGATACAACTTAGTCTGAAAGCCAGGGCTAACTTTGGTTCAGAAAAGGAATCGATTGACTGCTTAATAACATGTAGATCCGGAGATGGAGCAGTGGTCCTCAGTGCTCTTCAGCAATGAGTCAAGATTTCGGTTCACACGTTATGATGGACGTCTTCAAATTTATCATCGTGAAGGACTAGTTCAGGAAGTGAATAGGTTTGGAAGAGGATCTGGCATGGTGTGAGCCGGAATCTCATTTTATACTCGTGCAGATCTTGTTCCTATAGCTGGACGAATGAATGCTGCCAGATATATTGAAGACATACTTACGAACCATGTGATTCTCTGCTCTCATATGCCTTATATTTCTATTGTAGCATGCAAGACCACATTGTAGCATGTCAGACAAAAAATTTCATGGAAGAACAAATTCATCGACTGCCTTCTCTTAACCCAGATCTAAATCCGATCGGGAATTTATGGGACGAGCTGAATCAGAAGTTCAGGAGTCAACCTGTGACACCAGAAACAGCTTTTGGTGGCACTTCACGAAGAATGGGTTGACATACCCCAAGAGGTTGATTGAAAGTATGCTACGAAGGTGTTGGGCAGTCATACAATCTCGTGGAGATGAGATCCCTTTGAAAGCTTAATTTTCTCTAGTTAATTGAGTCTAATTTGTTAGTTTATTAAGAATTTTTGTAGTTTATTGTATTGTTTGGTAGTATTGTATGTTCAAATTGAATATATGATAATATGACCAGCTTCAAGATTTCAACTGTATAATTAGTCTTAGTGGTGTAATTAGCGTTCCTCTAATTTATTTGCAATGCGTTTAGCTTTTTTGTTTACAAAATTGAAGGTCGGTAAGGCCAAGATGGAGTTGGCAAGCTACAGTTATTCACGGCACCTCTCGCGAAAGCAATAATAGCTGAAACGTCGGCAAACACTATGGAAACAGTCCAAACACCAATTTAATCTATATAGGTCTCTGGGATCTATATTTCCCACCATTCATCCCACTTGTGCAGAGAATACTACTGCAAAATTTCAGAAAATTTATCGACGCCCAGTCTTTTGCCCTATAAAGGTTTAACATATAGTTAACAATCTATATAATGAATTGTGGATTGGGAAGTACTCAAGTGAAAGTTTTCCACATCCCATGAAATTTAAAGCAAAATTTATTTATATTTAACGGTATTTCTCCTACTATTAAACACGTTCTAAGTATCAAGGTATCATAATAGATTCAGGTGGCATATGGATTCAAGCCATAATTGGTGGAAGTTTGCGTCAAAATTTCAAACGCAAATTGCTGCATCGAAACTTGTTGAGTCACTCGAACTTTGTTAGATTAACAGGATAGCATGCGTTGTATCCAAATCCTTAAGTATATGGATTAGTCATAAATAATTTTGAACCTCTGAATAGATAGATAATTTTCAACCCTTAATCCCTGGAGTTTATCAACTTCTTTCGTGGTATAGAGATTTCACCTATCAGGATGGCATAAGTTTTGGAGGATATATCGGCGAATATTTCATTCCTACATCTACACCGTCAACTACTCGCCTGTTTTCCCGGGTGTGCATCGGCAGTAGAAACTCCCGACCCTGTCGATGCAAGTGGCGCCGTTGAAACAAGCCGCCCCGGCACAGTCGTCGATGTTCACTGAGCAATCGGGTCCCGTCCAACCGTTCACGCAGATGCAGGAGAACCCGCCGACGCTATTGGTGCAGGTGGCGCCGTTCTGGCAGACGGAGGGGCGCTGCGAGCACTCGTCGACGTCGTGCTCGCAGAAGCGTCCCGTGTAGGTGGGCGGGCACTGGCAACTGTAGCTGTTTATGGCGTCCACGCACGTGGCGCCGTTTTGGCACTGATGACCCGGGCAGTCGTCCACGTTTTCCTCGCAATCCTGTCCGCGAAAACCTGGAAATTAAGGGAAAAAATCATATTAATCGTTGAGGTGTCTGGGGTGCCGTTACGATCACATTTATGCCCATCTCTTTTAAAATGAAACCGCTTAATGTATGTAAATATTTGAAAAGAATAATATATATTATACATAAACATTATGTAATGGTGTTGTAGTGCTGATACAAGCGCTGTAAAAGCGAGAGCCTCCTTCAACTCCATCTGGAGCGAATCAAAACGTTCCCACGGTACCGTATCTCTGCCCACGCCGGCCGCCTCGTTCACTATCTATTCTATCGCCATTTCCAGCGAGTTCAGCCCGATATACTTCTCCGAGCTGTGCGGTCTAGCTTCCGGCGAAACAAAACTGCGGACCGGATCTGATATCACCGGCCATCAACGATGTATAGTCTTCACGTTAAAGACGAATTTCACTTCGTAGAAATGCGCTAACAGATTTTATTACTACAAACGACGTTTGGGGAATCGTCGTTGGTCGGTACTCCCGTGTACGGTTATTTGTAACTGTAACCGTTGCAGCGACGCATAATTTAAAAGTGCGTCCATACGATGACCGCATAAAAATCGTCTCTGAAGGAGGTTAAATTTTCACCTAGATTCGTTGCGCTCAAATGTGTTGATCTAACAAGGAAGAAGTCCTAAACAAGAGAAGAGTACTTCGTTAATTCCTGTACACTTGAGCAAGATAGAAGATTAAAATAGACCAACGGCTATTCAACTTCACTTCGTGCCGCATCCTTAATCAAATGCCACGTCAGCATTTTAGAGATAAATAATGGTATAACGTGATAAGAAAGCGACGAGGAAATGCTACGTCGATGAAGTGTTTTTGAAATGGTAATTTTAAAGATGTTTGATACAAAAATGGAAAAATAATAATAGACGAAGAAAAATTAATAATAGGGGAGAAAATAATTTAAAACAATTGTTAGGATTAGGAGCGACATATGATGAAGATATTGATATAATATATATATTTTGATTGAATAGCAGCCTTGTATTTTTGACATGGGTGGCATGATCCGATACAAGCTTCAACAACATATAGAAATAGTGAAAAATTGCAGAGTTCTTGGTGCTTTTGGTCGGTATGAATCACCTTCTCGCAAAGTCATTATACAGCAAAATTGGGAAAAATGACCAAGTAAAATTTCCAGTTCCAACTCATATCGATAGATCAGCACAAACCATTGTCCCCGTGGCTGAAAGTGTCGCATAAAATCCAGGTTTATCTACCCCAAGAGCAATTAAGGATCTCATAGATCAGCCTTCAACGTATTCTGCATAAAGGTCTTAGCCTACATGATTATAAAGTGCACTTCATAGGAATTGAAGTTGACTAATCGTGAACAATTTATTGGGGCAGTTTTTAGGAAAACCATTTTTAGCGACAAAGCCCACTTACATCTCAATGGGTTCGTTAATAGACTGAACTGGTGCATTTGGGGTTCCGAAAATCCAAAAGCAATAATTGTCGAGAAATCTCTTGGCGTGATTTTTGCATCGCTTGCGATTAGAGTCAGTGCGGATCGCTACCATAAAATACTAACTGTCTTTCTTTGGTCTACACAGGACAATACGGACATAGAAAATTTTTATTTTCTGCAGGACAATCGGCGAAACACTTGCAGTGCTGCGCGAGTTTTTTGGGCGTGATATTTCTCGAAACGCTGACATAAATTGGTCCCTCAAATCATGCTTTCTTCTTTGGGGCTATGTGAAATAATTCCACCCCTCAAAGCCAATTTTGGAGGTGTTATTCGCTAAATATATCAACACTTGTGCGAAAATATCATGCAAAACTTCCTCAAACGAATGGCCATTAGCAGAGTGTGGAACATCTATTAGACATCATTTTCCACAAGTAATCATAAAGTTTATACTTTGATTTTATGTAAATATTTTTGTATACTATTGACGAATAAATTAAAATGGGTCTTTTCAGGGGGAGAACCTTTTAGTAGACCATTCTTCTTAATTCTAAGAATTATCAGTAAAGGAATGGCGGTTGGTAAAGGTAACATTAAAACCAGAAATGATTAAAAGCGTTAGGGAAGATACAACTAAGATATTGCCTCTAATATACATATAGATAAACTGAAAGAAACTATGAAGATCACATTCATTCCAAAAAATTATCTTTATTAAGAAAAGTAGAAACAAAATTCTGAAGAAACACTTCGCCAATTTAGAATCAAAGATTTGGGTGACAATCCAAAAGTAATCCAAAAGATAATCTGGATGAAGACGTCATTACTAATTCCTTAACTTAAATCTTTAGAAACAAAAGGCATTAGTAAGAAAAGCAATAAAGAGAAGGAATATTAAACCTTTCTACCACTCAACATATCTGACTTATTTCACGATGTCATTAACATTGGAAATTTCCACAATCTCTCTCAATTGCCCCGATTGAATCATGGACCGTTTATCAGGTCCGATTAATGACCCAATAAGTTATGCGACGGGCATAAACGAATCACTATGAATCACGTTACGTGTGTAATAAATACCGGCAATTTCTCTTTTCGACCCGAGCGAGACGTTTCCAAGACACAGCTTGTGTGACATTCGAGCGTATACACGACTCCTGTACGTATGTGTACATATATGAATAAAGTTCCCATGACAGGCGACAAATGACTTATCACAGGTAACAGCAAAAGCGAGGTAAACTGTAATATTGGCGAAAGAAGTGCACAGACGTGTTTTGAAATTGTATTTTACTATGTATTTCTAAAAATGCAATAGATAAAAACGTCTATATATTGAGAGAAATAATTCTTTAAATGGTAAAAACAGTTTTTCTAAAGATATTCCTTTGTTTTATATTGCTTGCATTAAAAGAACGGTTATTGGAAATATATATTTCTTTGTTTCAACAAAAAAAGAAAAGAATGTTTGGCTCTATTTCTTTCATCTAAAATATATTGTTTTGAATTAAACTAACATAAATGCAGGTATTTCAATCTTAGCTAAGCATGCGTCTACTCAATAGATTTATATTCCTTGTAAGTGTGGATAAAATATCTAGGAATCGTGGGTAATATTTTTAGCTCTGTTTTATCATAAATTTGCAGTTGACGCATATTTTGTACCTTCAGATATTGCTGCAATATATCTTGCATACAAAGGTTATAAATGCATTATACCGATCATAGAATAGCATGTCTAAGAAGTTGTGACACAAAATACAAGTCTATGGGGTAAAAAAAAAACTCATTTTATAAATAACAAAGTTATCGTCATAGATGATGAAAAGTACTTTATTCATTCTATTGTAATTCCGAAATTAAAGGAAGCGGCGGGTTTTACACCGACAATGTAGAAGAATGTCCAGACAATATAAAATACAAGTAAAAGGCCAAATTTGCTGATAAAGTTTTAATGTGGAGCACGTTATCAGATGGTGGGATTTCCTTATTTTGGATGAGTTAGAGGCGAAGCTTTTGACAATCGAACTTCAACACTGGCTTAACAAAATCGATTAATTTTATCCATCAGAATCGTGCTCAATATGATGTTATATTTTGGCCGGACTTTGCTTCCTGTCATTATGCATGTGAAACTCAAAATTGGTTGAATGCTCGCAGCATATATACCTTTTGTGCCGAAAAACGACAACACCCCAAATTTACAGGAGGCTCGGCCAATTGAAGATGTCTGGGCTAATTTGTCTAGAAAAGAGTATGGTGGAGGTTGGGAAGCTGAAAACGAGCAATAATTAAGACAGCGGGTTTTTGGAAAAATTCAAGAGATTGATGTTGAAACGGTCCAACGTTGGATGCGAGATGTTCCCAGAAGATTGTGTATTATTGAAGACTATAGATCCTTACATTAGTTTACAATAACAATTTTCTTGTTTATGAAGCTGTAAATTATATCTGTTCTGAAAAATTGTCGTAAAACCGTGAACAAAACATTGGTTTGCACAGAACAACATTTTTGGTTGATTCATAGACATTAAGGTGGCAAACTCATCTTTTTTTTTACATAGGTATAAGGAAATGTTTATTTAGGAAGGGGTACTCCATTCGGACGAACTAAATTACTATTTTCATTTTTTTAATAAGATTAACTAGTTTGTCATCGATTCATTTCCTATTTAAACAGAGCAATGTTATCTTGTTTAATTGCTTAATTTGCTTTTTAAAATGTTCTAAAGAAGAGGGCAGAGCACTTTAAAACAATATACCTTCTGCTTTGGTTGTCTTCAATATGAATCTTTTGTAAAGGCGGATTCTAAAAAAAAAAAAAGTAGATCTCAGCTTAATGTAGAACCATAGACTTTAATTACGTTCACACCAGTAACATATTATCGTAATTGGATGTCAAATTTTTCAATTATAACCCCTGACAACTAAACACAATTCTATTGCACAAAATAATGCACCGGCATATAGCTAGCAGAAGCGATGATTCGAAATTTGGGTGGTGCCTCAATTACTATCGCCAGAGATTTTGACGTTTACAAGTTGGTAGGGACGAAAACGTCATAAATAATTCAGTATTTAAGCAGGACTCCTGTTGATACGGTTATGTTGATGCGGTTAAATTTAAATATGTATGAGCATTACTCAAATTAATTTTTACGTTCAATATTTAACGATAATTATTTCTGGTGATTTTTATACACCTCGTGGCGTATAAGGTCTTTAGAAGTTTACAATCAATTATCACATTCTGATTTTTAAAATTCCACAATGGCATTTCAAGAAAAACGTTCCAATTGCTGTACCGTGTTGGAGGAACAGGTTATTTACGCGTACAAAATTCTTCTTGCGCGATTTGCATAATTCCGACCCGCAATAATTGCGGTCTTCTCTGGATAAGTGGCGCTTATCTTGTAGCTATTGGCGCTACATCCAAAGTGGATTATGCTTTTGGATTAAAATACTGCGATGTAAGTGGTTTAAATGAAACATAATCTTCAAATTGATTTTTCGTTAATATAAATGGAATACAAGTATATAACCTAAATACAATAGCAATTCTCAAACTAAAACTATTGTTTCTGTAAAAACAAAACATATATTAATGGATATGTATTAACTAAGGGAGAAACAATAAAAAAAAGTGTACAAACACATCATTTAAACCTCATTCATTCAGGCATCATGTAAGAAATAAATCATTGTGCGTCTAGATTGTATCATTTTGTAATTTGGTAACATTTGATTAATGACTATCGTTTAATAACTAACGATTAGGTGAATGGATACTATTGATTACACCGTGTTTGGAGAGCGTTATATGCTTAAAACAAAAGAGGTTAAGCGAACAAGATGTCTTGGTAAGTCAATATGTTTATGATTGCCAATGCACGTAAGTGATTATGTGATTTAAATAAAACTTACAGTTACAATTAGTTATCAAACACATATTGTTGAAGATAATTATGACGTATCCAGAATGGCCTTTTTTACGTTAAATATATTGAACGTCTTGACAGTATTAACAAGTTTAAATAATTAACCAATATCAGGGTAAACCTGCATCTACACAAAATGGTGCTGAAGAAGCACTTGCACAAACAGTGTTTGACATTATTATGAGTGGCTGTAGCGATCCTGCTTACGACACTGAACAACCGTGGATTTCTATTCAGAATCCGACTTTTTTTTTGGCCACAGTATTCACTAACTGTGGTCCAAAAAAAGTCGGAGAAGACTAGAGGAAATTATGACATTGTAGAACAGATATTCAGCGTTGAACTAGTGCAGGAAGCATTATAATACACTTTAACGAGCTGACCACACTCTTGTATAGAGGCAGTGATAAATATACAAATGTAATTTTATTTTTAAAGTTTTATTTGTAATCACTTGCGTACATTGGCAATCATAAACACATTAGTTTGCCAAGACGTCAAAAAGTAATTTAACTTTAAGTTTCCTGGCTGCTACTGTTTGTATGTATCATATTACTTTTTTTATAGTTTAATATAATAAATAAATATAATAAACAATTTCTAATTTAAATACAATGGGATATTAAAAACAATACAAAAAATATCAAGAGAAATAGTCTTCTGTATATAGCGGTAGGCATTTTATCAAAATCGCAGAGCTACACTTGGGCGCCTCTTCTTGTAAGTAATCGTAGAGTTTGTACTTTGAATTTTATAAATATTTTTGTACTATTTATTTTAAAATTAAAATAGAACTTCTTATTTGAAAACCTTTAATAAATTAAGTGAAATGTAGCCTGTAATATTTACTTGGTTACAAAATCTTAAGAGTGACTTGTTGATACCTCGTTATAACAAACAGAATTTCAAATTTTATACTATAAAGTTGACGACGATACACCCTGTGTAGTCGATTTGTCACGATCTTTGGAGAATCTTTCTAAATCTTTGCACGCCGCGCTAATAACAATAACAATAAGTTCTCGCTTTATCGTCAGAACCATCATATCGCCAATTCGCAGTGATTTATGGCCCTTACTCTACTATAAAAATTAATAAATAAACGGAATCATCCAATCGGACGATCTCGAAAGCAAAATTTCACTTTCGCATGGTATAGAAGGAGTTCAGAATATAATTAACCGGATGGCGGTTGAAAGATTCGATTTCTCGTATGGTTAACACGTGTGTTTATATCGGACATGTGGTAGCTCGTTTATACGAAGTGAAAAATTAAAAGTTTATTATCGTCAAGTAAAAAAATATGCCTCGCTTTGCTTACTTTAAAATATTTCTGGAATGTTAGTTCATCCTGTGAAAAATAAACACGAAAGTTCATTTAACCACATGCGCTATTTCGCTTAATAAGAATTAAAAAAAAAGGAAAATTGACAATCTCTTATAATAATATAAATATCCACAGAAATAATTATGTAAGACTACTGGTGCAGAAACAAATTCTACGGACGATAATACAGCAACTGTTACTGCTAATACACATCTCATCATAGAACAGAAAAATTGTATCCCATTCCTTTTTTTGTATTTTTCTCTCGTACACATACAATCATTTCTATTATAATATAGCAGCGACTGGGAGAATAGGTAACAGGATAATTTATTCAATGGGAAAGAAAGGTTAGGTTGCCATGTTACAATGTGAAATAGCCTGCGGATAAATTTTGCTCTAGTTTCAAAAGAAACACGAACGCAAAAAAAAATTCTTTTTTTGTAAGTTAAATGGTGAAGAAAGAGTTATTAAGAAACCTGTAAATCAATAATTATTTATTAATATACGTAGGGGAACAGGGGGAAAAATGGGGTACGAAACATATACAGGGTTGCTGATTAGTGCGTCAAAGTCCAATATAGTCTTTAAAAAATAAAACTGAAGAAATTTATTTTATGAAAAGTGGTAATCAAAAACGCACATTTTAAAAATAATTTGAAGTATACAGGGTGATACCCTAAAGTGGGGCACATTAAAACAATTTTTTTTAAACGAAACGCCCTGTATATTTTTTGTTTTCTTATCTGCTTTAAATTGTGTCTTCAACGATCCTCGGGTTTTTGGTTTTGAGTGACGCATTGTTGAGTTATTAACGAAAATTAAAAAAAAAATTGTCCTGACAAGGTTTACCATACTAATTCCGTGCGACAGTATTACGATTAGCTAAGACAAAATTATTTAGTAAGTATGCAGCCAAGGGATGTGTTGAATGTACAAAATGGTTAAACATTAATTTTGTTAGACAAGGTATTTGTTACGACGCAGTCAATTTGGCGATTGTCAAAGAGCGTTTCCTGAATTATTTCAAATGGAACACTCCGTATATTATTAATTTTGGAATGGTCCGTTAATTGCGCTTAATTTTTATTAATAATGTGCTATACCCAAACCCCTATAATTTCAAAGTTATTTTCAATTTTTTATTACAAACCGCTAATTATTTGTTTTCGATTCGATCTAGTGTACTTACCTATCGGGCGAACGCTTTGACAAACAAAAACAAAAAGTGGCAAATCTGTCAAATCTTAATTATTGCTGTTAGTTACGCATTAGTGATTTCTTTAGTTTCTGCCTTTAATATTGTCATTGTATTATTTATTAATTGGATTAGTTGGTACGCAGTTTTCTTGCACATTTGTTATTTGTCACATATTATTATTACGATTTTTAGTTAAGTCAATATGCAGTTTGAAAGAAACGAACTCGTTGACATGATTTTTATTATGGGATCTGCCCAAAAAATTATTTTATTAACTCAGCGAATTTATGCGCAAACATATCATGACAGACGACAACCTTTTCAGTTACAAGTTTGGAACGACTTAAGGAAAGATTCGTTAAAACAGGAAATGTGACTTAAGAAAAGTGTGAAAGGAGAAAGAGGACAAGTGACGAAGGTACTAAGGGCTAAATTCCTTCAGTTTTATTTTTTAAAGAGTATATTGGACTTTGACGCACTAATTTTTCATTTTATCGCAAGAAATATACAAGTATAACCGCATTTTGTTCGAGCTTATTTATTTTCAAAAGAAAAGTTTAATTTTTGCCAAAGTTTTCACCATTTTGCTCCGCATATTGGGCAAAATGATGATTAACCAACACAGTATCGTTTACTTCAACATGTGCACAGGAATGATTAGACAATTTCTGACTCCAGCCTTCATTAGATTCGGAATAAAGACGATGACAGTAGACGTTCCGCGTCAGATTCACCTTATGTTTTGGATGTAAAACTATCTTGGCCTTGTTTCTGCTTTTTCGATTTTTTTAAATTTCATCAGAGAGAGCTTTCTTTTTCCTTTGTTTGCCGTGGAGAACTCCACAATCTTTTCAACCATTTCACAAAAATTTCACTCTGCACCTAACCACTAAGTTGCCATTCTGCCAATGTTCCAGAAGGGACTCCATTCAGGAGCTCAGGTTTTTCAACGGTGTCGAGGGAAAATAAGCATTGAGGGCATGTAATTTCCATCTGTATAAAAACATATTTCAGCCGTAACGAGCTGACCCCTTTCTGCAAACGTAAAGCTTCCTACTTGTCGTCGACCTTTAGCCGCAACTAGTTTTGATTCCTTGTTTTGGAACAGTTGTCATTCCGGTTTCATCTACATTGAAGATCTTACTTGGGACCAATTTGTGTTTATCAAGTACCTTTCAGAAGGAAAGAATTGCAAACAATTTTGCACGGCTTCTTTATTAAATCCCCATAGCTCGAGCGGCCGAAATTGCTTCAGGTAAACGCAGAGAGCTCCGTATGTTTTTATTAAAAACCTGTAAGCCAGTCCGTGCCAGATAAACATAGTTTTTGATCAAGTTGAGTGAAAGATTTGATTTCTCCCAGTTATGTGGTAAGCACGACGTCTAACACCTTTAGTTGTTAGGACAAAAAGCCGCAATTCCATTTGTTTTAAATATTGGATTAGATATACTGACCTAATATCGAAAAATTCTTATTTAATTTTACCTAGCTGAACATATGGAACTATTTTCATGAAATACCTTTTCGAATATCACCGTATTCTTTTAAATTTTCTTGTTCTTGTTTCAAGAGTAGTTTGGGGCACAATGAATAGCGTAGCCGCTCTTGGAGAATCCATTCTTTTTCCAGCTACTACAATTACTTATAGCATTTCGCATAGACTCTTCACACCATGTCTGTCTATCAGTTTTTCTTTCATTTGTGCGTACGATATTGCACTAGAGAAATATTATTTAAAAAATACCGGTTTTTTTTTTCTGACAGCAAAATAGCGGAAATATTCGTATAACTGGGAACTCCCCATTTTGCCCCAAGCGAACTTGAAATTATCTTTACTTGAACTATTGCATACGGTAATTGAATGCAGCCACATTTTAATCAGCACATATTCTTAAGACTATTAAAACTTTACACTATACATTAAAATGAGAAATTTGAACCTATCTTTTTAATAAACTAATTCCTGGATTACCAAAAATTACATCACTGGCATGTAAAAACGCAAAGCGGAATAAATGTAAAATCAACTGTCACAGACGACTTTAAAATCCAGATAATTATCGCCCAAACAGGTGCAATATTAAGCATTAAACGTATCAAGAGTGAGTTTCTTATAATTTGAAAAGGACTATAATGTACCTACTTTCTTACGGCGTTCAACAATATCAGTAGGAAATCTACAGTTATATTTAACCGCTAACAACTGTACAATTTTGCAATTAGTACCTGAACATATTTACGCATTCAATAATCCCAGATAAATAAAAATCGCCGACGCATTTTCTTTATGAAAGAAAGCTCCGTTTCCAAACCAATATTTTCTCATAGTTAAAATGCAAATTGATGGTGATGATAGATTATAGCGTCTTATTTTAGATGTGACTTACATGGTATTGTATTTATGTATATTATATGTAATTCGTGTTTGTGTAGTAACTCAGCAAATTCTGCAGGAAATCGCTTATATAGAAGCCGTAAGTTTTTTTTTTAATGATTGTTATTTATCTCTTTTTAATAACGCTCTCAGAAAGGATAAGGTTTATTGAATAAATATCTGGGTTAATCCAACATATCCTGCAGTTATATGAGTTTATTAGAAATCAGTTGTTTGTATAGGCGGGCTTTCATATCGATATAAGTTTTATTAGAGTAATTAAGTCTTGATTATATAAATAGGTATATAAAACTAATCCATCATTTTAGAAATTTTATCTCTAAAAACCATTATTAATAACAACTTAAAAAACGATTATTAACCGAACATACATATCTAGTTATAATGATATAAACAGTTTCAATTCGTATATCATAAATAACAAGGCTCCGCCTCTTAACAACTTCAAACTCGCCCGACGATTACGAATTAACTTGTCAAAAACCAATTTTACACTACTAAATTTACACCGTGTCCAGAATAAAAACAAAAATTATCAGTTGAGGAACCCGGTGTGGGTTTAACTGATCGCCCACGCGAAATCTCTGTATGCAAGCACCCGGAAAATACCTTCATAACTGTCTGACATTCTGGGTTCGGAAGATTCGGATTTGTATGATTGATTTATGTGGTTGGCGAACGTTAATAGCTGTGTTCGGTGCGAAAGTTCATTGTCTAAATATAGCGTTACTAATGGCTCGGTAATTCATCACTAAAACGGCGTTTCCTTAGGTGGAGTAATGTATGCGTCATTTTTTCGCTGTACCTGGAGGAGAACAGGTATTAATAGGATTAGTTCGATAAAAATTTTGTATTATTTCTTGTGCAATGGCTTTCGAGAATTATCAATTCTTGGTTTAGAAACTAAGTATATATATATACGCATAACAAACTGCCAAAAATATCATCTTCAAGGAATATTTAATTACTATATCTTGGACTAGAACACAAGTAGATGTATATAGAAAAACAAGTTTATTTTTTAAACAGATTTAATCTCAACACATAAAATGAACCACAAACATATTAACACACACACATATACAAGGCAAGAAGTGATGTAAATATCTGTACATTGTTGTGTTTGGCTTATCGTAATTTTATCTTTCAATATGCAGTATGTCATGTTTTGGCCTTGACGCATCTTAACACGCATCGTCTTGTTCGCGTTGAGAGTTGAGACGTCTTCACAGCGGGTCAACAACTTCACAGGGCACCGAAACATGCGGAATCTTTCAATTAACATCACTACCGAATTGTTTGCGGCGGGATTACATCGTGGTTATGTTCCCATAGTATTGACTTTGCCTACAGTGGAATTAAAGGATTATAAAAATTGTACGTATTTAAAAGATATTCTTGAAATAAAATATACTATCTAAATATAATATAATTTTAAGATTGTATTGCTGCATTTCTTTTCATTTTTTCTAAATTCAATTTTAAACTTTGTAGCGCCATCCAATTTTAGTTATGAGCACTGCTTGGAGGCTTCCGGTATCTTCTGGTCAAGAACACGTCGATTTCGTAATCTATCTTTTGATTTAGTGATTTTTTAGTTATTCAACGATGAATTCTTTATAATTTTTTTTTACTGCTTAAATTTTCCTTTCATTTGTAGTCATCCACAACAACAGTGGCCATCGTAACATCAACCGACTCCGTATAGGCTCTGTGCATTTTAAGTTATTTTACCGCAAAGTTCTGAGTTTTGTCGCGCGAGGTATACCGCAGAATGGTTGGCATCTTCGGTTATCTGGACTGCCAGAACAGTTAGCGAAGGAAGTGCCTTTAGTGCAACGATATTCCTAGAAAGAGAATCAGTGAGTTTCCGTTTGATCCCGCCAAAAATGGTTCGAAGCGAAATTAGTAGTTAGCCTCATTGTTTTTAAACAACGCACCTCATAGGATTTGGATTAAGTGGGCGAGAACGCTTCAACGTCTTTCTAACATCGAGTCCGTCAGTACCTGCTTCAGCCTGCTCTACCGTTCTGGGTATATTACTTGGCTACGACACACATAACCCAGGTCCGGGGGCAGCTTGTCCGAAAGGCAGTTTCGTGGGCAGCGTTTCCGCTCAACTTACCGCCCGTTTTGGATCACGCGCTACCAGCGTTTTCCCGCGCACACGACATCCCTACGCGCCCCCATCACTGAACTCGTCCCTAGACGAAGAGGGGGAAAAGCGCCCATTTTAAAATTTACTTCTAAGATATTTAATCACGAAATAAAGTGGCCAAGCTCACGTTAGAAAGAGGTTAATTGTAGCGAATTAAATTTAGAATTTGAAAACCAAATTAAGAACGCCATCTTTAAACCATGTAGAATCATTTATTTTATAACCGTAAATTCACAGGTATTGTCATCAATGTGGTTTGTATTGAACTATAGGAAAAGGTGCATAAATTCGGCATTTTTAATCTGTTTTGTTGTTTTGTAATCGTAAAAACGTTTCTGTGAATAAACACGCAGCGTTTCCCGGTCAAAGCCAGACGCCAGCTGATCGGTGTATTTTATTTAAAAAAAAAAAAAAAAAAAGAACAACACAAATATCTACGTTCCTCATCTCGGTTTCATATTCTTGAAAAATTACGTTACGAGCGCTGTTATTGGTTAAATTAGAATAAGTTCAATATAACTTTAGGCATATGCGCGTATCTTTTGTTTTGAATTTTAACCACCTTTTGTTGGTGTTTGTAAAGAATCGATTGGTTCCAAATCCTACATTATATATATATTATACACCTGTTGTAGTCTTTTAGGCATAACCTTTATGTTATTCTGTGTATTTGCTAGAACCTTTTATGATAGTTTTTTTTTCTTTATATTTTCGATTTGTTAACTGTGAATAAAATAACATAAATTTCAACATATTAAATCAAGCCTGTAAGTATGAAAACGAGAAAAAATGCGAAGATGTTTTCCTTGGGCTTTTGAACTTCATTTTTTCGAATCGAATCGACTTCTCAAAAACCATTTAAGGACAAAATATTCTTAGAATGGTAAAGCGAATAACCCCTACAATATAATCTTTTTTTTGTGGCTAGTAGAAACTAACATAACACTCACTTTAAAAATTCACATGATAGGTTAATTTTTTTTTATTCACACAAATAATACTAATTAATAGATACCAAACTAGTTCACTATTATAATACAATACCCTAGTCTTCCATCATGTACCGTAGATTTCGTGTGCTTCAATTTCACACTACAACCTTTCCAGAAGAATACCTACTCAAGACCTCATTGTAATTCGCGTGTGAATAATTACAGTTGATTAATCATCACAGCTCGCTTATTATTAACGTATACAGGTTGATACACCTTTCAAGCACCCAGTTTCTCTTTTAATAGAAAATAACATCAATTCATTGACAGTTATGAATTAGCATAAACTGGCAAGTTCTCGTTTTGTAAAGCTAGTATGTATATGAAATGTATAACTTCGAATTTTTTTATTCTGATACACCAATTTTTCTTTGTCAAAGGTATCAATTCTAATGCCGTTGTAATTGCGAAAGTTGGGTTCATATTTCTTTTTGGTCTTGCATAATATTTCTCTATTCTGCAGCTGGCAACGCGATCATCCGCAATCGATTTCATCAAAGCATCGATACATGTTGAAGCTCCTATTAGATTATACTGTTTAAAGACTTAGTAAAAACTATTGTTTATAAATCGCTGGTCATTGCATTTAATTAGGTAAATTTCCTTGTAAGTGAGTTGAATAAAGACCTGGATGGATACTAAATAGCCATCCTGGAACTTGCAATTAATATTCTCAAAAAAAAATTGAATAACAATAACCAACATTTTGGGTAAGATATTTCAACTTGGGATTATCTGTTTCTCACACATCCATGTATATATGTGTATACGCATACATTTTCTGTCCGAGCGTTTCTTCTCAGTTCCCATGCATAGCCCTGGGAGGTTCAAAAACTCCGTCCTAATATGCCTCTTCGTCATGAAATTTTAACGTTCTAAAGATCGAGACACCCCCAGGCACATTTGCGTCTATAGCAGTTGAGAGAACAGCACGCAAACCTCAGTAAGAGTGGCGCTGACCCACGCCCACCACGTATTTATCCTGGTACATTTTGGATATAGACTTAAAAATGCTTTTGCATCAGCGTTATTGTCGTTTTTTTTAATTTATATACGGTGTGGTAACCACTTATGGAATAATTATCCCAGAATTTAAAAAAAGATGCTCGAACGTCAGTTTTAATTTTTTTTTTTTTTGTAACTGTATCACAAACTAGATGATCTTCCGAATCTTCCGTACTTTCAGAATTCGTTGAATATGTGATTTACTAATTCCTAATCGAAGCGATCGTTTTCTCAAAGACAGTTTTGGATCATTTTGTACTGAATCTAAAATTAAGTAGCGGATCGTCTTCAATATGAATTCTCTTCGTTTTCTTTAAATTTATTAGTGAGCCCGTTCTTAAAAATTTGTTGATAAGCTATGTGCGGGCACAAGTGATACATAAATATCTGCACTAAGAAAAATGGATTGTAGAAATTAGATCGTATATCTCTTTATGTTAATTACTAAAATAATTATTGTCAAAACGACAATATGTGGCGGATTAAGAGTAAAATAACCAATATGATTGTACCTATAGGAGCTATAAAATATATTAAAGTATACTATATTTATGTTAAAGAGTACAATCTATTTCTCTCAGTGTGGAAACTTTTCATTAAACTTTTCTATGACGTAACGATAACTTTTATTTCCACTTCCATAACATTGTGCTAAATAACTTTTCTGCTTTATCGTTAGCATTTTATGATACAAATATTATCACAATGCAATAAATTATTTTAACGACATGACAGATAACGAAACCTACATGTCGTTGTCAGATGAAAATACACACATGACAAAAAGCAAGTGGGTTAAGCAAGCTATGTATTGAAGGCTTCTTCCTAATTCTGAGCATGAAAATTATTATTATTGAAAGGTATAAATAACAGAAGTAAGTGATTCAAGTCAAACAAAAAAATTCTTCCTTGACCATTCTTTTTTTTGTAAAATCAAAAATACCTCTTGTAAACTCAATCCAGAGACATACGTTTAGTAAAACTCTTCTCTAACTTTTTCTAAAACTTTCGGTGCAATAATTTCTGTTTGTATTTTTTGTTTGAGATCATCAATGTTATCTGGCATGGTTGCATACAATTTATTTTTGACATTCCCCCTAAAAAAAGTGATCTACTTGGCCATTCAATTGCACCTTTTCGACGTATCCATTTATCAGGAAAGATCTCATTACAAATACAGCAAAATGGGGTGTTGCCCCAACTCGCTGAAACCAAACATTCTCACTTGATAAGGTCGGATCTATCACATTGGGATATAAATTTTCCAGAATAGGAACAAAGTCATTTCTAATCAGGTCTAAATATTTTACCGCTGTCAAATCCCCATCAATAAAAATTGGATCAATTATACATACGGTTACCGATGGTACCTGCCCTGACGTTTACCATTTGGGGTATGCAGGAACGTCTTAAGACTTCAAGGCCCCTTAAGCTAATAATCAACCGGCGCCCCTACACTGAGAAAAATGGATTGTAGAAATTAGATAGTAAATCTCTTTATGTTAATTAGTAACATAATTATTGTCAAAACGACAATATGTGGGGTATTAAGAGTAAAATAACCAGATGTTACCATGCTTATAGTAAGAGGTAAAATCTGGATGTTACCAGGTATTCGATGCATATTCAATTTCTAACATAAATGTTCGTAACGCTCTTCCCACCCCTTGCTCTATTCATTGTCGATCTTTACCGAAGAAATCGACCAATAAGCTGTATTGCCACTCACACGTGTTATGTACGTGTGATACAGGTGTACGTATTCGTGTCGGTGCATGTTTGTGTCTGCACAGAGAAAAATCCATGTTGTAATATTTACACTTCACTGTTTGACGGAAATTGTAGTAAGAATTCCTACTATTGTGCAAAATTTTAGAACAACGGCGTTGCATTTTCCTATATCACGGTTACAAAAAAAGCAATAAAATTGTTTAAAAATATTGTGTGACAATCTTCTACAAAATATAGTGAAATGTTTTACAATATTTTACAACAAGTGAATATAATAAATTGCATATAATGTAGTGAAGACAGTTATAATAACAGGTGTAGCAAATTTACTGTGTTGTGTTTATTTAGGTTAGGTTAGGTGCTTGCAACAGTCACCTTACTTTGATTATTGAAAACGGCATTAATAATGAGATGGAATGAAATGAATGCTGTATAGTTTTATATCTATATAGTAGGAATATCATAATACTCATAATTGGTTTAGCTACATAAATATGTGATACTACAGCTTTTCTCGTAAAGATGGCGCTACGCTTGTTTCATAATCTTTGAAATTCGTACTCAATGTAAATTGTGATCGGTAAATGTGGCTGCGTAATATCTATATGATGCTTATACATGGTTAACGTCGTGTAAAAAGTACTGTGGACAATCGCCCACAGACGAGAATTACGAGGCGCTTCAATACCGGTAGTACTCTACAGTACACGGGCCGGTCTGATTCCCGCAATCCTGCCCGATACGACGGCAATTCGCCCGGCTGTCACCGGGTAATCAAATTATATTAATTAATTATAATTAAAAATTATTAAACTATATTTATTATAGTTTTCATTGTTAACAGTTATTATCAAATATAGTCAGTGCTACTAGACATTTTTTTCACATTTACTAACATGTATGCTCAAATTAATAATACAAATATAGTACACTTTACCATACGAGTTAATAAAAAGTATTCACAGATATTTACTATACAGATATTGTCACCGGTAATATAAAATATGATTGTCCCTATAGGAGCTATAAAATATATTAAAGTATACTATATTTATGTTAAAGAGTACTATCTATTTCTCTCAGTGTAGTTGAACTAAAAAAAAGGCTTGCAACAAATTAGTCTTCCTTATCAACGACAATGTTTCGATATATCTCTGCTGACCAGTATCTACAGTTTTGACGATTTACTTCTCAGTTCAACATGAAAGTTCATCCGAAAACAAAAAGGATAGAATCAAGGTTTACCTCATTTTTGTTCAGTTTATTTAGTAATTCTTCGCAGAACTATATTCTACGATCCTTTTCGGTTAATTCCTGTAGAAACATCATATTATAAGAATGAATTTTTAAAGCTAACATTGCTTTTGAAATGATCGTTTATTTAGTGGTAACTAGAATTTATTCCAACGTAATTTTTATTTATCTAACGGATGCTGCCTCAAATAAAATTTCATATTATTTTTCAATTAAATTAACTTTAACCAATTACTATGGGAACTATTTTGATATACAGATTGGAAATAACTCATACGGTCAGTGTGGATATATTTTAAGCACTATAATACATTAATAGGACCTGTCCTGCCATCGACTGCAACGTTTCTTATAAAAAAATTCAATAATTTAAAATATTCCCTTTAACATTAATATACATTTTTGTATTAGATGAAACCAGATCTTAAAGCAATGATATTTCCCTCGTATTAGTGTGTATGGAATTATAACATTCTATGTGCATATAAAACCGATCTAAACGGAAACCATCAAGTCTTTCCCTTACTCTGCACGTTAACCACCGCCAACTCTCGTGCGTTCACTTGGTATATGTAGGTATAACGTAACTGGTTTTATTGCGTCCGTGTGTAAGATTTTATGTTATTCAAACGACCAGAACTCGGTTTAATCGGCTGCATCTAACCACCGAGATGTAGTAACGACTCTTATATTTGTGATACAGCAGAACCACGTGTGCGCACGGCATTGCATGTTGCGGTTAAAAACGTGTCCTGTACACTAGTAAATGGGAGTTGTAAAGAATACATTCGCTGTTCGAGTCGTTTGTTGAGCAATGTAAAAAGGAGATAGTATGTATGCATGTGTCTTTCGATATTGCATTATGTGGGGTATATATTCGAAAATGTTCACTTTATTAGCATGCTTGTATGATGTTGTTATTTTGATATTTATTGTAGAATCAATGGGAATAAAATAAAAGGTTGTTTATTAAGAACTTCCATTTCAATTCTTAGAAAAACATATTTATGCCTATTTTTGTAAATATGTACCAAACATCTATAAATGTAATTGAGAGAACATTAACTTTGAACATAGATTTTTTTAACTTTTTTTTTAAGTATATACTTATACGCGCTGTATTCACACAAGCAAGATATGTCACATCAGTCCCACCCAACACCAAAATGACATAATCGAAAATAGATTTTACTAAAGCTTCGAATACCATATAGTTATTGTTGTCTTATCGAAAATGTCTCTAAGGTCATAGACTTCGTTATAGTAGATTTCAGTTTTCTTTTTGCTGTATGGAATCCGCAATCCTTTCATTTTAAGTTAGGGTCGAGCCAGTCGAGTTTTGCTTTTTACTATTATTTCCCGTTGTCACACTTGCAAACATGACTGTTGAAAAATCTCCATGTGTTCCCATGAAAATAAATTCATGTATATAAAAATAATATTAGTCCGTTCTTCGAGGCAGACCCATTGTGACGATCTTCTCCTCACTTAATTGGTTATAAATTTTTGTATATGGCTTTATATGCCTCAAGTATAGTTTTCTAAAATTGCAAATTGGGCATTCCCCAAATACCATATGTCCCTAATTTATCCGATATTTGCTGATATGGACCTGTATCGAAAGCCTTTTTTAGATCAATAAATGTAGCTGAACGTTTTTCACTGAGCATAATTGCATGTGTAAAATTTAATAGGGCTTTTTCATATTAGAGCAATCGGCAAGTTCTTTGTTACTTGCAATAGACGAAAGGTATTCATCCTCGTTGAATTTTTATAATACAGAGCACATTGTCGCACATTTTGGCCTACATGATTTTCGTTGAATAAGCGAACTGTAAGATCTTGCACACCTCCCATTGTCGCAATACAAAGTCACTAACTTCAAAATGCTTACTGCTATTGAATTGCTTTTAATTTTTCAGGCAAATTTAAATTTTTCATAATTATTTTTAATGATTTTAGTAACTTTAGCGAACGTCAAAGCATCAAGTTCCCTAACAATGACTGTTGAAGTCTTGAAATTTATCTATTAGAGCACGCTTCTATACGGAATGGGAAAAAAGTATGAGAACACCCCCATCATAACTTTTGAACGATGAAGATTGTTAAACTTAGCATAGTTGTTACTATAGCGGATCAATAGATATAATTACATGTGCAGATCAATTTGAGAAACCTTTAACTCATATAATAAACTCTTCCTTTTCGTCAGGTTACTTCCCGGACAGTTTAAAACAGGCAATTGTCCTGCCAATTTATAAAAAGCGCTAACGCTAGCTTTCCTCCAAATAAATTGGAAAAATGGCTTTTAATAGGTTATTCTCCTGTTTGAAAAAACATAATTTGATTAGCAAATTTCAACATGGCTTCATTAAAGGCAAAAGTAGAGCAATTGCTCTATATTACCTTGTTGATAATATATTGGATGCGTGTTCTATTAGATCTCAGCAAAGCCTTTGATAGTATAAACACTGTTAAAAGAAATTTGCATGTTACGGTATCCGCGGTGCAGCCTTGTCGTGGTTTAGCAGCTATCTTTCAAATGGCAAACAAACTACACTAATAAAAACTGAGAATAAAACAACTTATTCAGAAGAGAAGATCATAAGACGAGGTGTACCGCAGGGCAGTCTACTTGATCTTTTTCTATTTATAATATATATGAATGATTTATATAATATTCAAAGTTGTTTAAATCAATTAACTATATATGGATATTGAAATAATAATAATAATGGTTGGCCTATTCTATCCAATATAAATTGGATAGGATAGGCCATATTAATTTATCGTGAATTCACGATTAAATTAAAAATAAACTACACTAAACAATGCAAACGTAAACTAATGCCGTACAAAATAAGCGTCTAAAGCTGAAAACAGAAGAAGGATTTTATATAAATCACAGCTCGTTTCCATTAAAATGCCCTGTGTAGTTGTTCAAATACTTCTGAGCGGTAGTGTACACAGTATGAGCGGAATAAATATTGCATTGTATCTATTTTAAATGGACGATTGTGTAATGTGGTTTTACATATAGCTTGTAAAATGTTGGTCAAATAATTGTTGGGTTCCGGTTGACGTAAGACGAAATTTAAATCATTAATTATTATTGTAAATATCCAATGGGTATTTTTAGAGCATTTAACACCTCTAAAAAAACACGAATTCTCATTTTTTGTTATATTCAATAAATTTTTATCATCTCTGGTTTAATCGGAAATTAAAACAAAATCTTTCTAACAATGTTACCAGATAATAAATCACACATCTACATCATCATGCTAATTTTCAATACTACATTAGCGATGCGAAATTACTTAAGCAACCGTCAGTCTTTTATATACTCAGCCATCAGATAAACATCATCAAACGGCTAATTGTTTCGGGATAACCGGCTTAATGCGATCTCGATCATGCACCCGGCGAAACGACGCCGATAATCACAAAAGAACAAAAAGCAAAACGCGATCTTATTACTTTATAATGGGACACCACTTTCGCGATCCACACACAAGAAATAAAAAAAAAACAAATTCGTGGCAGAATTCCTATACGTACGCCCTTCTTTCTTGTGGAGACAATTGAATAGGACGCGAATATCAACAAAAAAAAAAGAGAGACAAAGGAAGAAGAGACATCGTTAGAACAATGCGCCCTGCCGTCCTTGATGTATGTGCGAGTGTGAGTCGGTTGTGGTCACTATTGTTCCAACATGATAAAAGGGGGCGTTGTTGTCGTGGGCTCGGGTCGTTGCTGCTGACCATTAGGGAATTCGATATCGAATTGTCGAAGAACCTTTTCTCGTTGAGCTGACAGAAAAAAGCTGGCGATGTGTTGGGTGTAGGTATGCTTCTTGAGGATTCGTTTTGTTTTTCTGTTTTGTATTGATGGTCGGTGGATTGGCCAAAAGTCTGTTTTATTTTAATTTCATTGTATATCGAATTACTTTTAAAGTTCGGATCGCAACAATGCTAATATCATTTCACTTTTAGAAAATACACAGACAAAATGAGGATTTTTAAGAAATAAAAAATATAGTTAGCTGTTGTCATGATACAAATTATAATTTAGGACAGAACTAAACGAGGCTGTTTACTTGTGCTGTTCAGCAGCTCCATCGCTGGGTAATGTAAATGAATTGGATCGATGATAATATAATAAAAGCATAAAAAACAATACACCATACAGAATTTGTGAAATTAGAAAACTACTATTGAACAGTAAATACATTAAGACACGTCATAAAAATTCTATAAAACTAAATAACATTTAAGATTCCTTAATATCTGAATAATAAAATTAAACACTTACCAGTAGGACATTCGCATGTATAGGAATGTTTATCACGTTGCCTGCACTGGCCTCCGTTTAGGCAGGGACTAGGATCACAAGGGATGTATTCACTTTCACAATTCTTCCCGGTATATCCTTCGTTACAGGTACATCTGCAAACAAAGAAAGGAATTATAAATTGATATGAATGTAAAGATTTTAAAACAATTTACTGGCAAGAATTTTTCAATAAATGCAAAATATCGCTGCGACAAAAACGCTCGTGTAATCCCAACTCTAAATATTACATTTACGTTATTTCTTTTTGTATTTGTATTTTAATATTTGGTTTTATTTTTATGAATTTTATTTTATTCGCGACAACAACATTTCTATACCTAATCCTAATATTTTGGTTTTCGCTTCATTTTTCTAGATTTTGTTTTTATCAGTGTAAAAAAAAAAATGTATAAATATCGACAATATCGGTGCGATAAAAACGATGTTTGTGTAATCCCAGCTTTAAATATTATAATTTCGGTTTTCTTTATAGTTTAGTGTTGTGAATTTCATGAAGAAAACGGTCAAAGCGATTGATCACGTGCGACAAAAGCGTTTGTGTAATCCCAGCTTTAAAAGTAATAATTTCAGTTTTCTTTATAATATTTTTGTGTTTGTTTCATTCTTATGAGTTTCATTTCATTTGAAAAGAGACAAAGTAGGTGTTCTTATTCGCGACAATATCGCTGCAATACAAACACTTGTGTAACCTTAGCTTCAAATATCATAATTTCAGTTTTCCTTTTTCATGTCAGCGTTCGTTCCATTCTTATTAGTTTTATTATTACCGACACTGCATTAGTATGAAGAAAATGGACAAAGCAAACGCTCGATAACATCGTTAAAATTCATTCCCATTTAGAAAACCATAAAACTATTTCCAGCAATTGTCGAATAACCAATTTCTTTCACCCATATAAAGCCAACGCGTCCACAGCTGTCTTGTCTTATTAATCATGTATTACCACTGCGTGTTTAGTGGACCAACCAACGCATATGCTGCTGCCACTCTTACCGACTGGAACTCCCTTCTTTTCCTTATTTCGCAAGAAAAACACGGATACGTGGACGGGTTTCGGCGTGGAATGAAATTATTAACTGATTGATCGGCGCAGATAAGTGAGAAATAGCAAATAACGCCCGGCAATAAGTTCTAATGCAGGCAGTTTCGCTTAGTGCGGAGACATAACGCGCGTTTTTTTCTATCCCCACGTAAAAGGTAACGTATTAATGCTCCGCGATCGCTGGTTAATTTATTATTTCGCCGTATAAACGCGAATGGACAACATTCCGGTTTTCCACCGTTCGTATACCTAACGTGTATGTCTGGCGCTGCTATTTGTTGTTGGATTATAGTCGTTTCTCTGTGTACGTGCCGAGTCCTGCTACTATATTTGCAATGCGCTATCTTCGCCCGCAGATCTCGATTCCGCAATAGGAAACAGCTGAACAAGGTTCTATGCGCTGGGATAGTATAGGACAAAACTATTTATAACTTTTAGGTAATTGATTATTAAACTGAAGCGTGTTTTAGGCGCAAGGCGATGGCGGAAGGGACATTTATAAAAGGTGCGTATAAACACATGCAATTCCTAGTTCTACGATGCAAACATTTTCGATTGCTAAAATTACTAATTTACATCGTACTGAAAAGAAATGCGCGCGCATTCAAAAAAAAAAAACAAAACATTGTTTCCATTTCTGTATGTACAATCCGCTATTAGAAACGAGTAGTTGAAATTTGAGCCTTTCTTGACGTTTCTAAAAATGCCAATTCAGTTTACGAATCAAGCATATGCTAATATTTTTAAAAACTATACAGAACTGTTTCTACTCCTTTAAAGGACGAAGATATTTCCCAATTAATAAGTATCCGCAGGATTGCAATAGGACAGTCGGCAATATACAGTACGCTCCACGAAAATGGTTTGTACAACCCCAATAATTATATGCCCCTAGGCAAATCTTTCGCGCTTGCATTTTAGAAAATGAATCAAAGGGCAACTGTTATACTGCGCAGAAACTCCGCGGGTGAACGTTACAACCATTATAACTGGTTCAGGAGATCACGTTTGGAACAATTAAAAATGTCCCAGGTATTACGAAGTTTATTAATAAAAGAATTTACAAGTAAAATTAATACACACCGAAACGAAAAGCATCCGGTTTAATATACTTAATCAATTTGTCCTTCTGAATCCGATCTTTAGTCTCCCTCACGATAGATTCAAATGATGCAGGAGATAAAGACGCACCAAGCGATTCATGCTTTAAAAGACGAGTATCGATGCTCGATAAAATCAATTATAATTCAGCAAACTGATCAACTACTTTGTTACATGAAACGCAAAAACTTAACACCCTTAGCTCGCAAATTGTTCAAAAGATTTGCAAGTGACTGTAAATGCCTACACCAAAAGGTATAGCAGTCGCCACGAGTGATGGCGAGGAGTAGGAATGCGCTGTAGACGCTTTTAAAAGCGTGCACGCCCACTTAGCTGCAATAATACGTTCTGAGTATTTGTCAGTGGCGGCTCAACTTTAGCGGTTTTACTTTATCCATTAAATTTTCAATTTGTTTAATAGGTTATAATGTTTAAATTCAATAAACCGTTTAAACAATAATCCTTTTTTGTTATTATCATCGCTGATGTTTCCTGGTAAACAATTCAGGGGATTATGTGCCCCTTAACGGTTAATCGGATTTAAATGTTTATTAGTTCATTAAGATTATATTAACATAATATTTTTGTTTTTTGTTGTGAATATACATATGTTCATATATTCCAGGAATAAATTAGTAGGTAGGCACTTGTAAATAGTAGTAATTAGTAAACAAAATACTTATATTGTCCGGAGATATCCCATACTAATAAAACCGTTTTATTAAATTTTTAATTACATTAACGTTGCATTGTTCAATATTAACCTGCACGCCAATGGTATAGAGAAATTATATGCAGAGGCGATGGTAAATCCGTTGTGCCCGTCTACTGCTGCGCGAACCTACTCCCACCGCTCGCCATCACTTGTGGCGACTGCGTAAGAAGCAACATAAATAAACACAAGGTAAAAACTAAATGTGGTCCAGAAAACTGCAGACTTACCAATAAATATCGAACTAAATAACGGTTATGCAAACATTATCGGCGCATTACAGTGGCACTGCTTCACAGATCGTAACTAGTACAAGACAATGATATAAAATTCAAGAAAAAAATACTTTAAATATCCACTTAAAATTACAGAAAAAGTACGAACAAACACGTCTAGACATAACTACGAATACATCCAATAACTAACCAATCACACTGCATAAACATCTGTATCAATTTCATTTTTTTATAAACAGATTTCATTTACATTTCAATTAAGTATGTATCTAATAATTGTCGCTAATTATTGTATATCATTCAAATATATTTTTTTACGATGTCACCTATCTAGGTAGTTATTTAATTAATGTTTATTCACTTAATAGCTCAATTAAATGAAATTATTCTAATCCCAGCTCGTGTATTATCCATCCATAATGTATGTAAGAAAGATGCTATTTTACAAACTTGGCGCTCCCTAAAAATCTCCGAACGACACTCAAGCGCGCTGGGCAGCCTTCATTAAAAGACAGGAAATTCTAAATTATACCATCGAGATATAGAAGAGGGTTCTCCACATCTGGGTTTTTAATGACACAATTTTTTCTCCCGTTAACATATTAAAAGCGTTGATGGCTTACATCAGGAAATTATACTGTCGGCGCAAGTAACTATAAGAACCCTGAAGCGGTAGAAAGCATTATTTTATTATCTATATATAGGCATGTGATAGATATATCACTTATTTATTTGGTATGGATGTTATTGCGCAGAAAATATAAATTTAAAAGTTAATTTCCTTTTGATTTTAAACCTTCCTTTTAAAAAGGCGTGTGTATAGTCAACCACTTGTGTAAACACATCGAAGAACGAAAACAAACATTGATGCCAAGCAAACATAGAAAACACAAGTGTCACTGTATCTTAAAAACCTTTTAGAATGTATGGTAAGAAACTTTGTTACCATATCATGTAATAAATTCTCTACACCGATACGACTAATAAATTAAATTATTCCTGAATATATACAATTATAATTTCGAACTAATAAAGAAGAGGTAAAATCCCGCGAATAGATATTCATATTTACAATCATCGATAATTGAAGAAGAGACGACTTGCTCCCATCATGAATATTATTATTAGATATGGAAATCGAACGTAGCAGAGACTGTAGCCAAACGATATTAAGCGGTCTACTTTAAGCAAATGAGCAGAAGTTGTTTACTTCCTGATTCGCCAGCTCAGTGAAATTTAAATGAGGTTATTAATATGGATTGGATGGATGAGTACAGCATCAGAAGGATTAGGGAGTTCCACGTTGTTTAGTATTGGTTGATACGGACAATTTATCGTTCTAGATCCTAACTGGGATTATGGCAGAATTTAGATTAATAGCGAAGATTCTGTAGAAAGTCAATTAGTGCTAGTGATAATAATTGCTTATTAGAAAATGGGAAACCATGTTCATGAAGAACATCGTCTGTGTAATATTATTTTGTTTCTTTTTGGTTAGGAATATTAATGATTATACCTAATTATAAAACTTGTTTATCTAAAATATTTCTTTTATTGCGTTTTATCAAAAATACAGGCTGTCTCAGCGAGACCGTCCATTAGAAGTTTATGGGGTTCTGGCCAACATCTAAGTGTGAAAATTCAGAATCATATACAGGCTGGGCCACCACATACGGCGCAGGCTCTATATGGAAAAGAAAAAAAGGTAACTTTGTTATGGTTCTTTTTTTTCGAACAACCTGTATAATTCAAAATAATTTTCTTCATCTTCTTCTTCTTATGGCACCGTGACCTTGATAAAAGGTCCACTCAGCCAGCTACAAATGTTGGAGATTGAGCCAAAAAGCCCGCCTGGAACAGATCCATATCTCCAACTTCATAAACATGACAAAACACTACTATACAAGCAAAGCTATTATAAACACGCAAAGCCTCAAATAAGCAACAAGCAAGCACTAGATGTGAGAGTAAGCTACAGAGCACTATGGAGGGGTAAGACTCTTCTCGCTCCGGGGTCGGTAATTAGTGGTTTAAAAGAGTTAAACATGAAGCTAAAGCATATCATTCGATTTTACAAACTCAAAAATCAAATTAAAAATTTTAACGTTTTCAGAAGCTAAAAGAGTGTTGATGTTAAACGGAGGCGACATTTCAAGTTGTATAAGATTTTGAATTAATTCATTGGTTTGAATAGATCTTCTAAGACATCCAAAGAAAATATGATTGTTATCCTCAACATCTCCGCATTCACAATTTGGATCATCCACTATATTCAACCGGAATAAATGAGATCTACACTGGGTGTGATTAAACCTTAGTCTGCATAGGGTTGTAATGAAGTCCCGACGAACCAAGGTTTGGGTGATAGACCTTTTGAAGATAGCTTGTATCTCTGCGCCAGATCAGAATCTCCATCTCTCCCTTATGAGTTCTGAGCCAAGTTTTCGATAATCCAAAGAGAAAACGTTGCTAAAGCGCACCTGCTCATTCCCCAGCTTCCACCAGCTCTCGCTAGGGTATCCGCTTCTTCATTTCCAGCTATGCCGCTGTGACCAGGAACCCATAATAATGAGACGCTTCCCATTCGATCTAATTGTGCCGAAAGTTTTCTACATTTGACTATAAGCGGGTGCAGTTTAGAGTTATATCCCACTTTAGACAAACTTTTAATCGCCGCTTGTGAATCGGAAATAATAACAGCGTTCGTTATCCGGTGACTTTGGCATATATAAAGTGCTCTAAAAACAGCAAAGGTTTCCGCCGTAAAAACATTACAACGTGCAAGTAAAGCTCCTTTTTCTGAAACGTTCAAATTGGGACAGAAGACGCCATTAATCAACGCGTGCTGGATTACCCGAGAGTGAGTAATAATTTTAAATTGTACATACAAAGGTCTAGCATTCAACTAAATAAAAAAGATTGCAAGAAATCATATGCTTTTCCATATAGAGCCCGCGCCGTATATGGTAGCCCACCCTGTATAATCGATTGTTTTCTTCTATATTTTTAATTTCTAGCATTTTTTTTTTTTTAGAAACAATCGAATAATTACAAAACAGCCGAATCAAATTGTAAAAAGTAAAGATATAAAGCTTAAAAATACGTAAATCCAAATATGTAAAAATGTACAGCGTGTTGAATTAAAAATAACAAAGTAGATGGCGACTTCCGGTATAACCGGAAGCGCTAGAAATCTAAAAATATTTTAATTGAAAAGAACACAATCGATTATATATAATTTTGAATTTTCAAATTTATATTTTGGCCAGAACCCCAGAAATTTCTAATGAACGGTCCCGCTGAGACAGCTGCATAGCTCTATAGCTACCTTATCTAGTATGCGATTTTAAAAAACAAAATATCACAAAAAAAAATAGTGAAATAGATACTACCAATTGGCGTAATCAAAATATTGCTACGAATAAAAAGCTTCGACAAGTGATAGTCAATTTTATTTGTAATGGCAATGTATTGCTACGAAACTTATAGATAAATCTTTTAAATTTTCAATTAAATTTTATTACATAAACAACTGTTTTAATTTTACTAAACACCACCCAGAGTCATCTGTAATGCTCTCAATAACTTCAGAGATAACCCAGATCTCAAATGATAGATGGCAATGAACGGTAAATCCGTCCAAACTCTAAAACGGTTTTATGTATACCCTCAACGAAAAGGAAGATTATTCAGTAACCCTCGAGACGTGGGAAGATATGTGTTGCCCTGGCCAATACTGCTTATAGTAACCAATATGGCATTTAAGATTTAAGTATCTTTAATGTGATATTATAGTTATTAATTATAGTGAATAATAAGTGAGATTAATTTATTGTAGTTAGTTTAAAAAAAAAATAACAAAGAAATACATCTTCTAAAGATATTCTCAGGTGAATAGACTCTTTACTAAAATAGATACACTATTGTAAGATTCCTATAATCTTAATCCAGACTAATAACTTATACTTGTCGTTCTAAAATAAAAAAAAAAATTCGAATCTCCCGCCGAATTCCCATCATCTGAACGTACATAACTTTTGAACAGTAGCGTACATCAGCTACCTAAAAATCGACCGTTCGTTGATTCAAGCCACATTAATTTTCGATGACCGCACACAATACAATGCTCGAGAGAAGCAGATATTGCACGTGACCAACACGAATGTCCCTCACTTATAGTAGCTATGCGATCAACAAACGGAGAGCAGCAGGTAAAAGCAGCTGTAAATATAAGCGAGTAATACAGTCGACTGGCATTCGAGGAATGAAGAGTGCTAGTACATAACAAGCGCTGAAAATGAGAAGCAGATATGACAAACATTAGATTTGTTCTTGGATGAGATATGCGAACGATTGCACCTGTATTTACTGTTGTCAAGTAAATGTTAGTTGCTGTTGCTTTATGTGTTAACTATACAATTAATATGAACTTTCAGTTTTAAGAGAATTGAGACATTTATACGTCGAAAGACAAAATGCCCGCGGGAAGGCTGTCTCTTATTTATTTTTTTATTCTGTCAAACCGGAACTGAAACGCTGAAAGACTACGGTTTTTACTCCATTAAACCACGTGCAGCTCGGCCAGTTATGAACAAGCAAAAAACTCATTCAAACGGTCTGTATAGAACATATTATCACATACGCATATTCATTAGTAAGTAAATGCATTATGTATATAACTCAAGTATGAAATAGACTTTTCATAATTTATTTTACAATTATACCGCGACTCTGCAACTAGTTCCTGACATAAAAGACTGTTAACCGCCCTATTTTGCATACTGCAACGCCCGAGGCTTGGATAGAGTTAAATCCGGGAATATAAATGTCGTGTAATGCGTTAGCCGATACATTTGTTGCGTAAATAATGTGTCATTACAATGATTAATAAGAACAGTGTAGAAATCTTGAGTTTTACATTATATTACACACGATTTCAGAAACGTTTAATTGATCTTACATTTAAAAAAATTGGTAATTTATTTATGCTGTCAGTAATAATATAATTATAGAATTTTCTTTAGTATTAGTAATGAACATGATTTGATTATTATCAATGATAATCCAGGTTATTAAAATCGTGAATGAATTTCTTGTTATATGTTGTTTATACTTCCACTCCTATTCTCAAACGATTGTCAAAAAATGTCTGTAAAAAAGTAGTACTGCACATGTTTGAAATTTTTGTTTTATTTTCAAAACAAAACGTTTCGTTACATTAAACGAGTTATTTATGACCTGCTGTTTAATTACAATCGCTCTTCATTCTCCCAGTGAGAAAATCACAATAAAAATTGCTCGAAATATTCTTCTTATTATCTTAGAGTAGTTAATTGACACTGTCAGACAATTGTTCCAATTAATAAATGAAATGTAACGTAAATGGTTTCATCTTGCAACATTGTTTTGAAGACAGATTTATTAATACGGAAAATACTACTACAGATATTTTAATTTGAAAAAACAGGCAAAGAAGCTTGTAGATTATAATCAATTTGTCATGCCTTTCTTTAGTACAATTCCAAATATACAATCGAATGCTAATCGAAAGGTTAAAATCGTTTATTCATCTCTTTATATTCATAGATGGGTTGGTTGGATCTTCTGTCATATGGATTCGATAGCGTAGTCGTGCAATCAAGATATGCTTGTGAAATATTAAAAGTACAATACGTTTTACGTTTAGTATTTTATTGAATCAAACAATGACAAATTCACTACGATCATAATACACTAAATTGTTTGTAAATTAGCTTTTAAGTCTTTGAGCAAATAGGATTATGGGTATTATGTAACGACATCGTAGTTAATATTTAACCATAAGAAATAAGAGTGTCGTTACACAGTACAGCACTTATAATGCCTTTTCGTGTCTTCCTCCAAGTTGGAACAGCTAACACAGCCAGGATGACTGGTCTCAGCGCAAGAGGTCGATAATATCCCGGTCAATTTGTCGGCCTCATTAAGGGAATGCTTTCATTGAAATAAAGAGAGACAGAAAGTCTACAGCGCGGTGTGAATGTTCTACAGCTGGGAATGATCTTGATGGAACCACTTCCGCGATATATTTTTCCAATAAGAGTTCTCAAAAATTAATATGGGCACTTATATTACATATACAGCAGTATAAATTAATTGCTTAAACGTGCTTTAATGAGAAGGTTATTAAATGAAGAGCGAATGTTTGATAAAATTCCAAGATATTCGTTCTGGGTAATGTAATATAAAACGAACCACACCTAAATGGATTTCAATGATTTGCATGGAGATTTTTTAGAAGATCAAGTCTAAAATCTATTCTAAACATCTGGTGAACACTCCAACCAAAGATTTGTAAATCGAAATTTATTTTTCTCTGACTCATTTCTTTTTAGGTATCCTTTAAGTCACACCAGACATTCCTAAATCCTACATTAATATATGCAGGTCTCTAATTAGTTGATTCTGACTGGAGTATTCTTGTTTATCTTCTCTAGCTATGGATCAATACAAACATTTTTTTATATTGATCTTCTTTTGCATAAACGACAGAAATTTTAAATTTGCATATTGCTCTTAATGCTTTAAATTCTCTCTGATGACTGCTTGTTCATCTCAAGTGGAGTTTAAAATATACTTCTGTTTTTAATTCAGTAGTTTTATATACTTAACCATGGCGGATAAGTAGATTCCTTTTTGACAACCAATGAGGTAAATATTGAACTTCTTATTTTGACTGGTAGAAACATATTTGATCATACATCATTTTTTTTTTGAGATTAATACACACTACTTTTATAAGATCTTCAACAAAACAGGGTATAATTATGTTGTCAAGTGCTTCCGTCAATAAGATGGCGAGTTAATTGAACGATTATAATATGGTATGTATCTAACACAGTCTTTGGGATGTGAATGTTTGAAAAATTATTTTCAAATTAAGGAAATGTTATTTTATTATTTATAAATGTAATATGATATACATAGTTTATATAACAGGTGCTCAGTTCGCTGTGATATTTTGACAGAATTTCGGAATCTAACAAAGAAAATGTAGTAAAGGCAATCATATTATTTTGTTACTTTTTTTATTAATAAAAAACTATACTATTTGTTTATTTAACAAAGAAACCACTCATGTATTAAGAAATAAGGTTAGACTAACCAAAACTGCAGTTAATTGAATGTTTGGAATTATAATATTCCAAATTTTCTCCCTATATGTAACAACAAATACGTTAAATTGTCGTAAAGATGGCGCTTATTTTATTTCACACTGGTAATAATCAATATCCTGCGTAAATTAGATGTGCGACAGGCAACGTTATAAATTATTTATGCGTATATTTACTAGGTACACATCTTGTAGGAAGTGTAATCATTAAAACTGCGTCTTTCGCCGCACCATCGGCGGTGGCTTTTGACCGCTGCGAATCCATAATGAAGATATTGAACGCTACTTCATATTGTTAACATAGAAGGAGCTGATAAATATAATACAGCAGTTAATAAACTACTTTATTTGTTCCGAATTTGTAGTTTGATTGATCTAGTTCAAATATTTACTTACGGTAAACATTACACTGTGATTGGTATTGTATATGTGTATCCCCTTTTTTTAGCTACCATCATTACTTCTGTTTTTGTCTGATTTAGTTTCATGCCTTTTTCTTTCATTATATTTTGTGTCAGTATCTCGTTTCCTTTCGTTTCCATATTTTTAAACATCTCATTTTCTGTAAATTCTTTCCAAGTTGTTTGTTTTGCTTCTCTCACTAATTTTTTGACTTTTTTCATTGTTCTTTGTACGCTTTATAAGCTTCTTGATAATGACATTTACATTGAATTAAAGATGTAATTAGTAATGTCATCGACATTGATGTGCAAAAATTACCATACGAAAAAACTCGCCATATGCCATGCACAAGTCTCAAATAAATGAAACCGAATGAAAAAATTACATATACCATATACATAACATGTGGAAAAAGAAAAAATAACAAGACAGCAAGAGTACATACACCAAACAAGCTGCGCGCATACAAGATTAAAATAAATTAGGCACTTAAGCCTGTCTTCTTAATTGCAAAAATCTAAATTTATTATCGAACAACTTGACTTCGATTTAAGAATTTATCGATACCAGATATAATAATTAGGTAGTATAGACAACATCTGCACACATATTGGTCTTTTTTTTTCTTCTTCTGAATCATTAATTCAAGTTTATAAAATTAAATTAATTTTTTTGTTACTGGGTGGTTTAATTGTGCACATGTAGATCGTATTCTCTGATAGAAATATGATATATTTTACAATACGAATTAAAATGTTCATATACAGTAAGTTTGTTAATAGCTTTTACTGTCTGTAGACTAACTATTATATGAGATTTCAGCAAGGGAATATTATATTATTATAATATTAGAGCAAGAATGATAAAATCTAATTATTTCACTTGGTATAAAGCAGACACATTATGTTTTTATTTTAGAATGTCCTTTCTACCTACTTACTGGCATTAAATTAATTTCTTTCTCCTACTTATTTTACGATGATATTTAATTGGAAATGTGTGTCTTGATATAGTTGGAATGCCTGCAAACTCTTGTTTCGAACTTAATGAAGTATAAATCAAAGAACAGTTATATTATAGATATTAATTAATAAAAATGATATATATATATATATATATATTTATAGTAGATGAAATAGATACCTACATATATAAAAGTTGCCAATTTAAATTAGTATTAATTAACACAAATACACTTTTATACATCCATTAGTCTTAAAAAAAATTAAATATTTCATTCAAATAAAACAAAATAACACGGTTTTAATATCATCCACATCGGCATACAAATTAACCAATTAACATGCACATATTTACCGGAGTAAGAATCCGTGTTATTCCGAGCGACTGTTTTTAAAGTAATGATTACCCAATTTGTATCCTTCAAACCCGAGAATATTTTCACCCCATTAGAACCAGTCTCTTGGCGGGTAAAATCATTCGCGTTCGGATGAAAACGAACGGAACGAAATTCAGGGATATCAGTTTGAGATCGCCAACGACCCACAATCTGTCGGATGATATTTATCGGAGAATTTTTGTTTTTCTGATGACGCGAAATGTCGTATATACACTACCGTCCATCGAAGTTTGGACAAGAGAGGAAGTTCTACAAACAATTGCATCATTAAGATGATATATACGTCGAAAACACACATGCGGCTTAAATAAATGTTACATCAAAAGCTATGTCGACGCCAAAGGTCAGATCAGGAATAACTGGAAGTGCTTATGTTACTTCAGAAGCTATGCCAACGCTAATTGCCAGATCGGGCTGGGAGGAATTGTTTAGAATGCTCAAACTCGGGGTTTATATACATATGCGGTCGTGATGGTGGGAGTTGAGCGTGCGTGAACAGACTATGGGAAAATCAATCAAAAGAAAAAGAATTAATAATTAATTTATGGTAAATTCAAAATTGACACTAAAATGGAAGTTAGCAACCAATTAGGCGTCACACATGTAGAACGTTTTATTGCGATTTTAGTTTCTATGTGAATGTTATTGTGAAAAATCGTTAGTGAATAAAAATATATTTAAGAAGTAGAATTGAAAATACAGTTTTCGTTAAATTGCAATAGTTTTTAGTTTAATAGTATATAATATTTATTTGTTACTATTAGTTGATTTTAATTTTTGAAATTTTAAACATGTATTACTTGGTCAAAGTTCTGCGGACAGTAGTGTACGTGCTTTGGCGGTTCGGCAGAAAGCAACGAGTCGAGAAAATAAAGCAAAAAAGGATGAGACAATTTTGTGAAAATCAATCCAGTTCCTAATTGCGTCTGTTCGGAATAACTCTCTATGAAAGGAGACGCGGTAAATATTTTTGAAGAAAAACGGCATCACGTATAACGAGTTTGAATGGTATATTTTTTTTTTTTAGAAATATGCAACCAATATTTTTTATTTAGCATTATACTATCATAATTATAAAATTTATTTGTTTTACATTATTTAGATCAAGCGAAAGTTCACATCAAAACTAACCGATCACAAAGTACAAACCTGGCATTGCCCAATTAAGAAATACCTGGAGTTCGATCCAGTTTTTACTTTACCATTTGCCGACTGTAAATACGCATATAATTACGCGTAAAAGTAACTTGCCGCTGCCATTTATGTAAGCAGCGTGTATAATAACAATAAAAACGACGGAAAACGGGCTTTGCATAACATTAACTCGAGAGAAAAAATTTGGTTACTCCGGCTGGATAACGGCAACTTTCACAAAATCTTTGTGGCGCGCTGACAAAATTCTATTTTAACCTTCTGTTAGATACTCATAACGCCAATGCGAGAATTAGAATTACTAATCGGCTCAAATTACGGTCGCAGATTGATTGGCAAAGATCTTATTATGTATACACATCTAGAAAATCGTTTTTTTTTTGTTCTAAAATAATTTTAAATGTTTACTCATTCATTTACTAGTTAAATAATAATAATAATATGTAATTGACACATTAGAAAATATATTTGTTGCAGCTGAACGTATTTTTCTTGTGAGTGCTTCGCTTATCGGCGCATTTCATCGCGAGTACTACTTTAGAGGCTATGTAATCTCCTTTAACCTAGAAGGCATCGTCTTATTTTGCGTTCTTAATTTGACAGCGGCTCCTAGAAGTAAAAACCTTGTGCGTGCCAGCCCTTGAGCTGGCACAGAATATAGACTGGAGTTTCCTTGTCTGCAACTACCGTCTTCTGCCTGTATGTATAAATTGTCGCAAAAACTGCACGCAGCGACATTCTTCGTTCTGTTCCGAATCAAAAATCTTAAAGCAAAAATGTCGTATCACGCTTCTAAACTGCTAGTGCGTAACTATCTGCTAATTGAGATTGCTGGAATTTAGTTCAAAGAAGAATTTTTACTACGATTATTCCGTAAACGTAATTTTTTTGATTGAAAAGTTTGTTTTTAACATTTCTTCAAAAACGGACTTTCACGAAAAAATATTTGACAACGCATGTATTTCAATCAAAATCATAACTGTCAAATTGATTTGTGTATTTGGTTTGACTCTCGTGTTTAATTTTGTGTAAACTCTGCTTTCTTCGTGGTTATTTTGTATTGTTTTGATTAATTGTTGTGCTATCTAGCCAGTTGTAGTAGTTGTTTGCCCCCTCATCCCTCTTCACGTCCACTATCGTGTCTTTGCTGACCTTTCTGGGCACTATGTTAAAAAACTGCTACAAAAAAATCCGAACTCTTTCAATTTAAGAATAGATGAATGTGCTATTGACACTTATCTCCTTTGAAATTCCATGTTTATAATGGTTAAATTTTAATGCCATCTCGGTAAATCTAGATACTATATTATTATATATGATAGAACTAAAAGAGAGAGAGCACAAATCTAGTGAATATTAATATTTCCTGTCCTATAACTAACAACACAAGACTCGTCGGTGCGATTCCTTGCAGTAGCTGCAAATTTTGTACCGCAAGTTACTACTTAAATCTTTAATTAGTCTTCAGATAACGCGTCCCGCGGCTTTTCAATTAAAACTTGGTAATAAGCACCATCGGTGCGCTGTTGACTTTTTAGCGTGTATAATAAACATAAACCGAGTGTTCTCTCTCATTAAGTTAATTAATTGCGACCGTATGCTATTTATGATATAATTAAAAAATGTTTGAGATATTTTGCAGGCAAAATTAGTTATTACAGCAAAAAAGGATATTTGTTTATCGAAATTAAAATTATTTATATATATATAGGAGTATAAAAAAAGAAAAACCTGTCACTTTGACCTCACACGTATTCACGGACATTCCCACATTGAACTAAAAACAAAAAAGGATTATGTAGTACCGTTAAAGCCATTTCATTAGTATAGGCGATAAACCTAATCGTTCTTTTTAACGGATTCCTAATGCACCATTTGTGAGAGGGCCAAATCTTGTCGCCGCTTATCTTTCGATTTTTATAACCCCACTGTAATTCCAGAAAATTTAATCGGTAGCGATCTCCTAATAAGGTAGGTGCCATTGTCAAGGAAGAAATTCTAACAACAACGAAGTTTCAGTTCGTGCTTATCTCCCGAAATATTTCCATCGGTAAGTCGGCGTGCCTTTGATACAAATTAAAAGGGAATTTAGTTTCTCACACAAAAATACTGAGTTGGAATAACAGTGCAATGTGAGGGGCATTGTTCAATAAATAATTTGCATAAATTACATTTATTATATATAAATTTATGCATGTTTCTGGGTGTGGTGCTATAGCATTATGTCGTGTATTATATCATTTTTCGTCGAATATGCGTCACATTCAATATAGACTCTCGGTTGAATATGTAAATACGTCTTTGTAATCCTTTAACGCCAATTACATTGAGTGTTCTTGATGTAATGAATACGATACAGAATTTTTTATTTTGGTATAAGAATTTTAATGTTACACAAGTGTTGATGATGTAATAATACAATAAGGAAGTGTTGCGTCTCTAGCCGGCACACATCCCCATTTTTTTTTAATAAATATTGTAATATCTATTGAAATAAAACTTTAATATTCCGGAGAAATAAAACTAACATGAATATAATATATAGAAATCTAATCTCAGGACGTTTTTAAAGTTTAATTGAACGATACTTTAAATATTTTAATATAGCTTATTGAGATGTGTAATGAAGTGATAGATATTTTCAAGGAAGCCACAAATACACTGAGAAAACTAGATAGTAACAATAGGGACAACTAACTTTATAGTTGGTTGTATTATAATTATATTAGAGCGTACCATCTTCCTAATAAACAGTAATACATGGATGAATACTGGGTACTAGATAACGTATTGTTGTCCTTGAGTTAATATCATTCATTATATTTATAATACGTGGTAACATCTTTTTTTCTCCGTGTATAATCAGGTAAATTTAGTTTATATTAAAACAAGAATTCTTCAGTAAAAATACATAAACACAATTGTTAATCGTGGTTCAAGAAAAAAATCGGTAAAATCAAATCTTTTAACAAGGAAATAGTCGACTTAATCTATAAGAAATCTTCCAGATCAGTTTCTTCTCGGAACACTATCGTTTTCAGGTGAGTTATCTTTAGTAAAAAATTATTTACTTGTAGGCAACATACTCCTTCTAGTTAATACATTTATCTTAACTTTTAATAACCCAAATTTTTAACGCGTCTATCTACCACCCACGCCATATCTTTTTTTTTTCACTTTTTGGAAATTTGCAAACAAACCTATTTTTTTCCCATAGGTTGCTAGGACTTACATTCCAAACAATCTTAGGTCGTTGGATTGCATTCGAAACCGCTATCGCGCCACTTCACGCAGGTCCTTCGGAGAATCTTCTGATGTAACGTAATAGTTCATCTCGTTCAATTGTTGTTCCTTTTACATGAATTTTACATGTAAAGAAACTTAAAATGTGACTTACAACATGCTTTAATAAAATAATGATTCACATTGCTGCTTGATCGTGTTTGTGAAATTAATTATTTGTTTTGTGAGATAATTGTGTCACTATATATATTATATATATGAAACTTTTTCCACATGATACTGCATCTTATCACACCAAAAATCAATGGATGTAATTTTGTTTCCAACACCTACATTAAAATTGTTATACCACGACAAAATCAAAGCTTACGTAACTTGACCGTAACATGAACCTTGTATTACATTCACAATATGAGTTAAAAAGTCACTGCAAGCAAAATAATAACATTAAAAGTAAAATAAAACTGGATACCTGCATGCAAGCGATGATTTGTATAAAAACAGAAAAAAAAAAAAAAAAAACTGGAACCATTAGAGAGACAATGTCAGTACAACAACGGGGTAGAGGACGGTTGACCCCTAAGGGTCATTGTTGCGCAGGGTTCGAACAAGTACCCACCGGTCGTACGACATCCACCACTATATGGCAACAACAGACCAGCCTGTTGGATTCTGAGTTAGCATTGTGTGTAACAGGTCCGTTTTATTTCGGAGAAACAATAAACTTATGTTGTTCTGGCTAGTGCGTGTTATATCATGGAGTTTCATAAAAAAAAAAGGAAAGCTGATATCATTGTCTCACTTGTGAGAACCACTGATGATGGTATCTCTATTTAAATTATACATATGTGTACTTGTTTTATGAATTATATTAAATATATGATGGTAGGGAACTATTTTTGTGGTTTTGTGTATGCAAATATGAAAAATTTATTTTTCACTTGTTCGCTCAAGTGTTTCTAAAACATTGTCGAAGATATTTCCTAATACAATATACTTATAAGTCGTTTCGAATAAAGTGTAAGTTTTTCAAAACTCGACACAGGCCCCCACTTTTTTTATTTGAAGTCATAGACTAGTACTTACTTCCAAAAGCTAAATTGTAGAAAACTACTTGACTAAGAAAAAATGACAAATAACTTCATTGCAGTGTTAGATACCCCGGTAGTTACTAAACAGATGTTTTGCAAATGGCAACATAATTTAGAAAATCTCAAAAAATACATATACAAAAACACCTGTTTAGTAATTACCCGGATATCTGGCAATCAGACGCTACTGGAATTGAGGCCAACAATATATTTACATCATACATCTTTTTATAAAGATATTTATATTTAATCGTATTTATAGCGGTTTATCCCTTATTCAGCAAAATTCTGCATTCTATGTCCAAATGTGCAACAAAAAACTTGAATATATAACCACCACTTGCAGCATCAATCCATCTCAGGAATTGGATTAAGAACACAGTAGTCTAAAAATGGATTTGTGTCCTTTTTCGGTTCTACCACTTACCTAGCAATATCCGAGATTGTAACGGGTACAAAAGTGGTTGCGCACCTCGTCTTTTTTCCCCTCACTCTCCCAGTTCAGTTTGAAGTCCATAAAATAGATAGAGATACCGTTCTCTCGACAGACCAAAAGCGTTTTGAAACGCGCTTAAAATGTAAATATCGCAGATTCCTTCAATACTCTAAACGGCTTCATTTCGAAAGTATGGAGGAATTTTTCGCAATTAATACTTTACGTAATTAATTAAGCCTTCCCTTTTTAGACGCAACAGAAGAAGTAATGGTTTTTTTAGATATAAAAATGCATGCACATGAAACGAACTTTAGAGTTTCACCCAGCAAATTTTAGCATTTTAATCTAACAACGTCTTTTATTGTTGCGTTAAAAATTACAGTATTTATTTTAAGCAAACTCGCCTCTCACCGTAAACGTTTAAAATAAACTGGTTGAGAAAGATCTTAATTAAATAATGTATCCAACACAAGCTCTGATGTTACCATCTGTAAACATTTAAAAAGGAACAACCTATTTCTTTTTTCTTTTAGATCGCTCCTTTAATGTTAGTGTAAGCAAATAAGTTCATCAGGTGTGCAACAAAGCGTGTGTTGTAGTAATTCTATGATAAATTTGCCGGTAGCTATACGAAACATGTACCTACAAATATTGTTTCGGTTGGAATAGATTATGGACTTATTAGTAGCCGCTAATGGTTGTATAATTAGTGAGTTTCTTAGTTGTAATTATGGCACAATAGGAAGGATATTGGATAATATAGTCGTTAAGGTGCTAGAATTTTGTTCAACCGCTTCAGTGGAAAAATAATAGAGGTGTTATTTTTATCATTTAAACTGTATATTAACCATATTTTAGTTTAACAATTTTTCCATTCATGTCAACCAACTTTATACCTGCACATCATTTTTAAAATCAAATCTTAATCAAATTAAAACCCCTTGCATGTTTCATAAACTTAACAATCTTCGATGGTAAGAAAAATTGCTTATACAAGAGCGTGCGTGTATTGATGCATTCGCATTTTCTCTCTAAGGACAAACCGATGCTTGTTCGTCGGTCACTTCTACACGGGTCCCCATATAACATCCAGTTCTTGTTAAATCGACAGGTTATCCCTACTAATTGGATTTAGATCCGCGTTTGGCGAGCGGCTTTTTTTTTTTCTACATAAAGATCCAATTAAAACCGAATAAGAAACGAGCCTTGTGTTACATACATATTTCATAATTTTCCAAAGCATTACCTATATAAATATATAAGCGTGTATGAAGGATTATACACATGTTGTAAATACTAGGACATCACAACTGCGGCGGACGAACTACACTGAAGAAATAGTGGTCGTAATATTAATATTATTGAGAGAACGAAATATTTCATTCTTATGATAAAATATTATTTACAATCCTTGATTAAGTAATATCTTCCCTCTGTTACCCGTAATACAGAAATTCGCTGTTGTTCACGGTAGTTGTTTGGTGGCATTTTACGGTTCTAATTGTACTTAGGCATTTTTTTCTTTGATGCTTTTTTACGTGATGGCAAGCTGTTTCTGGAATCACTACACATTACAGGAGCTAATTAACAGGACTGACAATCCATTAATTGTCGGAGCTAGATCTATGACTGCATTACCAGCTTAATTAATTACCAGATCGTCTTGTGGGTTTAGAGTTTGACTTGTGCACCATAGGGAGCGCACATCTAAACTCTTGATTCCCTAATAGTCGACGACGGATAGGGCTTGAACGATAGCGATGAATTTGCAATTTTAATGCATTATTTCGTGTGAACAACAATTTTTTTCCATCGATTCGGAACCCATTTTTGGTTCAGTGTATGACGCGAGTAAACTAATAAAGTTGTAGCCCCTGTATGTCTCGCCGTTTATTAAATGAATTAATCATTTCACAAGCGTGACAGCTTTTCAGATTAATGAATATTTACTTAATAAACGTGCAGTAGATGAAAGAGTTTTTAAATATAATGGATGTGTAATAAGGTGCAATCAAATACGAATGCCCTTGCAATACGAACAAACGTGTCATTTTTGTAAACAAATTCAGAATCGAGGCGGAGAATCAACAACTGTTCAAGCTTGCATTATGTTTTACGGCAATTGAATTTGCCATACTGAATGGTTTTTAGCGCATAATCCGCATCGACCATTACCCGTTTTTATGAGTATAAATATTATTGTCGGTCGACGAAGATGTAATTAGATACGGCGATGTGGTGAAGGAATTTTATTGCCCCTAATTAGAGAAGGTAGAACCAAAAGCAAATGTATGGAATGCATCTCGAATCGAGTTTTAGATTATACGCAATGCAAGAGATAAAAGTGCTAGATTTTTATAACCTTGCTGAATAATTATTTTGTTGATTCTTTCCTTATTTGCTGTCTCTTAATTTATTTTTGTATTGGGCCCTTTCGATATTTGAATTAACCTAAGTTTGGTCGAAATTCGAGGTTATAATTCAATCGGAGAAGCATGTTTGCTTGTATATGAACAACGACATATTTGTTTCTATTTTATGCTGAGATTAATCAAATATTTCAAGTTAAAATGACTGTGTTATAGACATTATCGATGTCATTACGCGCTGGTTGAATTAAATTAACTGCAATTTAAGTTAGCCCTCATTTTTATCTCCTATAATCACTTTCAAAGAAAATATGCCTAAATACAATTAGAACTGAAAAATGCCACCATAGCAGGGGTGCTCATGGTCTCTTGTTGGAATAATCATAGCAGCAAAAGCACCAGGTGTCATCAGCGTTAATCCGAGTGCAAATGCACTTTCATCGCTATTGGAACCTCTATTTAAGAAGCTTTGCATGACATTTTCGCACACTTGTGGCTCTATTTGCATAATAATAGCTACATTATTGATGTTGAGAGTTGGAAGTCTAGCGGAGTTAAATTGCACGATCTGGGGGCCCAATTTATCTCGGCGAAATTTTCAAATTTTTTACTTACTATTTTTTCTGTGTAATTTGCGTCAACTGTACTTTCAATCAACAACAACTTTTAACTATTAAGGGTAAGTAAATTAAGAAAAGAGATTATTAAGTAGTACCTGCAATGCATTTCTTCTTGTATAAATACAAGTTTATTCATTATAAGTTTGGAAAAAGTACGATAATCTCTCTACAAAGATAATTTAATTTACATTTCATGTAAGAAGCAGTTGTCCTCTGGCTAAAGAAATATATTAGCGGTTGTGAAGGTAATAAAGCCAAGAGCGGGTTTTTTGTTTCATTTCTCACCGACTTTCATCCATATTCTCTGGCGAATGTATTTAATGTAAATGTTTTTATCAATATACGAAAAGAAGATACAATAAATATGTATTTATTAAAAAAAAAAAATGGGCGGTGATGCAACCCATTGTTACTGCTTAATTTAAAACTTCTTGATTAATGTCGTAATTAATCACTTCTTATAATTAAGCTTCTTCCTTCATCCGGATAACCACCGTTAATTACATTTAATATCCACACAATTCTCGGGCCTCTTTCGATATTGTATATAGAAAAGTGGAACGTGGTAAAGTCAGTGTTATGTTGTAGAAAAACCCATCTTTGCAACGTACACAATTCCTGTTAATTATTTAATTAATATTGAACGCATTTAGGGCGCCAACTCCTTAAGTTCAAAAGCGAGAAGTTTTTCATCAAATCCAACAGGCGGTAGCAGTGCGCTATATATAACCACAACACACACAACCACTATCGCTGTGGAATTCATATGTTTGCATTAACAAACCGCCTCCGCCCAAGTTGATTGTGCGTCCGGTATAACCTGTCGCGCTTAGCCGAGTTGCGGCCGAGCCCCCCCGAGCCCGTATACAACACACAACACACAACCGAGCGTCGAGAGAGCCGAGGTAATTCAAGACAGCACCGAAGGTTGTGGGAACTCCTCGTTTTTCGTTTAGGCGATCTTTCGACAAGCTTCGACACTTTTTTTTTTCCTCTTTCTCGCTCGTTCTGGGCGATATTTTTCAATATATTTACGTTACCTAATTTCCACGAGCGATTTATAGGAGGACAAACAAATAAAAGATTCGAACCGAAGTATATACACTTCTAGCGGAAAAAAGTCTAGCCGTAATGGCTTTCTATAATAAGATTAATTTTATAACTGTGCTTTCCTATTGGTATGCAATGTAGTGAATAAAAAAAAAAACGACTTGAACTTGTTTAGAGTGTATTAAAGTGATACTTGAATAGTCTCAAGAGAGAAGAACGGTTATATAAGTGAATTAATTTATTTAACGCGTCCTATATAAGCATACCATAAAATAAATCATAGGCGGTTCGTTCTGCTTAATGTATGTAGGTACTTAGTTGAAATAAATTAATTAGGCGGATATTAAATTATCTGAGGCAGGAAATTCACTCCGTATTATGTTGTACAACGCTTTTTTTTCACATGGCACTTCCTTGGATGAAATTAATATTAGAGGGAGGTAAGTTTGATTGCATAAATTTCACTAGTTTAACCAATTTCGTACAAATCTGTTTCCATAGCTAAACAAGAGAGTATTGTTGATGTAACCTCAAGTGTTTCCTTCAGGACAAAGAAGTTTCTTAGTTAAAAGTATTGATGTATTGATATTGAGGTAAGATAGCATCCGCATGGGTCGATTATCCGTCCACCGCGGCAACTAGCGCCTATTGCGGAGCGGATATTATCTTTAAAGTTCATCCTACAAGTTCTGGCCCTTAAAGTAGCTCAGAATCCTTTTGAGTGAGGTCGTTTTCAGATCTTCTAGGGAAAGATCAACCTTCCCAATGTCATACACATACAGCCGGTATTCAGTTTGTTCAGAGAATCCGATTCTGTGTAGGTGATTTCTGAGTTTGCAGTGACCAAAGGCAGAAGTTATTACTTTGACATTTTTACGGTCAAGTTCTAGTAGTTCCTGGGTTCTGACATGATTAAACGAAATACACTTTTTCGCACGTATCATACCAGGATAATTCTTCCAATGTTGGAGCACTTTCTGCTGCGCCCATACACTGGTTTGTTGTTTAACTACCGTAAGTGCTATGCCAATGGCAGGTTCTACTCTCTTGAAGTTATTTTAAAAATTCCATAGGCTACTTGATGTCTTTTTTTAAATGAACACCGATACAACGCAATATTGTTCTAGGTCATTACGTCCTCAAATGAGTTGCAGAAACTTATGCTTTTTAATATTGGAGTGGAAAACAAAATGACAGTAACAGCATACCTATTTCCACCATATATATATATATATATATATATTTATTAGAAACTCTAAACATTGCTATATTTCGTTTAATAATCCAGAATATATATAACACACGTTTTAAGTTTGATTTTTAGTACGATTTGTTTGAAAGGATGTAGATATATTTTTAAACAAAAAAAAACATATTTTTGTGCATAATTTAGTACCGGACTTACTAAAGATATTTCGACACGTTGAAAAGATTATTTTGGTTTGTAATTATTGATGATCCGAATTTGTGTGCCACCACAACATAACACGTACTTACGCTTTATAGTGCTATCTATAATCTTTGCAGCGCAGTCGAAGCTCCTAAAGCAGGACTTGCGTGTTAGTAATTGCTTTTCCGCAAGATCGTTGGTAGAAAAAGCTTATTACTGTACGACATTATTGCCTTTATTATGGTAAATAATTACGCGGTGGTAAGCCCAGAATCTAAGAATCACCGGTTCGGCTTTACTGTGTACCGCTCTTTTCCGCGTATCTCTAAGAGAACGAATGCTTTCTAATAATGATAGTGTTTTCGAATGCACTCAAACGTATTTGTTTTGTAACTGTGTTCTTATATTACACACGTGTTATTTATTATGTTACGTTTTCCATATGCTAGGAGAATAATCTGCTCTAAACATAATCCGCAGTTTTAAAATATGACCAACTATAGTCCCCGTAAAATTTCATAATTTAGACCTCTTTTTTGAGGTATTCAATGCGTCTGTATAGGTGTAGAAATTTTATGCGAATATATACACCACACAAAAATCTGCATATAAAAGAAATAACAAGCCAAAACTCTACCCGAGTATCTTAGAGGTGTTCAGAACGAATCCTTCACCATCATTCACAGTAGATCGTTCGTTTCATAATACGAGTTCAAACAGTATATTTCTTTCATTATAGATTATACACGAAAGATGAACATTCATCGTGAGTGATCGTATATCCACGTGAATGAAGTAAATCTTTCACATAAACAAAAGCGTTTTTTGAAGTATTTAACATTTCGAGCCTCCGCGGTCATTATCCTGTTCGTGGTTCTGATTAAGTATCCTTACTACAGCAACGTGACCTACAGTCATTATCTGATAGGCGTGAGAAATATAGCGCAAGGTTTTTATTTAATTTGCTTTACTAACAAGATTGATTCACCACAATTTCTTGCAAATATTAACATAAGTGTACCTTCTCACTATACACTAGTTTTCTTGTGATTGAATGCCATTCTCTCTCTATTAGAGCAGCAATTATTAAAACAGTAAAAGCCATGACTTGAACGCAGCAACTTGATTCTATCTTTCACGAAATGTATTCAAAGATTGTGAAGGCCACTTCGAGAATCTACTTCATTCATTTTCTGGCTTCGCACTGCAATATTCACGTATGTACAACTATGCAGACGAGTGTTAGCTACGTTCTTTCCAAAACTACTGACCAAACTGACTTTAGAACAACTATCAAGAAGGTGGTATTTCACATATATAATCAATTATATAAAATAATTATTCTTGTCTGGTCTTAATTTATGTAATTAAAATATTTCATTCAACCGCACCGACCAAATACTGTGTTAATGCATTTTGGCGATACGTTTTCTTAGGTTTGCGCGAGACCAGATCACGAGCATCCAAAACTCCGACCAATCAAAGCGAGATGAAAAGGTGGTACGTTGGAATTGATGAAGATGACTTAGCTTAGCGACACGCAACAAAGAGGCAACGAACGGCCGCGTTTCCAATCCACATGACGAGGCACTTGTATTAATTATTCGTTTAATATTATCGCGGCAAGTTAAACAGTAGTGACAAGCCGGTTTCCTTACATGGTGCCCACCAGGGACTCCTTCTGCGTCTCGCGCGTTCGTTAGCCATCGCGGCAATCCACCGTCCTATTCTTCTATGCGTACGGACGCTTCTTTCTGATGTCTCCCGCTGACATATATAGCAAGTAGTCTCGAGATATTGTGCGCCGAGTTCGATCTATCGACGGATCGTCGCATATGGTGCCGACGAGAGCGCACCGGCCCTAATATGTGGACGTCTTTAACATTAACGTTCACTAATTATCTAATTCCAAGCGCGTTCACGTATGTGCCGATAATATGAGCACAGCAATTTCACTGGAACACGTTCTATATAGGTGTGTGTATACGGTGCTGTTATTGTGTCCGATTGGATGTGCTTTATATGCTTAATATTTGATTCCATGTTTTTACAGTTACGCGGTTTTAAAATATGTTCACTTCGTTTGCATACCTATCGGTATAATGGTTGTTTCTATATTGCAATAAATTCTAATATTTTCATGAGATTTCATGGATTTTTCTGTTGACATATCCACATTTATATTTAAATTTAAGAAACGTGTTATTTACGTAATTTAAAAATCTTCCCGAGAAGTACCACGGTGCCGGATTATTCCGTCTCAAAATCAAAGAGAGAAAGTCACATAATACATAAAACATTAAGATTCCCTCTCTATACATCGTTTCTCTGACGGCGAGTTTCTCGTATATAGCCAACATGTGGATCACTCGCAGTAATAAATGGGATTACTATACCCATCATCAATTCACCGTTTGAATTTCTATTATCCCTCTTCGTATCGTGTGTAATCATTGCAATTACGGCGGCTTCCAGTGAATACCGAGTAATCGAGATGAGAAATTCGACATCTAAAGGGAGGTTGATCGATTAAATTACAGTATATACAGACTACTATATAAAGATGCGCTACAGTGCAGGTCGGAAAGATTATAAACAAAGCCTTTAAGCGCGTCTAAAAGTTGAACGACCGTTTTCTATAAGGTATCTTAAACGAGGAAGAAACACAGACCTAACATAAACTATGTAGATATTATTTAAAAGTGTACACAGGTAGAGGAGAACCATGCCCTACATTTTTCTCGATTATATATTATAAATACAGGCGTATTCTTGTGCGGTCACTATCTATCTATAATGAAGACGGCGGTCACGACTCGGGGAAAAGCTGCAAGTGTTATTTATAAATCACATATGGTCGCAGGAACCAGACAATGTCTTATAGTGTCGTGGTACATTGTTCTATAGTCAAGTAACTCTCTCAATCTTGTCCTTGTATGCCAGTGGAGGATATATTTTTTCTGTAAGTACAGCCACGATGCGATGAAAGTTACCGACCGTAAAGAGGAGATAAAATTCAACGAAATGCTATTGTTGTGTTTATTACTAGAAGGCGGAGAAAATAATGAGAATGATTTCACATATGCATAGCGAGTGGAGGGTGCGGCACAAGATATTTAATGGATTTTTGCTCTTTATTCACTATATTTAACCGACACTCGTTAGCAGTTATTTTAAAGTATTTTCAATTTATATAATTGATTTTTTTTTCTACTTGCAAACTTATTTGTGGTTATTAAGTTTTAATTTCGTTTTTTATTAATGTAGAATGCCTGTTAAACGTATTTCGAATGTTAATTGATAAATGGATTAGATAATCATTGTATCCGTTTACTCATTGATTAATTATAATAATAATATGTTTTATTGCTTGGAGTAATGACAACATTACATTCAGAAAGTCAACAAAAACGGATATACCTAATAATTGACTTTATACAGAAACAATTAAAATTAGAATTAAAAAGAGTGCAAACAAAAACATCAAAGCATGCACGAAAAAAGAAAAAGACAAAAATCACTACCAGATAAAATAAGACATCTAACAAAATTCGTTGATGGTATAGTAAGCTTTTAGCTGAAGTAGGCGTTTTACATGCAACTTGTAGGTGGTATTGACATTTTCAATTCAATTCAGAAGTTAACATAATACCTAGAAGATTAAGAGAACAAACATTACCCTGCCCCAAACTAAACCTTATTTTTTGTGTTTTACTCTCATTCAATTTTAACTTATTAGCGGCATACCAATTATTTGCTTGTGTAATAAATATTTCCTCACTATCAATTAAACCATTCATTGTACTTTGATTACTGACGAGAGTGGTATCGTCAGCAAATATTACAGTACTGCAATGATCCAAATTACAAGGTAAATCGTTGAGGTATACAATAAACAAGATTGGTCCAAGTTTGGATCCTTGTGGAACCCCTAAAGATTTAATATTGTTTCATGTAATGTAGTTGTGAATTTTATATTAGTTTCTACATAAGGGATAATTAGTTACCTATCAATGCTGGAAAGTCACGTTTTGTTGAATAACTTTGGAAATTGCGAGCCGAGGCGAGCAAACAAACAAGTTCGATAAGACACTTTCCAGTCGTGGTGCGTACAATCTTTTTTCGGTTATCACATGAGTACCACTTACTAAAATCAATTTACTTGCATTTGCAGTGTTCAGAATACAAATGATTTCTATTTGAATGACAAACTGTCATTCAACAGGTTTTCACAACCGAACCCAGAAAAACTTTGCCACTCTAGATTAAAAATATCTGTAATAGTATTTTAAAACACAAGTGTCACAATGAGGTTTATCTAATGCGAGTACAAGTTTGAATAACGAGCCGCGTAGCGGCGAGTGATTCAATGTACGAACATTACAAGTCACTGTGACACGAGTCTTTTACGCTATTTTTTCTAATTTGCACATTAATCGCCCATATATTACATTCCGGCAAGCGTCCCACCAGTGCGCTAATATCTCATTACAGCACACTGTGCGGTAATAATCATTTCAGCACTGCGTCGTCGTTTGTTTTAGCTTTATTGTAACGTCCAATTAGAAAAAAATTGCAACAGTAATTGTCATATTGTGGAAACCTACTTTTTAGTTTTACCTATATTAATGTTGCAAGATGTAACAAAATTGTTTGAGTGTCAACCATATTTAGAGAAAAAAAATGAAATATGTAATTTATTCCAAAAATATTTGGAAAAAATTTTCTTAAATATCCAGTAATTGGGTTTTGGAACCTTTGGTGTAACAATAACTATCACACTGACAAAAGTCAATGCTGGGTTTTCCACTATCACCAAACAACAATGCACAATTGTTGTTTGTGCATTGTTGTTTGGTGCACATTTGGTGACTTTTGTCAGTGTGATAGTTTTTCTTAAATATGTTTACAAAATTTTGCAGACAATTTCAGAATTAAATTCTAAGCAAGTTTAGCAAATAATTTTTTTGGATATCATGTCATCCAACCTCACTTTTTGCCAGTTCATTGCACATTTTTTAAATTTCCCGCCATACAAAATAAATTTTGGGGTTCTTAGACATGCTGAACCTATCTCCCAAGATTTTACCATATTTTAATAATAAAAAAAAATCAGGTAAAACAGGGAAAACGCCGCAGCGGGACTGATGACGCATCATTCAAATACCACGTGATAATGCAGTAATGCATTTGGATATATATATGTCATACAAAGAATTTAGTCGAGGATACGTGCTGGTATGCAAAACATAGTAAAAGACATATAAAAAAAGTGAACATCGAGAGGTATTTAATTAGTAAGTACCTTGAAGTTTTCTCACAGGTTGAATAAAGTGTTTCTATTAGAAAGAAAGCATTGTTTGGAAGAGGATGTAAGAACTGTAGTGAAAGATGGGTTAGGTCAAGTAAGGCGCTAATTGTGCTTACAATTATTTCGCAAACAGAGGCGTTGTCTGTCCCTCAGTTTTGGGAGAAGCTGACGGAGACAATATTATCACATACCTTATGTTTTTAGTCATAATGCCGACATTCTTTGGCTCAAGGAAATCCAAAAGGGGCCAATGGACACAGGAGAAGCTGCTTAAAACAGTAGAAGCTGTAACTATAAATTGTACTCTTATCAGACGAGCAGCTGGAGAAAATAATATCCCTGAGCGAACTTTACGAACTTGGCTAGCAAAGAATAATTTTGTCCAAGGAGTCATGGGTGGGCATTCCTTTTTAGGAGAAGTTGCAGAAAATAAATTATGTGAACACATTAAAAAATTACAGTTGTCCGGTTTTGCACCTACTAGAGAAACAGTTCGCTTTCTAGCATTCAATTTGGCGAAAGCCATTGGACTAAAGGGACGATTTAATATGGAGAATAAAATAGCTGGCAATGATTGGCTACTTACTATTCTTAAACCAAATCCGAGGTTGTCTGTTCGCAAATCTGAAGGTAAACGTAAACTACATTTTTGTTTTTTGGGAATATTATTATTTTCTATATCTTTAAATACAAAAACGTGTATATTTAAGTTAAACATTTTGAGCCTAATAAATATATTTTGACATTCTTAGCGACTTTTTATTACGAAACGAAAAAAGGCTGGCATCTCTCCTCGGATTATCCTATAAGTATTGGTGTGCATTTTTTAGAATTAATTGTAAGTGTATATAAAAGTCTAAATATACAATTACAATAACACAACACAAACGAGAACGGTATACGCTGTATATATGGAAGACAAAGACGATAGTCCAGCGCCATAACCAATTGCAAGAACAGTACCATAAAGCAATCACGCCCACTCCGGCTAACCTCGCCGTTGCCCCGGGGACAACGCAAGACAAGAGAAAACACCGCCACATCTAACTAACAACGGCCAGAGTAATTTATGGGGGATCTCTGTGAGAGCGGAGAGTCTATTTATCGAAAATTATCGAGCGGGTATTTTTACGCTAAATAAGGCAGATGAAAAAAAAAAGAGATCCCTTTAATTGCTCGTTACGTAGAGAGATATTAGCGGTGACCCCTTTAAGGAATCGCAGATTCATTTGTAATAATTAGAGGCACCCGATCGTCTTTGCCCGGCAACTGTACTACAGGAATATGGTTGGCGTTATACGAAGGGCATAATTAAAATTAATAGCAGCGCGGTATATAAGACTCTCTCAATTAAGTTGGGCGAATTAATCAATGTCCATTTTTGCGAAGAATGCAAGAAAAGGTAAAGTAATAAGTGAATTCCTAATTGAAGATCGATATGACGATGTCAAATATTAAATACGAGAGGGCTTCTTTTCAAGGTGGGTAAAAATTTATTTATTTGAATAAACTCACAACATAAAGTTATAAATAAAAAAAAAAAAAGGTGTCTACCATTCCAAAATAATTGTAAGGCCAAATAAATCATTTTTTTTTTATTCGTTTATCCGAACTGCACACAAAACGATATCGTGTTTATATAAATCGCGAGGTCATTAAATTAACCCGCGAATTATAATAAAACCGCCGCTTTCGAATCGGCGCGCACAACACGAACAGGGCCTAAGGGCTCTAGAGTGGTGCATGATATCGGCGAACAAGAGCTGAACTTTAACGACCCAAACGCAACAGCCAAGGAACGAACTGCGCTTTGTTCGGTTGTGTAACGCCCTAGGGTTTTTACAGATTTTAACCGGCCCGCTTCATCGATGCACAGAATCGGTACTTATGCAATAGCAACTGAGTATGATGTATGGTAATGGCGAGGATCCAAAGGAGGTCTCGGGTTTTGTGTTGATTCAATTGGAGGAAGGTGCTCGCCCCAGAGGCGATTCAAAGCTTATTTATACATACATATATATGTACGTTTTGAGATTGTGTAAATTAAAAATAGAAATAAATGTGCATGTACTGAAAGCTATGTTTGTTTCAATGATTGAGAATTGTGCAATCCGAAATTGACGTTAAGTAAACACGTAAGGAAATGATTTATTTGTTTATTGTGTGAGGTTAGGTGTGGTAAAATTGTTTTGTTCTAATAATATATATTTTGATCGTGATGTTAATGATTTTAGAGTTGAATTAAGAAAACTAAATGATTTTTCTGTCTATTTTCAGGACTGGTTGCAAGATTAATCTTCTGAAAAAACGGCCATCAAAATACCAAACGAAAAAAGAAAAATATCATGTAAGTATAACATATGTCATGGTTTTGCAAGGCGTAGTACAGCCCGACTCCAATTACTGTTTCCTTTTAACTGACTTCACAGGTATTTACTAGTTAGAGAACAAACATGACTGAAGCTCTAGTTATTTTTTCTTAATTGCCGAAGAAAAGTAGAAATGAAATAGTTGTGAGCAAATATTTTTGTCAATTATATTATGTTTTCCCCTTCATTTTCAGGAGCTGTTATTAGAAGCTGCAGACCAAATATCCTTTAAAACTACGGTGTTCTTTTGAAGTATAAACAACTCTAATTGAAGATAGACGCAAAACTAATTTTGTAAAGAAATTTTCATTGTTTGGAGGTGATCAGAATCAAAATAAATTCTTCTGATATTTGTACGCCTGTTTTGGATGTGCTCCTGCAGAATCCGCTGGTTCCATTCTTTTCTATTTTTGGCCAATTCAACATCTGATACCCCAGACTCGCTTGTCTTGCCTCTTACAGGTTCCTACTCCCTTGGTATCACGGTTAGTTAGCGCCTCTTTCGTGGGTGATTTAATTCAACAGTAGTTAAATCTACGTCCTTTCAAAGATCTATCATGGATGTCGTTGCTGCTTTGAGCCAAATGTTTGCATCTTCGCTGTGGGAAGCCATTTATATTTACTCCTTCAGTCTAGATTTGCTTCGCAAATTGCAAAAAAATTGGGACCACCACTCAGAGAAATTACGTTCTTGAATCATATAGATACATCTGCTCTTGATTCAAAGAGGACATTATCCTATTACCATAATCTGTGATCCTGGTCTTTTCTCGCTGGAATTTACATTGGGATTCTTCGAAGTCTGCGTTGGTTTAGAGACTTTTTTAGGATCATTTTTTACTTATTGGTCTGGTTTACATCTCCCACCTTGGGGATTGGATTTGTATTTTTCGCTTCTTTTGCTGTATGGCTTCTGCCTACCATAGGATTGGAGTCACTGTAATACTAGGAGGAGAACTTTTAACAGGAATTGAGCGAATTTTCACAATCCTTTTGGCATTTTCCTATATTTTTAGGACCTGGCAAGTATCTCCTTTCACCTTCCTTGTAACGAACATTTAATAGTTACGACAAAACAAGATAAAATAATTTAACCTCAAAGCCATGCATTTTACAACTATCCTAACTGGCATGTTCCAATGTTTTGCCATTGGAACTCAATATTGTAAAAATCATAGCCCCCAAAAGAGCATACTATTATTATCATCATTATTAACATCGATCAATGTAATAATAACGAAAGCCGTGAAAGCGGGCCGTTTTAATGAAGAGATTTTTTTTTGTACTCCTGCCAGCAGCCGACTTATATGTGCATATGCAGAGGAGAATGTAAGATCACTTAAATCCGGAACAAAAACGACCAGCGCGAAAAAACGAGATACACGCACGCTGTACGTTCCAAACCGGGAATGAAAAAAAAAAAAAACAAAAAAAACATGGAAAAGAAAAGACTTTAAACAGAGGATGAATTGCGGTTCGAATCGAACGGTATTAAACGGCATAATTAATACCTTTTCGAGAAAAAGCAGCCTCGCCGACTAAATGCAACCGAAAGAAAATTTGAACGAAAGGAAAAGAAAGAACTTCGACTACTCATGCGCGGAATCCGGTTTAATTGATTGGGAATTAAGGGTCGAATTTGCTGTTGTGGTCTCGCGGCATGTCTTCTGCTATTTATGAATATAATGGTCAAAGTTTTAACGGTATATAATTTTCCAAACATTGGTTAGCGAAAGCTATATTACTTCCAGAATGTTAGCGAAATCCACACATTAGTGTGTTGAAAGAATGTTAAATAAAGTTAACATATCCGTTGAACTATCAGCTTTTATAATATTGACTAGGAAAGATAAAACTGTTAATATTGCATAATTCCAAAGGTTTTATCAGCAAAACTACCAGAATATTTGACATCTCGAGAATACTGATCTTTTGAATTACCAATGTTAATAATAATATTATTGGGCATTTTACAAAGATTGGTTAAAAAAAAAATCTTTTATTTTCAAATTTTTGAAGACCCCCAGAGCAGCAAGCTGAAAATACGAGAGAAAATGCTACAATAAAATACAGCAATCTTCCAAATTAGGAATTTCAATAATCTTACATCATCAAACTTTTAATGTTTCATAATTAAATTGATTGGGAAAAGATGTTCTCCTTCCAAAATTAATAAATCTGACGTTTCAACTGGCAGCAGATGTTAATATGGCTAATACCAATCATACATATACCATAACACAAAACAATTTTTATTTTTGCAAAACCAAACGTTTGATTTTATTTCGAAGGTAAAAAATTGCTTTGATGCATCTTTAAGAAACGATTACTTATCGTTACTATTATTCAAATTTTAACATGTAAGTATCAAGTGTGACTCATACACCACATTATTAGCATGAAAGGCAACATAAAATTCAAATTGGAAATATAAAAAGAAGAATTACCAAACGTACAATACCATACAATTACACAACAATAAAAAAAAGGCTCCCATCGTCATATAGCATTCTATACCAAGACAAATCGTCGTAAATAAACGGACTTTTGTTCTCGACAATGTTGTACCTTGCCTAAAGTATACGTTCGTTATACCTATGTATATATTCTCTCCTCTCTATCTTTCTTGAACACGAGATCTAATGAGAATTCATGTAGACGTAAATACATAAGTAAAACTGTTCTGTTAATATCTCAAAACCTACGCATTTCGTGCAGGCGACTATACGACTGTGGTACCTTTCTTATTGCTATACTATAAAGGATCGAGTTAACCAACCGTAAGTTTCGACAACAAATCTCACGCAATTTTATCTTAAATATGCAGGTAAGTATAAAAATTAGTTTCATCATATTTTTATCAAGTATCAATCAGATAAGGCAATATTTATTTAATTATAATCCGGAAGAAACAAACAAAATCTATTCAATGGCGACAGTACCAGTTCAATGGACCCATAAATATCATTAAGAAGAGTTTTGCTTTGAGGCAGCAACGTGCGGTCGCATGGTGTTTGGTTCAGCTTTTACGTGCATATAATGTCCCTTGTTAAGGCACCATAATTACCATTTAATGCGATGTAAAAGGCAGATAAACCTGTCATCTAATGCAATTAAATTTGAGACGCGTTAGGCATTGTTTAAGCGCTTTTAAGTTCGAAGAGGTGATACTGAAAAATATTAATAATATAGGAAAATTATTTTATTTTAAATAGTGGCGTTTAAAATCGAAAGAAAAAGTAAAACTTTGACATATGCCAAAAATTTAAAATAAATTTTTCACTCACGTGTAGCTGCCGTGGGTGTTGTGACATTTTCCGTGTACGCAAGGTTTGTTCCTGCATTCGTCCTTATCGTCCTTGCACGCTAAGCCTGTAAAACCCGCCGCGCAAGTGCACTTATACGAGTCACCGACCGGAGTACAAACGGCACCGTTCAGACAAGGCTGTGAGGCACAGTGATCTTGCTTTTCACAGTGTATTCCTGCAAAGAAAAAAAGAAGCAAAGTTATGCAAAGCATTTCTAACTAATCCAATGATATATTCACTCACAGAAAAAAAATTAAGGCAAGGTTTATTGATGCGTGTTAGTTGAGCCTAACTGCTAGGTAAAGCAGCAGTTAGGTTTATCAAGTCCTTCCAGGACCCGCAGTTAACTAACTTGTAGTTGGAGCAAAGTTGGTAGACGTGAGAATCAGATTCAAAAGGTTTAACATAAATGAACATTATGTAACTATGATTTTCGTCTGATAAGCAACATTCATTGAACTGGAATGGCATCTGACATATAATAATATATTTAGGGGTTGAAACCAACAAAGATAGTAAAGGAGACGTGTTTCACTTCATCTCGTTTGAAAAACAAATTTTTATTTTAAAACTAAATTTATAATTGTATTAATGTTTGTAATAAAAATAAAATGAAGGGTTTTATCCATATTTATCTTTTCTGGTAGCGAACAATGAAAACGAAAACAATACTACCAGTTCGTTGTTTTGCTACCTCTGAGCTTAAATGATGCGCATATGGAAACCCACGCTAAGAAACCTGGTAATTCGCCCAAAGTTAAGAATACACAACGATTGTAAATCTGGCAGTTATTATCAGGTAGGTGTTGGTAGAAACGAACGCAGAAACAAATGGGGCGTCGTACAACTATTGAAATTCGTGATTTAAAAATACAACATTTCTTAAAAAGAGTACGTCAACAAAATATTGTAAAAATTGTTGATAAATCTGCATCAACTGTGCAACACATTATTGAACGCTACAATGAAGACCGATAATAAATAATAAACATAGAAAACTTAATAAAATCTTAACTGTGAGAAACGAACAGTAGATTATTAGAGAGGTAAAAAAAGATCTAAAAACAAGTGCATTCAAATTGGCAGTACAAATAGAACAACAGTATAGGTCTCGAAGCTGCAGTGCAGAACTGTACGTAGAGTTTTACGTAAAGCAGATTTACACAGGCCAACTGCTAGCAACAAGCCTTATATCAATCGCGTATCCGACTGCAATTTGCTCAAGAATATTTAAGAAAGGATATGGACTTTTGGAACACCGTAATTTCTGTCAATGAGAGCAAAGTAAAGCTATTTGTATCAGATGGCAAAATTACTATATGGAGGAAGCCAAACAAAGAGCTTCTCAAAAAGAATTTAGGAGCTACTGTTAAGCATGCTGGAAACCATTTAATGATATGGGGTTGCATGTCATCTGCAGGTGTAGGAAACCTACATTTTATGGAAGGAAAGATGGTCAGGCATATTCTGAAAAGGAATCTTAACAATAGTGCTGAAAAATTGGGACTACACTTTTAAATTTCACCGACGACCCAAAACATGCGTCCTATGTTGTCCGAAATTGGCCGCTCTACAATTGCCCAAAGGTTATTAAAACGCACAATCACCAGACCTAAAAGTTATAGAGCACCTGTGGAAGAAACTCAAATATAACGCACGCTAGCATGCAAGATCAAATGAAAATAACTTGAAAAGATTGGAGAAACACTTCAGTAAACTGTATACGAAAATTAGTAGAATCGATGCCAGCTAGACTTCAAGCCGTTATAGAGTCCCAAAAGATGGTCCCACAAAATATTAAAATGACGCTTTCGATAAAATGTGTATCATAAGTTTTCCTATTAGATTATGCATCATTTAAGCTGAGAGGTAGCAAAACAAAGACCTGGTGTTGTTTTCATTCTATTCACTACCAGAAAAGATAAATATAGGTAAAAGCCTTTATTTTTTTTTTTTTTGTAAACAATAATACACCAGTTATTAGTTTAGTTTCAAAACAAAAATTTATTTTGATCATATTCTTGGAATAAATTCATTTATTTCACGACTGCATCATTTAAGCTGGGAGTCACTGCGTGTCAATTTGATGGGGTTTTTCTTTTATTTTTATGAGGTATGTATATCGTAATGTGCTAGAAAGAAATAGATATACGTCAGTAATCATGGTTGCCTATCTAGAGTCCTGATTCACATTTTCGTGAATAAGATACCCTTCCAGTTGCCTAGGATACAGTTCGATGGCAATATTAAGGCGACTATATAGATTAAAAACTATCTTACTACGTATTTTATTTAGTACACTGAATAAAAGAAAGTGTTACAGTGTTTTCCCTAAATACATCTTTCTTACAAATATCATTTCGTCCGAAACAAACTAAACGAATCAACATAAACATCCCCAATTAATATATAGCTAAGACAAAAAAGCATCATTTAGAAAGGATTTCAATGCATAAATTGATATGACCTTGAGAGTCACCGATAAATATGAGGAGGTATATATACTCCTGATCGAAATCTACCACTGGGCTATTAATTAAAGCCGGTATCTCTTCCAATTAATCTAAATCTAATAAGACGAACAAACGGAGCACTCACAATCATTCTCAGCGTGTGTTCATATCATTGACGTATGGAGCAAGAGTAGAAAATTGTCTCTTTGGAAATAATTAATACCGCAGACGGAAGATTCGAAATAAGAGATAGGAAACAATGCAGAGAAATCATCTTCGATGTTTGTTACCCTTCATATCAACAGAACTAGAGCAATAACAACGGAATGAAGATGTTGAGGACTTAGATAATGATCAAATAATAACGTATTGCGTCAAGTTGTTTGAATGATTAAAGCTACGGAAATAATATTTAAATCAATTATTATATAATAAAATATCTTCGATCGAATCTTTGGATACTTAAATAACTTCCACAGTTTAATACATTCGGACCGCCTCAATCGTCCATTTATTCCATAACGATGATTTAGGAAAACAAGACCAACAAATCACGATTTACAATTATGTAGATGTCTCCCTTGGGCACTCAAAGTAGGATATCGTAATCTTTCAATGCATATATAGTATATGGGGAACAGGCATAAGACACCAACGCAACATTTACCAGAACCATTAGCGACTACCCGCTGCGCGAATAATATAAAGAAACAATCGATGCTCTGTGTAAGCGATGTATAGCGGGCCCATAATTGAGGACGTGCCAGAGCAGACAGACGCTGCGCGAAATCTCTAGCGAGCCTCGGGCGGGAAAGACCGTAGGGGAGTAAGTGAAATGCGCTTCTTTTCTTCGGCGTTGAAGAGAAGAAAAATGAGCGTGGCCATTATGGAATCCATCACTAATGAATGAGTAATGTGTAGATATAGATGGATGAGTGCAGTTTGTACGGAGCTTTTGAGTAAAGATGAGGTTTCTGCTGCTTTGGGCGTATGGTAATTATTGTTTTTTTTTTTTTTTTTTCGGTTGCGTGAACAAGCTATTACAAGTGTTAATGTGGGTAAAATTACTGTTAAATACTGCAGAATTCCATTGTGATCACTTATCCACGATATAGCCAAATACATATACGTTTACAGCAACAAAACTATTCAATAATTTGTGTGATCTTACCTGTATATCCGGAGGAACACGAACATTGGTAGGATTCCAGCGATTTCAAGGAGCAGGTACCGCCATTCAGACATGGCCGGCTGTCGCACGAGTTCGCTATACGGATCTCGCAAAGGGACGCGCTAAAACCGAGTGGACAAACGCACGTGAAACTTGGCGACGTCCCGGGCGAGACACGAACTTGGCACGAGCCGCCATTCTGACAGCGGGCTCCCGTGTGGCATGGATTGCTGTGTTGACAGTATTCGCCTACGTATTTCGACGAACAACTGCAATAAAAAGAAAAAAAATCGATAAATGAAGGAAATTATCAAAAACAAAATTTGACAGCTGTCAAAAATAAAAGTATGTAGATCAATTTTAACATATCAAGCATATGATTAACAAAAATGATGACTGCTAATTGATAAAATAACTTGTAAATATAAGGCTTATACTATAATGAATAGAAATACGTCATAAATTATTTTGACACCTCTCAAAAATGACAACCATTCAATAAAGCAGCTAATTTTTAAGCAGTCACACAAAACCAAACCAAAGAATAGCGATAAAGTTACCTGTCATTAATATTTTGATACCAATAAACAAAAATATACCATGAACTACTTTGACAGTTATCAAAATAATCATCTATGTGATACGGTATTTACGTAGGTGAAAGACAAGAGAACAGAAGATGAAAAAATCAATAAATGCAATGAATAAATTTAAAAAAAAAGAATTTGCAGGTGTCAGAAACCAAAATATCTGAAGCGATTTTAGCTTGGTTATAATAAGAATATAGTCAAAGCTAATTATTAAAACAGCTTATTTTTTGAGTAGTGATTCAAAATCAAATAAAGAAATAACGAAAAATTACTTGCAATTAACATTACTAGTTAGTTAGTAAACAAAAATATGCCATAAATTACTTTTTTCTAATTGGATGTTGTAATAAAGCTAAAACAAAAGACGACGCAGTGTTGATATGGCTATTACAGCCTACTGTGCTGTAATGAAATATCAACGTGGTGGGAGGGGGGGAGGGGGGGGGGGGACTCTTGCCGGAACGTAATATAGGCGATTAATGTGCAAATTAGAAAAAATACTGTAAAAAACGTGTGCCACAATGACATGTAATACTTTGAATCTCTCGTATTACATAAATTGTGACACTTGTGTTTTAAAATACTATTAATTACTGTTAAATTGTTAGGTACAACCAACAGGGTGAAACGGTATTTCAAAGAAAAACGATAACAAAAGTTAAAAAATCAAAAATAAGGAAAATTCCAAAAAGTTTGACAGCTGTCACAAAGCAATGTATCTGGATCAATTTTAACATACCGATAACAAAATAATAACGAGAGCCATTTAATAAAACATAAGTTGTTTTATTTTGTGTAATATCAAATTAAAACAAAAAGTAACGAAAAGTTATCATTAATATCACTAATAAACAAAAATATGCCACAAATTATTTTGACAGCCGTTAAAATGATACACCCGTGTGAAATGGTATTTCAATGAAAAACTATATAAAATGAGGGAAATAAAAAAAAAACGTTTAACAACTGTTATAAACTAAAATATCAGCATTAATTTGAGCATACCAATAAGAAAATATTCAAAACAATTTTTGAGTACTGCAAAATCGAAAAAAAAATAACAAAAAATCTATATTAGTCACCAATATTATTAGTAGGAAAGAAAAATGTACTATAAGCATCTCTAATAGCTCTCAAAATTGTGAGAAGGAAAAACAATTATGACAGATGACACTCATAACATAAATTCCTTTAATTTTATTAAATATTAAAGCAAACTATACATTTCAAGAAGTCATATTATTTAATTTTTGGATTTTTAGGTTGGGAATGTTGTTGTATTGTAGGTTTTGTGAACTCATAAGCGTTTATAACTGTACAAATGGAAATTCTAACATATCTAGAGTCAAATGATTCGTTACAAAACTAGTACCAGGCTACCGGAAGCGAAGATATAACACGACAAAAGCCACATCGGGTCGCATATTTCGAAACGTTCGCATAGCATCTGTTCCACACGCCCGGAGAGAGGGACAGAACAACCGTTTTAATCGTACGTCGTATTCTGTCGTCTCACGAATGAATAATGACGCAATCGCGAGTAAGTACCTACATCAAGAGCGGAAACTACGCTGGTATTGGTGGTATTTGTTAACTGTATAGTCGCAAAATGCAATTTAGTATTAGTAGGTGGCAACACCCAAAAACTTAATTTATTTTTTGCAAACTATATCGTATACATATATCTTTTTCGGCAATATTAAACACACACAGTTTGCCATGCACCCGTGTATTATGCAACAGGCGAGAGATTGTGTAGAAGACCTCTTGCATTCGTGAAGGAAGGTAATTAATCTAAATCAAAGTTGCTCGACCTCATTATAACGTGGTGGATTCGGCGATAACTAGTTCCTGAAGCGAGAAAATCTGTCACGATGACTGATTAATTGTGTAAATTGGCTTCTGTGTTCTCGGTGTTCTGTTGCTTGGTGACGGCTGAGGTATTCCAGTTATCTATCTGGAGACTTTGAGCACGTTCGTAAGAAACGAAGTACTTCCTAGTATTTCGTTCATTGCATTCGAACTGCTGACCAATCTCTAAGTCCTTTTAAAAGAAAGTTATGCTAAATTTGGTTTTGATTTCTTTGTTTTTACTATTCGCAAATGAATGAAACGTCTACTAGCGCAAAAAAATTTATATAATGATCAATAAATAACTTTCAACGTGCTAACAAATCAAAATTGTTAGAGACAAAAATAAGTGGACACAAGAGAAGCTCAGTAAACAAGCGGAAATATTACGTAAGTACAAGTACATTACTACTTTTATATCGCCTTTCTTTTACCACAAAATCTCTGCTCTATATCTTCTCAATTGATAACGTCGTGTTTCCCTATATTTAATCTGAAATAGATTAGCTCCGTGTGGTTCATGGTTTAAACGTTATATTACCACAGTATCACGACTGTCGGGTCTTGCTGTACTGTCTTGCGCTATGCATCCAGCCATTATCATATTTCACCACCGACCAGGTACTCTCTATTCTTTAGTAATTAGCTTCTATAGTTGATTGGCCGCATCAGAGGTGTGAAAATGTACATTTTAAGACACGTTAAGAGAATATATGAATGAATTAATGTTATAGTCGATCACGTTGTGAGTTTTTGCAAGAACTTCGAATGTACAAGTTACCTCTGGCTTGACCGGAAGCATTCCCAATTTTTGATTTTTAATAAATGTAACAGCCGCTATTTTTTACATTTTTTTACAAGCTATCTGCGGATTTTTTTTTTTTAAGTAAACATTTTATTACTGACGAATCTCGGTTATGTAACAACTCCATGTTCAAGAATGTGAGTTGATGTTGATTGGACTGTGTCCATCTTCTGTTGGATTTTGTAAATCCTTTTAGAAAATCACCTCATATTCTTTTTCTAGCACATCGTCAAGAATTACACATCATGAGTAACTCTATGTTCAACGGTCAACATGTTCGTTATTGGTTGCAAAATAATAGAAAGATTATAAGACCTGGGCACCTTCAAAAACCATTTGGTGTAAATGTTTAGGCGGGCATACTAGGCAATCGAATTGTTGGTCCGATTTTGTTTTAAGGCACGCTTTCTGGACCATGTTGTTTAGAGTTTTTAAGATATCAAATCCAAAATAATCTTGATAAACTACCGCTACAGTTATACTGAATTATTTACTAACAACAGGAAGGTGGTTAAATTAAAGACTTATACGATTGTATTAACCGTGTAAGGTCAGTTCCCTGATAACACGTGTAAGTAGATATATAAAAATTTGTATTTCATTTTTGAATTTATTTCGTTCATCAAGGAACTCATTTAATAATAATTGATATTGTATTTTTGTGTACAAAATTTAGATATAAGATCTGTTATTATTTTTACGTGCAGGAAGATATTTTTAAGTTTTAAGAGTTAATTTTTTGTTCGTTGTAAATTTTCTGTTTTGTAATTATTTGCTAATCACCTCGGGTTGGGTGAACAAAGACATTGTGCTTGCGTTTATTTTTCATTTATTTAAATTACTTGAATTTTTCACGTTTAATTTAGTCGTTTTAAATATTGAGACCACGTGGATTAAATTGAAGAAAAATTATTATCTTCCTGAACGATTTTTTTTTGTCTTTTGCCTTGTTAAAGGATTTTGAATTGTCCTTTTGAAATTTAAAGTCAAATGCAGTTTTGATTTAGACCAGGACCTTTATGTCCAAGGTTTTTTTTTCTGCAAAGTTTGTAATTAATATTTTTTTTTCTTTTTTTTATATATAATAAAATTATTGTATTTACGTCATTCAATATTCTGTTCTTTTATTTTTAATTAAACCTTTTAAAAATATTGTTTTGGAGTATAAAAGAAAGTCAGAGATGTTTTCACCCACAATTTACTGTTCATGACAGTAACCCGAGCGTAATTGTTCTTTTGGGCATTGAAGAAAAAATTTTTATCATTTGAGCTAGCTAATTTAATTTTTCATTTTTAAATTTCATTTTTACATTTTTGTTGGTACATTCAGTACACAGCAATACCTACTTTAAAAAAAAGTCCAGAGATGGCTTCATCATGCGTAGAATAACATGCCAATTCAAAAAATGTAAACAAAAATACAGGATAAAAAGTTAGGAATACTTTCGGTCAAACCGGAGGTAACTTGGACATTGAGAATTATTCCAAACACTCACAACGTGATAAGGCCCCTAAAATTTCAGTTTTTACCTGAAATAAAAAAATTACAGAGTGTATCCACTTCCCATTATCACCCGGTATATATACAACAACAAATTTCTATAATACTAATTATCTATCTTATAAGCACTCTATAGTTTCTTACAATAAATTATTCCCACATGTGAAATAGATTTTATTTAGGCAACTATGCTTAGCTGCTGACAAAACAATGTTGCAGTCACACGCTTGTATACAATCAGAACAAATGCAAATCCAACTTTTACTTCGTAAGTTGAACTGAACATTGTAAAGTATAAATAAAAAACTGCGACGCTGTGAACGGTACATGAGATTTTCTAATAGTTCTACACGCTTGAGATCAAGTATATGGAGAGAGTTTAAGACTGCGAACTCGCTGATATACCTGCTGTGTATCTCTTTTTTGCTCCTGTTGCGCACAGGAGTAATTGCTGCAATCAACACAAGAGAGATTGGTAGAAAAAGTTTTAATAATTGTAATCACTTAGGTATTGATTTGATTGATTTATGGTGCGTCATGTTAGATGGTATAATTAATTTTTGTACGTTCAAATAGTCGTAGGACTGACTATTCCGTGGGGTTTCCATGAAATAATTCCCGCGTTTTATAAATTAGAATTATAGATATGTTAATCGCCCCTAAAAAAATATCCATTGTAGTGTGCAATCTGCGTTTGTATCCCCAGAAGTGGAACGTAACACACAGAAAAAAAAAAAGATGTAGTACCGGGGCATACTTTGATGCTAATATATGGAAATCGGCATCGAAAAAAAGAATCCAGACAGCAGAGGACCTGTGGACCTGGTTAATTTATATTCCGTGCGCAGCGTTCGAATGTTTGCACGGAATGATTAGGATTTCCCCAAATGGTTATCTGCGAGTCAAACAATCAGGATGGAATTTCGAATACCTGCTGTGTGTTGTAGGCAAAAGAAATGTTTAAATTATGTTCCTCTCTTTTCATTCTAGAAAATTAAAATCGTCTTTTCCCTGGATCGATTCTCTTATTCCTATAAATACAAAATAAAATATTGCCTTCAAATATATCCTGTTGACAAAAAATCGCTCACCCTTAATTGTTAAAAGCGGATGTTCGTTGTTAGTTTTTGTTTAACGAACAACACACAGGAATAAGTATGTATGTAATAAGGTTTTTTTTTAAATGCATAGTTGTAGAACAAGAGCCAAACTAAAATGGTAATGTTAATCCAAACAGGAAATTTGCTTAAATCGATTTCATACCATACCATTGATTTTTTTGTGGTTTTATATTTGCATACATGTAAGTAAATTTTATATGCAATATGTGATCCTTATATGAAGTATATGTAGAGGAAGTTACATCAATTTACGGTATTTTTTCGTGAAATTTTTTACCTACCGTACAACTAGGAAAATAAATTATTAATTGAATTACATTAAATTTATATCACGGAGATGACAACAACTATTGGGTTTCAACAGCCTGTCGAGACAGAAGGAGAAATAAAACCTGTTACAACCGTCAGTGTTACCAATCTTTCCCCTATTGGGAAGACGCGCTTCCCGCGTTTTCTAACCTTGTTAGTTGCAGGTAGCATTTTAACATGTACACGTTTTGTTTTGTGTAATTTAAGTGTTGAATTTTAAATTTTCGACCATTATTATATTCGGGTCCGTTGTGAAATGTAAACAAAGTAACTTTGTAATTAAATTGCAATTAATTTGTAAAAATCTTTATATTGATATTTAGATAAGTGTCTTTTAACATCGTAACTTAGTTACTTTCAATACTTTTATAAGAAAAAGAGGAAGGCATGCTAATTGTACGCTATGACGATACAACTTTTTCCAACAATGTAGCTACCAGACTCAATCTGTAAGTTCTTAAATTTAGTTACATATTAGATGATGTTGTTATTAGCACCACTGTTTCCTTGATTTGTAAATGTCACTCTGAAGAAGCCTTAATTAAATGGCGAAAGCTTAGCGACCGGAAATAGAGTCTTTTATTTCTCCTTCTGTCTCGACAGGCTGTTGAAACCCAATAGTTGTTGTCATCTCCGTGATCTTAACGTTGTACAGTCGTATTCCTACTCAACATTAAATTTATATTACCGCTCCATCTGTCGTACGCAAATATAGCGTCTGTACTAAGGCGGCGATACAGTTAATACCATATCGATCATTACCGGCGATTATCCATTTCTGCATTGGCGTTCTTCGAGGGGGCTGTCATATATTCAACTTTTACGAAAATATAGTATGTTTTACTTCGCAGCCTATAACTGCGGACTGTTATTCCGGACAACTATATTTATTGATAACCGCAGAGTACTTACACATTTTATAAATTATAGATTTGTAGTCGATCTACATAAACTAAAAGCTGGAGTACTTTTGGAGTCTTGCACTAGCTTTCTTTTTGTTATGCAAGAAAATACAAATTTTTATCAATAATCAATCTATTTAACGGCTTTTTTTTGGGTATCAAATGTATACAATGCTCAAGTTAAAAAAGTTCTTTTCTTCCTAAAAATTTCGTATATATTTGTTTCGTAGTCACAAATTATTTTGTATAAGGAAAAAGCCAGTTTTAAACCGTAATTTATTACAACACACCGACTCCGATAAAACGCCATAGTTCAGAAAAACGAAAATTCAACGACATCAATTCCCATTCCTTACTTTGTCAATCGGATTCTTCGAATTCTAATTATCCGAACGCACCGGAAAAAAAATCTCAATTCTCAGCATCCACGCAGCATCGAGATAATAACATAAATATTCATAAGAAGCCGATGGGGCCACACTAACGTGAACTACGCGTAAACTTTCGGTTGGAAATTCTCCTTGCCTTATGGTAAGGCATAAGTCGCCAACAGATATTGGAAGGAGCCGGAATACGTTTTAATTGAATCGTTAATAATCGAATTTTGGTGGTGTTATTGGATGATGTCGCATCGAGGTTATAGGTCGTCGTTTCGAAATTTCGTCTACCTAAATAAATTAAGATATCCTATTATGAAACGCATCTTGGGAAATGAGCAAAAACCAGCGGTAAAATTTAAAATAAATAATTTACTATACAATCAACTTTCTATAATATCGGCTTGTATGCATAACGGTACAAATTTAACAAAACCAAAAACTTCTTTTTCAATTCTTGTGACCGGTACAACGCGTTCCATTATATCTATGTGGGTTTTTCGAGGAAAATCATTCTATTTGCTTAAGCTTCGCTCCGGTTAATTATGTAAATCCAATGGTTTAGATAAAAAAAAAACTTGCTCACAGAATAGCGGTACATTTATCCGCGCTCAGTTCCAAATTCAATTCCGTTTGATTAGCTACGGATATTAGAGATGCGTTATGGTGATTTTCAATTGTTTTCCTGAATTTCTTTTATGTGGAAGCGAATAATCTTACAGATCTCCGACTAAATAATTACTATGGCGAAAATCTCTTTATCGACCTCTAAAAAACCCACATAACACAGCCAGGCAGGCATGCAAAGTAAAGGTGGATTTATCGACGAAATCCGACACAAATGTGGTTTAAAAAACAGCACAACTTGTTAAGTAAGTAATTCAGCAGTATCGCAATTTGCGTGGAAATCAATAAGTATTGTGGGTGAAACGATCTATCGAAAGTACAGCTGTAGTAAGGCAGGTGTACATTTTGCATAATATTTCCAATATAAATGCATAAAACTGGACATTTGAATTAACAAGAATGTTATGAATAGTTATTTACATTAGAGTGCGGTAGCTGTCATTTACAACTAACTCACAAGGGGAGGCTGACAGATGTTAAGCACAGTTTTAATCACGGCTTTGTCAAGTGATAACTTGAACGTATTTTTCCACCTTTATTATCGTTCTAATATTTAACTTGAAAAAATTAAAAAGAAAGCATCGGCTTCCTCGGGATTCGAACCGTGGTCCTGCCGCATACTATCACTGTGCTTTAGAACTACGCCACTAGAAGCTTCAAAACCCATCTTGGATTCGAGTGTACTTAAACGAGATTACCAACCACTGCAATCTTTAAAAAATCGTAAAAAAATAAACGCCTGTCCATCTATGGCTAATATTTTACGAAAGTACTCCAAGGGGTCCCCACTACCAACTGACAAACCCGGGACCAAAACTGGGGTTAACATCCGGCGACCTCCCCTTGTCAGTTTTCAGACACGAGCCGAAGAGTCTGAAAGAGTTGGAGTTGGCTACTTGATGATGTTTTTAAATAGATACCCACTGATAAAATGAAAAATATAAGTGGTTCTTACAATCTTCTTAGAGCATGAATTCTACCATGGTAACATACAGTGGAACTTCTCTAACTCGAACTTCTAAAACTCGACTTATTCCGTAAGTCGAATATTTTTTGTTTCATCTAGGGAGAATGTGCCATATGCATTGCATGGTTCCTTAAATTTACTAGACGATTTTATAACGAATGAAAAATGGACCAGTGTAACTCAAAGAAAAATTACTGATTTTTTCAATAAAAATTTGATGTAGCTTTTTTGACGTTTTTACGAATTTTCTAAGTTACTAATATGTAGTATTAAATGTATAATACACATAAATAAACTTTAAGATTCAAATTTTACGTAATTTTCCATAACTCGACATTTCCCTAACTCGACTTTTATTCCCTGTGACTTGAAGGTTCAAATTAGAGAAGTTTCACTGTATTTTGGGTTAATTAATTAGACATTTTCATTTATTATTTTTTTAAGAACAAAATAATGCTGTTTAAAATATTAAAGGCCAATCAATACGACACCGCCTTCATACATTAAAAATTATACAAATTATTCAAGAAAATATCATTTAATAGCATTTAAATTTGCTAAAGAAAAAGAATCTTATAACAAAGTGAAAATCATCTTCCTAACACATATAAAGGTGTCCTTTTTCTAAATGAACACAGGCATATATATGAGGTTAATTAAAATTTAATTATACCGGCTTAATAGCCTCTCCTACGGCGTACTGACGCATAAATTACAGTCCTAGGCGCTAGAGCTGGACGCATGAAATATTACAGGCATAAAAATTTGAATAGCCCATCCGCCTGCATATGTAATGTTACCTCTCTTAAGGATATTATATTATAGACATGTTATATTATTAACTGATGTGTATATATTGTTGGCGTTAAAGCATTTTTCATTGCGTAGATACTATAAGAAGCTGTTTATTAATTAGTTTAAGTATCACTATACATGAGAAAAGCTTGCGTTGTTATTATTATTGTGTTATAACTTGTGTTAACTCGGTACCTATTACAAAATCTGGTTTCATAGCCGTCTGTAAGAATTACAATTTTTGCAAGCGAATATTAAAGTTACAATTATATGATTAGTCAATATTATTATCAAAGGGAAACGGTTCGCATTTACAGAAATTAATACTATCTAGTGCCGTAGAAGCAAACAACGAGTCGGCTTAACTAATAATTAATCAAGAGATAACCAGAATACGATCAAAATAATAGGGATGAATTAACACATAAAATTGTCAACCGCTCTCGAAAAGCTTGATGTTCTATTAACAAATTTGAAAAGCGTAGAATGGTCAGTTGCAAGACGATCACAACGGACATCATCACTTCTATGGTCGGTCTAAGTCTTGCTTTTAAGCACTTGACGTCACAGCAGGTGAAGAGTTATTTGAGGTGATTCATTTCAATTGAAATGTCCAGTATACTTAAGCGTAATTAATCAAATAATAAAATTAATATTCATTGTATTTTCAAAATCAATAAAACTGCGACATTTCAAGTCTCCTACAGACAAACGACCGACGTAACCATTCACTTAGCAACTGAGTTTTTCCATATTTATTGCTCATCTAAAACTAAATCGAACAAACCCCCTTCGTTCGATGTTTAGAAAGAAGACAATACCAATAAACTTTTATTGTGACGTTACACGGAACAGTTGGCTCTGAATTACGCGTTCCGAACGTTGGTCGATAATAAACCGTTTTTCTTCGACTTCGTGTCTTTCATCGCTTCCATTTTGGTAAACCTTGATCAATCACTGAGAGCGGTAGGAAAAGACTTTTTCTTTCGCTATGTATACTATATCGTACACGTACCAGAGGTAAGTACATAACCAACTATCCTCTGTATATGTACTTGCTTGTATAAAAGGTTGAACGTAATGTCGCCTCGTCTGTCTGTGAATCGTTAAGTCACTCTTGCTTCTAGCAACAGTAAGTAATGGATATTATACTGAGATAAGAGTTGCTGATATTCCTTTAAAGTCGACGGGAGACGAGTTGTCGTCCATGTCCATTGGGTACTGATTCTGTTGCTATTTTCTGTATAGGTACATAAAGGACTTTTCTTTTATCTTTGTAAGTTTATCGTGAATGTTAATCATATTAAGATAAGTTGAGGTAAGTATATTTTAGGGGAAAGTGTGTACCTACCACTATTTTGATAATTCATTCAAAGACATCATTATTAATGAGACGTTGAATAAACCATTAATATTGTTTTTAAGGGACTAGATAAAGTCTAAACAATTACTATGCTTATCAGGTAAATCCACAGTGCAAAATCTCCCTCCTCTCATCATTATGAACCCGAACAAACCGATTATCGTAATTAGCCAGAGTTAGATTTGAACCTCACGACTGATAGCCAAGTGTGTAAGCTATTAGACTATCAGCCGGGCAATTAATATTGCAATGTTGGGAGTATTGTATAGAAAAGATCTACTGCGTATGGGTAGTTGTCATAATTCTTCTTCATATCTGGAAGTTCTCATTAATAATTTCCTTAATTACATCCTAATATTCAAGGCTTAATAATAATCTGAAATCTTCCCACGCTGTGCCATGTATTTATCCTTTTTCTCCCATTCGCACAAAGCCTATTTTTATGCGAATTTCCGTCAATATTTGCAATAAAATCCTATATTTTCCCGGATTTTTTTATTTCTCTTAAAGAAATATTCAGCGTTTTTTTTTCTATCGTGTTTACTTGAGATATGCAAATTTCACAAGTGTGAAAGATACTCGCACATTCATTCTTAGAAAGTGTATTTATGATAACAGAATTTGAAGGCTCTTTCCTTATCTTTTGGGGCATTTATCATGCAGCAACGAAATGATTATTGCATATATTCGAAGTATTTGCCTAAGCGTATCGGGAGCATATTATACCTGCAAAATTTCATCGGAAAAAAAAATCTATTATAATATAATGTATCTACTGGGTTGTTTTTGGTCGAAATGAATTACCTCGCAAAGCCATTGTGAAGCTAATCCCAAAATTGAAAATAACGTACTGCTAGGTCAACTCAAAACCTTGGCCAGGTTTGTCTATTCATTGAGGATCTTACAAACCAGCCTTCATCGCATTCTTATGCATAGAGTTCTTAACCTATATGCTTATAAAGTGCAACGCGTACAGAAATTGATATGAGATAATCCTGGCTTTTCTTAGAAAAATGATTTTTAGCGACGAAGCCCACTTCTATAGTGGGCATCGTGTGGTTTTTGGATTGTGGGAGTCATCAATCCTTACGTTTTTTAGAATGAGGATGGTGCCGCAGTGACTGTAATGCGAATCGCTACTGACTTTCTTTGGCCTATATCAAACAACATGGATATAGATAATTTTTATTTCAAACAGGATGGCGCTAGAAGCAACACATGCATGATAAAATAAAATTTTCTAGTAATTTACTTCTTAGCTGACTCCACTTAATGAACAGACTATAAGATTGTTTAAAATAAAATCTTTTAGGAACCATAATTTGCGTATCTTTCTAAATTGTCGCTTGTGGTATTAAATGCAATGGGAATTTTGGGCTATACAAAACAATAATATAGAAACTATGAACGCTCCAGTATCAAGCTGAGTTACTCCGTTTGTATTCGGTAAGCAACGTTTCATTGCCGCATATGGTAGGATATATCTAACAAGGAAGTTTTTGTCGAATACTCCAATCGGAGAGGAACTTCTGAGAACATCGACAGACAGAAGAAATGTATTCCCCATTGGAGTCGAGGCTGTCGATAGAAAAACAATACATATACAATACAATAAAAAACAGAACGAGAGAAATAGTTTGTGTTGCTCATTAAAAATCTAATATAATTGGTATACTGCTTTTATTTAAATCTAAAAGTTTATTTTGCATTCACCATTTCTTAAAAATAAGTAATACTAAAACATCTCACTTTTATTGCACGATAATTGACTAAATTAGTGCCAGATGGTGCGCCCATCAACCAATATTTTCTTAGAACCTGTTGATGTTTTGCATGACATTTTGTGCAATTATATATGCATTAGGAATCTGTTAAGGGTAATTACTGGAAGAAACTATCTAAATTTTATGGTATTTATCGGAGAAACTGGTAATTGGTCCAATTATATACTTGTTTTGGAGTTAGTTAGCTGAACATACTTGGCACTCATTATAATATAAAAAGGAAAATGAAAAAAACCTATATAGGGCGTTTTTTATACTATTAATACTACTTTAATTAATAATACTGACGATATGTTAATGACCGCTGAAGCATATTAACCAGATAATAAAATACACAGAGATGATTACTCGTATTGTATATGCACATGTAATTCTTGATTGGGATAATTTTTTCAGTAATAGGAACACAACACGCGCCCGCTTGGATATCGTGCTGTTGACGAATAAGTATAAATGTATAACATACTAGTGTAGTACTGAGAACATTCTATTTATTTATTTAGGTCACAAAATGTCAAGATTATAATTTCTGGTACTGCGCAAATATAAAAATTATGCTACATGACCCGCAGTTTTATTAAAACGGATGGAGTACAACTCGTTTGGTTGCCCGAGCTTAATGAATCAGATAATGAGTTGAAATTAGTTGGTCAGTACGAGTTGTGACCCCTGTTTTACTGGTTATTTATATACGTAAACTTACTAGGTCGAATAGAATGATTAATCTTTCGAGATCAGACGTCACATTACGTTTTATCTATATATATATTTGTTTGCCTGTTAAAGTTGTTAAAATTAATTATAGAGTTGTTAGTGCAGTATATTGTCTTTTACGATATATTCTAAATTATAACTGTAAAGAACGTCCGATATTCGAAGGATACCTAAACCACAATATTACGTCAAATTTGTTTTATTTGCTTGGTTTTACTCCGTCAAATTGCTAATTGCGTCAGATGCATTTGAAGGCAATTTTGAAACGGATGCAGATTTTCATTGCTGTTATATAACCTAGTACTATATATTTGTGGCAAACTTTATGAGCTGATTCCTAGGGTTATTACAATCATAAAGGTTTATACGAATGTATCTCCAATACGGTTTAGTTTTCAAGTTACAGGATGTTTAATAGTTAGTTAAAAATTTTAAGATATTACACGGCTCAGCAGAAATTTTTGTTCTCAAGGAAAAAGATTCATTTATCATTTCAATATTATTATGTCAATGTACAGTAGTACCCCCATATCCGCGGGGGTTTAGTTCTGTGCTCTTCCGCGGATACTGAAAACCGCGGATAGTAGCGAACGCTTTATTTCCGAATACAATATGAAATATGAAGCAAAGTTAAAACAATGAAACAAGAAAAAATAAGTTATATAATATTTATTTAAAATAAATAAACAATAAATAAATATTCTTGTGCTGTGGCACAAATAGAATTTAAGTTTAATAAATATATAAGTTCATACATATTGCTGAGATAATTATGAAAATGTGAATTATATAAAATTAAATTAATGCTTGTGACCAAATGTCTGAAATTAATTATTAAGTTAAGCGCCAACTCTAAAATAGAGTAAAAATTGCTTGAAGAGCATGGGATTCAAAATCCCAGTGGTCACCTTCTGAAGGTAAACCTTAAGAAACTGAAAGTGGGTGAAAACTTTACCACGATGTGGGGAAACAAATTAAAACAACAAAATTTGAATTATGAACTTAATTCGAACTTTAATAAAAAAAAAACAAATAGGAAGAAATTTAAAACCTTAGATTAATTAAAATCCAGGCTTAAAAGAAAACTCCCTATATTTAACGTGAAAATAACAAAATTAAGAATATTTAGAAATATAAAATTTTATACACCACGTGTAAATCGCAAAAAAGGCGTTCTCAGATGAACGTCTTTAACCTTAAATACTTAAAACTGCTCAATTGTAATCAGCTATTAAAAAGCAAGGTAAAAATACCTTCAAAACAGTGAACTACTAACAAATCTAAATGAAAAGGGAAAAGAATGAATCAAAAATTAATTAAATATCAAATAAAAAAAAATGAACTCTCAAAAAGTAAAATTTAATCAGCCATAACTAACTATTTGGAATTCCAAATATTATACAAAGAAAATTAAGTGAATTGAGTGTAAGATGCCTCTACTATGGTTAGATTTGTAAAAATCAAAAATGACACGCGGAAACAAAATGTCTTCACACGACATAAATTTACAGCGCTCAGGAAAAAGAACTCACCTCGGCAGAGTCACCTGGTACACTACCTTCTCTCTCCCGCAAGCGAGCAATCGCCGGCCCAAGAGAAGCGCACGCAACAGCGGCGATCTTACACGGTGACATGACTTAAACCAGGCAAACAAACATATAAAACAAGAAACTGAGCTAAATGAAAATTACATAGCGGTAAAACAAAACTAAAAATGATATTAATAAGAATTTTTCAACATGTTTCAAAGTAACTTAATACTAACTTAACTTTTACGAAAAATTTAGTGTCTTTTAAAAATCTTCTTGAAACAGCTGACTTGGACGAAGGGGTCAACGCACTCACGCACAGTTTTTCATCCCCTTTTTCCACAGCAATATGTACATATAGTATACATATTTACATACACAACGAGAAAAATTTTATCATCGTGAGCTACATATTAATTCATCTTCCTCCAAGTCCAAGTTTAGCAGTCGATTGTTTACTTAGATCCGAAGCAAACGATGTTGATGGCTGTGCATTATCGATAGTTTTATCGACTTTTTCAAAGAACATTGTTATTGGTAGTTGTCGTTTTTGTCTTTTCATTTCAATAAACAAATCCTCCAAAGGTTTCAAGGCGTCTGTTCTAGTGCGAGTAATTTTTATACTGCGTTCCATTATTGGATCATATTCTACTATCTGTTCTTTTAATTTTTGAGCAGTTCGAAATATCGCTGAAAATTTTTCAAGCGTCCATGGTGGCGGTTCTTGTTGACCCATATTTTATAGATTAAACCGAGTTTTAAATCTATGCAGCCACCCCCTACTTGCTGTGAATGATTTTCCTTCCTCTTCAGTATAATCTTGGGTCTGCATATCTTCATATAAAACCAACGCCTTTTGTTGTGCTTTGTGCACTTTGCCATCGATAGGAATATTTTCTTGTCATATCTTCCACCCATAAATTTAAGGCAATTTCTACCTTAAGTAACACTTTATTACGTATTGTGGTTGCAACTTTTGCAGTTTGGGGTGCACTAGAAAAACTAGCTCGAATCTTATCTTTGTTTTTTAACACTTCCCGTATCGAAGATTCGTTTTTATTGTATATTTTAGCAACAGTTGCAATAGATTTTTTTTCTATTTCAATCATATTAATGATTTTTATTTTTTCACTAATAGTGAGCATTTCACGTTTTCTTTTTGGTTTAGAAGCCATTTTAAAATGATTTTCAATTTACTTGCTTTATTTAAAAACTATTGCTAGCACTGTCTTGTCCGACAATTCGAATAGTACTAAACTCATAGTTAACAGGAGCGTTTATATGTACAAGTAAAAGCGAGTGGCACCTTAAGCACGTTCCAACTTGTTTAACTTATCATAAGAGAGCGCCGAATATCGACAAATACTCCTATAACTTTTAATAAGGCTCGAATGTCTTTATTTGTTTCTGTATTTATTGATATAACGCGTTTTCTGCTCATCATAGGTAAATCGCGGATGACTGAAACCGCGGATACGGAGTCAGCGGATAACGGGGTACTACTGTATTGTCAAACTTTTGTAAAATTAATGATACAAATGCTGCGACTTAATGAAACTATATAGAAAATATAATACAATGACGATTGATATGTTTTACTAACCAGTCAAAGAAAATTACTGTAATATTGGCGAAAATTTAATGTAAATCAATATCCATTCTCTTATTGATTAGATTCATCTGAATAAGTACATATACTTTATATAACACCATCTTTGAATGTCAATAATACGTTCTGCTCGATCTAATAAAGTATTAACATCAGTGCAGTGGTGCGATTGAAAGATGATCCACTTCGTAATTTCCCACAGCGATCTGGTGACCGAACTTGAAAACAACAGCAAAACAACAACACAGGACAAAGACAGCACATATTATGTATAACCCGCACAAGTCCCCATGCGTTTGATGGTGCTGTGCTACTGGTCGTGGAGTCTTCTGCGGTCTTTTGTCTTCCTTCACCCTTTGGCTGATTATAAACAGCGCGCACGCACATGTTGAAAGGGCCACCAGAAAAACAGGTATTGACGAATATATATGGTGGTTGTGTAATACGGGGATTAAAATATACTTGTACCGAGAAAAATTAGGGAAACTTCTAGAAAATAACGTTTCAAATCGAAGTTTTAGATGAACCCAGCTTTCCTCTTGTTTCTTGTGGAAGTTTTGACAACTTGACATACTTAGAATGATTTAGTAAATTTCACTTTTACTTCTGCATAAAGATCTTCTAAGTTTGCCACGATTTTCCATCAAAGTTTATTTGTTGTGAGAATATGAAATAACAGTTCAGTAGTAAGCCGTTCGTCAGTTTGTAGAATACTTGAGAAGTTCATACTATATAATATTTGTTTTAGACTCAATATATTCGCATAGCAATAATATCACTTCTTTTCCCAAATTCTTGTGAAATTAATTTCCAAACGAGACGACACTATAATCATATTTATAATTATTAATTCAATTATCGTTTTCCAATCAATTGATCGCTAACAACAAGCTTATAAATTTCATCGTTAATTGAATGTCTACAGCGAAGCAAAGATTATCTCCTTAATATTAGCGCAATGACTCTGCATTTTTTTTTTTTTTAAGATTTTTAAATTAACTCTTTCATTATACAGCAATTAATATTGTGTTACTCTAGCGGTTCCTATACCGGTAATATCACACTACGAATATTATTTAATAAACACGGTTTATTAATTCATTTAAAAAAATAATATTCCGTTTTGAAGCTAATTCGAAGTGTGTATAAGATGTGCATATGTTCAACACGTGATTGTCTTTCCTGTTGTGTAGAGACACTGCCATGCACACGAACATATGTAAGCCTAAAGTAAAAGAGAGAGTACGCACGATCAGAAAAGAACAGTCTCTCATACATAGCGGACGATTCTGTCCTTTATGTCAAAGTCGTTTTAAGGACGAAGGCACAAACGTCTACAGCCACTTGTTGCTCGTCTGAAGTAGCGAGGGAGCTTCCATCGCTACTAGCTGACCTGAAAACGTGGCTCTTGAGCATATACGGCTTTTGTGGTTTGTCTGAAGTGTCCCTTGCTTTCTTTAGGTAGATCTAGCGTGTTGTACAAATACAAATATCCTTACCGTCTATTATTCCCTTGTATATGTGATGCCTTATTGTATATAGTTAAGATTAAGTAATAAAAAAAACTTCAATCAATTATTGAAAGTAAGTTTGTTTTTTTTAATGCGTTATAACTAAATTTAGATGATATTAATTCTATTTTATTATAAAACTAAACATACTACTATATTTTGTGGGAGTTCTGTTTATATCAACAGCAGATTTTTATTTTATTATCTTGAAGGGTATTAATTACTAGTTCATTAAACCAACACCATTTGAAATTTTATTTTCGTGATTGTTTTAGTAAAAAAAAAGGGTATTAATTTTATTTTATCGCCTTCTCCAGCCCACGCTAAAAGAATTTAAAACTCAGTAAACATTTATAGAGAACCTTCGAGGTATACCTGAAAAGCAGGTAGAAAGTTTTATAAATCCCTTCACGTATTTCCACCCTAAAATATAGCGGGGGTACCGACGATTAAATATGTTTATTTTAAGCGACAACTGTGTGCTCTTACATTTCATATAACTGAAAAATATGTGAAGAATATAGTTTTTTACTTCTAACTGGGATCGATAAGAATATTTTTATATATAGATATATATAATTGACAAATCTATTTTAAAATGTATGATAGATGATACTACAAGGTTACTTACATGATAGAATGCAAATATACACGCAGCTATTTTATATATTTATAACCATACCTTCATTCATTTAAATAACGGTACAAGCAGTCAAAACATTGATCAGTGAATTAATAAATCTATGGTATCTATATTTGCTCACGTAGCGAACGCCAAAGGTACATAAACACTACAAAAAATTACCAATACTGCTGCTAACAGCATTACTCTCGAAAACCCTTTCATTTTTGCGTTTGTTTCATTAAAAAGAATTCATTTATTTTTATCTGAATCAAATTATTTCATTATTTTTTTACAATCATTTCAAAAAGTGGTTTTCTTATTTTTGTTCGGTTATTGAGTTATTTAAAAAAGTATAAGTAATCTTTTATTTCCAAAAATGTTCTTTTATTTTGATAGTGTTTACCTCTTTCATTGTCTATAGGGTAATTCCGGTATAGATGGACCACAGGGTTAGACGAGCCAGCGCTGTAATTTTTAAACTATTTGAAAGAGGGCGGTAAGAGTCCATTAGTGTGTTTATTTCAATGATGGTTGTCAGTGGTATTGTTTTGGTGTACGTGAGCGGTTAAAAAAATATTTTATTTTTAGGTAGGGTCGAATTTTGGACGTGTATATAATGAACATGAGTATATCATATTGGGAGTTACTTTTTTCAACCAAAACTTTTCTCGATCAATCAATAGAAAGCGATTTCTTCATTTTAACCTCAAAATTACAACGTCTGGAATTTTCCAAGCTAAATATCAGCTGGTCCATCTAACCCGTACATTTGGGTTAGATGGCCCCAATGATATTTGGTGTATATGGACCACTCAACCTAATAAAAATAATTAATATTTTTGTTGTGGTAATTACACAGGTATAAAATGCCGACTAATTATAAAAGGAAAAGCGGTAGTACTAGAGGCCAGTGGCGTCAAGTTGACTTAGAGAGCGCCTTCAACGCGGTTCAAAATGGAACAGGAATCAACGCAGCAGCCAAAGCATTCTCAATCCCCAGATCAACTCTGAAGAGACGACTGAAGAATAACAAAATGGGAAAAGGAAACTTCGGACGTTCATGTGTCTTGGGTGTAGAAAATGAAAAAAAGATCGTGCTCCACATTAGAAAGTTGCAGAGTAAGGGATTTACGCCGACGAGAGAATCTGTACGTAAAATGGCATATCGTCTGGCAGAAACACTACAACTTAAACACACATTTGATCACACAAAACAAATGGCTGGATACGATTGGCTTAATTCTTTTTTAAGACGTAATCCTGCTTTATCCATCAGAAAATCTGAAGGAGTATCAATACATCGTTCGGTAGGACTCAATAAGGAGAGCGTTGAAAACTATTTTAAGCTACTGGAACAAATTATCAAATAGCTGATGTTCAGCTATCATTTGGGACTTTTTAAAAATAACTTTTACAATTTTTTTTTTTTAATAATTATACACACAATTGCTTTTGCCTTTATAATTACAATATTTTTGTTTCCACGTGTATTTTAAAATTAACCTGTACATATATGTATGTATATAGACAATAAAAGAACTATTTCCGCATTGCATCTATTCCACATATTGGTGCACTTAAGACGCAATTAGATATACACATAGATTGTGTAAGCACTTCAACGGAATGGGTACAAAAAAATCGTAATTACTTGGGCTCGCTGATTTCACTTATATAGGAGTAGGTATACCTATGAAGCTTCAGAAGAAACTAAATTACTGGATGATGGATTGTACGGCGTTTCACGACACAAAACACGCAATCGATGATAATAATTACAAGTTAAATTATGGCTTATAGTGTAGTTGATTTATTAAATATAGTATCATACGTACAAACGTTATTTTAAGGTATCTAGATCAACTACTGGAATTGCAAAGATAGTATTTTTTACTTGATACTACAAGAAATTTCCAGGATACGGGTTTTCAAGGGGCAATATTTTCTACGAATTCAAATTAATTATTTCCTTAGTTAATAATATTATTTATTATAATACGCCATGTATCTAACTCTTCTAATAATGAGTTCTAATATCAGAGATAGTTTATTGCTGTCACCTAAATAATCCATCTTTCTCCATGCTCCAAACAAAAAATTCTACACTTAATCATTGTTGGTCGATTATGTACATATAACGCTAGACTTTAGGATTTGTGCAAATGCCAATGCGTATTCACAACGACCATTATAGAAATGAGGTCAACCTAAACACATTTCCTTAATGGTGTTTAACGCGAAAAAAATGTGCACTACTCAAGAACCAATAGAATATGGCCAAGATAAACAGTGTGGACACAGTCGATCTGTTGGTGAGTGTATTAGTTATGTAGAAGATTTGCTTTACACTTTGAATTGAATATTTTGATTAGAATATAATATATCAAGCTTTAGGATGAATATAAATAAGAATGCTTGAAAAATTTAGAAACAAAAAAATACATAATAATTACTGTCAGGTTTTTTGTTTGGTAAAACTATAAATATTTCAACTTATTTTTGTCTTCTTCAGATTCATTTGTAAAAACCAAAGTTAGAGAAAAAAAAATTAAATAATTAATACAATAAATTGTTGTAGGTCAAGATATTAAATAAATCTGAAGAAGGTAAAAATATATCGAAAAGTCAAAATCGTTTTCCATATTATTATTCCCCAAATTCATAGAAATCCGCTAGAATCGATCAAAAAAAAATGTTCTTTCCAAAACAACCTTCTAAGAATCGACTCAGGAAAAAGAGAATATGTTTTACAAATAAATTACTGATGCCAGTATAGAGGGCAGCACCCCCGCCCCTTAAAATTTGAATAGGGAAGATGGGTCACGTGACTCATCATTCAAAATCATTCTTTACACATACATAACTTGAAATTGAGGTATTTAAATTAATTGTAGTAATAGTAATAAGCAGTTGTATTTTATTTGGAATTTTAAAAAAAAAACCTTGCTTTTTGCTTTACCATCTTCAGCTGGCATCCATTCCCTCGGTATATTATATACCTATGCTATCACACTTAAACTCCGCATCATATGTAATCTTTTTTTTATTATGTACGTTTGAAAACTTATAATAGATAGTTTGTAAAGTTTTTAAAATCAACGCAAAATATCTTCAGCAGTCTACACAGTGAGCACACACAGTTTTAACTCGGCTTAATACGAATAAAATGGGGTTCTTATATCATCTTCTCTAGTCTTGACTAATAATTTTTAAGTACACATCCATACATAGAAACAAAGGAAAGAATATTATAATAATAGAATTACGTGGAAGAAAACTCGATTATAAAATCCATTGTGTCCGGATCGGAAAAGCGTCAAGATTAGAACGTGAAAAAAAAAAAAATTGGCGTTAATTGAATCTGGTTGAGATGAATTGTACGATAGCACTAGCTGGATCAGATATGCAGCGTTGCGGCCGGCCTGTTATTATTTTAAAAGCATCGACGTTGACCGACAAAAACTTATATAGAGAGCTGTTTCTCCATTCGGCCACTGCCCGATAATTATTAGATGTTATGTTCTCTTTTGGTGCGCTTAGGAATGCACGGTTTAACCGATTTGTTCTACGACTGCCTATGTATGCACTTACGCATCGTTGGGAGAAGCTCTGAGGGTAATTAGGTGAAAAAGGATGGATAGAAATTGTAGAAATTTTATAAACGAAGGTTTCTTGAAGATATTATTTGTATATATATATATATATATGCAAGTGGAATGAAGAAAATTACCGCGGAAAGGGATAATTTTAACATATAATTTGGTTCTGTTATTGGCGGTAGAAACCGTTATTGATGTAAAACGGATAGCTTTGAAATGAATGTGTGCCATGAATTACGGCATTATTCCATCAACGATTTTTTTTTTCAAAATTTATCTTAACATTGGAAAAATTGTCGTATGTCTCAATATGCGAAGAATCTGTTCCGTCTTCAATGAGATGTGCAGAAACAAATATGCAAAATCTAAATTCCAAAAAAAAAAAAAATTGAAACAGGACCGAAGAAATTCGATAATTTTGATTGAAGCTTCATGATAAGTCAAGAGCAAGTTGGTCGAAATTTGGCAAAAATCAAATTTATTGAAAACTCGTTCAGGTTGGTGATAGAAATTCGATGTAAAGTTTGGATAAGTTCAGCGTATATTCGTGAACTCTTAAGAGTTGGTAGCTTTAAATCCGATGAAAAGTTGGTTCAATTTCTATGATAATCGAATGAAGCGTTTGCTTTGTTCGTTGGTTGAAACTCGAAAATCCTTTGAGATTGGTCGAAATTGGATGAAAAGTTGGAATAAATTGGTATGACATTTTTGGATTGGAATTTTATACACTCCGCCAAAAAAGTATCGCATAATTTAGTTTTGAATCATAAAAGTATCGCATAATCTTTGTTTGTAGCATAAAGTTGTAAATATACTTTAATGCGCTCTAAGATATAATTTCTATGATTGTTTAAATAAAATACAGGCCAAATAAAAACAAGAACTCATACTTGAGATTTTTATTAAAACAAGAAATTATAATTTTGGAAAGAAAAATGTCATAACGGTAGCTTTTAATACTGAGTATTGCCACCTCTGGCTCTTATGACCGCTCGCATACGGTTTGGCAGAGATTCGATTAACCTCCGTATACAAGCCTGATCCAAATTCTCCCACTCGTCACGGAGAGCATTTTCTAGTCCATGCAGGTCCGCTGGGGCAACATTTTCAGTTCGTATCCGTCTGTGAAGGAGGTCCCACACGTGCTCGATAGGGTTCATGTCCGGACTTACCGCAGGCCAATCTAAAACTGGAATACCACCATCGTTAAGGTATTCCTGGACGATTATTGCAACATGCAACACCTCAGATACGCCTATCTCAGTGTACAGACGAGACGGTGAGCGCTATTCGCAGTGTAATATCAGACCTAGACCTAATTTCGCTGGTGGCTCTATTATGGTTTGGGGAGGCATCTGTTTAACAGGTCGTACAGAGTTAGTACCAGTAGACAGAGGTACACTGACTGCCCACAGGTATATAACGGACATTTTAGAAGAACATGTAGTACCATATGCGCCAATTATAGGAAACGAATTCATGTTAATGCACGATAATGCACGACCGCATGTTGCAATAATCGTCCAGGAATACCTTAACGATGTTGGTATTCCAGTTTTAGATTGGCCTGCGGTAAGTCCGGACATGAACCCTATCGAGCACGTGTGGGACCTCCTTCACAGACGGATACGAACCCAAAATGTTGCCCCAGCGGACCTGCATGGACTAGCAAATGCTCTCCGTGACGAGTGGGAGAATTTGGATCAGGCTTATATACGGAGGTTAATCGAATCTCTGCCAAACCGTATGCGAGCGGTCATAAGAGCCAGAGGTGGCAATACTCAGTATTAAAAGCTACTGTTATGACATTTTTCTTTCCAAAATTATAATTTCTTGTTTTAATAAAAATCTCAAGTATGAGTTCTTGTTTTTATTTGGCCTGTATTTTATTTAAACAATCATAGAAATTATATCTTAGAGCGCATTAAAGTATATTTACAACTTTATGCTACAAACAAAGATTATGCGATACTTTTATGATTCAAAACTAAATTATGCGATACTTTTTTGGCGGAGTGTATTAAGTAAGTTATTTCAGATGGCTCGTTTCATTTGAAATGGCCTGTATATATACTCCTCGGATGGGTACAGTTATACTTTTATCCGTAATTAATTGATTTGCATATGGTTAACTGGCCAGTCGGTGGTTCACACACCATTTCAGAATACCTGAATGGAAAACATGAACTCTATAGAATTCCAACGACCAATGATGTTGCTTTATTACTTCCTGTTGTCCCAATAACACGACTATTACATACCCTCTCCGATGTTTAAGAAGAACCGTGTTGCTGTTATATAGGATATTTTGAATAATAAAGTTTATTAGTTGTACAGGAATATTTGTTCGAGAAAAAAAAAGACATTGCGCAAAAAAGGTTACATATTTTGTACCAGTCACCAAAAGAAAATATTATTTCTTTCTTGTATCAGTTTATAGATCCTTATTATTGAGATTGTCAGGGGTCGCTACTATACTTACAATCTTTTAAAACTCCAGGAGAAGCCATTTATTAGCCATTCTACTATGGCCAACTATACATTTTTATCTAAATTATAGCTTCACTGTATAAATCTAAATCTCTTTTTCTCTCTTGATTGCTTCCGAAAAATTTGGTTTTTTCTTTGGAGGTTCCAATGTAATTTGGAAAGAAAAGATTGGGCGGCATTTGCATAATATCTACCTGAGTCAGACATACCACTAATCTATTAAACCTTTGTATAATGATTGGTAATTGCTAAGTCGAAGATTATAGGTAGTAATGGAATGTGTTCCCAATCTGTGCTATAGATCATTCAAGTTCAGTTAGTGGTACATATACGAGCTTATACAAGATAATACATCTGCACATATACATTACAAAATATACCCACTTATGATTTGTGAGTATAAATGGATCTTAGACAATGAGAAGGTAGTAAAAAATATGTTTCTTGGATCGTTTAATAATGTTTTTATTTAGTAATGTTAGCAGTGATATCACTATGTGGTTCACTATACTTTCAGTGTTATATGATAGCAATTTGTAATATATTTTTCTATTATACCAACACTAACACCAGATGTATTATAGTTGTATTTTTTTCTATAGTTTGTGGTTTTATTTAATTTTATAAATGTAAGAATAACCTATAAATTACAGGTCTAATTAAAAGCACATATTATGTGAGAACGTTTGAACATCTACATTGAAATCATTGCATAGTACTTTTTAGGACAAAACCATACATCTAAGACGGTGTTTCAGCTCTATAATTTTAAGACGCCTACCTTATAATTAGAGCAAGATTCGGAGAGTCTTTAACTCCCTCTGAAGTTCCTATAAAAGGAACATAGAAAAAATTGATTGATCATTTAATTACTAAGTGTTAATTCATGCTGTTGTGGTAGTCCAAAGAAATCGTTGTACCTAATACATAATTTAAAATACAGATTCAATTGTTCGCTTTATTTCGTATCAATTTGCAAATCGTATGATGACCACAACAATAGACCATAAAATTTCTTGAGATAACATGGGTATAGTGTATGATTCGCAAAGATAAACATGTTGGATCGTTGACCCTCGCTTAGAATGACATGGGAATTAGTCAGAGGTATTTGAAATTATATTTATTGCAGAAGAAACCGGAAACATTTTTTTTTTATAAATCTTAAATGACTAACTCTCATACGCTGATCTGAATAAGTGTTTAAAAATGTTGCTTTTTGGAATTTTCATGCTTACAGGGTCAAATTTGCCTTAGAAATTTCGGCGATTTTAAATTTTTTACGATCCTGCACCGTTGTTGATAAAGTATAATAATATTTAATGAGGTGATTATGTGGCCTGTTTCATATTCATTCAACTTTGTACCTTGAACTTTCAGCATTATGCAAATTATGATAAATTGCTGTATAGTGGGCAATCATTCAATTGTTGCAAATTTTATCATTATAGGAATTAATTTTAAAACACTATGCTGGTAGTATAAAAAGAATTTTCGGATACAATGCTTTGGGTTTTTTTATTTTTAGTCATTCAGGCTTTGTTTAGATTATTGAAGCATGATAATATAAAAAATATTCAGAATTTATTTAAAGGATATTCTTTAAAAAAAAGATTCAATTCAAACAATCTTTCTAAAAATCTACGGTTTAGGTATGTTTTTTTTTTTAGTCTCGTTGTTATAGACTTGGTGCGTCATCTACAAGCCGAATCCGAAACTTAACGTTACAAGTTTGAACCAAATTAGTCTCTATCTATTTGGAATTAAATCAAATAGATGTTTTATGACACTTGAATTTGTGTTTACTTTACATATTCTTCAAAACTAGACGCTTCGAGTATTTATGACCACAGAACATCATTTCTACATTACGTCATTACGTCATAACTTCACGCGTACACCTCTCAGACGGTGAACTCACCTCACAAAAGAGGTGTAGATTAATTTATTTTAAAAGCTGCTGATCTCTTGACTCGCAACGCTAGCGCTAGAGATCAGAAGACCAGATAGACAGTGTCGAGATGGAGCAACTGTCAAGTTGGTCCGGGTGATCCAAAGTCGCCGGCTTGGAGGCGAGCACGATAGATCCAATAGACCGATAACGATTCCCTCGTCACGTGACAACGGTTTAACTACCTTCTAATTGAGGTCCCATCAATTAGTTAAAAGGGCGCTTTTATACGAAACCGACACTATTGAATTCTGGCGTGTTCCTTTATTAATAAATATAGGTGCAATTTGCAAGAGAATCGCTCAATTACGATTGAGTTAAGATTTCTGATAAATCTAGCATTGAAAAATATTAGATTTTAATATTGTAGCGTTGCCAGTTCATCGTATTAAAACTTGGAGTGTGAGAACAGGTAGAAATTATAATTTTCTGGAGTATAGTGGATGTATGTATATTATGATAAACGTACTTCCGCCCGCATGTTCTTCCAAAAGGATGGCTATAACTAGAGACGATGCCAGAGCGGATTGACCAACCTAATTAAGGTCTGGCAATCTTTTAAAATTATCCTATGAATTACTAAATTGTTTATTTGATATTAATGACTTATTAAGATCTATATGTTTTAAGACAACCCAAATTGCATTATTTTACTTGACAAGTAAATAACGCTAATCTTTTTATTACTTATCTGTGATTGTACAGTACCTATATGTTTTTCACCACAAGTTAAGTTTATCCTTTACTGATAAACGCTTCATCAATTAATTCGTCCGCATATTTTTTGGTTGGTCAAATTTAACATTTAATTGCCTACGATAAATTTTTACTACTTCTATATATATATGCGTTGTTAGAGCATGTATTTTCTTAAATCGTATACTTCTTACTGGCAAACGTCAAAGATTCAACGCTTAGTATACAGCAGATTATAAATGGCGCCAAATTTAAACAGAGACTCTTTACTGAAAAACCCTTTGTACAATTTTTATCTCTCTTGCATACACTCTACCTGTTAATTCGCCGTAAAAAAAAAGAATATTATTTCAATGTGATACTGGCGAATCTGTTTTTCACGTGAGAATTTTAAGACAGGATACGACAGTTCCTCTTCAGCCTTGCTAATAACGATAATTTATAACCGATGCGCATATACAAATGATGATTGTAATTATTACACGTTTTATTATAGGAAGTAACTTTAAATTAGATGTAAAATATACGAGGGCACACAACAAATTTGGGAAAAAATTTCTTTATTTCTCAACATTAATCTCCGTTTAGCTCGATACACTTTTCTCAGCGATATTCAATAACTTCGATACCCTGTTTATAAAGGCTGCTTTTTTTATAGAGGTATAGAACTTTGAAATGGAATAAAACAAAGATGAATTTTTTAAATTGACATGAAATTTACTTTATTCGAAACATAATCTTCTGGCATTATAATTTAAATATGACTTCTGGCATATGACCGCCACGGCTGGCTCGGACGTAGTCTAATCTGGAGGTCCAATTTTCGATGACTTTTTCCAACAAGTGGTCGATCGTTTCGGGCTTATCGGCGTAGACTAGCGACTTCACATATCCCCACAGAAAATAGTCTAGCGGCGTTAAATCGCACTATCTTAGAGGCCAATTCACGGGTCCGAAACGTGAAACTATGCGGTTACCAAAAGTTTTCTTCAATAAATCAATTGTGGCACGAGCTGTGTGATAAGTTGCGCCGTCTTGTTGAAACCACAGCTCCTGCACATCATGCTTGTTCAATTGATGAACGAAAAAGTCAGTAGTCATGGCTCTATGGCGGTCACCATTGACTGTAACGTTCTGACCAGCATCGTTTTTAAAGAAGTACGGACCAATGATTCCACCAGCCCATAAAGCACACCAAACAGTCAGTTTTTCTGGATGTAACGGTGTCTCAACATACACTTGAGGATTACCATCACTCCAAATACGGCAGTTTTGTTTATTGACGTATCCATTCAAACAAAAGTGAGCTTCATCGCTAAACAAAATTCGCTTATGAAAATCGGGATCAACGGCAATCTTGTTTTGGGCCCATTCACCGAATCTGCGCCTTGCTAGGTGATCGTGTGGCTTCAATTCTTGCACGAGTTGGATTTTGTAAGCACGCAAACCAAGATCTTTCCGCAAAATCTTCCATAAAGTGGATGGACACATATCCAATTCCTGTGCACGATGGCGGATAGACTGATTCGGGTCTTCCTCTACGCTACGCTCTACAGCAGCAATGTACGACGTCTCTGTGGATGCGTATTATCATTTAGAGTAAACGTGGTGCGAAAACGTTCCATAGTTAATCGAATTAATTGGATGCTTCTGATGGACGATTATGTTGACCGTAAAATGGACGTACTGCGCGATACGTATTTCGAACAGAACCATGATTTTCAAAATAAATTTGCACAATTTGGAAGCGTTGTTCAGGCGTCAGTCTATTCATGTTGAAATGCCAGACCAAACTGAACATAAATCACTTGACAGCTGACAAGATGGCCGCCAGTTAAAAAAGTGTTTCCAACTTAAAGTTTTATACCTCTGTAAAAAAACACGTTTTATTAAGAACTGTCTAGCTCCTTAAAATAGCCAGTTGAAACAGGCTCCACCTCTTCATTGTTGGCAAATCTTTTACCACCGAGCCATTTTTTCAAGTTTGGAAATAGAAAATAACCCGAGGAAACTAAATCTGGCGAATAAGGTGCGCGATGAGCGATTCCAACTTTAATTCAGTGATTTTGGCCATCGCAATAATGGATGTGTGAACTTGATGAAATAACACTTTCTTTTTCGCAAAATGCGGCCGTTTTCCCTTTAATTTCATTACTTAAACGCTGCAATAAGTTAGCATAATACTCGCAGATGATTGTTTCTCCTTTTTGAAGAGAATCAATAAAAATTATCCCACGCGCATCCCAAAAAACATGAAAAACGCCATGACCTTGCCTGCAGGTGGAACTGTCTTCGCCTTTTTTGGGTACGATTCTCCCATTCCAGTGCTTTGACTATTTCTTTGTCTCAGATGTGAAGTAGTGGGCCCATGTCTCATCCGTGGTTACGAATCGACGCAAAAAATTGCGGTAAAACATTTTCACGACGCTGTTTTTGTGAGCAAATGCGGCACCCATCTTGCGCACAGCTTTCTCATCTTAAAATTTTCGGTCAATATTCGATGTATAGCACTTTTCGAAATGCCCATCATTTCAGTTAGCTCACGCACCTTCATCCGATGATCATCCAATACCACCACGACGTTATTCGCTCTGGCAGCTCGTACGCCCCCGTTTAAACCCTGCCACCCAATATTTTATAATCGTAAACGAAGGAGCAGAATCCCCCAGACTAGAATCTAGCTCGGCTTTAATATTGTATATAGAGACCTTTCAAATGAAAGTATTGAATTAGGTACATAACGGTGACCAATTTTTTCCATGTTTACAAATTCACTGAGATCGTTTATTTTTTATGGCTACAAAAAAAAATACTAAACAACCTTGCGCTGGCATGTGTTTTATAAGGTTGCCACTGTTCACCAAAGTAATTTTTCTCAAACTACTGCCGGCATCTATACGTCAGATCGCTAATTTTGGCACCGTCCTTGTAGCATCATTTAAAAACCACCACACTGAGAAAAAAGAATAATGCTGACAAATATTCCACACTATAAAAAAAGAAATAAAGTTTACAAAAGAAACACATGTCGCGTGAATGAAGTTTTACAAGTTAGGGGTATGTGTTCTTATTTCACACAGTACAAAATGATAAAAATAATTATATTGTGTGAAAATGTGAAAATATACAGAAATTTAATACGACTTTTACTATAGTTCCATAAAATCACATAATTTTACGTTGGTTTCCTTAAGATCACATAATTACGGTAAACTTAGGCCACCATTTATGTAATTGCGCGCAGTTTTTGTCGTGCGCATGCACAGTGCATCAAGAGACTCATTATGTCATTGAAGCGTCGCCGTGGTATATGTCGTTAATGTTAATACGTGAATTCAAAGTGTAGTTTAAATAAAAAAAAAGGTTTTGGTCAGAGTAAAATATGGCAAAGCAACGTTTGTTTTAGTTTTTGATGCTAAATGTCATCCCATTGTCCGTGTCCGCGAATTTCGTAACCTCTAGGTATATAGGTATATAATATCTATACGACAGATGATGACAAAGGGGGAACATGGAAGGTACAAAAACATTAATTAATTATTCTGGTGGGCTAAATTACATTTTCGCGCCCTATATATTTTATTTCCAAACACCATATTTAAAATAGTTTTCATTAAATTTCAATTGTAGAGAACACTTTTTCACGACTGTACATCTGGTAATATTCAAGTATTGCAGGACTTATGTTACGTAGGCAGGTATGACATACGATAATTGTTTCTTGCTTCATTGTATGTTACTTCAATAGTTATTTTAGTCATTGCAATGCCTAAATTCACATTATATGTAATGTATTAGTATATCAAACCGCAGTAAATTTAAATAGCGGTTACTACTACGTGATGTGTACTAATACATTTAATTCGCAGTTTCTTACAGTTAAAATTTCATATTATACTCAGGCCGTTGAGGAAAATTGATGTAATAAATATACTTGAGTTTTCACCTATTTTTCCATAAAATTTCCTAAATAGGTAAAGTAAAATAAGATCTGTAACTGTACATAATACTCTGTAAATTTACATTACATGAATTTAATTTTACACAACCCACTATGGCCACATATAACCCATGTGGCATTCTGTGAATTTACAGAAATGTGTTTATAGTGCAGGCCTATCAAGTAAAAATTATACTTAAATACGGCTGAAATATTCTAAGTATTTAGGGTAAATAACACTTTCCGAGTTAGAATATTTGCTGCAGTATTTCATTTATTTTATACCAACTGTTTTAATGATTTTGTTATTAATTGACGTGAATCAAATACCCACACATTTTATTCCGATCAAATGATAAAACAGACTGGATAATAATTTCAAAACCGCACATAATAATCATCAGGTACGTAATTGTTATAGAATATTATATACTTAGTTGCGTAATTGCACGAAGTAACAACTCGAGCATCCAATATTATATACTTTTAATACAAATTCAATTACTTCAAAAACCCGTCCAACAAACTCATAAAATCAACCGAAGTTACAACTTCCTACATTAATACATATTATATAGGTTTTCAAACGTATTTACCAGGTCTTAAAACCGCAAATCGATTCTGTATAACCTAAAGAAAAAAAAAAACACGAGAACTGATTACTAATTGCGAATGTTCACAAGCATTTCCTAATAGGATAGCATAAATAATAAAATAATACCATTACGAAAGAGATTGAAACATATTCTTTTGAATTTCTCCCGAAAATAAAAAAAAATTACGTTGCATAATAGATTCGAAAATTTGAATGCGGAATAAAATTTTTAACAGTGTTAGAAAGTATTTAGAATCAACACTAATAGCGTAGATTCAGTTAATTTTTATTTGATATTCATGTAAATATACAGTTATGCATGCATCTCTGATTAAGCGCATACCGACGACCAAAGATGTGTAAATGTAGATACTTACATACCTAATGTGTATCTGAACGCACAGGAAATATGAAGGCAGTTGTAGAGTTAAATTCTCATTATAAAACATTCACACAAAAATATAGTTGTATATATCTAATGTACCAAGTGAACGCACCCGAGCTGTGGATGAGTAAAGTGTAGAAAGAGAATCGTTTATTATATAAGCAACTAACGAAATGAACGCGCTCAAGTTTTAATGTAGCCCCTCCCCCTCCTATTTACAATTAATCAGCCATTACTAATAAACCATCAACAGGTCGATTGCGTGCAGGCTCACCATATGTACATATAGTAAATTTTATTATAACAAAATTACGTTATTAAAATATTTAAAAATCATCATATCAAGCCATATATAAATTTTCTATTTACCTTACTGAAATCACAAAGAATCAAACAAAAACAGAAATTAAACCGATTTGCATACGAAAAGAGTTACACCGATCCCAAATTACAATGGCTACACAATCGCGAACAATGAATCTACTTTACAAAGCACATGTGCACAGATTTCCGAGCTCATATGTGCTGTGCCCATCTAAAAAATGTCCCTATACGAGAAAAAAGGAGCCCGACAATAGCTCGTGCCTCTTTCTATCCTGGGTGAAGCCGCAGTTCGTGCATCTGTTACGTTGAAAAAATATGAAACGACACAATGTTGCATTTTACTCTCCCACTCAACGGTGATGCTCGCAAAAAGTAGAATATTTGTTTGGCTATACACAAAAGTTGCGCTATCATTTTTTTGGTGTTGGTAAATTGTGGCCCGGCTCTCCTGGCAGTGAAATTATCACAAAGGGTGTCCGCGTGGATTTAGGAATGAATGAATTAAGTTTTGATTGGGGACAAGTGCAATCGTGAGATATATGTATATATAGATATATTTATACGGCTGTGTGGTTGTAAAGGGGAACATGTACGAAGAGGTTACAGGCTATTAATTCTGTATACGTTATCGATATTGTATTGTACAAGGAGCTTAATAAAGCTTCATTGTCAAATAGAGTTCCTCTCGACCATATGGTTGGAATATAATGTTTTCCCATATATATTTCATCTTAAATAAAACAAATAAATGATACAATTTTTTTAGTTATAAATTCAAACAATTTGTAAGTACATTCTTACAAGTGATTCGCGCTTCTTTGCATGCATATTGCGATGAATTAGATTTTATCTGCTATATGGAGGTATCTTTTACTACTTTATTGTGTGTGTAGGTATACACTACCGGCCAAACATGAGGGATCACTGCGGAAATTACAAGGAAGTGCTACAAAAGATATATTCAAAGGAAAACATATTTTTTTATAAAACAAACATTTGTTTTTTATAAAATACAAGAATATTTATAATAAAAGCATAGACACGAATAATATTTATTATTTTATTATTCTTGAAGGCATTTCCACTATATAATTTTTTTGCAAATTTAGAAAAAATTTATTAGAAAATATATCTTTAGTTTCACAAAACATTTAGCACTTTCTTGTAATTTCCGCAGCGATCCCTCATTTTTTGGCTGATAGTGTATAGTCTGTCCATATTTCTAACGATTTGCCTTTTTAAATAGCACTCGATCTTCACAAAAGAAATGTTTACCGACCGTTATAATCCCTTGCGAGCACGGGTGGTTAACAGGGACGTATTCACTAAGATTATAATACTAAAAGTGTATTATAAAGAGATGAATGTTCAAATGATTTCTTGCATTATCAACGTCGTCGCCTATCACATCACTACTTACACTTTGCAAACTATTACTACCCACGAATACATCGTTTGTTGAACAGTCGTCTGTACTCCACGGTGTCCACATGTTTTTCTTTCACAAATTTGAACGTCTGCACTTTTCAACAACTGTCCGTCAACTATTTTCTAATTCTACTTTGTTACTTTCTTATATATGTAAATTACCAGAAATTTGTTAATTACGTTAAAGGGATGTTAGTAATCTGAATACCATTAAATATTTTTAATACAGCTGTAGAGGCATAAATTAGAATTGTTTGCTTTTAAATCATAAAGTTTAAATTGTTAAGAGTAGATTATATTGAACGAAACATAATAACTTATTTACTTAAGAAACTTTAATTATTCATAGTATAGCCATCAGTTAGATTAAATTGTAAACGGTAGATTATATTAAACGAAACATAATTACTTCTCTACTTTAAAAAAATCCAATTTCTCTAAATACGGCCCATTACCTCATTTGCATTATTTGGCGGCACCAGGTAGTGGATAGTCCCAGGTAATACTCTTAATCCCTCTAAAGGCAAATCATTAGAAATATGGACAGACTATACATCTCGCAACATTTAAAATTATAACCTAACTTATAAAACGATTATCATTTGCAAGTTGACAGTGAAGAAAAGATTTTTTTATATTCAGGATTGAAAAAAACAATTACGTACAATGAACAAATCTTTGCCTATGGGAGATCGAGTATCAAACAATTTTAAAAGTTATTGTGTTTAATATGTTCCTGGACCAAGTAAGTTCCTTGTTTATTCAAATATTTACCTATAGCAAGAATTTGGTTGCCACAAAACATATCCGTTGAAATTTTTTGTTTTCTTATCGCAGAATTTGTAAAAATATGTTTACATGTGCATGTCATATTAAAGTATTACATATATTATATTAGAATTTACATCAATAAAACTTTATATTATCTAAACGGTAAATATTTTATTTCTGTTACAACACCTAGAACTCCTTACTATAAAATTGTATAATCATAATATATTATTCATCAATAATTTGAACTATGTTTTATTTCATCTTATTTTTAATCTGTTTTATTACATTAATGTGAGATATTTTACCTTCATAGTATTTATATCTATTAATGTTTAAAAATGACTGATATAGGTATGACTTACTTGCAAAACGAGTCTCCCCTGGGTGATGTGATGCAGGCACCGCCGTTTTTGCACGGACTTGGAGAACAGGACACGAAACCTGCGACAAAAAGAACAAAAAAAAAATCATTATTAAAATAACCCATCAACACCTATCTTATCTGCATTATTAATCGAAAATTCCGCCTTATAAAGAGGCTCCTATAACCGAAGAATGGATCAACAACAATTTTTGCATAAACCAGTACCATGGCGAGGTATAGACACTGCCAAAAATTACAGCGTTTACACATGTTAATAACAAAATAAGGTCATTCTTTTTAACACCACATCGCGTCTGTAAATTACATACACTGCTCGACAGGAGGTGATTTTGAGATAATGCAGAACATATATAATGTATGGATATGTACACACCCTGTTTGTTCGGGTGTTTACACACAAAATATACATTTTGCATACATTTGGGCACCACCTTGGAGCAACATAGCGGCTTCAGTAATTACAGATTCGGTGTGAAATTCGTTGCAGATACCATTTTGGCGTCGCCATAAATGGTAACGTGAACAAACACGCTGTTTATTACATAACACCTGCCCCCATCGGTAAAACTGATGAAAGAAATTTTTGATTTGCATATATTATGTAGATTTTAAGGCCTTGTAGCGTATTGCAAGTTATACTGCTCGCACATATTTGGATAAAATTTTGGGCACAATCTTTGGCGTATCTTTATTTATTGCATATACAGTGTGTTTGAACTACAACATTGAATAATAATATACAATATACAGAATTTACATAAACTAACAAGTTCACCTTTAAACAAGTTGTTTCAATTATCGACACTTGTTTATCTTTCAACTACAAGCGAAAGGAAAATTACTACAAACAACTAGAAACCATTCTAAAGAGAACTGCGAAAGCGGATTTTCGATATCTCAAAGTGGGATGCGATTAATTTTTTGAAGGTCCTATAATTATTAATGGAACATAAATTGTTTTTAAATAATGTATAAAATTCACATCTTCACTGACATAAGCAAAAACATATCGTTTAAAGTAAAAAAAAAAACTGTTAACGAACGAAAATGCTTTTTTTTATCGAAGTTTTTATTAGATTAATCTAATAAAAATGTAAAATGTAAATGCTGTAAATATGTACATAGCGACAAAAACAAACAGTGGATGAATGATCTCTAATACCCCTTACAAGTTGTTGGTGTTAAATAATGCCTTAATTTTAAAATAATTACTTTAGCTTTAAGTCGGGCTGTGCGTAAAATAAATGTATCTTTTTTTCACAAAACAATCCGTATCTATATAATTAACCATTTTGAATAGCATCATTTCCTCTCGACTTATTCAATAATTAATGCAACTTTCTCTCAATGAGAACAATTTTTATAAATGTGTTTAATAAATTAGAGAGAAAGTTGTTTATGTTAACGTATAGCAATCTATTTCTATATATTTAAACAGTCAAGAGAATTATTTTATTTATATACCTATCATTATCAGGCAATAACCATCAGAGAAAATGGCCATGCATGATATTGGATTTTGATTCGGAATCATATTCAAAGTAGAACTCTTCTACCAAATTTGACAAGACTATTTATATCTGAATTAAACACAGGAATATTTCTGATTTATAATTTTTTTAATCGTGTTTTTAATTCTCATAACATTAGTACCTATAGCTTCGAAATAATTTTCTAGACGAATTAAAAAAAAAAATAGGTAGGGTGTAACTCAATTTAGATTACTGACAGAATATACTGTTGAGCAATTTGCTCTGGGGTATTAAAAAATCTGGGAATGTTGAGTTGGGGTGGATATTTATTAGGCCAAAATATTAAAGAAAACTTGTAGGAAATTATATATATAATTTCCTACAAGTTTTATACACTTATATAGATAAAACCACCAAGGTGTTCTGACTGTCTGACAATTCTGTATATTGCATAAATAATAAAATCTTAAATTTGTTTTGCACCAGTGCATATATATATGACTAATTTATGCTGCCTACAGGTATCAAATTCTTGGCACAAATTAAAAATGTATTATGCTATACCTGCTCTGTGAAAAATGAAATCACTTCCGGGAATATTACAATCTGGGTTAGATGTACTTGACTACCAAATCTAATTTGATTGCGTGGGAAGTTTTACTGGTCGCGTTCGTACAGACAAAGACAAACAGATACATATATTAGAACATGTTTTCTTAGTGTACTGGATTATTAAAGTGTAAAGTGTTGAAAGTATAGGTGATTTTTCACCATTATATAAGTGATGTGTCATTAAACACTTTGAACAATGTAATTTAAAACTGATTTTATTAAAATATAAATAATTTAAATAATAGAATTTATATCTGCAAATATAACCGTTCTGTTGAACGATATGTCAACCGATAAAACAACAGTATAACCGTAATTACTAAAGAAAAAAAAAAGACCAACGACTATCATTTATCTTGACCGACAAAGGAACACATGGTCGTGTCGCCAGTAACGCAAGGGTAGTTCGCTGCAGACGCGACGGGGAAAATGGGGCAAAGAGCCAGGGTACCGAAAACGCTTTCCCGGGTACATTTACACACACATTTGGAACTGCGTCTCGTGTGCAGGGCTCGCGCGTTGAACTACCACCTGTCGGGACCGTTACGGTGGCCTAGGGGTGGGGGGAGAGGCGTCCCGTGGCTGAGTCGGCCGAGGGGAAGTGATGTGACGTCACCAGAGCAGCTGCAACTCGGTCGTGCGTTGCCTTATGGTACGCAACGCGTACGGTTTGAATGAATGTATTTTAATGCTTCTTGTAATAAATATTATAGACATAGATATTTGCTGGATAAATTGTTTTCTAACTGGGTTTATATTTAATGTTATGTTAGACGAAAGGAAGAACACTTTTACGCTGTTTATTTTCATCTTATATATTAATGATATGTTACAATGATACTCCCGCGGAAATAATATTATCTTTTGCATGACGGTACAGCCGTAATATATACAGGAAAAACTTGGAAAGTCGTTGGAACTCAAATGATTATCTACCTTGATATGATATACACTGCCGTTCATAAGTATTTGGACACCGATATTTTATGAAACTATTTATATAATAGAGCTTCTACAAGAATAAATCTTTATTCTTGCAAAATTGAATATATATATATAGAGAGAGCAATAAATATACACAAATGCTAGATAAGAAACATATAAATTATTTTATTACCTGAAATAAAGCGAAAGTTATTATCACTACAAGGGGATTAGTGCAATAAAAGTTGATAGAATATCTCAGTTTACAAATCTCGTTCTTATAAGTTCACATCTAGAGTTCTCCCAGGATCTGTTTTAGGCCCATTGTTATTCCTTGTTTTTGTTGATATTACCAGGGTTGTAAACTATTCTAATTGTCCTGTGTATGCAGATAATTTAAAGGTTTTTCAGTCTTGCATAGTAAAGCAATGATTTTTGGTAGGAAGTAAACCAATATTTAATTGTATTTCCTTATAATTCAAATAGAGTAATTTAAGTCTAAAGATTTTCTAAACTGACATTTAACGAACATATTTCATTCAATCAACCATTTAAAGCAGTTAGTTATATGGGCGGAAATACCAAAATTCTGATAAATTTTGCATTGATTAGAACTTATATATCTAATGCTTTTGTTCCTTCAAAATTGGAATACTGTGCAGTTCTATCGAATTGATATGCTGGAAGGAATACCGAAGAAAATGTTAGAAACCTTATACTTTCACAAATATTTGTTATTTCAATAGCATAAATACAGTTATGATCTTTTAAAGAATCGATACAATCGAAGGATGATTTCACAAATTATATTCATTTTTAAAATGATTACCGGAAAAATTTATGCTCCATATTTCTATAGTTTTACGAAATTTTTATGTTCCCAGATCAAATTGTCGTGATGACGATATTTTTACACCACCCCCTTGTCATTATTCTCAGCCACCAGTATTGTCAATGTGTAAGAGTGTTAACAATTTACTGCAAGAACATATTTTTTTATGTATGTATTAATTTAATGACATTAAAAAAAATAATTATCTTGTGTCAGTGCAAATGATTTTTATACGTTTTAAGTAGGTACTATACAATTTATCCTGCAATTTATTTATGATAATATGATTTAATAACCTGTTAATATCGATAAATAAACTATTATTATTATTAACATTGCAACATTTTGTACTATAATCACAGCTAGAATAAAATCTTGTTTAGTTTACACCTATATCCTATATTAACAAATCTACCTCGCTTGCTCTAAAACAATGATCATGATTCCGTATTCATATCCAACAAAAATTATACAACCAAAAATTAATTTCAGACCGAGTTCATTAGCATAACGTTTCTGTGAGATAAAATTCCCTAGAGAAACGAGTTAGTATTTGCAATCTATTTAATATTGTGGGAAATATCTGGCGAACGAGTTTTATTATTCTAAACTGAATGAACTTATTGCTAAATATGGGTGATTTAAAACGCTAGACAAAGTTGAAATTCATCATTCCTTCTTCATTATTATTATTATTTAAGGTCTTTGAATTTTAACATAATCTGATTGTGCGCGCCTATGACAGCTTTAAAAGGCATCAGGCTGTGAAGATAGCTTTGCTTAATGAATTTATCCGGGATACGACAATTCTGCCTCACTTATGTCATCAATCCAATGTAACCGAAGAGAAATATAATATGGTTAATGCCACAGTTATCATACATATAGGGTTGAGCAAAAGAAATGTATCACAATGGATATTACACAACTTTAACCCGATATTTATGTTCTAAATGCTTTGTAACAAATTCTTATAATTTTTCTTAAATTGGCAAATTAAAAATCTAATTTCTAAATACGATTGCGGATAATAAAAGTATTGAGAAAAAATATTAGAATATATAGATTCGTTAGAAAATATTAGATCGTCTTTAGGCTTCTACAAACTCAAATAAAACTGCACTGAATCTTCTCTCAATATACACTTTTATACCGCGAACGAACCTCTTTTTAATGGATACAACAAATCGTTTATTATAAACAAAACAATAATCCTTCGATACTTCACAGACAGAGAATTCATTCAAGAAGACACAAGTAATACACATTTGCACTCATTAGGAATCCAAACGAATTTAATTGGCCAAATCCACACAGATGACGTGCACTGTTAACTGTAACGGATTTCTAAGTAGTATTTCCGCACCGCAGTGTGTGAAACTTGTACGAAACGACGTATATACTACAGATTCTCGATAGCAAAGTGAGACTGTAGCATGCGCTATAGAGCATAACAGAGCAAGAAGGATTATACCATGAGAGAATCTACCGACTAATTACTGATGTGTATACAGTAGATAACTCGACTTGTATAAACAGCTAAGAAAAAACCAGACAGGATATAGGGGAGAATATAAGAAGAACAGATGAATGAAACTCATATATGTATGTATAAGAATGAACAAAACATATTGATGGACATACATATAATATAATCGCTTATCTTTCCTTTTGAACCATTTAATTACTGATTTATGTTTAAATGAATGGAGAAAGATTTTATAAAATATAAATTTTATAGGATAGGTTTTATTGGAAGTACCTCAGTCCTGATGATGGGTTAACTCGTGTAAAGTTTAAAACCGAACAATCGCCTACAATGTTTGTCATGCGATAAACTAAGCAAACACGACAATATCGTGCAATAAGGCTTTGTGTCAATCGAATTCGGTGTAAATATTTCCTCGAACGATTTGGAGAAGTAAGATACATAATATATCGTTGTTGCGATATGTGGAACGTGTTTGGACACGTCTTGGGTTTATAATAATTATTTCGAAATGTTAAAGTGTGGTAATAACTTAACACGGGTAATTGAAAAAGTTCATACCTAGATAAAATTTATCGAAGAATTGTATGATTAGTTCAAACAAGTGATTAAATTTAATTATTAAAATTTAGTATTTAAAATTAAAGCATAATTGATAATTATCAATTTTATCGGTGACGGTGGGGTCTGGTCTCATGATCATTAAAAAATAAAAAGTTAAAAATTTTGGCTAAATGTAATTTTATATATTTTTACTTACTTAAATACTGAAAGATTTCTGCTAGCTTGACAGTTTTGTAGACCTCAAACATATTCCTTAATTCTAATAAGAAGCAAATGTTCCTCGGGCTTTGATTTACTAGAGAAAAATATAAACTTTGCATAAATTCAAGTAAGAAGAATAAGTTTCATCACTGGAATAATGGCAGGTAAAAAATTAAACGAAGTGCAAATGCAACATTCCAAGAAACGTTTAATATTGAATAGCTGAAAAACGGAATGGTGCAGAAAATCCTCTGCACAATAATTCGAATTTGTAGCAGAACAACAATGTAAAGACTGGTCTATATAGTTTGGAAAATATTTCCTTCATAATTTAAAAATGTGATTCTATACTACCTAGGCCCCTTAGTTGACTGTTATTGTACGTATTTTCATCAATAGTGAAAAATAACAACTTTCCTCATCTTCCATTTCTTGACAACCCATTTCCCGTCGGCATATTAATAATATGGCAAAATTTTTACAATAATGCATGCTCACAAACGTAGAGCTATTAATAGAACTCATGGATCAAAATTGAGCATAAGTTAAAGAAACTTTATTATACAAAAGCAGTATACTGTGAGTAAGGAAATGGATAGAAATAATTAATAAAATAAAAAAATAAGATTTTTCGTTTTTAGATAAATAGGGAACACGTAAATTCTTAAATAAACATTTAATTACGATTTCTTCCCCAGAATTTTTCTCTTTTAGTCCGTTGGTACAATTTGGCGATTTCATTGTAAATTAATAATTGTTTTCTCAAATAAATAAATCGTTAAAAATAGGCACTGTTTATTACACCTATCTAGATTAAAGAAATAGACGAGTTATACATATATTTGATCTAACCTGTTGCTGTTGGTAGCGCGCAAAGCAATAGCAGAGTAACACAAGAAGTAATCCAAGGGTAATCCTTTCTAGTACTGCCGACAATCCGCATTTTAACAGTAAAAACCTCCCTCACGGGCCACACATATCACACTCAATATTATTCCAATCATATATTATCCGCTGGCACGATAGTATACACGGTAATAACAGTATGGGGACACCGAAAGACCAAAACGAACACTATTCGAACGAAATCGCGACGTTACCGTCAATCTCTCGATCTCAACGCATCACTGGTGCTCCAATACATATCTCTCGAGCACTTTTTCCCACAGAACGAGGGTGGAATCGTCCAAAAATGTAATAAATCCGTGCAGTAAACACTGTGTGAGGCGCACAAAAAACGGACGTTCGTAACGCGACCGTAGCACACTCTCATCTGAGGACGGGCTTTGTTGGGACGCGCAAAGATGGCAGCCGGTGGTTTGTCATGTTCCTACGCCGGACACCTCTGCGGTAAACTCGAAAAAACCACCCCCGAACCGCGATATACTCCCGTAGAACGATCGAAACTCGATAGTTTATCGTTTCATACGTGCAATTTAAAAGAATCAACTGTTACAACTCTGTAATTTCTACGTATGGCGCGTGAGAAAATCCTCGGTACTACTTTTCACTGGACAACCTAAAGAATGCATTCCCTCCGGTGGTTGCCGATTGGCCAATCGGGTGCGAGGCGGCCCCGTAACTTTTAAAAGCTGCACACTTCGACGTTCCACCGCTATTCAGCTGGTTCTGGGACGTAATTTCTTAGGCGGAAAGCTGTCGAGAGGACAGATTTTCGAAAAAGTGAGCTTTTAACGTTACGCCGTGCTTTTTGACAGGGGATATTTGCGGTATCGTCTTCGTCGAAGTGAAATACAGCCGAAATCGCTGCGCTTCGGACATTGTTGCGATGTGCTTATCGGCTGTTATCAAAAGCGAATGCGGTTGAATAATTAACAGGCGCTTATAGCGAGCGGTGATGTGAATGAGCGATGCGCTTTAAAACCCTAAACCGAGCGAAAATGTGGTTGACAATATGACATGGAAATTGAAATTTTTAAATCATATTTGTCCTAGGATGGCCGAGAAAATTTTAAAATTGGGCATTTAAAATCATGATTTAAAAATTAACTGATTATATTTTTGTTACTTTTGGTTATTATTGCAAAAATAAGCGTCATGATACTCTTGTTTTATGTTAGGTGACAGGTTAGAAAAACAAATCTAATCTAAATGACATTTGACGTTGACAATTGACACGTTAAAAACATTAAAACTTCAATATTAGTAACCACTTAATAATAAACATCCCTAACACGATTCTTAGACCTCAAAATACATTAAAAAGTTTAAATTGTCAAGAATCAATTCTTTCATTACGAAATAAAAACGTTTCAAATGATATTCGAAAGTTTAAGTAAGCAATAGAATAATCCCTTACATAAAAATGTTGATAACAACTTTGTTCGTAATACCTTAAAATTTTTCCGCGTAAGATCCCATCAAAATAAAAATTATTTTTATTACCTACAACCAGCAAATCAGCCAATTAGAAACAGACAAAACTAATAAAGTTAAAAAAAAAAAGGAGTGAAGCAGCCAAGAGAAATCGTAAAATACTGTAATAGGGTTTAGGCTATAAACTTGAACCTACACAGTAATATATATACATACTTATATAATGACGTATTCAAAGTATCTACTAATTTGAATTTAAGATTTTATTATGTCCCGGTTCATACTTTAATTACTGTACACAGAATGGTTGAAATAGCTGATGAGAAGATCTCAATCTGCTATAATACCTATATACTTTTATCTTATATTCTAAACTTACAACTGGAATTAAAGTATAGGTATACAGGTGCTATTACATATCAATAACATATAGACACGTAACCCATTTGTTTAGCCCGTAATAACAAACGATTGATACATATTTTAACCCTAAATTGAATTAAATAACATAAATATCTTTCTCTAAACTCTGCAACAATAATTAACCCCAGATAACTTCGAATACAACATCAGATACCGCTTGAAAACATCACTGCCACAATATACTTCCATATATCCTATAACCTTCGAGTACAGGCATTCAAACAGCACGATTTATCCACAAACCCTACGCGCTGAATTGCCCAGAACTAATTCCAACACAGCAGATACCGCGCTCGGAACATATAGAACAGTATACACAACAAAGTTTGATCGATACCGATAGAGCAATGAATTGCGGCGATTCCAACAGAAGGAGCATGTTCAATATACACAAACGCCGTGTACAATACGAATGCTGAACGCGCAAACGAGACAAGGAAAAGATAAAAGCCGAGCCCCGGTTTAGGTATTCAAGTATATATACGGTCAAAGGGATACAAGTTGTGTGCTTTGGCATGTGTATACGCTAATTAGTATCTTGATAAACGATTAATTGGTGTCTCGCTGTGCGAATACGGACGATAGGTATACAAGTTAAGGGAGTTAAGAGGAGAAAAAGCAGGTAAACATGGCTACTGCTGCTAGACAGGAGCTCCAGCAGTCTGGAAAATTAGTGGCTATAAACAAGAAGATCTTGGAGATCAAGAAAAAGATCCAACTCACAGGTAAATTAGTTAAATAGACATAAATTTAAGTATGTTTAGATTTGACTGACCACCAAGACAGTAATCGTGGAGTTAAAACGTTTACGATACATAATCTAACTAATACCCAGGTATACAAGAACTAAATTTACATTTTATAAGCATTCTCGTAAGAGAAAATCATTGACACACCAAATTTGATCTAGTAACGTAAAATAATTCAATGTAAGAAACGCACTATATAACCACTATGTAACCACCACCCACCACGTGACCTCAAATTTTAAGGTGGCAATATTGTTAAGTTGGTAGTACAAGGTATGTCATATTACTGATTTGTCCGTGTGTTTATAACTTAACCTTAAAATAAGAGACGTGTCATATTTATATTTTTTTCAAACACGTTAAATGTCAGATGGCAGAACGTAAACAATAAGCAGGGCAGTAAACAGTAAAACAAAAAATACACTTTTTCTGTGACGTTCGTGGTCACATCCGGTTTCTCGCTCTGTATATCATATTCAGTAACCTTTTTCAATTTACCTATTTAAATTCGATAAATTACAGGTCCTTTACAATGATTTCAACAAATACAAATACAACAAAAAGTGAAAACATAAGCTTAAAAAACGATAATTCCAAACTGCTCAGAGCAAACTTATTCCACCTTATTTCTGACATTAAATTTATATCTACGTTTACTACACTAAATAAAAGAAAACGTTCGTTAAAAATCTTTAAAGCAAATATTTTTAACGAATATTAGTACAGAGTGAGCAACCGGATGTGACCACCACGTGACCTCAAATTTTAAGGTGGCAACATTGTTAAGTTGGTAGTACAAGATATGTCACATTACTGATTTGTCAATATGTTTATAACTTAACCTTAAAATAAGACGTGCCATATATTTTTTTCCAACACGTTAAATGTCAAATGACAGAACGTAAACAACAAGCAGAGCAGTAAACAGTAAAACAAAAAAATACACTTTTTCTGTGACGTTCGTGATCACGTGGTGGTCACATCCGGTTGCTCACTCTGTAATTAAAGTGATAGATTAAAACGGCCATTTCAAACACAAATCATCGCAAAGGTCTAATAATTATCTAGCCAACACCAAAAACACAAAAGTCATTAGAGGAATCATGAACAAACATTTTTTCTAATCAATATAATTTTAAACTAACTAATATGCAACCGCACCCTCATGTTTGAGTCTTTCCGTTTATCGCAAAGTCAAATGCCGCCACTTCATAGCTAACATTCGCACGAATCTGCACAGAGGGTCGACGTAAGGCCCTCTTCGAAGAATCCGAAACCGAGGAACACAGAAATACCGAGGAGATCTCGAAGTTGAAAAAGGAGGTGGTCGAACACGTCGTCAAGTTGAGAGAGGAAAAGAGTTTGTCAGCAAAAAGTCGCATACAATGTCCCCGCTTAGAAGAAGCCATCGGCTATCTCGGAGACAAAACCTGCGATGAAGTGAGAGAAATATTGGACCTACGGATCATCGATAAAGTGAAGAAGTTGGACTTGTTGAAATATCACATGAAGAAGGTAAGTTATTGCAGTGAATTTTTGCGAAAATTGTAGTAGTTCAAATTTCTAATTTTTTAAACTATTTAACGTTATCTCTAAAATTACATATTTAATTAAGTTTATTCATCACAAATTGTAATCTTTCAAATTCGATTTCCCGGGGTTTATAAATTGTAAAACCTACTTCTTTCCCAACATAAAAAAGCACTTGAACCGCCTCTCACAACGATATTATTACGATACGCATTACGTACATACAATGTTGTGCTTGTATTTCACTGTAGTACACGCAGCAATACACTTCTGTTACACCAAACGATGCAGGCAGATTATTATAAAAGCGTGGAACATGAAAGCTTCACAACAATATGTATAATATAAGACGCGCCGATACACATTGTAAAAGGAAGAATGGGAACATAATGAGGCAGTGACTTTCAGAATCTTAAATAAATAAATATTCCTTATGCACGTAAGGTGCAACAATGCTATGAGAAGAAATAAAAAACCCAAGATATTTATGAAAATATTATTTCGTTCAGAGATAAAAAAATATCCTTTTTGACAGTTGGCAGAAATGTTTCAAATGTTAAAACACGATATTACCAACAGCTTGACATTTCTCAGTGATTAAAAACCATTGTGGGAAATTTCAATTTTATCTGAATGAAATACAAGTTTCTCCTGCATTAATTTTCATAATTACTTTTATTATAAAAATATATTAAGATTAAATGCCATTTATAAAATAATAACAATTCAGAAATAATATTACCGCCTAGGTAACTTTCTAAAGTATCTACAATAACGTGAAATTGTATTATAAATACCACCTAAACTATTTTAAGCGTTTTTCAGGATTTTATGATAATTTCCTCTCGCCTAACACACTGTACGCGAAAGAATTTTTCATGCTTCATTAATCAGTATAAATATAAATGAAAGCTATAAAGTTGGTCTGATACGCGACTATATAGCGAATCGGTGGTAAGAAAGGAAATTTCTTACACCTATCTGAGACATAATTGTAGCGGAAATAATTCAAACACAACGATTGCATGGAATTCATTACAATATATACAACGAATCATAAGTTTTATTTTAAATCTTTTGTCAAATTTCTTATGCGTGTAAGAAATAAGAATATTTTATTATTGCAGTTTACCAAATTGAAGTTTATTTCGAATTGTCAAAATAAACCAGGATGACCAACGTAACGACACAGGAATAGATTTCTTATTATGTAAATGTGATGCAACAATAGGAAATTGATTTAAATTCATATTTATTGTTAATTAAAGGAAATATAACATTTCTGCATATAATTTTCTGTAATAACGAACACAGTTCATTGGCATTTTCTGTATTATATGTGTATATACATTTCTGTAGCAGCGACTAAGGTATCTTTGTGGTTATAGCGTGGTCGTGGCACGTTACAGTAAGAAATACTTGCTAATTGTATTAATGTAAGGGTCTTTTGACACGGTTTGGACTTACAATTAATGCTACAACACGTTCAAAAGAGTTCCTATGTGGGTGTGGCTTTGACTGAATAATCTACCTATAGCTATAATACCTGTAATTTAAACTGCAGGAAGAAGTGTTGTAACTCTTTTAATAAGCTACAATTATATAACTTGAAACGGTAATATTATAAATAGGTTAATAGTTTGATTTTCCCGCTGCACAAAATCGACATAAATGATCTTGTAGCTAATTTTTTTTTATTTGCCAATATTTTTAATGCTATTTTGGCAATTGTTACAATTTCAACAATATATGATAAATAAATATATGCAATTTTTAACTTTATTGTTGGTACACACCCTTAAAAAATAAAATATATTCGCGCCAAATTTTAAACGAAGGAAAGGTCCTTAGTTTTTATTTTTTCACAGAGGGAAGAAAAATTAAAACAATTAGCAGATAAATACCAAACCTTAGTCTCCGGTAAAATGACTACTTACATCAAACACAAAATAGAAACTCCTCTAACTAAGGTAATACAGTTAACAGAACCTTTTTTTGCTGGATTTGATTACGATTTCTGCATCTTAGAAAATCGACGCCCTGCAAAATAACATCCACGCGGTCCAAATACAATGGAGGGAGGCTGAGCATGTTCGAATCCGTTATAGAGACATAAGAATTGCGTTGTTAGAAGACGCAGCTCGATTCGAAAGCACAATAGAGGATTGGAAAAGCCAGATTCGCGAACAGGAATTGGATATCGAACACTTACAACAGGTGGGCCGATCTAAAACCGTGAATTTATTATCTTTGTTGTGGTAATAAGCTGAAGTTACTAACGTCATTATATGCAAATTTGGTTGCGTGTTTTTCTTGTTTGTCAATAAGCGATGCTTAAAGAAACTGGTTCTCTGCAGCATCATTAACAACACAATAGACGCGCATTGAAAATACGAACCGCTATTCAATGTTAAAGCTAATTAGGTATTTCATATTTTCTATCGAGAGATATTGCTCGGTTAGTTCCATTATTACTTGCGTGTTATATTGAAAGCTCATTTCATTGAATAGGTACTCAGTAATTATGTTTGGTATTCCAATCTATGTATTATGTATCTTAATAAGCAATTTTATGTCGTAATTCATTATTGATGAGGATCCGAGCAGGTGCTACTGGATTTGATTAAATTAAAAATAATAAATATTTTGCGGACAACCTTTTCTAGATCAACGCGGAAGCTAATCGTCTCCGTAGCGTAGCTCGCAACATTCTCCTTCAAGAGGAGCGTGGTGCGGTAAAATCTGCAACTACCAGAGAGAAACAAGCCACTGAAGGGAAACGTCTCATAATAGAAAGAAGACAGGAACTGGAGAAGCTAGAGAAGAAGATATTTCAACCGGGAAAAGCAACCGTAAGACCAGACATCGAAGGAGACGACTCGAATCTCCAAACACCAACTCCACCGGATCAAAAGGAGGATTTTGACCGTAATTTCGAGACCCTGAAAGAAGCTACAGGAGGCAACACTATCGGCGAAGTATTAGAACGGTTCACCGCCCAAAAGGAGACCACGAGTAGATTGTCGCAATTGAGGATTTCTGGGGAAGAACAAAAGATCAATTTAGAGAAGAAATTGGAAAACCTAACCGCCTTATTGGAGTCCCTAAAATTCGCCGAAGTCAGAGAGGCTGAAGAGTAAGTTTTTCTTCAATTAGCAATATAATTAAAGTACCTATTTATATGAAAAAAAAAAAAACTAGGAGTGCTGAAGGATTGGAATTGCTAAAAGCAGACATAGAGAAACATATTGTGAAGATTCAGCAGCATATTGAAGCTGCTCAGAAGAACAATGAAGTTGTCAAGATGATTTTCGAGCGTATCCAAGCTATATTTTTCAGCATAAATCCCATAACTGATACGGATAAAGATCCCTTGATTGTGCTTGATGATTTTCGTTTGCAATTGGAGAATTTAATGAAAGAATATGATAAAGTGATTTTGGAGAAGAAACCTGTAAGTTTAGACTAAATTTTTTATAGTTAATTACTATCTTGTAAAGAATTCTGACGTTAATTACTACAAAGCCGTCATTTTATTCCAATAACCATATGGATAGACAACCCAAATAACGCCAGGTTGGCTGCCCTGGATTGTTATTGTTAAAATTCCTAACTTACAATATCATAATTACTAACATAAAAAAAATACATTTTCCACGTTTTCAAATCACTAATGACGTGCTACTTAGAGATAGATCAGATAAACGTTATATTATATAAGATAGTTATCAAATATATTATCTGGATCGCTGCGATTTTAGTTGCCTAACCTCAAAATTGATTTATTAATTGTTACAGGTTCTACTTGAAGTGACAGAAGAAAAAATTACATTACCAACTCCATACACTAATTTAATCAGGAGAACGCCGTTGCCACCACAAGGACCATCTGTCACACCTGATAAAGGTAATAAATCTTTTAAAACTTTTACAAAATATGTATAGTTGTGTGTACTGAATGCTAACATAGAATTATGAATGAAAAATCTATTTAATAGCATGTTATCGTCGATATACTGTTTTACATATATTTATACTTTCCGAAATTGCTGGTACATACTTCGTCTACTATCAATGTAAATTAGAGTATGTAATCTTTATTGGAGAAACTGAAACTGTCATGGCGACCCAGTTCTCCCGGGCCAGTAGATGTCGTTAGTTCATAACGTTAGAGCGACATCTATTGGCCCGGGAGAACTAGGTGGCCATGACAGTTTCACTTTCTCCAATGAATGATTACATACTGTGATGTAAATGACCGATATAAGCATCCTTTTCTAATTTTTTTGATGTTGGATATTTGCCAAAATTTATGTTGGTAAAGTGTTTAACCTTAACTAAAGTTTTTTACATCTTTGACACCGTTTGAATTTCATATTGTCATTCATATCATCATTTGCTTTTTAGTTTATAATTTAGCTTAATCAACTACTATCCTTCATATTCCTTGAATGTGTTGGATATTGTTGATTTTTTTCATTAAGCAAAATTCAAATTTTCAAATCCTAATATAATGATTTTTATATTATTTTGACCATTTTTTTAAATTTGTGGTGTAAATATCAGCGAATTAAACACTGTATATCTAAATTTCCTACAAAAAGAGATTGGCAACAGTGCATTTCCCAAAGGTTCTGTAGTCCAACATGGGATTGTCTATAGATATAAATTGTTGGAAAAATAAAAAATGTATTTTTTAGGCTCTGATGAGGAGGAGGAAGTACCATCTAGGGGTTACTTAAAACGACAAGCCCAAGTAGTTTTTGACGCAAAATTTAGGAGGAAAAGTTTAAGGTTCACGATGAAAAGATAAGTTCAATAAAATCAAGTATTTGTTAGTTAAGACCAACAGGTGTTCATTACTCATTACTGCTTATAATAGATTTTTGTAAAAGTTCAAATTAAACATATTAAAGCTAGATTCGTTTTTTAATTTTCTTTTAGGTGGGGATCAATAAAGGTAGGTTTATTATCAATAAGGATCCAAAAGAAATATATAATTTTTTCGCTTTATTTAACTTAACGAGCAATAAAAATACAAATTTAGTTCAGCAAAATTTGTATGCATTTTTTAAATACATAAAAACAAACAATCCTAACATTTTAGAAGTGCCTAAATCCGATATTTACAATAAAATATTACAGTATGAAGTAGCCGACAGAGAAAATAATATTCATTTATTAAAATGTAATTTTATTCGACAAAATAATCATTACTAAACAATTAATAATAATCAATTATAATATAATAATAGTACATGATGTAAGTATCTACACCCAGGACTTCAGTCTCATTAACTACATTTTTATTACTTAATTAGATATACAGAGAAATCCATAATACGAAAAAGAAAATATGAAATTAGTTTATACAAAACTGATCGGAATATTCTTCTCATTCATTAACATGGTACAAATTGATTTACTTAAAAAATATATTATGTACAGGCGGGAGATATTGTGTTATTGTAAGAAAAAATATACTGGTTTAATGTCGCAGGTATTGGATGACCTTACATCATTTTGATTTACAAAAAATAATTTCTTTAAAAGGCAAACAGAATTTTTTATATATCACAATACATACTTAATGTGTGTGGATGATTTTAAAACGTCTATCCTTCCATTTTTTTGTTTGTTTGATATAAATTAAAAAAAAAAAATAAAATGAAAATAATACGATAAAACAAAATCTTTCTTTTCTAGGTGCGGGGAGTTTCTTTTTTTTTTTATATATGTATATATAAAAAATAATAAAATAATAGCGAACGTAAAAATATCTCAAGGTACACAAGAAGAGGAAAATATAAATCCGTAAGGGAATTAGTAAAATTAAAATCAATAAATTACACACACAGTACATCAAAAAGTCAATAATAAAAATGGCAGTGTAAATTTGTATACAGATCTTATATACATATATACACAAAGAGATATACGGGGGACGTCAAAAACATCGTAACAATTAATGCCTTTCTTTAATACAGGGTGTCGCAGAATCACCGTTAAAGTTTTGGGTGTCACAAGTCGTCTTCCATGCTCATTTTCATCGTTTGAAATTTAAATTTTCTCATACGAATCGACAATCATAATAAAGTGTAAAACTTGAAAGTATACGCCAAAATAATGGATATATCTGTGTTTAGAGCTGATTACAGATATTACCTAGGATTTGCCAAGGGGACAAAGTGTGCAATGTGCAATTAAGAAATAAGGAGGTAAAAAATATAGGATAATACCATAATAAGATCAAAGAAAATGTGGATGAAAACCTACTAAAAGCGCTAAACATATATTTCTTCTTCTAGTAATAATTTAATTATAGAAAACTCTATCTACCCCTGGTTCACCTACGCCACTGCGCACCTATCTCAGTTTACTTAATTTTTGTGAATCAAGCTATGAGCCACTAACTACGAACGATTTAATCAGTCAAAGTTCGTCACGAATCGCTCGTTGCTTATCTCATTAAACTTAAGTAAGCTTTCATGCCCCCATCTTCGTGTCATCTACGCCACTGCTGCGAGCGTCTTTACTTCATTTTCGTGAATCATTCATCGTTTAACTCACAAAAATTAAGTGAACCGAGACGAGCGGTAAAAATAACGTCATGTATGTTTGCAGTCGACATATTTACACTTATTTAATTTGGCTGGTGATAGATTTGTAGAAGTAGGCGTGGCTAATTCAGTATCTGTTTGCTGTACTTCGTATTATGAATGCAGATCGAGAAAATATTTAACAATGTGCTTAGCTACACCCATTATTTATCTTTTTTGCTCCGATAATGACCCACCCCCACCCGATTGATGCTAGAAAATGAGTCACCGCCGTTTAATTTCTCTCGAAATTCAGCTCCCCTCACTCTATGAACGTCAAAAAAACGAGCTACCCCTACTTAATTTCCGCCTTGAAATTGGGCCCATCCTACCGATATAAATGAAAAACGAATCACCTCCAATTTATTCCCCTCTCGAAATTCGGCTTACCCCCACTATATCGACCATCGCAAAAAAAAATGACCACTTAAATCCCGAGATTCGGTTCACCGCCACCCTACCGATGCTAAAAAAATACTAAAAAAAAAACAAGACGAGCAGTTAATTATCTTTAAATTTACACTATTTTTTCTGATCTAAATTCGGGCCATCTACCGATATAAATGAAAAACAAGTCACCCCTACTTAATTGCTGGTACGAAACTAAGCTCACTCCCACCCTGTCGACACTAAAAAAAAAAACGAACCACGCCCAGGTAATTAACTTTAATTAAATTTGCACAATTTTTTCCGATCTAAATTTAAACCCCAAGCAGATAATGCTCAGAAACATTTAATCTGTTGACTAGCATCTGTTTTGTGCCAATTTCTTTTAACGTGTGAGCATGGGAGGACTCTATCTGTAACTTTGTGCGAATTCTGGGACAGCCTGTATTTATTCGAAAACCGATTTGTTGCAGTATTAAAATAGTTTTTCTGATAAGTTTATTCTGGACTTTCTCATCCTTTTAACTGAGATACAATTGCATTTTGAGCAATATTTTGTTTCAATTTCGACTCATCAACCTTTCCAATCGTTTTCAAATTCGATATATATATATGTATACAAATCGTAGTAAGGCCTCAGGTCATGCCGTTTCCCTCCCATTCAATTAAATACTCCGTTTTTCCTGTGGGTCCGATTCGTTTCGCTTTTATACTGAACCTCTCGCCGGCAGCTATCCGAGTGGCTGCGCCGAAATAGCTGTTGACGGAATTCTTCAGATCGTCTATGCTGATATCGGGTTCCTGTTTAACAGGACTCGGTTTGGGCGTCGGAGGATTCGACACCTTCTCTTTCTCTTGACTCTTATCCTGCCTTTGTCGCAGTCTCCTACCGTTCAATGCGTAATCGACACAATTACTTATTTGGGATTGGGGCGAGGTATTTTGGTTTAAACTCGACCGTAAACTCCTTTGCCCCCACTCTTTAGCGTCGGGTCGAACAGGAACTACCGTGGCTGTCTTGCTAGCGGTTTGCATACCGTTAGTATACAAACTGCTCAATTGATTCGAACGATTTCGCCGTAAACGACGACGTTTGACTTCCCCGTTCGGGCCGATGCAGATATCCTTCTCGCTGAGTTGACGTTTCATCGGTCTGACTACGGGACGGCCCGGAATCACCGCCGTCAAAGGCAGTGGTAAAGTGATAGCGTCTTTGCTGCGCTTCTTGGTGTTCGCCTCGATGTTGCCTCTCATTAAAGTGAGGAAAGGGTTGTTCTTCCCTTCGAAATCCTTTGGTGGGGGTATTATTAAATCTAAGGTACTTTTCGACGAAGTCTCGTCCCCTGAAGTATCACAAGGAGTGTTCAGTTCGGTATTATTACTATCTAAATTATTCTTTGTCAGATTGGATTTGGTCAACTTGCAACTCGAAGATTGACTCTTCGCCGGATTCGTCTCGTTGAATTCGGCGCTTAAGCTACTCGATCCCGAGGCCGGCGGAGTGGGAGGGGCCGACACCGAAGTGGGAGGAGTTAAAGGCAGTGTTTCGCTAGTTTTCGCCGCTGTAGTCTTACTATCTAAGCTTAGTCTTTTCGGCCGGTGGTATTCCATGTTCGTTTTCCGTTTCTTCGTCTCTTCTTTCCCTTTCCGACGTTGCCGGCGCAAGATTTTATCCCTAGTTCGCACATTCAAAGACAACAATCGCTTCTTATGTTTCAAACTGATTTTGGGGAAAGGTACGCTCCTCTTGGCGCATCCCCCGCCGTATTCCACCTTGTACAGTTTATTGTCTAGGTGATCGTCGTGTTCTCCGTCCGGACTAGGGCAGGGCGACTCCGTTTCGGAGAGGGCGTTGCTCTCCTGGTAGGCCACGCCCATCATCACGTTCTTCATATGGTTGTCGAGGGCGACTATCTTTACTAGTGACCCGTCGCCTTCGACTCTCGCTTTGGTCTCGTCCAAGGGGAGGAACTGCAATCTGCGATTGCCCTGCCATCTTTCGCGCAATTCCTCCTCGGATATCGGACCTACGGGCGGGAGGGTAACACACGGCGCCGGTGGCGGGAGGCGTATCCTCAAACCCCAAATCGTCGTGCGTTTTTTAATCTCTCTGCCGCATTTAAAGCGGTTTCTATTGTTCGTCAGTACGGATAGGATATTTTCACGACGTTCCGATTTTGACACATTGAATATCTGAAAAAATCCAACAGAAGAATTTATATACAAACATAAAAAACAATCTCGCTTGTTTTGATTTGGGGCGGAAAAAGCGCTGGGAAATAAGGAATATAGCGATGTCTAAAAAAAATTGTAAAACAGGGAAAATATATTCTCAAGTATGGTAGTATACATGCTCCCCCCTCATCCCTTACCACTCCTAAGAACACAAATCAACTTTACTATATGAGATTTTTAACATAATATAAGCCCTATTCACTCAAAATTTGGCAAAAATAAACCATCCTTGCTCAATTTCTTTTACAAAATAGGCTACCCTCACTTATAAGTAAGTCATTATTACTCAGTTGTTTACAGAATAAGCTTTCCCATATAATAAACTTTTAACTCTAAAATTATAAATATTAAATTTTATTAAATACCTTTGGTGGTAGCTGCAGCGCATGCCAATTATCGTTGATATATGGAATGATTATCGTATCTAAGTCGTAATACTTCTTGCTATTGTAAGCGGTGAGATTGAACAACATTAGGTGGACGAGGTCGACCCATTTCAGTTCGAGCCTGCGCAGGAACTCCTTGCCGTGGTTGCAGATCGAGCAGACGAACACGTAGAAACGATCGCCACAATAGAGCGGGAACTGGAGGCAGCCTACGCACTTGTCGTGGAACCATTGCCGGCAACGGCCGCATTGGAGCATCTGGGTGTACCATTCGCCATTGCGGCCGCAGTAGCAGTAGATCTGTTCCATGTTTACCCTGTGATAAGTGTCCCACGACAACGCCTCTAACTGAGGATTAGATTGTCTTCGGTTAGTTTAAGAAAAGAAATTAAAGAATTATTGATTTTGCGATGAGAACGTTGTAAATGTGCTGCTGAAGTTCATGTTGCAAGAAAACATTAAACAATTCAAAAAAGAAAAGATAATAAATTAAAGCCGCGAATGTTTTGTCACATTGTTAGTTTTTTTAATTTTACATTACAATAAAGCTATAAACACACTCAATGGAGTGCGTGTATGAGTTATAAACGCATAAGTGCGTTAATCGGTTTGTAAGGGACTTTTATTTAATTTGGCCACACTGGTATCTGTCCTTATTACGTTTAATTGTCAATCGTCTATTGGCCGTTTGCACCGTTATGAATTAAATCTTTGCTTAACTTGAGGACTCGTTAATTATTAAGATTGGTTTAGTTAACCGAGATGATAATCGGCAACCTCGCCTTTATGTGTTCATTTCCTCTAATGTGCCTGTATTTTTACCTAAGCAGATAAATATTTACTACAAAAAATAAAGGCAGCTTCCTTTTATACCGCACCAAAGCTGGCTATTATTGCTGGAATGAATTAGGAAACCAAGTGCGTCAGATTTAAATGGTAGAATAGCAAAACGAAAACCACTAACTAGCAAACAGAACCAAACCATTAGATTAAAATTGCAAAAGAACTTGGGAACATAGATTTCTCTTTCTGGAAAACCCTTTGAAAACCTCTGATGAAAGTAAATTCAATGTTTATGGGTCTGATGGTAAGCCGTATGTATGAAGAAAAAAATAATAATGAAAAAATGTTTTATTATTTAAAAGATAAAAAAATTGCTGGACTTTAATAAGTCTTTTTATCTAATTTCAGGTGAAGTACAACCAGAACTCATTTTAAAACAATGAATTTCCTAATGAAATCTCAATTAGAATAATATCAAGTTCCAAATGTAGAAAATGGAATTTAGTTTTAAACCTACAACATAATCCCTTAAATTACCAAAATTACTATTTTTTGTTAAAAAAGTTCGATGTGCAAAATATTCTAAAACGTTTTATAAATTTGTCATTTTCAAATATTTCTTTTTAACAAAATTCACCTGCGGTTGGTAATTTAAAAAATCCCTAACCCAACACATGCAAATGCAAACAAAAAATTACACCTGAACATATTTTAACAGTTGAATAATACTCACATTATAAGGTAGCGTTTTTGTATCAGGTCTTATCTCAATCAGATTCGAACTATCCACATTTGAGCACACTTTCCTAATGGAATCACGCCTCAGCATCTTGTAATCCGAGCTCTTCCTCTGTCTAATAGGCTCCTGGGCTATACACCTCCTGCACATCCAATTATTCCCTACACGGGAGAATATTGAAATGAAAAAACAAAGTCTAATTGATCTAATTGGTAAAATAAGGACGTAATGAAATTTTAGTAGGAAAAATTAAGATTCTAATTTGGAAAAATTTCACAAGAAACATAGTCAAAATGATCTGGTTAGAATCTAGGAATTCCATGAACAATTATTACTATTGCTGATAAGGAACGGGTTTTAGTAGAAAATAAAATAAGAACAAAATTTTAACCATTTTCTACATACTTTAATTTGTCAAGTGAATTTAAAAATTCTTAATTTAACACATATTCAACTAGAATATTTTATATATAAAAAAAAATATATAAAAACAAGAATTTATCAGTTTCATCATGAACATGTTGTGCTCTACTTATTTTTAATAAATAAAAATTAACATACCTTCTTTCTGACAAACAGCGGGTATCTCAGGTTGATGACATTTCTGATGGTAGCCTCTTCCGCACTTATCACAGACAGTGATTTCATGTTTGTTCTTCGGTGCCGACTTCTTACAGACAACACATAAATCTTCCTGCTCGGGTGTGCTCAATTTCGTCAAATCTTTATAGCCGGACCAACTGTCAGTATTGTCACCGAATTTCACCAGACATTGTTCCCGTATAGCATCTACCTCGACGACCGTACCGAGATAGAAGCGACCGTCCTTCTGTTTGAGGAGCACATCTAGTCCAGGTGCAAATTCTAACTTCTCTTTCTCTACTATTGTTGTTGAGTCAGGTACAACGGTTTCTTCCAGTTCGGATATGGGTTTCTTGCTACGTAAACTTGCGTGTTGTTGTGTTGATGTTGAATTCAAGACCGATGTCATTTTGTGTTGTGTTGTGTTTTGGGGGGGAGCTTTCAAAGAGGTCTACTGCCAAAGCGCGACCCTAATAAATACGTTCAATGAGACAAGTTTCGCAGCGATCGGGCATTGTATTACGGGAAATATAGGCGAAATGTAAAAATTACACGAGAATTTTCATACAAAACAGAAAGCATCTATTACATCGGTCCGCACACCCATGTTTTATAACGTATACCGCGCCAATTCCCCCAAAACGAGCCGTTCAATGAGTGATCATATTCCCTGAATAGGTTTCTGAAGCGTATCGTGACATAAATGCAGTATTTACCTTTGAGAGTAGTGTCTCTTTTCAACACACAAGTCCATTCGGTATGATTACACTTTCAGCCATTAGTGCAACTGTTTACTAAAGCCCGCCAAACACAAGTCACACAATCGACGTTATTTTCGTCACAACCGGGCAAAATCACGGCTACTATCCCATAGATTCTGACGTCTAGCGCGCGGCCCCCCACGAGACGTGGCGATTCTCACGAATATCTCATAGTTCGGTTTTTTTAAAAGGGAATTTTAAACGCTAACGAGATTTTTGGTGTTGTTGTGATGTCGCCACTTGCATTTTTAAAACTTCTAGGGATATTCGTACGTCGGACGTGTATTCGTGTGGCAGGAATGCGTGACGTACCAACTTTCACGCGCCATTTTGTTAGGGGAAGAAAGATTCGAAATTTAGTTTTCGTTTTAAATAATTTATTTGGCATTACTTTTATATGACGCTCTATTCAAATAGGTAAGCAAATTTTATCATTTTTATTTTGACAATTAAAGTGGAAATTAAAAGCTGGGTTTGGTTTCGTTTTGTGTTTTTCGCTTTTAAACTCAAACATTCTCGTTTTATAGTGTTTAAGAAATAAAACTGCATTTTCTTGTATTTTGTAAATATTTATTTCTAAACATCACTATTTTTATGACTTATATTATTTAAAAATAATGAAAAAATATGTAACAGCCATACATCATATAAATTATGTTACAAATTAAATAAAAACAAAATAGCAATACACGATTATGCACAAAATAAAACATACTTAAATGAAACCTGTATATTTGCAAAATATATAAATCTCAGTATTTAGGAAACAGTAATAGTAGTAATAATAGGTGGTTTCTTTTGTTTTTTTTTTATAAATTATTTTTAGCAAACACTTACAATACTCAAAATATATATTACAATCATTTTTTTACATTATTTATATTATATAAATATTTATATTACTTTAAAAATTGAAAATAAAATAGACCATACATCACTTTTTTCCTTTTTATTATTAACTCTAAAGGATAAACAATGAAAAACAAATAGTCGTCAAGAATTATTTGAGAATGAAGAGAATAGGAAACCTTGGGTTTCCCCTAAAACTCATCAAATTATTACTAGTTCTAAATAAAACAAAACCCAATAATAATAATAATAATAACTATGAACATGGACGTTTGACGAATAAGAAAAATAATTATAAACAAAATCATCTTTTTGTTTATTGTTAAATGAACATAAATAGTAATAATAAAATAATAATATATTCCTATATTAAATATATGCAGTATAAAAATAATAAAAACTATACAAAAGTTGTTGTTATTAAAGGTGGATATAGTTTATATTATAATTATTATGTACAAATTACTAAAACATAGTTTTCTTGTTTTTTTTTTTATATTCGTTATTTAATATTATGGAGTTACATTGTATAATCTTTATTGTTGTGACTTTAGAGTTTTTTGTTTATTATTTGAAAGTAATAATTATTAATTCACTATCTTAATATAAAGTACTATTCCCATATTATATAATTACTATAGTTTAAGTACAGCTGTGTGATATTGACACAACAATATAGATTAATATTTGTCTAATCGTTTTTTTTTTTTTTGGTAGTTACAACACATTTAAGTGTACTTCGTCAAATAAAAATATCAAATTCCACGTAAAATAAAAAATAAATATGCACTTTGGAAATAGATTTCAGATACATCTTGTAATATCCTCTAAATACATACAAATATTTTGCATGATTGTTTCTATATAATTTCAAAACTATATTTATATCTAAAATTATACACAATTCGCTATCTTTACATTACCTCGCCATCACGATATTGCTGATTTATCTCATCTTATTAAATATAATAACGGAAGGGATACTCAATATTATGTTACAGTAATATTTTCAATGATGTACGATCTCTTCGTTAGCCTGGTTGTGTGGATTTATTCGCTTTGGAGAGAACGCTAACTATTCTAATCTTTATAGATTAGGTTTTTGCTGCCCACGTCGAAGGATTTATAAATTTGTGACAATAGTATCGAACCATCACGACACGTATATCTTTTATACAAGTAAAAAATAGCTATACAATCATCGATATTTTCCTTTTCGTTAATATGAAGATACGGTGTGTGTAATATTTGATCGACACTTATTGAATTAATTAAAAGTAAAAATAATAATATAAATATAACTTTATTTAATTACAAATGCATATATTAACACAATATGCGATATACCCATTCGTGTATTGTAGAGTAAAAACTTCGAATTCCTCAATGGCAGCATCGGCAGCACTAAATGTTGTTCAAACGTAAGAATCGAAAGGGGGTACGTACAATAAAATAGATATACATTGTTAAAGAGCCTTCAACGTCCAACAAATTTAGGACTGCCATGTCTCAAGAAATCAATCTTAATATTTCACTGTTTTTTTTTTTATATATATATATAATAAACCCATATTTCTTCTTCTTTTGTTTATATGTACATGTCACATTAATAGTAATTTAATAAACATTGTTTTAACTATTTACATACCTATATGTAAAAATTAATTGCTAAACTTATAAAAACTACTTTGAAACATTAATGAAAATGAGCTAGTTCTTACAAAACGATATTTATATATGTATATATATATATACTGTAATATTATTTAGATAATTAGTATATACGATGAAGCACAACATGTATGGAAGCCTCAAAAAAGTCTTTGAGCCAATATCTCTCTAACAACATCGTCATCGTCAATAGTAGTAGTAACACTTCATTGGTTCGAATAAAGATGTATTTATTTTCAATATAGTCTATCAGTAGTAATTCATATAAAATAATACCTGCGTCGGAACACTGACATTATAATGATCCCTCGAACGCAGCCATTAGATCACTTTGCATATTCATATCGATTTGATTGGCCAGCTGTAAAAAGGAAATATACAGTAATCGAATTAAGACAAACGCCTATCCCAAGTTATATAGGCCAGAGTTGGACAAAAGTTTATTTAAATAATGTAACGAATTAAAAACAATTAAAATTATCCAGTTCAATTTGTCTTTAGTTAAAATCATCATCATTGTAGTTTATTTATAGATAAAATTATCCACTCAATTGAATTCTTGGATTAGCGGACACAAATTATAAGATTTCTATGTAAAATTATTTTATTTAATGTTTCGAAGTACTTCTTCATCAGAAAGTTAAAGCTTATGTACAAAATGTAATACCAAAAATAATTATAATCGACTTGTATAGATTGTCAATTTTGATGGGTAAAATAAAAATAAAAAAAAATCAACTGAGTATAAATTACGGACAAGAAAATTCCCAAGATTATTGTTAAAATTATCTATGAATAATTTTCGAGTATTTATCTAGATAATTTTTTATTCGAATAATGCCCAACTCTGATATAGGCAAACGCGGACACCTACCGCTTCTCTTTTCCTCCTCTCCTGCTCGCGCAGTCTTTGCCTGTCCCTGTCTATCCTATCCGAACCGGAACTTTGAGAACCTGGTGATATGCTGCCGTCACCCGGGGAAGATCGCAACTCTTCGACACGAGCCGAGGGTAAGGTTTGATTATGTTCAGCAACGGCTTTTCTAATACACCAATAATAATTCGAATAAATCATCTTTATATGTAATAACAGCAAAGTGAAATTAGCTAAATATATATGCTGTTGACAACTAATATCACCAACTTTAAGGTTTAAAATTTTCCATCTGTCAAACGTAAATGCAAATTGTCTAATGCTTTTTCTTGAGAAACGAATGATGATGTAGAACCACACAAATACAATGTGTGGTCACTAGGTGACGTTGATAATAGTAAATTGGCACACTTGAATTTCTTGTTTCATCGGTTTTATTTGATGTCAAAAATAATAATGTCCGCGTTTAACAGAATGATTATTGAATGCGTCGCCGCCATTTTGTTTCAGAAATCTACGGGACTGTGTTTTCACAGTCAATCAAGAATAATCACCTACAGCACAATTATTTACTGTTGGCGGAAACACCGCCCCCAATACGCGCCGCTTACGTCAGCGTATAGTACTACAGATACATATTACAATGAAAACTGAATTTCGTATTTTATACGATTCGCGAAGATATTCCATATTCCTTCGGATGTGTCTCACTCCATTGAGCGCGTCCTCTTGCTTTCGCGCATCCGTCAGCTGAAAATAGCACGATTATTGACTGTTGGCGGAAAGCCTGCCCTGAAATTCATATTTCGCACGAATCGCAAACATATTCCATATTATTTATTATATATCACTCTTGCTATCGCGCATCAACCAGATGAAAATAATTGTGCTGTGATAAGCCGAAATTGAAACATCCCAATGATAAGATAAACTTTCGTTCATCAGAAATCTTGCCAACTGTTTCTGATAAACGCGGCAATTAACAGCAGGAAACACGAATAACAAATGATAAACAGATCAGCCAATGCTCAAAAGTAAATATGAAGTACCGCGCCAATAAAACGGACACAATAGCAACTAATAATCAAAACCTATCTCTACTTCATTCACGTATTGACGGTAGCGACATTAGTTCGAGCAAAAGCCGTCTGTCATTAGCTGACCAAATTTAGCTCTGCTGGTTTGGCGTTATGTTGCTGCCAGCGGCGGTTGGTGATTACGTCACTTAGGGGTCTGACAATGATTGAACTTCTGCGTAACATACTAACATATACAAACATGTTTGACGAGAGCATACGAAAACAACTTCGATCATTGCCAGAGCCTTCCCTATGACGTAAGCACCGGCCGTCGGAGGTTCGTCAACTATTAAAAGTTTTCTCTGACTACATGGTCCTGCGCCAAACACATCTTATTTCTGATAAATATACAATGACAACCAATGCTACCAACCTTCATATTTAAAATTTCTCGTTATTTTTCTTGATGATTTAGTAACATCAATAGGCGACACTTACCTGGCCTTTTCCAAAGCATCCTCTTCTTCTCTTTCTCGTCTCTTCTCGTTCTCGACCCTGAGGCGTTCCTTCTCCGCCTGTTCTTTCTGCTGTCTCTTCAATTCCAGGTTTTCCAAGCGTTGTTTCTCGCGATCGGCCTTCTCCTTGGCCTTATTCTGGAAAACCTTGAAGCTATCCATGACGGTCTGTTTGCTATTGCTATTGCTATTGCCCGATGAAGAGTTGTTCTGTGGCGGACTGGGTTGGGCCAGACAAGACCAGGAGCTGGCGTTTTTAACGTTCGGTTCGTGATGTTGTTGTTGCTGTTTTGGTTTGTTATAACTCTGCGAGTGTTTCAGTTCGGGCGGTGTCGGTTTCTTCTCGTTGGAGGGCGTGAGAACGGGCGCAACGGTGGCGGGACAGAGACTGCCAGCGGTGACGGGTTCGGTCAGCTCCTCGATCGGCTTCGGTTGTATGTGGGGCGGCGGCGGGTCTTTTTTGACGGCGGGAGGCGTATTATTTACATGAGGCGGTATGGGATCGAACATGGATTGTATGGACATGTTCATGGGATATCCCACGGCCGATATTCCATTATTGTTGGTATTGATGTCGTACTCGTGTTTTAGACCAAAACCGTTATTGTTAGTGTGCTGTATCATGTTAGTGGCTGTGGGATGGGTGGTGACGGGATGCAATTCGTTCTCTATCGGGTGTATCCCGTGTATCATAGAGTTAGGAGGCATTACGTCACCCATGAGTGGTGGTTTGATGTCCATCACCATATTTGATTGCTGTAAAACAGGGGGATTCGGGTTAGGATTACAATTCATACTGGGATTCCCCACAGTGTTATTAAGAATTGACGGCACCTGCACCATGCCCGCGGACACCGACTCCATGGGCTCGTTTTTGTTCGCATCGTGTTCTAGTCTCGCTAGCGACTGCTCTAGTGGATCTGTGTAAGTACTAATGGGTGTAATTACGTTTGGTTTGGGTTTGTCTGGTGATGGTGTGGGTAAAGCTACTGGTTTTGGTGCCTGAGGTACTGTGGTCGGTGGTGCAACGGGCATAATAGAGGAAGAATTCGGTTTTTCAGTTGATGTTATTGATGGTTTACGGTTTGGTACGGGTAGATTGGTGGTGGTGATGGTAGTTGTATTCGATTTGTTTGCCACATGGTTTGGTACACTCGCAATTGGTGGTTGTGCCTGACTGCTAGTCACATTGTTAGCAGTGCTATTAATTGGTGCTACTGGGGCCAATGCTTGTTGTTTCTGTAAGGTCTTTTGGAGAAAAATTTCGTTTACTAATCGTTATTACTAGTACCATATGTAGTAGTTTGTATTCTTATCATTATACTTTTAATAACGAGAGATGTGCATTCTCTCGCCTATAAACAGAAAAAGAGAACGATAGAAATATTTCTTCCTATACGAAAGCCGAATATTTAATTTGTAGTAAGTTCAAAAGATTTTATTTAAAATCCCGAAATTTATATAGTAAACCACTTATTCTTTGAGGTAAATGTGTATTGCGGACAATCACAATTAAATGAACGCGATAACCCCTTCTCTTATAATCGACCAGCCATCGCCAAGTCGATAGCGTGCACACTGTATTTCCATCGTCTGTAGGATTTTGTACATCCGACGTTTCGGCAGTGGTTCTACTGCCGTCATCAGGAATTACACATCATGAGTCACACTGTATATTAAGGTCTTTAATACAGGAAGAAATTTTCTACCTATAATCACATCATGTGTTACATTTCTTGCAGTATCAGATCAAAATTTTCTTCTCGAAATCGAAGCTATACACTTGTTAATTTAAAATTTATTTTATTTTGTTCTTCAACTGCATTATCCGCATGTCTAAATCGAATAATAGAAAGGAATTAAATGATAAGGGTAATCGGTACTCACCGTGCCACTATTTCCTGCCGGGTTCGGAGACTTTTTAACTTTCTTTTTGGTCGGTCGATTGTCACCTACAAATACTGTCACTAAATATCTCTGCTCTTCGCAAACATTCTACAATAATCCTTGAGTGCACCTCTGGTTGTGCAGTATGACAGAACAGGCACTTCATTATTGTAAACTCACTTAGTTACTTAGACCGATGAATGAAATGACGGCTTGTGTGGTGAAACAAGAGAGTTGCTTGTGTGCGTGTGTGAAAGAGAGAAAAAGAGAGAGAGAAAACAATAACAACCATGTTATAATAAATTTCATATTCAATTTATTTCTCAGACATATCGGGTTTTCATTATATTATATGTATACTTAACATTTTTCCTTATTTATTGAGAATGTATAGGTAATATTATTATATATTTAATGTAATCATATAATATGTATAATTTTTGTGTTCATTGTACAAATTAAAAAGGCTCTTGCTATGATTAAATAAATAATCGTTATCATTTATATTTTATCATCATCGGAATACACACCTACGAGGCAAGACAAACAAGAAGCTGCGATTACTCAAATCACATTATGTACTATTTCCATCACTTATAATTTATTTACAATTTCCTTAATTATTATGGAAATAAAGATAAAAAAAAATTAAACACGTTCTATGTATAAATATATATATGTATATAAAATGATGTTCAGAGCAGCGCATAATATTTACAGGCAAACTCAAAGATTCAATCAATAAAGCAAAAAAGCTATTTTACTTATATATTTTAAAATTTTGGAAACCGTTGATTTAGGAATTTCTTTTATATTAGAGTAGTTATTTTATACAACAATAGAAACGAATGTAATAACAGTGATACTATTATTATTAAAAGAAATAAAAGCAAATTATAAAGTAAATAGAAATATATTTATAGTAAAAAACTTTCAAAATACATACAAACAAGAGAATAGTGGTATATATATAAAAAAAAAAACGTTTGTGCAAATTATATATTTAAAAAACAAAAATTTCAGTAAATGGTGTGACCACTGTAAGAATTGAAGGTATGTATCACCATACCTTATCAAAATACATAATTTTTTTTTTGTAAAATTAATAAAATAACAATAGTATTGTAAAAAGAAGTAACACGGTTATTTTTACATCGAATTTCAGTTTTTAATACATTGAGAAAATTTACACACAGTTTTTAACGATAATAATCGACAAATTAAAAAATATATGATTCTTTTTCTTGATTGCATGTTGCAGCAGACTTGCCTCTGACTGACAATATATATAAGTTGTTTGCCATTTTTCATTTCATATTAGGTAAAATAGTAATAGCGTAATTTCCATTTAGAATTATCTCTGTTCTGTGTCAATCAATTCGTTGCCTGAGTACAAACAATGTGGATGGAGGCCAGCGCAGTTGATTTACAAAGTAAATTTACCTCAACCATACAGTGATCCAACTATCCGGGAAAACGAAGCTTTTCATTTAAAATTGTGGTATTAAGGTATTGGGGACATTTTTTTTTTTTTATATTTTATTCGATTTCTAAAGTTATCAATTAAAAATAACGCTTATTTTTTGATAATTGTTAATATTTTATGAAAATTATTTTGTACATATGAAGTAAAAATATTAATAAAGATGCACACTTCTCAGTATTAATTACGACACGTCCTGTATAAGCATAATTTTAATAACTATGCAGTTTGAAACGTAATCTAATGTGTGATAATATAGTTCAAATTTTAATTGAAAAATTAAGTTATACTAGATTTTATTTTGTTTAATTTTTATTACGGAAAATATACAGGGAGATTGATTTTTTTTGTTTCGTTAATTTTTTCACAATTCTTTAAAAACAAAAAATACGGAAATGTTTGATTTATTTAAAAAATATTTTCAAATAGTATGATTTTTAAATAATAACTTTCTTTTTGATATCACGTCATCTAACCTCACTTTTTGTCGATTTTATGGCATATTTTTTAAATTTACCGGCATATTAGTTCGTTAATTTTTGCGATTATTAGTGATACCTATCAAAAAAAAAAATAAAAAAACGCATGTTTTAATGCAATTCTATACATTGAAATATTTACGGCAGTCACTGTACATATACGTACCCTAAGAGCAAAAGTGTAATAAGTCTCTAAGTCTTAAGTTGTCATTTTTTAGTTTTTTAATTCAAATTATTTCAAATTTAAATTGCATTTCATGGTTATTATCAAAATAAATAGTTGCAAAAATTGCTTTTGCTCTGAATTACGGATATACATACAGGGCTGTTTCATTACAAAATGAAATATATCTAGAACCTATTTTCTTTCAAAATTTAATTATATCTTGTTTAATTTAATAATAATAACTGATTTTTGTAAGAATATTAGAAACAATTATGAATCGTAGAGTTCTACTTGATAATCCTTTTGATTGACAGGGGCGTACTGAGGTAAATTACAGATTTAGAATTCCTCTTTTTATTTTGGAAAAAAAAAAAACTTCACTCAATACGACTAAGGGGTCCCCCTAGAATCTATATACAATAACCATGCATCAAATTGCTTCAGATACCTTAATACCACTCACTTTCATATCGTATAAATGAGATGACGAATAGAGCCGCCACACACATTGTCTGCATTTGTAGTTAGGATTCGGTTGTGTTATCTCTTGCCCCGAGTAGGTGATTCTTTTTGATATAAAATATTCGAGAGATGTTTATATAATATGTATATTATGCAACCATATATGGTGTTATTGCTTTTCTTTTCTCATCATCATCGTCTCTTGTATATTCTGTTTTGATTATGGGTAATGCGAAAACTGTATGGCCGGTCCAAAGCTGCCAGACTCCACACATTAGTGCACTCAAGGCTGATTTCGTTGAACCACTCTAAACGCACCCGATACTTGTACAATGATAAGAAGAATCGATCATCGATTACTATTAACCGATACATAATGTGTCATGATGGGTCTCGCAATGATATTGTGGTAAATAATTATTGGGTGCATCCGTTTAGAGTGATATCGTAGAATTAATTATTTATATATATCTCAATAATTTCTCTATATAATATAAAATTAATACTCGATTAAAAACACATTTGCATAGGTGTGATATGAAAAATACATTAATAAAAAGAGTTGTAGTAAGAAGTTTTTTAATGTTTATAGAGCTTCAATATAAGAGAAAATAAAGCACCAATTCGGAAAAAAAAAAACCACAGAAAAAGAAGATTTGATAGCATCAGGCAGTGATTACAATCGAACCAATCTTACACTAACTGTTCTTTTAATTTAATGTATCTTTCATTGTGTACACGATAGGATTCCATAAATAATGTTATATAATAATATAAAATAATGGACAAACAGCACCATATCTTAAATGCAATAAAAAATAAAAAAAAATACATAATACAATAGAAAAAAATATCCTATTTTACTATTATAAAGAATGGATTAAAAAGACTTGTATTATCCTCCAGGCGTATCACTTTTAACGATTTATTGATGAATAAAATTGATTTTTTGCTTTCAGTTTTAAAATAATTTGAATTTTAGGTTGAATACATTTTTTAAATATTATATCACAAATTTTCCATCCCAATAGAAAGCACATATATCTAAATACATTTAATCGAATAATAAAATATTATTAAAATATAGAAAAGCATTGCACTAATTAATAGATTGTAATAAAGGTAGTTAAATAAATAATTGATTTATATTCATTCGTATGGATATACATACATATATAGTGATGGGCAATTCGGAGGAGAATATTAGTCATTTTAACCGGTCAATATTTACACAATAATAATTAATAAAGTTGGTGCATTAACTTATTTATATTCTTCAATATGTATAATATTTATAGTATTTATAATTTAGGTATATTTTAAATACCTTCTTTTAAAATCTCAATATTTCTCATCAGCACAATACATTTTTCATTTGTTTTCAGTTTTGATAATAATGTTATAAACAAGAAATACTTTTTCTTCATCATATTCACTATATACACTTTAATTTTCTTTCTTTTTAATTACTATTTTATTTTAATCATATTAAATCATTTGTTTTGTTGAAATATTATAAGAGTCCATGTCTCATAGAGATGAATACGCATTATCAATGCGTTTTAAGTTCGAAATAATATTAATAATAATAAAAAAAAAATTTCCGACGAATTTTTATATAAACTAATATAAATTATACAATTTCTCTAATAGTAGTGATATTTTGGGTCACACTTGCGTATATATGAACGTTCATTTCTCGTACCGTTGCAAATTATAAGCTAAAAACGAGTCTCTACTACCGATTATTAAAAACAAAAAAAAAAAATGGTTTCCGTTATTCCTATGTGTCCACAATTCTTCCATGCAGTTTTAATACAGCACGTGATACGATAGAAAAAGAAATTTAGGAATAAACCCTTAAACATATGTACAATGCAGATTATGGTGTAATGTTGCGCAAATTTTGTACAAGATTGTATTTAAACAATATTTTTATCTTATATTTAATCCTCTGGTGCTTTTAATTATCTTTAAAAAGAATATAACCCCAAATAACAATAATTATTCATTTAAAGTAATTTTGATCCAAATTATATATTATAAAATATTACAAAATAATAACTAAGCTATTTATTATAAAAGTTTGCTACTTTAAAACATAATTTTTTTTTTAAATAGAATCTGTGATTAATTTAAGTTATTCTCACTGTTTATCACGTGACTGATTGCAACGATTAGAAGAATTGTACACACACAGATATAAAAATATCTAGGTATCGTCAAAAATGTAATAAATTAATCAAAAACAACGAATTTCGTCTAAAGACCGATCTCTTTTATTTTATGTTCATTGAGGAGGGGATGGCACTTTTTTCTTCCGACTATTTTGTCTGTAAAACGCCCGTCCAATCAAACATATACGAATCAATAACAAATCACGTCACATCCGGCACTACATTCCTATTTTTCCGTTTCCTTCCGTCCCTTATTACCGTTTTTACTCTGTTCGTTTAGAATTGTTAATATGTAAAATGTAAAAACTATTAACGCGTAAATAAAAATAATAATAGTAACGTAAAACTTTACGATATAATAGTACTCTAAACTCAATTATTTTCATGTCGATAATAGTAATTAATTAATTAAAAATAATTATAATAACCGCCTTTGTCATGACGGTTAGAATAATATCTTTCTTTTTGTATTGTTAACGCTATCACCGCAGATGATTGATGAGTAGTGTGAGAGCTAACCTGCTTCGCTGTCACTGGAATCGCTCGAACTGCTCGATAAGCTGGAGCTGCTGCTATCCGTCTCTGAACTGCTCGAACTGGTCGACATCCGTCCTGAAGGCTCCCCCGCACCAGGCTGATCGACCTTATTCACCTCATCTGAAAGGAAATTACCAATAAACATCCAAAAAAAGAGAGTAGATTTTCGAAGCGAGAATTTACCTTTCTTTGGAACCTTTTTGTTCGCATTGCCCATCCTGTCGTTAACATCGAGTAGCCTCTTCTCCAATTCCTGTTTCTTCTCCTGCATTTGTTCGTCTTTCGATTTACCCGGCAGCTTTTTATCTGAAAACAAAACATAGAGGGCTTCATTCAAATTTATCCGGTAAAAATTATTGGAGAATAACTGCCACCGAGAAGAAATAAATAGTTATTAAATATACACTACCGTTCATAAGTATTTGGGCACTAATATTTGTGTCTTCTTGTTAAGGACGCTTTTAGTAATGATGTTTTAATTATCTCCGACAAGTTTAAGGGTAGATTTTCGAAATTTCGCTCAGTTACGTTCCCATATTCGTTGTAAAATCATACGGTTGTAAAAACTGTTAGTTAAATGCTCTTATAATCGCGCATCATCAAGTTGGAAAAAACAATCGCCAAACAGCGAAAGGATTACCACAGTCGATTATACCGTTAAAAAATACCGAGAAAGTGGCAGTTTCATGAATAAAGCGCACCTTGGAAGACCAACGTCTGCAACTTCTGCTGAAGATCGTACAATAGTGGTTATTAGCAAGAGATATCGACGAAAAACAGCTCCAAAAATTGCTGCTGAAATCAAGCACACCGGCTTCAGAGGCAGTTGGAAGTCAATAAGCGTAACTACAGTAAAGCGTCGCTTGGACAAAGCAGATCTGACGAATTGCGATGAAAAAAAATGGGATAAAGCTTTGTGGACTGATGAATCAAAGTTGCAGGTGAACGTGCGAAAGATCATTGTATTGTCCCTACAGTTAAACAAGGCGGTGGTTCTGTGATGATCTGGAGATGGTTTGGTCACACGGACGCAGGTGATATTGTGAAGATCGATGGTATTTTAAAGAAACATTTTAGAGAACAATTCTATTCCTTCAGGATTGAGAATTTTGTATTTCAGCAAGATAATGACTAAAAACACACATTTAAACTGTGTGCAAACACTATTTACAAGACTTACAAGCAGAAGGATCTATTAAAATGATAGAGTGGCCTCTTCAAAGCCACGATCTAAACTCCATCGAGGTACTGAGGGAAAAACTTGATCGGGAGGTCCGAAAATCAGCAGCAACATCGAAGGCTGATATGTATTCAATTATATATGTAAATAACAAATATGTGTTCGCTTTTTAATCATTTTTCCTAAAATCTTGGACGCCCGAATACTTTTGAACGTTAGTGTTCACCTGTCACCTGCGTTTTATACAAAATTACCAAATTAGAAATACACCCATCATTGCGAAAATGGTAGAGCATGCTTGAAATGTACGCAAAATTACCATAAAAGGCAGTATCGTAACGATTTTAGTATATAAAGCATTTTTTTTTAATTAGTACAGTATCCCTGTATATTTGTACGCCTCTAATAAAAACCGTATAATTTTATCCTTATCTTACCATCATATCTTATCTATGCAAAGTGTATTCAGGCTTTATGCCTCCAAAAAACCATGTTCCAACATTTTTTATCAATTAAAAGCTTTTAGTTGTGTAAAATTAATTCTTTGTATAAAGTGCGTTTCATTTATATTACTGGTAAGATATATATATTTCTTTTTAATATGAATATTATTTTCGAATTGTATTAAAAGAAATTGGTCTTATATTATTTCTATTACTAATACTTTTAAATGAAATAATATTAGCAGCTTTCAGGACAAATTCATCTTTTTTTTTTAAGTAGGAGTAATAAATCATATTTTCAAACGAATTAAATACATTTTTATTAATGAAAATTATTATTAGTTGAAGATCCAACAAAATTCTAAGAATGTATTTTTATTAATGAACGATATTCAATACAATTTTATTAATTTTTTTATTAAGGCGAACATCCCACTTTAAATTTGGCCATTTAAAAGCCAAAAGGCGACCCCTCACTTTAATTTCCATTTTCTCGTACACCTCTTATAGAACCTTTCTAAAACTTTATAATTTCATTCTCTGATTTTCTAAATAAGTTGTATGTACTTGAAATTAAATTATTTTTAGTAGAAATTTTGTTTTTTATCGCAAAAATTAGCTGTTTCCCTCTTCCATGTATCTTTTCTCAGAAACTATAAGACCGAAACAAATCAAACATTGCACGAATGCTCTTAATAGGTTTTTACATCGATAACGGAGAGATTTTTAAACCCAATCGAAAGAACAACAAATAGAAATGTTTTAAACAAAAGGCAAAGAGAAATGACCATGTATGACATATTTGAGATTTTTTTTCTCGGTTCCTATAAAGTATATCGAAAAAAGCTGTCGCCTATTTTATTGTTCCCCACTCCAGCGAAAATGCCTCAGAAATCGACTATATTTGTTACGGCTTTTAGGGGAAAATTCACATATTTCGTGTGCCATAAGATTACCGAAAAGGTGTGCTTTTTGATGCTTTTTTGTTTATTTATTTGTTACATGAAACACTAATGCATGTGGATAATCGAAAACAAATAAATGAAATTGCCTACATGCGCGAATAATCAAGATTTTACTATATATACTAACAACTTTTTTGATGAGAGTATTCTTGGTTTAAATCCGGTGTCATATCTGTAAGATCTTAAAAAACTGGACGTTGACATATTCACACTGCTCTAGGTATAAAAAAAACGCTCCAAATACACTCATCAGGAATAGATTATTGTCTATCACGTTACTAATACACTAAAATCATACGATACCAGTAATCGTAGCATGGAGAAGGCTTCTCTTTCCATAAAAGCAAATTTTAATGATTCAATTTAACGGAAAAAAAATGGATTTATTATTTAAAAATTATAATATAAATACGGTTACAAAATAAAGCTGCCCTGTGATATTTAAAAGTACGGACTAAGATGAACAAAATCGGCACTTTTTTTACTTAAAATTTTTAATCGGCTTGTTCGCTATGCAAATCCAATGCCCAATTGTAAATTTGGTAATTGTACATCGGCGCACGATTAAGAAAAAAGCTTTGCAATGTGAAATTTGTTCGAGAATTTCCTCTGCGATGACACACGCAAAAAAAAAAAACTACTGTACTGCCATCTGTGTTTAATAGCGTTCTAGTTGAAATATTTTATACATCTAATAATTACAATAGGGCAACATCAACGAAAAAAAGCAAACAAATGAATGGATGCTTTATGCAATTAAACAAAACCAGTTCTTATCTATCTCTTAAATTCGCTTGTAGCGCATGTCGAAGTTTGAAATCAACAAGAGAATTTTACGAACTAATCGCTAACTATGTCTGATTGGGATCCTATTTAATTGTAAGGTCCATACAGCGAAGAAATAAGACAAGAAGGGTCATTTTATGCCGGCGGCTTTGAGATACCTCCAATTTTCTTTTTATATTTTACACCAATTATTAGATAAGGAACTAAACTCAAAATGGCGGTTACACATTCATGCGCGCGCAAGGAATAAACTGACTGCGTAACTATGATATTGTTTAGTTTTTCTCTTTGCCTATGATACAAAACAATTTGATGTTTTAGCACCTTGTGTGATGGACTGTAATTTAAACTTAAGCGTAACTAAATTTATGAATGAAATTAAATAATTATTCTCAACGACTTTCAAGATGAATGTCAGAACAATTACTGCAGTGGCGCCTTTTATGTATATAAAATGACAAGTGGCCCTTCTTGTTTTATCTCTTCGCTGGTTCAAATGATCGAAAACAAAATTATAGCACTGCGAACGCGCAATTAATATTACACCTGCGTTGTTTGATTGTAGATGGCTTCTGACTGCACAGCGAACAAAGCGTCTCAAAAGAAAAAAACATTTGATATATTTGTGCCTATCTTTGATTTGAATTTTAATGTAAATAACGTTAAAAGATGAATTAGTAAGAAAAAAAATGCTTAAAATTATTCCGGCAGCTGCTGCAATAATACAAATAACAACAATAAAATAACCAACAAAAGAAGCTTTTAAAACACCGCCACCAGCGCCATCTCGCGTCGCATTAACCTCACTATCAACATAACCACTACAGCGTAACCGCAAAATCCCAACCGAATGACACCACGGGCGGCAACGTCTACCATGCTTAGAAATGTGTATAGTTCCAATTACGTACGCCACGTAAGGCGTCCCAGGTGGCACGGCGGTCGTTAAAACCGCCGCCAACGGGCGCCTCACATCGGTGACTGGCACTAGCCGCCGTGTAGACGTTAAGTAACGGAACTTACAGTAGGGCTTACGTGGCTTTTTGCGTAGACACGAGGCGACGTAGCTCTCCAATTCGCGCAACGTCGACGGTTTCAGGGTCTCGAAATCGATCTCGATCTCGTCCGGGTTGGAGTCGCGCAGCGACGGCTCCCTCGACTGGATTATATGTACAACTCTGCCCAGTTTGTCGCCTGCGGAGGGTAAGTCTACAGTTAGACGATCGGGGAATCAAACGCATGTTACGCTAAGCGACTTACCCGGTAACTTGTTGATGTCGAGCGATAGCTGTCTCTTCTCGTCGTAGGACATCGGCCGGGCGTTGTCCTCGTCCTCGGAATCGAACGCCATCACCGGCGGTTGCGCCGCCGACTTTTTCCGTCCCACGCCCGTTTTGTTGTTCGCTTTCTGCCTTTTCGACGAGGCGTTCGTACCGGCCGCTGGTTTCGTCCCTCTTTGACCTGTTTTAAATCAAGTAATTTACATTAATGCCACGCCCGCCATTGATCTATGATTAATTAGTGTTCACGAACGCGCGGCGGTATTTACACCGCTCTACGTAAAATGACTTTTATGTAGCGGCGGTGCAAATGCCGCCAGCGCGCCCGCTCGAAGGTCAAATTAGAAGCGATTTAGAAAGTAGAAGCACCTCCCACACGTATTAAACGCGATGTGAACGATACATAACTTCGAGTTAAATTGTATTTAAATGTAACAAATGTTTAAAATATTTACATCATTACAATTGAAACTTAATTACTAATTCTGTTTCAGGTTCAAATAGGAATAATATGTTAATGAGCAACTTTCATAAATAATCCAAAGCTGTCGACTAGCGTTATTTGGAGTGTCTTACATTTGTGGGCGTTCAGATTTAAAGAAATGAAGGATCCGTTTTTAAAATCTCCGATTTGTTGCTTTCAGCAAATTATCAATTTATGTACAGGCTGATTTATTAAGAATAACCACACGCCATATTATCTCGATAACAGTTGCTCCTAGAGCGTAGGGACCAAAATTATACTAGTAAATATGGTCACACGTAGGATGATCAGGGAAGGAACGGCTAGGCATAGGCCTCAGCCTCCTACAGATGACCAAATCTGGGACATGCCCCGAGATGACATACCAAGGAAGTTCAACTTTGTGAAAGATTTTACCACAAAGCTTAGCACTAAGAGTGAATGGGATAGAGATACCATTTCGAAACTCAATAGAAACGCCATTAAATGGTACACAGATGGCTCCAAAACGGCAGAGGGAACTGGAATAGGGATATATGGGCCTAGAACCAAATATTTCGAAAGCTTGGGGATGTACCCAAGTATCTTCCAGGCGGAAATACACGCTATTGAAAGATGTGTCCAGGTCAACATTGACAGAAGCTATGAAAAGCAGGAGATTATCATAACATCTGATAGTCAAGCGCCCATTAGGGCGCTGAGGTCAAACATAATCAGCTCCAAAATGGTTTGGGAGTGTCTACAAAAACTAAACGAGCTAGGCAAAAAGAACAAGGTAACCCTTTTGTGGGTTCCGGGACACACGGGAGTGGAAGGAAACGAAATAACAGATAATCTCGCTAAGAGAGGGGCTAGAACACCTTTTGTAGGGCCAGAACCTTTTTGTGGGATAAGTAGCAGCATAACACTGGAGAAGCTGAAAAATGAAGTAGAGCAGAGAAAATCCAAATACTGGGAGAATCTCCAGGGAATGAGGCAAGCTAAAACTCTTCTGGGTACCTATAACCAGAAGAGATCTGCGGAATGCATCAACCTGAGTAAAAATAATATTCGGATATTGACAGGGATCCTTACAGGCCATTGTAAACTGAACGGACATCTAAGCAGGCTTGGAATAGCGAAGGAAGCCGAATGTAGATTTTGTGGGGAACAGGACGAAACGTCCATTCATCTGCTCACAAACTGTGTTGCACTGTGCAACTCAAGGGCGCTGCACCTGGGAGCATGTGAAATCGAAGAGGCACTTCTTAAAAGGAATCAGACTGGACGGCCAGCTGTAAATACAGCGAGAAGAGGGGACACAATAGATCTTTTAGGTCGCAATGTACTATCACCCTAATATCACACATACATGGTCATAGACATCCTGAAAATATTTTTTAAGTTTCTGAAGTTATTTATGTGATCTTCTCGGAGAAATCTATTATTATTAATGGTGGCCACTCTTAATGAATCACATTGTACACTGTTTTAGCAAGCCAAAATTGCACCTAATCGTTTAATGAAGAATTTATTGAATGAAAAGTCTAGTTTCATCTCAAATTAACAAATACATAAGTTGTGTCATATAAAATAAAATATAAAAACAAGAAGTGATACATATCCACACAAATCCTAAATCCTCAATTCAACAAAATTCCGCTTGGGTTTGGTATAATTCAAGATTTGCGCGGTTATCGATCATTAGAGGCCGACACTTTACACTTTAAAACTAACGATGAGACTCCTGTTAAAAGCTCACCTTTGGTCTTAGGTGGTTTTGTTGCAGCGTTGGCGCCAGCCGCGGCAGGGTGGTGTAGCATAAAGGACCTGCTGGGTGCGGGATGTTGGACATCGCCGGCCATCTTGATATCGGCCCCGGACACCACGCTGGCTATGCTGTCGTCAACGCTGTCCGTATTTATCGAGTTGGACTTGGCTTGAGCTGCTTGAGCCCCGGGCTTACCCAGACTCCCGCTGTTCGAGACGACCTTCTTAGGTTTCTCCTTCTCCTTCTGTTTCTTCTTCTCTTTTTTCCGCGTCGTGCTCTCCTCCACCAGTTTGCGCATCTTCTCTTGCATAGCTATCAGCTGGAGTACCGGAAAGAGACGAAGCTCGATAAAGGGACAAACGGGAAAAGAAAGTTTCGACTATGATTCTTACCTCCTTCTCTAGTAATTTCAATTGTTTGTTTCTCCTCTCCTCTTCTGAATCTTCCGTATCGCTGGACGACTCAGAACTCGAACCTGTCGAACTGGAATCTGATTTCCCACTAGGTACCACCCTGTTGACTGGTTCGTCCGGTATTTTTGCGAACCTGTGAAGAATGAAAATGATAGCACTTTAAAACCGCCATCTATAAATTGAGAATCAAATTATTGGCAAATAAATACTTCGTTATTAAATAATCATCTAAAGATATTCGAATTAGTTCGTCAGGTAGTTTTGTATAATCAAATTATTCGCAGGTATATATATCGAATAATTTCGTTATTTAAACAACCATCTAGATCTAGATAACAAATAAATATTCCTTAAATATGTTGGATAATTCGTTATTCAAATAAGATATAATTCGAGATAAATTTGATTATTGGAATGTTACCACATCAAGATGGAGCTTCAAAGGGCGAGGATCAACACATGGCGTTGCCATTCAAATTTACAAACAACATAATTAATTTTTTTAGATTTATACGAGCGATTGTTGACATATCTGTTCGCGGGAACGTCCTATTTTGGGGCTTTTAAATTTACTTAATACGCGTGCAAGCCGAGACGTAAGTTTGAAAACAAAACAAAGTAATTTTTGTAACTTTAAAACAAATCTATACCTAAGAAGCAATGTAAGGATTCGTCTAGCTGAATTACGTATTTCAATGATTAATAATAACGACGGAGTGTTATATTGTTTTTGGAAATCAGAAGAGATAGCTATTATACAGTTGAAAAAATTAACAGCGACATCTTTAGGGATAACATTGCATAATGACGAAAAATTAATTATAAACGCTTGGAGTGCCACCACCGGTCTGATTCGCAAACACTCATTAAAACCCCCTCTTAAGGATAAGTAAAAATGGAGAGCGAATTATACACCAACCTCATCTCGAATACGTCCTGAAGTTTCCTGGCCATCGCCACCACGTCATGATCCGAAGGATTGTACTTATAACAATTGGTGAATATCAGTCTAACGTCTGCCGCGAACTCTTGCGCCGTACGATATTCGCGGTTATCCATTTTCTGTTTAACGGTACCTAGATCCATGGGTTTCTTGATAATATCGTGATAGTCGTGTAAGCACAGCAATTCGGCGTCGACAGGTTTGTAAAATGGCCATGCGTAACTCTGTAAAATGATATTATTGAATCATGTTCCGTAAAAGTAGGCGTAGCTAGATAGATAGTGGGCGTGTCTAATTTAAACCACGCCCACCATATTACCATGTCCACTTTTACGGGGTATGATTCTTAACTGACACTCTGTAAAATGATATTGAAGAATCATGCTGTGTAAAAACGGGCGTGTCTAAAATTCGACACGCCCACTATCTATCTTGCTCGCACACCGGCCACGCGGTACATCGAATGATACTTACCGAATGTTTTTTGGAGAATAGTTCCTTAAGTATTTCATTACACGACTTCAGCGCCTCGGACAATTTCTCTTTGGGTTTATGCGATGCGTGCTGAGGCGTCGACGTCGTATTCGTGACCATGGGGGATATATTTGAGGGATTATACGAAACCATTCCCTCCATCTCCGTCCTCATCGGTTTCTTCACTTGCCGGTTAGACTCGCGCCGCGTCGATATCTTCGCCGACTTCGAGTCCATGGGCATGTTGTAGTCGTATACGGTGTGCGTGGTCGTGTCGGCCTTTCTCTTAACGCCCTTCTTCACTTTCAACGGTTGCTGGGGCGGTATCACGTTCCCCGGCAGCACGGTCGGCGTGATGTTCGTCGACTCGGGCATCGTGACCAGCGGTTGGGCCACGTTGTACGTGCTCGGGTGCGCCAACTGCTGGGGAAGAGAGCTGTGCGTGGCGGCGGCCGGCGCGATGGTGGTGGTGGCCGTGCTACCCGGTACCGTGGTGGGAGGTTGCGTGGCCGTCGGTAATGGTAAACCTGAGTTCCCTACTAGGGTCGGTACGGTCGACGATACGGTGGCGGGCGGTCGGCCACGCCCCGTACCCGTGGTGACCGGTCCGACACCGCCTCCGCGCTTTTTTCCTTTGCCTTTCTGCGGCGGCTCGACTGGGTATTCTTCCTTCGGCATGTCGTGCACCTTCGTCAGGAACACTTTCTCCAGGGTTTGGGCCATGACCACTACGTCTTCGCCTGGTTTATTGTAGACGTAGCAGTTCGTGAACATCATGTTGATATCTTTGATGCATTCTTTGCCGGACCAATAGTAATTGTTATCTAGACGTTTCTTTATTGTTCCCAAATCCATAGGTTGTTTGACTATCTTGTGGTAATCCTATACACGAAAACACAAATAAACCATGTAAAATGGCATAAATAACATCTAAAAGAACAAGAGATTTTAACATTTAATCCAGTTTTTGAGGGGAGAATATACCCATATTACAGTGGACCAAACCTAACTAAAACGGAGTTTACCTAGAATACTGCATGACGCACAACTAATAACAAAACACAGTAGACATTTAAATTTACCCATATAATAACGAAACATATAAGTGGACCTATTGACAGCTTAAATTAGGTTAGATTAGAATAGGGATTGGGGTAGCTTTCTGATCAATATCACCGCGACCTTTTCAGATCTATTATGATCCCCTTTGTCCTATAGGCGCACTCTAACTTTGCCTTTTTAATTAGGTCTATCATTTTTTATAGTGGGGTTATCTACGCCCAGCACTGTTCTCTTGGTAGAATCTGCAGATAACGTCTTCTGCCAGGCCTATGTTATACATATGTCTATTTAGTCTACAATAATCTATTATCATTTTGACAGTCTTTTGTCGTTGCTCAGTAGATGTCCGTGAAACACAGGCCCTTACGAACCCTTTTGCCTGTCTTTGTTCTGGTGATTTTTCCCACCATTCATTGCACTTGTTCTGCATCCATTCATTGATGGACTTTCTAATTTGCGATTTGGTCAACATTTCTTGAACTGAAAGCTTATTGAAAGGGCCCTTCGTCGCCACTTTCCATGTATACCAAGTCCGTTCGTACTGGAGAGCCTTTCTTCCAGTTCTTATCTGGTATTATAATCTGATACCTCCTATCCAGGTTAAATTTCCGAACCATGGCGCCACTTGGCATCCCCATAAGGGGTGCCACCTTAAGTTCATCTAGTCGTTTTTGATGGTCCGTATATTACAAACCTAGCAGCTCTTCGTTTATAAATATGTAGTGGTGGCAGAATTACTTGCATTGTGGCGGTGGGGGTCAATTTCATTACTCCCGTGACACAGACAAGCCAGCCTTTATACATTACCCAGCGTTTTGACCGCCCCCGTCTAACGCACCTTTGGCTATTACACTACAGCTATGTATGTTATCATGGGTCTAATTACCCTTGTGTATAACCACAGAGTCATTTTGGAGCTAAGGGCCCAATTTCTTCCACGCCCCCTGCACCTGTATATGGCAATAGCGGCCTTGTTGGTTGTTTTCTCGATATGTGTGTTCCATGTACGTCTTTGATCAAGCCATACCTCAAGGTATTTTGCTTCGTGGGGTATGATTTACAATTGACTGATTATCCGCACAGTAAGTCAGTTTCCTATGTTGCTTATGTTACAAATCTAATCTATGTATCTTGTGTTGATTCTCGTATTGATTTTCATGCGATATTTTCTTGTTTGGTGACCGCTCAACTTTTACTTCTATTGCATTCAGTGACAATTTTATGGTTATGTTATATGAAACTAGTTTGCAAACACTAACATCGTATTGTATTTTAGGTTATTTGTTCCATTTAGAAAACTACGCCCATGTTGCTAATGGCGTAAATGTTACTTAAGTTTATTATATTTTAAAATCAATAACTATGACTAAAATTTTTGTTTTTAACTTTTGATCTCCACTGTATATGCAGAGATTTTGAAAATTTAACGCTACGTTTTGTAAATCGTATTCATAAACATACAACGGAATGAGTTTCATAAATAATACAAACAAAAACATTATTACAGTTGAAACAATACAATGGTCTTATTTTTCTGTATTTTCAAAAACGCGTAAATTTGGACATCAAATTTAGCATAAAAATATTAAATTTAGTCTTCAAAACATATTTTAATGATATAGAAATAAAACTATCCCTACTACTGTAATTTTTAAAAGCTTATTTTGTTGTTTATATAATACTTAAACTGATTTGTGACCAATTCTGCCATATATTTTTTAATCACACTGTATACACGTTTATGCATGTTATTACATTCCATTTTACATTTTTAAATTTAATTAAACTGTAGAATCTTACGGGATGTATCCAAATAATTCCATAATATATAAAAATATATCTTTGTTACGATATGCAATGCATAACCTATAAAAACAAACTAAATAAACTTCCTTTTACATCATTCCTAAGCTTCTTACATTTTTATGTTATTGTTCTTATCCGCAAGTGCATTCGTTCTGATATTATTTACAAACATCGCAAATAATCCGTTGTAACATAAAAAATTCAGTGATGCCAACGTATAAATAAAACGATTCACATTGCGTAGTTTTAAATTATTTTAATAGTTGTATGCCACTCTTTAAATTTTGCACTGGTGGAAATAAACAGAGATAAAGAGAAATCCTTCCGTGTATTTGGAAACAAACAACAAAACGACGCGTGTTTTCCGTTCGCTCGCGAGAGCTGTCCCCCACTCTTTCGACTGTCAGTGGCGGAGAAAGACTTTCTTTCTCGACCGTTAAAACGGCAGGATACTTTCACTTCCATGCCGAATTATCGACGCTCGTCCCTACGTATTTGCGTTAATCTTTTCACGGTTGTAAACATATTTATATCTAACCGGTTTTTCCCAGAGATTTAAGGTGATTTATTTTTAATCGTAGTCGGCCCCGACAGACGGCAGGTAGATTGGGGTACAAGTACAACACATATCCTTCCAGAAGATCGCGAAAAAATGCGAGGAAGTGATTAGGAATGTTATAAAAATTTTCGATTGAATTTTAAAAAGGTTTAGGTTGAATATTAAGGTGAATTCAACGTGCAATTATTATATTTTAACATAAAACATTGAAATATTAATGTTTTATAACTGTCAATAATGCACATACGAAAAATAATAATAAAATCTTTTCTTACAGTCAATAATTGAAATACAAGGTTTTTTCTGTATTTTCTGAGGGATTCTGAAATGAAAACATATAACTTCTTTTTAAATCACTAATTTCCAAACTGCCCAAATTTTTTCTTGTTATTTTTATTAATACTATCGTTATTATGTGTATATATTTCTTTATTATAACAAAAACTATCTTAGCTTTGCTTTTACCTCAAGATCGCTGATCGTCAGATGAACCAAAAATAAAAGCGCAATACGAAAAAAAGTTTATCTGACAATCAAACGATTTGAAGAAACAGAGCTAATGTTTTATTCAGCACATTTCATCTATACATTTCCTTACTCATGGTAGGATGTAAGTTCATTTCAGTTTACATCATTATTATTGTTGTTTATTGATGGCTCTGCTGTTGCTAATTTCTTTGTTATTATTTTTTACCACTCAATGCAAGTTTATTTCAGTTTATATTATTGTTGTTGATTTCTTTGTTATTATTTTAGTTATTTAATGTAAGTTTCTTTCAGCATTCAGTCATTCTTGTCATTGCAAATGTTTCCCAAATAAAGTTTCTTTTATATTCAGATCAATTTATTTAAAATTATGTAGTTCTACTGGTTCTTCAATAAATAAAAACTTACCGGCAAACACAATTTCTTAGCGTCAACAGGTTGATGAAACGGCCAAGCGAACTGATGCCTCCAAACCGCCTTCATCACAGTCTTCTGCAGGAATTGCAACTGATTGGTCATGCGTCCAGGTCGATCGGGTGGAGGATACACTGCCGGTTGGACGATACCATTGACCGGTTCAACAGGGACCTCTGCCCGAGGTGGAGGCTCCTTGTCAAAAAAATGGGAATGTTATTAAAATACATTCTAGTATAGGGAATCCGGTCTTACAGAGTTGTTTTGCGTCGGGGTGTCAACTTGCTGCATCTTGATGCTCTGTACGGCCTGTCACCCTGCTACAAAATCGATATCGTGATCAATTTTGGCCTGTCAACGAAATGACTTGCTAACGTTTTATTGGTGCACATCCCTCGGTTTAGAATACAATGTTAACAATGCAAATATGCCAGGTACACCTGAAAAGAAAGAGGAACCCATGCTGAATCGTAAATATATGTTAGAGACAGGCAGTTTTGGTAGTACTAAAAGTTACTTAAACTCTCTTTTCTTGTTAAAAGTGCTAAATTCTAAATACACTTGCTCCTTTTTAACTGAACATGTGGAATATGAAGCTTAATATAAGATTAGTTTGGGTACTTATGTCTCGAGAGCAATCCTTCAAATAATAAAACAAATTCAATCATATGTAAACACAGTTTATTTTGACTAGCAAAAAAGTAAGATTACTCAGATACACAAACAAAATACAAGAAGAATTAACGTTTAGTTTTACAGTGGATTTTCCTAAGATATAACTTTCCAAGTAAATAGCATTAATATAAGAGTGTATTATTGTAGTAGAGACCTTGGATGGCCCGCGCTATAGGCGGCTGTCTGGGTAAAGTAGTTAAGACAACGGACGCTAAACATGTTCACTGGAAATGGTTTTGACGCTCGAACGCGGGAAAACTAGTAAATAACCTAAATCAGACAGAAAATACGACATAAATACACAACAGAAATCGCGCTTTTCGGCACGAATATTTTTAGTACCGAGAAAATGATTTTCTCCCGCAATAATACAACATGGCGGGTTAACACTCTAGGCTTTGGGGCAAGCCGAGATACAATCTCACTTATACGCACATTTCTGACGCCCATTCGGTGAAATAACATACGTAACGTAAACAATAAGCTACATTGAGTGTTTCTTTAACTTTACCTGCATATTTCGACGATATATCCACAAGAAAATCACGAAAAATACGGAGCAACACAACACACACAGCACTTACCACAAACCCGCTTGCCAAGCTAGGCGCATACTGCCGTGATGGCCGACTCATAGTTGATCCGCTACCATCGCTGTATAACATCGGTGCATTTTCGGAGTAATTTCGGTGCGATAGGTGCGAAATTCTCGTGGAATTGTTATTTTTTTGCGGGGATTTTATTTTTTAGATGACTACTTTCAATAAATGTGTATATACAAACCGGATTAGTTCGGATTTCTATTATAGATTTAGCAATCGTACAAATGGCTGCGTAACGAAGTAGAAATCCCGTTTCTTCGCGATTCACGATTTTGCAATTTTCGAACGTTTCGGGGCCGTTTGTTCTCCTTGAAAAAGGGATATTTACACGTGTTTCGTACGTTACCGTGTACTGAAAATTGCGAAACTCCAATAATCAGTGACACAAGGGACACGTTAGAAGAGAATAGAGTGACAGGTTTAATGAAATAATCATTGTTTTTTGTTTTTCCTAATTATTGTACTAGCTGTTTATTAAATATTTTAACTTTCTGGCTGGTATTTTTACGATTTAATTCGTATAACGTGAAATTTTTCACAATATGATGAAACTGAAGTCCGGAATTTTCTGGATAATGGGAGGGGTGAGATTTTAACCAGAGCGCATGCGCGAACTGTACACATTTCGGGTGAATTGGCACGACGTAACGATCGGCAGCGCCATCCCCATCATCATCTATTTGAATCTATTTATACCGCTAATTTTGAATATTCCGGAAATCATTTTACAAACTGTTTTTCACTCAAAAAGTTAATTTCTTCTATTTTAATTGCAAAAATAATATGAATTTTAATTTAATGCTATTGGTCCCGTTTAATTATAATTATCAGCAAGCTTGTCGAAACTTCTTACTTTCTTATTGAAAATCGTATAAAAATTTAAATTTGCCGCAATTATTTTTAGTAACTTAAACATTGAAACATGAAATTACCAAGGAATGTCACAGATATGTTCGAATAACTAAAAGTAATTGCGGAAAGTTTAAATTTTACTGTTCGTAATATAAACCTATTCAGAAAGTTCTTTTGTGGATCTTCCCTTGATTACATTCACTAATGTTCGGGGAAAAATAAATAATTGAGAAAAGTGTTTCGTTTAGAAAACAATCCACAATTAACAATTTAAAAAAAAATATTTTTGCAGGTCGGGAAAAACTAAATACCACGTAATTGATTTTTATTTTTGTTAACCTTACATACTTAATACATCAGAAAAATTTATGTACAATGAATAAAAAATAAAGAATAATATAAAAGTATAAATATATTTTATTTATAACTATTAAATAACACCCCAAGCCTCCTCAAAAGATGAACAAATCTTAGTACAAGTCAAAGCTGCTGATAATGGATAATTACTAATTGAAACTGTCTCCTCTGTATAATCCAATTCTAATTTACCATGCGCCATAGCCCCAACAACAACAACAATCGGATCTTCACCTTCGGGTACAAGTTCAGAGCATTTCACAACCTTGTCAGCACTAAAAGACGTGGTATATTTCTTTACCCCCACTGGCAAGTGGTTTGTCACAGGATTCTTAATTACTTTTAACAATTTCATGTTACCATCACTTGCACGGACTGCAAATTTATGAAGCAATTGCACTGAAAAGTAAACAAAGTTAATATAAACATTCACATATATAATTATGTTCATTATCTGTTTCTTACCCATTAATCCTGCAAATCTCTTAAAAGTGCGTGGGATACGGGTTTGTGGATTTATTTCGATGAGAACATTATTGCTAGTGTGAACATATACTTGCAATAAACCTGCTCGATTTAAAGGACTGTCGAGTAGCATTAATAAACATTGATGCGTTATATCTGGCCGACATGAACCTACATCGCGGTTGTTTTTCCGTAATATATTAGCGTGGTCATCGCAGTTTAATAATTCGAATGAATTACCAACCTAAATTGGAAAGAAAAACGATATTTAAAGGTTTCAATACTAAGCGTAATGTAGATACTCACTTTGACGCTCTCTAACTGGGCTTGTTCTAAAATTATAATCAAACGCTTCTCTTGATTCTTCACGTGAGCTGTTACTAAATGTTTTGGAACCGGATCGAACTCAAATTCATCGTCCTTTTCTTTTATTTTCCGTTTCTTCCCCATATTTGAATAAACTTACGGTATCATGTGACAGCACTACGGGTGTAAATATAACCTGCAAACATGGAATTAGCAATCCGCAGCACGTGTTTGAGACACGGTTCCATCTAGCGCAAGAAAATTTAAATTGAGAAATTTGAAAATTTAAATGTACTTTTAAACTAATTTTTTAACAGATAAATGACATTGATGACAAATCGTAATAACTCAAAGATGCACTGAATATCTAAGTAATCTTATATAATTTTGTTTATTGTTACCACGACCACATTAAAAAAAAACATATGTGCAGAATTGACGTAAATTATTTAATACACGAGTTTTTTTTTGGCGAATCGATAAGTGCAAATTTTATCAATCCCCTAAGGTATGAATTTCGCCCATCACAATAATTACCCGATGGGCTCGCTGTACGTGGGAGATCTGCACCCTGACGTGACGGAAGCGATGCTATACGACAAATTTTCGAGCGCTGGACCTCTCCTATCCCTACGCGTTTGCCGAGATATCGTCACGAGAAGATCCCTCGGCTATGCTTACGTGAATTTCCAACAACCCCTGGACGCGGAACGGGCGCTGGACACCATGAACTTTGATCTGTTAAAAGGTAAACCGATACGCATTATGTGGTCACAGCGCGATCCATCGTTACGAAAATCCGGAGTTGGAAATCTCTTCATAAAGAACCTGGACAAGAATATCGATAATAAATCAATGTTCGACACCTTTTCCGCCTTCGGGAATATACTGAGTTGCAAAGTTATGCTAGACGAAAACGGTATTTCGAAAGGATACGGTTTTATTCACTTCGAGACTGAAGACGCTGCGAACAAGGCTATCGAGAAAGTAAATGGGATGTTACTGAACGGGAAGAAGGTCTACGTCGGCAAGTTTATACCGCAGAAGGAGAGGGAGAAGCAACTTGGGGAAAAGGCCAAGCTCTTCACGAATATCTACGTGAAAAACTTTGGGGACATGACGGACGAAAACCTAAAGAATATTTTCTCGAAATATGGCAAGGTCACCAGTTGTACCATCATGAAGAACCCGGACGGATCGTCTAAAGGCTTCGGATTCGCTTCCTTTGAAGACCCTCAAGAAGCTGAGCAGGCCGTGAAGGAACTGCACGGAAAAGAAATGAACAATCACGTTTTCTACGTGTGCCGCGCACAGAAGAAGACTGAACGCCAAAATGAATTGAAAAGGCATTACGAGCAATTGAAATTGGAACGGTACAATAGGTATCAAGGCGTAAACTTGTTCGTGAAGAATTTGGACGATGACATCGACGATAACCGATTGAGAAAAGAATTTATGCCTTTCGGTACTATAACATCAGCTAAAGTGATGACAGAAGAAGGCAGAAGCAAAGGATTCGGTTTTGTATGTTTTTCTTCGCCGGAGGAGGCGACTAAGGCTTTGGTCGAGATGCATGGGAAGATGATCGGTAGCAAGCCGCTTTACGTAGCTTTGGCGCAAAGAAAAGAGGATCGTAAGGCCTACATGGCGTCTCATCTGCAACGAATACGCATCCAACCTAACATTTACCCCACAACCCCACCTTTCCTGATGCCCACAGTACCGCAAGGACCAAGATTCTACAACCACGTCAATCATATAAGAGCAACGCCTCGTTGGTTAGCTTCTCCCGCGATAAGACCTAACGGTACTTACCCCACAGTAGCTAACAGTCTCTATCGTGTGAGTTCAAGACCTTCGGTGCAGAACAACAGCGTTAGAAACTCGGTTATCACAGCGAGACCCATAACAGGCCAGCAACCAGCTTCTCACGCAAGACCCAATAGCAAATACACGGCGAATTCTAATCACATTATTCGCCCAATCGCTTTGGCTCTGAACAATAGTGGAGACAACGTACCGTTGAGCGCCACGACTTTGGCTTCAGCAACACCAGAAGACCAGAAGCAAATGCTTGGACAACGATTGTTCCCGTTCGTGGAGAAAATGTTCCCCGATCTCGCTGGCAAGATCACGGGGATGCTTTTAGAGATCGACACATCGGAGCTGCTGCACATGATCGAAGACCAGGAGTCGCTGCGGGCGAAAATTGAAGAGGCCGTGGCAGTTTTGCAAGCCCACCAGAGTAAGAACGTCGGCATCGTGCAAGAATGATCTATTACGGTCTTTCTGGGGGAGACCCCGATTTAAGTTGCGTGTCAAAAGTTTTATTTCGTCTTATATATCCCCTTATATACAACATACCGTACCGATTTCACACAAATTCGAATAGCAATTTTATCTTAAACGTCAAAAACCGAAAAAAATATATACACCTACAATGATAAGATAAAAATGTGTGGTAGTTTTTAAAATGCTATTTATGCTGTGTGAAATTTGCTCTCCCGTCCAGTTCCTATTATCCTAGAATTTCTCCAGTGCCTTATTATTGTTATTATTATAAAATTTAATAGCGTTAATGTTAAGAATTTGATAGTGCGTTTCGAATTTCTTCGATATATTCGGTTAGAAATATGTAATAGGAAATCCACACCTTTAGTTTTTACGTTTTACTTTTTAAGGTCGAATGTTTTTTACTTTTAAGTTACATTGAATAAATGTTTCGTTCGAAAATTGTAATTTATTAAAAATGAAAAACTAGACAGAAACTTATTCCGGATGGCATCTTATGAATGATATGCAACCCCTTTTACACAGAAATATAAGTACTTGCCTATATTAACAATAATTATAAATTCGATCATAATTAGGTAATTGAAATTATTAACGACAAACTTTCTGTGTACCAGTCACATATTATTCAATTAATTAAGTAATAACGGTAATAATCACTTTTGTTCCAAAAAAATTTAGTCCATCAATCAAAAATTAGTATAACATGCCCCCGGATTCCGTATAGTCGATACGATACACAAACTCGATACGATACCTCATCCGATGTCGATAGAGAGAGCGATTCCGTATATCTATCGAGTAGAAGCTCGGGTAATTTCGGGTACAAGTATACAACTGGTCTAAATATTGGCTAAAAAGTTCACTTTAGTTCGCTTGTTCGCATTAATTTTGACAATTTGAAATAACTGTAATTTAAAAATTGTAATTTATTAAAGAAAAATGTTACCCATTTTTCATCATATGTTACTTGACGCTAATGCACAAAATAATCGATGATTAGTTTTATACAGAAGACAGTTGCGAGATAACAGTAATCCATTTAATATGCCAGAAAGACGATTTGTGGAACTCTTTCGGTTAACAAGGGTACTTGCTCATTTTTTAATTGATTTACTAACTCCGCATTTAACTGAGAGTGAAAGGAGAACAAAAGTGCCCAAGGAAATCAGAGTACTTGCGCTTTAACGTATACTTAAAATCCGTCTAACACTAAAACATTTTAAAAAATATATAAACAAGAATATTTAAGGACAAATGCTGGTATATGATCAAGAATGTTTATGTTATATGGCTACATACCTTTTGCCACTTATCGACAGATCGTTCTCCATAACCAGTAGCATTCAATTCATTTCCCAAACTAATCCACATTTTTTTGTAATTATCACGCCCATTCATGTAAATTTACCAGTAGCAAGTTCTTTATTTTTTTCCATGTAATTTAACATTATTTCCCAATGAATTTCTTTGACTTTGAATGCCATGTTAAATCAAATTTAAATTAATAAATTACAAATATATAAATAGATACTTCAATTTAAAGAGATAAAGATCTAAAAAAGAAGTGAATTATTTTAATAATTGGGAGAGCTAGCAAGTTGCTAGTAGCAACCACATAAGAAATGAACTGTGTCTACTTCTCCACTACATTTCTAAACTAACTACACATGTGTTTTAAATTATATTGTAAAAGTTATTATGCGAAATATTTTCAAACGTATTTTTGAACATTTGCATTTTACCACCGTTCGACCTAGCAGCGGGGGTACCTTATAAAGAAAGATAGAGAATAAAGTCCGTTTGCGAAAGAGAGATGATGCTTTGACCGAGAGCCATCCGAGAGCTAAATAGCTATCGAGTAAAACCTTCCAAGTAGACGATAGCTGGGTATCGAATCGTTCTTACAGAATTCCTGTGGTATCGAGTTGGTCGATCTCGACCTTACGGAATCTCCCCCATGAAATAGTCTACTCAGTACTGCCACTCTCTAAATACTTATACTAACTAAACACAAATGTACTACCAACTTACGGATGGCTCTTACAAATTATTTCATATAGTTTACTAATTTTTGATTAATGGACTAAATTTATTTGGAACAAAAGGCTTTGGCGTGGCTTTGGCCCAGTACTGGTAAATTGACATCTACTACGTAAGCTGTATATAGCTGTGTTATAAGCTGTTATAACAGTGAGTTTTAACGACGTCAAGGCATTAATAACTTATTAGTAAATCATTAAATAATAAGAATTAAGTAGCAATAAATACTCACTTAATACTTATAGATAAACGAAACATAAACAACCTTGAACTAAGTTTTCTTTCCTTTTCCTTTTAATACACTCGCTTTACAATACGTTTGACGTTTTATCTTCCTCCCACTTAAGATGTTCCGTTATTCATCTAGCTCTTACGAAAGTTACCGTTCCCTAACACGTCGCTTTCTTATGCCGAGGTTGAGTCACACTTCGCGTAAAGAAAGTTGTAAATTATTTTTCAAAGTAATGGTGTAATTATACGACTTATTTCGCCGCAATAATGTTTATAGTAATATAAAAATTTAATTTTATGTAACTTAAGTTTACAATATGATCTGTGGTTTATAATAATGACGAATATAGACGAAGCAGGTAGGTTCTTGAGGTGTGTCAATATTAACTTCTTTAATTTTAATACGGAATAATTAAGCTGAAATGATACTAATTATAAAACCTGTAATGTGAGTTGTACTTTTTGTTTTATCTTTCGTAGTAGAAACTAGGGAAGATATTCCATTAAAAAGCGGTTCCAAAACGTCTACATTTTCCAGATGCAACGAATATTTTTTTGAGGGTTCACGATTCGTAACTACTGCTTTTGTTTTTTTAACTGTGGTTATTACAATAGCCTTATTGGTTCAAATATATTATGGAGATTTTCAGGTAAATGAAATTTAGAAGATTCGTCTTTTTCAGATTGGTATGCCCTGAAAAAAAAGTCCTAGTAAATCCCTGGTAATTGTCGTTTTATTATTAATATTTCAAAATTCTTACAATACAACTACTTTTCTGCCCTCTTCTCTTCTTTTCCTTGTATTTTATAATATATGTTGATCAATACCAACTGCTTAAGGTTGGTATAGAAAATGTTCTTGATTGTTTTATAAACTAGTGTCTATAATACGTAGTAGTGATCGTAGTTCATAATCAATTTTGAATACCAGCCTTTCATATTTCTTCAATTCAGGCGTGCCAACTTCATGTTAGTACTTTTCTCTTACACTGATTGGTGGCGGGAAGTTGAAAATCAAATTGCCAATTTTTCCTTTTAATAATTGCCATTTTAACCAACAATTTTTGCATCATTTAGGTAGTACCACACGGTAGCGTTGCTACAGACAGTAGAGAATGTTCCGAGATAGGCACTTCCGTTTTGAAACGCGGCGGGAACGCAGTAGATGCAGCTATAGCATCCGCCATATGCTTAGCGGTTGTAAATCCACACACTTCTGGTTTAGACGCGTAAATCCTTTTAAATACATTTCCAAACATTAATTTTTACTGCCTTGTACTATTGCAGCACCATTTCCATATTGATTTACGACCATAAGACGCGACAAAATGCGATTGGCTTCGATTTTGCCGATTACGTAGAGCAAAATCAAACGATACCGAAATTGATAGTCAATTTAGCGCAGCTGCATCAGGCCTACGGACGCTCATCATGGAAGGATGTCGTTAGGCCTTCAGCGGATTTAGCGATGTGAGTTTTGCCGTTTTACAATTAATACCGAGAGATGGCGCTCCAATCACTTGCAGTCGGGGATTTTCAGTGTCGTACCAGTTTGCGCAGTCTGTTAAGAAAGCGAGGGCTAAGAAACTATTTAAACAAGTTGAGGCTGGGTCGCGACTTATTTTGGAAAATTTGGCCGATACTCTGAGAAGTGTGTCGGAAATCTCTGAAGAAGGTTTGTTTATTTTGGTATTTCTATAATGACAGTTCCTTCAAGAGTGTTTTAATCGTCAAATGTACGAATACGCATGCATCTGACTTTAACCTGACAATGACAGACAGTGGCGTAGTGGGTGACACCCCAAAAATGAAAAGTGTTGAAATTAATAAAAATTCAATACCCAAAGGTAAAACAAAAGAACAGACAGTGTGTAAATATTGTTTATGGCAATACTCTACCTACTTGAATTTTTGTAAGTTTTTATTTTTTTTACGATTTGGCATCTCCCCCAAACGGCGCCCGTCTAGCTACACCATTATGATCACAGGACTCAGAAGGAATAGAGCTGTGGTATAAAGGGAATTTAATATTTATTTTGTTTGTAGTCTTGTATAAACAAGTAAAATCAATTAAGGAGATAAAAAAAATAGAATCCGTGAAAGAAACTTTTAGAAACTACAATATCTATTACCCAAAATCCCGGAACATTGGAAACTCATTGCTGTCAACATTAAAACTCATCGAAACATTAAACATTACCAAAGAAGATGTTAACGAAGTATCCTACGTCTTCAAATTAGCCAACATAACCCAATACGCTTATAATAAATACAACATCTTGAACCAATTTCATCAGGGCACCATTTCAAACGTGGCCGTGATAGACACAAACGATGTTTACGTTTCTTTAGTGATGTAAGCATAAAAAGATTAAAAAAAAAATCAATTTTTTATTAAACCAGGGGTTCTTCTAGGGGCATGTTCACACCATTCGGTTCGCAGCAAATGCTGGACTTCGGCTACATCCTCGATATTAAAAGTTCCATGCCTTACAGCATCCTACCATTGATCATAACAGATGCTAACTACATTTGCGCGAAACGTATCTTATTGGGAATCAACGATATTAGCGTCACATCGCAAATTATTACCAGTTGGTCGTATGGTGTTGAAAATTCGACGGCTGCCATCGAATATCCCAGGTTCATCATCGATAATAACAATACGATTAATTTAGAAGGTATTTATTATAGATATGCGGTGTTTATATACAGATTAGACGTAATCGATTCAAACACTATGCGCAAAGGCTGTTATTCTATAATTTTTGCACGTTTTAAAATGAAACTACTACCACCATTTATATAATAGTATGCTGGATATCTAAAAATGAGAATCAGTGAATTATTGTTTTGTATATAGCTGTTACTTCGATTACGATCGAATCAATCTTTTCCAATCTGTATATATATATTTTTTTTTAATTTAAACAGAGAATCGCGAATTGAAGTTTAGCGATCCAGTCATCATCGAATTGCAAAAGCTAGGCAAATTAACTACGATCGAAGAGCCGTATACCAGTTGCAATTTCGTCGAAAAATTCGGGGATTACCTAAATTCACACTCGGACAGTCGTGGTGGAGGCATCTCTAGTCGATATTAATCAATTTTAAAATATATATTTATTACTTTTTGCACGTATTATAATTTATATGTTCGAATAAAATAAATAACACCTTTTTAAAAAAACGTTTTTATTTTATTTTATAAACGGTGCGATACATAATAATATGTGACTTTTTTTTTAAATAAGACTTGGTTTAGTAATATCTTGTTTATTGCTAATGACTTTATGTTTTTCAAAAACAAGAAGAACAAAGTGTAGGCAATTGAACATTAAACAGGTAAAAATAAGGAAATATGAATAGACACAGCATGTTTCAATTTTAACGCAATAAAAGCGGTTTTAATTTACGTTCAATATATTCAAGTGGTTTTTAAGAACGTATTGATACAAATTTCCAAAAACTTAATAGTGAATTTCAGGCAAAAGAATAATATACCTCTTTATCGTTAAATTCGAAACATACTGCGATATATTTGGAAAATTATCTCGTTTAACTTGGTCTTGAGAACGTGGTGATAATGTTATTATTAGGCGTACATTTTGCACACAAACATCGAACTAAGGGGGTGGGATTCCGGTCTACTTCTTCTCACATTAAGAGTACATACACGATTTTGTATTCTTAGGACGGAAAATAATGAGGTACATACTTAAAAAAAAGGTTCTTCTTACAATAAGTTCACATAAGATGTTTGTTGGCGATAATACGATTATTTATAAGTAAATGTGTACTACAAATATATATATATATATATATATTAATTATTATTAATGTATATCATTGCATTTCGAGCTATTAATGACTAATTTTATCGGTCGTACGTACACTAATATTTACAAAGAGAGAATATTGAAGAATGATTACGAATATCGAGTATCCAGAGAGAATATAGACTTGAAATAAAAACATCATTTAACATCTCATATATATAAATAAATATCTTTTAAAGCGGCAAATAAAAAAAATATCATTCGTTCAGGGTAATCCCGTGTAAAAACAAAATAAAATAGAAGAAAACAATAAAATAGAAGCTCTAAACATCGGTCATGTAAATATTACCTCTAAAATATCTAAAGTGCATTAAACATACTGTAAACTCGTACTTTCAAAACACAGCAATCATAGAGGCAACACTTACATAACCTATACGTATCAAAATATAACGTTCTCAACGAAAGAAATTAAACCAATATCAATTCTGGGTCTTCAGATTGCTACAGCTCTGCGAGTCTTTGATTACTGGCGCCGATTCGCGTCTAACATCCACCAGGTAGTTCTCGTTCCTTATCGGAACGCTATCCCGCCTACTAGTTACGTTTATATGCGATACGAAAGTGGGCGTGGTGTTCGGCAGGTGTTGGGCGTGGTATAGATTAGCGAAATCTTTCTTGTTCGCTACTTCCTTGATGGAAGTGAGCGTCTTGCTCAGCCACGGCGGCCAAGAATTTTTGGCAGCACTCAATTCTTGCTCGGTGGAACGCAGTTTGTGTGTCAGATCCTAGGTTAGAGAGATTATACGTGAATTTTAAACGATATACAGTGTTACAAATTGTTTGTTATGAAAAATGTGTTAAACTGTTATTCCACAAGTGATTACCACACCGTATATGAGATTTGCATCGTAGTTTTGGGGCATTTACCTGATTCTTACACTCGGCCTCGACCTGGGCCAATTTAACTTGCGCTAGCTCCAGTTCCAATTCCCGTACTCTCTCTACGGAAGAAGGATTAGTGTTCGACAATATCCCCACGGAATCATTGTCTTCGAACATTTTACTACAGCGATCGCAGGACGATATTTTTTGCTGGAATATTTAAAATGGTCACATTCGATTAATGTAATAAATACTATTTAGTTACAAATTAAAAACCGTATAGATAGGAAGCCGCCATTTTGATGTACGATCTGTCAAGGAGATCGATTATTGCGATGTTTTGATAGATTTGTAAGATCGTGTTTCGTTTTTAACGTTTATCTGCTTATAAACGTTTCCCATTGATGTCATTTGGAAGCGTTGCTTTATGATGCGAAGTTGAAGTTAGGTTAAATAAAAAAAAAATCTATTAAATGAATAAACGAGTGTGAAGCAAACACGTGGCGAGGTTTGTAAGCACCTGTAATTCCTGCACACATAGTTTTCAGTGTTTTTGTCATTACAAACTTATAATATTTAACCCTGAATACTGGTAGCATCAGCCTATTAACTTAAATTCGGTCGATGTAATGTTTTTAGTCCTGAAAGTAATTAAATATGTTTTTCATGATAGTAAAAAATGTGGAGATTCCACCTAATTTATTAATTTTCAAATCGTACGTAAAAATGACGACTTTTTTGATCGAAAACAGACCTTTGCCAGCTCTAATTTCGCAGTAGCGGCGTTTAATTGACTGTCCAATCTCTGTCGAATGATTTTATATTCGTTGATGATGTTTTGGTTGCTTTTCTTCTCGACTTCGGCGGTCGAGACCTCCCTCTTCAAGATCTCCTTCAGTTGGGCTATTTCGTCGAACATCAGCCGCCTTTCCTCCTCGCACCTCTGCAGCGCCATCTGCAGTTGGACCACTTCGCCAGCTTTGGACTCCTCGTTGTCTGCAGCCTCTGAATCCAAATTGATAATGTCCCAGTCGTCTGAAGTGCGTATAGATTGTCTACTACTAGCGTGCCTTAAGCGTAAATTGTACTAGGCGTACGTGGTTATAGTAAATATGTATGAATTTAAATGATGGTGCAGGTTTGGAACATAAAATATGAAACAATCATTCACAATAATATCATTTTACGCGGTCCTATATCATTTTATTCCAATAGATGGCGTTTCTTCATTCTTAGTGTCTATAAACAGCCTTTAATTGCTCAATGTATGGAACTAGAGTAGGGAGAACACGTCAAACGTTGCCTTAGCAAGATATTTTATTGATACTAGACATAATATAAGCAAGTTTAAAACAACAAAAGTTATATCCAGGAAGATTGTGAAAGACTGTCTATACTCGACTACTACTAAATCACACAGCATACATCGAAAATAAGTGAAAATGATATTTAAACATTGAACTGTATCCTATGAAGCTCAAAAAATATTATTCTGCCTTCAAAATGGGCCCTCACGTGGCCTATTATGCTATTTCATTTCTCTTTTAGTTCCCCAGCCCTCATGTCCCAAGCAGGTGGTGGGGTAGATGTGATTCTGCACAAAACATAGCTTTCATGATCTTATACGACTGCTTCAAATTTGAACTTTATATTAATTTAGATTTGTTCAAAAGTAATGAGGGTGTTTCCATACTTTTGTCCAACTCTGTATATTAATAATAATATATAATAATTACCTTTAATTTAGTTCAAATAAGCATTTACCGGTATTTTTATTGTTGTTATTATCGAAAAATCATCATAAAAAGATTCAATTTTACATAGACAGTCGAGTGATCAAAATGCGGTGGCACCAATCCAGATCTATCGACTGTTACATCACATTTTTTTTTAAATAAAATTATCTCAGTAAAAAAATCTGATACAAATATCGTGCGTCAGGTTATTTGCAGCGCCCCAACTCCTTGTGTAATGTAAATAACTATTATATACGTTAGTAGGATACAGTTCAATGTATGTTAATGATTTTAATTGGTTTAAAGCGTTTCCAAGCACAAATAACATACGTAAAATTTGATTGATGTTTTACCGTTCAGTGCAATAAAATCAGCTTCATACTTCTTCAATTTCTTCACCTTGATCGCACAGGCCTTCTTCATGATTTGCTTCGCCGTGTCTTCCGAACGACATTTCTTCGGCAGAGTCACCCGGAAGTACTTCAGTATCCCCTCGAAGTCTAACGTCAGCAGATCTTTCATACACATCTAAATTGAGAATTTCGCTTCAAATACCCATAAATCATCTAATAGAAATACTTACCGTTAGCAAAGCTAAAGCGACTTGGAATAAAGTTTCGATACCTTGCAAGAGGAACACATCGATAATATGAAAGACAAAGTACAAGGGGAACCTGGCCGTGAACAAGGTTAAGAACCACTGTGAGGCGAACATGTGCGTCTCGATGCTGTGCGCGGTGAAGTGCTGATATAATGGGCCCAATTGTTCTTCCATTAGTTTATTTAATTGGTACAGCCTTAGGTATAGATTGTCAAAGCCGTCTTTGTATAAGTCTCGTAGTCCATATTGGTACATCAATTTTACTAATACTGCAAAAGCTTGCTCTTCGGGCATCTGGAATTATGAATCGAATCAATTTAATTCCTCAAAAATGAAATTATATTTACATGTAGAAGCAATGTGGCTGCCAAAAAGCTCAATCCTTGACAATACCCGACCTCAGAATCATAAACGGCATAAGCTTTACTGACACGATAGAGGGAATCTTGACCTAAACCGCCGGCTTCCTTAAAGAAATCGTGCGCTGGGAAAGTTCTGGCTATATCCCTCTGTATAACGGTTTCGCATGAGGATTCCTGTACGAGCAAAAAATTCTGTTTTCGATTCACCTCCGAAATTCGGGAGAGATAATATACCTGCGTTATGAGTAAACGATATTTTTCTAACAATACTTCATCGCTCTCCGACAATCTTTGCCACACTTCACCTCTCAGAGCCTCGGGGATTCCCAATTTCACCAATCCGGTTAATTGCTTCGGTCTCTGGTGAGTCGTCTTCCATTTTTGAAGGACGTCGGCCCAGTTCTCTAAGACATCTTCCGCGCAATCCTTAGATACTAACCCTGTTCCGCTAAGCAGAGGTTCATCTCCGTCTAGAAACGCGAAAGATGTTTTCGTGAGAGAAATTATAATGTCTGTGACGTGATTATTTCAGAAGACGAAGTAACAAAAAGCAGTTTAGTGAACGGACGTCGAGAAGGAAAAGGATTTACCATAGAAAAGATTGGGTACTAGACTTCATTCTTGAATTCATTCACACTCAACGTTTATTCTTCCTATTTCATTTAGTTTTCTTACTTCGCTTTGCAAAATCTAATAGTAATTTTTATCATCATTAATCACTATTTTTAATTGTGTTTTTCATGTTTGACGTTTTAATACCTGAAGATGGCATACATAGTTTAATCCGAAACATGCAGTATTAAAAATTTTAACTAATAAAACCGAATGGAAAGGATTCTTTCACGTGTTTTATATTTCCACTATTAGCTTTTAGTTATTAATAATTGCATAAACCAGGCATAACATTTACACAAACACAAGTTGATTGAAAGTTAGATTTAAACCTATGTGTATGTCTAAAAGAAGACTTACGACATTATAAATATTTTTAAAAACGTCAGTATACTTAATCGCATACATTTTTATCACAAAAAAATATCGCTTAAATTTTTCCTATAATTTTTTTCTGCTATAATTACAAAACCAAATCTCCTATATTATTTTTGAACATCTAAAAATATCAGTGATAAAAAACGTAAACGTATTCACTTCTTTTAATAACAAATCTATATATGTCAAGATTGCAACCATTTCTTCCTCTTCGGTTGTCTGACCTTTTTCTTATCGTCAAGGAATGCTTAGAACTTCCTTAAAATCGTATCGACCCACATAAATAGGAAATATAGACCGCCGGCCATAAATTTAATTGCATTCCTGTGATATAATAACAATATATAGATGTTTCTAATTTGACCACAATTTTTGTTTAGCGAAGAGAAACTATTCCGTGTGCCCCAAGCTGGATGGTCTATTAGATTAGAGAACCAATCTGCCACAATTAATCCAAATTTTGTATGTGCCAAGTTATTCGAGGTGAACTACGTTTCTAAAATATTTTCATCCATCCAGTGTTGCCACTTCTACCTAAACCTGGTAAAAATAGTTTTTTCAACATTTTTTTTTTTTGAAAATCTGACCCTTACAAAAGTACGCACACCTTCGTTTTTTAGAATAACTAAAACACCAATTTTTAAACATTATTTAAGGGAACCTTGGACTAATTTCCTATGTTATTTGAATTCAGTTACATTATACAGTGAAAGTTTTATGAAATTTAATAAGGAATCCAACCAGGATAAGGAATACAAAGTGTTCCATTTGAATTAAAAAGGTTGTTACCAGGTTTAGGTAGAAACATTGCACGACAAGATTAAATAATCTCTTAGTGAGATAGCAGTTTATATTATGAAAATCTTATCGGCATTAAACTCAGAATTGAGAGAAAAAAATAGTTATTTGAACAAAGCAATTTCACTGTTGAAATCCCCATGACGTATAAAAATTATAGTACAGAAGCGGTGTATAAAATCAATACGTTCATTAGAAAATTCCAATCGGTTCTTACCTGATAAATTCTCGTCTTTCGGGGTTATAGTGTCGATGGAAGTAATGCTAGGTGATTGTATCAGACTGGAGAGATTGAGGGTCAAATTCAGACGGTTCCTGTCCAATTCGCCGGAGGTTTCCATGCCTAACACCTCGTAGTAGACGTCAGACAGATCGCTGCTGACTACCTGCACGTCACCACAATGTTTTATAAAAAATTAAACTCGGCATTAAAAGCATCGTTCATCCTGTTAGATACAGGAAATGTACATAAAAAATTTCGCATTAATACCCCGAATTAAAATACAGTTAAATGTAGATAAACATCACTAAAATTCACCGCTACCATTAGAAGAATACATAAACGCCTCAATGGGATGAGATTAACGCATTTACACTTATATATGCGCAAACATTTAAATCACATGATAGATTAATTATGTAAAATCGAATTCGATGAAATAACATGGAACGTTGACCACCGACTGCTCTCTATGTTATTGCATTGCGACTATGCCGTATTTAATGTTACGGAAAATAACGTAATGACGATATAAATTGTGATTTTGCGTTCTTTTATTTTGTAACACACAACAAAACATATGTTCCTATGTAGATAAACCGAGCCTGACTATCGAACACATAATGTTTTGGTTTTAATTTACTGATAAAATAGTAAATATAATCATTAAAGTGGCTTGCATGCGATTATGTTTGAATGGTGAGTAATTTTGTCTGGAAATTATACGCAATTAACAAAAAATAAATTTTGTGTGATATTTGTTGCTTTTTACCTTCAAATACTCTATAAATATACATATTATGATTTAGGAGTAATGTACTCTTAAAGCTAATTGCATCAGCTTTAAATAAAACAAACAAAATTTTAATACAACTACATTGTGGGTCAAAACAATTTAAAAGTTATAACTGACCATCAAAAGAAATGAAGTGAAAATGCATTTCATAATAGAAATATTCCATTTCAGTTATTGAAAAAAATATATATAAATTAAAATACTTTAATATCATTCAAGAAATTAGCTTAATAAAAGAAATTGTTCCAATTGGAGGTTCAGATATACACCGCGTCCCAAAAGTTACGGGCGATAAATTCACTGTTGAAGTTTCAAATAATCTAAGTGAATGTTGTAAGGAATTTAAAAGAGCTATCTTATGATATTGATTTTGATATGAACCCATACGTTTCGAGATCATTTCGAGATCAACTTGTGTCTTTTTTTTTTTTTTACTTAAACCCCCAATTTTTGATTCTTAAAGAGCGCACAATTTTATGTTCAGAAAATCCAATCACAGAAACGATTCCTATTTTGAATGCATTGCCCGAACGGCTTAGAGCTATTGCTTCCTATGAAACGTCCAAGTTCAATATGTAATTGGAGGTTACAATTCTAGCGTTATTTTCCAATAAATTCTGATTTTGTGTGCGAAATTTAACTGAAACAAAATGAACAAAAGAAAATATTGGATGACATCGATATTAATATTCAAACATGGATTTCTGAAACTTTTGAGCTTCGGTGTATTCGCAATTTTTGCTTATTTTTTTTTATTTGTGGTTGAATATACTTACATTACACTAATTTTCTATAAATATACAACAAAATTTATTTTGCTCTTATCACTTAGCGTAATTAATTCATGAATTTGTCGTCAGTGTTTATAAAACTTTTATTGAAGTCTAAAATATTATTTCATTAGTTATTAGGCGCTCTAATAAAGAAGCATCAAACGGATATATCGTTAAAAATGATGCGACTTTACTTTTGACAGGCATTGTAGGCGTTAAACAATTTTGCACTAAATGAGGCAATCAAATACGCGAAATTGTCAATTGAAGATTGTTAAAAGGGTTAGCTGGTTAAATTAAACAAAGAAAAAATGTAATAAAAGCTTATAGAAGCTTATTTGCTTTAGTAGTGTTGTTAATAATGAGAGTTATTATTATTATGTGTGTTTGTTTTATAGTACTAGTATATACGTGAAAACATGATTTATACATTGTCGTGTTTGGAATTATATAGCATAATAAATTATCTTTTAGCATAGTTGGTGATATGATGTCATTTGTAAAAGTGGGCGTGTCTAAGTCAAATCATAGATGAATTGATAATTTACTTTTATAGAAAGAGTTTTGTACCATGTTTATTTCGTTGCAAACTAATATTTTCGGAACTTATTCGATTGACCCATTTTCTACCTACAACCATATTCTAGCCAATAAAATTTTAAGTGTAGTGCAGACTTTTTCAGATGGCCGCGCGCGCTCCACAAATAAACAGAATGTTTTCTTAAGGATTAAAACCGTCTGAGATTATATTTAAAGGAGAAATACTAATATCAAAAAAGGTTTATTTTTTCCCAGAGGCAATAATATCACATCTTATTTCGAAAAATGATCGAAAAAACTACACAGTTTTCGTTGGTATTACAATTAATAACATTATTCATATAACTTACCTCCTTCAAATTAAGAAAAAACTGCTGTATCAGCGACCTCTTCTGGAAATACCAGAACCTCTCCGTCTGACTGTAGATTCTAACAGGCGTTTCAATCTGGAACCTCACCGGTTCCTGGATTCCCCTTATCACGAGATCCACTGCGACCGTCATATACTGTCGAACATCTTTGGGGGTTTCCGTGTTCAAAGATTCGAAAGCGGACTCTGTCGGATCCCAAGATGCGGAGATGACGGTACAATTGCGATCCAGGGTCGTATTCGAGTTATAATTAGGTCCCGTCTTGTCCTGTCAATGTTAAAGAATTTCAAAAATTGATCAAACGAAAACGACAAAGCCGTACCATCTCCAATAGCTGCATGTCCGAGTGTCTCACGTGCTTCCCAGCTGCCACTAGGACGCCGAAATAACGTTCGATGGATAATTGGGGCCCGTTATCCGAAACCTGCCGTATACTCAAACATAATTGCTTCTCTAAGTTGACGCGCAGTTTGAAACCGCTCCTGTCCTTCGCTGCGGTGGAGAGAGTTCCCTAGAATTCGTTCTCATTCATATTTTGGGGCGGATATAATAGTTGCCGAGTTGCCTTTACCTTCCCATCATCTTCCTTGATTTCCAAACTCACTTCGAAGACGGACATCAACTGCCTAGATTCGGACATGGTCGTTATCGATGACGTCATATCTGCCGCCGATGCCACGGAGCTGCTCATCGATCTAGGCACCCTTTGGAACGCTTTGGCGAAACATGCTGAGAACGGGAAATACTCTAAGGGTCTGCGTTTGGATTTTATGGTATCGGAAACCATTTTGATTCAAAATAACTGAATCCGTAATCGGTTTGAAAGAAAAAAAAAGCTTAAAATATGTATGAATACGAGCATAGAGGTCGTTAAACTGATGGTAAAATCTTCTTCCCGGCTAATTTATATTGAATTATCATTTAATGTAAACAAAATCTATGTGAAAATTACGTATTTAATGTTGCCTGCCTAACTCCATGATAAAAGCGTTTTTACGCAAATTAATGCATCATTATCTACACTCGTGACGTTGAGACTAATGCTATTACTACTTATGGTGCTCATACATGATATATTTGAGATTATTTATGGTTATTATGGTTTTGCTTTCCAAGTATCTATTTGTGGATGTCATCAATGAAATCTTCACAATCAAATGAGACAATTTTAATACCCAAAATAAAACTCTATTTATAACTAATGTAAACGTTTTATTTTGGTTCTATATATGGAATTATTCATTACATTTTAATATATGTATATTTTTAAATTTACGTACTAAATTCACCAATATTACATTCGTTCAGATTTCATCGTATATTTCAAATAAAAATACAAGTAACGAAAAACACACGCTCGAATTTTTATTATTATCAGTGATTCCCCTACTACTCGCAAAATTGATTTGCCGTTAAATTCAAAATCATATAAAACCTTATACAGTAAAACCTCTCTAAAACGAACCATGTATAAACCGCAGTTTGTATAAGATGATTCATTAAGGATAACTTAGGGGAAAAATACTAGTAAATGTGGTCATGATAGCATCCTTAGTTTCAGAAATTCTCGCAAGATAGCGTAATTTGTTTGCTTTTTACATTTTTTTTTTTTTTAATAATTTTACCTTTATTAAGGTTGCTGAAAAATAAATGTAAAATAAGCATTTCATAATTATCTATAAAAAAAAAATTTACAACCAAATTGGCTCAATTACACCTAAGTTCTTTAACTTACCAGATACCCTACTAACGGCTTCCGATATATCACATCTGAAAACATGGCACTGAAATATGGCTGATTCTTGGGTATCGCCGTGGGACCAAGTGAATGCAAAGCAACTGGCCTCTGTGCTCTCCATGACACCTCTCGCATAAAACAGGATGCGATGTATCTCATACCGAGCGATGACCGAGTGTGTTGTGGCATCGTACAAACTAACATAGAAAAATCCCCGCGTGAAAACTGCGCAGATTAGCACAAGATAAAGATTTAACTCACACGACAAGCCCTTGCGACGAGCAAGGTACCGAAACTGACACTTTTATTCCTTGATCGACGGTTTGCTCGTTGAGGAAAGACATGTTGCGCTGGATTTCCGTTTCAGATTTTGGAGCATTGATGGAAGCTGCACCCAAGTATGTGACACCACTAAATATGGTGCAGTCCTGATCGACGTCTGATACTGCTTCAGTGATATAGTAAAGAATTTTAAAATAAATCCTCAATGAAAATCCAAATTGTTTGTATTGCAGATGTTTTAATTAAGAATATATTGCTTGTATATATAAATGTGAGTTATATCATTATTTGTTTAGCAAAACTGATTCATAAAATAGTAATTTATATATCCACTTTAATACAAACAAAATAAAACCATACTTACGCATATCCTTTGAACAAAATATGTTTTGTGAAAGATTACAAGGAATATAGCAATTCAAAAGTATTTTGTGCACTTTACACATATTTACACAAACAAAATATCTAAACACATTTAAATAAAAATAAAACACATGTAGAATATGCTAAGCATTTGGTTTCTACAAATATTCAACATTTTTCCTGACTGATAAACCTACAAATCAGATGTTTTATTTTAAATACAGTATAATAAACAAAACGGTTTCATAATTCTTTTGTCTATTATTAAAATTGTTTTATGTGTTCCCTTCATTGTTAAAATCCATTAATACCATTACACCCACGTTGAAGGTTAACATTAACTGAAGTGATTAACTTTATCACCGCACAATAGAACATAAAAGTGAAATTACCTTCTTCGTCGCTGTAATCCGGCTCAGGTTTCATAACATCCTTCTTTTCAGTAGGCGACAGCTGATTGCAGACGCTCAACGGATCGGTTCCCGGCTCGACGACACTGTAAAATCTGGACTGGCCAACTTTCTTCGTGTCCCCGTCGATGACGTCGGCGGTCGGGCCCTCGGATTCCCTGATGACTTCACTCATGGTTTTCTCTAACTCGTTAAAACCGCCGGCGACAATGTTTAAGGTCGGCGTTTTACTGGCGCCCGGTTTCTCAGATACGAAATCGAATTCGTCGCTAGTTGCAAGAGATTCATTCGATTTTACGCTTAAACTATCCTCCATAACGCATCTGCAAATCAATTCACGATGTGTTTGTTAGTTATTACCTTCGATTCACCCTCGAGATGGGTCGTTTGGGGATTATCGCAAACTTACAGGCTATTTTACAGTTTTATACGTTGCTTTTTCATTATATCGGGGATATTTGTCGTGATATACATCGGAGCGGTTTAATTTTACGACGGGGACAAAGAATTATTTTGACGACTTTGACGTTTGAATGAAAAAAATTGAGGATTGTCAAATTCAGACACCAAACATATATTTGTCATAATCAATATAGAGTGAAGTTTGTTTACTTTTGGTACTGGATAATTTAAAATTTTAAATTATATAATTCATTTCGTATAGTAAGATAAAATATGTTATTGCAATATATTATTATATAATTTAAAATTTAAATTTATTTATCTTTTCTATCAGTTCAAAAATCTATTTCTTACAAATAGCTGTATTCGAATAGAAATTGCTTTAAACAAATTAAAATAAATAATATTTTTATTTAAGTTGAGTTAATATTTATATTAAGTTTAAAATTTGAGAGTACAGAGAAAATTTTCAAAAATCAGCTTCTATAATTATAAAGCATAACTGAGAATCTATTTACTAGCATTCTACTATATAGGACACTCTCTCACTTGTCAATTCTACGTTGCCCGTATTTTTTTGTCATTTTTATATTCACACAGCATCGCATCTCGTGGATCGGCCTTGAGAAAGATCCATAAAATACCGATTAATGCGCTTGCGTAGGTAAAACAGGAGAGAATTTATCTATCACCGTCGCTTTGTTTACCGTGTTGTCAAACATCCACCATTTTGCTCGCGTCCGCGGTGTTCTAACTCCAAACAAACAGTGCAATAAATTTAGTTTTTACCGTTATGGACGATCCCTCGAGAATGTTGGCCCACACAGGAGGCGGTTTGATGGCGCCCCAGGCGTACCCGATGAATCCGCAGGGCGAAGCCCCGTCTGCAGGCGAGAACGAACCGCGCAAGCAAGACATAGGTGAGATTCTCCAACAAATTATGAATATTACTGATCAAAGTTTAGATGAGGCACAAGCTAGAAAGCACACTTTAAATTGTCATCGTATGAAGCCGGCGCTGTTTTCGGTGCTGTGCGAAATTAAAGAGAAAACCGTTCTATCCTTACGTAACACACAAGAAGAGGAGCCGCCAGATCCGCAATTAATGCGATTGGATAACATGTTGATCGCCGAAGGTGTAGCGGGACCGGAAAAGGGGGGTGGAGCTGGGGCGGCCGCTTCTGGATCAGCCGCTGCTCAAGCCGGACAGCCGGATAATGCGATTGAGCATTCCGATTATCGAGCAAAATTAGCGCAAATTCGCCAAATCTACCACCAGGAATTAGAGAAATACGAACAGGCTTGCAACGAATTCACAACGCACGTTATGAATTTGCTACGTGAGCAGTCGCGAACTCGCCCGATCACGCCGAAAGAGATCGAACGCATGGTCCAGATCATACACAAGAAATTCAGCTCTATACAGATGCAATTGAAACAGTCCACGTGCGAGGCGGTCATGATTCTGCGATCTAGATTCTTGGACGCGCGTAGGAAACGCAGGAATTTCAGCAAGCAAGCGTCGGAGATCCTCAACGAGTATTTCTACTCGCATTTGTCAAATCCGTACCCCAGCGAAGAAGCTAAAGAGGAGCTAGCGCGTAAATGTGGTATTACCGTAAGTCAAGTTTCGAATTGGTTCGGGAATAAGCGCATTAGATATAAAAAAAATATCGGAAAGGCACAAGAGGAGGCTAATTTATATGCGGCAAAAAAAGCTGCGGGGGCATCCCCATATAGTGGAACGCCGACACCCATGATGTCCCCTGCACCCCAACAGGATTCAATGGGATATTCAATGGGGTCGGCCTACGATGGATCAGCTTATGAAGCGAGTAGTTGTGGATATGATCCTATGCATCCACAGGAGTTGTCTCCTTGAAGGAAGCGGGCGTTATTAATTGATAATACACAAGTATACTAAATGGGGTTGGTTTGATTTATCTTTTTGACTGTTATGACTATTTTATTATTGTATTTTAGTGTCGTTTCGTTGTTGTATATTAACTTTTTATTTAATTCTTTGCGGAAGAGTACAAAAAAAATTATTTATATATTTGAATTAACAATACTAAAATTAAAATTGTGTAGACGGGGTAAAGAAATGTTCATTCTAAATAATCGGCTTCTGCAAAAAGCTATACATTATATTTTAATTCTTACACAAAAGCTTTATAGATAGAAATAAAATATTTGGATTGTTGGTCGATGTGTCCCTGAATAGTAATTCTCTTTCCTAACGCGTAAGATTTTTCACGTATTAAAATTAAATAGCTTCAATTTGCTGGTGTTACAAATATTTTTTGGGCAAATTAAAAATTATCAAATCGGTTTTTTAAAATCTTTAAATCGGTCTACTAACTAGAATAATTACTTGTATAAAAGTTCAAATTGTTTGGCCAAATAGGAGAAGAAAGAACAAAATAATTTTATTTTTTTATGTAACCTTAAAAGTTAACTGGGAAATTTAGCGGATATTTTCTTAGCTACGTTTCGTTTTCATGTTTAGCAAAATTTTTAAGTTTGCCCAATTTTGACCTGAAAATCTAAGTAATTTCCCAGGTAACTAGCTAATAGATAGATGAAAAAACAAAACATAATCAATTTAAGTTTAAAAGTATTTTATTTTTAATTGTGGTAGGTAAATTCAAAAAATCCAAATTAATTTTTCAACCACTCTCATTAAGAAAATTAAACAAAATCTACGTACATTAGAGCTGGAATATAAGCACAAATTCGACTAAAAGTTGGTGGAAGTGCTTCGAAAAATTTGTTCTTGGGAGGCGTACAAATTATTTTAAACTTTTGTCGTTCAAGTCAAAATTTAATCGGAATGCTAATCTGAAAATTCCAAAAAAAATTAAATTGATTGGACAAACAAGATAAAAGATATATTTTTCTGTTATTGTTTTTGGAATCAATTTGGTTTATTTCATTCTTATGTGATATCCATAGAACATATGAGTTTCAAAATTTTTTTAAATCGGTGTGTTAACCAGAATTATTTATATAAAATTTCAAATTTGTTGACCAAATCAGTAAAGTAATAGCAAAATAATTTTAGTTGTCTTAAAAAGTATTATTAACAAAGTCTGCGCGCATTAGAGCTGGAGTACAAGCACAAATTCTACTGAAATTTGGTGGAGGTGCCTCAAAAGATTTGTTCTTGGTTTTGTGGTTTAAGTTAAAATATAATTTTTTTTTCTAATCGAAATGCTAATCTGAAGGTGTATTTATTGGTGTGCAATTTCAAATTGACTTGATAAAGTAAAAAAAGGAGATTGAAGACAATAATTTTCTATTTTTTTTTTTTTTTTTTTTAGAATCAAGTTAGTTTATTTTATTCTTCTGTGGTATCTAAATCAATAGAAAAAAATGAGTTTTTTGTAGATGAGGCGTATAACAGTGAGCATTTCTTTACTCTAATAATTGTAGGCATTCTCTTTTATCGAAAACAATATTTTATTAAAAATAGTTTAATATCATAACCACCCCTAAGAAATAATTCCTGTATACCAATACCATGTACACGAGAATATTAATTTTTCGTTTATACCATATATGACGTCAAATTTTACAAAAACAACGGCAGCCAATTTTAATTTATTTTAAAATCTATATATTTTATATTACAAAACAAAAGAAGACAGATATTATTTTATTTATTTTTAGCACCTGTTATTATATATTCATTATAATATTTTTATCAATTGTCGATCAGTAAATTTAAAATGAAAATGTCATTATGTTGCGACTTGAAGTAACGATAGAATTAGTTTATATCATGCATAGATTTTATTATATATATATATATAATAAAATATGTATTTTCTCTGGATGTATTTTACAATGGAGAAATAAAAATGATGTCACCTTATATATATATTTTCTTTTCTTATTAATTTGCGGAGAAAATTTGTGCTTGGCGAAGAACAATAAAGAAGAGATTACGAAGAAAGAGAGGTGGAGAGAATTTATGCGATATTTTTTCGTCTGTATTGCTAATGGATCTTGCGATCAGTTAAGTTGTGTTTTTACTTAGTATTTTCTGTTTCGGACCGCTGTTATTTTTATACGAGTCTCGGTAATAATCCACACGATAAAAACGAAAGATAAAATGAGATGATGGGAATTCGAAACTTGACTTATGGTAATGCCGGAGCACGGGTAAAAATTACAGCGTAACTGTTGAAAATTCTAAGTACATTCACAACTCTATCGGTCGCAAGATTTGTAAGCAATCCAAGTAAAATATCGCATAAAAGAAGGAGAGAACAACAAAAGTGAAGTGCTTTTTTTTTTAGATTGTATTATTAAGGAAGATTCGTTTTATGTAAAATAGTATTAATTATTAGGTTTAATCTAGTAAATGTCGATTAAAAATTTGTTGTTAACTACTAATTTCGATTTAATTTGTAAAACAGTAGCTTTAAAGTTTTATTTCTGCCGATTTAATAATGATAATAATAAAGAAAAATCTATTACCCCATCTTATTTATTCCATACATCGATTTCAAGGTGAAAGATAAAGGATAAGCGATAATGTCAGTATATTTTAATAAATAATCTAGGCGCATAACATAATTTAAAATACAGTCAATTTTTTCTTATCGTGACGTATATTTTGTTCATTCTTAATATTAACAGCTCGTTCCTTTAAAGTTTCTATCTCGTTTTGTTTCGCGTGCGACAAACTCACTAACTTCTTATACACTTGAGAGTTCTTGTCGGAATGTCTCGACAGAGATTCTTTTATCTTGAATAGATCTCGTTCGCAGCGCCTGATATCTTCTTCAATTTTCATGGCGGCTACGTTTAAACTTCTCGAACTTTCACTTTTGATTTCCTGTCTGTGTTTCGTTTTCCTCAGTGTCGAAGTGTCTGGCGTCTCTTCGTTCTTTCCTAGAGTGTTGTTTAGGAAGCTGAAGACGTCCACTTTGTTCTTTTCCCGTTCGTACGCTTTTCGACTGCGGATTTCTTGTTGTTTCTGCAACCGTTTTAATTTTCTCTCCGCGCTGAAGAGGTCCTTGTCCCCACCGGCGTTTTCGCGTAATTTCATGCAATGATCTGTTTTATATAAAAAAAAAATTAATAATAATACAGTCCAACCTTCGCGGAACGAACGGATTTGTCGTTGCAGGTGAATATATTACAATTTTTGACCAACTTTATCATTTCTTTCTTAACTGTGAAGTCATATCTATTTAACTTCAATATTTTTTTTAACATTTAATGATTGAAACAGATTTTTGAATCATTGTTTAAGGTAATAATTTCTTCTACTTGCCTTAATATACTGTATAATCTATATTTACTTACCTAATGATTTTCCAGCTGGTAATATAACTGCAGTAACTGGCTCTAATATACCAGATGAATCTTTTCCCAAACCGCTACCTGTGATATACCCCATTTTAGCCATTAATTTTGATCCAATACCCTAATAAATAAAAGAAATAAAACGATTTTCCCTCCAATTTAAGTTTTACCTTCGTAAATTTCTCCCAATCGCCCAAAGCTTGCGAAGCTGGAGTTATCACCAAGCTCATATTGATCACATCTTCGTAATTCGACTCGTTCTCGCTTTCCGACTGGCTCTCGTCTTCATTTCCGTCGTTTTCCAAAGGTAAAATATCGTGGAAATCTAATTCGATCTCCTTTTTGTTCGAATCGAACTTGACGATACATTTCCCATTCAATAATCGTTTAACTGAAGCTCGGTGCCACAATTTATCTTTACCTTTCGCTAGAATTTTAGACCCGATTTGTACAGACTCGTAATCAGGTTCGACGTATTCTTTCAATGAAGAGAAGAGTACGGTTTCGCCGTGTGAAAATCGACATTTATCTTCGGAAAATTTACAATCTGTATCTAAGAGGTAAGGACATGGCAGCATTTCTTGATGTGTTGGGTTAATGAACATTATTTTTACCTGAAATATGATTTAAGACTACATATTCATAAATTGTGATAACAAAATTGCAATAAAAGCTTATAATAGGACAGAGAATCAAATGTTTATTCTAGGCTTTAAGACAATCAAGGATCTAAGATATTAGCTCACATTTTCGTAATGTTTAGATGTGTTGTAAAATGATTTCAGAAACACAATGGAATAATTTCTTTTACAATAAAACTATATCTTATACTCTTTCTTTTAAAAGAACAGGTGCGATTTTTTAGTTATGTTAGTAAAAACATTCATTTTATAAGCAATAACCATTACTAATGAGTATTAAATTGTTATATCTAAGCTACTTCCTTAAAAAAAAACAGACAGGCTTCAAGAATATCGAAATACACTACATAAATACCTGGAAATCTTTTTTAACTGGTTGCAATACAGAACAAATTAAGGCATTATGATAAATGACATCACCCCAATTATGTTTGTGTGGTGCTTTGCACTTGGTTCCTTCTAATCCCTTCATTTCCTCATTAATTTCTATAGTATCATCTTTCGTTTTTTCTACCGCACCTTCTTTTCGCATTTCTGACAGGAACAGTTCATATTCGCTCTCCAAAAAATCATTCCTTCCACCTGTGCTTTCATTATCTTCCTTTGATTCATCAGCAATAAATGTTTCACGTGTTAAATCAAGAAGTTGTTGTATATCGTTCTTTAAAGCGAGTAATGTTTCAGTTTCTGATACGTCAGTTGTAGACGACAATGCTTTTTCAACTTGCAAAAGCTGTTTGATTTGTAATTTTAAAGGGTCAATTAACAGCTTATTAAAATATATCTTATAGTTTTACATACCTGCTCTTCGTAAGATAAAATTGTTTGTTGAATTGTATTTGAATCCATCCTAATTGTTATTGCTTATTAGTTTCCATGTAAAATCAAAATAATTTTTAAAAAAATCTATTTATTATAAAGAACATATTGTGTACTTGTAAAATACATTCCTTAAAAAAATTAAAATTCCACAATTTATTCGTAATTATTGAAAACATTGGAAAAAAACTATTTTTTGACAGACTTGCAATTTTTTTAGTGACTTTTGCTTTTCAATTTTATCGCTGATTCGCAGTTTCCACCAACAATTTTTTGGTTATGTGAGCTAAATCTACCACATTTGAAAGAAATGTGTTACGGCTAAGTAAAAAATCCGTTTTTCTTTAATTGTAAAACCCAACCAATCTTCAGTTAATGAGGCTGTTCACCGTTCTCCGATTTTCGGTTCATAAAAATCGTATTAAATGTATTGTATTTACGTGTTTTTCGTTTATGTAAGTTTGAATTACTTCATACAGTAAGTTTACGTTTCTGCGAGATGAAACCAAAAAAAGGTAGCACAAATGGGCTGCAAAGTAGCCCCATCAAGATTTGCGATAAGTTCAAGACGAAAAATTCGTCTGTTCAGAGTACCATCGAGAAATTACGTACAGAACGTTACATTGAAGAACAACAGAAATTGCTTAAGCTAGTACGTATTTTTAAGAGTAATTATATTTAAATCCCTTACAGGAGATGCATATTTTTGTAGTTGCCGGAATATCTAGTGAATCCCGACGATTCAGAATTCGTAACTTCTCTATTAACTTACTTATTTGTTACGATCGATACCAAACATCCACTGCGTAAAACCATCTCGAGAATATTGTTAACAGCTAGCAATGAGCTTATTAAGAAAACTTTATCGGGAAATATACTTTATCTTCTGGATTCTACTAAGAATGAAAATGATTGTGAGTATCAGAAACAATATGAACTTATCATCAATCTGCAGAATTGTTTCAACAATTTTCCACCTGGAATTGAAGCTATTTCATCAATTACTGATAATGTCACACCATATGCGATTGATTTTTTTACAAATTTGGTTGATTTGTTGGGGTGAGTTAATATTTTATTAGTTTTAGAATTGTTTTGTTTCATTTAATTTTGTAGAGAGGATAAGAAAGTACAAATTAAAAAGTCCGACATTCACACTTATATTTATAACGTTACAAAATTGTTGGTTTCGCTCTTGCAACAATGCAGTTTAAGTCAAACTTTGCCAGATAATAGCACAAAGCTTATGATAGCGGCATACAAGGTGATTATGGACGATTACATTTCTTTCGATACAAAATGCAATTGCGGACTACTGATGGTCGTGTCGGTGATTCATATTCCGGACCATATCTCTAACGATCTTGTAAGTGAATTTTTTTAATTGGACGTTTCTTTGAATTCACTTTTTACCATTGTTTATAGAGATTTAAGGCTAATCCTTGTTTGAGTTTGCTGAAATTCGACAAACCTGAAGATAACACTCACGGATTTTTTAATTTTAAAGAATTAACTAAGAATTACACTGCCAATTTGTGTGTATATTCTGGAATATTAAATGTGGTTCCGCAGAACATTTTGTGCGAAGAGATAATCGACGGGGTTCCTGTTATATCGTTTATGTTCGGGAAACTGCTAGAATGTGCTAAAAAGTAAGTAGGGGGAATCCAAATTTAATGTATATAATGGTTTAAAGACTGGTTTCGATTACAAAAACTCTAAATTTTCGTTTAATTGATTATTTATTCCAACCACATAATTTACAAGGTAAATTCTGTGAAAGTAAACAAAATTATTTAAACATAGCCTTGGTATATAAAAAGAAACAACTTACATACCTATTATATATCCATTAGTAAAAGAACATTAACATAGAGTATAAATAACAAAGTACCGAGCGTAGTTCCTTGAAGAACACCTGAAGTAACTAATTTATAATTACTTGTTTGTTTAATTTTGAACCAATTTTACAAAAACATATAAACTAAATTAACTATTTCTGTATTTGATCTCATTTTTGTACAACTTCATTCTGTACATTGAATTTGGGCCACCCGATTTTGTAATTCTTGTTATTTCATTGTAATTTTTCGATGAAAATTATTAGATGTACTGGAAAACCAACACAAATTTTAGAAGTGAGTCGTGCCCTAATTCTCATATCGAAAATTATGAATACAATACCACTCTCTTACGTTGAACCGATGTTTAGTCAAGGTCTAGATTACGTTTGGACCCATTTGGATCATTTTGTCGACACAGTAAAACATTCGGCCAAGACAATATTTGAAAATCTCATAAAATTAGCGTATCGTCATTATAAAGACGGTAAGTCGAAGTTTCCTTATGAATTTCATTATTTTAAAACTAATTTTTCAGGCCATACACAACTATTAAAAATGATTCTAACAAATATGATCGACTTACTAGTAAATCGTTGCACACATTATATAGCCTTAACAATCCTTAGTGCCGAGACTGGCTGTTCATTCTTATTAGAACAGTTTTCGCATCTGCCGTTCATATTACTGATTAACATAGCCGATTCATCAGTCGCACCACAAGTATTTAGGTTTAATTCACTAAAATTCTCTTTCTAAATGATTTATTTTCTTGTTAGATTTGTAATACTTATGAATCGCTCATGGCTCAACACGCTAAAGAGGAACAAGATGTCAGTAAGTGGTTAGAACTTTGGGTCGATCTCATAAAACCACTCCTGTCGAGATCTTCGACCCCCGCGACATCTTTTTATCAACGTCTGCTAATATCGGCTTATAAAATTCAACCTTTAGTCTTAAAGTCGATGTAAGTGTTATGTTTCTTGCTGATATTCGACACATTGTAACATGAATATTTTGATTTGTAGAAAGCATTACCGTAAACACAGTGGTGCAAATGAGTTGGGGGCACTTTTAGGTTGTCTACGTGTCACTAGGAAGTCGGGATTACCTGTACGGCTAGGGAATAATAAGGAGCTCCCAAATACGGAGAACATAAGGAAATATTGGCGCGGTTTTATCCAATTTGATTTCTTAGAACTGATGATGTGTCACCAATCCGATGAAGTGAGTGTTTATTTTATTTTTCTTACAATATAATTGTCGTTTTTCATATTTAACAAAGGATTATTAACATTTAGAATAAAAAACAATAGACCCAGTGTAGATCCTTGAGGAACACCTCAAATTTATAATTAATTATTCTTTGTTGCCTATCAATTAGATAGCTTTTCACTAAATTAAGTGTAGTATCTCTTATTTCATATCTTTCAAGTTTTTTGATTAATATTGTATGCTTTACTGAATCAAAAAGTTTATTTATTATATCTCCTTTATTCCAAACGCTTTCTGATCATTTTCACTACGAAACAATCACTCATTCTTTTAGTATAATCGAAATAATTCGTCAACCATAAGTTAAAAAAAATATTTGCTTTTATTTTTACCATGATTTAACCGATAAGTAATTGCAGGTGAGGATTTCTGTGTTGGCTCTAATCGTAGAGAGTCAAAAATCGACAGAAATCTTCACGGTCTGGGAATTGAAATTCCTAGAAAAGTATTTCCATTACAACGTCACCACGCAAATGCCCAACACCAGACAGCAGATGATAGCTCTCTACAAGAAAGCTTTCATACGGATTAAAGAAGGTTTAGCTGTTTTAATACGTCAAGGAACAATTATTTGCAACAAAGCCAAGCCTGATGGTGACGAGACAAAAACAGGAGTCGTCGAGGAATTAGAACTGTATAAAGATCTAGAAGTCTGCACATATACTTACATATATAAATACAAAGTATTTATGGAGACCTTCTTCAATGTTTATTTGTGTCCGGGATTTCATTACGGCTCGAATTATCAAAGGAGAGCCACCTGTTTGGAGCTGACATTGTTCATGATCACCGAGAAATGTGTGAAAATGGAGGAATTAGAACGAAATTGGCAGTGTATCGATACCATCTCGTTATTGGGAGCATTAGGCGATACATATGAAAGCAATATATCTTTAGCTTTTCAATTGATTAAAAAATTACCACCGCATTTCTTCGAACAGGTAATTTAATCTCAAAAATACAAGAAAATCGTGCATAATAGTTTCAAAATTACAGTCAAAAGAACTTGTACGCACAAATATCCTTCGTACAATCGCTTTAGCTTCTGCGATTAAGCCGACAAGTGCTACAGCAGCCGGATATATCATTCCAGTGCATTTAATGTCACCTTACGCACGTGAAGTCATCTTAAATATCATGCAGCATTCTGAAAGCTTTGAAAACACGTACGTATTAACGATTTCCCTTTTCATACATCTCATGGAGGCTGGGATGGAATTAGCTAAGAAAGATATCATTGAAGCCGTAAGGAAAACACCTGTTTATGGATATATCTTAAGTATACGACACTTAATCGATAAAGGAGATTTACAGTAAGTGAAAAAGTTGCATTTTGTAATTTAATAACTGATTTTAAACCTACTTTCTAGCAATTGTAATCATTGGGAGTACTTAGTGACGAAATTGGTCGCCATTTCCAAGGAAGTTAGCCAGATCGCGTCCCCCATTGTTAACAATTCTTCTCCCGAGGGATATCTTCCCGATGGAGGTTGTAATCAATCGATTGAAGATTACTTTCCGTTGGATTCCGAGATGAATAAGAAAGATTCTACCGAGACTGTCACCTCTCAGATGGTATTGGTGTACGCTTGGAGGACAACGAAGGAGATATCGTTGCTCTTGGGGGAGTTGGCTTTACGAGCTCCAGATACGGATCCTAAAACGGGGAAAGAATTATTCACCGATGAGATCATGAGTAGCATCAGCGAACATTTTCTCAATTTATTTTTGGAAACTAAACACAGGGGCGCTTACGAGCAGGCTTATTTGGGGTTTTGCAAATTCTGTGAGAAATTATGGAGGTATGTATGGTGTACTGCAAGAAGTTGTTTCTTTGTTCCTATTTTTGACGTTTTTATTGTTATAATTTTGAAAATAAAGAAATATTATTATAATTTGTTATCTCTTTCAATTTATATCACTTAGATCACCGAATGAAGAGTTTAAATCGTGGCCGAGGACATGGCTAACGAACATATTGAAAGTGCTAAAAGGTGAGAACGAGAACACTTTCAATAAACTCTGCCCCACTCGAAGAAGCGCAGGGCTTCCTTTTATGATACAAGTAAACAAATCCACCCCCTCGTGTTAATGATTAAAGACTGCTACATCACCCCACTTTTTAGGCAATCGTAATAACAGAACCCAAAGATACAGGCAGTGAAGGTTTCCACACATGCATGAGGACTTTATTAAACATAGCAGCAGATCCTTCGGATGATAATTTAAAATCTCGTATCCATTCGATGAATATTTTACGTTCCCTGTATCGGAATAACCACTTAGGTGAATTAGTAGCACAGTACATAGCGCAAGGTGTTATAACGGCTTTAAATGCGTTCGATCATGATATTTGGGGGGTACGTACTATTCGAATCCAAATATGTTTTTGTCTTTCTCATGATGTTCATAACAAATTAGGTTCGGAATGCTGCGACATTACTCTTCGCCACGTTAGTGATTAGAATGTTCGGAGTGCAACGGACCAGAGACATGGAGGAGATAAGTTTGAAGAATCGCATGTCAGCTCGTGTATTCTTCATGCGTTATCCTGAATTGTACGACTTCCTGTTACAGCAGCTTGTAAAAGGAACGACCAACATGGAGGATACTACTTCTTTACAACCGGTTTTACTGATTCTGGAGAGATTATATCCTTGCAATACGGAAGAAGAGAATCAAGTAAGGGAAATTTGCAATACGATGAGTTAAATTAATGAATCTCGATTTTAGTTAGGCAAATATTTGCCATATGTCACCAAATGCTTATCAAATCCTACTTATAAGATACGAGAATTGGCTGCACAAGCTTCGACGTCCATAATACCTAATTTCGAGGTGGTAGAATATATTAAGAATATTCTGATCACGCTCTCTGATGTTACATTGTCTGACAATTACTGCCAAGGACTAATAATGCAGGTAAATTTTCTATTGTAACTTTTTTTTAAAACAAAAAACAATTTACTACATTTATCTTAATATCTTTAATTTATTTATTTATCATGAAATCCCAAATAAAGTAGTCCATAGACAAAAACTTAACATTAGGACGTTTTTAATTTAATTTAGTATTCTATTTTGAATTCTTCCTAATCAGTTCATATTATTCTTATATGCACTACCCCAAGCAATAATTCCATAATTAATTACTATGAGAGAAAGCATAATAAATTATTAAAGCTTTTATATTTACTTAGATTAAGTATATGGTTCTGTTAAAAAACCTAAGTATTTATGGCTATAATTTATGTCAGTTAACGAATTTAAATTCTTTTAATATTCCATTTTTCATGTTTCAGGAGTAAAAATCAATTAATATTCTTAATTTTGTTCCTTTTACAGCTAATGTATTTATTACGTTCTTTAAATAAAGGATATACTCCATTAAATGTTCCAGAATTGATAGAACCGACATTCTGGATCTTTTTATCTGTTGGTAAATACACCAGCCACTATACTGTTGCATTATATTTCTATATGCTTATTTCTCTATCGTCTGTGTAAGTAATTTTGTTTATACTATTTTAATTAATTATCTAATATTGAAGATCATGAAGTGATATTTTGTGAAAGCCGATCCAAATTCTACAGTATGAGTAATATGATTTTCTCCCTAGCTTTCTGAAAAACTGCCAAGGTGCTTGGATATTCGTGAAATTAGTGGAAATACTTCTATGGCAATCAGTTAAGGAGAGCGGGAGACAGAAACTGCTATCGACAGCGAAGAAAAAATATCACCTGGCACGTTTCAACTTGCACGTGCACATTATGTCAAATTTGTATCACTGTGATAGTTATTTTAAATCGTTATACATAAAAGAGCTCATTTTTACCGGATTGTATAGTGTACAAGAGGAACTCAACCAATTTAGCCTAAATTATATCAACTATTTATACTTCCAGCACCCGAAATATGAGAAACACAGCTTGTACCTTACGGAACAATTAGAGATCGCTGAGAAGGAGTATAAACTAGTGAGTACGCTCGATACGAATGTAAAAGAGTACATGATAGAGAGTATCCATAACGATCTCGAGCGGAAACTGTTTCCGGTCTTCTACGATCTCCTCGGCAAGAGTAAAGAGTGCTGTCTGTGTGTGTTTTTGATGTTACAACATTACCCTTGCGTCATAAACAATATTAAGCCGTACAAGCAGGAGATCCTGGCCTTTTTAATGAATTGGTGTCGGACTGACGACGATGAAATGTTCTGTGCCGTTCTCAGTGTTATATCGACTTTTTTAAATAGTTTAAGCGAATGCGAAGTTAGGGTATTAAATTATAGTGCGTTACTTAAGGTGATCATAGAGGGTTCGTCTCCCAATTCGAGTCTGCACCAAAGAGTATCCGTAGCGCAGTTTTTGGTAGCGAATAAATGGCTATTTTGTCAGAAGGATTATTTTATCACTGGTAATTCATCGAATAAATTAATCTGTGACGTGAAATTTTAATTTAATTCGTGTTGCAGCTCAAGATTTGTCCGATTTGTGGACTGTAGTGATAGTTTTATTAGAGGATGATGACCAATTAGTGCGAAATACTATAAGCCTTTTAAGCAATACTGACGCGAAGCTTCCGTCAAGGTAAAATTTAATATAACGTGTTTCTTGTGTATAGTTTCTTTAGTATACAAATTATAGATCAGACATCGAATTACCACCCGTAATAGCTGAGAAGGCACGGGAAGACTTAATGCAACTCTGTGTCGACGTTTTACCAACGAAAGTCACAATACCGTTACTGCTGTCATGGGCATTGCGTAGAGCATCTGAAGAAGAGGACTCTCCCGAGGTAACTCTTTATTTATTTATTTAATATATTTATTTTAGCTGAATATAATTTTTATATTCATTTTCTATTAAAGTTTTTAACAACAAGTAAATTTATCCAAGCGAAAAGCATTATCTTTTCTTTTTCTACTCTTTATATTTTGAAAACATTAGTTATATACCTAAAAAAAAATAATTATTAAATTGGTTTATATGCTTTTTAAGCCTTTCGATAGAGGTGAATCCAATATCTATGCCGAAAAAGAACAGGTAGCAAAACTAGCGACTACACACTTAAAGGACTTACTGTGGAAATTAGAAGACGGCCTCAACTATGATGACTTCTCGATATTCATCGAGGAACACACCTTATTAGTAGCCACCGTGATATACAACACCCTCTATCAAACTTTACCTTCGGTCGTGAATACCAACGTCAGGATAGCTCTCCTCTGCATAATCAAAAAACTCTTAGATTACTTAGAGAAGTGCCCGATCAACAAACCCGATTTCGAAGAGAATCTCGAGAAGTTGATCATAAAGGAATTCGTCAACATGTGCTCGAGGGGAACTCACGGAAACGTCAGTCGATTGAAGCACATCCTCAAGTGTATATTCAGCATAGAGCAGGGATGGCCCCAGATGTATTTGTGTTGAAGACTGTTAAGGAGATATTTATTGGGTTGCGACAAGTGATTAATATATTATACATACCTATATATTTTTTTAAAAAAAAAGATGTTTAATAATATAAATTTGCGTTTATTAAAATAAATTTTTGAAATATTTCAGTGTTTTATTTTGCTTTTAATTAATTCATGCTGCAAATCCTAAAGTCGAAATAATATCAAGTCGAATTTAAGAATCCCGAGAAATCCTCGAATTCTGCAGTAATCACTAAGAATGTAGCATCTATCTAAAACACAATTCTATTGGATTATTTAAATTTATATTTTTACCACGTCAATTAAAATATATAATAGAACGGTAAAACTATAAAAGTTAACAAATGCTTAAAATTTTACAGTAAAGTTTAAAATAATTTAGCGCATTATTAAAATCACAACATACAATATAATCCAAAATTTATTAACTTATTTGTTATATACTTTAACCACAATGTTCACACACCGCAAAATGAAAAAAAAAATATACCTTAACAACCAATAAGAACGCAGTCTTATATTGAAACGCAATTTTATTGGGTGATCTGAATTAAAAAAAATTAAATCTGCTATTTAGAATCTATTAAAATTAAGGCAAAACTGATGCAAATTATATGCATATATAAATTTAAAAATTATGGAAGGAATAATTAAAGCTAGAGTCTCATTTATTATAAACACGAATTCCAGATCCTACACATTATTTTCATTCATCATAACGTAATATCTTTAATTATTTATTTAAATACATATATAATAATATCACAAACATTTTTAAAAGAAAATGGGATCTGCCTTAATTTAAATTGAATTCAGGATTCTCACTAGATAAAATTCAACTTTTCCGCGATTATTTTCAATGAAACCAACATAAAGATGTTAAACATCTGTGAATGTATAAATCGGTAAATAGATTTCACGCTTTAATGTTGGAGTGCGAAAATAACCATTTCAGGGAGGGAAATTTGATTTCTGTTCTGTTCGGTTTAATTAGTGCTTTGATTAGGGCGCATGCGTAAATCTTATAACGAAGGGGCGAGTGAATTGAGCGACGCTGCGCCATATTGAAAATCCATTGTTAGAAAAGTGATCGCACGTCCACCGCGTTTTTAAGAAAAAACGCCGATTTTCCATTTGAATAGCGACAAACCGATTTCACCATTACGTAAGTGTTTGCCATGTTTTAAAAGTGTGCATATATATTATTGTATCGTGATTGTGACTACCAGAGCTTATTTATTATTCGTCAAGGACGATTATAGACCCCCGATCGGCATATTAATTTCGCCGTTCTAACGCCGGATATCTCCATTTTTTTATACAGCAGCAACAACAGCAGAATGTCTCGCTATCGCGAATGGGATCTATCCTGTAAAGTCTACGTGGGTAATTTGGGATCATCGGCGAGCAAACACGAGATCGAAAGCGCTTTCTGTAAGTATGGACCGCTGAGGAACGTGTGGGTGGCTCGAAATCCGCCCGGTTTCGCGTTCGTAGAATTCGAAGATCCGCGAGACGCCGAAGACGCAGTTCGAGGACTCGATGGAACGTAAGTCAACCACCAACTAGTACTCAACATTCAACCCTTCTACTACTATTACATCTAATTGTAATATTGTTGCTACTACCACTACTACTACAACAACTACTATTCAACTCTTCTCCCAACCATCGAAATGGTAATTAAAACACGAAATATTGCTTTTCTGTATGTGTATTAATTAATAATTGAGTAAAATGATTGAGTTAAAGTTGAAGTTAATTCATGAAAGTTTGATATACATGCTGGCTACCTCTTAATAGGATAACATCGAGAAAACGACATTTTTTAAAGATGAATAACACGGATACAATTTTACGTATTCCTAACAACTCCGGAAATATACGAAAAAAACCGAAAAAAAATATACTTCAAAATAAAAAAAAAAATTTTTAAAGCCACATCTGATTGTAGTAAGTTATAGTTAAATTATTTTATAATATAAAATCGTTACATTTTACCATATTATCAAAACGGTGACTAAAAAAAGGAAGAAAAACCGATTCTTCGGCATTTTTCGTTTATCTTCGGATAAGTCCTTTCGTAAAATTTACAATTTTTTGCTAGTTTAACTGATTATATTGTCGCGAGAAATTGTAGCCAAATTGTATGTATATATTGCGTAATTTTAATAAAAATTTTACTGAGGTTTGATGGGGCGCGGGTCCGTTTTTTTTTTTTGCAGACGTTGCTGTGGTACGAGGGTTCGTGTTGAGATGTCGAACGGGAGATCAAGACGCGGGGGCGGACGCCGGGGGCCCCCTAGATTTTCCAGGTAATAACGTTTTTTCGTTTATATAATTTGTTAATTCGAGTTAAGATTGGGAATTGAGAAGAACGGCAAAATTTTTATAATTTTTTTAAATATATTTTTTTTTTAATTGTGTTGATTATGAAATATGAGTAACAGACGTTAGTAAAACGAAAATCATAACTGCTGAATTATTTGCAACTCTACAGTGCAAATCGTTAATGTTTAAAATTACTATTTTCTTTTGTTTAGTACAAGAATGGGTGTCCTAGAATTTTATTTATAGTATCTTCTAATTTTAATTAATTTTGGATCGGACCAATTTAAGTTTGGCATTTAAAATGCTTGCAAATTTCCTTGCAATCGGCAGTTTTTAGGATGGTGCCTTTGCATTTTGAAATTAATAATTATTGTTAAAAATCATTATGATAAATAATTTTGTTGTGAAATGCACTTTTTAAGGTTTCAAATATAAATTCTAGAACACTTGAATAAAACAGAAATGATGATATACTAATATCCTCTTATTTTTGTTACTTTTTTTTTGTTTCATTTTTTTTTAATATCGTGAAGATTATTTTATAAGCAGCTGGTTATAAAATTGGTTTTGGCGCACGTTCCAGGGCAGCGCCACTACTGTTGTTAACTCCTCCCGACTGAGCCCCACCCCATCCTGGCCACACATCTCATCATCTTACATCGTCACACCCAACAACAACAACTACTACTACTACTACTACTACCGTACTTCTACTGTACTACTACAACAGCTACTACTACTACTACTACAGTATCCGCCTCGGCGGTTGCCATGCCCTCGACAACTCTCTTAAGAGATGCTACTACCACCCACCAGTTGCCAGCTGCGCGTTCGCTAAAAGCGACCAACCCTGCTAAATACAAAAGGGAGAAAGCTCTCCGCAACCACACCAGTGGCGCATTACCCAGCTCTTTCAAAAACAACATGCAACTCACTACTACTACTACTATCATCACGGTTCTACCAACTTCTACATCTACTACTACTGTCAACAAGTGCATTAAGTACGCAAAAAAAAGCTATCGATCAAAATTCAACCGATCGACAGCGCCTCTCAAAATTGTAGTTGCTACAAAATCCGTTGGGATACGTAAGGCATGTAAATAATTCATTAATTAATTTTTATATTGCGATTGTCTTTATAATTATTGATGTGTCTTTTCTCTGTGTTAGGTATTTTAAAAATTGTACCAGATATCTTTTTTTGTTCAATTCTCTAATTATAAATTTTGAAATGTGAATTTCGCGCTGTTAGTTTGAAGAGAATTTCGTCAGATATTAAATTCAACATTTACAAAATGCCGAACATTGCGAGTAATGAGAAACATAAAAAATTGTCACAAGCAGTGTTGTGTATTCATCGAAGAGATAAGAACAAGAATGGTCACTCTATCGGCGCCTTTGATGTTTGTGTCGCTGAAAAATTAACGACAGAAGTAATACATTATTTTAGCACCAGATGCCTCAGCTTTCTTTCTTAATTTACACCACTCATAAAGAACGATTGTTAGATTAGGAACTAAACCCAAAATGGCGCGGTGACACGTACACACGCGCGCAAACAATAACCTAACTACAAAACTGATATATATGTTTCTTAGTTTTTCTTTTTGGCGATGAATAACTTCCAACCACAAAACAATTCGATCCTAGCATTTTGTGTGAGCTGTAATTAAAACTTAAGTAAACTAAATTACTTTCAACGACATCACATAACAAGTGACCCTTCTTGGTCTATTCATTGGCTTAGTGTTTTATCGTATGTCCCTTAGATGGCGTACATGTTGCTCTCTCGGCTACAACTGGGACGATTTATAATAAAATCTGAAATCAACCAGCTGTGAAACTATTTTTGTCTCCCCACTGCTTTTCTTTTATAATTATATATTCTTATAATGTGGGGTTCTTTAATGTAAATGAAAAATTATCAATACTAGAATTATGGAGCCAATTTTTGCTCTAAAAATTTTATATTTATTGTTTTGTTAACAATATAAATAAGTTAGGTTTTTGGTCATATATTTATCTATTTTCATTATAGATTTGAGTTCTAAATTTTCATCTCGAATAGAAAAAAAAAATAAACTTGTATAATATAATAACAAAATAGGATATCTGGTACAAAAACGTCTAAATTTAAACTAATTTTTTGTAAGACTTTATTAAAACGCAAAAAAAAAAATGACAAAGGTGTCCCCAACTAAATCGCGCCTAAATCTTCAAGCTGAGGTAATGTACCCTAAATATAAAAGAGATTTTTAGTATATAGTGGATGTTTAACAATGGTGTTTTTATCTTTTTCTTTCACTCTTCAAGTTTCTATATACATATAACTATTACCCGGCATTAGCCCCTTTTTGAACAATGCTCTTATGTTATAGGTCTCGATCACCCAGACGGTCAAGGTCACCGAGGTCCAGGAGTCGCAGCAGAGATCGAAGAAGTCGCTCAGATTCGAGGGACAGACGTTGAATGTCCCTAAATATTAAGAACACTCACGCAAAGCATTAAAAACAACAATCACCGTAAACACATCCTTACATTTATATACACACACACTTTTACAAATTTTTATCTTTAATTTTCTCTTTTTAAGTTGCAAACAAATGAGGATCCCCTGACAGGAATTATTATTTGCAAAAACACGACACAAAACTATATGATTTAGTTTGTAAAAAAGATACATTATATTTTTTCTACTTTATTGTCGAAATAGACAGATGAATTAACTCTTTATATTATTATGCATAAGTACAGCTGTCTACTTTTCATTTATCGTGTGTCTATGCGCGATTTTATATTTAAATCGTACAGATTTTAGGATAATCATAGTTATTAAGGTATAAAAAGAATGATGATACATAGATTATTATGTAAAAAAAGAGACAAAGGAGTTTTTAAATTTAAATGTGAACACTTTGTAATAAGTATATGTAGTCCTTTTTTTTTGTAATTCGTAAATTAAATTTGATAAAGCAGACGGTGATTTGATTTCCAATTTACTTTTAGCAAGATGCAAAAGTTGTAATGAAAGGATTAAAAAAAAAAAGATAGGAAGAGGTATACTTTAAGTGTTAATATTAGCACCATTATTCTTTATATGTACTAATATTAGCGCTTTTAAGAATGTATGTTTTGGCAAGTTTGTTCCTTATTTATAGCATTAACAAGTGTTTGCGTTTCAAATCATATGGGGAGAAAATTTACATATTAAAAGCACAAACTAAGATTCAAGATTTTATTTATGAAAATCATTAATCAATAATGATAAAAATGACACAATATGATCATATTTCTTACTTAATCAAAACAAACTAAGTAAATAGATATAATTACCGTTTCCCTGTAACGATCTTTTATTGTTTTATTTAAATTACCGTTACAGTACGATAGACACCTAGAAATATAAAAAAATATAAATCGCTGCGTTATAACTTAGGGAGTTAACGTAAAAAAAAGGGGAAGTAATTCGTCCTGGTAATTATTGAAGCCTTCGGCGATTCCCGTATGACAATCCCCCACCACTACCGTTGCTTCCTCCACCAGACGGCGACGAATTCAAGAAGAGTTCTATGTATCTGTGTTGCATGTGTCCTTTGTCCTTGCTCATGGCGCGCACGGCGTCGTCATGTGAGGCGAATTCCACGTCCGCTTCGCCCGAAGCACGTCCAGTGTGATCTTGCAATAGTCTTATGTTTATCGGGATTATAGGTTTGAAAAACTGCAATTTATAACATTTTCATCATCGAATAAGAATGCGATATTGAAGATGGTTTACGTCGGCAATATCCATTTGTGTCGCTTTGAAGGGGAGTCCCCGCATATGTACGCAGTGTGCGCTGTTATCTCGATCCGTTGGGCTGCCCCAATCCTTTGAATCGAAAGGGGAGCGATTTCCACGCATGTCACCGTTGTGGTTACCCATCCAAGGCCGATTATCATAATCGTAATCTATGAATCATGATTTTCGTAACGTTGAAAAATGTAATAAAGTTGTAAAACTCAATTTTTTCAAATAGAACACCCGATATGTTTTAATATTGTTTGATATAGGGAATGTAACAGCAAATCGGTGTAGAATTTAATTCTGCACCAAATATTGAAATATACCTATTTGAAAAAATTGAGTTTTACAGCTTTAAAAATTATTTGATACTATCACTAATTTTTAAACAGCCTATGTATATATGAAGTCAAAGTTTTACTACGTTTTGGTGAAACAATGTTAGTATGTAGTAGTTTTAAAATACGGAACCTCTGGCACATAAAACAAGTGAAAAATAATCAATTACCTACCACGGTGTAAACGTGAAAATCAATTTCACAAAAATCGTAATATCGTAGAAACAGTTGAAGATAGGTATAGGAAGCTCTAGTTGTAATAGTTATAGAATTTTATGCTGAATTCAAAGATGTAATAATATATAGGATGTTCCATCTCAAATAACAAAGTTCATGGCGACATTGGGTTAACCGGAAGTGTAAGAAACTTGCAAATATTTTAGAAACAAAGTAAATACCAAACTATGATAAACTCCAGATTTTTAAATTTTAAGAGTTCCGTTAAGCCCGAAAACTTCTAACTGGCCTCTTCCGTGAAAAATCCTAATATTTATAATTATTCAACCATTTGGAAGTACAATAGGATGTCTCATAGGTGGGGCACCCCGTAAAAATATTTTATATTGGTGTCGTGCGCCATCTAGGAGACGTCTGTTGTACTTCCAAACGGTTGAATAATATGAAGGGGCTTAAGATCTCAGTGAGGAAACAATTAGTAGAGAGCACTGTTACTTAAAAGTATGACTTTATCAAATATAAAAATATTCTATGGTTATTCAGTAATTAAAATATTATTTTACATCTGACTCTCTCTCTCTCCAAATCAGAAGCACAGTCGGTTCTATCTAGTTTTATAGGCCTTATAGACCCTGGAGTACTTTTCAATAGCTTATCGGAAAGGAATCTTTGAAGTGTTAAACATGTTTTCTCTAATTACCTCTACCACTCATGTTCGAATAACCACCCTTGAAGCTTCTGGAACCCCTCTGGTGGAATCTACCCCCACCACCGCCGCTGCCGCCTCCGCCACCTCCATATCTGTCACCACGATCGTAAGGACCCGGTCTAGAGTATCCCATGGAGCCGCCCATTCTGCGATTGGAATATCCTAAGACGCTATTAACCTCGGAGAGGCTACTACGAAATATTTCAATGTACCTAGATATAAAATTATCGTTTAAGATGTGGTAGGGATGAGTAAAAATACGTTAACAATTGGCATGATGAAGAGTGTACCGTACAAATAATTAGAATACGCTTCGCTTTCTCTATAGACCATCCAGGCACACTTTCAAGTAAATCGCTTATGAGACATACAATGTCGTCAAATCACTTTTTGTGAGAAATTTAGATCTCCCCTGCTTTTTTGCTATAAGAGTTAATATAAAAGTGCCCAAAAGTAATTGTGGGATATTTGAATGACTTTCTAAATGGAAAAGAGTGAAAAAAAAATCGAGGGCAATTTGTTTATATGAGATATGATACAGCAACTTTTAAAAAACCTAAGGAATGGTGAAAAAAAATCGGATACATGTTATTTTCTTAGGTTAGATAGATTAAAAATGTATAATTTTCTTACTGTAAGTTCAAAACTGCATGGCACTGATCTATCCATCATTTTGTGACCTTAATTAATACTAATATAAAATAATACAAAAAAAGATGGATTTATACAAGTTATTACGCTGAAAAACATTAAAAACATGTTGCACATAAGAGCTTGTACTTGTGAGATGGGGATGGACGCTCTATAGTAGGATTAATTCGCTAATCAATGAAACAGGCTTTATTTCTTTCTACAATATTATAATAAGGAGCTGTTTTATATAAGATGAATTAACAATTTCTTATGTAAAAATACTTTTGTCTTTAATAATGTTATTTCCAGTTAATTAATGAAATCCCTATAAAAACCAACACTAACTGTAGATAAAACTATCTCTAAAAAAAAAAAACAAGATCAAAATGTAGAGCTAATGTTTTGTAACATGATTATAGTAAAATTCTACTGACTGAAGAGGAAAGCATGCCAATTTTGTAAATAATACAATATTTTTTTAATTTGTGATGTTCTTCTCATTGTATTTATTCTAATATTACACATATGAATGGCTGGATACGAATATTATTCCTAACTTTATTAATTACTTACCAAATTCTATCAAACATTATATTCTTAAATAAGACTGCGTTGAGAAAGAGATTATTAAAAAATTTCAGTAAATTACTAAAATTCATCGCAGAAATGTGTGTGGAAGTTCTAAGAACATAATGCTTTAGATATGAACAATATAAAAATTAAAAAAAAAACCAATGAAGAAGGTGTATGACCCACCCTCCCATAGTCTCCCCACCTGTGTCCTATCTTTTCTCGGTGTTTCTGCAGAGCTTTCTCTGCCACTTCTTTGCTAACAAACTGTACGTAAGCTTCCCCAGAACTCCGCCCCGAGTAGTCAGTCAGAAGAGTAATTCCGTTCGGCACTATCTCCAACCCTACCCAAACAACCCAATCAGCCCTTAAACTCAAAATATTGCATAAAAACATCTCTATATAACTTAAATTATTCATCCAAACTTCACAGTTTTATTCATATAAATGCGGTTTCATCTCCAGAAATTTTCAATTACGCTTATCTTGGAAAGTATAAAAGGAGTCGATTAAATGAAAAAACCTTGAAAATTCCTGCACGATTAGATTATGAATGAAACTGATCGTAAATTCAATGCTAAATGATTCCGAAACTGAATTAAAAAACTATTATTAGCAAGTACCGGTAAAGAACTGTGCGATCTCTTCTTTCGAACACCCAAACGGTAGTCCTCGCAGTCTAACACAACCATCTTCATTTGCCCCGTAAGTCGGACCACATCTCTTGATCACCCACTCCATCTCGGCACGACCCACTTTAAACACTGAGGGGCACATACAGCTCGAGCGTTGCTGTCCGACAAATTAAAATAATTTACCTTCGATGTATCTGTTACCCATATGCTCTCGATCTCGTTCGCAGGCCCGCTCCATGTCTCCTTCGTCCTCGAATTCGACGAACGCTTCACCGCTGGGGCGACCTTCACGCGAGGTGGTCATGTGGACGCCGTTTTTGCCGCCTTTCACGTTGCATTCCTTGAAGAAACGCAAAATTTCGTCGACAGTGGCGGACCAGGGTAGGCCCCTGAGTTTGACAACGAACCCGTCATCTTGATCACCTCCGCCCGACATCTAAATTCGATAATTTCAGATGAAGAATTGAACGTTAAGGATTTGTAGGATATACCGCACCTTTCACGATATGTAAATCACGCACAATTAATTCACTTATTTTATAAATAACTGGGTATCAAACCCAAACAATTGATGTTTTTTTACAAACAATCAATACAAAATGGCGGAAGATAGCTCTGGCTGCCAATCTTTGCGAGAAGAGAAGCACCAACATGATAACATGTAAACAACTAGAATTCCAATGAAAATTAATGCGTACATAAAATACACAATTTATCTCATTTAATACTATTGGGGGAATTATTTTGGGAATAATTTTAATACGAAAATATAAATTAAATATTAATGTTTTATTTTTTTCTGTATTTACTAAAAGGAAGTGACGTAAGCTACTTTCATGTGACAACTTCACTGTCGCCATTTTACTTATAAGTTACGTTTCAACAAGAGTAGTTTGGTTGCTCTTGGTTTTTCTATTCAGTGTCCAAGCGCTAATAAGTGCAATTCTGTGCAAAAATGGGGTCGTCAAGGCATCGCGATAAAAGCAGAGACAGAGACCGCGACCGCGACAGGGGCCGCGATAAAGATCGGGATAGAGATCGCGAACGGCGTGAAAGAAAACGCAGCAGAGATCGCGATAGGGACAGGCACCGTGAAAGGGATCGCGATCGCGAACGCGAACGACGGGAAAGGGAGCGCGAAAGACGCAGCAGAAGCCGAAGTAAAGGCAGAGATAAAAGCAAGGAGAAAACTCCAGAGCCTGACGGAGATAAATTATTAGCCGAAACTTTGGCGACTATAGCTGCCACAAGGCAATACGCATCGCTAGCTGCACCAAAACTAGTGAACAACGATGAGAATAGTAACGATGGAGGTACTATACTTATAATTTGATGCTTTTCCGTGAGGTTATTGTTGATCGTTTTGCAGTTGATCAGTCTTCTCAGAATAAGAAAAGGAGATCACGGTGGGGTGGTAGCGAGCATGATAAGATATTTATACCAGGAATGCCCACTATATTACCAATGAATCTTAATAAAGATCAGGAGCAGGCATATCTACGTAAGTATTTGCTTTTTAATATTACTTTATAATACATAGAGTGTTGTCAAAAAGTCGATCCACTATTTTAGTTAAGGTTTTGTACAGCAGAACTGGGCTTTCTGACAAGTCCCTATGTGAAGTTTGTATCTTTCTTTTTTGTAAATTTGTGTGGTATAATTTAATTTCGATTTGAAATTTTAAAACACAGGTGAGTATTTCAAGATTAAAAACTTATTTGACATAATATTACAAAGAATATATTAATCATAATTATAGGCAACTAAGTGCATATTTGTAAGTATTAGGAAAATGAATGAATGAAATAAATCCTTATTTCAGATTGAAATGTGCGATTCTTAAATATTTCTTGTGTTAAAAATTAAAACTTTGTTACCTTTTGCAGTTTTAATAATTATTATTCTGTATTCCATTCTATGTACATGATTTCTAATTGCTGGGCATTTGCCCTATTCTAACCCGCTTTATTACAGTTCAACTCCAAATTGAGGAGGTCAGCCGTAAACTACGTTCGGGCGATCTTGGGATACCACCAAATCCGGAGGAAAGGTGCAGTGTTCTCGACCTTATTTCTCAACGTGCCAGCCGGCTGTCCGCATCAGTGTGGTTTGGCAACGATAAAAACAGTCATAACCTTTTTATCTTTCTTTCTTTAATTATTATTATTTTTTTTTAAAGTAGATGAACATTATGATCGGTTTTTTGTTTTTGATTCATCTTTCATTCAGTGATATTAATTTAAATGTATTGTATTAACACTTAAACGAAAGTCTGATCATAAGTTGGTAAAGATTTATTTACACTATACGATTATTCAAATAATTGAAGACAATTCAAAATTTTTACACCAATTTACAAATATATTAAAACGATTTTCTTCTTTATATTATTATATTTAAGGAATAATGATTTAATGCTAATAACAGCACTGTAAACTTTAAGGGAGCAAGAACAGGTGCAAGAAGCTGATATTTAAACAAATTATTTCCTCATTAACAAAGTCCTAATAACAACAGCAAAATTTAAAAAATCCTTTGTGTATTTAGCCTGATGAAGATAATTATGAATTGTCGAAAATATTTGGTTAACAAAGATGTTTAATGTATAATAAATCTCAGCTGTCCACCTGATGCGGAATTCTTGAAACTTACTGCGAAGTTATCATCATTAAATCATTATTTATTAATTACCAGCCCTCTGTTGCTACCGAGCGTGTAAATTGGTATTATCCCTTCATTAAACACATTCACGGTATAATTATGACACTAATTAATTAAAATTTACAATTTTCAGCGAATAATTCAAACTTTTATTACAGCTATATATTAATTAAACTAATGATATAACATTTTTCCATAGGAAACTTCAATTTTTTCTTTTTTACATAAATTCTTTTTCAATTCTTTTATAATGAAATGAAGTTCCGAATATCTAGATACCCATATAATAATCAGCTCGAATCAAAAGAAATTCCTGTATCTACACTACTGCCATTGAACTGAAAACCTTGCTATTTTAACGTCAATCAGTAATGTAGGATGGGAATCATCGGACTGATCTTGAAACCTCCTCCGTTGTCATTCTAGATCACCGTCACCCGAACCGATTTACAGCAGCGATGGTAAACGGTTGAATACCAGGGAGTTTCGAACTAGAAGGCGGTTGGAAGAAGAACGACATGCCCTAGTGTTGAGAATGCAAAATATTAACCCGGATTTCAAACCGCCAGTCGATTATAAGTATGTTTATTTATCTATTAAAACCAGATAAAATAAATCCCATAGAAAAAAACTTTGGACTAACAAAAACAGTTCTGTAAATTTAAAAAGTAAAACATGATGCAAATTAAAAATAACATCCAAAGTAATTGTGCCTCTATTCATTCATAATTATGTTATTAAGTGTTTTTTATTAATATTTTAACTTTCGTACACAAAAGAAAACATTTGTACAATGTGTGAATACACTAATCGTTTATTTGAAGAACTGCTCAATTTTTTGTACTAACATCTGAAGAGTTGTGTATTTTTATATATATACAATTTAAATACTAAACACATGGTCAGGTCTTCACTTATGCCCATTTGCATTGGGGTGCCCCAAGGATCAGTTTTAGGTCCGGCTTTATTTTCGTTGTTTTTGGATGATGTCAATTTGTTGTGCGATTATCATGTCGTTTGTTATGCAGGTGGCACAACTTTACAGCTTTTATGTATTTCATTTACTGCTACCAATCTATTTCTTAAGTAAGCTGATGTAGCTTCTAACTTAAGCTTATGTATAAAAATTATCAATTTATATATTATTCTTTGTTTCACATTCATAAGATTCATTAGGTGCAATATTGTAGCAACTCTCGTGCACTTGTTTTTAAGTTTCTGTGGTTGCTGCATTCCATTGTGTTGAACATTAAGAATAAAACAGAACAATATTCAAAATGTGGGGTATAATATTTAAATATATTTTTAACTTTACATAAACAGACAAATTTTGATTTATCAACATTAATACTGAATTTTAATCAGCATGGACTCTTTTTGACATGTATCTATATTGACGCCACAGATATTCACCATTGTGTCATCAGCAAACATACATATATTAAATGGTAATGGTCCGAGAACGGTCCCTAGTGGTACCCCATATGTAGTTGGAAATGTCTTTCATACATTATCATTGTATTTTACTTGTCGAGTTCGATCATAATTCAATATATAATTTCAGTAATTTAACGACGTAATTTTTCAGGCCACCTGTTATACGCGTTAGCGATAAAGTCATGATACCGCAAGAGGAGCATCCGGAGATCAATTTCGTCGGTTTGCTGATTGGACCGCGTGGAAATACATTGAAGAGTAAGTGTTTAACGTTTCAACCAATTTCCAATTAGATGTTAATGATATTTTGGATTAATAGCGATGGAAAAGGAGACAGGTGCAAAAATTATAATCCGTGGCAAGGGTAGCGTAAAGGAGGGTAAAGTTGGACGCAAGGACGGACAACCCCTTCCGGGTGAAGATGAACCGTTGCACGCTTACATAACGGCTACAAATCCAGAATGCGTTAAGAAAGCTGTTGAGAGGGTGAGTACTTGAAAGGGGTGGGGATGATAAACAATTATTAATGTTTGACGATGTTTGGGTGGTAATCGTAGATTAAGGAGGTTATCCGGCAAGGGGTTGAAGTTCCAGAGAATCAAAACGATCTAAGACGCATGCAGTTACGTGAATTGGCACAATTGAATGGCACTTTACGTGAGAACGATGGTTTGAGGTGTAATAATTGTGGGGCTACCGATCACAAATCTTGGCTGGTGAGTTATTCATTAAATTCAACTTACACACATTGTATAGCCTAGCAGCAAATTCTCTTAGGACGGTTGCACAACTACAAAAGATGCAAGTTTTAGTGAAAAAGATCTTCATTTGCTTGTTATTTTATTTATTTTCCATGTTTTCATTTAAGTGGTTACTGCGATAGTAAAAGGTTCCAAATTACTTAACTTTTATTATAGTGCCCGGACAAGCCGAATGTGACAAACAACATTGTCTGCTCAAGTTGTGGAGCAGCCGGTCACATAGCCCGTGACTGTAGACAGAAACGACCCGGTTTAGGTGGCCCGGCAGCGGCTGGAGATAAAGCGAAAATAGACGAAGAATACATGTCTCTGATGGCCGAATTAGGGGAAGGTCCGCCTCCAGATTTCATCAAAAACGGCGTCGCCCAAATGACGGCCGGGAACAGCGTGACCCCCAGGAAGAACGGCATCAATATGTTCGACCCCCAGGTGGCGCCCAGACCCCTGATGCCCCCACCGATGGCCAATCCCAATATGATCCCTAACATGCCGAACGGGATGAGCAACATGCCCCCGCCACCTTGGGGAGCGACCGGCACTATGTCTTGGCAACCGGGGCCGCCCGGCATTATGCCACCCCCACCTCCGCCGGGCGCCTCTAGTCCGCCGCAGATGATGCCTTGGATGACCGCCAATAATCAACCCCCACCGCCCGGCGCTACCAATGCTGCGGCGTTACCCCCACCCGCTCTGGCGAATATGCCGCCATGGCAACCGCCTTTCCCTTGGTCGCCTACTAATTGCGTACCACCACCGCCACCTGGTATCGATATGACGAGTTTATTGACAGCTCCACCCCCTCCACCGCCTACTTCGACGTAGGGTATACGCATAGTGTGATTAATGGATTTTTGTATTTTTGATGTTGGATTATAATAATCCACTTATTATTAATAATGATAATAATAATAGTAACTTTATAATCACTACACACTTTTTCTCCTTTTTTTATTTACGAAACATTTTGCAATATTTGCTACAATATATTGTTATGATATAATCATAGTGTGTAACTAAGTGAAGTATAATAAAGATAATATTAAAAAAAAATGTTTTATTTTCAGTGGCACAGACACTTATTCTATATAAATATACTACGTATGTTTTCACTTCAGTATTTTCCTAAGTTTTTGTTGGACTTAACTAAAAATTAATTCGTAATTTGCATATTACGTCATGGAACTCATATTGATCTAACATCAGTGTTAGTTTCCATTGTAAAATTTACAATTCGTAAGTAGTTATTTTGTTTTTATTGAACTCGTAGTATTCTGGTGCGGGCTCGTTCAAGGTTTTTGCCAGTTTTTTTGTTGGAGCATTTTCCTTTCTTTTTCTGCATTCCTCTTCACAAAGCCTTAAATTTACTTTTCGAGCATGTTTGGTGTTCCTATACCTATTATCTTGGGATTTTGAGCTACAAGTTTTTATTTAAAAGTAGTAGATTATCCGGAGTCTTCTGCATTTCTTAAAATATCTAATAAATTACTAGTATAAGTAAAAATCTATCACTCGCGTGTCATTTTCACACATTTATGGCCTACATCAATTTAAAAATACACGAGAAGGGGACTACTTCAGTAGGATGTTGATCAGATATGTGTATCACTGGAGGAGATTTTAAATTCTAAGTTTACTCTCATTACTCTTTTGAACCATATATGAGAACGAAAATAACATTATTATTTGTAAATCTGTCTATCGCACTGAAATCCGATAGAGATTAAAGATTGGCCCTTAAACGCTACCTTGTGAACCCCAGATTTGACAAACAGTTGAATTATACATCTACGCGGTGAAGAGGTTTCAAAAACGAGATATATAGTGGAGTGGGAGAATAAATATTACTGTTTTTATGAAATTTCAATGACAGAATTACCTCGTGGAATTGATAAGACGAATAAGGATAACTTACCTCTCTGTCTCAACCGACTCGTTTTTTTGACAAAATCTGTATTTCTTATTAAATGCAATTAAAATTTTCATAGAAATAGTAGTTTTCAGCGCCAATAATTTCGATTTCACTGCGGAATTGAGGGTTCAAACATAGCTATAAGATAAAATAAATAATTTTGGGAAAAGAAATTTATTTAAATACTTTGTATATACAAATTGCACAGTGACAAAAGAAGGTATATAAGTGACAAGAATTTAAAAAAAAAAACGAAATACATTAAAATAGTATTAACAACACATTGATTTTTTTTATTCGTTTTAAATTTTAAAGTGCTAAAATTATCTCTTACAAATACGAGGTGAGAATTAAGTTAAATAGTAATAAAAACCAGTGTGGTACAAATGTAGAGATAGCATTTCAAGAAATGGAAGTGCCCTTGCACATTAATATTATGTATTGCGAAATGTATAAATATTTCTAAAAATATCGTTTGACCTATTTCTACTTGTTGAAAAAATTGTTCATTTCCATTAATATGAATTACCATTATATTATCATTCATATATTATCCGTCCTAAACACTATATAAGCTCTAATTAATAAATATCAATCTTCAGACTATTATTAAAATATGAACATTTATAGTTTGAAAAAATATTCGATACTTTCCACATGTATTTGTGTTATATTTCATCATTTTTATATTATGGATGTGTCTGCATTACAATAAGATAGATATTATCGTACTATTACCATTAAATATTAATTTCTTCAACGAATCGATAAAAAATAAAATGCAGAAATTCGGTGCTGAACCAACGTCAATCAACAGAATCGGTTACAATTGATATACGTTTTTTTTTGGGAAATCCCCTTTCCTAAAAACACTAAATTACAGTTGAGACAAATGAGACCTCTGCACCAATCATTGAAGCTCGTCAACTAAGGATAACGACAGCAGCGGTGTATGTGTTTTTAAATATCTATGTATAGTTCATACGGGGAGGCATACCATTGAAAGCACATGTTTATCGAGTCTCTTTGGCTGTTAATTTGTCAATTAACTCCTGCAATGGCGCTAATTCTCGACGATCGATCAAGTTAAATTCCTACGAAACATTCATATTCAATAAGGAAGGAAAATAAGTATACAAAGTAAAATACCTGCACGAAGAATATAAAATGCTTGAACGACGTGTTTAAGTGTGCCTCCTCCCCTAATTGCACCACCTCACTGAAATGCTGGTGATAGATGTGAGCGTAAACTCTGAATAATCGTTTTAAAATCGTTTTCGCGATTGACAGGAAATTTTTCGGAAACGGTACACCTTAAAAAGATGGCAAATCAAAAATTTAATAAAAGCGAAACCTAAAGAGGCTTACCAATCTTTGATGGAAACAATGTTTCATCGTCTAATTGATCTTGCACCCACGTCATTAAATAGTCAATATATTTTGGCGCCGAACATTTGATTGGCTTTTTAACTATGTGTCCATCTGCCCAATGATATTCGTATTTCGGTCCGGCTGACATAATCGAGCAACTGTCTTCGGTGCAAAATTCAGTGATCGTTCCATATAACATGTTGATTTGATTGAAAAAATCTACAGCTGTTACAAATCAAGGTAATATTTTAAATGTACGGGAGAAAATGAACTTTTTAAACTTACTGTTGACGGCAACCCATTCATTAAGATCTTCCCCCTCGGGCAGCATGACTGCAAGCCGTAAATTTCCAGAACCCAAAGTCGCAGCTGCATGTTTCATCAACTCATATTGGTGTGTCCCTTCGGGAATATTTTTCTTCGGTTTAAAAGTCTTCGATGAACGGCTTCCACTTCAAGAAGGAATTAATTAAATCGGGAATAAACAACAACAACAGCAGGATAAATCGTCAACAGTAATTCGAGAGTTAAAAATAGAAAAGGTAAAACGACGTTTCAACACGTATAATCGTGTTGTTTACTTACAAAAGGAAGCTCATCTTAAGTACACAGACACGAAAACCTCACAAAATACACGGGATGCACTTAAACGGCCCGATTTTCCCGTTCTTTGTAATTATTTATTTGTCAATGACCTTACGGAAATACAGATGTTTTAGTCATCCAGCCGAGAAAAATCTCCTGGTTCTGCCAACATTATGGGATTGTAATAATAAGGAATCAATCAATGGGGAACGTTGCTGGAATTTAGAGATTTACGTTTTTATAATGTTGCATAAGCGTTTTTGGATGTGTTGTTTTTGACATGTGACGTTTATTGAAATTTAACACCAAATTATGGCAACGAAATCCGTAGCTACAGCGACTGTACGCGCTATTAAAGGCAGGAGAATTCTACCTACGCGGGCAGCTTTAGTATTGGTAAGCGATAGATAGAATTAAATTAAAATTTATTGTCCTAACGTAACCTCAATATTTCTAGACACCAGCAGCGGTTACACGAATAAAACAGATCTTGGAAGGTAAAAATGAATACGTACGTTGTTGCATGCAATATAAAATTTAACGCGTTGCGAATAATATTCTGAAAAATCCACAGATCGGTTTGAGAATCGGTGTGCGACAGAGGGGTTGTAATGGATTGTCATATACTTTAGATTATGCAATGAAAAAAGGTAAAATATCTTGAAAATACATTGAAGTTTATGGGAATCGAAAAATTTTGATTAATATCTATGTATTTTTGTTCTCAATTTGATTAAGGCAATGAGTTAAGATTTGTTTGGTATTTTATTAGGAAATCCATATTTTTTTTTATAGTTTCTTTAAAAATTGTTACTCCTATAAACTTCAATCAAATTTTATTTTCTCATAAAAAGACAGGCTCATATTATAGACCCTATGGATGAAGAGGTGGTCCAGGATGGCATTCGGGTGATAATAGATAAAAAAGCGCAGTTAACTCTTTTAGGTACGTATTTAAATAATTCTCTACAACCACAATTTTGATATAATCACTTTAAATTAGGTACCGAAATGGACTACGTTAACACGAAACTTAGTTCGGAATTCGTGTTTAATAATCCAAATATCAAAGGCACTTGTGGATGTGGCGAGTCGTTCAGTGTATAGTTTAAAAGACATACAAACTTGTAGTAATTGCTTGTAAATATTTAGATATCGTATGTAGAAATTATTTATTAAAGTAGTAAAAATACTGAGTACAAAAAGAAACGTTTTTAAGTCATAATAAATACTATAAATACAAAATATGTTCATTTCTTATCGTTATAAAAGTTTTGGTTGCTGCTTCAACGCAGTAACATCTAATATTTTTGGTACTTTGCTATTTTGATGCTTCTGTTGTGGTGCTGAATCTGAAATATAATAAAAAATAAATATTGTGAAATCTCAATTCAGTGTTAATTTTACCAGAAGTTAAGAGATTATATTTCTTCATATATTCAATAGTGGCAAAAGAAAATTCCGGGCGTCTTTTGATTAAATTATCCCCGTTAGTTTTAATATTCGGTTTTGGTTGATTTGTATTTTCTGTTATCTTTGCGAGCTGATCGTCTGGTAAATATTTCATCAACAGCTGTTTGACTGCGAAACTTATTTCTGTTGGAGAATATTCAGAATTGTCAAGTGTTTCGGTGGAACTGTAAAGTTAAATTTTGAATTAAAAATTAAAATTTTTCTGTTTTGTAATTTACCAGTTCGCAATTTTAGGTTCATCGATCACTGGCACATTAATCCCTACATTTTTCAGGTGCCTCATTGTAGCTTCTTTGACTTTACGTAATGTTTTATTGTCTAGAATATCTGCAGTTGTATTTGGATTCAAATCCGCTTTCTTAAGAATATTATTCACTTGCCCCTACAACAGAACTCCAATTATTAAATAACATTTTGTTATACCAATACAGGATTTTATTATCAAAAGTTTTGAAGATAAGAGACAAGTAAAAATTAAAAAAAAAATACCATAACATTATTATAAATTGTCCATCCGATATCAGTTGAAGAACTAGTGGATTCATCATCACTGCTATAATAAAATAAAATCAAATAACAAAAAAGATCCATTAACATAAAATTTGAACACATACTCAGAACTATAATCTTGCATATCAACATGTATGCTATTCTCAGGACTTGGACACCTTTCCATAACAGGCAAAGACCCAATTAAAGCCAGAGATAAATCGTTCTCTTGTTTTCGACAATCCTCTTTCCATACTTGTTTAATATCACCTAATATGCTATCACAGCTCTTTTTGTTATTGCAAGCCCCAGGAGATGAATTTTCAGTGATTTCCTGTATTTTAGCTCCCACATTTTGTTTATTTAAAATCTGTTGAGGTCTTATTGATACTTCGAAACTCGTCATAACGTCAATTGCGAATTTTGAAAGAGGTCCTTTCGGGTGTTGTTGCTGTTGATTATTTTGGGGTTGTTCAAATTTATTATTGCTATTGGGAAAATTTTGTGTAGTCATGGTTCTCTCAAGATTGTTTGGAGATTGTTCAATTTGCTTTTGATTTGCTTGATTTTGTAATAATAAAGCTACTTGTTTTTGTAATAAAAGAATTTGTTCATTCTGCTGTTGTACCACTTTTAATAGATCCTTAACTGTAGTGTCTTGATTAGTATCACTCAATGTAGGATAAGACCTTCTGTCTGTAACCCGGTCATAATGTTGCTCATTACTTAAAGAAAAGCATTCTAATTGCTGAGTTTTATGATTATTATCACTATGATACTCATCTCTGAATTTTTTATATGGATAATCGAACTTCTTTTCTAAATTAAATTTTTCTGAATAATCTCTCAAAACAAAATCAATATCTTTATTATCATTACAATTTCTACTAAAATTTTCACAAACTTTTTGTGTTTCGCTTTTTTTATTTTCCCGCGATTTATATGCAGGAGTTTCAATTATACTCAAATCTAAATACCGATTAGGAATATTCGCCATGTAAATTTGCTCAAACGGTTTATTACATATATCAACATCAGGTATATTTGCACCACGTCTGCTACTATTATCAGTATTTGTTTTTAACACTTCTTTATGGTTACTTGGACTGTCAAACCTGACTTGTTTTCTCGATGAGGTTTTGTATACATCTTCATTACAATCACTTTGCCGATACAAAGCAGCATTTTCTTTATTGCCTTTCGATTTCAGCATTACTTGCGAGGTACATTTATTCTGTACTTTCCAAGCTCCATACGACAATTTATTTAGATTATCTGGGGACGATTTTTTCTGTAGCCGTAAATTATCGTTTAGAGGTAGAATAATTGACACTTCAGGCATTACATCACAAGAAGGAATCTGAAATGTTCATAAGTTTTTAGAGACGCTAATAATTTTAAGGTTATGGTTTAAACACAATTACCTGCTCCAAGCTTGCAGGCTTCGGGGCACTTCTAGGTTCGTCACAAAAGAAATCCATTTGTTATAAATGTTTGTGTAATAGAAATAATAAATAAGTATTAACTAATATCGGTTGACACTGACAGTACAAAAAATTGACATTTAAATTAATATTTTCAAAAAGGTGGTAAACCTATTAAAATGAAATATTCCTAAGATTTGTCCGTACCAATCGTTCAATACTAAACGCGCTAGAATTAATTACTGTATTATGGAAAATTTAAATATGAAAACAGTAATTTTCTTTTATGTTAATAAGAGGTAGTTTACTCGAAATCTAAATTTTTATTTACAGGTAGAACAATAGATATTTGTGTAGTATTAATAAATTTCAATTAAATCATTTTAAAAATATGATAAACATAAATTTAAACATCTCAAGGATTACTAACTACCAATAGTTACACTATTAACTATTTAAATGCGGCAATTTTAAATATAAAAACTAATTCAAGCATATATGTATGTATTATTATCGATGTTAAATCTTACACTTGGTTTAATAAAATACAGTTTATTCTAAAACTAATTGATCGGCACCTTGCGGTTTTTCGCTATTTTGATTTGTTTCAGATATATTTGCGGCACGATACAATTGGGAATTTTTAATTGCAGCATATAAACTGAAGAATAAGTGAAGAGATTGTATTTTATTCTTGTATATAGGTATATCGAATAGACAACAAAGAATTTTTATGTACTGGTCGAGCGATTGGCAGCACTGGTAATTCGGGAATCCCCGTATTTTGAGAGAAGTTTCCATTTTCTCCGGCCAAGCTTGCATTAGGTCGTCTAAGTCAGGCATGGGGCTGAATGTGAGAAAAAATTATTTATTTTTAAATATTTTCTGCTTTTTTTTGAGTCAAAATAATACGTCAAATATCGCATCAGAAATGTCAAATGTCAAGATTATGTCACTTACTCTGAGTATTTGACAACTGGCGATGTTTTACTCCGATGCAAGTCCGTTATGTCTTTAATCCATTTATCAATCGTTTTGGAATTTTTCTCAACATTGTCGACTAATTTCACAACCATATCAGCTGTGTGACTAACATTAATTGATGAGGCTCGAAGTTGAAGATGCAACAATGCTGGGTCACTTTGAGTAGCCGAAGGTTCATCCAAAACTGTTAGCCCCAAGTATGATTGGTCAACTGTACTTTTATCGTTGTTAATATCAAATTCCGGCTGTTTAACTTTCAAAAATGCATCGATATCTCCAACTGCCGGAATATAATCTGGTATGAAAGGCTTGAATTTGTAATCCAAGTTCAAATTTTGTGGAATATACCTAAAAAATACTAAAATATACTAAATAACATATTTTAAACATTATTGGTATTTACTTTGTAATGTATTGAAATAGTTCTTTAATTTCACTACTAATATCTAAATTTTCATAATGTGTTGGATCATATTCACCAAGTACATTAACTTTTTTATCGATATTATCATCAGTTATATCGGATTCGGAACCAGATGACAAATGCTGTTCGTGACTTGTCGGGGGTGATCGTATTTTTGTCACCGTCTGCCGTCCCGAAGGACCAGCGCTCGGTATTCTACGCCTTATACCATTAACATGGCTCAAAGTATCAGTAGATGTTAACTAAAAAAAAATTACTATTATAAAACTAATAAAAACATACCTTTGAAAATACTTCAGCTGGTGCGTTTGCAAATTTCGTCGCACCAAGCGATATATCCTCTTCATCAGAATCGGTATCCCCGAGCAAATCCTTCAAACTATCCTGTTGGGCTAAATTAAAAGAGTGATTGCTCTTCCTACTCGGTGCAGCATTGGTTTTGCGGGGATTACTCGACGATCCATCAAAATCATCCTCTAATAAAGCGAAGGATCCTTTATTATCCATTTTAATGTGACAAACTGTTAACTTGATAATATGATTTTTGTTTGTATCATCTTGATTCGGTTGCTGCATTCAAAATCTTGTTTGTATCGGTATCCTAGCAACATGCTAGTGAATTTCATTTCTATCGATTGGTGATATTTAGTATTAATTATGACAGATGACAGCAAAACACTTCAACATGACAGCACGTAATTTCGTACTAGGTTAAAATATTTATTAAAATTAATGAAAATTCCATAGATATAATGTGGTTTATAACCCTCGTTACGTACCTTGCTTTCTTCGTCCAGCTTGTTTTTGTCACCGTATCGATTGGTAAGCGATGAGTTCCATTTATTTAAATTATTAAATCAATGTTGATCGTTATCTTGTAGCCGCTGGTTTATATTATTTAGCCGAAATAGTGGAAGAATATACAGTATTAGCAAAAAAATGTATTTGGTGGACTAATTTGGTATGAAGCCTTGTAGATTATTATAAAAAAAAGGTATGTGTTAATTAATATTATATGCATTACAGGTGATATTAATAATGTACGTCAGTCTGTGGCTGTTTGAAAGATTTCCGACATCCATGGTATTCTGTGGAGTCTTAGCTCAAATTGTACATTTCGTAATATTGAAAGACTTCCCTTATGTAACATTCGTATCACCCGGTTTCATAGCTGGCATAATTTTATTGATTGTAAATCACTATTTTGCCTTCAGCTTTTTTGGCAGCGTTTTCTACTCATTTTCAGAGGTATTGGATTAAAAAGTATTGCAATAACATGTTTTATATTATGTTAATTGTATATATAGGTAATGGCATATTTCACACTTTACCTGTGGGTGGTTCCATTTGCGTTACTCATATCTCTGTCAGCGAATGAAAATGTGTTACCTACAACTACGGATCACGGTATGAATTGATTAGATGTTTAAAATTGCTTTCGAAACCCTGTAATTTACTTGGGTTCTAGGGAGGGACGTCGTAACTAATTACTTTTCGAAAAAAGGTAAAAAATATGGACTGTTAACGTTTTTCCAATATGCGAAAGATTCGCTATTACCCCAAAGAAGTAAAAAAGGCTTTTAGGTGATTAAGAAAAGGTGATTTCTGTATATAACAAAGTGTTGTATATATATAATGAGCGTGTAATGACTTTCTTATACTTTGTTGTTATTTATTTATATTTAAAAATAAATTTTTTAGACATAAATTAGTATTATTAAAATATCTCCTGAATAATTTCTTTATAAGCACAAGCAAGATTTTTATCTACATAGTAACATTGTGGCATACATAAGCAGTGTCCATAAATATTGTTTTAATAACAATAAAGAAGTGTTGTAATATACAGTTTAACAATGCTGTTATAAATTATGATAAATTAAATAAAAAAATGAGTTATGAAATAATTGTTAAAGGTCTCTGCATACGGTTGCGTTTTTTTTTTAATATATAAAAATGGCGAGGTGTTTTACTCAGATTATTAAACGGTATTTCTTATCAAAGACTTTCACCATAGTTCTTCAGGCTATTCTAAAAGACAATGCATCCAAAGAATGGATTTTCTGAAAGCGTTTTCTACGTTTAATATCTTAAGATTGAAATTATTTTCTGGTCAATGGATTGATAGAGTCCCATGGTATTAAGACTATTAAGGGATGAATAGATTATCTTAATAATGCTAAATCATTCATCAATTCATCTTATAAGCTTTAGGATTAAAAGGTTTCCAATGAAAGATTTCTTCCAAGCAGATCTCAAGGAACAAAAATTTATTCCAACCTACTTTAGTATTAATACGCAAGTGTTTTTAAAAAATACACATCTTCATTTTGAACTATCCGTTTAGAGCCGTTCAATTAATTAATTCATTGTTGTAAACATTAAGAAACATTTATTTGCGTTTCTACTGTAATCAGTAGTCAGTAGTCGCACGATATTTACTCATTTTGATATAAAAAATAATTGTTAGTATTACACTTTCGCCAAGATTTGTATAACGCTGGCGATAGTCATGCAAGCTGTTTTTCAACGTTCATACCAGTACTGAAAAACAATCGCGCAACATGACTGTAAAAACAAATGAAATTGAAGAACCACAGAACGATAAGCAAATGGAAAAATGTTGGTTTCAAGTGTTAGCGATATTTTCAGGTAAGTAGTTTTTCTTATATATGTTGAGATTGTATTGGAATAAACAACTATACGCCAGTAAATTCATTGGCAACGGATGAACTTCGTTCTAAATTAATCTTAACGTGTTCTGATATAATATATAAAAAAGAGTATTTTCAATTAATAATTACGTTTAATATTTCTTAGTGGTAATAACAATACTTCATGCACTTAAATCGATAAGGCTAGATTAGAATATATTTAAAAAACTAATCATTTCTTACGTATTTTTGAAATGTTTTTTAGTGTGAATAGTGTACTATTATTTTTGTGATTCTCACATGCAAATTTGTCCGAAAAGTAGCCGTAAACATTATTTTGGGCGCTATAATCCTTATGAAAATATTTGCCGGAAGATAAGTAAAGTAAAAAACAAAAATTTTTGACAAAAACATTATTATTACAACTACGTAGAGCCTTTTTTTATCCCGAAAGTAAAAATAAGTCAACAATTAAATAAAATCTTACAAAATCAGTCAATCTACAATTCAGAGAAGTCAATTTTCGTTATTTGGGTTATCTATTTTTGTTGTCACATGGATAGCTCTGTATTCTATAAATAATCCATTTTCTATTTTATATTTTTAAAATTACGCGCTCTTTTTCAGTGTCCCTAACGGCTTTCAATGCTGCCACCTTATTCTATTGGACGTCACCTTCGATTCCAGTAATACTCGAAAGCGATGTTTTTAACACCGATTTAAATGAAGCATCTTATTTAGCCGTAATACCAGCTGTAGCTTTAGTAGTGGGTAGTCCTTTCTACGCATTGCTCATGGATAAATTCGGACGAAAATCTTTGATTTTATCCATGGGGATTTTACATTTAGCAGGTTGGCTGCTCGTGATCTTTGCGGATTCCATGTTGTTGCTGTACCTTTCAAGATGTATTTACGGCCTCGGGGACGCTTGCCTGTTTGCAATAGTTCCCATATACATTGGGGAAATCTCGACGCCAAAAGTCAGGAGTTCTTACGGAAATCTGATGATGATTATGATTTATGGGGCGCAATTTTCGATTAACGCTGTAGGATATTACTGCGATCTACGTACTACAGCTTTTATTTTTATCGGTTTTCCTGTGATTTTTTTGATACTGTTTGGCTTTATGCCCGAATCTCCTTATTATCATTTAATGAAAGGCAACGAAGAAAATGCTTTTAATTCCTTAAAAAAATTGCGGCAGGTCGATAACGTCACAACCGAATTTCTTCAGATCAAACAAGACGTTCAACGGCAATTATCGGAAACAGGAAGTTGGACAGATTTAATTAAAAATTCTACAAATAGAAAAGCAATGATAGTTTGCACGGTAGTTAGATTTATGCAACAATTTAGCGGTGTATCAGCTTTTGCATTGTATACTCAATATATTTTCGGCGCTGCGGTTGGTAGCCTTGACAGAGGACAATCCGCCATGATATATTCGGGGATGTTAGCGTTCACAAATCTTTTAGGATCTGTAGTTATAGATATGTTAGGTAGGCGTAAAGCTATAACGTTGTCTTGCACCGGTTGTACTTTCGCTTTGATTGGTGAAGCCATTTACTTTTATTTCCAAAATACCGGCGATCATGATCTTACGTCGTATACTTGGTTTCCGTTGATAGGAATGTGTCTTTACGTAATTTTCTTCTCGACAGGGTTGTCAATTGTCCCGACAATCATTTTGGGGGAATTATTTTCGGCGAGTATCAAATCTAAAGCCTCATGCGTTATGAATATAGTATTCGCGTTACTAATCGGTTTATCTACGCAATGTTTCCATATTTTGACGTCCAATTTTGGTTTGTACGTACCCTTCGCTTTTTTCGCAGTTTGCACATGCATCGGTATATTCACAAGCTGGTTCATCGTTCCGGAAACTAAAGGGAAAACACTCGAAGAGATCCAGCAAGGACTTAGTAAATAATATTGTTTGTTAACTTAATTGTAAATAAATTATTTCAAATTTTCCTGTTTCCGTTTTATTTTATTATAAATGTCCAGGGAATGTTACATTTCTATGATTAGGTTGGTCATATTGCTAAATGATCTGTCAATTTGACATTGACAGTGACAGATTATTTTATATGAATTTGAATCGGTGTTTTAATGTAAAAGTATTATTCTGCAATTTCGATAATGGAGCAAATTTATCCGACGACACATTTCGATTGTACCGCCAAACTAACCGATTTGAACGAGTATTTACAATCTTACGCGGAGCAACGGCAGTTTTTCACCGAGAGTGAAGCGTTGTTGGACAACGAAGATCTCGTTCGGGTTAAATTAAACGAATTAGTAGATTGTAAAGATGTAGATTGGATAGCAAAACAATGCAGGTATATTATTTTTTTCTTTTTCATAAATTTATATAATTTTCTCTCTACATTTAGTCCTGATATGTTATCGGTCGAAGGTGAAATTTTGCCATCGGACGTGTATTCTTCCTCGAGATTCACGTTGCAATTACATCAAAACGATTTTCCGGAATCGGGAAATAATTTAGAGACGATAAAAGCGAAGATGCAATATCACAAGATCGAGCCGAACAGAAAAGAATTTGACAACGTAGCTTTGGTGAGTGGATGCAGGGATTTTCACACTTAGCTTTGTAATTTTCTGTGAAAAATACGTTATTTCTATAGTTTCGGTAGCAACATTTTCGAATCGACCCGTTTAATTTTATGAAATTTGTTGAGAGTGCTCGATACTTTATAGAAACCGGAAAAACAACCTGGTGATCGTGATATATCTTTTGATGATGCACTGGTGTTTATTAGAGTGTATCAACCATATTCGGCTAGACATAGAAGGATAAAAAAAGGAGAGCGGTTGAAATGCAGTCACGAGATAGTGGCCCTAATGTCGAATAAGTTAAGCGAGTTGCGGGATAAAATATTATGCGCCAATGATAATGGTTTATCCTTAGAAATTGACGAGTTAAAACTTGCGAGTATACAGAATGTTAAGGTGAATTATTTCATCTTTTATATTAAACAGTACGTACTTTCATTATGACAAATATTTCAGGGGGAATATCCATCGGGTTTGATAGGTATCGACGATGTTTTATATATAGACATGCGTGAACCGAATGCGGTTGATTATTCCCAAGTTATTATCGAATGGGGCTCCCAGAAGGGAGTGGGAAATTTCAAAGTATTACACATGGATAAGGTGCAAATAAAAGACTTGTCCTTCAGAATTGGCTATCCCTACATCTATCAACACCGGGGCAATTGCGAGCACATTTTCGTCTTCTCCGATGTCAGATTGGTGAAAAGAAGCGATCCACTTACTTCCAGCAGTTATCCCTACTATCAGAGCATCAATCGTTATAATATCGAACAGTGTAATATATGCCATTCGGCAAATGCTAAATGGATGGTTTGCGAATGCGATCGCTTACCACACGATAGGACCTTCTTGTGTCAGGATTGTTTTGTTTCATACAATTATTTAGGTGATAAGAAAATCGGCAGCTTCAAAGCTTATCCTTATTACGATAAGAGTTCTGTTATGAAAGACGGAGTAAAATATTTTGAGGGATAAATAGTAATAAATGAGTTTATGCAATATTTTTTTTCATAAATAAATACATAATTAAAAAATTGTTATGTGGTTTTTATCATTTGACTTCCCAAATTGTTTATTATGGTATTATTTTACATTGCGGCAAAGATATTTGGAACTGGCAGCAATAAAAATTCATGGCGTTTCTGTATACTGCTGTTCTGTTTATTTTTAATTTAAATATTATATGTCTGCTGGAGAAACACTTCAGCTCTCTCAGTTCTACTAATTTACCAAAATTTAATAAACAATGTATATAAAAATGGAAATGGTTATCTATGATGTTTTTGTCAATGGAGCACGCGACATCTATATTACAATAGCTACAACTAAATCGCAGCAAAGAAAATCGACCATGGCGCAATAGATGGCGCTTTTGCGTTATTACAACCCGTAGTTGAATATTATGTACATTTTTTGCTAAATTTAAATTATTATAATGCATTTCAACATATTATATTATTTTAATTGATCAAATTCGATATTATCGACTAAAAATTACAAGTCTTCCTAATTAGTTCTATTACAGATATTGAAATCTAGGTGTTGCCATGTGCTATTTTGTAATGTAAAATATTTGGCGTAAAAGTATAATATCCTATGATAAACGTAATTTTAAATAATTATTCGATGCCGTAATGAAGCGATTTCGTAATAGAAAAGAATGATCTTAACGCAGCTTAATTATAGCAATGTTTTCAGGTTTTTTTTTTTTTTTAATTTGGGGTTGGTAGAAAATGTTAATGGTTGGGCGCTAATAACTTTGCAATAAAAACAGTGTTATAAATGTAGCTCATTACCCTGTTTACAGTATCTTTTCCATTTTGGGGTTGGTACCAGTTTAGAAGCGTTACATGTCAAAAGTTATTTCATGGTTATTTTACTGTTAGTTTTATCTGTGGTTTTATTCACTAGAACACTAGAGAATTGCAAAATTAATGATTGTAATTTAAAAAATGATGAATAAAAATATTTTTTTTTATTATTATTGATGTTTAAAAAGAAGGTTTTGTATATACGGGCTGCACCAAAAGAATTAATTATGCAAATATTATAAAAATCCTTTTTTATTTTGATTAAAAAAACGTTTACATAAGGTTGATTGAAACATTATTTTTTATGCCTCTTGCGCAATTTCTTCACCTTCTTCTTCTTCTTCATACTCCTCGTGGGTGTCTGCGTCCTGTGAACAAATCAAATCGATCGTTTTAGACACAAAATTAATTTTAGAGACATATACGCACTTGATACTGTTGATATTCGGATATCAAATCGTTCATATTCGACTCGGCTTCAGTGAATTCCATCTCGTCCATGCCTTCACTGGTATACCAATGCAAGAACGCCCTCCTCCGGAACATAGCGGCGAATTGTTCGCTTATCCGTTTGAAGATCTCTTGTATGGCCGTCGTATTGCCGATGAAGATGCCAGCCATTTTCAAATTCGGCGGTGGTATGTCACAAACCGCTACTTTGATGTTATTTGGGATCCATTCGACGAAGAATCCGCTGTTCCTCTGTTGGATATCTAAAATCTTCTGGTCGATCTCCTTCATCGACGCTGAACCTCTGAATATAGTCGCAACGGTTAAATATCTCCCATTCAAGGGGTTGCAAGCCGCCATCATATTGCGCGGATCGAACATTTGACTGGTCAATTCGTTAACGGTGACGTTTCGATACTGTATGCTTCCCCTAGCGGTTAGAGGAGCAAAGGAAGGTACGAAAAAGTGTAGTCTTGGGAACGGTACCATGTTCACGCCTAATTTCCTTAGGTCTGCGTTTAGTTGTCCTGGAAAACGCAAGCAGGTGGTCACCCCTGACATGGTCAGCGATACTAAATGGTTTAGATCGGCGTAACTCGGGCTGGCCATCTTTAAAGTCTTGAAGCAAATGTCATAGAGGGCTTCGTTATCGATGGAATAAGTCTGGTCGCTGTTCTCGATCAACTGCTGCACGGATAAGGTGGCATTATACGGTTCCAGGACCACTTCCGACACTTTGGGCGACGGAACGACGCTAAAAGTAGCGACTATCCTATCTGGGTACTCCTCTCTTACTTTGGACATCAACAAGGTGCCCATACCGGATCCCGTACCACCTCCAAGCGAATGAGCTAGTTGAAATCCTTGTAGGCAATCGCACGTTTCAGCTTCTTTTCTTACGATATCAAGGACAGCGTCTACTATCTCGGCTCCTTCAGTGTAGTGACCTTTGGCCCAATTGTTACCGGCGCCGCTTTGTCCGAACACGAAATTATCCGGTCGAAACAATTTACCGTAAGAACTGGATCGTACCGAATCCATTGTTCCCGGTTCGAGGTCCACCAGTACCGCTCTGGGGACGAAATTTCCTCCAGACGCTTCGTTGAAGTATACGTCGAGTCTTTCGAGTTGCAGGGGATTATCTCCCCTGTAGTTACCAACGGGGTCGATGCCATGTTCTTCTGATATGACTTCCCAGAACTGTGGAAGGGGTAAAATTGATCTTAAGATGAGCTTTGAATGCTTACTTAGTGGTGTTAAGCGAATTGGTTATGATTTAGAAGAGAAGTGGAATTTTCAATGAATGCGGTGATTTTTTTTTTTAATGAAACGTAAGCGTTGTTGCAGTAACTCAATAATGCACATGAAAAAAAAAATAATTTAATGTTTGTAATTTATCTTGCTTTAAAAAGTAATATAACGTTTCCAAAACTTTCCAAAACTTTTTTGGCACGATAATGATTTTAAGTTTTTTTTTTTTTATACTATCGCAATACAGATGAAAAGAAAAATTGTATTTAAAAAGCAGTGGATGCACCTGAATTCAAATATACAAATCTCTAAATAATCATTAAGTAAATGCTTGCCTGCTAATCATGATATTTACACTTTTGTAAAAATTTTGACGTTTGTATTCTTTTCAATAAAATCAAATATGCTATTGAACAATTCTAATGAGCCAGTTCGGTGAGCAATCTGTATACTATTACAATTATTATGAAAAACTATGTATTTGGAAAGCCTCAATAAGTACGAGGTTAAAATAAAATCATTTATCTTAGTTTGTTTGAGGATCACTGAGAATCTCAAAATCTACATAATCTCTATACGGCACAATTTGGTAGGTACCTATTTTATTTATTAAAACGACTAATTTAAGGTGCCACACTATATCCTTGTGAGAATTTTCAGTTTTGTAGTGCGTATTTCCTTCTTGAAACTTTTTAAAGAGTTGAAAATGCTAATAACACAGCTTTTTTCTAAAGCAGCGTTGCGGCACATCAAATAAAAGGGCTTGAGGTGCACATTTGCATAAAAAATCTTTAATTTGTTAATATTTCTATTTCAAAAATGAAATACCCACATTAATTTACACAAATCCTACTTTTTATTATCTTAATCGCAATGTAAATATGTACACATATATGAGTCATTCATTTCATTTATACCATTTTACCATGTACGCCATGACTTCCAGTTCAGGAGCCATATAATCTCAACACTATATCAAAAGTACACGAAACAAGCAATTTTTATTTGGCAAAATCCTCGCTTACTTTCGAACCAATTTGGTTTCCACATTGGCCGGCCTGCAAATGGATGATTTCCCTCATCGTTTACCTAGATAGTTTTCACTCACTAAACACACCTTTCCAACTGAAACCTGCGGATACACCGTTAGATAATTGGGTCACGATAAGATAACGATAACATAGGATTAGGTTTATTAAGCGAGGAGAATTTTTTTTAGGCGAAAAATAGTGGAGTGACGAACGTTTGTAGATATGTGATAAACGGCGTATAAGTTTTTTTTAATAAATTTGAACGTGCTGACTTCGGTTGCAAATACAACCACTAGAGGCGGTAAAATACCAACTCACCCCCACTCTGAGAGTTGACGTTTTGGTCAGTTATTCTGTGGTGTCACCTAATCGTTCACTAGACAAGCGATCACGTTAACGGGGACACCTGTATACTAACGTAAATGTGAATATATAAATATATCTTGCTATATGTATGTACATATATGTGTATATATATTTTAATAGTCACTGATGTAAAAAAGTCAATCGAATGCGTACGAGTTCAGATAAGAAACAGGACAGCAGGATTTCTTAAAATAAAACCTTATCGCTCGACAAGCAATGAACGGAGTAATAAAAATAGTTTTGTGAGAATAAAAATTAATGTAATTTCTCATTGCGCTCCTCATATCCAAAACACAACCTCACACACGAGCCCGTTGCGTATACATATATGTAAATATGAGTGGCATATCGTATTCTCTCTTTATATACGTGCATATACTGCGTAGTCCTATAGTCTACCGTTTCTTTTCCTCCAAATGCAACTTGCGGCGTGTTTTATTCAAATGCGACCGAGCCAAATCCCGCATTTAAAGTGCCGAAGTAATCTTCAAGCATCCACTGTCGTTTCCAATGGGAATATGACATTTCAACACCTGACGAATTAGAATTTAGAATTTATGAGCCACTACTGAATTACCCAGATTTATGATATGGACAAACCGGGTGCCTTTTACTCTCTATAGGAGACTATTTTTAATTTTTGCGATATTTTTAGCGGAAGTGTCGTTTTAAATACAAGAGATATAAGGCTCAATTTTGATTCGCTAAAGGCTGTTGTGGGTAGCGTGGCCGAGCGGTCTAAGGCGCTGGTTTAAGGCACCAGTCTCTTCGGAGGCGTGGGTTCGAATCCCACCGCTGCCAAATTTTTTTTTTTAATTTTTTTTTCACGAATTATTTATCAAAGAAGAAATATTGTATATTTGCGTGTCATTTTAGATTGTGCCTTGGTTTAAATTCAGAATTCAAGAATGTGTTTCATATTTTGGCAATGCTGATTACTATCTTGTGACCACACTGAGAGAAATAGATAGTACTCTTTAACATAAATATAGTATACTTTAATATATTTTATAGCTCCTATAGGGACAATCATATTTTATATTACCGGTGACAATATCTGTATAGTAAATATCTGTGAATACTTTTTATTAACTCGTATGGTAAAGTGTACTATATTTGTATTATTAATTTGAGCATACATGTTAGTAAATGTGAAAAAAATGTCTAGTCGCGCTGACTATATTTGATAATAACTGTTAACAATGAAAACTATAATAAATATAGTTTAATAATTTTTAATTATAATTAATTAATATAATTTGATTAGCCGGTGACAGCCGGGCGGAATTGCCGTCGTATCGGGCAGGATTGCGGGAATCAGACCGGCCCGTGTACTGTAGAGTACTACCGGTATTGAAGCGCCTCGTAATTCTCGTCTGTGGGCGATTGTCCACAGTACTTTTTACACGACGTTAACCATGTATAAGCATCATATAGATATTACGCAGCCACATTTACCGATCACAATTTACATTGAGTACGAATTTCAAAGATTATGAAACAAGCGTAGCGCCATCTTTACGACAAAAGCTGTAGTATCACATATTTATGTAGCTAAACCAATTATGAGTATTATGATATTCCTACTATATAGATATAAAACTATACAGCATTCATTTCATTCCATCTCATTATTAATGCCGTTTTCAATAATCAAAGTAAGGTGACTGTTGCAAGCACCTAACCTAACCTAAATAAACACAACACAGTAAATTTGCTACACCTGTTATTATAACTGTCTTCACTACATTATATGCAATTTATTATATTCACTTGTTGTAAAATATTGTAAAACATTTCACTATATTTTGTAGAAGATTGTCACACAATATTTTTAAACAATTTTATTGCTTTTTTTGTAACCGTGATATAGGAAAATGCAACGCCGTTGTTCTAAAATTTTGCACAATAGTAGGAATTCTTACTACAATTTCCGTCAAACAGTGAAGTGTAAATATTACAACATGGATTTTTCTCTGTGCAGACACAAACATGCACCGACACGAATACGTACACCTGTATCACACGTACATAACACGTGTGAGTGGCAATACAGCTTATTGGTCGATTTCTTCGGTAAAGATCGACAATGAATAGAGCAAGGGGTGGGAAGAGCGTTACGAACATTTATGTTAGAAATTGAATATGCATCGAATACCTGGTAACATCCAGATTTTACCTCTTACTATAAGCATGGTAACATCTGGTTATTTTACTCTTAATACCCGACATATTGTCGTTTTGACAATAATTATGTTACTAATTAACATAAAGAGATTTACTATCTAATTTCTACAATCCATTTTTCTCAGTGCACTTATTCAAAAGGTGTTTTAGTTCAAAAGTAATATTTTTAAATTAAAATGTTTGCCTAGTTAAATCTAGATTTTGTTCACTGATTGACAATATCCTTTCATAGAACTGGCCTGGGAGTTAGAGCGATGAGGATTAAATATTTTTCTTTAACACCAATTTACTTCTGTAATGTCTCACATAGTCTCTCTACATTTTTCTGGGATCTGCTCGGTCTATAACAAGAATGTTTTACTTTTATTACTGAATAAATAGATAAGAGCTAGAGACTCACTTTTACTAGTAGATATACAACTTCCTTCCGTGTTTTGCTTTTGAATTTTATTTTTATTATTTACAACCTGAGAAATTTAAAGTTTCCCCAGGAGACTATATTTTGTCGGGCAGGTTTTTATTTGTTATCAACAACTTTATATGTACAAGGCATAATAAGATGTTTCCAGATAATAATGTGTTCAAGCCTTTTATCTAAGTACTTCGTCTTTCATCATAAATCTATTACTTTCTGCAACCTAAAACTTTAATTGATTACCGTCTGCATTTATACTGTAAGTATTCACCAAACGAGGCATATAGCTAATCATTCAGAATTGTCGGCAATTTAACGAAACATCCCTTTGATCACAGGTATTTTGTTGGTCGATAATTCCGCGAATATATAATCAAAGTGGATTGCCCGAAGGTACCAATTTATCTATGTTGTTTTATAAGCAGTGATGATTTCAGATTTTTGTAATTGTGCTTAAATACATGTCTGATATGAGTTACCTTAACGAAATTATAGAATATCGATGTATCTACTAATAAGAAGAATGAATATACAGTGTCTTAAAGAAAAATTATTTGTGGAAATTGTCTCTTTATATTAACAAAATTCTGTAATGTTGTGTATCGGAAAGAAAAATTATTGTTCGCTTTATGTGTGGTCGAAATACCTTGTTAGTTAGAATAGGGCATCTCGTTGATCGTAAGACATAGGAAAAAATGAGCGGGCATCGATCTCTTTTTTCGAGATATGTTGAATGGTGAAAATAAAAATGTTGAACATCGATAGGCATCAACAGCATTTACTTAGTACAGTACGATGAAGTCGAATTGACGGAAGGTCCGCCTTTACGCGCAGCAAACGTCACTAATTCAAAGTGCAGCAAATACATATTACAATAAAAGCTGAATTACGGATTTTGTACGAATCACACTTTCTTGCTGTTGCGCTTCCGTCAACTCAGATGAATCGTGCTGTAGGTTATTGTTAACGACTACTCCATTTACACTTCTTAAAATATACTTCGCATTAAATGAGAAATTTTATCTAGAAGTACTACACCAATTAGAAATGAGTTGTGGTTATGAATCATATTAATAACTTAGCTGGTGTTATATAGAATTTTTAATGCCTTACCACAGAAATGCAAGCGCTTAAAATTAATGATTAAATAGGTTAGTCTTGTAATATTCATATCTGGAGAATTATTGTAGTAAGTTGGGGTCTTCTTTAATGAAGTATACTGCAAGCACAGGTAATAAAGCAAGCAGTGCTATAATTTCTGTTTCAGATAATCGAAAATCGACTTAAATTAATTACTTCTTTTTAAAGAAAGATTCATTAAACTTCCATAAAAAAAAACAACAACTTTTAGTGTGATATCACGAAAGTTAAAACGTTATTATGGGATAGCCATCAATTTTTGCTGGAAACTAAAAATTTACTAAAAGTTCAAATATCTCAAAATCTATTACATTTTGGACCAAAATAAATATGGTTAATATGGTTCCTAATGACCTCACCTATCAACCGTACAAAACTTTACGTCGCTCTGTCAAACAAGCACCTTGTATACAGCCTGTCCAAGATAAGAATGGGATAGCATTGGAATTTTGTAAACGGTGGGAAACGCTTGAAAATAGTTATTTGTCTCACTAGGCTAGAAACTATAATTTTGCGAGTGTGAGTACGGTTTGTGGGGCCGAGATCCCACAAGTGCGAATACTCGCAAAAGAGTTTCTGGCCCTGTGTTACACACTATTTTTTGAGCCGACAAATCTTGATTTTATTGTAAATAATAAAAAAAATTAGCGCTAGGGAGTTAACAGTACAAGTTGGTAATACATATTACGTATGAATTTTAAATTGGAAATCAGGGTTAAGATAGCTTAGTGTTTTGACGTTTTAATTTTCTTGGTAGTTTTGACACATATTCATCAATGATAGGGGCAATGGAGACCCCAGCTCATATTACAGAGGTTGTGTGTGAAGTTATTAACCATTTATTACCTGCAAAATCTTCCGAAAATAGAATTGGAAAGAATATGAATTAATTAAGAGATTGTGTAACGAGTCATTTGTCATCGAATCTATAATTAATCACAGAAATGTCAGTAATTCGAATATAGTGTTGCCAACCATTTGTGGTCTTTTTGCCGGCCTAGGCCGGAGAAGTTTCCGGCCGATTTAAAGTAATGCAAAATCAGTGTTTCTGGACGGAGGTGCAAAAAGTACTATTTTTTACCGATTTCCTTTTTTTTTAAGAAAGTATTTTTTGCGATATTAGTTTTTATTTATTTCTGACATTATTTTAAGAGACGTGAAAAAATAAAAAATACTTTCCAATTCTCACTTTTTAAGCTGAACAAGATAACTTTACAGATTAGATACAGATGTTCAGTACGATGTTTCGTTTTCGAAAAATCATCAACTTTTTTTTCTTAATACGGTCCTGTTATTTTTATCTTTAAATTAAATAAGTCATTTTGAGTTCTAAAATAGGTGTTATATCACTTGTAATGGTTTGAACATGTTTTTAGCTTTTTTAGGTATCATTTAAAATTATTTCAGAAAAAGTTCGCGCAGAATGCTCGAAAAACATTTATCTGAGAACGGTGTCCCTAATTAATGATTCAAAAAAGTACAAAAATTTCAATAAAACTTATTAGTCATTAAAATGTAAAAAATCAAATTCCTATCATATCATAAAACATGCGTAGTGGGCTATGAATTGTACGAAAGTCGAGCGTCCGAAAGTTAACGATTCCCTGTATTATAAAAATTTTCACTTAACAGTGTATCTATAGAGTCGTAATCAAAGATTGAGTCTTCGCTGGAACATCCTGTACTTATTTTATAATCTAAGTCACAGATATTCTATCCCAATAGTAATATGAGAGACCAAAGTATTGTCCAGATAACTGTTATTGTGTCTCGCATATCGTATATAAAAATGCCTGTTCTATTGGTTATATTCTGACCGTCAGAGTAAATTAAAAAAAAAATATTGCTGATGTATCTTTGTATAAACACAGCGCAGATGGATGTTCCTTAAAGAAATGTTAATGTAAGTTTTCCCCAATCGAGAGAATGTAAAAAAATTCTAAAGTAGCATCTACAGGTAATCTATTGGCGAGGCAATGGTCTCTATTTCACCACTTATGTCATTATACGTACATATATAATGTACGTATGCTTTTGTATAGTCTTAGATAATTTACATCTTCAGTATTTTTTCCCTATAGTCAAGGAGGATAGTGGAAAAGGCAGCGCTATAGGAGCACGCGGCCAATCCAATTGCATACGCTCATATTTCATTATAAAAGAAGCACATATGAAGTTGATCTCGCACCGACAACTACGGACAGTCCGTTTTTGACTCTAGAACGGATAGCACGCCAGCAAAAGCAGAGAGTCGACGCGAAACGCGCGCAGAGGCATATCTTCGGCGCTCCTAACTTTCCGTATCATCCACCGCATCTCCTATGAGGCGAAAAATTGCGCGAGAATCGTTTAGATAATAGAAATCTGCTTTGAAAAACTACAGTGCGAGTCACAATTCGAAATAGTTCTTTGACAATTCAAAAAACGGTTTTAATAATTTTCCTTTTTGCAAACACACGCTAGTTTATTCGGCGTGATGATGTGTTTTGTTCAGTGATTTTCTTTTTTGACTGAAGTGCCCGTTTTGGTAGAATCGCGAAATTGTTTGATTTCGTCGGTCGAATTTTGGAAAGAAATATTAGGGTTTCACAGAAGCGTCAATAGGATTTTGTAAGTATAGCGTATCATGTTTGTTTTTTTGGTTGAAGTTTGGAAGAGATTAAAGATGGTACTTGGCAATAACAAATGCTGCACTTAAAAAGCTCAATATATGTAAATATAAGCAGTAAGGTGCACTAAGCATTGGGGACAGTTTAAAGGGATGCAAATTGTAATATATACGTTGCGTATATCAGTGTTTATTAAAGTTTACTTAGTGCTAAAGAAACATAATCGATATCTGGATTGTTAACATAGCTTCCAAATATTTTAATTTTTTTTTAAGCAATATTTAATATAATAGGCTAACATGAATAAAGCAGTTGTTAAACAACAATTTTATGTGTCAGTAACATCTTCACTTATTAATTTTTTTTACAATTTTAACATAATCCCCATGATATTCTCATACATATAGCATATGTAATACAAGAATTGCATGTTCAAGATTGCGTTGCATCTGATGATATTCCAAAAAATCTGTCACTAGTGTAAGCAGTAGAAATGAAGAAAATTTAGAAAAGTTAAATAGTAATGATCCATCAGTCTCTTTTAAACAAACGAAGGGAAATAATGTGTGTTATTTTAGTATAAGTAACGCAAAAATAACCTTTAATATACAAATAAATAAATAACTTATTAAACCGGAAAACTGGAATGGCGCGCAATAACATCAAACCGAAGCATCAGTTATTCCAACTTGCTTCTAAAAACAATAATCAATTCGAATCATTTAAAATTAGTATTCCACCGAAAAAACATTTTACACTTCCATAAATATATAATAATATATATCTACATTCAAACAATATCCACGCACATTTTTTTTTCTTAAATATATGACCAACGGAAACAAAAAGATAAATAAACTTTGAACTATCCGGTTATGTTGGTCGTGATAACTCGGCCTCTAGCATCAGTGGGTGAGAGACAATAATTTGTGATTCAATAAAACATTTTACCCAAACTTCGCGGGATTTGTATATATATAAAAATGTAACGAGTTTTCTGCGGGAATTATTTATATAATTAGATAGTTAAATAAATACGTGCCAATTTTAGTAAGTAAAAAAAGAAATATATATATGGCCTATAGTGATTATTTCCACAGATTTCTCGGTGAATTTTCGGGAGATTTGAACTGTTACGCTCGGTAATATAAACACCGTAAAACTTATAACGATACATCGTTATAGGTGGTGATGTACTGTAGACAGAAATCAACCTTCCTCCATTCGAGGACGGTCGAGAAAGGTATTGCAATATTTAGTGCCGGAATAAATAAATATTTGAGAAGTATTTGATCCTTGACCAAAATTTATATACGATTTTATCCCCGAATAGTAATTATCACACCAGTGTATATTACAAATTACAAGTGGTTCAATCAGGAAAGCGACATTAAAAGCGCGAAAATGTTAATCTATTGAAATTATTGGAACGGATAAATGCTAGTATATATAAATTTGTTTAATTCCAGAGTTGACATTAACAAATAAGAACTGATATATTTGAATTATTAGGGTAGAATTTTGATGACCATTGTTGATGTTTAAAAAGAAAACTTTTCTGTCGACCATCCTGGGAGATAGAGTCTTGTTCAGTGTCTGCTATGTTAAATTGAATATTAAAATCTATAATTTCTATATGTCACTCCAATCACAACCGCAGTATGACGGATGAATCGGATGAAAATGTTTTTTTGGCAAGTACAGAGCCTGTTTCCGTAAATTTTTGGATTAATTCCAGTACGTACTTGTGTCGCACATTTTCGCCTGGATGATTTTCGTTGAATAAGCGAGCTCTAGATCTTGTACACCTACCATTCTCATAATACAAAGTCACTAATTACACACGTTCTTGGATAGAATAGACCATATTAATTTATTGTAAATTCAGGATTAAACTAAAAGTAAAGTCAACTAAAGAACAATCAACTAAACAACACCGTGCAAAATAAGTCACTAAAGCGGAATAGAGAAGCAAAAAAAGTAGAGAAAAACGATATTAAAAATGATAAGTGAATATGACTTAGTTACCACAAAAAAATGTCGAGTCTTTTTACAAGTGAGAGGCGTTTGAAAGAAAGCCGAGAGTTGTGCGGTTTAGCGGGTGTGCTGAGGTCGGTCGCAATCCGTCATCAAACGAACGACTGCGAGACGCGAAGCGTCGAGCCTTTTTACAAGTGAGGGACAAAAATTAAGAAAAAGGAATATACAGGGCTGTACCGACGATCCCAAACCACAGCTGTGTACGAGGCTTAACGGAGGGTGGTGCGATTTTGGAAGTCTGCTGAGATGGGGCGTAATCGGTGCTGAACTAATCCTCTGTGAGAAGCGAAGGGGTTGTTCCGACGATCCCCAACCAGTCACGCAAAAGAAAGACTGCGAGACGCGAAGCGTCGAGTCTTTTTACAAGTGAGATACTTTTGAAAAAAAAGAAGAGAGCTGTGCGGTTTAGCCGATCTGTTCCGGCATAATCCGTCATCAAACGACTAATTAGTTGGCTGGGTGAACGGCTCTGGCTTTCTGGTTGTACAATAATCGTGTTTTATTACACAGGTTGCAAATCCGCTTTTTGCTTACTGATTAAGAAAACGACTTTTTGATACATGTTGCCGTAAACAGAATTAAAAGACCTTTTAAATGAGTGGTCACAATTTCCATCTTCCCTATTAAAATTTTAAGGGCGGGGGCTGCTGGGCCCCCAGACCCGTTATTAAAACTTGCCCCTTTGATATGACAATTGACAGGTTTCGAAATTTTAAAGAGCTATTCCAACTAACAAGGGGCGATCTCGAAAAAACTATGAAATTCTGAGAACCTCACTTATATCACACCAGTGGCGTAGCTAAAGATCAGTCGGCCCTATACCATAAACTATTGGCCTCTTTTCCGCCTATCATCAAATAAACGCAAAAAAAAATAGGAAACCGATTCATGCTTAATATGACATATAATTTTTGTAAATAAAGTCAACAATGTCCTACAAGTAACACGATATTGTTAGGATCTTCAGAGAGCAAGATATTTCGGTTTAGACAATAAAAGATTGCCAGTATAGGGTAACCCTTGTATCAATTTACCTAAAAGTGTACGACCCAACGTTTTAAACCGACTTAATGAGCGAAGGTCGATTGAAAGTGCAAAAAACACATTGGGAATGTCAGTGCGTAAGTTATCTCAAAGATGCCATATTTCGACTGTTAGTCGAACATTAGCCAGAAATAATCTAATGTTCGCGAAAAAGTGAAAAGAAAATTATTTCACGTTGTCCAACTCGGAGAGCAAAAGTAATGACGGTTCCTAATACAAGACGCTTCAGACAATGTCAAATTCAAAGGCAATTTAAAGTCAAGTTTGAAGATAACGTTTTGGCGTGGTGTACCATATTAGAGGGTGGTGTTTCACGACCGCATGTTGCACGTGTTCGATCAAGGGAGGCATATACATACGAAAATGCCTCACAAAATTTTATAAATACAAATTATTCTAACGACCAAATTATGTTCTGGCCTAACTTAGCCTCATGCCATTACGCCAGAAGAACAGGAAACCACAAACGGCATCAATTTTGTTCCCAGGATAGATAACCTTCCAATTGTTATTATCGAAAAATCATCATAAAAAGCTACACTTTCACATAAACAGTCGAGTTGTCAAAATGCAGTGGTGCCAATCCTCATCTTATTACAATGCCGTTACTTTGTTAAAAAGTTGTGCAAATCAAAATAAATTCACGCATTAAACAGTTCATAAAGTTATTACTCCTGATGGAATAGCTTTCAGCTTGCGTTATTGGAAATTTGTTTGCATTTTCAAATGAAGTAATGAATAAATATACTATTTATTATAAATTCTTTGTCAAAATTGCTTTGTTTTAGTATATAGCCAATTCTTAAACATTGTGTTAATACATAATAAACACCATTTATGTTATTAAAAATAATAGGGGAGGCTTAGCCCCCTTAGCCTCCCCTGACGAGCCGCCACTGCTTTCATGTTTCTTGTCTCCTTAATAAAAGTCATTCAAACAAACAATTTCTGTCTCACAACTTTTTATCTACCTATTACCCTTTAGCGAGTATGTGCATATTAGACAGAATAGAAAGTTTCACATTTTTCAAAACTCATTTCACCCAGACAGAAAATTGTGTATTAGGTACTACAAATGATATACCTATATATCATGTACTACATGTTCCCAAAGTTACATAATTTTTTGACTTTCTAGATTTGGGATCGCCCCTCGTAAGATATGTACCTATGTTTAGATAAGTCCTCTTTGGCGATTTTCCTATACAAACAGTTGCTGCTTTTTTTTTTATTTGCGAAACATACACAAGCATTTTTTCTCTTGGGGAAGCTAAAACGGCGAAAGCAAACATTCCCGATTTAAGATAAATCATAAAATAAAATTTAGCCTGATTCTAAAGTAAATATTTCCCTTTTTTTATCGGCCATATATTTGAAAAAGTGAGGTCACCATATATTTTAAACAGATATTTATCTGAAACGAACGATTGTTAATATAATAATATGGCAACATCGTTTCTTTTTTGCAGATAAAAACTGGCATGTAATCTAAATATATCTCCGGAAAATAATAAGCAAACGATTGCTAAGCGATTGTAATAGTATTGTAAGTCGACGTAATTATGTCATAGTTGTATAGACAAACAGGCAAATTACCAACATCTGCGAATGGTAATTATTAGCAATTTGCACCTTGAAATAATTGGTTTAAAAGTAATGTTTTGCACCTTATAAATTACACAAGAAAAAAAATCATTGATATAGAAAGGAAAGTATAATATGTACATAACATACTTTTTACCTACATATAATATAAACACATTAATTACAAAAAAAAAAAATAATTTTGTTTACTACTGAAATATTTTTTTCGACTTACGCCTTTAAGTTCATTACCCAATTAATCTTGTTTACCAAACTTACACACCTATTTATAGATTGTCAACTACCAAACCGTAACATCTTACTTACTTTTTCTGTATGCAGGTGTTTTTATTTTTACTTCCAGACAATTTCCGTGTATTAGAAGTGCGGTTGCAGCCCGCTATTGCTTTACTTTGAGAATGCCTCGTTTAGCATCCAAAAAAATCGACTAAAAATAATCTTCACGGTTCCTAGGATGACTATCTTCGAGCGAGGAGAAATATACAGGGCATATCGATTGAAAGGAGCCACCTCAAGTAACAACAAAACCTGTTGTGATTTATATAAAATTTCATATCAGATGAATGACGGAAATATCCCAACGGTGCAGACGGAAGATCGCTCATAAACTAAAAAATTTTTCAAAACAATTATTACGAATTATTATACATCGTATTTGACTGCATGCCTTTAAAATAGTTTGCACTATACAGCCTGTTCCATTTCTCAGCTACATATCAAAGTTGTATTTTTTAAATAGAATATATTTTATTGAATATTTTGAGAGACCATCTTAAAAGAAACACACTATATTAAGGCACTAAATAGTTTTGATCGTCGGTTGTTTAGCTATTTATTGTTTTATCTGGAAAAATACCCACATTCAACGACTTGCCACTCCGCCATTCTTAATAATTAGATTTTTAAATTCTGCGTAAACCTTATTCTGTTACTTCAGTTTTCAGTCGCCGTAGATCGTTTAACGATATTTTGACTTGTTTATACAGGATGTTCCATAGCGCAGAGTGTAATTTTTCTCGAAAATTTCAAATGCAACATGTGTATATTTTTATAACGTTCGATTCGCCTTGTATAGACAATTCAAGATATCCTTATACGGCACACGGCGACTGAAAACTGAAGGGGCACAGATTAAGACTACTAATGATTAAAAAAATTAATTTTTAAATTTGGGTCTTTTTATAAAGTGATTCTTTTAAGAGGTCTATTCAAATATTCAATAAAATACAGGGTATTCCATTTAAAAAAATACAATTTTGCCATGTAGCTGAAAAATGGAACACGCTGCAATACTGCAAAATATTTTTAAGACATACAGTCAGATAATATAACAAAAATCCAAAAGAAAAAGTGAAAAAAATCCCTTACCACAAAAATTAAAGATACAAATCTAAATACGTATTTCGGCAACTAAGTTGCCATCTTCAGTAGAAAAACAAGTGAAGAGCAGTATTAAACGTAGTGTTTTCGGCTAAGGTAAACCTTGGAAGATATGCTCTTCACCAAATCTTCACTTGTTTTTCTACTGAAGATGGCAACTTAGTTGCCGAAATACGTATTTAGATTTGTATCTTTAATTTTTGTGGTAAGGAATTTTTTTTCACTTTTTCTTTTGGACTTTTGTTATAGTTTTCAAGCCACAGTCTCCACAAATCACAGGATACAGTCAGATACGATGTACAATAATTCATAAATAGCTTTTTGAAAAATCTTTTAGTTTATGAGCAATCTTCCGTCCTCCGTTCAAGAACGAATCATATTTTTATCATTCTTCCTATCCTGCTATTTAATTTCAATACTTTTATTTGGTACTCTTTGGTCGGAATAGATTTTTGGAGATATCGCCTGGACACATTTTTAAACCGATTATTTTTTTTCTTTCGTTTCTTGCTGCCCCTTCTTTTCAACAATATACCTACACAAATGAGGTATCGAGTCAAGATGTCACATACTAACCTCACTATCACTAACCGTATTGCAACATTCTTCATCTTTGTTTCCCTCAAATAATGAACTTATACGATCTTTTATATCCACATATACCTAACAAAATGTAGGTACTAAAAATGATATAAAAATTATATATGGTGTATTTTAATAACTCTAATAACTCACACAAACAAGATTTAGCGCTGCTAAATTATTTATGACATACAGCAGTGATGTAAGAACTCTTTCTGACCATTCAACGGATTTGAGAAGCGTTTAATATTTTTATTACACATCGCCGATTTCACAGGTGTTTACACGGATAAAGTCCCCCTTGTGACTAGGAAAAATTAAATAATATTTTGCACTATGCATGGAGCGAAGTATATTTTTCTGCATTATCCTTGACAAGTCTTTATTTTATGCCTACTTAAGAATCGTTTTACACTTATTGTAGGTTATGGGTTGTGCAGTGAGAACCATTAACTCGCGCATTTATTGCTGCAGTAACTTTTCAATTGAGACAAAGTGACACCACGTGCTCGGGCATATGTTTTAGGTGTTGCTGTTTTTGAAATGGAAATCTATAGTGTATACACTACCGTCCGCAGAAATTTTACCAGTTTTATTGCATTCAACGATTATAATCTTAATATATATTCGTCTAAAACACACCTGCGACTTAAATAAACAAAGTATTAGTCACAGAATAGTTAAGTAAATTTTGATTAGATATTTTATGAGTGTCTTCTCTTTCTCTTAGTGCCTCATCCATACCCGGCTTTGTCATTTAGAATGTTTTATTGCTATTTTACTATCTATTTGAATGTTATTGTTACATGTCAGCTCGAAATACTTCGTAGTATGTTTACGTTTTGATTTTTTAAACATTTTTTACTTAAACTAAACTTCTGTTACTATCATGCTCTTAGAATATTTTTAGGGAAAAAATTCTCTTTACTAGTATATTTACTATACTATGTGCGGCTATGTTGTGCATATGAATTACTTTTTTAAACAAAAAAAAACCACATCTCGGTAAAAACATTCACATAAGTTGAATCACCCTTGTATAACAACAAGTTTCTTAACTTCTTCTTAAGAATCGATAGCTCAGAACACATGACAATAGAATTGGAAGTTAAGTATGTTATTAAATTGTAGAAAGTTCACACAAAATCTTACACCCACACCGACATCCACCGATTTTGTAAATAATAATCTATAGAGATTAAAGTTTTCTCAGTCGTTTTCAAAAGCAGTTACATACGTGAAACTCAATGAATTATGTGTTCTGTTCTGGGAAGTGATTTAAACACGCAGTGCTTTAAATGGAAATATTTTGCCGTTGAATTTGTTGGGATTAGATAATGTTCAAGTGGATTTCTGTAGAAATCCAAATCATATAAGCAACCTGAACAGATTGGTGACGCTCCCGGCTAACCTGGGACCGCGTTTTACGTCGCCTGCTGGCCCGCGCCGATACTAAAATTATGGCGCGTAATTTGAATAGCTATATAATTTGAATTGGTGCTTTAAATTTATATTTTCAATTTTATAAATAAAAAACTGACATTTTTTTTTAAATATCTTTATTAACATAAAAAAAAATACTATAAACTAAATATACAGCATACCAGTTTCTAAGAATTGGTGAATGACATATATAAATCCATTACAATAATACATTTGTTGTAAAATAAAAACTTAAATTAAAGAAAAAAGGAAACTATATCATTTTAAAAGACTCCTAAAGTTATGTGTTTAACGGCCAGCGACCGTTAAAAAATTCATTAAATGTAGATGATCCAACGAATAATATCTTGATCAACTCCTAAATCGAATCTTCTATATTCACTATTTCGATTTCTGTACGTGCTCCTCGCTTCGTTAATAAGCAGATTAATTGCGGCTTGGTTATTCGTCCTTTGATCGCACATTGTAGCCACTGGGATGGATACAACATGGATGAAAATTGGAATTAAAGGTGGTGCACTTTCACAAAAAGTAAAAAACAGTGATTACTTCCAGTTTCTGTAGATGCTTTCTAAGAAAAACATTAATAAGTAATCTGCCAATTGTAATTGGTGTTCCTTTCCAAAATCTACGAAGCCTTCAATAAAATCTCTCATCCTGAAGTATTGTAAGCCTATTTCTTCGCCTGTCGCAATTTGCAATGCATAGAAAACGGTTTCTTTCTTGAAAGTTCCTCTAAAAAATCCAAGCAAACAATACTAAATGTTTGCCAACAAAATGTTTTATTAATATAGGTATTATCTGGTATACTTTAAGTTGGAAGTGAGTTCCTAATAAAATATTTTCCTTTTCGACATTCTGCGATAAAATCAGACGTACAAACAAAGTTATTATACGAAAATTTCGCGAATTTCAATAAGAAATCACAAAACGCAGCCTAAATATCAAAATGATATTAAAAAATGGCGTCAATTGGCAATTTTACTTAGCAACCATATAGTGTGCATATAGCAACAACGAAAAGAAAGAAATAACCATATTGAAAGACTGAAATAGAGCTCTGTTAGTACCGACGCGCGCCAGCAGGGTGCGTCTTAATATTTCCCCACTCTCTAACCAAGGAATCGCACCCCTCTGCATATAAAATGCCGAGTCGAAAGATCGAAATCATCAGAAAAGTAATTTCTAATGTTTTTCTATTTGAAAAATAATTTAATACGCTCTAGCTATTAATGAATTTTTTGAAATTACAGGAAGAGGAAGTGAGTAATGTCCCGGGCCAATTGGAAAGATCGCCTGAGGCCTTCGAAAACGCCTCTCAGCATATTCCTACTGTGGATGTTAGCCAGGGCGACAGCTGATCCTTCACCATCGCCAGAGCCATCACCTTCGCCCTCCCCAGCACCTAGATACCATGGGAATTACGAGAACAATTTGCCGCCAGCACATCCAGGAGGGTGAGTACTCTTAATGCCTGGGAATTCGAATTTTATTCTACAAGGATTATTGCCGAAAATCCCGCCCTCACGCGCATCTTACGTCACGAGAGTCCCCGGTCGGAGCCCAGTCGACGGCTGGCGTACAGTACTGCCAATGTGTGTCTCTCGATTATAATCGTAAAAGTTGTAATTGATTATCAGACTTTGATTATAATTATAATCGCAAACACGATTACCAGAATATTCGTATTCGTGTAGTCATATTCCTAAGATAAGAAAAATTAAAATAACAAGTAACTTTAATGTTAGACGTCTTCAGAGATATAGTTTTGTATTTACGATTAAAATCGTAATCATATTCAGCGATACGATTGTGCCCAACTCTGATGTTAGTACACTACTTCATCAGTGATAGATATTAACCAGTGCTGCTTACAGCATTGTTTGGGAAGAAACACCCAATTTCAGACAGTGCTGCATTGTCTGTAAGTAATAAATATCATTTTCCGAGAGCTAATCCCCGAATGTGTCTTCACCCTTACGAACAAAAAGGCATTTCTTGGAATAGCTAAAGATCTCGCTATATACATTTAGGTAGGTATATATTAATAGAAATGTTCGTCATCCTTCTTTAACCTAATTATACTCAGCAGTAGGTATTTTGGAAAAGCATGTTTATATTTGCAACGGGTCATAAAACCACCGTGTTTCGCTATTTCGAAATGGGTCTCTGTTTCCTGCTAAGCGATCGTTATTGAATTGGAATCGCCAAAACGTACCTATTCAATTATAACTACAGGCATCTTCCGCGGTTGTCAATGTTACGGCTGTTTAACCTATCGATACTGAAGTTGTGAAAACATTATTAGTCACTTTAAAACACATTTTGCACCACTCAAACCGTAAATTATTATCAGAACACTGTGTGACGTAATGCGGATATATTTTCGCCAAGTTACTCTGTGCCAAACCGTGTTTATCGAAATCGATCTGTTATAGAACTTTGTGAGTGATGTATATACTTCTTATTGTAACCTCGCCGACCTATTGCATATATGTATACTGAAAAAAAAAAATCGTTCCATACAGACACACATATGTTTGGTTATCTTAATATGCATATGTCGAATTTTACGTAAACACTAATTGCTTAATGCGATTTTAGATAAAGTTACGTTGAAAATGTGCATGTTTGATAAGTGTTCATACAGAAATAAAATAAGTAAGAAGTTTTTCCAATAAGAAGTCTCATTTTAATTTTAACTGGTATATTTAATTTTCAAAGAAACATTTATTTATTCTCAAGTAGAACAAAAATATTTATTCAAATTTTAAGCATGTAGGTTAAGCGGCAATATTTTGCTTATCTGGGTGTTAAAAAATTATTTTGTCGTGAAAAACAGCTTTGAGCCCCAGCAGTGTTGGGAATAAAAGGCAACAAGCAGATGGTGGGAAACACTTCTTTAGAGTCATGGGAAAATCATTAAATACCTACACGATTGTATATTTTTTCCATTTCTTAAGATATTATCACAAATAAGTAAACAGATAGCTCACCGTAGCAGAATTGGCCGATTCTAGCGACTTGCATAAATCAAAGGCTGTAATATTACGATTTTATGAAACATAGATAACTGCGGGGAGCACCGGAGTGTGGAAGGAGTACCGACTCGCTGGTTGTTTTTATTTAAGAAATATGCTTTTTTGCCGCACAGCTGTTATTTACCTAGAATAGCAAATTGAATAGAATTTATACCTTTGCTTACGCTCTTATTTAGAATATAAATATTTTCTATAGACTGTCTAGATTGACTTGAGTGCGCGTAATGTATTTATTGAATTTATTCGTATGTCTCATACGAATATATTTTATGGTTGTTATAATATATTGGAAGGAATCAAAGTTTATCGCCAGTAGTTTATGTAAATAATACAAAAATTCCTGGAATTAGAGGCTTTATTTTCAATATATGTGACTTCACATTATTAATTAAATATCTTGTTACGTTTCGACTAATTAATATAGTCTTCTTCAGCAAAATCAGTTCAGTTAAAGCTTAACCTATATAAATACCATTCGATAGGTAATAAAAAAGTACATTTGTTGGTAGATTAAAAACTATGGCGTTTTATTTAATTTAATCAAGTTATAGCCACTTACAATTCTTATTCGATTAGTTTTAATTTTTGTACACCCTGTATAAGATAGCAGGTTTATTATAAGTGAGTTATATAACATGGTCTATTGTTACACTTTACCATAAGCTTCGCTTACACTTCTTAAGTATTTGAAACATGAAAATGAGATTAGATTTCTCCAAAATTCAAATTATTTAAAAAACGTTAAGGTTTAATTATTATAAACCTTATTTAAACACAACTTTGATACTTTTAGAGCTTTTGGAACATTCTATATAATATGAAAATAATTTTAAAGGTAACCATAATAAACCCCGATACATCCCAAAAGTGAAAATGAACGTCACGTGTTTTGACCATTATATTCCGTGCCGTATAGCGGCATATTTTAATATTTGTGGTGCTAGGGTCATCTCGGCTACTACAAAAAAATATATAGTCTAAACTTAGGTATAAGCAGAAAATTCCCTAACTTAATATAATTATATATCCACCCCACAAAGTAAAAGCGTATAATTTGTAGATGTTTCAAATTCCACTACCGTGGAATATTCACTTATAAATGATAGAATACAGGTTTTTCTTTAAAACTTTAGTTTTGACAATTTCAAATTTATAGACGATATAAGCACAAATCAAAAACCTGTCCGTCTTATGACTCACGGCGGTAAGCTTTGGAAATCACCTACTCCTATTTTTTTTTTACATTATTTGTCAAATTTAGCTACGTTTGAATAGAGATGATGGGTCTTGTGACCATTTGAATTGGAACCCCACCAATTGAAACGCTCTGTATAAGCGTTAGTCAACTCTGGTCAAAATTGTATGAAAATATAATTAGCAGAATTACCACGTTGTAGTGCAATGGAATGTCCGTGCAATTTTAATGGATATTCCTTCACAATTCGTGTGCAAAAACTATTAGACGCCCGTAAGAAATACCGGCAAAAATTCAACCTTTGAATATTTGCGTTAACAAATAATAAACCATGTAATATTAGACCTTACGAACTATTGCAGGAATACGCTCGACTTGTGCTTATATAATCCTCGAGCTTAATGTATACATAAATAATATCGTTACTGATTATTTACATTAAATATGAGTCGGATGGCGTGCGTTGAATACCATTGATGTGTTATTTCATTAATAACACTAGTTACAAGTAAACAATTATAACAATTTTCGCCTATTAATTCTCTTATCGGTTTACATAATAGCGATTTATATCCTAATAAACTTTGTACGTTCGTTCAATGTTTGTTCAATGGTTATATCTATCGCGCCTTTTGTAACGTACCGCACGTAATAAGTGTCTGTATTAGTTTCGCTTTATAAATATTATTTCAAGTTGTAATCTCTATAATTAGATACGGAATTGGTGTATACATATTAAAATTTTAGAAGATACAGTCTGTCCGTATTAATTGTGTCTTTAATCTAATTTAATTAGACACACTGTATAAGCAAAATGTATGCATTTTAATGAGTATATATATTATTAAATAGATATACATAATGTATGAGCATTTTATCATTTATTATGATCTGCATCTTAAACCTAAACATTGTCTTTTTTCTTCCGCACATATTTTATTAAATAAGCAAGTTTTGAAACGGCAAAAACAGGTAAATATACTACGTATTTATAGCTCACGATAGCTACCCAACATAAATTGACGCGGTTTAATATCTTCCGTGTTAGATCTAATTTCTGTATATACTACTGGATGCAATCACACACGCATATTTGGTTTTTTTTTGTAAGTGCAAATTATATTTTGTATATTAATATAATATGTTTACGTAAACACCGATAACATTTGCATTGCTCCTTTAAGATCGGAAGAAAAAAAAATGGGAGTAGAGTTCGTTCAAGGATAATTGATTGATATATTTTGTGTTGCGCGAGTGCATTATAGTTTAAAAATCAACGGCGGAAAGTGAAAAGTTGTCGTAATTTTGAGTCTACTAAATGTATTTGACATGTATCTCATAATATGTCAAAAATTATCCTATAGAATCGATTTCAATAAATTCTAATTCCCAATATAATTTCTCAGAATACTATGATTAAATATTTATTAAAAAATTCTTTTTATATATAAATATATATTATGTCCATTACCCTGGAATATTGCTTATGATTCTACGAACTTTAAGTTGCTACCAGTTTCCCTCAGATGTTAAAAGTAAACCTGTCCTGTTTTTTTATATACATAATCTATACTAGGTATACAAAACTCGCATATTTCATGTCGGTTTCGGACATCAAAACTGCCGGAAGGATCCAATAATTTACAAACAAATTTCGATTTTATTGTCAGTTCGACGAAAGCGTTTCTGGTAACAATAATAAATCTGCGCCTTCTATATCTGTTGTAAGAGCGTAAGTAGGGTACGATTTTAATTAAATTTCGGACGTGGTACGGTTTTAGTATGAATATTTACACTGGCTAGAATGGCCTAGATAGATTATAATATTATTTTTTTTTCTGTGCTTGCAGTGTGTGTAATATTTAACAGTTTTTGCCCTATTGTTTACCGTTTTAGGATTTATCTCTGGTCAATGTTTATATACCGATTTTATAATAACGTTGCCGGTGTATCCTGATATGTTTTCCAACAGTTTTTGTTTTATTATGTTTGTTTAACCTCTTGTTTTTTAGGTGTATTTTTTCGCAAGGGAATCTCAACATGTTTGCGTCGAAAAAAAAAACATTTTACATAATTTGAGGAAGGGTGATTACTTAGAATATGTGAAGATTTAACGTAAAAACTTTAGCGTCATTCTAACGATGCATTCATTATAACCTCCAATAACTGCGCAAGTGCAACTTGGAAAATTACTCGTTGGATATCTTTGCAAAAATTTCGGATATGTGTTCATCGTTTAACATATGCTTTGTAAATCTTGCAGAAAATGCTGCAGCGTTAGGTTATGTGATAAATATCTTAAAATAAAGATCAATGCTTTTTCTATTACTGTGGTAAGGATCTCCTAGGTTGGTATTGATGGGTTGCAAGCATAGTACGTATTAGCGGATAATGATTCGATTAACTCTTGTGTTGTTAAACAGTGTGCTAAACACATATTATCCCCATTAGACCTATCTAATGAATTTGCCGATCCGGAAGGGCAGTTTTTCCCTCAATATAAATATAAAATATCCAAGAAATACGACAGTAATCACTCGATATAAATACTAATTATCTTCTCCAAAACCTTTGAGTCAGTTATGAATAAAAAAGTTTCAATAAATTTAATTTTTTCTCATTATACCAGCAGGGCTTTATATCTGGTCGGTCTACCAACACTGCCTTATTTATTCTGTTGAAGTATGCGAAGTGGGGCCGTGGGCAGTTCCATCCTTGGTTGTTTTGATTGAGTTATCTAGGGCTTCACACACTTTATGCTTATGGAATTAAGGGAGGTGCTTTGACCTGGTTCAAATCATAGCTTACTATATAAACGAAAATTGGAAATCTACTCCTGAATTTATTAACATGGGAGTGCCTCAAAGTTCCATGTTTGGGTCCACTCTCTTCCTAATTTTTATTATGGGGTCTCAGCTCCGCGTTTATATGTACTTTTCTTTTGCAGAAGAGAATAATTCGCATAATATGTGACCTCAGTTGGTGTGAATCTCGTAAAGATATCTTTAAGTCCAACAGGCTCTAAACTTTTTATGATGCCTACATATATGAGGTTGTCTGTTTTGTCTATAAATATCGATCAGAATTCTCTGCTAAAGTATAATATATAGGGTGATTCACGTAACCTGCCCATTAAAAGTTCTTGAATTTGCTATGATATCTCGATTTTGAAAATTCGGCGATCAGCATAGTTGGCTATGATCTTGTTAGAAAAAGTGACATAATCAATGTCGCACTTCCGGTTACATCGAAAGTCATGGTTCAATATTATAAATAGAAGCCTATATATTTTCATTGTATTTTTAGATTCTATAGGGTTTTTTAAAGCCAATTATTATTATATAAAACATCTTCTTAGCTATCGTTTACCGTTTCGGAGTTATTTTGATTTTTGTGAAGAAAACTAAAAAAACATATGATCCATTAAAGGGGTGTAACAGCTATACAGTAAAAGGTAGAGAGTGTGAATTGTGGAGGGTACAGGTACTCTACTATTTAACGAAGGCATAAAAAGTAAACAAAATCATACAGGGTGTCTCACAACCTAGGGTTGATTTGGCATAACTTCTTAGTACTAAAAGTATTTTTCTTTTACACTATGCGATGTAGAATTTAATTCTCTACCGAAAAGCTGTAAGTGTTCTTATACCTATCTCTATGGCTTCTTTTAGAATTAGTGATTTTCAGAAAATGTAGTTTTGAATTAGTATTTAATTAATAGTAGGCGGTAAAAAACAATTTTAAGAGATTTTATATAAAAGAAGCAAAATATAGTATAAGAAAATAAAATTTATTGAGTACAAGATAATCAAAAACGAAATGCTGTATGTATTATGTACTTATAATAAAATTATAAGTGTTGTATGTGACTCCCATTCGATTGCAAACACTTTAAGACCCTGTTATAAACTTCTGTTGTTGTAGCCTGCTTTATTTGTTCAGGATCTATGTTATCAAACGCTTCTCTTACTCCAAAACGGTAACCAATATCCAGGAAGATGTTTAATAAAATTGGCTTTAAAATTTCCTATAGAATCTAAAAATGGAACGAAAAATATAGGTTTCTATTTGTAATATCAAAGTTGGCCATGGCTTTCGATGTAACCGGAAGTGCGACATTGATTAACTTACTTTTTCTAAATAGATCATAGCCAACTATGCTTAACCACGAAGTTTCAAAATCGAGATATCACTGCAAATTAAAAAACTTTTAACGAACAGGTTCCGTGAATCACCCTGTATAATAATAAACTAATACTTACTCGTAATATCGATTACCTTTTACTACCTCAACATAGGGCGATTAGCTTTCAGAAACAATTGTTGTTCATAAAGCTAATTGCAAAATTTGAGCAAATAAGAATGTTTCGTAAATCTAGTTGCGTCACACAAATTACACGAACAATTTCAATATAATTTCACTTGCTAATTCTAAAATGGCAATTTAAGCACCGCTCGTGAGGTATGAAACTTCACGTTTTCGTGCTAATTTCAATTGTTAATCGGGATAAAATCAAAATTTACTTAACCCCTTAATAGAAGCGTCACGTTTTTCCTATTATATAGAAAACGTAGTGGTGTGTACTGGATGTACCAACAAAAATGTAAAATGAAATTTTAAATTGAAAAATTAAATTAGCTAGCTCAAATGATCAACATTTTTTTATAAGGCGCAAAAGAACAATTAAACTCAGGGTTACTGTCATGAACAGTAAAAATGTGGGTGAAATAAAACTGACTTTCATTAATTTTCCAGAAATTTAAAATTTCTGATCAAAAAATAAGAGAACAGAATTATGAATGAGTTAAAAATTCAATAATTTTATTAATTTAAAAAAAAAAAAAAAAAAATATTAATTACAAACTTTGCAGAAAAAGAAACCTTGGACAAAAAGGTCCTGGTCTAAATCAAAACTGTATTTGACTTTAAATTACAAAAGGACAATTCAAAATCCTTTAACAAGGCAAAAGACAAAAAAAAAAAAACGTTCAGGAAGATAATAATTTTTCTTCAATTTAATCCACGTGGTCTCAATATTTAAAACGACTAAATTAAACGTAAAAAAATCAAGTAATTTATATAAATGAAAAGTAAAAGCAAGCACAATGCTTTTGTTCACCCAACCCGAGGTGATTAACAAATAATTACAAATCAGAAAATTTACAACGAACAAAAAATTAACTCTTTAAACTTAAAAATATCTTCCTGCACGTAAAAATAATAACAGATCTTATATCTAAATTGTGTACACAAAAATACAATATCAATTATTATCAAATGAGTTCCTTGATGAACGATATAAATTCAAAAACGTGAATTCAATGCTTGAAAGCAAAAATCTCAAAATGGCAGAAATGAAATACAATTTTTATATATCTACTTACACGTGTTATCAGGGAACTGACCTTACACGGTTAATACAATCGTATATGTATAAAATTCTACGGCTGCGTGCGAAGCAACGCAGCAAGCTCTGTCCCCAAACAGGCGAACTCGCAAAAACGAAACAATATATATAATACCAGTGAAAGCAAAATGTACAACTGAATGAAATTATTATATACAACTGAACAATAAAATAAATAAATTAAACAATCCAAAACATTAACTCTCTTATATAAAAATAAAACAATTTGAAATTTCTCGCAACATTTACAAACGCTTAACGGAATAAACAAGAAAAAGAAACTGAATTTACGCAAACCGGGTTGCCAGACCACAGCAGTAGGTAATATTCAACATCTTTCAATTGGGGCTGATATCAATTGGCAACGTTGTAGAAACAATTCGCTATTTCCTGTCGTCAATATTCGAACTATTTAAATATTTCCTCGTTCAAGTTACAAACGATACCGCACACAACTGTATTCTTCCTAAACGCATGTATGTGCTTAGAACTGAGGCACTTCTATCTACATCACTCGGAGTGTAATTATCCTATTTATTAATTCTGATGGAGTGGTTCCACCGAGGAAGTATTGCAACGAAATAGGAGAGCATCGTGACCTAATAATTGGATAGACACTTTATCTCAATTCCGCAATTTTACTTATTGTTCGTATGCAATTGGAGAAAATTATTCTCGGTACATACATACATATGTGCTTATTAATAACATCATGATGCAAGTTTATTAAATGATTTTCCTGCTGATTGGATTATAGTATGGTTGATGCCTGGATGTTGTTAACCCAGTTTAATATACTTATACATGATTTAATTTTCTACATCTTTATATTATAATATTTATTTTTTTCATTGGTTATAAAAATGATTGTGAATATATACATTTTTTGTGTTTATGGTGATGTATTTCTTTCGACTCTTTTTTCGCTTTTGATTACTAACATTTTCAATACCATTCTCACGAGAGACTCCAGGGAGGTCCGGATTATTATTACTCCTGACAAGGGCATTGCTATTCGGGCAATCAACTGGACGATTTTCAATTTGACAAGGGTCTTCTGAGTCTACCTCTATAGAACTGCCATTCAAAATTCGCCCTACGTCTGGATTATTTGAAGACGAGGAAATTTCTTGGGCATCTTGATCTTCCAATTGTGGTATTGAAATATTACTCATCGACGCATTTAATTGGAGATCTTGATCCGTGATATCGACCACATGGTTTAACGATAACGACTTTTCCAAAATCACTGCGTTACCATCAATCGACTTGGTGCGTTCTGATCGTTCTATAATCGGGGACAGGCTGTGTATAGACTCCCTATCGTTTCCATCATCATCTAACATTATCGGTATCCTGTTGCATTCCAGATTAATCTTCTTTGAACATTTGGGACCTGGCTTCGTATAAACGGGTTCTAAAAAGCGACTCTGCCTCCGTCTTGTGTTGTTCACGTTTACATCCTTCGGTTTATCTATTGGGATATTGTCCAAAGTGGAATTCGCCATCTGATTGTTGGATATTGGTTTCGCGAAATGGTTATAGCTAATGGGTAATCGCGATAGGACATCTGGCCTTTTCAAAGTCTTCATTAAAGAATCCATATTTCCACTAGAAGAGCTCGAAACGTCTTGGCCTCGAGGACTTGGGTTTGCTTTATTATTGTCCTTCAGTTTTTTAATTCCACTGCACGATGGTCGCGAATCCACATTTTCATCTTGCTCTCGGATGGTATTTCTTCTTCCTTCGTTATTTTCGATCATGTCCTCTTTATGTTTCTCCTTTGCTTTCTTAAGTTCCTTGAACAATCGTCTGTTGGGCAACTTTTTTATAAGTACTATTAGCTCATTATTCCTGCGTATCTCTGGCGATGTTTGAGTTGAATTGCTAGTGTAAGTAACTCTTCTTCGACTTCCTACGGTTATTTCCCGATTTTCTGCCGCTTTTTTTCTACGTCTCGATTCCAACCGCATTTTACTATCACACTATTCGCTTGTGACCATTAGAACTTGTCAAGCAATTGACAGTTATCCCAGTGATAACTGTCAACTTAATTATAGCCTCTAAAAGAGTGCCCTAACGGACAGATTTGTCAATAGATCAATCGAAATCACCTGACCTAAAATGGCCGTTATGGAAAATATATTGCGTTCCGTAAGTCATTTATACAAGTTTTTCTATGCATTTATGTCATTCTCACAATTTTTATGTCAAATTTACTTCACTTTGACAAAAGGAAGCAAATATTGACATGAAAACTGCGGAAACTAGCGCAATTTTCACGTCAACGGCCGTATTGACAGGTCGTTGGATTGTCCTGTCAAAAAAGCGATCTGTCAAATGAAATTCAAACGTCACCACAGATAAAACATCGCGCATGATTTCACAAGTATTTGGTTAATAATATAGTTGTAAACACTTAAGTGTAAATTTTATGGATACAGTGTCAAGTTGGTGATGTTTGGAAGCTATTGTGAATTCGATTTCCGGTATTGCGATACGTTTTTCGTAGTTTGGTTTGAAATTTCTGTGGAAATGCCTATAGCTTGGCGTTTTAGTTGAATATAAAGGCCGGTTAAATCGCCATAAAGTTGGTTTCTATTCCGTTCCTGCAATTGTTTCAAATACCGACTATACCTGGACTATACTATATTTGATGATAAACTGATTTTTCCATAGGAAAATCATTTACATATTTCTTTTGGTAAAATTTTATTCATTTATTGTAAAAATGATTTGGAATATATGTATACATTTTTTGTGTTTATGGTGATATACTTTTTTCGTCTCCTCTTTCTTCTTCGGTGATTAATATTTTCGTTATCATTTTGATTTGAGCCTTCAGTAATTACGTTTAGATTATGACAACTCCTGACAAGGGCTGGGTTATCTTGGCAATCCACTGCGACATTTTGAATTTGACAACGGTTCTGCGGATCATCAACAATTTCACTAATTTTTATGGAGGTGCTTTCCAAAATTCTCCCCAAGTCTGGGTTGTCTGAAGACGAGGAGACCTCTGCGACATCCTGATCTTTTAATTGTGGAATTGAAACGACACTCGTCTTTGTTGCATTCGCTAGGACACCTCCATCGATGATACGATCGACCATTTGGTTTAGAGATAGCGACTTTTCCAAGATCACAGCGCTAGCATCTATCGACTTCGTGCGTTCTGATCTTTCTATAATCGGAGGCAAGCTTTGTTGGGGCTCCTTATCGTTTCCATCATCATCATCTAACATTATCGGTATTCGGTTGCATTCGAGATTAATTGTTTTTGAGCATTTAGGACCTGGTTTCGTATAAACTGGTTCTAGAAAATTGGATTGCTTTCGTCTTCCGGTGTTCACGTTAAAATCTCTTGGCTTATCCATTGGAATATCGCCCAAAGTTGAACTCGCCATCTGATTGTTGGAGATTGGTTTGGCGAAGCGATCATAGCTGGTTGGTAACCGCGATAGTACATCTGGTCTTTTCAAAGTCGTCGTTAGGGAATCTATATTTCCACTAGAACAGCTTGAGTCATCTTGTTCTCGAATATTAATCTTCGCCTCAGTTTTGTCATTCAATTTATCAATTCGACTACACGATGGTTGGGAATCTACAATATCATCTAGGTTTTTGGTGGTATTCCTTATCTCTTCACTACTTTCCTTCGTTTTTTGTTTATGTTTCTCCTTTATTTTCTCAAGTTCGTTGAACAATCGTCTGTGGGGCAACTTTTGCATTAATACGACTAGCTGATTTTCTCTGCGTATCTTTGGCGAGGTTTGAGTCGAATTATTGGTGTAAGTTATCTTCCTTCGACTTCCTAGGGCCATTTCCCGGTAATTCGGTACTTTTTTTCTGCGTGTCGGATTCCTCGGCATATTTTGGGGATTTTGAATTTGTCAAGGAGTTGACATTTACCCAAATGACGATTATCAATTTAATTGTATCAATAAAAAAGTGTCCTAACTGACCGATTTGTCAATGCACGCCGTGTTTTGCCCAAAAACAGTGTCACAAAGTCCCATTTTATGCAATGAAACGTAGTGACTGGTGGTGACTTGTTATGTGAGGTTGGTAGAGGTGTGTATAAATAATAGGGAACTTGACAAAAATTTTAAATGTGGAAAAACTACTATAAATCATAAGAATGTATTGTGATAAAATATGTATATGCAAAAAAACTACTTCTTTTTCCATCCTAAACGGCCACAATAAAGAATTGAAATTGCGAAAAAATTCAAATTATACCAAGCGGCCAGAAAAGCGTTGCTATTGGTCGTGACGTCAAAGAGTACGACGTCCATGTGACATTACTGAAAAAAAACATAGCCACTATGACAGAAGAAGGATATTTCAGAGGTCAGTCATGGGTCAGTCCGACAAAATACCTTTTGGCCTTTGATAATTCGTTTTGATTCAATGTAGTGTTCTCGAGTAAATAAAAATACTGATTTGAAATCGAGATCCACCCGTTCGTCAAACGCACCTCTAGATTCCTTTTCTTACACGTATAATCGCTTAAGGACAATTTGGTTTTCTGTATAGCTATACAACACTACGCAAATGGTTACACTGTCTTTTGTCGTTGGATCTTGGACTATACGGATGATCTAATCCAAATTAGAGTAACCGACGTAGATCCTGTTACGTTTCAGTCGATGAGGTAAACTTGCAAACGCGAAAAACTAACTTATAATCGGCGTTTCCTCTTTAGAGGCAAGATGGTCTGCGTCAGATTAGGATAGACTTTTCGTAAGATGCGATTGTGATTTCAACATTCCTGGGCATAATACGCAAGGACGTCGAAACAGGCCTTGAATTAGCGTCAATTTCTGACGGATCTCGAGTAATAAAAGGGTGTAAAAGCTAAAAGTTGATTGCACGTTTCGCGTCGTTTAGATAAATGCAGCGCGTTGGCGTTTGTGTCCTACAATCAATTTGTGTAAATTATCTCTATTAGCGCTCTTAAAGGTCAGCTTTATTGATGCATTTCCTCAGTGCTGACATACAACATATGTGTATAAGAGATTTTGCCTAATTTGCTGCGAATTCTCTCGGATTTTTTTGGTATTTATGTTGATGGTAATCCTGTCAATAAGATTATGTAACAGATATTGCAGTTCAACCATAGATTTTATATTATAAGTTTGTTATACCGCGTCTCACAATATCTGCGAGATCCTCTCAAAAGATAGGAACGTCTCATTTCACTTTATATCATCCCAGGTGAAGTTAACGAGCTTCCACTGCAGTGATGTAGCGAAAAAGAACGAGAATAAGTAGGTATGTCAGTCGTTTTACGCTAAACTTCACGCGTAATCTCTGTATAGTATCTTCACGTCGACGAAAATGTCTGTTCTCGCGTGAAAAGGCACTAACTAGCTGGCGCTGAGTATTTATATACAGAGCGATACGAAAGTGATGTGAATTTAAAAGGTTCACAAGGGCAATTATCTTGTTTAAAGTACCAAGTACCTAAATGTTTTTTAGAGCAGGAATAATTTGTATTTGAAGTATGTAAATCCAAATACCTATCTATTTGCATTCAAACTGCCATTAATAAAGAAAAGGTCTTATAATGTGTGCAATAAACCTGCCCAAACATTTACTTTTTGTCGTCGTTGCATAAACTTAAATATGCATCCAGTACCAAGTTGTAAATACTTTTCTTCTTTTATGGAGGTTTACTTCAGGTGAGGATTTCGATACGGGATTATGAAGAAAAAAATTGCATTTACGCAGAATTACGAAACCTTACACCGCCCAAGGATTGCAATTTCAGCGTTTGCATAAATGAAAAAATCAATTGATTAGGTTTCTCGCTTGAATATGTCAATCAAAACTGAGATAATGAAAAAGTGGGTAACCCCAAGCTGTTTTTCTGACGTATAGAATCGTAACACTCACAGTGTGATGCCGGAAAAGATCCAATTTCAAATGAAGCAATTTAGTATTGCACACAACAATCTATCAACTGTCAACACGTCAACATGAAATCCAGAGGCAGATATTATGCAGAAGCGGATAACTGAAGCATTATGTGTTATCGTGATTACACTATAACCTATTTATTCGTAGAAGAGTTTAGAAAAAAGGAAAATATGTTGCGTGACGAAAACTTCCTTTACTTTGCGTTTGTATAAACCTATATAAGATTTCTTGTCCATTTATCACGGCCTTAGGCGAGGAATTTTGAAAAATCCTTTTCTTAAGATGTGCCTATAGCATTAATGCTATGCATTTTCCAAACCTCATGTTCCTGCGTTGAAAAATTTGGGCTGGGCGCTGGTGAGTGAATTAGTCACTTTTCAATTTTTCTTCGATTCTTTTGACACACGAGTAGTTATTTTTATATTGCATATTATATTAGCTGAAATAGAAAAAACGATATATCCGGTGTTCATTTCACTTCCCACCATAAATTTCTAGAAATCTGGAAAATAAATAACTTTATGGTTATTTAAGTTTTAAGTTATGTTTAATGCTGAATTTTTGTCAACCTGTTTGCAGTATCCTGAAAAAATTGATGTATGAGCTGGCATCTTGGTGGACCAAGTGATTGGGCCCCTTGTTTCTCAATGGAAATGTAAATGGAGAAGCATATTTGGATAGGTTGGAAAATACTATCAATCGATAGAGATGGCTATATCTTACTTGATGAAGATGAATTACATTGTCAATAATGTTGGAATCTGCAATTCTACCTAATGTACCTGCACTAAACGAACACACCTAATGTACCTATGCAAAAGGAATACACCTATTGGGAGAGGAGAAAAACGACGAACTTCATGACAGGGGGGTTTGGTGTACAACAAGTGTGTAGCGTCTACGATAAGAATATAAAATAAAAGTGAACTGTCTGTTTTATTTACCAACAAGGAATTACGCGTTACTACCACATAAATAGGAATTCTTACAAACAAGATGGAGTTCCCCCTTACTTTGTTCTTCCAGTAGGGGAGAATTACCTAAGATGGGACGGCCTCCAAGACGAGGCACTTTTATTTTTATGAATTATGTGGGGGTTAGCGCCATCTACTGCTAACACGTAAAAGCTCTCGTCATAACTGTCATTCGCAGGGAGTCGGGGATGTTTAGTTTAATCATTGTGGCGCCCAGACTACGTGGTACCTGGCTACTTGATTTTCTTAAAAAGGTGGTTAGAAAATAGTGAATGTCCTGTTTACGGTAGGTGACATGATAAGTTTATTGCAGTAGAATGAAATACTAATTCAAATCAATAAATATTTATGTAAAGTTTTTGCCATTAAAATTTTCTGTGAATATAGATTAGGTTGTGTACAAAAATTGTGCATGTATCTCAAGATGGAACACAATAAAGATTCCTATTCCTAGGAAATAACTAAAGGAAAACAAATCGTGGAAAATGGTCTGTTGAAGATATGCTACAAGCTATACAAATAGTCCGAAATAATGAGTTTTCTGTAAGAGAGATAGCAGAACAGTATAGTGTAGATACCAAAAAGTACACTGCAAAGAACAGTGAATAACCGCAATAAAATTGTGACGGAAAATAAAAAATATCTTGGGCGATTTCGGAAAGTATTCTTGGATGAACAGGAAAACGAGATTGTAGAATCACTTATAAAGAGCTTGGGTATCTGGCAAAACAAGAAAAAAAGGTTTCTTCTAGAAGATCATTAAAATCTACCATTTTAACAGAAACGCCGTATAAAAATGAATACATACACTACAAGATCCTGGCAAAACAGCAGGAGACCTAACGGAGCAATTGTTGTTGAAAACGATAAACAATGCGTCCGAAAGTCGGCAAGAAATAAGACCATTAACATTGATGAAGATAGCGCGAATGTAGATGTTACTAGAAGTTTTGTTTGCGACGAAAAATATAGTGAGACCGCTGAAGATTAGTACAACTGTCACGAGTGCTCAATGTGGGCTCACGAGTCTTGCGGTGTGATGGATGAACTCTATTTTACCTGTGCAACATGTGAAGGGTAGTGCGCCTTCTTAGGTTACTTCTTGTCCCATCTTAAGAGACTAGTTTCTTAAGATAGGAGATTTGCAACTGTTTTTTAAAATGAAAAAATAACCTTTTTTTTTGTTTATTTTTGAACCAGTATCTAACTTAAAATTAGTGTTACCATTAATAAAGTTTACATACCTAGAAACAGAAAACAAAGTAAAGCAAAAGATTTTATTTTCGAAAACGAAAAATGTTTCAAAATACCATTAAAATGAGGTGTTATTCGATACACTTAAGATTTCTAAGGGGGTAGCTCCTGGGGGCAGAGGTTAAAGTGCCTGTGTCAATTTTTTCATCGATAATTACGTGTTTCAGGAAATTTTTTTATAAATTTCTATAGTTCCAGAAATTTAGGGTGTGAAGTTGTCAAATGAACACTATACAAGTAATATGACGGCTTTATGCCGTTTCGCAAATGAAATACAAGAACTACATTTTTGTGTTTATACACTTCTAACGTTTACGATTGCTTCGCATATGAGTTAGTTAAAATAATCTCGTAAACATATCAAATTAAGATTTGTTTTGAATGCATACGTTGAGGTGGTCCAATTAACAATAGTTGGGCTTGTACTCTCATAATATCTAAGTGTATGCATGCATATAACATATATATGTGTTCATATCGTATCATCAGCTTATGTATGTTGTACGTACATAGTATTATGGCGGAGGACATCTTTCCCATCGGTCACTTATAATAGAGTACTGCACCACTTGTGGAGCTAATTAGTTTCTGTCTCATATACAAGCGCAATTAGTTTCAACTTCTCCGCGTAAAATGGAATACTCTTCAAATACTGTTACCAACTTACATAATAATGTCGTCTGATACGCGATGAATGTCCCCATGCCTCATATTATTACCACTATAATGGGGATATGTCGGGGGATCTGTATTGAGTTTTTCTCGCGATTTTAAAGTGATGTTATTGACCTCGTATATAAGTAGGCGCCTAGTAAATTGTTGAAGCAACACTTCCTTGGATTCAAGTTTTATCTGCTTCTTTACAAAATCTATAATGAAATATCTTACGTATAAATTGCAACCGTTTGCGGAGTATATGTATAATATACAGGGTGTCCCCTCGTTGGGTTGCATAACTTCATAGGGTTATTCCTTATATTAAAATTAACAAAACTCTTCTATTCAGCATAGGTCCAATTTTCAACCGTTTTCGAGATGTGGGTGGTCAAAAGCGCTGAAAGTCGTCACGGTAACTAATTTAGACGAATCATAGACGCATTTGGCTCGAATTTCGGCATGAAATGGTTTCTAAGGAACGATTAACTTAAATTACAGTCTTACTTCCACAATAATGAGCAGAAATTGGTTTAATGATTTTAATAAACAAGCAATGCTGTAAACATTTAAAGCTGCTCAAAATGGTGACCCTGGACTGCCAAACAAAACTCTGCTCTTTGACTCAGTCCTCCTATCCAGCTGACATTTTCCATATTTCCACGAACTTTCTGAAATGCTCGTAGGATTTTACCTACCAGTTCTTCTTTGGTAGCCGGCTTCTCTTGTCCAAAAACCATGGTCTTAACATTGCCCCAGAGGAAACAGTTGAGAGGCGTCGGGTCCGGCGAGCGCGGGGGCCGTGCGACAGCTCCATTCCGCCCTATCCAGCGGTTTGGAAACGCAGTGTTCAAAAAGTCGGTTACCACTCTTTCATAGTGTGCCGGACACCCGCCATAGACAAACCACATCATATTACGGACGTTCAAGCGGATATCTTCAAGAATAATGGGAAGCTCTTCTTCTAGGAATCTCCTGTAGATATGGCTGGTCAATGCTCCATCAAAGATTTTCGATCCTAGGATAACATTTCCGATGATTCCTCCTCGCACATTAACCGAAAATCGGTGCTGAAATCTACTTTCTGACAAAGCATGGGGATTTTCGTCGCTCCAGATGTGCTCGTTATGTGAGTTGTTAATCCCATCACGAGTGAAGGTGGACTCATCAGCGAGCAAAGCAATTGGGAGGAGATCCTGGTGTTCTCTAGGACCCATAAGCAAAATTCTTCCCGTTTTGCATAGTCGGCAGGTAAGAGATTTTGTACTTGTTGTACGTGGTATGGATGTAGCCCATTTTCACGTAAAGTCCTGTGAATCGACGCTCTTTTCTGTCCTGTGGTGGCAGCAATTCTTCTTATGCTGGTTCTCCGATTCTCAGAAACTTCATGAAGAACAGTTTCAGTGCGGTTTCTTCGCGCAGGCTCTCGCTCATTAGTCTTTTTCGGGAAGGATCCTGTTTGCCGGAGCGATATGAAAGTTCGTGATGGTTGTCCGACAAGGATGTCTTCGGTTCGGGTAGCGTTCTGCGTACTCTCTTGCCGCTGCTGAAGCGTTTCCTCCACAATAGCCATACAAAATCATGTCGGCGTACGCTTCCTTCGTAAAAAAGGCATTTTTAAATGTTCTGCGAGCGAAATCCAAAACTGTCAAAAATACAACAAAACTGCTTACATGACAACAATCTAAAAGCCTACGTCAAGTTCATTGGATCTAAGTTACCAGTCGAGCCAAATGCGTTCATGATTCATCTAAATTAGTTTGTTTGTTGTTGGGCGAAGCTTCGGGTTGTGGAATACACCTTGACACTTCTAAGCACTGACATCTATTTGACGTATTGTACCAACCCCACTGAAATTTTGCCGAACCCGAAGGAATTTCAACCTTCGGTATGGATTTTTTACGTGCCAAACATCGCATTGACACGGGACCTACGGCTTATATTTTTGCATATTTTTTTATTTATAATACCGATATCTCTGTAGGTCCTTAACTCATACCAAACTTATACGTATTGTGGCATTTACAGAACACATCGATACACAACGAAGATAAAAACAGAAGCTCCGACGACAGTCAACTCACGACATACATTTAACGCTCGATTACAGAGCGTGTGGGGTCCCTATAGATACGTAACAACCATGTATGCATGTTACCGCGATGTATGCAAAAACCGAACCGATTTTTTTATATCGAAACACGATCAATCGTGATCACTACAACTGCCGGTCGATTTTTCAACATTCAACCGTTTCCCGACGTTCAAATGGACTACGAGAACATAAACAAACGTGCCCTAGTGCATGTGCGAGTACACACACACACACATCTATGGATCCGACCGCAGATCTATCAGGGCAGCTAATCCCGACTCTGTTATTTGCGACGACGGAATTTAGCCGTTTCCACAAAACACGATTTGAGTTTTTTTTCTTGCGCGCGCGCGAACTTGGAAGTTGATCTTTCTGTTTTTATTTCGCGTTGTTGGAATTATTTTGATTCTTTGGAGCGGGATTTAAAAACGCTTTAAAGATGTTGAAACGGAACTTAATTTTATTTAGAAATGTTGAGATGGAGCAACGCATTCTTAAACTTATATTTTCGCTTTATATCTTTGAAACTGAAATACTTGACTTTTATCCACTGATTGCATTTCCATCTTATTTTAATACATAATATTAGTAAGGGAGGTAGATATACTCCACGCGTAAGGTACAATAAGTCGAAAACGCTATAAAATAAAAAAAAAATACAAGTGGCTTAAGAAAAAAGGAAACTTTATTATCCTGCTTCTAGTATCATTCTAAACCACAGCACATCAATCACAAAACAAGATGAATCAACTTGAAATCATCCACAAGCATTCAGATAACTGCACAACAGCACAACTTCCTGTATCTCTCCTATTTATTTATAATATAATACTTTTTCCCTTTACTAATCTCTCTCACAAGTTAAATAAAAATGAATGATTGAAGGTGACGATTCTGACGTTCAGAGTTCCATTATCTTCTGTTATTGTACTTACTAGTTTGATGTTAGCCTTTCAAATAAAAGTTATGAGTCAACGAGATTAAATAAAAAAATAGTTGCAAAATTTACATAATATATAGTTTCTGTTTATTCTATAAAATAGATAATGTAAGAACTGTTAATACAACAAAACTGAAATTAAGCAACAGGAGGAACTATATCTTAAAAGTTTTAATTATAAAGATGTCACTTATATCAAAACTAAACTAAATATTTAAAACGTTAGTATATCACCCTTCCGAAAAACTATCACACGTATTTAACATCCTATAATTTCTTAATTATTATCCAGGTCACGTTGGTATAGTAACCTGCACCAAATCTTTATATCACCTTACATAGGTAGTTCCATACAGTGTTATCAGAAAATCTGTTGCAATCACGAATTAATCTACCCACATAAAACATTACGAAAATTCACCAGTTTAAACAGTGAAAGCTGGCGTTTGTATTGTGATAAGACTAGGAGAAAATAAACAAGTAAAATTGTCAAGTTATTAAACATAGATTATATATACTTGCAGCATATATACTTACCAATCTTCTTCTTGTGCGTTGTGTTAGTATCTATTTTGGTGTATGTATCTATAATTATGTAGTTTGTTTCTGTTATCTATCTTTGTACGCGTTTCCAAACGACCTTTATAAATTACCTTGGAATATAGGGCAGTAGAATTATGTAATTGTGGTAGTACGATATAATGTAAACAGCGGGCGAATTTAAATATGAAAAGGGCGCTATTCAACGTTATGTGTCACTGATAACGGATGATATGGGAAGTTAATTTATATACTTAAGAGAAAGAAATCTGCATTAGAAAATATACATAGAAATACAAATAAATCTAATTTATTGCTGTACATTTAGGAAGTAATGCATGAAGTAACCAACAATATAAAATGTTTTTCCTCAACACCACACAATAGGAGCATATTTGTATTACAATTTGTCTTAGAAGTAAAGATGTTTTTTTAACAATCTCCATCCCAGTACCATCTCTAGTAAAAAGACGACAGAAAATTATAAGCAATTACCCATAAGAGGGTCTTGTCACAACATGATGTCATTATACAATTTTATTATTAACCCATCCTTGTACGAACAATTTTGATGCCCTATTAGGAGACGGCTCTGAGACCACAGCACGTGTTGTATTCTGTTTTCTTTTTGAGTATTTGTGGCTTAAAGAATAACAACAATGCGGTAATGCAACGGGGAATTAATGGAAGGGTTTAAATGTTTAGTCTTCGAAAAATATACAGTGGGGCTCGTAAAAAATATCTCCTTTTCGTGTGTCTTTACGCTAAAGGGAGCATTACAACCATTTTTCTAGTGGTGAATCTTTATATATGTTGCTGTAATCGTTACAATAAGAAAACTAAACAATGCAACGAGAAAAACGAACATTTGTTATGAATGAGAAAATGGGATATATCTAGTAAATACACACATTTTTAATTTTATTTGTAAAGATGCTTTAAAAGATAAGACAACAGCATACACATATGTCATTGGTTCGTATTATATTGGAAAGAATAGTAGTTTTGTAGGAAAATGAAGTAAGAGCCTATGGTTAAATTAATAAACACAAAGAAATGGAAAGACATACATATATATTATATAAAGTAGGGTTATATGGATATCCCTCGTTAAATAATCTACATGTGCGTGACAATTCGTTCACATTCACCGTGCGTATAAAACAAATTTAGCAGATTATTATTCGAATATTCTTCAATATTCTCCATTATTAACTGTATTTCATAGAATTAGCAAAATAGAATTGTACTATTTTGACATAAAATCAACAACTGTCAAGTCACTTGTTCTAATTCCTCTTATAATCAATGCTTACTGGATACGATTTTGTAGTTTTATTAGATTTTAGTAAAAAATATGGAATAACAAGAAAACCGTTGTAAATAGGTATAGGGAAAGTCATAGCGAATCGATGCAGAATTAAATTCTGCATCTGATCATCCAATAATATACAGGCTGTTCCATATGAAAAAAAAGAGTTGTTCAACTTTGAAGATTTTGTAATTGGTCATGCAGTTTTGGACATCCTGTATGCGACAAATCCATTGTCAATATGGATTTCGAAAATGTCATTCTTGTGCTTCCATCTACCCTAGAAGTGTTTATTACCAGTCGAAAATGGGCAAAAGATACTGTGTTGCAAATAACGCTGCATCTTTAAAAATTTTCAAAAAAATCAAGATATCTAAGTAGCAGTTGAAAATAGGTATAGGGAAACCTATTAGCACTCATCATAAAATTTTCTCAAGAATTTAAAAATGAAATAATATATAGGGTGTTCCATTTAAAATACGAAAGTTTATGGCGACTTCCGGTATAACCGGAAGTGGTAAGACCCTGAAAATATTTTAAAATGAAAGAGAATCTTGAATAGCCCCGGATTCCAAAAATTCAGAGTTCCAGGTTTTTTCTAACCTCGGAAACTTCTAACGAACGGCTACCGTAGAAAATCCTGTATATTATAACTATATTACACGCTGCAATTTGTTAACGTCACCATGCGAAATAGGGTATCGCCTGTTTCAATTATTATCGTCAGCGTTTGCAAGAAATAACATACGAATAGATTGCGGTTGGGCGCAATAAATTTCCATTCGGGTACCAAATCAAAGGACCCGCCACTTATTTAGACGATATTTAATCATAATAAAAGAGCAATAGACGTCATTGATGACACAATACAATGATCGCGTCGTGTATCGTATTGATATGGATGCGAAAGATTTTGACCTAATTTTGACAATTCGATGCGTTAACACCATTAAATATATGTCTTTCTTAAAGTATCGTCCGCAGATCTAGGCATATGCATACCTAAAAATATAAGTTCATATATTTTAGAATATTTGACATATGTCAAATGTCAAAAATCATTTCTAATTTTTTTGATGAAATCGACTTTCATCTTCTACGTCGTAAAAGTGGATTTTTTTTGGGAAATAATTTTGGTAGGCCATGTATATGCAACAACACCACGCGAGAATACACGTTTAGTCCCGCGCTCAATTAAATTAATTATTATTCGGTGGTTGAATCTAATCTCTGTCAAATTGACACACCAGGAAGGCATGGTAATCTATGTTAATGAAGGTCTGGGCGTTTAATAAACGCTTGTAAAGTACACTCATTTACCAGGAGTTCAAATATTAATAAATTGTGTCTAGGTAGGAGATTAAATCTCAGTACCTACCTAATTATTATTATAGAATAAATTATTACCTGCCTATATGAAAGAAATGCTGTCTCACTTTGTAGGTATACCTATGTTTAAATGTTGTCGAGTCGTTTTGGAGTAAATGTTCCGTTTTAAAATGCAATTTTTTTTTTGTTATCAACTTTAATACCGGGATGTGACACAATTTGATTTTAAAACTAGGTTAGGATAATACAATCACAGATATCAGAGAAAAAGACAAAAATGTAGTTCAAGTTTAAAAGAGCAAAATGTTTTTGCAATTATATTATGGAAATACAAATAATATACAGCGTGTCCCACAGAAGTGGAAACATTAGAATTTTCCAGAATTGTTCGAAGTACCAGTTGCAATTTGATTTTCAAACTTGTAGAGTATATAGTCACGGTTGACTATGGATTTATTTAAAGAAAATATTTTTAGCTTTACAGCCCGCCTGATATATACAGGGTGTTAATATACTTTCTTATTTTAAATAAAGTGGTGGAGTTTTTATGGATCTAGTGTATTTTTTGTGATTAGTTTGTATTAACGTTCCCTATGCGTAAACCTAAAATTTTTTGAGATTTTTGCAATTGAAACAGACCTCAAAATAACCTCTTTACCTGCTGTGGTTAATATAAAATTCCAAAACCTGGGAACCCAGGAATTTTACCAAGCGTTGGAGAAACTGCAACAAACAACTGATCTTTCATTATTGATATACTTACAAGATCCTAAGCTTTGATGAAAAATGAATACCTAGATATCAATTAGTATCTTAGTATGCAATATGTAATGTGTGTAAAATATAGGTTTTAAATCACCTATTTGAAGAGAATATAAAAAATAAAGTATGAAGAAGGCTAACTGTATTATATATATTGTGCATTCGAAATTTGGTAGAAGAAATCATTCATGTTACTCAGCGTATAATAGTTATGTGCTTGTTTAGTTGTTATACCTAAACGCTTTCTTAACTACAAAAACAAATGCATAGATAGGTGTAATATAATATTCTAAATAGACAAGTTGAATAACACTTTCAAACCTCTACTTCAGCGTAGTAATATGACTGCAATAAACAATATCTATAACCATTTACTTTAACATTACGGTAATACACAAACCACAAATATATTTTATATACCCTGTCGAGGCATATTAATGTGTTTTTTGGAACACAATTAGGTGTATTGTGTGTTCGTATATGCACAAACATATATGTTTCAACGTTTGTAAATTATGAAAATGCAGCTGTAGGTCACCCACAGTAGTAAGAATGTATTATTTAACTACTAGATTTATTTTAAATTAGTCACTTACCTAAATATGCCTATAGATAAAACAAAAAGAACGACCACTGGCACTTGCCATTTTCGTGCGTTCTATGTATCTACCTATAAATTGAGCCCATAAAATTGAACATGCCCGCATTGTAAGTATATATTTGGTTTCTTAAGTAAATTTCCTAACTGTGGATAAAATCACGAAGTAATTTAGTAAAAATCGCTAGGAAAGCATAAAAATTTTAGTAATATTACGTTTTTACGTAGGATTTTTATTTACAAATGAAAAATACTGGTCGATATGTGGGAAATTTCCAAAAGTAAAGGTAATTTTGCTAAAAAACGGAAAATTACTCAGTTTTTGGTGATTCCCCCCCCCCAAATGTTACTGAAATTTTTCAGAGGAATCCTGGTAAATTTACTAAAATTTTTTAGTGTGTAGAATCTCATTATACAGAAATAAATTAGCAGTAGTAATATGTTTTGCATGTATTACAAACATGCTTCCTCTAATAATAAATTAATCCACCACTGCTAATAATGAACAAATTGGTCCTTATTTTCCGCAGCAAGAATTGATGATACCTACATATTTCTAGAGATATACGGCACACGATATTTCGACTTAATGGTGGATGCTGTTCGTAATAGAAGATACATAGTTCTGATTGGTCTTTTAGAGCTCTCAAGAGCATCTATAATATTCAATCATCTACTTTCACCTACATCAACATCTTATAAAAGAATTTTATCTCGAACTATAGAAAAAAGAAATATGTATATTGTATAACTATATGCCGAAGAACGACCGTGAAATAACATTAAATTCAAACAATTCACATATCGAATATTTAACCAATGAATCATCTTTAATTTCGTGATTTCGTATCCCGATTCTTCTTAATATAATCAATAAACGATATACTAAAAAAAAAAAGGAACAAAACAAAAAAGGAAATGTAAGTTCGTATCGATTTTACGAACTGTATTAACATATTCCGTGCTTTCATAACTGTCAAAGGTCGTTTTTTCTCTCTTTATGAAACTTATCTTCTTTGCTGTCAGCTCGAGTTTTCCAACTGTTCGAATTTACATATGCAACTATTTGCAGCGCAGCTGCTGACTCCAGCTTTTATCTGTATTGGAATCTCTTTATTAATTCCGTCAATCTTAAATGGATTTTTTATATATGCAGAGTATGTAGCCACAGGTGATACATATTATGCAGTATCTGTTTAAAGTGTGAAATATACCAAGTGTTCATTTGTAAACTTCCCTGTTTTATTTTTCTTTTATTTAATTATTCAAATATTTTTTGCAGAAAAGATCAATGCAATAATTGTTGAAAATGTTGTGCGTTGTTAGTTCAACAATGGTATAGTCGTTGTTCAAGACCGCGTCGTACATTTTCAAAAACATCTCTTTGAATTCTATGGCAGATTGCAGTGATCCTCTGACGAAGTATTTTCAGATTAAGAGGTAAATAACCAGATAGAAAAAAGCCTAGTGGCGTCATCAAATGAGGCGATCTGGCTGGGCATTCTATAGATCCTCTTCGTCCTATACATTTATTTAGAAATACATAGTCTAACCACCACCGCGTCGGAAGAACATAGTGTGGAGGAGAGCTCCATCTTGTTGAAAATGTAATTCAGGCTCATTAAGTAGGATATTGCCATCTCTATTCTGTTGATTTTCAATATTGATAGTGTTCTCCAACATATCCAAATATGCTACCCCAGTTAGAGTTCCATTGAGAAACAATGGCTCAATCACTTGGTCTCGCAAGATGCTCGCCCATACATTAATTTTTTCAATATACTGGGTGTGTGCTTCTACATACAGATGAGAGTTTTCGTTACTCTAATATTAGTTTATTTACAAATTCGTGTAAATAAAAACTACATTCATCACTGAAGAAGACGATTCTTATAAATGCAATGTTATTATTCATCATAGTAGTAATATGTTCACACAACTTTACTTTCTGTCAAAATCGTCTTCACTTAGCTCTTGACATATATTTCAATTTATGTAAAGATAATATTTATAAAGTTTTGTCATTTTATTAACAGAATTAACAGAACCCGAGGACATTCCAGTTGCTGCGGAACTCTGGCGTAATGAAATATTAGGATTTATGCCGAAATGACTCAACGTTTCCACATTTAAAACTGTCAGCTGTTTCTGTTTTACATTTGAAATTTGTCAATAAGATTTATGACATACCTATAAGATCTGATCTTATCTGGATGCTTTTCCTTGAATATTGTGAGTGTTCGTCGAGCATTTCCATTGATTTTTAGCTTTATAAATGAATTTCAACCTTTTTTTGCAAATTCAATGCTTTTTGCGTTTAGAGCGCTCATCGTGGCTTGGTTATTAGTGCATTATAGATGTTAGCTCCTTTCATCTCTTTCTTGAGGTTTTCTTGGGCAGAAACATCTATGGCGAATATTTCTGCTTGAAAAATGGTTGGGCTTTGCTTTAAAGCTATTGAGAGATAGCAGTTCGGCCTAAAACTCCGACTTCTGCCCCTGGTTCCATCTTGGATCTGTTTGTGTACCACACCATGGATCCTCTATTTCTCTTTCATTCTTCTCAACTTGGAATCCCTACTTTGAATGGTTGCTTACATCGTTGTAAAAGCAATTATACTACTCCATGATACAGCAACGAACAAGAAACATATAAGTAACGTAATCCTCTGACATAACCCAAGAGAAGACTTAGAGGAAACACTAACTATAAGCCTAGTTTTCGGTCAGAAAAATATATTCACACATTACCAAAAATCACGAAAATCGGTACGGTATGTTTATTCTTAATTCCTTTTTCTTATATATAAGCTCTTATACGATTGATTGTTACGTATTTACATAGCAAATCTATGAATGAATAAATTACCCTTCAATCAACATCAGACTTTCATTTATGATCCAGACAAGGTCGTCCGTGCTCATAGAATTACAAATCTCTACGATTTTATTGCCCGAAAAAAAAGAAACTATGCGTAAGTTAAGAACGCGAGGAATGCCGATGTGTGTATCTCATCAATTTATTGCCTGTTTTAATATGTATTTATGCGCGTTTGTCTCCGGCAAATATGTGCCAAAACGTGCAGTAATTCAATTGTGTCATACTATAAATATTAGTATCATTGTTTATTTTCTGTTGAGAACAATTTAAATATCTATTCTTGCTATGTTACGCGGGAATATTGGTAATAAATATACGGGTGTAGCGTTTCAGTGTATTTATTGATTGTTAGTGAAATGAACCTAGTTTTGTAGAGGGTTTCAGCGAAGTTGTAAATTTTAATAAAGTGCGATATGTGACATTATAAAGAACTTAAGGTGAATCTGGACGATCCTTTAGTGAGATTCTCTGCCAGTAGATGGCGCGGATTTTTTTTTCCGCTGTCTTTAGACATACCAATCGAAATATACTCTGTGACATGGAAATCGCAACACCAAGAAAGGCTAGGAATTTTTTGACCAAACTTGGTAGAAACGTTTAACTACCAAAAGGTAGAAGATTTATTAAAATTTCAAAGATAAATAACATAATTTTTCTTAATAATGGGTTGGTTCCCCCTATTGGTCACACACAGATCTCATCGATCTCCTCTTGAGGTATTGTGTCCCAAGCAATCTGTAATTTGTGCTGAAAAGCTTGCATCGTCTGTGGAGGATGTGTGAGTTCTCCAGTATTCTCCCCATAATGTCCCAAACATGCTCGATTTGCGAAAGATTCGGAGATCGGGGTGGCCACGGCAAAAGATTGACATTAGCCGCTACAAAACGGTCCAATAACGTCTTGCAATATGGGGACGGGCATTATCTCGCTGGAAAAGTGGTTGCACATGGCTCGCAACAGAAAATTCAACATTTGACGTGCCCCACGTGTTTGTCTGACCCTCATACGGCCATCATGAAGAACCCCATGCCATTCTAGGTTCTAGTGTAGTCGCAACTATACCACTCCAAACGTTGCTGTCAGTGTTCAGTCGTTGGTGGTAACATAAGATATGGGCGATACGAATGCAAGCCAGACGCTCTGATTTTGCGGTAAACCGTTGGAAGTGTTACTTCATTAGCTAACCACTGATCGACAATTGATCTGCTGCTGGAGAATCGGTCTCTTGTTGCCATAAGTCGAAGATGGCTGTCATGTGCACCTTATTTGTTCATCTTCGGCTCCTGGTTCCTCTTTTGCGGCATTTAGGGAGGATTCCCTAGTCCATGCCTGATAGCAACGCACGATGGTGGATTGATTCCGGTTAAGGCGATTTGCAATTTCTCCGTATGAAAAACCACCTTCGCTTAATTGGTGGTAATTTCCATATTGGCGCACTCTAGGCATGATCACACCCTCAAAACAAACAATCACAAGCGAAACCAATAGAGTACACTGAACAATATCTCACAAAATATACACCTGACATGATTGTTAAAAAATACTGAAAAAACTGACCGATAAGCCATTACCAAATAATGTGCTTTATTGTCAAGAAAAATTACAAATTAATTTTGTGGACAAAGCAGAATAATTAACAAATTTAATAATTGAAAAGGTACATATACAATAAACAAAGATATAAAGTGTCAGATACACTTAGTCGTCAAAGAATAAACCAGGAGATTGCGCTGCCCGCACAAAGAAAGAAAAGGGGAGACGAAAGTTTAAAGGAAAAGAAATTTAGTATTACCCCTCTCCGCAAAATTCGCTAACACCGTGAAGAGGTTGCTGAAGAAGGTAAGATTTTACTTTTCTGCGAAACTGCACGTATGTTGGTATCGATGTGAGTTATACCACTTGATCATTTTTTTTTGAAATTTTAATCAATTGCTACCTTTCAGTAGTTAAACGGTTCTCCTAAGTTTGATCAACAAATTCGTACCCCTTTTTGGTGTCTGCGATTTCTATGCCATGGAGTATATTTTAAATTTGAAAATTTATTTTGGCTTGGCCAAGTAGGAAAAATGAAAAACTGGTCAAAGGCGACGTTTCAGCGGTACTTACTAATATTAAAGTATTTTTTTTTATTCTTTTGCTATAGAAAATAGCGTCCGAAAGTGGATAATGTCTTTTGCTCGCCCGCCATGCATATTGGCATGTTTGTACTATTTTGAAAAGGTGTCGTAAATGGATATACACATATGTGGTTGTAAGAATATGCCGGAACGTTTTGCTTTCTTAAATTTTATTATCTGTGTGCGCTGATTAGGAATATTCCAAGGATAAAGCTTTCAAATTGGAGGACATCTCAACATAACCCTTTATTGAATGCTGCAAGCATTACAAATCACAAATTCTAAACTCACACACATTGTTACTTTCCTTTCTCTCTCATCGTTGCATAAAATAAAAGAAACTATTTTACGGTTGTTAGTAGTGTAATAATTTACGTTAATTTAGTGCACTTGGTAGTATTCCTTCAAAATTTCTACAAACATGGTAATCAATCCCGTTCAAAACTTGATAAATAATTGTGAATACACATATGCGAACGTCCGTAAATTTAATCGCAAGAAACACTTGTTATATATACCACCGATCGTGTTTACATAAACATCTAGCCAGTATAAGCGACAATAATATTGATTGTATGGCACGTGAAAACCGAGAATGACCTGTACGGGTGATAAAGTTCAAAGCCACGGGGTTGGGTTATCGCCGTGCACAGCGGCATCAGAGATCTGGTGGAGATATTGCAGCGCCAAGTGTGTTTTATACCGTGAGTCACAGCCGAAATCGTGTGTAACCGGGCTGTAATTGAAAAAAAAATAGGCCGATTTTATTTTTACCGTACTTTTAAAAGTTATAAGAAAACACAATCAATTATTGTAACTTAAATGTAAAATTGCCAGGTACTTTTACCGAAATTGAGTTGATGAAAACTTCAATTTTCTCACACAAGACGTTAGGGTCTACAGCACGCGTTTATTAGAGAATGAATTACTAATTAATTCGAATCTCTTTAACTAAGTAATATAACAATAATGCGTGATTACAATGTTGACAGCAATAAAATATTCCTAACCTAACATTCCAAGGTCAGCCGTTATTAATTAGTGAAGGGCGGAATATATGCAAAGTGCATATATTTGCATATTTTAACAAATTTCACAAAAAATTGCATATTTCGGCAAAAATAAAATTTGTGTGCATATTTTTATGTTTTTCGTGTTATCAAAAGATTAAGTGCGACCCTTGCAGGTAATTGAAATAATTTAAAAGGTGAGTAGGTTTTGTCGACTCACCCGTTTTATTATTATATGGTTTATTGCCGGCATTTATTGGGTGTTTAGGAATTTCCAAGTAATCAGCTTGCCTAATGGAGCACAGATGTGGTCTATTCTTTTGTATTTATATTGTATAGTTTAGTTTGTTGATAGACTCCAGTGTGAAAAGAGTGATTTCGAAAATATTTTATTTCAAACGCCTAAAATGCCGAAAGCCGCTGCGTGGATTAAAAATTTTCCTGAGTTGGAGTTTAGTGGGGATAAAGTGTTTTGGAAAGTTTGTGCCAAAATCATTGTTTGTGAAAAGAAGTTCCAAATTGATCAAAACTTGAAAACAGCTATGCATAAAGCTAAGTTGCAGAAAAATAAATCTGTGCCTGTTCAGCAGTGTGTGCAAACCGCATTTCAAAATGTCAAACCGAAGAGGGAAAAGGAGGTGTTTCATCAAGACTTATGCAAAGCTTTAGTCGCAGCAAATATACCTTTGAAGAAACTGCAAAATACACAATTCAGAGATTTTTTGCAAAAATATTGTAATCAAAACATCCCTGACGAATCCACACTTAGAAAGAAGAATGTGCAAACAGTATACGAAACCGTAATGGGAGAAATTAAAGTTTCACTGGGCGATGAACATTTTTATATTATTGTTGATGAAAGCACAGACTCATGTGGTCGATATATCGCACATCTTATGATTGGAGGGCTTCAAGAAAATGAGCCAGGGAAACCATATTTAATATCTTCTAAACAGTTAGACAAAACAAATAATGTGACCGTAACTCGATTTATTCAGCAGTCTCTATCAAATTTTTTTTTACCAAATCCAGTTCCAGTAGAGAAGTTTTTAGTGTTTTTGTCTGACGCAGCGCCGTATATGGTTAAAGTAGGCCAAAACTTAAAAATATTTTATCCCAATATGGTACATGTCACTTGTCTTTTACACGGGATAAACAGAGTTGCAGAAACTATTAGAACAGCATATCCCTTGGTGAACAAATTAATTTCAAATGTAAAGAAAGTGTTTTTGAAAGCACCTCTAAGAGTGCAGATCTATAGAGAGAAATTGCCAGGAGTTTGTTTACCTCCAGAGCCCGTAATTACTCGATGGGGAACATGGATTAAGGCCGCGATATTCTACGCAGACCATTTTGAAGCCATTAAAGACATAGTTTTAGATTTAGAAGACAATTCGCAGTGTGTAGTGCAAAGTCAAGCATTATTCAAAAATGTAAATTTAGCTAAGGAACTTGTTTTTAATTTTAGTTTTGTACCAGATATAATAACTTCGTTAGAAAGTAGGAATATAAGTTTAAGAGAATCAATTAATATTGTTGAAACTTTTTCCGACAAAAGCAAAGAAGTTCCCGGTGATGTAGGAAATCAAGTAAGAAGGAAACTCGAAGTTATTGTGGGAAAGAATGAAGGCTTTAAGTATTTAATTGAAGTCAAAAATATTTTTGATAGTAAACCATCCAACGAAGTAATACCTTGGCCTTATGACTTACTACCCAAAGATGCCAGATCACATCGGTAGATGTTGAAAGAACTTTTTCTTTGTACAAACATATTTTTACAGACAGAAGGCAAACATTTTTATTGGAAAATTTTGAAAAATATATCGTTATAAATGCATTTTATACTATTTCAGGTTGAAAATTTTACCTATTATGTTTTTCTTTTAATTTTACTTAAAATAAATAATTTTTGTAAGTGTCGGCGTTTCTTTATTTCCATTTTTCCATGTTATATTCAAGGCATATAATTGCATATTTCGACAAATAAATGCATATTGTTGCATATTTCACAGAAAAACGATGCATATATATACGCATATTTTAACTGAATTGACGTGCATATATTCCGCCCTTTAGTGATCTGGGAACGTATAAGTTCAGTAAGCTCAATCCGGAGCACAGGTGCTTCCCGTAATCAATTTAAAAACAAAAATAATCTGAGAGATAATCCTACAGTTGCGCGGAGAAACAAATCCAATTTCTTTAAGTAGATCATCATAGGAGTAGTTGTGAGAAAGAAACACTGAATGCTCACGATAATGTAAGGTTTTTAGAAGTTTTCGCCTATTGAATGAGTGTTCACAAGACCCATCTCCCTTATTCAAATTTTAAGGATGGGGCGCCCCTTGAAATGATTTTAAATCGTCCGGCTCGTCATTAAAAGTTCTCCCTCTAGATATGACAATAAAATTGATATATTTCGGAATTTTGTATAAATCACAGCAGAGTGAGTTAATTGAGCTAGTATACATTTTTTCATAAATTAATTTTTTGTAAAAGAATTTTAACAATATCCTTCAAAACATTGATGTTGGAGAATAAATTTTATTTTTATTGAGGCAGTCTATGTGTTTGAACATCTTTAGATAATTACTATATACTATCTCCACCCATCACTACATCGTTGTTTTGTTCTTTCTAACCTAATCAGGTAAGTAGGGGAGATAGGTGTAAAATGACATACCATTTTGATTTTTTATTACAATTTTTTTTTTGAAAGGCATATGATTTCAAATTTTGGATTAACAAAACCTATAGTCTTTTATCTATAATATATTAGTATTTGAAGCAAAAATACTCATCAGATTATTTATTTTTTTATTTTTAATAAATGTTTGCTGGTATGTCATTTTAGACAAAATCAAGGGTAAAATGACACACCACTATTTATAGGTTTGTTTTATAAATCTATTATGACAAACTTAAGGCTAAATGACCTAATTTTAAAAAATGGTCTGCTTGCAGTAAATTTAATCTTTGTCATAATAAAACTAACACAGGAACTCATTTTACCTATCAAAAATAATGTGGTTTAGAAAAGACACAACTTCTTAGACCTTATCAACCACAAAGCTCACAAACAAACATTTTTGCTCTTTTCTCAAGGCCTGTGCACTCCAAATGCGCCCAGAGTTTGCAGCTCATACACTGCAACCACATGGCTTTAGCTTTAGATTTAGAATACAGCTCATTACAATAAATGCACGCTGCATCATCATCATCACTGTCGTTGTCAAGGACATCTTCTTGAAAAGCATCCTCTGGTTGAAGATCTAAGCCTTTTTTTGTAGCTCTTGCGTTCTTTTTTGCCTCCTTTGCCAGCTTAAGGGCTTGCTTTTCCTTAAGCTCTTTGATGAAAGGAGAACTGGTCAAAATCGCTTCATGTTTCCTTCTCTGTCGTTTTTTAATCGGAGTCGGAACTTTAGGCAGTGGGGAAATGTCAGCTACTGTTACTTTTTGTTTATCGGTAGTGGCTAGGCATGATGAGCTGGAAGAAGGACCAGGGGTTTCTTCCGGTGACAGCACTGAAGTTCCCTGGCTCTGAGTGGGGGCTTTGCCGTTGCTTGTCGTTGATTGTTGACAAGGGATACTCTCTTCTTCCTTGTGAAGTCTTCGGGTAGTTTCGCTTAGGGCAAACAAATGCTCGGGAAAGATATCCGGATTAAATGGATACAGTCCTGTATGCATAAAGCCTTTCTCAGCGTTCACTACGGTGGCAGCTTTACCGTAAGCAGTAGAAAAAATGGAACAAATTTGATATACCGTAACAACTCTACCAGGGTGATTCCGCAGCCATTTATGGACCTCCTGATTATAAAAGGTTTTTAGCGGTCCAAAAAATGTCACATCCAGGGGCTGCATGTGGTGTGTGCAGTGTGGAGGCAAGCACACCATAACAATTCCATTTTGTTTCGCAAATTCCAGAACAGACACGTTTTTGTGGCTGCCGTGACCATCGACTATCAGTAAAATTTTATCGTCTATGGATGGTTTGACGTGTTTCACAACATGCTCGAGAACTTTGCGAAAAAGTTCCCCTGTCATCCAGCCTTTTTTTTGCACAAGTCCAATAGAGCCAGTTGGAGCACCATCTAAGAGTTCATTTTTAAAGTTTTTCCTTGCAAACACAAACACAGGTGGAATGTAATGGCCAGTGGCACTCATCGTACACACAACAGAAACGTGCGATCCTCTCTCTGCACTTGTGATGGTTCCGACTTGTTTTTTTCCAGTTGAGGCAAAAACCTTTGGTGATTCTTGCACTGTGCACAAAGCCGATTCGTCAAGGTTATATATTCTATTTGGTGGTATATTGATTTCAGAAAGAAGATTTTCGTAGTTCTTGAAGAAAGAGCTAACTCTCTCCTTGTTAAAACCGGACGCACGGGCGAAACTAGTGCCTTCAGGTTTTCTTAATGAAATTCCGGGGTTTCTTTTGCGAAAACCTGCAAGCCAGTCCCATCCTGCAGATTCATTCTGACAGTTGAATCGATGATCAACACCGTTTCTCTGAGCTAGTTGAAAGGCCAGCTTTCGAACATCGGTTGAAGTAAGTCCAAAACCCCTTGACTCCAGAATTTTAACGTGATCCAGCAACTCCTTTTCGGTATCTGCATCAAACGTTGCTTGAAACCGGCCAAGTCCTTTTTGACACCCTTTGAATAGTTTGTTTTTTCCTGTCTCCACCCTTCTCCTCAGTGTAGCTTGAGGAACTCCGAATGTTTTTGCGGCTTTTAACCAGCCCATCGTTTTTGCGTGAACTGCGTCAATTGCACTTCGCATAGACTCTTCACTCCAGGATTGCCTGTCTGTTTTTCGTTTGTATTTTCCCATCTAAAAAAAAACATTCCAGAGTAGCTTCAGCAAAATTACCTTTAACTCATTTTTTCTTTAATTTTCAGCAATTTTTTTCATTGAACATGAATGTTACAAGTTACAATGGGTATTTTACAAAATAAATTTACAAAAGTAAAATCTATCCTGTATAACTTGCGAATGAGAAAAACCTTGTGTTCAAGCATTGACCATTTCTTTGAATACTGTTAAATAATGTTAATTTATATAATCGTACGCATTGTAATTAGTGTTTATCTACACCCATTATATTAGGCCTAATCATTATTAAACAAAATGCAATCACGACAGTTTATTTGTCAAGGGTAAAATGACATAGTGTGTCATTTTACCCCAAGGTGTTGTGTGTCGTTTTACCTTGATGTACATCGTCATGAAAAACGTGATGTAAATCTGGTTTAAGTTAACTTACAAGCTTTCTGTTTTAGTCTGGGTGTACATACAACTACACGCAATCTAAAGATCACAATATAATGAAATAAATCCTTACCTTAAAAGAAGAAGAACCGGTTAATATAAACGAACTAAAAAACTTTCAGCAGCAAAGATACCGCCACTCATAAAACAACGCCGGCCATGACACAACGAATACTGTCAGCCAGGTCAGCTGACTGGAGCTACAAGTGTACCAACCCCTGAACGTGAAATTATCGTGTTTTTGGTTCAAAAATTCTCAGATATCCGGAAACCATCTAGTATGTCATTTTATCCTAGTGTGTCATTTTAGACCGGTCTCCCCTAAGTATATAATCTAAATGGGATCTCTGCATCCAAAATTGTAGTACATAGTTGTTAATAACTATATCGTTGTAAGTTTTGATGAGTATAGATGAAATAAGGTAGATTATTAGGTAGGGCATTAGTTCATTGCTTGTCGATCAAGCAGAACAATCTTAGCATAATGCTTTTCTACCCTCTGAAACAAAAATATCCCAATGATATCACCAATTAAAATACCTGGTAAGTACACATCTGTACTCAATATACATATAACGAATTAAATTAGATACTTTTTAACAGTTACTAATCTTTGTTAGAAGATCCGAATCCACATGATACGATGTGTGTATATTGATTAATGAGATTGATGTTTTTTGATTATTCTATTCATATAAAATTATAATTTAAAATGTAATTCAAAATGGTTTCGATTCTCCTATAATAGATTGACCATCTAGAAATAGAAAGCAAAACAAATAAAAATTTTGAAAACGAATCCATCAATTTTAAAAAGTAAACGCCAAAATATAATGTTCAAAAGACCATTAAAATGGGTTTTCCTGTTTTCCTCCATGTTGTCGTTCGAACTAAATCATCCCATAAACCAATGCTCATACGTTTCTGAATCATCTCTTGCGGAGAAATATACAGTGTGTTAAAAAAAGGTTGTCGGATATTTTACCCAATTGTAGTACTGGTGGAAATAAACAACTTAGTCAACATGGGTCCGCAATTCAACTGTTTTTTACATATAGTCGATTGCATATTGTTTTAGTAGGATAAAAATTTTCAAAGAAATTCTGATCGCAATGTAAATTAAACAAATGTTTATTTAAAGTAAAACTAAAGAAATTGTTCTACATGTCCACCGTTCATTTCTAAGCACGCTTCACACCTTCTTATGAAAGATCGACGCAATCTTTCGAAAATTCCTGGAGTCCTCCGAATTTCCTCGCAACAATTTACGATTCGTTGCCTGAGTTCTTCCAAATTGTTTACAGATCGTGCGTACACTAATTGTTTTAGATGCCCCCGAACATAGAAGTCTAGAGGTGTCAGGTTAGGGGACCTAGGAGGCCATGCAGTTGGTCCACCCCGTCCTATCCATCTCTCGTTGTAATCTTGATTTAAGAAATTTCTAACTACGATGGAACAATGCGCAGGAGCTCCATCGTGCATAAATCACATATTTAATCTGTTAAAAAGTGGCACGTCTTCCAACAAAACGGGTAATTCATTTCTTAAAAAATCCAAGTATACTTGTCCCGTTAAACGATTAGGGGGAAATACTGGACCAATTAAACAGTCTCCAAAAATAGCAAGCCAAACATTTAGCGAAAAACGGTTTTGGTGATGCAGTTCAAAAACAGCATGGGGATTTTCATCTGCCCAGACGTGATTGTTATGAAAATTGAATATTCCGTCTCTTGTAAACCCAGCCTCGTCACTAAATAAAATCTGAGTCGCAAAATTAGGAGTTTCTGTCGGCTTTCGTAAAACCCAATGACAAAAAACCCTACGTGCATCATAATCGAGAGGAGCAAGAACTTGCACGCGTTGAATGTGGTAGGGATAGAGCTGCTGTTCCCGCAGAATTCTCCAAATGAGAAGATGACTGACGTTCAGTTCTACGGCAAGTCTTCGGGTGCTAATATTTGGGTGGTCTTCTACCCGTCTCAAAATATCTAATTCTACTGCGGGAGAAGAAACTGATCTAGGTCTACCAGAACCACCATTAATTTTAAGTGAACCACTTTCGGACAGCCGGATATGAAGTCTTGAGAAAATCTTATCACTCGGTAACAACCGATTTGGAAATTCTTCGGCATACATACGTCGTGCTTCAGTGGCATTACCATTCGCACGACCGTACATAAAATGCATATCGGCCATTTCTGCATTTGTGTACTTATGCATAATTTGAGAACAAAAAAAAATTGACGCAAATGATAAATAATCTGATGACAGACGTCCGACAGAACTAATTTTAAGTCACAATCAGTTGTTTGACAAAGGGAACTATTCTCAAAACCGAAAAATGTTTTTTTTTTATTTTAAAATATGCAATCGACTATATGTCAAAAACAGTTGAATTGCGGATCCATGTTGACTAAGACTGTTTTGTTTATTTCCACCAGTACTATAATTGGGTAAAATATCCGACAACCTTTTTTTAACAGGCTGTATATCTCACGTCAGGAATAAAACAATTATCACCATAGCATAATCCGTAAATATTATTCACTGCGTGCTCTGTATTCACCTATTATTCATCGGTTCGACCTGAAATAATATAAATTTATAAATAATTTAACGACCTACATACTTACGTGTAAAAACAAGCAATCATCACATCCAACGCTAAAGCACCAGTCTCATTAATTAATTTACACACCTCATATATATACATATCTGATAAGACACTGCAAACAATTAACGATTTCAATCTTACACAGGCTACAGAGTAAAGAGATTTTCATTCTACCACGCCGCGGGGGTTCCCCACATCTAATCAAACACAAATCAGACACGCCATATAGGTAAGAGAGTTGTGCTCGTTGAGAATCCCACAAGTTGTACATAAAATCTGTTGTTTCGCTAGTTTCACGCATGTGCGAAAATTAACTAATCTTTTTGGGAGTAACCGTACCGATCAATTATAAAAATCACCTTTTGTACCACAGGAAACTTCACAACACCTATTATACATATATTCTAAAGCATTGCAGTTCGTGTACCTGCCGATACAATGCTTTCATACATCGTTCATAATTCTTCCCATAGTGTCGAAGAGATAAATGGGATGCCGTCTGAATTATCCGTAGAAAATGAACTTCATTAGCGGAACCTCATACGTCATGACGTGCCAAGCTTTACGAGCAGTGAATAGTGACGGATAAGAATCCAGGAAACTAATCAGCCAACCTCTCAATCTGCGATGAGAAACAAAGAAATTCTTATCGGTCATTTTAGAGACGTCAAGTGATTAACGGTTTTTCTCGTAGTCTAATGGTGTCTTCTCTGTTTTTGTTTCAAAACGCAGAATACTCTATTTTATAGCTTTATTGTAGGTTAGTTAGTTGAAGAATGGATAGATCTATATCTGTGGATTTAGTGCAGATTCGTAGCGAGAACTTTAAGTACAGCTGTCTAATGGAAGCTATATTTTGGGGAAGATAATATTACACTATATACAGGTGTTAATAGTTTTCAGTTTTTATAATTGTACTGTCAAAATTGCCATATCTTTTGGTGTAAGCGTTTTTAAATTGCTGATTATAAGAGTCTCAAAATATTTTTCAAAGTGACAGCGTCTTTTTTTGTAACTTGTGATTAATAACAATTTGCTTTTGGCAACAGCTGTGTTAACTTATTGCTACTTATTTCAGTCTCAAAAGTATGTAGATAAATTCACTGACAAGGGTCTACTACATCATCTGGGTAAGATTCTGAAAGTAGGTATCAGTAGCAAAAAGGTGGCCAAGTGTGTATTTATTGATGTAGAGGGAGCCTTTAACCATACCTCTTATGAATCAAAAGGACCCGAGCCCTTCACTATCAGATGGATATGCTTCACGCTGAATAGTTGTAAGACGGAGGTCTTATCGACTATGATATAGTCCCTGGTTATTGATGACCTGCTCAGAAAACTACACGAAGAAGGATATAATGTCCAACGCTATGCGGTTATGATCTGGTCATTGTAATTAGAGGCAGTTACGATGATATCTGTTAAAACCGCATGCAGAAGGGTCCTAACAAAGCTACAGTTGTACCAATTGTCAGATGTGCTAAAAGTGAAAGAAGAAAAACCGATTTACGAACAGGAAAAAACTATTTTTAGAAAAAAGTTCAATATCTGGGGGTGATATTCGACCAGAGACTGAATTGCAACAAACAATTAGAAAGAATCATACATGGAGCAACAATAGCATTTTGGTGCTGCTAAAGACCCTTTGGGAAAAGTTCGGGTCTACAGCCAAAAATGATATATTGGCTATATCTGAAAGTCCTATTTTTAAATAGAACAACCTGTATATTAAATCGATATTAGGAAGTAAATGTTATCCTCATCCATCATTTTATATCAGTATTCCCAACACTTACTCAAATATCATGTGATCAAAAACTCTTCGGGCAAGGTCTGGACATGGATTTGTCAAGCTATCGACATATTATTTATATCAATGTTTTCTGACATTTTATATTTTATTATTATTATTAAAAATAAAGAATTGCTCCAATGCAAGTGAAAATGTAGGCTTCTTTATATACTTCTACGATTTAAGACGTTTTGGCAGTATTTTCTGCCTTCATCAGCATTGGAGTTGTTATTTATAAGAAATCTTATTATCCGTCCTAGTATTTTTAAACTTCAGAAGTCGTGCTTACGAAAGTTAGAGATGGTAGGTACACAAAATTCAAATAAATACACGGTTAGAAAACATTCTTTAAACCAAATAAATTTATCTTTGAGCTGCTTTTAATTGGAAGATTTTATGATTAAATTAAAAAAAGAAATTCTTGGGTTTCGAACAAAATTTTCTTAAATGAAAATTGATTATCCTATTCAAAAACTAAATAAAAACAACTTTGAATATAGAGGAATTCTTTTTGTTAGATTTAATGTTTTATTGCGAAGGAAGGGTTTCTTTGTTTGACCTAAAGCTTAAGAACTTAAAATAAAAAACACAATTTGGGTTTAGCAGTTTGTTCTTCGCACTTCACTTTTATAATCTCAATAATTATCTAACAACAATTATAAAGAAAACGCTGCAAAATCCTAATTTTTTTTTTAAGTAAATACTATTCTGCTCTTAACTGTATTTTTTTTTTTTAATGAGGAAATTTTTTACAAAATTTTACCTCATGTCGGATTTGAACCAGGCATCTCTCGTTTGCCGGACGAGAGATGCCTGGTTCAAATCCGATACGAGGTAAAATTTTGTAAAAAATTTCCTCATATTAAAAAAAAAATTTCCTCATATTAAAAAAAAATTACAGTTAAAAGCAGAATAGTATTTATTTAAAAGGATTTCATACTGTAATAAAAATTGCACAAAATCCTAATTGTTCAGGAGCTGACATATAGATGGCGGCACAAGATACTCATCCTAATGAATAGCAGTTTTTCATATGTGATTGACGAGGATAGATCTGAAATTCAAATGAATTGAAAATGTCTTTTCATACTATTGTTTTTTTACAATACTGGGTGGAGAAGGTGCACTAGATGATTATTGTTTTTAATAGAGTGGGGGTGATTTTTTTATTTATTAAATTTGTGTTTTTTATAATATCTCGAGAGAGGGAAGCATTAAAAATGTTAAAAAATAATCACAGTGTAATAAAATACTTTATCTACAATAGAGAGAGTTATTACCGATCTCAATCCATAAAAATGGAAAAATTGTCCTTAAAGTGTAAATCTACACGTATTTATTTGTTGCAAACTGGTTATATTTCTGTGATATTTGTAACACCACATCACTGAAGCTCGAGTCTTATATATTCATTAGTTTTCATATAAGAGGGATAAATAATTCATTTCTAAATTGGATGGATGTCAGGGAATACTTTTTCAGTGTTCCCTGGCGTCCATCCGTTGTTAGTTCTAACTCCAAATTTTTATGTGTGTACAACGGTATTTATTTTTTTGGGCATCTGCATTTTTTCTTTCGATAGTTTGTATTTCACGTAATTCTTATTTAATATTCGTCAATCGCTCACAGTACGAGTAGGAGATGCTTTTGTTTTTCCCCGATAGCGCTGAGTTTCCCTTTTTTCCTTAGAAAACTATCCAATAAGTTATGCTTTTAATTGAGACGTCCTGTATATATCTTCATACACGAAGCAACGAATAGAAATTAGAAATATATAATAAATCTAGTCACCATATAAAAACAAAACGAAAAAAAAAAAAACAATTTAACTACTCGCCCACTAGGGGGCGTGATAAACGCGTCTGAAGCGTGTCTAAACCTAATGTATTATCCCGATTTATCAATCGCCCAACCAACATTACGGAGTACGCTAACGCGGGGCCGCATTTGCCGCCCGACGGCGCAACATAATTGTTAAATTTTTTATCGGCGAACGGCTATTTATTACCGAGATTCACTTATATTCCCGTTTCTCACGCCGGCGATTTCACCCTTTTTTTCTTTCTACATTGCAGACCCAACGTGTGCCGATCCAACTACAAGACGTACTGCTGCCCAGGTTGGAAGAAGCACCCCACGCTACAGATCTGCGTAATTCGTGAGTAATCCCTCACGTTATACCACGGTGACGTCGCGCCTTAATCATATGAGACGTAGCCGTGTGAAAATAATCGCCTCGAATCATTAAATCGGGTTTTATTTATTGCATCGGCGCCGTTCGATTATCAAACACACTTGTGCTGGAGTGCTATTGAACCTTTCAAGTCGCATCGGAACGTGTTCTTCGTCATAATTGTCAAAGGAGTCGCATTTGATTACATAACTACGCTGTAGGATGTATACCGAATCATATTCCTTGATATTTCGTAAAATTACAAAGCGCATTGGACCTAATTTGGATACCTGCGGCACTCTTATCTTCATATAATAATCAGAACATTGATTGTTGCTATATCTTAGATTTTATAAAATTACAAAGAGTATTGGGCTAAATTTAGACACCCTTATCGCAATTGACCAGAATGATATTTGAACCTGGACCAAACGATTAATAGCCAAATATGGAGTCACTAGACTATCAGCCGGGCTAAATACTTAAATAAATTCCAAATTTCTAGTTTTTCTTTCAGTTTTAGTAACTAAACTGAAGTAAAATCTCTAAATAGGGTTGATACTCAAATAATTTTTTCAATTTTTACAAAATTAATATAGCTAAAACTAAAAAGTAGGTTTCCAGTATGACAGTGCGTGTGCAGTTAATGTGCGTTGACAGTTGTCAAAGTCTTCTTTATTTACAGCGGTCTGTAGAAGTTGCGGTAAAGGACGCTGCATCCAACCCAATCTCTGCCTGTGCGAAAATGGCCTCAAGAGCTCGGCTTGTTCCTCTGAACTGTACCATCAACAAGGTACTTAAGAATATTTCCATTATGAACGTTGGTTATCATTTGTTCGTGATTATCGGCAGGTTTTGGAGGCAATGGTGGTGGTGGCAGTACCTGCAAGGCGATGTGCATGTTTGGAGGCACCTGCGTCAATGGAAAGTGCGAATGTACTGCAGGCTATCAAGGAGAATATTGCACGGAGCGTAAGTAAAAAGCATTAATTCAGAAATATATATGTTTCAAACCAGGCCAGGTTTTTGGAGCAAATTTGTTGGACAAGATTGGCTGGCGATAAGGATTGACACGATAGATAGTTATTTTAAATATATCGATATATTTATCATTATCACATCGATATATTAAAAGATATATCGAACAGAAGAAGTAATTTTATAATTTTTTAAGTCATAGTTGAAAAAAAAAGTTTTTTAGAAAGAATATATGATATAATAATTGTTTTTCAGCGGTCTGTGTGCAACCTTGCAAAAATGGAGGAAAATGCATCGGTCCCAATCGCTGCGCGTGCCTATACGGCTTCACGGGCAATCACTGCGAAGTAGGTGAGTTACAAAAAGCGAGCAACACCTTGTAAGTACCCGCCCATTCTTGTGTACCAACAATAAAGATATTAACGAAAATATTATCCTACCAATTTAACACGGCGTTGAAGGAAGTTATGGTTTCGATATAGGTAAATTGGTCTTAATGATAGGTGCGGCTAGGCATCTCTTTAGATTCGTGTTCTGGATGTAATATAAAGTGGGGTTATAGGATATAATATTCCCTAATGATAGAGAGGTATATCGGATTAAAAGATATGTTAAAGCCTTTAAAATTAGGTTTTAATGACGAGTAATTTACATCGATTCTGCAAACCTCCTCAGATTATCGTACTGGCCCATGCTACTCCGGCTCCAGAGGTTCCTTGTGCGTCAACCAATTAGAGAGCGTGGTCTGCACCAAGACTCTATGTTGCGCGACAGTTGGCAAGGCGTGGGGACACCCCTGCGAGCACTGTCCTTCGCGTTTGGACTGCGAAATCGGTTATTTAAAGAACCAGAAGACGGGAGAATGCGTAGGCAAGTATTTCTTTTAAAAAAATCCACATTTATTTGGTTTCCGGTGAAATCTTTTACTTTTAAGTTGCAATTTCTTTTATTTTTTTTTGTTTCGGGGTAGACATCGACGAATGTGACGCCATTCCTTATTTATGCTTGGGTGGAAAGTGCGTGAACAGTATCGGATCGTTTACCTGCGAATGCCCACCGGGACAAGCTAGGAATCCCAGCACCAATAAATGTGACGATCGGGATGAGTGTCTGGATGAGAATATTTGCGAGAATGGCGTTTGCAGGAACACCGTCGGAGGATATTACTGTTTGTGTAATCAAGGATTCATTCAGAGTCAAGACAGAACCTACTGTATCGGTGAGTTTATTTTTGCGATTGAGTAAAATGCTTCTTTAATGATGGCCCATTAATAGATTGCTAAAACAAGTCTTAAATTGTTTATTCGTAAAGAAATATGCAGAGCATTCATTTAATCCCAAAAATAAAGTTAGACTTTTAACTTCATGATTCTTTTTAAGAATGTGCAGGACTACGTTAGATTTTTCTAAACTTAACAGGTAAATGCAGAATGACGACAGTAGGAATAATAAATATGTTCAATAAATGGTAAATTTATCAAAATTACACAAAAGAAAAATGTGTCTTAAATCAACCTTGAAATTACTCCTACTTCAAGTCTTAAAGGTATTTCAAGAAAACCTAAAAATCAAGTAGATCACTTTGAAACATTATAGAGATTTATAAAATATCTATGGTCATATATACCGGGTGTTTTTTTAAACATACGCATAAATTATAGAAGTTATTTCCTGGGCTATTGTACGAATACTTTGTCATTTGATGATTTTTAAGAAGTCGCTTTTTTTCGAAGATACAGGGCGAGGAAATTTTAGACGACGAAATTTTCAAAAATGCGTTATGATCTGTAACTTAACAGCATTGAGATTTCTAAGAACAACTATTTTATCCATTAACAGCAACCATATGCATACACCATTCTGTATCTATTGCAGCTGATTAACGTTTGGCGGTTTAACTCAATAACAAATGACCCCGGTATTTTTGAAAGAGTTCAGCAATCGATGAGGAGAAGATTGGATACTTGCATCCTAGCTAGAGGTATTATTTTCAAACAGTTCTTGTAGGTCACGAAGTTTTACATGTAATTTTCGGTAATAAAATATTGTTTTCGTCTGTATCTTCAAAACAAAGCGACTTTTCAAAAATCATCAAAGGATAAAATATTCTTAGAATAATTCAGGGAATAGTCTCTAGAACTTTCGCGGTATGTTTAAGAAACACCCTATATACTCGGCAAAATAAAGGACCAATCAAAACAAAGGTTCGACAAATCTAGTGCAATCTATGACACGTAGCTTTCGGGATGTATAAAATTTATTCTTCCAGATGGTAGACAAGGATTCTGTTACACCAGCAGGAATAACCTGGGCGTTTGTGCTAACAGATTACCAATGCGTCTATCGAAGAAGGACTGCTGTTGTGGAGTCAACATGGGTCAAGGCTGGGGCGATCAATGTGATAGATGTCCGGAGCATGGAGAAAGTACTGATACACTCAATAAAATAATTGCATTTATCCTAATCTCAAACTTGTTAATTTCAGATGAACACAGAGCTCTATGCTCGACGGAAACAACTGGCAAAGTCGTAGGCCCTGATAAGGTCCCTTCTCCTTACATCCAAATAAACGAATGCATCTTGAGGCCTGGCATCTGCGGAGAAGGCGATTGCGAAGACACGAGGGAGGGATACGAATGCAAGTGTCGCCCTGGATATAGGAATGGTCCTTCGAAGAAATGCGAAGGTAATTCTCAATACTTTAAAAGACAGATTCAACCCGCTTTGATGGAACAACAAGGGACAAGGCTAACGCATCGCTCTTTTTACGTTTTTATCAATCTTGCAATATCGATTACTTACTTTTAGGAGTCACGTGGGTTGAATCCGTTTCTGGGAGCATTGTATATCAAATTTTGACCAACTCATTTATTAAATTCCAGACGTTGATGAGTGCAGAGAAGGGAAATGCATCAATGGACGTTGCACGAACAAACCAGGAACGTTCGAATGTATTTGTCCACCTGGATTCGACGTCTCACCAGATGGCACTATGTGCACTGATAAGGATGAATGCTCACAGATTGGGATGTGCACCAATGGTGTTTGTATCAACATGGACGGTAGCTTTAAATGTCAGTGTAATAGCGGCTTTAAATTATCTGCAACTGGATTCGCCTGCATCGGTGAGTAGACATTGGCACTTTCATGTAGAAAATGATGGATTGGATATTGAGAGTAGTTCCGATTTTTTGATATGTTGCATGGGGTTTCTTTTATTTAAAAACCATTAAATATCAAGTTTATTTATAGCTAGTGTCATAGTTTAAATTGCTGATTCATTAGAAAAATAGAGTTATCCATACATTTTGTTATAAATCAATTAGACATCGACGAATGCTACGAAAATCCGAGGATTTGCCTCAACGGACGTTGCAGCAACACCCCGGGCTCTTACACTTGCATCTGTTCCCCTGGTTTCGAAGAATCTAGCGATAGAACCTATTGCATCGACTTGGACGAGTGCGCCACCACCAGAATGTGCGACCACGGCAAATGCTTCAATATAGAAGGATCGTTCCGCTGTGTTTGCGACTCCGGGTACAAACTAGGTCCGGACGGCAAGCATTGCGTAGATATCGACGAGTGCCAACAGAATCCCTGCAAGCACGGCACTTGCTACAACACTCAAGGCAGTTTCCGCTGCGAGTGCAATCCGGGCTTCAGTCTGAGTTCGGATGGCCGCTCTTGCCTTGACACCAGAAGAGATTTATGCTACCAGCAGTACAAAGACGGACAATGTTTGAACCCTTCCACGATAGCTGTGACGAAATCATCCTGTTGTTGTTGTACGATCGTCACGGGGCAACCGATGGGTTGGGGCACCACCTGTCAACCGTGCCCGATGCCTGGGACTTCGGATTTCGACCTGCTCTGTCCATTCGGCTCTGGTTTGAGTTTCGACGGGAACGACATCAATGAGTGCGCACAGAATCCGAGTATTTGCCAGAATGGAGCCTGCGAGAACATGATCGGCACCTATAGGTGTATTTGCAACCCTGGCTTTGTGGTGGACGACTCCGGGAAGGTTTGCACCGATATCAATGAGTGTATTGAAGATGAATCGGTAAGTCGTCGTTCGTTTCTTGTTGTTTTTTGCGACACCCAATAGATGCATTGCGCAGGTGTGTAGCGGTGGACAATGCAGGAACACTCCAGGCAGTTTCCAATGTATCTGCCCGTCTGGGACGCAATTGAATCCTAATACGTACGTTTGTGAGGACATAGACGAGTGTAGAGAATTAGGACCAGAAGCTTGTTTCAATGGGGAGTGCGTCAATACCTTCGGGTCGTTTAAGTGCGAATGTGACCTTGGTTCGATCTTGGATAACACAGGAAGAATTTGTATAGGTAATAACTGTTTACTAAAAAAATACTGAAGTTTTCGAAAACTTAAACCTATTGATCAGAAAATTGCCAAAATAAACCCACCTTTATTTATGTACAGAGTGTTTATTAAACATACGCCAAAATCCTAGGGATTAATCCCTGGATTATCCTAAGAATACTTTGTTCTTCCATGCTTTTTGAGAAGTGCCTTTGTTTGCAAATAACATTTTATTACCAAACAATTACATGTAAAGTTTCGTAATTTATAAGAACTGTTGAAAATGATTACCTCTAGCTAGGATGCAAGCATCCAATCTAATCTTCTCTTCATTGATTTTCTAACTCTTTCAAAAACATCAGGGTCGTTTCTTGTTGCCAATGGTACATCTTCCAGAAGTTCAGGTAACGATCGTTCCAAAAAGTTCCGATACAACTCGCTGGTAAGTCCTCCAAGTAGAAATACCGGTCCAATTAGCCAGTTATTCACAATTCCAACCACCAACGTTCAACGAGAATTGATGATGAAAACAATCTTCAAATACCTCATGTCGATTTTCTGCAGCCCAAAATTCCTTATTGGACTTCTTGTGGGAAATTCCTTTCTTCGGTAAAAAGTCAAAAATCAGTCTCAGTAATTGAAGGATTTGAATTGGTTTCATCGAAAAAGTTTTCGCCTTGTATCTTCGAAACAAAGTGACTTTTCAAAAATCATTAAAGGATAACATATTCTTATAAAAGTCCAGGGAGTAACCCCAACAAATATTGTCGTATGTTTAATTAACACCCCGTATATATAAATACTACAAGTACTGCGACTTAGTTTATTGATACCTCAACAGATGGTGCTTCCGTATCAATTATTTTACAATTCTCCCTTTTATATAGATAACAGGAAAGGCTCCTGCTGGACGAAACTGATTCACGGACGCTGCGAGAACAATTTACCCCAACTTAGTCGAAGAATAGACTGCTGTTGCTCCATAGGTGTCGCTTGGGGTTCCCCGTGCGAACGCTGCAATAGGAACGAGTGCGAATGCACCAAAGGCTACGCCAAGGTCGATGGGAAAATCTGCGCCGACATCAACGAGTGCGATTTGAACCCGGATATTTGTCGTGGAGGCGGGACATGCGTCAACACCGAGGGCAGCTTCACTTGCACGTGTCCCCCGGGTTTGACCTTGGATGAAACTCGTAAGATTGCTACTTTATTTTATTCTAAACGCCACGTAATCACAATTATAGATAAGTCAGTTACTAATTTTGTTATTTTTAATCAATCAGTAGGGAATTTGAAATGAATTTGGTACCAACAGTAAAATACAGTAGAGGCGGACTTTAACGACAACTTTAACGTTTTCTTTATTATATATATTTGTGAATCGACGTGAATATTAGATTACTGAATTCCCTCATTCAAAAACGTATGTTATAAACCCTAATTCCAGGCACAAGATGTTTAGACGTCCGAGAAGAACAATGCTACAGCAAATACAAGCACGGCAAATGTTTGACCCCTCTCGACGGATTATTCCGGAAGAACTTATGCTGTTGCAGCTCCATCGGCAAGGCTTGGGGTGACAAATGCGAGAGCTGCCCTCGTCCAGGGACGGCCGCCTTCTCCGAGTTATGCCCCAGAGGTCAAGGTTTCCTTGAACGGAAGGACATCAACGAATGCACAGAATTTCCTGGGATGTGCTTGAACGGACGCTGTAAGAACACTGTCGGTACATTCAGTTGTCGATGCAATAAAGGTTATGATTACGATGACAGTAGGATAAAGTGTGTTGGTGAGTTTTTTTTTTGTTTTGTCCTATGGAAATCTTCGATAACTTAACCCGATTTCTTCGATAGATATCGATGAATGCAGTATAACAACAAGCAATGTTTGTGGAAACGGCATTTGTAAGAATATTCCTGGAGATTTCGTTTGTGAGTGTAACGATGGGTATAGAACGATGGCGCCGATGCAGATTTGTATGGGTAAGTGCTGAAGTAGGAAATTACAACAGTAATTAAACTCCTTGAAGCTAAACTACATATTCTACGCGGAAAGCATGGGATAAAACGATAAAAAAGTGTATATCAAGACATACAATTCCTAGTTCTACGATGCAAAAGTTTTCGTTTGCTCTTTGTATATTATATACCGTTCTAGCCTATAGAAATAACCGATATCTACTGACTGGGGCGATGTGAATCAGATAACACACACTTACTCCAAGACGTGCAGTTGAAATACATTGAATAAATGATATTAATTTTATTTATAATTTAACTGTCAAATTAGTTGAAATGTTAATTAGACATTTACGTATAAAAACGTTATTTTGGTATTACCCGATAAATATCATGAAATGTATAGAAGATACCGCAAGGTTCTATACTTGGATCATTGCTTTTATTATTAATTTAAATTATGTAAAAAGAAATACACCACAGGATTATTTGTTTGGAATTATTACGTTTTACAAAACACTATTTCATAACACTTATCAAATATTTTCCATGATAATTTGTCATAGCTATTTAATTTAGATAAGCAAAAGGTCGCGACTTTTACACTAAAGACTAGGAGCTGTATCATTCAGTTTATATATTCGGTAATATTAGAAATGCTAACCAATTCGAATATGTACTCGAACTTCAGTGTCGCGTCTGCAAAATGTGCGGTATATTACTTTTTTTAGTGATTTTATTCCACGTAAATTTACCTACAGCCCAGTTGTTTAAAATCCTGGACGTCTTAAGTACAAAAATAATTCTAAGAAAACGCTTTGTATTTACAGGAAAACTAAAAAAAATATTTTAGCTTATGACATATCAACGAAACAAAAATCTTTTCAGACATTGACGAATGCGACGAGACGCCGTCGCTTTGCAGAGGCGGCGCCTGCATCAATACCGAAGGCTCCTTTCGGTGCGACTGTCCACCAGGTCACGAGTTAACCCCTGACAGGAGCAGTTGCAAAGACATCGACGAATGCTCCCGAACTAGCGGCATCTGCTCTAACGGAGTCTGCGAAAATATGATGGGCACTTATCAGTGCGTTTGCAATGAAGGGTTCACGCAGACGGAACAACGGACGCATTGCGAAGGTAGGCTGGTCGAAGTGTGGATTGGAAGTGACGACTAGAATTTATTTTTAATTTCTGCAGATATTGACGAGTGTCGGGATGAACCTTGCAATGATATTTGCATAAATTCGCCTGGGAGTTACTCTTGTTCTTGCGGGTAAGTTAAGTTAAATGAAAATTTATTTATTCGATTTAAAAATACCTATTATCGAGATAATGTCATAATTTAATCGGTTGGTAGTTACATGTTGCAAAATTTTATCGTTTACAAAATATGGTATCGCTAATAGTCCCTATAAAACATCTCCGTTTCACTAATCACTACATATATCTCATAATTTTATCATTTACAAAATATGGTATCGCTAATAGTTCCTATAAAACATCTCCGTTTCACTAATCACTACATATGTCTCACAATTTTATCATGTACAAAATATGGTATCGCTAATAGTCCCTATAAAACCACCCCCGTTCCACTAGTTACTCCATATATGGCACAATTTTATCATGTATGCAATATGGTATCGCTAATAGTCCCTATAAAAACCATCTCCGTTTCACTAATCATTCCATATATCGCACATAATCTTATCATTTACATAACACAAAATCGCTAATAGTCCATAATGTCTGTATAGCACCAAATCGTTAATTACTAATCACCATGCTAATAGATAGATAGTTTATTAATCCTCTATACCACAGTGTAGTAATTCAGTAATATCAATGATACAAATATGTATATGTATAAACGTTAAAACATAACAATTACATATACAATAATAGTCCCTGTAACTCACAGAAATCGTTCTTGTATCACTTATTCATAACACTCTGTCACCGTTAATAAATCTCTTCTTTCGTATTGTAGCTACTGTAATCGCAAATTCCATTGTTTTCATCCTAACTTATTTGGACTTGTTAATATCGGTGTTATTGCTCTTTTTTCACCATTTATTATTGTCTATTCACTTGTAAATAAACATGGAACCTGCCAAGATCAATCATAGCGCATAGATTTTCAGGCATACAGATCCAATGCATATAAAATTTATTTTGACTTACATTTTACTGGTCATTGCCGGTAATATGGCATTTTCGCTAATCGAATGAATGTAGTAAAGTTCTACTTTCGACTGTGGGAGCCGAAAAAAGATTGAATGGGTTAATTTTGCAGTTCCGGATATTCCTTGTTGATGGATGGGAAAACCTGTGCCGATATTAACGAATGTAAACAAAATCCTAGAATTTGTAACGGAGGTAAATGTGAGAATACTGAAGGGAAGTACCGGTGTCATTGTATGAACGGTTTAATTCCTGGACCTGGTGATCTATCGTGTTTAGGTAAGTTTATACCTTATATCCAATTGAGATAAGATCATTGATCATTTACAGACATCGATGAGTGCACGCAATTCCCCAACAAATGTGGGAACGGAGAATGCATCAACACTCTAGGTTCATTCCAGTGTCGTTGCGAAGAGGGTTATTCCGTTAAACCGGACGGTGGACCGCAGTGTACGGATATTGATGAGTGCTACATGGGACTGTACAACTGCCATATGCACGCAGATTGCATCAACAATCCTGTAAATATATATTTTAGAGAGAGTTGCATATGTATCTATTATCTATATCTTTCCTGTCTCCAACTGTGTTTAGTAACTTTATTTCTACAACGCCAATCATCAGAAACTTCAAAACTACTTCACAAATAACCTAGAACTTGTTTTACACTGATCTCGTGTTACTTTAGCCTCATTTACTTTATCCAGCCAGTCTGTTTGATGTTAATGTATTGAATGAGTGATTTGAACTCATTTTTGTATGTGGTTCCCAAAACGTATTTGTGAGTACGCTTTTATTGGAAAAAGTATTTCATAATTTTTTTCTCTGCATTACTGTTCTTCACAATGTAGGACTATGACTTTACTCCCTCTCGTTTTATCGAGTGTTATATGCTGAAATCTCTTGCTAAAATGATTTCTTCAGGCTGTTAAATACTATCCATTACTTGCCTTCCTGCAGTTTCATAAGCATCTTTTACGGCAAGTGTAGGTTCGAAAGTGGTAGCGTAAATGCTCTAATAATATTTATTATTCCGCCTCGTATACCTAACTATCTTTATCGTACATTGCTTTCCAGTATTTTGCATTCTGTTTTTAAGATCCATTGTTATTACCTACGCAAAGTTAGAAACAATTCTTCACACATTCTTTACCAAAATTCATAAAAATAAACACTTCAAGTACTGGAAAAGTCTTTCAACAATTCTGCTAATATCACACAGGGTTCGTATCAATGTCGTTGCCATGATGGCTTCACAGGAAACGGCATCAGCTGCAGGGACATCAACGAATGCTTGACAAACAACGGTGGTTGTGATCAGAACGCGCAGTGCATCAATGCGGATGGTTCATTCAAGTGTGCTTGCGACGCCGGCTTCAAAGGTGACGGATATAGCTGCGTAGACATCGATGAGTGCACCAACGACCAGACTTTATGCGACAATGGACAATGCTTAAATTCCGCTGGGTCGTTTAAGTGCGAATGCGAAATGGGATTCATGCATCCGGATGACAAAAATGACAAAGCTTGCGTTGGTATGTCAAAAAACATTGAACATTGCTATTTCATTTGAAACGAGTAACCTCTTTACCTGCGGTGATTTGTATAAAATTCCGAAACCTGTATGGTCCTAAAATACCACCTTGATCTTTGTTTAGATATCGACGAATGCCAAATGTTTAACAACCTCTGCGTATTCGGAAAGTGCATCAATTCCTTCGGAATGTTCGATTGTGAATGCACTGAAGGCTACAAACTCGATGGTTCGGGAGGGAATTGCACAGATATAGACGAGTGTGAAAGCCCTCAGTCGTGCTTATACGGGCAATGTACAAATATGGAGGGTTCGTTCCGGTGTGTCTGTCCCAAAAACCACGAATTAATCCCTGAAGGCAATGCATGCATCGGTAACTACTGATTACCTTTTAATCAATATGATTTCTACCCGATGAATTTTTAGACCGCAGGACCTCGAGATGCTTCTTACATTCGGATCATACAGGGCTCTGTTCGGCACCGACAGCCGATTACGTGACGCAAGCTTCGTGCTGCTGTTCCGTCGGAAAGGCCTGGGGTCCGCATTGCGAATTGTGCCCTCGCATAGACAGTCAGGAATATCTGGAATTGTGCCCGGGCGGACTGGGTTATAAACCGAATACGTTGACGGTAAGTGACTCTTACGGAATCATTTTTTTTTTAATCAATCGAGTTTGGGGCTTCCAGGTGGTTTTAGAGGATATAAACGAGTGTGATGAACACGAAGGGCTTTGCAAGAACGGGAAGTGCCAGAACACCTTCGGTAGCTTCATTTGCTCCTGCGCAGAAGGATTTAGACTGGACGAATCGGGCGTCATGTGCATCGATATCAATGAGTGTGTTGAGAATCCAAACATTTGCAACATTGGAGAGTGTATCAACGAGGAGGGACGATATTATTGTTTGTGCCCGGAAGGGTATATGCCTACAGTGGGAAGAAGTGAGTGTCCTGCAGTCTAGTCCTCTTGTACCCTCCTTCTCCAGGATAAATTTCCAATGGGATTCAGTCCTAAAAATGAAATCTAATGAATTCAAAGTATAACTTTCAAAGCTAAATTCTTCTAACCGCACAAGAACATAGTTTAGAAATTGCAAAATACCACAAACTTTCAGAATTTGATTGGCACTGGGGGTGGTTACCAAAACCCTCTGGCGGTTAATCTGTTAAAGTGGATTTATTGCATTTCATGTTATTACACCTCAATCGTAACTAACTTTACATCTTGTTTAGAGGAATGCGTCGATATGCGCAGAGACCTATGTTTCTTGGAGTACAGCAGTTGGAGATGTTCCCATCCTATGTCGCAGAACCAGACGAAGAAAGTCTGCTGTTGTTCGATGGGGAAGGCTTGGGGGCAACCGTGCGAACCCTGTCCGCTGGCAGGCACCAGTAGGTACAAATTCCGAGGAAGAAAATCTTATATTCCTAAATTTATATCAAATAACATCAGAATCCTTAATTAATAGTTAGAAAAAGGTTGATCTTGGGTGCTTTAATCACGAAAATGTTACTTTTAGGTGCGCACACAGCCCTCTGCGGTTCAGAACCTGGTTCTTTTCTCAACCTAATGAACGAAAAAGTCGATATCGACGAGTGCGAGTTAATGCCCACCATGTGCAGCCACGGCGCGTGCATGAATACCCCGGGCAGCTTCGAATGTCAGTGTAATCGCGGTTTCATCTACGATATCAATTCGCACCAGTGCATAGACGAGAACGAGTGCCTCAGGGTGCCGAATCCGTGCGAGGGCAACGCCCAGTGCGTCAATCGGCCCGGCACGTTCGAGTGCAAGTGCCCCGAAGGCTACAAACACGGCGTCACCTCCCTAGATTGCGTCGACATCGACGAGTGCTTCGAACGGCCGAACATCTGCGCGAACGGCGAGTGCAAGAATCTGCAGGGCAGCTTCCAGTGCATCTGCAACCCCGGGTATTTGCTGACGCCGTCCAGAGATATGTGCATTGACGTGGACGAGTGCGCCAGGCGACCCGACATCTGCAACGACGGCACTTGCATCAACACCGTCGGCTCCTACAAGTGCCATTGTAACGTCGGCTTCAAATTGAGCCACAATAACGACTGTGTGGATATCGACGAGTGTCACATGATGCCGTTCCTGTGCCGGAACGGGATTTGCCGTAACAATATCGGTTCTTTCATCTGCGATTGTCCCGCCGGATACGAAGTTACTGTTGATGCGCATCATTGCAAGGATGTGGACGAGTGTCATGAGGTATGTTTAATGTTTTAATTTCTTCTAAAATGTACTTAAATTCAAGATTTAATCCTTGCAAGCAATAAAAGACCTAAAATATTTACTTACCACGTCATAACTTCAACTAAAATGTATTTAAATTAACCATTTCATTTTTATAAACGATAAGGGACCTAAAACACCCACTTGCAGCTTTACAAATCTTTTTCTCTCATTTTATCGCAGCGACCAGGGACTTGTCCTCCTCCGGGTAAATGCCAGAACGTAATGGGATCCTTCATATGCACCTGTCCCGACGGTTACGAGTTGAGCGTGATTACGAACATGTGTGAAGACGTGGACGAATGCGCCGTCAACCCGGAGATTTGCGAGAACGGCTCTTGCACCAACACGGAGGGCGGTGCGTTCTGCACCTGTCCCGAAGGTTTCGTCATCAATCAACACACGATGAAATGCATCGACGTCCGGCAAGAACAATGCTACGATTACTACCACAACAGGCACTGCTCCAGCCCCCGAGGTGTTAAGATCACGCAGAAGGAGTGCTGCTGTTCGAGGGGCGCCGCTTGGGGCCGGTACTGCGAGCAATGTCCGCAGGAGGGCTCTGGTAAACCTTGATGCGATATCGATCGTATTTTTATCAAAATATTCTTCGTTTATTTTTCATTCAGCGGCTTATCAGAAATTGTGTCCTGAAGGCCCGGGTCGTATGGACTCCGGTAATGATTTGGACGAGTGTAATTTGATGCCCAATGTATGCGATGGTGGGGACTGCGTCAATACTGACGGATCCTTCAGGTGCGAATGTCCGGCCGGATATACCTTAGATGCTACCGGGCAAAAATGCGTCGATGAAAATGAATGTGTCTCCAGTCCTTCGGTTTGTGGTAACGGGACTTGCACTAACGTTGTCGGAGGGTTCGAATGCTCTTGTAACGATGGGTTCGCACCAGGTCCTATGCAAGTAAGTAGAAACGAATCCACCCCTATAACATGTCTTTTTCTGAGGCAAAGTTCTCGACTGCCCTAAAATCTTCGGTACTCTTACCCATTCATAAGAAAAACGCAACGACGTGTTGCTAATTATAGGCATATACAGTCATCGACAGAATTGAGTTGACATAGTATTATATTTTATTAATATATTTGTTTTGTAATATTAGTATGGTTTTGGTCTATAAATTGATTCTGATAGGTTTGTGAAGATATCAACGAGTGCCAGGAGATAGGCAACCAATGCGCTTTTCGATGCCACAATGTTCCCGGATCTTTTAGATGTATCTGCCCATACGGTTACGCCCTAGCTCCAGACGGTAGACATTGCCAAGGTAATTCTCCTTCTATTACAACAGGGATCACCCCCAATAACGTCGAACGATATTTCAGATGTGGACGAATGCCTAACGCCGGCTAATAACTGCAAATTCATGTGTAAGAACCTAATCGGATCATTTATGTGTATCTGTCCGGAAGGCTACTCGCAAGTAGGAATGACAGACGACTGTCGGGACATCAACGAATGCACTACGACCTCTGGAATTTGTGCCAACGGGCAATGCGTCAACTTACAAGGATCGTTTAGGTGCGATTGTTACGATGGGTACGAACCTAGCCACGATCGCACGAGCTGCATCGGTATACATACAGAAAAAATAAAACTAATCAAGAAGATTCTATACCGTTCGATTTCAGATAAACGCCAAGGATTCTGCTACAGACAATTGATACACGGTAGATGTCCTGCGCATCAACGCGAAGCCCACAAAGTCACTAAAGCCGATTGCTGCTGCTCGATGGGTGAAGCTTGGGGTCCACGCTGTGAGATCTGCCCGTCGAAATACTCGCCGCAATATCAGGAATTGTGCATGGAGAGTGGAATCACCTTCGACGGACAAGGTATTATCTAGAATGAACCTAATTTGGAGTTGTTTCGAATGCATTTTTCAGATGTCGACGAGTGTGCTACCATCCCCGACTTGTGCAGGAACGGCAGATGCATCAACACCCTCGGTTCTTACCGTTGCATCTGCAATAAGGGCTATAAACACGACGCAAGTGAAAAGTATTGTTTCGACATCAACGAGTGCGAACTGCCGCAGAAGGCATGCGAACACAACTGCCAGAATACGGAGGGCAGTTTCATTTGCTCGTGCCCCGTCGGCTTTCTGCTGAATGCCGACGGTATGAGTTGCAGGGATTTGGATGAGTGCGAGACGGGGCAACACGTCTGCCAACATATCTGTATTAACACGCAAGGTAGTTACAGTTGTTCCTGTCCGAAGGGGTATAAACAGATCGGGGATGATTGTCAAGGTAATTCTTGTCCCGAAATAAGTATGGAACTCGTAAAAAACGATACAATAATTCGATTTTTAGATATCAACGAATGCCATGAAGATGATATTTGTCCGAAACCGGGGCGCTGTATTAATACTTTGGGGAGTTTCCGCTGCATCTGCCCTAGAGGATATAAGCTCGACTCGAGTGGTCGATTCTGCATCGATGCTGATGAGTGCTTAGATGACACCAAGTGTACTGAAGGTAAAAAAAAATGCTTTTATACATACATACATACTTTTATTATTATGTGTCCATTTAACAGTTTTTCATCAAAATTATAATTACAGGTTGCCAAAATTTGGTTGGCGGTTACAAATGTGGATGTCCCGAGGGTTACACCCTACACTACTATTACAACCACTGCGTAGACACCAACGAATGCCTCACCAGCCCTTGTGGAAGCTCTGGAAATTGCATCAACACCCCCGGTAGTTACAGATGTGGATGTCCCGATGGTTACCAATTCGACCATTCGGCCAATGTTTGTTTGCAAGTACGTAAGATCCTTTTCCCCATAGTAAAATTTCTATTCGAGCCAATTGCAGATGAGTTCAGCTTGCATGGGAGCACCGTGTGCCTTTGGCTGCACGACCATGGGGTCGTCATTCTCCTGCGGTTGTCCACCAGGTTACCAGCGTATTGGACAGGGTCATTGCATCTCGACCATTGGACCTGGAGGTAACGGTGGAGGATACGGACCTGATATCGGTAACGTGCCTGTTTATCCTTTGAACGGTGACCAGAGGACGATAAATGATAAAACTATAACGACAGAGGGTTGCTTCTCATGCAAGGTATGTAAAAGAAAAAAACAACACGGGGAAGCTTGAATGATTATTTTAAATGTTTTCGTTTAGGTGAATGGAAGACACAGAAGGGACTCTAAGCACTTTAAAGTTAGGAGCAATTACACGGAATATATGCATCAACTGCTGAAACGTTCACCGTTACAAAGTAGGAGGGTCCGAAGACATCACCATGGGGACGACGTATTGGAGATCAAAATCAGTTTAAAGCAAACCAAACACAAGATGAGGATTATCAAGTTGCAACCCGCAGTTAAGGTATGCGAATTACTCTGATTTAGACTTAATCAGAAGCAATGTATGAAAACAGTGATTTAGAGGTTGTTCAAATGTTTAAAAACTGCGGAAATTCGTATGTACAAGAAAAATGATGAAAAAGGTTTGCAAAATTATAAACCTATTTCGTTTTTGTCGTTGGAAGAAATTATGCGCATTAAAATAATATCGTTTTTTTAGTTTATCATCAAATTTTGAGTAAGTCGCAACGTGGTTTTATTAATCATTGATCAACTAAAATTACGCTTCATAAATATACTTTATAACGAACTTAATCCTCGTAAAAAATGTATTGGTGTCTTTATGAATCTTAGTGGGGTATTGACTTAGTGGATTATAATATTTTGCTTGACAAGTTTCATACGTATGGGGTAGATACGAGGCAAAGCGTTTGAGTCGTTCATGTCTTATTTAACAAATTCGATCGCATGTGGTCGAGATTAATAAGGTAATAAGCAAGTATCTGAACTGATGATTTGTTGCAGAGGCGTTCCTCTAGGATCGATACTTGGCCCACTCTCATTTATTATTTTCATTAATGCTCTTTTCCTTTCATCAAATAACGATAATGCAGTAATATATGCTGATGACACTAGCTTCCTGGCAACTGCGTTCTGTAGACAGAACGAAGTTGTTAAGGCACAATCATTGCTGATTGAATTCATCAGTTGGTCTTTAGATATAACAAATTACATGTAAATTCTCATAAAATTGTTTGCATTAGTTTTTGCTCCTCATGTGACCTCATAAGAACTGATACAGAACCTATTACATTTTTGGGTCTGCACAATTGGGAAGAACATATTATAGGTTTATGCAAACAGCTTTCATGTATGTTATGCTTTGTTCAGGCTACGTGAGGTTGTGGACAGAGAAGTATTGCTTTCGTATTGTCATGCTTAGCATGAATGTTCGTATTTTTTGGGAAGAATCGGCACACTTTGTCTGGAGAAGCTGGCCATTAGAAATATGCCTAAACTTTCCTATAGCTGTTGTATGGTGTATTCGATGACTTTATTATTATTATGTGTGTTCGAGATTTTTCTGCTTGATATCTATTCGCAATTTTCATTCCAGAGAGACATAATCTACGTGATAACGAGGGGCAACGAACAAAATAAATTCGAATTGATCGAGCAGCACGGCGTCTGGGCTCTGCACTTCAAACGTCGCCTGAGACAGCCCGCCATCTTCGATCTGACGATCCACGGCAGGCCGGCAGACTTCGACCTCGAGAACGACATCTACGAGAGGCCCCTCACATTGAGGGTGCGACTATTCGTCACGGAATAACAACGCAACGACGGGCGCGCGCTTTAGATAAATTATTTAAATCTTAAATAATGGAATTTGTTTGCCTTCGAAAATTTTACCCCCTCCCCTTTGAAATCCCAGTGCCTTATAGCTAACTAATATGTCGGAGATTCATTGAAAAGAATTTTAAATAGCTGTTCGTGTCTAGCATCTCGTTCAACTTAAGCAGCTACGTAGTTTACAGGTCGGTTTTCGATTAGTTTTTGTTTTTTTTTCTTTTTGTGAATGCGAACAGCGATTTTGGATTTTTGTACATATTTTAATTTTAGGGCAGATTATTGTTTTATATATATTTTATTATTATTATTATTGATAATATGGTAGAAGATAATTAATCAAAAAATGTTGTAAGCAGAATTCTAACAAAGCCTTTATTTTTATGTCAATCGTCACCTCAATGTGTTTTGCCAACACTGCCACAATAATTAACACTAAAAGTGTTTTGTATTTTATTGACTTGTGTTCTCCTTCTTCGAGTGATAAACATGTAGAAAAATAAAGACCAATTTAGAATTGTCACTGCCATTATCTAAAATGTATTTCATAAAATGTACAAAATTGTGTTCAAGCTAATTGCATTTTTTTTTGTTTCTTTATTAAGTTGTTCTTTTTTTTGTAGAAAAAAAAAGTGTTAGAACAATCCTACTTATATAAAACTACGTAATTTTGAATTAACATAAGCAAAACAAGCAGTAGAACTTAGAAGTGAAGTATTACGGAATGTGTAACCACGACCCTGTGAATATATTCTATTCCGAGGCATATCTTATTTTATTTTGTATTTATATACCTAGTTTTTATTTTCCTTTTGTGTATAGTCAGAAGAGCAATAATAGCAGTAGTAGGTAGTGCATAAAGATGTTACCTAATAAACGTTTAATATTGTATAAATACTACAATGTAAAATAATATTATTATATACAGCTTTCCAATAAAAAGAATCAGAGAAATTGATCGGTTGTCTTTCTTTTCCGCTTTTATTTCTAACTTACCTTTTAAAGTGGGCGTTACCTAGTGTGAAAAATTAAAACTATACTTTCAAGTGTTAAAATTGGAAGAAGTCGCTATCCTTTTAAATATTCACACTATTTAAATTTAATTATAACAGTGAAAATATTAATTAATACCTAAAGGAAGATCTAAATACACATTATAAAAAAGAATGAAAAAATACATTTAAATTTAGTTTGGATCTCCACCCAATCCGATAATACACGCCATCTGGTGTACAAAAGTCCAAGTTGTAAATTAGAAACTTTTTTTTAAGTATTTTTTAATTTCTTCCATATTTATTACATACAGTTTTTTAAATTAAAATTAAAATAAATTAAACGCTTCAAAAAGTGTAAAAAGTATTTAAAATAAAATTACATATAACAAATTTTAATTTTAGCGTGGATACGCACCAAATCTAGGTCTGTTCGTTATGTACAAAGAATTTACTATACAGGCTATTTCAAATGAAATGAGCCACCTCAAATAACTTTTTACCTGCTGTGATTTACATAAAATTCCGAAACCTCTTTCCCGTTTAATGACGAATCTGACAATTTAAAATCATTCCTGAGGGTGCAGTACCTCCACCCTTAAAATTTGAACTGCAATAAAGTTAAAGACGGTTTAAAAAAAGTAACTAATAATTTTATACATCTGGTGCAGTGATTATATATAAGTAGATATCATAATAGTACTTTAAGATGTCACCAGATGTCAGGTACCAAAGTGTATGTGTTTCAAACACCGTCGATAATAAAGATCAACATTTTGCGCAACTGAGTTTCTCTGTTAACATTTGACACCATAGATGGTGCTAGCGTCGACACGGTCGCTTCGTTTCCTATCTTTAACGCTAATATGATCCATGTTTGCGTCTATTATAGCTATTTGACGTAAAACATAATATTTATATAGACTGATGTATAGTAAATTAAATTATTTATTAGGAGTATTATTATGCTGTTTGTTGTTATTGATATGGGGTGATGCTATAGGAACAAAATGAAATACGCACATTTATTATACAAATATTTGTCAACAATCATTTTAATATTCATATTGTATAAAATTTATATCCATGAATGATACGCCACACTAAATAAATACTTACACACAAATATATTTATACGGCAAAAAGATGCCATTCAATTAAATTTGGAACTGTCACGTCACTGTTTTTCTCGTAAATTTTTCATCACGCAGTCACAGCAGAAACTCACAGCATGTTCTTCCCAAACCCAGGACCTCTCCAACTCCAACGGCAACCCATTATTTCCCACTACGGTATCCGGAGAAGCAGTGACGCACCTTTCTTTACGGCGCCTCAATATTTTCACCGTAAACGAGCGCGGTTTGCACTGGAAATGACTGTACCAGCAAGTTTTCGTCTTGCATCGCACGTTGCGCAAATATCGTGGAAAATAATCCGGACCCAAGTCTTTCCATTCGAACGTCCAATCGCACTGCCACTGCTGGGGATCCCACACGTGTTTGTTCGCGCTCCTGCGCGAAGATAACCGCACGTTGTACTCCGCGGGTAGTACCGTACCTTCTTCTAATACCCTTCGAGATTCCATTTGGTAATGGTCCACTTTCCACGCTGGGTCTTCGGAGAGGATCTTGCTATAGTTTTCTGCGACGGAGAAGGGTAGATCGCCGAGAGTTGTGCGTTTGTTGGCTGCGGGAGGCGTTGTCGCTCTTGGATCCTGTATACTCATGTAACGGGAGTTGAAAGCTGGGCCTAACACGTCTTTTAGCGTCGTTTCCGGTGTATCGACGCACAGTACATTTCCTGTTATTCTCATAGGTGCTTGTACGCTCATAATTTGTTTAGATGTCGCAAAGATTATAAAAAATTGATATAGGCACAGAAATCTTTTATACATTTTTGAAAAACGTGTATCGGCAATTGAGTGAACCGACACTAAGGAGTATTCTCGTAGAATTGAGACGGCACTTTGTTGTGTCCCGAAATTCCAGTAGTCTCCCCACTACTGAAATCACTTTCTACGTTAATTACAGTAAAATGATAATCCTTTTAAGGCGATTTCTAGTGATTATTTATTGCCATTTTACTAGGAACTGCAGGTATTTATATAAAATTGCTATTAAATTATTAAAACGCTAATCGTGAATTATTTTAAAGTTGCAATTTAGGTATTAAAGTGGTTGTAAATGATATACTCTTAATAGTTTGGTTCTAATAGCGGAATTTAAGAGTGAATCAGCCGAACAATTCGACCGCCGGGAAACTGAGCCCTCACATCTTCATTTCAACATATAAACCTATAAAAATGAGTTATATTATTGGCAAAATACGATATTTACAGTGTGGTAATCACATCTATGTCACGAAGGTATACGAAGAAGGTCAGTTATTGTAATAGCCTTCGAATGATGTAAACACGAGCCGTCGCTGATAAACACATTTTCCCTTCATTCAATACCTCGAATAAAGTATTTATTACATCTCAGAAATTCGCCGAAAAGCTACCTGGTTTACAAATACACATTGAAAGGTAAGACTGGGGTAGACGTCTAGGATATGGGCCCCGGGTTATTCGAGAAGTTTGTTTATAAGAGTTCTGGGCCCGCATAAGCTAATATCCCAGTAATTGGCGGGCTATAAATAAGTAGAAAGTGATGGAGAACTACCGAACGCCGATCCTCAACGTCTATAAAGTTGAAAAGGTGCGGATAATCTCTACGAATACTCTGCGAGAGTTCGTACAAACCTAGATACGTACCAAAGAGGCATAACTGGAAGTATTTCCGTGAAGTCCCGATGGTACTTTTAGGATTTTCGTATAGTATAGTGTGTAGCTGGTAATAAAAATCAGTAAATTGGGTAACTTTTATTAGATAGCTTGGTGTAAAACTTCGACTGCCGCGTTTCTGGTCATTAATGTTGGTCGTAAACGTTTTCTCGTTCGGTAGATGCATTCCTCTGCACTTAATTGGATATTAAAACAGTCTGTAATAGCCGGTTTATAATGCCATTAACTGGATATATAGGTTGTAATATTAGGGCTTGAAGGTATTAAAACTCGATTATTGTTAAAAGAGTGGTATTACTGAGTGATTTCGGAATAAGAAATGCAGAGAATCGAGGTTATAATTGGTCTTAGGTACCCTTTAATAAGTAAATTTTCATCAAAGGATAGTGACAGCGTTAGCTACCTGATGGCTAATTACTATTTAAATAGAAAGGCAAACATCTCTTAAATTAATTATTCTAATAACTTGGAAATTTGCCCTTGAAGTCTTTTATTATCTAAACGAGGATTTAAAAAGAACGACCCTCACCTTTTGTAAAAGACTTAAGCGGAATAAATCGTATAGCAATTAGAGCTTCATTTACATTAAATAGACAGAAGCGTGCAGCTATGGCAGGAATATTAATTACTATTATTAATGTAGGGAACACAAAAAAGTAAAGATGTCAATAGAGAAAGATGAATTTTGGTTAAACACTCCTTACGGTCAAGAGCTATTGGGGAATTTAAGAGAAATTATTATTCTGTTAATAATTTCTCTTCAATGATGGATTGAAATTTTTTTTTAAGAATGGACTATCACAGATTTTTAATTCACCATGATCTGGTAAATATATTATAATTTATAAATTATAATATATCAATAGATGCTGGCAAACAAATTCACACTGAAGTTCCCCCAAACTCAGGGTCATATTTCTTTAATTGCAAAGGTTTTCATAGCGTTTTTTTGTTGTCTGGTGTTTCAGATGCAAGTGTTGAATTTATTTATGTTGATGTGGGTTAAAATGGCCGAATTTCCGATAGGAGGTATTTAAGAATAAATACTTCTTGCTGTAAAATGTCAAAGATTCAAGGCTTGCTATTAAACAGATCAAAAAACGCAGCGAAATTTAAAATGGGATTTCTCAATGAGAAACCCTATATATATATATATATATGTATCTAAAACCGACTAATGATTCTAATGATAGCGCTGTCATTGAATCCTAATTTTATTGCAATTCCAAGCGAACGAATTAAGTCTGTAACCCGCTTAAACAGAACCTGAAGCTCAATTATACCTTTCAGTACGGACAGAAACAGGAATAATTCTAATTTTCTTTCACTATCCCTTCGTTTACCTGAATTACTAAGGCGTTGTACGGTCGGTATTAACAACTCACTAATGCTCTGCCGTTTCTCCTTGAGAGCTCTGGTTCGCGGAGTTTTCAAAAAGGGAAAACCTTATATCGGTAATAAGCGTGAACATGCATCCCTACTCGCAGCGCATTTCCTATCGTAGTTATGTTAGTAGTGATTTATGAGCCAACGCTAAACTACGACATATTCTCAATGTATAGTTTTACCTTATAAATTCGCAATTGGCGGAAGGTTCCTGTTTAGAAATCCATCCGTCAGGGGGGGGTTTGTGAATAAGCTATCGAGAAGTAATAAGATGTAAAGCAGTGGCGTGCGGATATATTGATCTAATATACACTCCGCCAAAAAAGTATCGCATAAACTAAAAAAGGGCATTTATGAACCAAGATATTTTTATACGTTCACAAAAAGTTTGCCTCGTGTATGTGAACTATAAAAACACTAACAAAATAATGGAACTTAGCGTTTTTACTTTTTTTTTTTCCTAAAAGAACACATTTAGAAAAATGCATATGTGTAAGGTTTGCTCAGTTGTTTATTGAAAGTCTTCCTATACGGACAAATTTTAAAGTGCGAAGTCAGAGTTCTGTACCAACGCTTTTAAAACTAAAATGAGCAATTTAACTTCAGAACAAGTGGCTGCTATAGTTGCTTTAATCGAAGATGGACGATCTCAAGCATACGTTGCTAATTTGATGAACATCAATCAGTCAAGTGTTTCTAGAGCCGTAGCCAGATATAGGGAAACAGGCATTTACAGTAGAAGACCTGTACCAGGTCGTCCAAGATGTTCTACTCGCCAAGATGACCGCTATTTACTACTACAAGCATTACGTCGAAGACATGTAACTGCGGGACAATTGCAGAACGACTTGGCTAGAGTCAGAAATACTCGTGTGAGTACTCAAACTATTCGGAATAGGTTACGACAGAGTGGATTAAGAGTTAGAGTAGCTGTAACAGCCCCTCGTCTCACTAGGAACCACCGAGTGGCTCGCTTAAGGTTTGCCAGAGAACATGTAAATTGGAACATTAATGACTGGGCCAATATACTCTTCACAGATGAGTCAAGATTTGGTCTTTACACCTCAGATAGGCGTATCTCAGTGTACAGATGAGACGGTGAGCGGTATTCGCAGTGTAATATCAGACCTAGACCTAATTTCGCTGGTGGCTCTATTATGGTTTGGGGAGGCATCTGTTTAACAGGTCGTATAGAGTTAGTACCAGTAGACAGAGGTACACTGACTGCCCACAGGTATATAACGGACATTTTAGAAGAACATGTAGTACCATATGCGCCAATTATAGGAAAGGAATTCATGTTAATGCACGATAATGCACGACCGCATGTTGCAATAATCGTCCAGGAATACCTTAACGATGTTGGTATTCCAGTTTTAGATTGGCCTGCGGTAAGTCCGGACATGAACCCTATCGAGCACGTGTGGGACCTCCTTCACAGACGGATACGAACCCAAAATGTTGCCCCAGCGGACCTGCATGGACTAGCAAATGCTCTCCGTGACGAGTGGGAGAATTTGGATCAGGCTTATATACGGAGGTTAATCGAATCTCTGCCAAACCGTATGCGAGCGGTCATAAGAGCCAGAGGTGGCAATACTCAGTATTAAAAGCTACTGTTATGAAATTTTTCTTTCCAAAATTATAATTTCTTGTTTTAATAAAAATCTCAAGTATGAGTTCTTGTTTTTATTTGGCCTGTATTTTATTTAAACAATCATAGAAATTATATCTTAGAGCGCATTAAAGTATATTTACAACTTTATGCTACAAACAAAGATTATGCGATACTTTTATGATTCAAAACTAAATTATGCGATACTTTTTTGGCGGAGTGTACAAGCTGTCCCGTATCGTTATGTTCAAATTTTTAAAGTAGACTTAATTTCAAGTAAAAAAAGGGCAAAACTTTATTTGTTTCAAATTTACAGGCCTATGAATTTTATTGCCAGATAACGAAAAAGAAAAAAAATTATTCTAAAGGCAATAAAAACTGATTTAACGTTCAATAAGTTTAATAAGTATTTTGTACCTATAATACGGTAATAAGGAGTTGCATGATCCTGCCATTGAATATTGAAGGCAAACTTTAAACAACTGTTCTGCAATACTTGCAGTTTTGATTTATAGCAGATGTGTAAAAAAGGATAATAAACAGAACTACAGTAGTCGAAGACAATTTAAAATATCCTCCTGCACACAATTTTTTTTTATTCGGTTATGCCCATCACTAATTTGCACGCAGAGTGACGATTAACTAAGAAGAGTCCACACAACAAAAATGATACGCAATTCCTACGGAAAATTCCAGTAACGTATAAGGAAAATTACCAAAAATTGGGAAATTTACTAGGAAACTTTAGGTATATTTGGGGTCATCAACGTATCTAACCTATAGCATTTCGGTTTCTGGAAATAGGAGATTAGGACTTGTCGTTCAAATAATAATAATATATCCTTATTTCAATATCTATACAAAAACGGAATGAATAGAAAATAATAAATGAAAAAAAACATATTGAAATCCTGAGGGGCAATTCAAGTTTAAAATTAAATTGCGATTAAGTGCCGAAACCTTATATTAATGTCATGGACATCCGTTCGATACCTGATTTTATTATAGAGACATGACGGTGTGTGTGTAATCAAGATTTTATGATAGAAGACAGCAGTTTCCAACCTAAATCGTCCTTCCATATTTAATCAACCAGTTTCGCGCAGTTTATAAGATATATGACTCCACTTAGACAGGCCATTGATAAATCGTAAACAAGAGTTTTGAATTTTTTGTATACGTTGCTTAGTAGCAACATCAAGACAAGGAAATATCAAACGAATGCAATAATTGAACTGCGATAATACCAGGGTATCACATAATAATATTTTACTTTTCTTATCAATAGCCGATTTATGAGGATACAAAAGTCTTAAGGCAGAGTACGAGCGCTGGGCACATTTAGAAATGTGGGTTCTAAAGCGTAGTTGTGAATCCAAATACAGTCCAAGATTTTTAACTTCATCAACAACATGCAACACATCGTTATTACTCTTAACTTGGATAGCTTTTTTCAAATCATTGTTGCGACAACCAAATCCTATTACAGACGATTTCTGGGAATTCAAAACTAAAAAATGATTTGTGGATGCTTCTACCAACAGTTGTAAATCTTCATTAATTAATGATCCAACTCATAAGGGAAAAAAGAACACTAGACCTGCGTATCATCTGCGTACATATGCTATCTACATGTTTTCAGGGATATCATCACAGAAGAAGTATAAATTGCAAATAATAGAGGACCAAGAATAGAGTCCTGTGGCACACCCGCACTTACATAAGCCCCAATCCGACAATTTATCCTGTATGCCTCCATAAAAATGTTAGCTACAACAGTAGAAACAGGGAAACCCATAGCTGCACCTGAAACTTGTTCATACTAGTAGCCGTGAAATTGGAAATAGGTAGAGGTGAGACAAGTTTCCACCAACTCAGTTAAGTCTTCAGGTTGGAGATTGGAAGATAGGATCTCACGAATTAAGTGGATGATATCGGATATAGGAAATTTGGTAAATTAAGGATTCGACATCGAAACTAACAAGTAAATCGTGGGGATCTATTGTTAGTTCATTTAGTCCTTGTGCTTGGAGTTTTGGATAAAGGAGTCACTGTTGCCATTGTAGGATTTTAGTATATTGGAGGGTTTGTAGGTAGGACTGTGAATGGTACTAACTATAAGACGTATAGGAACATTGGATTTGTGGGTTTTGGGTTGACCGTATAGTTTAGGAGTGAGGTGACAAAGATTTGTGCAATTCAGGAGGAATAGATGAGGATTTAATTTATGGATTTGATGATGGAACGTTTACTGCGTGCGGTACACACCAAAAAATATTTGCAATTCCTACGGAAAATTCCAGTAATGTATAGGGTAAATTTACCAAAAATTAGAAAATATACCTACAGTTTTCTATTAAATTGCCCAATTTTTGGCAATTTTACCTTATAGGTTACTGGAATTTTCCCTAGGAATTGCATGTATTTTTTCGTGTGTAGGATCACGTTTTAGGAGTCTACGAGCGAGTTTAATCCATTGATAAATTGTATAATAATCCGTATTTATTTGGAAAATATCTGGCAAAACACAATTAAAAATTTACCCTTCTCAACGCAATTCCACGGCATTTAAAACACCCTCGGCGTTCCCCGCGGTACGCCACTGATTCGGGAGCGGATTATCGTCAACCCGGTGGTACGAGGGCGAAACTTGGCTAAGTGAATTTATTAGATTTGCGCCGCAGGGGGTCGCTAGTAGTTCTCCGGCTTAAACTAGGAATATTTTCTGAGCCACCTCCGGATATTATGTGAGGAGGCGCGTTTTGCATAATTGACTATCACCTAGCGCGATGCCGCGCCGCCGAGCGACGTCGAGGCGTCGGGCGTCGTTTAATGGCCCGTTAAGGCCCGCGCCGCTACTGGCCCCTTCGACTTTATTTGTCGGGTGTTTTAATTTTTGTTGTTTTCACTTCAGGTAACCGGTTTCTGGATTATGCAAATTGTTGCTTTTTTTTTGCGCCGAGTGGGGAAATTTTTAGGGCTGCACGGCCGCGGAACTAATTTTAAATAAATACAAAGCGAGGTTATGTACGATGTAAAATTTTTAAATTAAAAGAAATTGCGTTTGGGTTTAATTCTGTTACACGAGCGAAGTTATCAAGAGATTTAATTTACGTTTTAGCTTTATATTTAAAAGAATCACACATAATTTTATTATTAAACTATGTATAAAATTTCTGATGTTTTATAACACAAATTGTATCCTATTTACACCAAGAAAACTTATTCAAATGAAATAAGCCACCTGATAAGTCAATGTGACAAAAGCAAGTAGGAGTTACGTTGGTTACCACATTCTAATCGTGTTTTATTACACAGGTTTTTGCTTACTGATTAAAGGAAATTATTTTTTGAAACATGTTGCCGTAGAGAGAATTAAAAGACCTTTTGAATGATGGATCTTCCCTATTCAAATTTTAAGAGTGGGTTCTATTGCGCCCCCATGAATGATTTTAAATCTTCGGGGCCGTCATTAAAAGTTGCCGTCCTTGTTTGACAGGTTTAGGAATTTTGTAAATAACTCACAGCAAATAAAGAGTTTTTTGAGGTGATTCGTTTCAATTGAAATTCCCTGTATATTGCATCATATAATACACGTATCCTTTTCGTGACTTTACGTCACAGTTCTGTGACCACAGTATCATAAAACACTTCGCTTTGAACACACGCTTTCCTCAAGGGTGGCTATTGCCAGCATCGTAAAATAAAATATGTAGACGCCTCAATACTAGTGTAATAGAAACTTCAACGGATGGATACAACTCTTACAATACAGGAGCTGAACTCATGCCTGCAGTAACATTTCAGTTTCAGAATATGAACAACTTCGACAGCGAAAATGAAAGATTACCGATTGGCGCACGACGAAGACATTATCACAGTTTATTTTAACGATATTTAGAAATGTTCCGTGAACGAATTATTTCATCGCTTCTGCTAGAGTCAACTAGAGTTATGTAAAATTAAATACTATTGATTGTACACGAAGATATGTAAAAGTTTACGCCATTATTTTTTCAACCGGAATTTTAAAATATTTCATCATGTCCCATGCACTTTGCCGGCGCAATATTCTAGCAACTGTGTATTCATATTACATCTAGATGTGCAATATAATATCTATTTGCTTTACACCCAGTGCGAAATGTATGTTCAGCACTTAATAGTCCGGAAAGCTTCTATATCGCTGGCTGTATGCAACGACATATTACACTTTATACCAGAATGCACACGTATGCAGTACATACGCTTTACTTAAATTTTTATTTATCCCTTTTAATTTCTCGCCCGCTTTCCAACACGGCAATTCTACTATTACAAACGTATCGTATATGTACGAAATTCTAACGAAATTGCGTAACAATTTAAATAATAAAACCAGGGGAGTACTTATTCCACACGCTTTTACTATAATATACATAGTCGAGACGGTTGGCAATTTGTGCCGGCTGGGCATTCGGTATTTTGCAATTTTCATCTGCATCGTTGTGCCCTGATGCTAACTGTTTAATATTCTTCACGGTTTAAGTTTAAAAATGAAATGCAGTATTACAACGGTAAATAATTTATCATAATTTTTTAATAAAGGTATATTTAGGACTATAACATAACTTATTAAAAAACAAGTCGATTCTTAACACTGACAGTTTGAATGTGTGAATCAGAGATAACCTATACTTGTGTGAATGATTTGATTCACAGTGCCATTGAACTATGCAGTAGTGTTGGGAAATGTCGTTCCTTTTACGGACTAGTTCCTTTCGTTCCTTTTGTAAAAAGGAACGAGTCCGCTGAACTCGTTCCTTTGGAACTAAATCAAATATAGGTAACTAGCGACACTTTCTAATTGTACGACCTACAGGGTAAAATAGAGCCCATATGTTTAGCGTGGATAGTAGACGAATTTATGCAGTAACTGGCCGCTTCGAAATATGTAAACACAGATGTGCGGTCTCTCTGTCGGTTATTTTAAAAAAAGCTTAGGCTGGATTTATTAATGTGCGAAGTTGAATGCATCTATTATGTATTTGTTATCTTCGCGTAGGAATAATTTTATTTGATGTTTGAAGTATTTCCAATAACTGTTGTCTTATTAAATGGGTTTAAAAGGTATTTTCATTTTACAGTTGAACTACAACTAGGAACTAAACCAAAGGCATGTTAATTATACAATAAATAGCAATATAAATGGGTTTATTACTTTTATTCATTTTATACGTATTTTATAGTAACTTTATTAAATTATTACAACAGATTATCTAACTTCAGTTAATTAGGATGATGCACCTAAAGAGCTCTAAATAATAGTGTGTTGTCTGCTTGTTCTTATATACTTCAGCGTCTAATGACAGCTTTCCAGAAGGAACATGCTTGTTTATTAATACAAACTTATCAATAAGCCTGTGTTTTGTTCGCATTAAAGAAGATTCCGAAAATACTATATATTATATACACTACTTTAAATGAAAGAAAAACCGGCGGCGCTCTACAAAGCACTAGCGGTTTATAAAAGATATTTCGCCCGCATACGCACAAATGCGGTTTCTTAAACGAAAAAACAACCCACATTTTAATACCAGAAAATATTAAATTTATGAAACAGAAAGATGCATCAGCCAATTTTCAATTACCGTTAATTTTGAATGTATAGGTAACGGGGTAAGAGTTAACTCTTAAGATCTGAAACTTATTATTATCAGGAAGACTTTTATTAATTTGTCAATTTAAATCAACAATGACGTTCTAATGCGGACACAAATTTGAAATTTTATTGACATAAGCCGCTAAATTTGGGGTGTTGCGCTAATTAATGACTAAATGCAGAGAAATTTGTCGTTATTCACAGAAATGCATGTTTTGTTTTGCCTGAAGCTTTACCCAAATATGTTTACATTTTTTAATCTAACTGATATCTAATGATTTCATATCAATTTTTTAATTCGTTCCGGCTTCCTTCTTTGATATTAAATAATGAAGGAGATATGGCAAGGATGCATTCAAAATCACGATTTTTATATCTGATATTAGAACGAAAAACTCTACACTTGTCAGAAATATTTTTTGTTGGTTATAGTAATGGTATGTTTTTATTAATATTACAATAATAAGATAAAATAATATTTCATTTTTCGTTTATAAATTGCCTAGTTCCAAAGATTTTACCTCAAAAGTCTCACAATACTTTTGAAAGGAAATACAAATTTTCAATTAGTCCTAAATCGAACAGCAGTGATAGGTATGAATATAAAATGCAGGTTTAAATAAATAATTAATGATTACTTTATATATATGTATATATAGATATGAAAATAATTATTTTGAATTAATTGGATTAAAAAACAAACATATTTAGTAAAGCTGTAGGAATGTGTAAAGAAAACAAAACATCTGTTCGTATACAATATTATATTTAAGGTAAGTAATTGAGAAACTTCAATGTTTTTCTATGTTTGCTTACTGCATTCTTCCTTATATTTAAAGTAGATTTACTACCAAAAAAACAGGTACCGCACATCTGTGTTTATATATTTCGAAGGCGGCAGTGAATGCATAAGCCGTCTATTACCCATGCTACACATTTAGGCTCTATTTTATGCTGTAGGTCGTACAATTAGAAAGTGTCGCTGGTGTACATTCGGTATAGGTATCGTTCCTTGAACAATACACTCGCCAGCTCGCCGCTATACGCAGGCAGAGATATGTCGTTCCGATCGGAATTGGTATAAAGAGTGAGTGCGCAATACAAACATAGCATTCATCTAATGTAATCTACATCTACATATACCGTATCTATTATACATGTGCATAAGTTACGTATTAAATAATAAACCCAATATAGACTTTATTTACTATGGTAGATGTAACTTGTCAAAAAGAAAACAAAGAACGTTTTATTTTTATTTAAAAACACGTCCACAGTCTACAGTCAAGTTATATAAACAAGCTTTCAACACTAGCAAATCGCTTAATAGCGATAAAAGTTTCTTGTGTATGTAGGTAATCATAACACACCGACTGTGGACCGAATTCATTTCGTTCCGATCGAACTCGGTTTAAAGGAACTAAAGGAACGATGTACCGAATAGGTACATTTGAGTCCGGACCCGGAACGATATCGGAACGATATAGCGGACTCGTTCCTTTTAGTTCCATGTGCGGACTAGTTCCTTTGTACCGAGTCCGGTTGGAACGACACATCTCTACTATGCAGTAGTCAGCGTCCATTCATTTAACAGCACCCCTGCTGACAATATTTTGTTAATTTTATGTTAGTGCTGTCTAGAAAAATATATTTTAGGTGTGTTTGTACTTTCATTTGTCTTAAATAGTATGCAACATGTTTTGTTTTCATTTACTTGTAACTTATTTTCTATAAACCATTGTTTTACGGAGAGAATAAGTCAGTTCCAGTTTGTTCTAAAGACGGAAAATCAGAAGCAGCAAACAGCAAGTTTGTGTCGTGTGCATAATTAATAATTTTTTGATTGTAACACGAGACGTTTACAAAATTGTCATTTATAAAAATTAAAAATAAAACTGGCCCCAGTACGCTACCTTGAGGAACACCAATACCTGCAGTGAGCGTATTGGAATATGCTACTCCGGTAGCACTGTTTAATTTAACTGTCTGTCGTGTATTGGTTAGGTATGATTTGAACCACTCCAACGAAACACCTCTCACCCCATAACACTGTAGTTTTTCAAATAAATAAAGAAAAATAGCGAAACAACACGAGTTTTTTGTTAGTTTCTTTACCATAGCTCCGGAACGGCGAGAGGTACAGAGTAGAGGTGGGTCGGATTCGTATGATTCATCAGTATATTCGATTCCCATATATGATTCGTACGGTACGAATCTTTACTATTTATACGGATTCGTATCAACCGAAATGATTCGTATCGGCTGATACGAATCATTTCGGTTCATACGAATCCGTATCAGTACGACTCTTCTATACTAGTATAGTCAAGGAGTCGGAGTCGGAGTCAGTGTCGGAGTCAGACTTCGACTCCAACAATATATCCAACATTATTTGAGTTAATGAGAAAGAGATTATCTATACCCGCTACATCCGTACCATGCGAGCGTATTTTTTCAAAAAGTGGACAAATAGTGACAGATAAACGGTCAAGAATAAATTCAAAGACGGTTATCGTATCTGTTTTTTCTTAATTTTAATATAAAAGATTGAATGTCTGCTAATATCTTATACCTATGTATATTAGCTATGTATATTATCTATGTATGTGCCTGTATTCATCAAGACAATTTTGTGTTTAACCTTTGATGAAATTTTGAGGTTTTCCTTTTGTTATTAACAAATAATAAAACAAAATAATCCATTATTGTTTCACTTTGTTTTATTTTACGAACATTTCAATTTACCGTTTTTTTTTCTATATGAATTTTTTACAATATTTCGGTATGAATCGTTCAACACGAATCTTTAATTTTAGGAGTCATTAGGATTCGAATCACTAAAAAGATTCGAATCGCCCACCGCTAGTACGAATCATATTATAGGAATCTTTAATTTTAGGAGTCATTAGGATTCGAATCGCCCAGCGCTGGTACGAATCCTTTACGGTCTTTCGGTACGAATCATATTATACGAATCTTTAATTTTAGGAGTCTTTGGGATTCGAATCACTAAAAAGATTCGAATCGCCCATCGCTAGTACAGAGCAATAAAATCTGGGACAAATATATTTAAGTTGTGTAAAGTAGGTCTCGTTGTCATGGAAAGTCGATTTCCTTAATATGTTGTCAGTGTCACGTGTCTCTAAATATATTCAGAGATTAGTTAGTTCCAGCTTAACATTAAAAGATGCCTCAGCAATTAAACCAACAAATGAAAGCCCGAATTATGTCCCACATAGAAGATGGTTGGTCAATACGAAGAATTGCAACGTATTTTAATTTAAATAAGTATACCGTCTTTAGTGTAAAAAACCGGTAGTTCTGGACGTCCTAGAAGCAGCGTTGATGCTGAAGATGTGCCCTTGCTAAATTTCATAAGGGAAAGTCCTTTTACTGCAGCTATAGGAAAGGTGCTCCCAAATCAACAGCTTGCCGAAGGTCCTTCAGATTTAAGATATTCTTTTGCATTTATTAACCGACGAAAATAAGCAGTCGTGATTACTATTTGCGTTGAACAATATCAACATACGGGCTGTTCAATGCCTGTATTTTATATTATGTTCTGTTAATAAAGCGATCCTTTGTATTTGATTGTTATTTAAATTTGGGTTTTACAACACAGTAAAATTTTCATATATTTTACCGTTAGAGAAACATAAATATAAAACCAGGTTCACGATATAGTAAGTAAGTAAGTAGAAATTTATTTTAAAGACAGAAGTATAAAATATGTCATTATAAAAGATTGAACAGAAACAATTAGTAAAACAGAAAGTACAAAGGAAAAAAGAGCAATACACTTACATTATGAAATTACATTATGAAACTAGATTACAATCAAAAAATTCGGCAAAAGAATAAAAACATTTTGTTTGCTGCCATGTTTTAACATTTTTTTTTTTAATTTTCTTAATGGTAAAATTTTCCAATCATTGGGCAAGTGATTATATATTTTAATACCTAAAATATCTACACTTTTGGCGGTTAAGTTTAAATTATGTCTCATTGAATGTATTTGTGAATCTCTGATATTGTAACTATGTAAGTTATTATTATATATATTAAAATTTTCAAGGTTTCCTGCAATGTATCTAACAGCCGACTTCTGTTTAACGAAAACTTTCATCGCTATAACATGTCCCAGTTTTTTTTTTACCATAGTGAAATTAAACGGACAGTTTTGTCAAATCATTAATTTGCTTTATTGTGGCTTTCTCTCAAATAATAACTTTCTGTTTTTATATACTTTATCCTGTTGAAATTTAAACTCTTATTTTGCGTTATTACCAAACAAATTCATTTAGTCTTTCTAGATTATAGAAAATCCCTTTTAATTAATCATCTCCACTGGATAATCCGCGAGAAAAATGTAACTAAAAAAAAAACAACCGAACAGATATCTTAGTTTCCACCTTTCTCTGGGAAAACTCGGGCAGACTTTGCAACTTTTAAGATTCTCTCAGACGCCTGGTCTGCCTTATTAATTGGATCATCATGTAATTAATTAGCGCGGGACAGGTGCTTCAGCTCTGGCAATGAGGGGACATAGGGGCAGAAGAATTTGATCGGATCCAGCGATTGATGCATCAGGTGCAAATGCGGGTAATAAAAACAAAGTGCAGCAGCGCATAAGGGTTGCGAGTGCATGCCGATTATATACAATTCACGCTATGTATGTACAAACGGGAATGAACAGGAAACAAGTCCGGTAGGGGGTTGAGGAGTGGGGGGAGAACGCCTGTAAGCCGGGCCGCAGCATAGTCAGTCAGTCTCGTGAAACGTGTTCGAATGAACGTATCTTTCGCACCGTCGCACCTTGGATTTTACGCGTTTCGTGTACATACATGCATCGCGAGTTCTGAGTGGGATCCACGCCTCCTTGTGCTGGTGTAATTTTCAATTATGATGGAGTTTTAACAATCGGTGCTTCTCGTTGTTAGCGCTTAACGATGAGTTCGTATCGTGTTGTGATTAGTGCAAAGTGTTTTTGACCACCTCAATCCCAAAACCCGGATCAAAACAAATCCTATAAAGTGCTGATTCGGTGTTCGTCAAAGGTGTTGCACCAGAGAAGATCCTAACAACGATGGACGACATAAATTTCGCCGCACAGTGTCTCCTGGAGATGTCCCACAGTAAAGACCACTTCAGCAGACCTCTGGATCTATCGAGATCTTACACCGCTACACTGTCGGGACCTGCTGTTATAGTCGAATCAGTTCCGAACAATTACAATATCAAAGTCGAGCCCATGTCGACCGATTCCTCTTCATACATGGTGGCTAGAATCTTGACAGACCTGACCAGGATTAAACAGGAACCGGTGCCCGAAGTTCCTTCAGACACAGAGGGGAATTTAACCATCATAGAAGAGGACGATTCTTACGCGGATGACGTGAAAGTGATAGCGCCACGAAAGCAAGTGGTACAACCTCTCAAGAAGAGAAAAATCGAAGGCAGTGCTTCGAGCAGGAAGTCGGGAAGCTCCAGAGGGAATCTGACCATCAGGCAAACGCCTCCGTTACAAGCCAGGAAGACGCATAAGTGTTCCTACGACGGCTGTCACAAGGTGTACGGGAAAAGTTCGCATCTAAAGGCACATTTGAGGACGCATACAGGTTGGTGATAATATATTGCGAATTTCTTAGATTGGTGATGTATAAAAATGCTTTTTATGGGACTTTATGGATTTATAATTTTGGCATATTGTTTTATCTCCGCAAAAAACGTTAATTTTTAGTTGGAGGGGGTAGTTGAATAGGAAAATATATTTTAAAATAAAAAAAAAATGCTTCTTCAGCAATATAATCAATTGAAGGTCACGTGTAAAGGTCCAAACATTATGGGTGAATATCATGTTACCTAACCTCACTTTTTGTCGATTCGTATTTTAAATCGGGAGTTGTTGGATGTAGAAAAACGCTGTAAAACTTTAAACCGTACAATTTAGCAAGAGATATTATTATCATTTTGAGGTTATGCTATGTGTCAAAGTCTTAATTGAATGAATATTATCTATTTTTTGCCGATTTATTTCGTTATTTTTGAATTTGCGATCATAACCAGCGCTTGCCTGATGTGTTTGTTCTAAAATCAAAAATAAATAAGACAGTGGCCTGTTAACCCCTCCCCACTCCCCTCCAATAATATCACAAAAGCGTGCGTAAGTGACCTATACCTACCGAATTGACATTTCTGGCAACATTTAGAAAAGTAAAATAACTAAACTGTCAAACATTATAATTGTTATAGGTTATAATCGTCATACTATATTTAGCAATATAATTAAAACTGTTTCATGACTGTTTGTTGCTTTTGATTGTCGTTAATCTTTAATTTGAAGAAGGATGTTACATATTAAAAGTAATTAAAGGTGAGAACACATTATTTAAATTACACTGGTCTTAAATTAAATAAAACGTCAATTGACAAATAGCTACTGCCAATTTAAAATCTTTAAACTCACATAAGTAAACCGAATCAATCGTAATAAATTATAACTTATTTAATAGTATTATTATTAAAAATATTCGTTATTAGTACAAACAATTTTGTGCAAAACTCGTGTGTGACACATTTCGAGAATTTGTGCCCATGTGTAACCTTACCTACAATTCAAAAATAATAAAATTTGCATGATGAAGCGAATGAAACATGCAGAATGAAATACTAATTGAGAGTGATCGTAAATGAACCCTAAAACATTTATATAATCTGCAGAATGGCACATTAAATACATAGGCCGAGTGTATTGTAAATTAAAAGCTTATTGTTTGTTATTGATATTACATTTATAAAATTAACATATGTCTCTAAAGCGTAAAACAAATCAGGGCAAATCAACAACACAATTACTTAATCTTGTTATACCAAATATCAAGACTATGAGTTTAAGGTCTTTCATTTCGCTCCTTAGCAAAATCATTAATTTTTTTTTAGACTAACAATAAATATATCTATGTTTGCATATTCTTGTTATTGCAATATCATTAAAAAATCTGACGTTGTAACATAGGTGTTCTAATTTTTAATCTGCTGCTTTCCTGGAATATTCGTACAAACTTCTTTTCGTATTGTTAGTATTACGAAATTAATTAATCCTAAGTTGGTATCTCGTGTGTGATTTATCTAATTTGTTAACGCGTCAAAATAAATTACTCCATCAGAGCGAAAACAAAAAACAAAACCAACAGAAAGGAAAAAGTGCCCACCCACTCGCAGAAACCAAACACAACGCCACCTACCGACGCGAATGTGAAACAACCTTTCGAATGACATTTCCTTCTACCCCAGAACCGCGCGATAAGAGAAAAAAAAACGGAATGAAGGGATGATTGGGATAGAGGGATTAATAATCTATCTTCGTATTTCTGTTGTATTCTTTCTAATCATCGCTTTGCCGTTCTTACGGTTCTTTTGTCAGTGTTTGTTGCGTTGAGCGATTCACGTCAATTGGTTTTTGTGTTTGTAAGTCTATCGTAGACACACCCAGTATAGAATTTAGTCATGCAAGGGACTCTGCCTTTTAATAATAGAATAGAATATTTGTTCGTGATGCTGAAGTTAAAGTTGGAAGATTTTTTTGTTTTTTGCAATACTAGGACACAAAATCAAAAGTGTTTTATATTTCCTCGATCAGAATTATTTTAACTGCCCGATTTCGCGACCGACGACATTCGAAGCGAGCCCACACGCGACATTTCGTCCGATGCCCTGACAAAATAACGCCAACGCGACCTCGCTCGCTATTTTAGCGGGCGCTGTGGGTATCCGCGAACTTATTTATAAAACCGGAGAGTAATGCGCGCCTTTCTAATTATTGCGGCCTTTGATCGTTTGCTGCCGGATTTAGGATTGCGAATTGCTGGTAATTGGCCGAACAAAAGATGAAAATCTCATTAGCTCGCAGTCGGGGGATTTCGAGAGGGTAATTGCCCATATCAATTAATCAGGGCGAAACAATGAGGTTGGACGATTAGTGCAGGATGCCTAGATTGGTCACATAATAAATAATTTCCAATTTAATTTGACTCAACGATCCACCGTCAGTTTGGGGTTTCAGCAGTGTTGTAGAAAATGTAACTATATAAAATATCGGGGCAAGTGGGAAGCAAGATTCATAAAGTTTGACATTGTCGTGCTATAAAAACTTCAATTAAAGTGCTACATATTAATAACAACATATTAAAATTCACTTTCATAGACACATAAACAAAAATAATTTCATCACATTATCTGAATATAAGATTGAAAGAATATCCACTGAGCATTTATTTCACTATAACAAAAATCCCAAAAGAAAGGTGAAAAATCCCTTACCACAAAATTAATTTAATAATCAAGCCACAGTCTCCACCCATCACAGGATTTATTTCACCCTATTTCAAATACTCTTTAGATTAGGGTTGGCCAAGAATTTGACAAGCTATCGACATGTTATTTATTTCAATGTTTTCTGACATTTACTTGACAACTGACAACTTTCAATTCAGCAGATTAATCACTCAAAATGTTTCAACAGAACATAAAGTATTTATTATTAAATCATATTACAGTAATTGAAATCGTAGTGAAAATGGTAATTCTTCATTTAATCTGCTAAATGCCCGAATATTCTTAGGATCTTTATTGTATAAATTGGTTTTTAATTCATATCATCAGTTTAGGTATTATTATTCACAAAATCCGGGCTCAATATAAAATGTATAACACAAATTACCTACATATATTGCAAACAAATTTAATAATATAGGTACATATTCTAACCTTCAAATGAATAAACCGTTTATTTTCTTATCACAATGCAATTTATTTTTTTACCTCAACCCTAGATTGCTTTCTTCGTTGGAGAATTAAATTGAAAAAGGAACATTTAAGTATAAACTATAAACTAAAAATAATATGCTACCTATAGGTATATTAAGTTTTATGCGAAACACTGAGAATATTATAGCACAATTATTAGCCTTACCTTTTTTATAGGTGCATTTATCATCTGTTCTTCCGCATAGCACTGCCGGTGTGAAAGCACAGAAAGCACAGAAAAATTTCTAATAGATGGGCACTGTTAAGATAAAACAAATTAGCACAGAAACATGTCTTAAAACTTGTAATAATAACATACGCGATGCCACAATCTGGCGAAGCATTAAGATGGGTATGCGTATGCACTATGCACCCAGTAAAAAAGACCTCACGTGATATTCCTTTATGTTTCTATTGGTGCATTTTTTGTAACCGAATATTAATTGATGCATCTTCACATGCGCATTATGTGGTTTGTTAGTTCTTTTCCATATTTACCTCTGTGTTTTGGTTTTGTGTGTTGTTGCAAGACTAGTTAATAGTGGTAGTAGTAGATAAAAGGCGGAAGATGTTTTATAAAAAAAAGTGGTTACCTGAAAAATATTCTGGGAGAATTATATATTAAATATTATACCTTAAACTAGCTGACCAGCTGTGTTCCTGGATGGTATGTACACACATTCATTTTCTATTGTTTCAAGCTTTTATTGAATCATCTACATATTTTACATTTATTAATTAATAGATGTGTTTGACTGGACAAGGTATTGGGTCCATGTATTTCTTTTTATATATTTGCGAATCATACACCTAGATACCTTGTTTGTACTCACTTCTGGAACAATTTTAATTCATCAAACAAATATGTTTGATGTGTAACGTTAATATTCCTTGTTTTTTGAACCGAGAACAAAAATATGCCAGGCTCCTTGACAGGTTAAAAGACGGCCACAGCTTCTTGACTAATTTTGTTAGGAAATAGCTATTTAAGTGTCTTATCGGTGATGGTCCTTTTTGTCATTTTTGTGCTTTTTTGTTTATTTTGTGCTTATATACAGAGGTTGTGTCATATATATTAATTAAACAGCAATACTTATATTGGAAATTGAAAGGAGGTATAAATTAAAAATCACTTATTCTTAAAATTCTATGTTTTTATTAGTTTCATTGGCAATGTCTATATAGTTTCATATGGATAACTTCATGTAAATTATATATTTGTCTTCTGTTATACTGATTATTATGCTTCTCATATAATAGGTTATATAGGTTATGTTAAAATGGTTAAAATTTTCGGTAAATGATAATGTGTTACCTAGTTGGTTTATTTATTTCGATTTGGCGAAGTCGTTTATTTTGATACATCCTTCGTTTCGTATAGATCATTATTTTTAACGAGGAAAAGCTGATCAAGGCCAGAATACAGTCAAATGAAATCTGTTTTTGTTTTTCTTTTTTAATAAATTCTGCCAAAGCTTTTCATTTAAAACAAAGAAACAGTATTAACATTAAAAGAAACGCAAAAGATAAGAAAAAAACTTAAACAACATCCTACCATTTGCAAAATTACTAGAGGGAGACTAATTTCTGTGTTAAGATAAGTACATATATGTACCTATAAGTCGTAATTATTGTATAATTCATATAAGGGATTTGACCAATACATATTTCATAATCCCGAAGTATTTTTCTTCCCAAAACAGCCTGTATTATTATTAGTTATTACGAAAACAAGCTGAACCTGTCGGCTCTTATACAATGTTACGTACACATACGAGTTCACACAACGGAACATGTGTATTTACCTACGAATATGAGAACAACATTTCGCGGTTCGCGCAATACAATTCATTAAAGAGCGGGCGTGTAGCTACGTGGCAAATATGTGTAACACTTTTGCTTGGGTATGCGAGAAGGTATTTCGCATAATTTTGGTAATTAGTGAGGAACAAGTACGCCCGTGAATACCTGATATGTTCTTTGTATAAGTAAAGTGTATTTACGAATTTACAGAATTGTCACCAGGTTTGCAGGGAATATTATTATATAGCACAATCTATGAAAACAGCTGACTAAATATAATCACAACCGTACGATAACAGTACCAACCTTATCGACTATGTATTTACGAGGGATATTGCCAGATATTGCATTGCATTGCTCTTCTGTTAACACTCGCAGCGTTGTTACCGTATTTTTGTAAGAATCTCGGAAACGATTAGGGATATCAGAGGTTGCTTTTCAAATACGCATTTCTTAAGCCACACTAGAAACCCTTTAAGCGGTAATTTTGAATTCTTATGGCTCAGAACAGAACTGCAAAAAAAAGAATTGCAAGTAAATAAAAGTATTTCAATTTCTTTTTTTTTAACTTTTAAGTGAGTGTGAATAGAAAAAAACTTTTTTTTTTTATCAAATATAAAATCTTTGTAAGCTTCATGTTGACTCTTTAAAATTATTGAAGATTTATAAGTTATTAAATTATAATTTTTTTTTTATAATGGATGTCTATATTTGTTGTTCTTTGCCAAAGATAAATATTTTCACCTTTTCGTAAGTATTATTGACATTTATGAAAATTTACAAATTTTTAAATTATAAAATTTTGTTGATTGGTGCGAATATTATTTTTTACTTATGGAAAATTATGCTTAAAAAACTACAATTTACGCAGGGTATGAATTTTTACCAGTGTAAAATAAGAGAAGTGCCATGTTTAGGCTGAATGAAATGCATTTTTAACTGAAGTTGACACATCTAATGTCAGAATTTTGAGGTCAGCTCATAAATTAAAAAAAAAAAAAATTTTTGTTTCTGACTGCAAGTTTCCAAAGTTCTTTCATAAAACTAAAATTTTTAAATACACGAATTTTGATATTTTTGAATTATGGAAACAATTTCTTGGTAGGCGTCAATATCGCTTTCCTTTCTTCAAAAAATATATTTTTTAACAATTTTCAAGTTAATGTTTGACGTTTCTAACGTCAAAATCTTTGACATTTTTGACAACTAATGAATTATAGGTAAAGACAAATATTTAGTGCACCAAGGCGATAATATGCATCGAGGGTACTGCTTTAATAGCAGTTAATCGAAACTATTTTGAACAAAATGATAAATTTATCAGAAAGAGAATTTAGAGAAGCCTCTAAATTATCTTACTGATATTCCTTCCATATATGCATTACGAAAATGCAACGCCTTCAATTGATTAAACCAAATAGAAAATATCACACAGAAGAGAACGTGTCTCGATTCTCAACCTGGAACGAAAGAAATATCGACGCAAATTTCTTCCGGTGTATATTTTAACTGGAAGAAACCCACGGAAAATTCTACTAGCTGGCGGCGCACGATTGGAATGCCTCCAGCTGGATGTACGTGTCTCCGATACGGCACACGATAGATATAAATTCCTCCTTCTCCGCCCACGCCATGATTCCGCAGCTTTTTCTCTCTCCTTACGTTATCAACGTCTCCTCCTCCCGTCTTTATTCCAAGCTCAGCCGTCGACTCAACAACTTTCGCCCCCACGGAAACGCGAAATCGCAGTTTCTCCCGTCCTCCAACGCTGTATTCAATTAACAACCCCTCGGGACCGTAGGCCGGATATCCACTTAAGGGATGAGCTCCCCCAGGCGCGTGGGACGTCGATGGTCTTTTCGGGGACATCCCCGGTACAAATATTTGACGGGAGAGCTTTTAAAGTTTGTCAAGAGGTGTTGGTCGGGCGATTCTTATAATGATATCGTCTTGATTTGCCTGTGAAAGGTGTAGTAGAATGTTTAAACTTTATTTGAGGAGCATCCAGTCAAAACTTAACGCTTAATCTCAATTTTTGTTAATTTTACAGGGGATGATTAAATGTTAGTAAGTTAATTTTATTGTGCGGAGCTTTGGGTTTTTTTTGTAGAAGATACTTTAATATTGATGCTAAAGTATTGTTGACTGGTTTGCTTCCAAATATCAGGATATCTTCCAAATTTTCTTGACTTTTTAATATATATATCTGTAGATTTTCTTGGTTTTTAAAATCATTGACTTTAAAAACCAAGAAGATCTACAGATACAGATAAATATCAGGATAGTTCCACCTATGTCGCCACCAAGCAACGTAGTAGCTCTTTACCGTCTACTTTAATTCCCATTGAGAAATCAAACTTATTGGAAATTATATCTACATTTGCCGACACGGATACAGTTGGTCATCTAGTGCCTTCCTTTTTGATTGGAAAAACTAAATCAGCATTAGCCAAATCTCTTATGCTTTTATTGAATTTATCTATTAGAACGTCTAGATTCCAAACGCTATAGAAACATACAAGAATCAGTCCTATTCGTAAAAAAGATCCGAAATACTTCATAGAAAACTACAGCCTTATTTCCATTATTTCAAATTTTGCTAAGATTTATGAGAACGTCTTATACTCTTGCATTTATCGTAATATTATAGCACATATTTGCACACTACAACAACTAATTTGGTTAATATAACGCAGTATATTTGTCAGGAGTTGGAGAGGTACAATTTGCTTTCCGGGACCTGTGAAGTGAAGGTCAGGCCTCAGGGAATAGGGGTAGGAGGGAAACTCTCCGAGGGTACATCCGCTCCAGATTATTTCAGCCCGCCTCTTCGCACACGATGACCTGCAAAAAGATGTCAAACAACAAACGAGAGAAGACAGAAGAGGAAGAAGTTTATTTTAGCTCGATTTCGGCTAGTCCGATTAAAAACGGGAATAAAGAATTAAGAAAAGCCACACCCACGCACTTGCCATGCAAGAACAGAGCGCGAGGACAAGCTGCTCCCGGCACATCGAGTGGGAGCGACGCCGAAAGCCCCATTGTAGCAAACGGTGAAAACTGCAAAGGCCGTCTGTGGCCAACTCCCCGGGCTCGTCCCTACTTGAGTATATCTCGAGAAAGAGAGACGAAGACGAAAGTGAGCTTGCGAAATGCAAGAACATCCTGGTCAGGATGAAGGCGGCGACAGAGCGCTAGAAGAATTTGTCGATGAACGTCAAGAACGGGCTAAAAGAATTGAATAAGGTTGTTGACGCCATTCTCTACTGCCGAGCCAGCTGGCAAAAAGCCGAAAAGGAGGTGGTTCAGCGAACATAAAAGAAGAAACCCGATGATCAGTGGATAGATGGTCGTCAAACTAAAAGGAAGGTAAAGCACAAAGAAAGAGTGGCAAGGAAGAAAGCTGATGCTTAGAACAGCCCTGAATATGAGGCTGTTGATGCCTCTGAAGGAGAGTCTTTGCATCAACTGCGGTGACCAAGCGAAAATATAGACTCTGAAAAAATTATTTCTACACTTTGCTCAAATTTAAGACTTTTAATATACCAAAATATATTCCATTAATGAATAAATGAATAATTTAGAACCCTCTATAAAAGGCTGCGTTTTCATAACCCATATTGTATATAATATACCTTTCACGCGGTAAAAACTCCATTTTGGTATAATAACATTGCAGGGCTTCAACGAACATGGTTTGGAACAAGCATCCAAAGGAGAGCGATCTTTATGCGTATGTATAGTAACTTTACCCGCGTCCAGTTCCTGCGCGAATTATACACCGTAGACCGTGCCAGCTCGGAACTGTTTCAATTATTTAAGGAGTCGACGCTGCCTTAGGGGTCTCAAAGTCGCCGTGGCGAAAATCTGTTCGCTTCCCTGAGGGATCCAGGCCGGCCGCGCTCCTCATCAAAATTCCACGCTTTCCCGGTTTCTGTACACATGATGTCTATGTAGTCGCGTTGAATGCGAGTACAGAATGTAAACAACACACAAGCTGTTTTTATTTATTTATTTTTTTATTATTATTACTCGAAGAAAATAAGCAAGAAATAATATACATATATGTATGTATTATGAATTTATGGAGACAGAAGTTTCCTAAAACTAGAAATTTATGATTCGTAACTCGAAAGTAGTTCAGTTTAGCTGCAGTTTCTGGATACAATAGAATGGAAAACTTTCCACATTTAGAATTTCTAAGATGCTGGCGGAAACTGGTAATTGCCTTTTCGTGTTCTGGCTTATGTCATGCCGTTAAGTATTAATAAATATATTTCTTTAATTTTGTATTCGTTATTACCCAGTACGCTATAAGTTGGAAATGTGCACCACAGTTTTCTCGAAGTAATAAATTGCCCAAAGTTTCTCAGCGTATGAATTAATGTGTGGGGTCCACTCTAAAAAAAGACTGTATCTTGTCGATTCCATGTCAGATATTGTTGTTATAAATATCTCTCGAGTAATGCAAACCTATTTTTTCTATTTATTAAAGAAAATATTGCTTTAAAACGTAGAACCGTATTATGAATAGTGCTAATATATCAATTCCCAATTAATAATACCTATTTGTAAATTCCAAAGTAAAATTTGCCTGCCAAACCATATATTTCGATAAAAAACATTGTTGACCACACTTCTAAACAAATTAACAAAAATATTCAGAAAAGGAGAAAAAATACTGTACTTTTGCTATTGACTTTTGATCCCTGAGTAAGTTTCAAATGAATAACAACATCCATCAGAATTGTTCACTGTATACAAATTTTGTAACCAAATCGACATAGTTTTCCTCTAATGAACAGTTTAGTAGGATGATTATCAAAATATTTCAGCATGGCTTCATCTATAGACAAATTTTTATGGAATATGCCGCATTGGTGAAAGTTTTTGTTCAGCATACCTACTAAAGGCTGTACTTTGTATAGGCGATTATCATTTGCATTTATATCATCATTTATATGAAAATAAAGTTTTATTTTCAAATATCTATTCCTTGTCATACAGTCTGACACTATTTGGACGTGCAGGTCTTCATTTGAGGATCAGAAAAGATGAAAACTATAAAAGAAAGACTATACCCATGAAATTTTTCATTTCGCTCTATAGCTACAGAAAATGAATTATTTTGTTAAGCGTTTAAGATTTTCTGTTGAAAAACATGCGCAAAAATAGTGTCATCAAATAACGTTTTGAAAATTCTGACCGAACTTAGTATTTTGAGCTCTTCAACTACGTTCGCTAACCTTGCCGCTGCACCACTGCCAATGTATTGCCAAGTATTGTAATGTGAATCATCCTTTACCTAAACTTTACAAAGCCTCTTTCTTTCAACACCAAATATTTCATTGCCCCTTTCATTCCAGTCCTTACACTATTATTTCTAAAAATAACATGTACCAGCAACGTCCGTGGCCATCAAACCACTTTCTAAATTGTCCTCTCCGGGTATTTATCGATAAATTTATTAATACCTTTCTTTATATATATGATCATAATAAAATTTAAAAATAACGCGCGCACATTCCACATTTACATATGCATATATACTCACGGTCAGTGACTGACGCTGCTAGCAAGGAGTATAGACTCGCATAGAAAAACCGCGGAAATTACGAGGTCACGGACATAACCGATATATCTATCCGGTGACGTTGGTTTTAGTAAAGTAGTGTCAGCTTTAGGTATACAATTTTAATACAAAAAAATATGTGTAAAAAAAGGTATATATTTTTTAATGTTTTAACAACATTAACAGACAAAACATTATTAAAGTATTTTTTGCACAGTTTGCGTAGGAAACAAGAAATCAAAACTTCTTCGCAACTTTATGATTACGCGAGCATTTGTTTTAGTGCAAGCACTTTACAGCTTGTTCATTCATTAGTACCCACACCTACCATCAGCGTTGCCAACTCCCTAAACGTACTGCCTCGGAGTTTACGACTCAAAATTAAAACGTATCCCCGCAATTAGCAAAGATTTACGTCCAGTGGCGGGGGTTAGATTCCAAATTTACAAGAGCAACCTCCCCGGGAGCTTGTCGCCTGACCCGTCAGAACAAACGACCTACGCCCGCTGTTAACCTAAGTACGTATAGTGTACGACGTAATGTGCAAGCCGCACTTAATAACTTGCACAGCTCGGTGCGCCGGCGGCAGTGAGTGCGCGAAGGGGGCGCCACCGGCGGAGATTTATCGTCTCGGGGATTCGACCGGCAACCTAATTGAACAGATGAATCAATTATCTAATTTGCGATCGTCTCGAATGCCGTGGGAATGCTCCGTTTCAGTTCGAGAGACGGTTGATATTGAATTATCTGTCCGGGGATCCACTCGCTTCTATCGGTTTAGCGCCACCTAGGGGCGGGCGAATTTGATTTTGAGGTTAAATTGTGATTGATGCTGCGATCATATACGGCGATTTTGCTCTAATTGTAACATCTTAACATTTTGAAGTGGAACGTTCAATAAAAATACATAGCTTTATTAAAACTAACAATGAGTGAATCGGAATAAAGAATTATGCGGTAAATGGATATTTAGTCGACACGGTAAAAAAAATCGGAACCTTTCTTTAATTCTGATTATTTTGCTAAACGGTACAAGAATCGGTTTATATTTTGCTATTTGCTTTCATTGTGATTGCTAGAGGTACCATATAGAGCAATACTTTGACCAATACTAGCGTTGCTGAACGCCGGCCATAGATAATCAAATAAGATTATCGGTTATGTCCGTGACCTCGTAATATGTTTGCGTGCTATTTATATACATATTATAAATTAATATGCATCTATATAAATGTTAATTATATAACTCTTAGTAAGTACGATAGCAGAAAGTAAATAATAGAATAAATAATCGCTCATAATTGTAAAAATCCCCTACCTTCTTAAACGGCGTTACCTGGGTATTATCGAGCATTAAATAAGGTAGAAGCGATGTTATGACAATCTGGATAAGTTGTATAAAAACTGCACTTCACAGCCACGTTTCTGGACGCAGATCAAAGTCTTTTCACAAATTTTACAAAAAATCCTATCGTAATTCCAGGTATTTTGGATAAATTTATTAATTGTTTTGGCAAATGGTCACATTTATTTTTCTTTATATATATGACCAGTATAAAATAACAGTTTAAAAATAAAGCGCGCTCTTTCCGCATCTACATATGCATACTCACGGTCAGTGACTGACGCTGCTAGCTAGGAGTGGAGTATAGATTAACATACAAAAATCGCGAAAATTACTAGATCACGGACATAGCCGATACACCTATTCAATTCACCTATGTGAACTTGGCACCCCACTTTTTAAAAATATTTTTTTTTATAAAAAATGTTAGTCTTTCTTTTGTACTCGTTTGTAGTAACAATAGTTTGGTATGTAGTTCTATCCGTTAGTAATTATAGAATCTTCAAAAAATCAATCGCATCCCACTTTGAGATATCGAAAATCCGCCTTCGTAGTTCTCTATAGAATCGTTTGTAGTTGCTTGTAGTGATTTTTCTTTCGTTTGTAGTTGAAAGATAAACAAATGGTGATACTTTGAACGAATTGTTTAATCGTGAATTTGTTAATAGTTGAGATATCGAAAAGACGCTTTCGTAGTTCTCTTAGAATCGTTTCTAGTTGTTTGTAGTGCTATTTCTTTCCTTTGTAGTGGAAAAGTAAAGTTAAATCCAAACCGTGTCATTTTAATCTCTATTTTAACCACGTTTTACTATCATTTTATTATAATGTTAATATTTCTTTGTAAAATTAAGAAATAAAAGGCAACTAACAAAAAAAAAATACTTTATTACTCTACGGATGAGGCCCCAAGAAGGAGAGAGAGCAGATACTATAAAATGAACTACCGCCAATTTCACTTCGAGAATATCGAGGAACTGTCTTTCTTGACAAGAATCTATTTTCCGTTAAATCATACCTTATTTTTACCCCACAGAAGAATCTGCTACCCCCTGCCGAACCCTAACCGTATCCATTTCCGGAAAGCGATTCGCATGATTCACAACGCACGGTGGTTTATTTATATCTACACCTTACAGAACCGATTTTTCACGTAAGAGCAGCGCGCAGTGTTCGATATCCGTCCGGTTCTGCGAGGCCGTTCAAACCCCAGTAAAACCGTAATAATCTTAAAAGGGTAGCCGGTCTAAGCTGCTCAGGTAAGTCCAGAATCCCGGACTCGAGTAGAAAGCTTGCCAACTTTACTGTATAAGTATATATACGGTATATAAGAAGTTAAGCTATAATATATAATGTTGTTGGTCGATTATGAGGCGAATATGAAACAGTATTGATGCAATCGGGTTGAAGAAAATCAATATTTGCTAAAGAATTGTGCAAAAAGAAAATATTTCGGCAGGATTTCGAATAGAATTTCTAAAAAACAGAATTAATATGTCATTTGATAATAAACCATTTATAAAAGTAACTAGAATTTTTCTATATATACATTGTAATTTATGGTATTTATACTAATTGGTGTAAAAAAGATCTGCTGGTTCATTTTAATTTAATAACTAGCAATTTTATTTTCTCAAACGTATATGCAATTATAACATTAATCATTTTATAAATTTACATATGCTATAGTTCTTGAAATAGAAAAAAAAATAGTTGGTACCTATTGTGATATAAACACATATCACACCTATGAAATTTAACATTGCAAACTCAAAACGCAGAACAAACGAGGGAAATACAAAATATTTAGATATTAATTTTATTTTAAAAGAGATTTTTAGTTTATTTGCGTTGCAAATCATATTTTAAATTACTTGATTTAACATTTAAAATTTTGACATGTCAAGCCAGAGTCATCTAGCGGCGGAACAACAAACAAAAAGACAGAAAATTAATGAGATCTGTAATTTCAAATGTCAGTTTTATGTATTCTTCAAAGCTAGATATCATACGTTAGTGTCTAAACACCTTAATTAAGCGAAAAAAAAAAATAAAATATGTTACGTTACAATTCGAAAGTGACCGATCTTCTCATATGAATTCAGCGACGATTGACGTTTTCTTGGAAGCTGATTCGGAACAATGCAATAGACGTTACACAGTTAATAAAGAGGGCCATATAAAACTACAAAATAAAATTAGTGGTAAATCCAGAAAAAAAAAAATTGTCTTACTTGGAGCAAATATCCGAAATTTTCAATATCAGACGTACCAGGAGCGGCGAAAATACACACTAAAAAAATTACAATTTTCCTATGGAAAATTTCTGTAATGTATAGGGTAAAATTACCAAAAATTGGGAAATTTACCTAAAGTTTTATAGTAAATTTCCCAATTTTTGGTAAATTTAAAATACATTACAGGATTTTTCCGTAGGAAAAGTGTAATATTTTTTAGTGCGTAGAACAGTACCCGAGATTTTCCTGAGAGACCGAATACCGAACATATCAAGAAAAAAGCAACCGGAATCTATCATCGGACGTTTTCTTACGAGAACAAACCAAAAAAAAACAGTTAAAAATCATAAATATCATACAGTGATTCTTTTTCTTTTTCCGATACACCGCTTCTTAAGAATCACAAACTGTATTGTATTTTTATATTACACTATGTTTATATAATGTATTTTTTTAATGTTCAAAAAACAATTTAAAAAAAAAAATTAGTAAAACTTTTTTTGCTAATCGATTTTATTTGTGTAACAGCGCAAACTATTAGAAAATAATCCTCAAATCACGAACACACTGTATATGTATATACAGGTGTTATGAAACTTAGTGTGAATATTTTAAGGGAATACACTGCTTGTCGTGATAATAAGAAAAGCTTCTATAAACATTATTCGAAAAATGGTCACTTTCTGACATATTAAAGTTGCAAAATTCAAATAATCTCTTAAACAATAAGTTTTTTTATCACAATCGTCTGGATATATTTTATCTCCGTTTCGAATAATAAACTTTAACTTCCCATGAAACTCGCATAACAGTTACTCCGGGAATTCCCTACGATTTATAACGAACACACATACACTAATTGTAAGAGACAAATAACCCCTTTCCACGCAGCCCCAAAACATATGTTAATACCGAGCAGATGTCGAAACGATGGGGCTGTAAACCTGTTCCTTTTCATTACTACACTTTACTGCCAGATGTAAAACCTTTAAAAGTTAAACGTTGAGATTATGTAATAACTCGAATCTTCCACTTAAACTCCGGACTACCCTACCTCTGTCGGGTGGGTAGATCGGGTATTTGTATGGCCGATAAAATTGGGTTTTTCGCGGAGGTTTAGCGACGATAAAAACCCGGGGATAATGTAGGTGACCCTCAATAAAATATTTTATGACGTCCGCGTTCCCAAAGGAGAGTTACGAGCAATTTTCGTAGAATCAGAACGTTGTTTGTGGGGTAACTTTTCGCTTTAGATCGCGGAGGAAGCGATTAAAAAGAACTTTAGGGGGTGGGAGTATCGTATCTCGCATACTTCGTCTCTCTCCGCGTCGAAAGGATATGAGAGTCGTTGAAAGGATGATTTAAAACGTGGATTTCGAGCATAAAACAAAATTTTGTAGTTAAAATTAAAAAAAAAAACCATACATTATATAATATATAGCAACAAGTAGTGACAATACGGAATAGTCCTTGAAATATATTAGTAATGCAAGGTAAATATTGTTCAGTTCTAACATATATACGTATGTAGTTGCTATACTTTCTACATGATATACACAACACATATCGAAGGTAATAAATTATGAATATTTAAATATCACACGATAAAGTTATCTAAATACACCCTTACAAATCCATCGAGCACGAGACTCCGTGGCGCAACGGTAGCGCGTCTGACTCCAGATCAGAAGGTTGCGTGTTCAAATCACGTCGGGGTCAAAATTTTTTTTTTTAATGATATTTCTGTATACAACTGTATTTTTTTTATTTCGAGTGTTTTATTTTTACAAAAAACGCGGACATAATATTACTTTGTTATTAATAAACCGATAGAAAAGTGTCCTCTCAAAGCAAAATATACACTCCGCAAAAAACAAATTTTGGAATCGCCCTATTGTTTTGGACATTTTTTTTGTTTTTTCAACATTGTATGTTATATAAAATATTACACAAACATATTAAAAATATTACAAATTGCAAAGGAAAAATCAAAGATTGCAGTTTGTATGATACTATAGGATAAACATGAACAACATTGAAGCACTAACAACAATGCAACGAATTTAATTAACGAAAACTTGACTTGATAATGAGTATTGCTGCTTCGGGCCGGTATTACGACTGTCATCCGCCTGGGCAAAGACTCAATAAGACCTCTGATGTAGTCTGGACCCATCTGGTTCTGCTGACTGTTGCTCTTAGCTCTTCTAGCTTTCTTGGTGGAACTTTTCTGTGTTGTAGTGCCCACCCAATGTGTTCTCAGATATGCTCTATTGGATTCATGTCCGAACTTCTGACTGGCCATTCTAAAACACGTATGTCAACCTCATTTAGGTAATTTTGTACAATATTGGTGATGTGGGGGCGAGCGCATCGTGCATTAAACGGCAATTCGGATCTATGTAAGGTGCAAATGAAATTACATGAAACTCTAATTGCTAGATACATAAGGGTTAGTAAAAAGTCCCGGAACGGTCGAATAACTTTGTTATTTGAAAATTATGATTTCTGAAATTTGGTATGGGGGTATAGTTAATATAAATGCATTTTATGCAATACAGTTAATATTTTTTTCACTTCCGGTTTAATCGGTAATGCGTCCAACTTTTTTTTTTTAAATGGAACGCCCAGATTTTTTTTAACACTTTTGAATGCAAAATAAAAAACTACGTTCAGGAAGTATTAAGATGTTTATTTTTATTCACAAGAAAACAGTTAAAAAATTAAAAAAGTGTCCTAATACAGAAAAATCAAGGTACCTTTGAAAAAAGTTGTTGTTTAGTGTTTGCATTCTTTTTGCCGTCACATTTGACAATTTTAAAAGCGTTTTAACTTTTGCATCGCTATAAATTTACTTATTTTAAACATTGACACATTTGAAAATGGCAGAAAAGCTTACTGAATCAGAACGATTTGAGATATTAATGATGCGTGGGTACGGTGATCGTCAACGTTCTTTTGAAGAGGTTCGTATTTTGTTTAATACTGTTTATCCGGATCGTCACATTAGTAAAAGTACGGTATGCCGAACAATTCAAAAGTTTGAAGTCTTTCGTCAGGTGAAGGATTTACCTAGAAGGGGACGTCCATTAACAGCAACAGATGAAGAAACTAGTTTGAATGTGTTACTTACAGTGGAAGAAAATTATCACGTGTCCACAACAGAATGAGAAAATCTGCTCATACGATTCTTATATCAGCAAGAACGACAGCCTATAAAATGTATCCCGTCCATGAGTTAACTGAAGATGATCCAGATCGTAGACTACAATTTTGCGAAACAATGACGGAATTGATCGAGCAGCAGCCTAATGTTTTAGATCACATCATTTTTTCAGATGAGGCAACGTTTTGTCTCAACGGCACTGTGAACAGACATAATTGTCGCTACTGGTCAATTGAAAATCCGCATTGGATTGAAAAAGTCCATACACAGCGTCCTCAAAAGGTGAATGTCTGGGCTGGTCTTGTTGGAAACAACATCATAGGACCATTTTTTACAAGAGGAAATTTAACTGGCAACGTCTACTTAAATTTATTGCGAAATGAGGTTGTTCCAGCACTTGCGGTCCTCTTTCCAAATGCAAACATAGGTGATCACCCTAATGCACATTTTTGGTTTCAACAAGATGGAGCTCCCCCCCATTTTGCCCCTAATGTCCGCGATTATTTGAATGAAATTTTTCCGGGACGTTGGATCGGACGTAGAGGAGCAATCGAATGGCCAGCACGTTCGCCAGATCTCTCGCCATTAGATTTTTTCTTTTGGGGTCACATGAAATGTCAAGTGTACAAAAATCGTCCCCATAATCTTGAACAATTGGAAGAGAGAATAGCTCAAGAAGCCAATCGCATCACTCCAGAGCAAATACAAAATTCAATAAGAAATTTTACTGACCGTTTACATTTTTGACAAATTGTAAATGGAGAGCATTTTGAACAATTATTGTAATCGCAACCTGAATAGACAGGTACCTTGATTTTTCTGTATTAGGACACTTTTTTAATTTTTTAACTGTTTTCTTGTGAATAAAAATGAACATCTTAATACTTCCTGAATGTAGTTTTTTATTTTGCATTCAAAAGTGTTAAAAAAATCTGGGCGTTCCATTAAAAAAAAAAAAATTGGACGTATTGCCGATTAAACCGGAAGTGAAAAAAATATTAACTGTATTGCATAAAATGCATTTATATTAACTATACTTCCATACCAAATTTCAGAAATCATAATTTTCAAATAACAAAGTTATTCGACCGTTCCGGGACTTTTTACTAACCCTGTATAATAACGTACTAGCATCACTACGCTGGCTACTGGTGAGAAACAAAGTCACCAGTCTCAAATTAAAAGTAGCGAGGTGACTGACTAACTGGCCAAACAAGAGAACGGTAGCCACTTCTATAGACCAGAACCAGCTCTGGGCATTTCGGAAACCCAGATTAGTAGTGAGCTGCAGCAATGGGAGCATGAGAAAGCGATATCCCTATCTAGAGTCAAACCTCTGGACAACTCGTAGCTCAATCCTAACATTTTAGAACTAACAAAAATCTATTCAGTCTCAGCAAGCCGAAACTAAGGCTACTTACTGGCTTACTCACTGGACATTGCCCTCTGAATATCATCTCAAAAACATTGATAAAGCCGAGATTGACGCGCGTCTGAGACTGTGGAGCGCATACTTCTACTATTGCCATAGAATAGAGAAATATCTGCCGAAGTTAGAAAAATTGCACCACCAAAGAAAACTCTCAGATTTGCGGTAAGCACAGGGATTGATCGGTAAATCTAGATCAGGGTCTTTCACAATCAGTTTATCTTTCGATCGCGGTGAGCAGCGACTTCTATGCCTTAACCCTGTTACAATTCTAGATAATTTCCGCTACTTTAAATCTTAGGTCTGCGTTGGTAAATGGTATTGTTAATCTATTTTAATAAAATCGAAGCAATAGTCTATCAGAAAAAATTATATATAAAAAAGTAATATTCTGATAACATAACCTTAAATTTCTAGTATCAGATGAAGTCAATATCTAGAATACTATTTTAACATAAAAACAAATAATATATATAAATAATACAGTGTTGCAGGAAAGAATTTTTTTATTTAAAAAAACGCGGGTTTATTAAAACAGAAAAGAAATTTTCCACAATTTTCTTAGTTCGAAAGGCAAACGTTTGAACCACATCAAAAAATCAGTTCCCTCGATTTAAATTAATAATAAAAAAAATCGGTAATTTACTTTCATTCCCAAAGAAAAGCATCGTACTCTTTGTACCTATAAAGTCGAGATACTACGAAAAGAAAAAAAGTTGAAAAAAGAACGATTTTTTTACGAGTTAACCTTAATACCAATTTTTTATTACAGCAGATTAGATCTAGCGCTGTTGGACCATCTCTCCCGTGAATTTCCTCCTTATTATGAATTAAATTTTAGTAGCCTCAATCGTAAAAGTTTACCCGCTCATTATGTCGTATTAAAAAAGTTTATTATTGAAATTGTCTGCGCGCATGTAATGGACCGATGTGCATGTTATTCTTGGATTGTTTTAGACGTTTTTGTGAGGTTAGAAGTTAGCCGTTGTATGGACGTAGAAAAATATGTTTTACAGCATCATTATTCCAAAGAGCGAGACGATAAAGCAAACAATATTTTTTAATAAACGGAGTCTTCAAGTTCATAAATATGTAAGTACATACATGTATACGTTCTGCAAATTTTACGTCTGGTTTTCGATTTATCAGCAGATATGTTTTTTTTGCTCCTATGTTATAGGCGCCTAGTAATTGTTGAAGCAACACTTCCTTGGATTCAAGTTTTATCTGCTTCTTTACAAAATCTACAATGAAATATCTTACGTATAAATTGCAACCGTTTGCAGAGTATATGTATAATATACAGGGTGTCCCCTCGTTGGGTTGCATAACTTCATAGGGTTATTCCTTGTATCAAAATTAACAAAACACTTCCAGTCAGCATAGGTCCAATTCTCAACCGTTTTCGAGATATGGGTGGTCAAAAGCGCTGAAAGTCACTAGTTACGGTAACTAATTTAGACGAATCATAGACGCATTTGGCTCGAATTTCGGCATGAAATGGTTGCTAAGGAACGATTAACTTAAATTACAGTCTTACTTGCACAATAATGAGCAAAAATTGTTTTAATGATTTTAATAAACAAGCAATGCTGTAAACATTTAAAGCTGCTCAAAATAGCGACCCTGGAGTGCCAAAGACAACTCTGCTCTTTGACTCAGGCCTCCTATCCAGTTGACATTTTCCATATTGCCACGAACTTCCTGAAATGCTCGTTGGAGTTTACCTACCAGGCGGGGGCCATGCGACAGCTCCATTCCGCCTTATCCAGCGGTTTGGAAACGCAGTGTTCAAAAAGTCGGTTACCACTCTTCCATAGTGTGCCGGACACCCGTCATGGACAAACCACATCCTATTACGGACGTTCAAGGGGATATCTTCAAGAAGAATGGGAAGCTCTTCCTCTAGGAATCTCCTGTAGATATGGCCAGTCAATGTTTCATCAAAGATTTTCGGTCCTACGATAACATTTCCGATGATTCCTCCCCACACATTAACCGAAAATCGGTGCTGAAATCTACTTTCTGACAAAGCATGGGGATTTTCGTCGCTCCAGATGTGCTCGTTATGTGAGTTGTTAATCCCATCACGAGTGAAGGTGGACTCATCAGCGAACAAAGCAATTGGGAGGAGATCCTGGTTCTCTAGGACCGACGAGCAAAATTCTTCCCGTTTTGCATAGTCGGCAGGTAAGAGATTTTGTACTTGTTGTACGTGGTATGGATGTAGCTCATTTTCACGTAAAGTCCTGTGAATCGACGCTCTTTTCTGTCCTGTGGTGGCAGCAATTCTTCTTATCACTCGTGAGTGATATTTTCCGTACTCTGCTAAATATGGCGTTGCAACAGAGAAATAGTTATGCTTAAAAACTCAATTCCCTTGACTTAAAGAACATAACAGTATACCTATCTAAAACAACAAACAATTATAAGAATAATTATTTTTTATCTACGTCAAATCCAACAGTAACCTAATTTCACTAAAGAAACAAAAAAAAAAGGGTTGAGAGAAAAAAAAATAAAAGAAAAACGCGTAAACCAACACCAACCAGTCGACCGCACAGACCGCAGAATAATTTTATGCCACGTTCGACATCTGCGCTCCCCGTCTTCTTAATTTAATAAGTCAAGATCCCATGCGCGAATCCTAGATTTTGGGATAGGATTTTTTTTTTTTAATAATAATAACCGTCGACTCGTCCGCCTTTTGCGGGAAAAATGAATCTCATCCGGGCAGAAGCCGAGAAAAAATTTAACGAAATTATATAAGGGATTTGGCGGGAGGCGTCGCAAATGACTTGCGGATTGCCGAGGGATTTGGACGGAGAATATTTCCCGCTCGCGCGCGCTGGCACAGATGATGAATTCCTAACTATTCCGAGCGGAAGACAGTGGCGGAGCGGTCGAGTGCAGGAGGGGGTGATGGAGAAAATCCATCGACCAACCGAGATCGGCTGAGGAAAGGCGTCCTGTCATCGTTGAAGTTGATTAGAGAACAATGCCAGCGAGGAAGGGACTAGAATACGATATTACGAAGTTTATGTGGAACGATGTAAAATATGTTCGTTTTTTTTTTTTTTTGTTTCGTGTATGGAAACAAAATTAAACAACCGTTTAGGTATATCCATTTCGTTAGGTTTTATTCCCAGATAATAACACGTATTCAAGAACCGCGCGCTCTCTTTCTCTTACCTCCCGATCTGCCCATTGTGAAATCTATTTCTACTGGAGATCTACAACTCTCTATAATACAAATCCGGCGGTGGAATTTCATTAAATGTGGCGTCCCGACAATAATTATTCCCAACTTACAACCGAGTTCGCGTTTTAGCTTCCGTACATCAATGCTGCTCTCCCAATGAATCGCTACAAATGTCAACAAGATGGCGGTTGAGTACTACTTCGAAAAATTTAAAAAAGAAAAAGAACGGAAGGAAATATATTGTTAAAACCGGTTATATTAATTATTATAGTTAACTTTGAGTTTTAATGATCAACTAGTCGAAGTTAGTCTTTCTGTGGTATACCAACTTTGATCAAGGGATAGTCAAGGATAGTATTTCGTTGTTAAGTAAAAATTGGTTGGAATTACAAATTAACATATAATAATAATTGATTTAAGTAACGGTGTTCTATGTAGTATCATGATTACAGCTGGCACTAATTTTACTAACACCAGCCTCGTCGGGCGATGGGCATAGAGAATCAAATAGGTTCGTCGGTTATGTCCGTGATCTCGTATAATATATTTGCGCGCTATTTGAGTATTAATTATAAATTAATATGTCTGTGCATAAATGTTAGTTATATTACTGTTAGTAATACTAGAGTAAATAATTGTTCATAATTGTAAAAATCACTTACCCTCCTAAGCAGCCTTACCTCGGTATTATGGAGCATTAGATGAGGCAGAAGCGACGTTATGACACACTGGATAAGTTGTATAAAAACTGCACTTCACAGCCACGTTTCTGCCCGCAGATCAAATTCTTTTCATAAACTTTACGAAAAAATGTTTGCACCATCATATCGTAAATCCAGGTATTTATCGATAAATTTATTGATTGTTTCGGCAAATGATAATATTCCGCGTTTCTGCACGTTCGACATAGATGGTATAAAATAACAGTTTAAAAAATACGGTCAGTGACTGACGCTGCTAGCTAGGAGTATCTATAGATTCGCATAGAAAAATCGCGCAAATTACGAGGACATGACCGATATACCTATTCGATTCTCTACGTTCGGCGTATTAGCTGGTATTAGTAAAGTAGTACCAGCTTTGATCATGATGTAATCGATATAAAGCTATAAAACGAATTTGCCTGGATGCAAACGAAAGCTAATTGATGAGATCACAAAACGACTGCACGATCACAGAGCAGTTAGATTAGATATAAACTATATCGTCCAGTGCAATGTTCTAATAAACGAAAATGTATTATGTTCAAATTTTCGTTGTTAGGTGCTCTATATTTACATCCATATATAACAATATATCATCTACAAAACAAAACCCTCATCCCTTTCTTCTATTTGCGTTGTAGATTTAGACACTCTAATTTATACATTTCGTAGTGTCCTACACATCCCCAGGCCAGCGTTAAGTGAAGAAGGATTGCAACAACAACAAAAAAAGTCACATTTATCCGAGTAGAAAACTAACTTGATGGAAATTAATGATATTAAAGTCCCTTTCCTGTCTCCACGTTGTTCCCGTTGTTATAAATGTTTCGGAATATTAATTTCCAGTACTCTCTCGAGTCGGAGCTGAAATTAATGTTCGCCCGCAGCAAAAAGTACCGTGTATAACCGAAATGGATCCAAGGAAGAAAGACGACATAGCGTTTCTTCTGTGCCTTATTCTATTTTCGTCTGCTAGTTATTCAATGTTTCGAATTATTTTTGACGCTCGAAGGGAAAGATTAATGTTGGTATTTAATTGTTATGTGATGTCCTTAAGGGTTTTTGTTGTTTGAGTTCGTAAGATTTTATATCGTAAGTGATCAAGGGATTAATGATATAATTTATAACACTAAAATTCTCATTTCTATTTACATATGTATACATAGTAAATTGAGAAATGTATACATACATATTGCTGCGAAACTTGTAGATAATAATAAAATCAATAACTGATTAATTCAATGAAATTGTAATGTGATTGTTTAGTTATCGTCAAGTGATGCATTCTTATACGTTATATCGAGTAATAGTCTAAATTTAACTACAATTATAAATTTATTATATGCTACGAGAATGTGACAAAAAAAAATAATCTTTCTACATATAACATCAGGTGAGTAGGTTCATTTACTATATAAAAACACAATAAGAAAGATTTCTTAACGAACGGCCTTCCATAACTCAAACAAAAAATACATAAATTATTGCATAAAATTGCCTATCAACCATAGATATCCAATTTACTAAAATTCACTAAATAAATTGATAGGTAATCAACAAACATTTAACCTTGTGTATTGTATTTACCTGGAGTATACCTGTATTTTATTAGGGTAAATGATTGGTAATCCTACTTATTCAGGTCTATTCTTAAGCTTACTTTATAGTCGTATTATTTTATATTTAACCGAGTATTAATACTGCAGTATGTGATTAGAATCTACCCGCTAAACTTGAACAGGAACAGGCTTTTTACCAAAACCGATAGAACACAAAGGAACATATACGTATGTATAAGGTAGACATATTGTTAGTCTACAAGCAACCGAGTTTACGATAGGCTTTTATTTCGTGTTTCCCTATTGTTGTGGTGTACCCCGTCCGGATAACAATTCCTCAGAAGCGAATAAAATAAAAAAGGAGGCCCAAAAACCCCCATAGTAATGATGGAACACCTATCGCTTTTACTTCCCTTGTTATATTATACGTAAACAACTCGGAGGAAATTTTACCGAATTCGACAAAATTGGATATAATTTGTGCTGTTCCTATAAATATGTTTTCCCTAGGAGATGTTCCTTATTTACATAGCTTTTCCTCCTAAAAATAAAATCCTTCATTTCAATTGTACTCCCACACAGCTACATACGAAGAGAGGTCATCTTTTAACTTCCCCTATAACGTTCTTTTCAATATCCTCCGCTAGAGGGCGTACAAAGAGAACCCGCTATTCGATACATCAAATCAGAGGCAAAGTCCGATAGTAACATACACGACAAAAATTTCACATTGCTCTCCTAGAATTGAATTCTTTTGTTGGATGATGCAATCAAAACTTATACGATCGTCCATGGAAGTTTGAAGATTGTAAAGTACACTGCGCAAAAAAAAATTATGGAATTACCTTGTCTATGTAAACTTAATCGTTGCAATAATTTTATGACATTATCATGCACTGAGTATAAATTAATCGTATTTTGGATTATAGATACTGTTTTTATTTTTTTTATTTTTTTCCTTTTTTTGGGTATTCCGGTTTTTTCTTACTAATTATATACTGTTTTTACGTTTCGGAATTTTGTTTTATTCCTTTTTCAATATTTTATTTTAATCTTTTAGGTGTTTTCCTAGTTATTAACCTTTACGGCATTGATACTGTTTTTATGAATTCCATAATTCGAACATTTTGTTAATCCGAATAGAGTGTGGCAACTCTCTGTTCGGATTATCCAAACATTACTGTATTTATATTGGTATATCGCTGTAAACCCCAAGTGTTTCCAAAGAGTTTCTGGCAGGACTAATATGCCATTATTGCTATATGGGTAATTCTTTCTCATTATTTGTTCCGATTCCGAGTCAAGTATGACCCCGGATATTTGTCTTCGTTGTAATATTTTGGTTGATCGCAAGAAATTTTTGGGAATTGGAAAAGCCCAAAGCTATACGCCCATCTCAATTTCAACAAGAATTTTAACAATTAGGGCAGCCTAAACGTTAGCATTTGGGCTGCCCTAATCGTTGACTTGTTGATTGGTCCTGTCGTTCTTCCTGGGAGGACAGTTACCTTCAATTTCTTATTTGCGAACTGCCAGGTCTTTTGGACAACGCGCAAACTTCAAACACAACAGTTATTGGAGCCTATTCATCAGGCTGCCGAACAAATACGACAAAACAAGCATGAAATACGGGGAAGTATGTACTTCATCTCTTAGCTTACGGGCATAAGCCTGCATTCATAAAATCAGTTTTTATTGACTAAGATAAATTTTTTTTATTATCTGATTAATATTCATAGGCTGTAACTTCGAAACAAATAAAACTGGATATACAAGTTTTGCGTTCTTTTTTTGTATTTGAAATGAAGCCTACTTTACACTGCCAAAATTTGAACATAACGATACGGGATATCTTGTATAACAGAGCCGATAAAACCTTAGTCTGAGGGCATCCGCTAGCTAGCAGCTTGTATTAGACAACAACTCGTGGTACAACCAAAAAACTCACTTTAATTTTTTTTCTCGTTATATAAGATCTAATAGTACTGATTTTTACCTGTAAAATTCTGTATCCATGTTGATTGATTTAGAAAATGTACCATTTATTGGGAATAAACATGTTTTTTTTTTCAGGAGAAGCAAAAAAATGCTTTGAATCATATTGCCCACTCAAATCGACTAATGAACTCTCTGCTATGGAATCTGTTTCGTAAACACTTTATAAAATTGTGCAAATATGTTAGACATCTTAAGAAAAAGCATATATAGAGGTAGAAGCTAATAATTTGTAAATGGAAGACTGCATTTCAGTAAATGCAATAGTACAAATCCAAATTATTAGATACGTCTATTCCATTATTCCGTATCATCGCGCTTAGGGAAGCACTAAAAGCAATTTAAATCATATGCGAAACCAAATTCCAAAGATAAAAGCGCCAAAATGAACATCAGACATCCAGCGGCTATATTTTATATACGACATTACTGTTCCTCCTTCCTCCCACCTTCATCAGTCATCGTCACTTCTGAAGCACCATACATACATGGGGTCGTGACAATTACCACATATTTCGCGCGAATCTACAAGCATCTAGCGACGACATACGAACACATTAGGTACCGGTCTTGAACGTCTGCTATTTGACACGGACAGCGTGACAACATCCTGCGGAGTAGAAGCAGCTAGCGCGTGGTTTCGGAGCCATAAATCTACCGGCCCGTCAAGATTCCGGCCTGTATTGCCAGGACTGACTCAGCAAAGGTGAATCAATTGTGTTTGTGTGTGCGGTAGCGTTTTAGGTGCCGTTGCACTGGGCAGCGGCAACACGCAGGCGAAACAATGCCAATGAACCTTTCTGAGAGACGTTTGAGGAAATGAGGGCCTCCCGTTTGTTTTGTACACTTGTACGGTTCGCGTCAAGGTCAGGGAGATGTTTTGCGACTGTCGGAAGTGTAAAATTCGATTTTCAATAGATTTTTCATGATACCTCTCCGAAAACACTATATTTAAATACCTATTTAGCGCAAAAATTGGAAAAAATGTTCCCATGTGTTAGTAGTAATGGTAACTGCATTAGTTTCTGTAAAAACACTAAACTACGCTTGCATTTTGACAGTTTGTTGAACTTGCATTCAAAGTAGTTCTAAAATGATTTGTCCAGGAGATGAAATATCATTTAAAGCGGCAAAAATAAGTAATGAATTATTGTCCAGGAAGTCTTGTGAGAGATATGAAAATGGGCTCCGTCTCTTTTGCAAGTGGCGTCACCCAAAAAAGTTAGGACATTAAATGATGATGTTCTTCCTGTTTATTCATCCGAAAAAGCAAAATTAATAAAACCTTCACCTTTATGGAGTCGATTTTCAATGGTAAAAAATCTGTCTGCCAGTAAAAGAAAATGTGTACATTAATAATTTACCAAAAACCACTGCATTGGTCAAACGACATACCGAAATAGTCCAAAGTATTAACAACAGATCAACTTGCCAAAATCATACATAGCGTCAAATAAGAAGTGGTTATTAACTAAAGTAATTTTAATATTTGGTATTTTCGGTGCATGCCGAAGAGATAACTTGATTCGTTTAAAATTGGAAGACGTAGAAGATAATAACATTTTTTGCTAGGTATTCCTTTGAGATGGCAAAAATCATAAATCAAGAAGTTACACAATTGCAAAGGAAGGATGATTTATCGTAAATATATCAAACTGAGACCTACAAACATTGATAGTAGAAGATTATTGCTCATCGCAATGGTTGATTTTCTACTCTAAAACTGGAGGTGAAATATTGCTTATTTCTATTTGTATTTTTTGTTTGAGATCATCGATGTTGGTTGGCTTTGTTGCATACACTCTATTTTTGAGATTCTCCCCATAAAAAAGAATCCAAAGGTGGAAGGTCCAGTGATCTACTTCGCCACTTAATTGCACCTCGATGTATTCATTTATTAGGTCTCATATAAATAGTTTTTTTTTTTACAAATACAGCAAAATGGGGTGTTGCCCCATCTTACTGAAATCAAACATTTTCTCTTGATAATGTCGGATCTATAACATTGGCTTATAAATTTCCCAAAACAGGAATAACGTCATTTTTAATGGCCAAAAGTTGAAGGGTTACTGGGAAAGCAGCCAAAATTGATCAAATTAAATCAAATTAAAACAATTCCTTCATATATTATCTATTATTATTATTATTATTAAGATTATAAGCAAGGAATCGTTTTAATTTGATCAGTTTTGACTACTTTCCCAGTAACCCTTCAACTTTTGGCCCTAACGAGTCTCGTCATTTCTAATGACAGCTTCATCTTTTACGGCGGTCAAATTCCCATCAATAAAAATTCGACCAATTATATGGTTAGTATGGTTACCCGATGGTACCTGCCCAGACGTTCACCTTTTGGGGATATTGCGTATGTGTCTCAAGCATCCAATAAGGATTCTTTGCTGACCAGAACCTACAGTTTTGAGGATTTACTTCTCCGTTCAACATGAAAGTTGATTCTTCTGAAAAAAAGGATAGAATCCAGGGTGTCTCATTTCTGTTCAGTTTATTCATTAATTGTTCCTAGCACTGTGTTTTACGTCTGGATCATCTCCGGTTAATTCCTGTAGAAACATCATCTTATAGGAATGAAGTTTTTGTTGATGGTAACATTTTAAAACAGTTGGATGGCTAACGTTATTTTCTCGAGATACTTGACAGATGAACTTGACAACTTCCACTTGTAACCGATCTGCGTAACCGATCATCATAAAAATTTCTATACGACGTCTTTTAAAAAGAGATAATGGCGTACTGACTTCATTTTATTGCTTCATCGCCTAGGTAATTTTTATTTTGGTGCAAACACCAATAAAGATTCGTGTGAGAAATGTTTTTTTTTACACCCAAATGATTCGTTTATTTTTTAGGCATTTTTCCCTTTGTGTTAATCTTGAAAGTTACGACAGACATTTTCCATTCCATGGCAATCTTTTGTCAATATAATTTTTGATCTTGCGTCAGTATAATAAAAGCCACGATTTTATTCCTTTCTTCTTACCAAATGATTTCTGTTTTTTAATTAGATTCGACCAACGCTAGTTTTAAATGCTTCAACTCCATCCAAAAAAGAAATGTAAAAATTTCCTTTCAATGTGTAGTGTATACTTCCGTAGATATAAAGACCCGAAGATGAGAAACATACACCTTTGTTATAAACCAATATCTGCTTGTGTAAATGGAAGAATCGCTCAAACTCTTACTATAGAACACAAAACCCATTATTATCGAACTTACCTGACTTGTTTTCTGCATGAATGGACCCTTATAATTCCATATCCTCTCCTAACACCGTTACCCAGACATCTGCGGATACTATAGGGCCTATAGGCAGTACAAGCACCCCTCTTTTGTTCGCCCTCCACCCCCCTCCGCTAAACGCGACGTTTTCAGCTTTGTGTAGCGCAATAGTCCTCCACACAGTAGATTTGAATAGCTCCTTTTATCATTTCTTAGTCGCTAATTACGAATAAATTCTTTTGTTTAACCCTATCCCCACTTCACAACGTTAAAATCGAAAGAAGCTATTTTCTGTTACGTTATTATTAGTTCGCCTTATATTAGCTAGGGGTAATATTTCGCTAACTACTCGCAGTTGAAAATTCCTCAATTTTCACACTAGATTACCAAGATGGCGGTCAAGAATCGGCCGGGCCAAATTTAGGGGAAGCTGTTCACCTAATGGGTATCGTTGTAGATTCGATGGTCATCAATCTTTACGGAATGGCACCTCAGAGACATGCCGAGTGGAGGTTCGTTTAACGTTCTCCGATGTTACATTTTGATTGGCAATTATCGGTTAAACCGGAGGATAACACTGGTTAGGTGTCACTTGAAGTTCGATAAATAATCTGCTTGTATCTTCCTAAATTAAATTCAACATTCGTTTATTATTAAAGAGACATGGATAAATCCCAGCTGGAGAATTGTACCTATATATTCATGCCAATCCATTTAAATATTGGTGTAAATGTATTAGATTATTGATTAAACTGAATATGATTAGGATTTAAATTTATCCTTCAAAAATAATATTAAATTTAAATTTTGTTTTAGAAGAACAACGTAATTTTCTTAATTACTTATAGTTTGGAAGCAAATCCATAAAAACGGGAAAATTTGTAATTATCAAGGGCTAATTTAACCCCTTAAATTAACCTTTTCACCAAACAATTAACTTTTTCTACACAGTAATAAAAAAATTAACAAAAATTTAACAAATACACAAAAGAAAATCGTTAATGTAAATATATAATATAATACATTGTTACCGAGAAACTTTATACTTTGTTAAAGGTTAACAATTGTTTTAGCTAGAACAGCAATACCATTAATTGTTCTTCAAAATTGCGGCGTACATTTGCAAATATATCTCTTTGAATTCCACGACAGGTGGCAGTGATCCTTGCTTCTTTAGGGTAAGAAGTTTTCAAGTGGTATGTATGATTATGGTTCTAGCTAAAAACATACTCTCTGTCCAGAAATAAGTGTCCGATTTTCATTGTTTTTAAAAATTAAGGAAAGGTGGCGTTGCTTTCAAAAATTAATTGTCATTTTGAAAACAATTTTTATCTGTCAAGTTTTTGACAGCAGTTTGAAAGTTTTGTAGTTTTTCAAAATCTGTGTTTTTAATCAAAAAAATAAGATTTTCTCAAGAGTTGATATAAATCTCCGGTTTAAAAAAAATATGGCGGATGTGGTAAACATCTTGGCGAGAAACCATGGTAAGAGACGTAATTTGACTCTAAACACAAGGCAAGTGGTTTACCATGCATTACTTGAATTGAGCGACAATAATAAATTGAAGCAAGGCTCAATCAAGGCGATAGCCAGTAAATTCAAGATTTCTGTGAAAACTATAAGCCGAATTTAGCATCAAGGACGAAAATCATTAGCCGATGGTGCTGAAGTAGTAGATCGACCCAGAGCTAATAAAGTCACTACCACTCAATAATCGTCGTACAATTCGTTCCTTGGCTACCTCTATTAACTTATCAAAATCTACAGTTCATAATAGACTCAAGTCAGGAAAAGTACGGCGACACTGAAATGCAGTTAAACCTTATCTCACAGACGCCAATAAAATTGAAAGACTCAAATATTGTTTGTCAATGCTGAAACCTGTAAGTTTGAATGTTCAAGCACCCGAATTACATTAGCAAAACAACTAACACGTACTATCTTGTAGAAGACGAAGAAGAACCGTTCAGGACCTGTAAAAGTAAACGTTTCCTCACAAAGGTGATGTTTTTAGCCGCTGTTGCTCGTCCACATTGGAATCATACCGAAAATAAGAATTTCGATGGAAAACTTGGTATTTGGCCATTTTTCTTTTTTTAGAACCTGCTAAACGGAGCAGTAAAAATCGCGCAGCTGGAACGATTGAAACGAAAGTGATTACTAATGTTACTAGAGAAGAGTACAGGAGTATGATTATTGAAAAATTATTAGCCGCCATTCAACAAAAAGGTCAAGAAGCGCTTCACGCAAAACAATTTGCATTCAACAAGATAACGCTAAACCGCACATTCTTCCTGATGACATTGAGTTTAATGAAACTGCGAATAGAACTAGATTTGAAATCAAAATAATATGTCCCGATATCAACGTCGTTGGATTTAGGCTTTTTCAAAGCAATCCAGTCATTGCAGCGACAATCGGCTTGCAAAACTGTAGACGAATTGATCCGTGCTGTTGAAAACGCTTTTTCTGCATTAAATCCTAATACTTTAAGTCAGATTTTTCTTACTCACCAGCAGTGCATGGTAGAAATTATGAAAATAAGTGGTGGTAACAACTATAAAGTACCTTATATGAGAAAAGACCATTTACAAAGACTTGGTAGGCTTCCAGTTTCTATAAATTTCGATTTTGAGCTTTATCAACACGTACAAGATATTACTAATTAATCTTAAATAACTCAAATTATTCCTAAAAGTTTGTTAGTAACAATATTTATAGTTAAGTTTCAATAAAATACAATTTTAAAAGAAATCGGACATTTATTTCTGAACAAGAAAAAAAATCAAAACGGGCACTTATTTCTGGACGGAGGTTACTATTCACTATATCACTATTCAGGCTATCAACCTTTTTCTAGGAGGTGTCGTACATAAAGGCTATTTCAGTCTACTCTATATATTAGATACATCGATCGCATTTTCGTTGTAATCTCATTATGGCGTGACTCCTCAACATGAAACCGGTCGGTTAATCGCACCGCCAAGCTCATGTAGGCGGAAAGAAAAATAGGTTGAAACGCGCTGCGAGCGTTGACGGAGCACGCGAGGGTCCCCAATCAAAATGAGCGGAATCGATTGGTCTATGCCTTGGCGAGATAATTTCGGCATAAACCGCGTCATCTAGAATGCAGTGCTGGCTTTCGAATAATCAGATTTGTAGCTGGAGTCTGTTGCTCTGGTGTCGCGCGACGAGGCTGTAATGAATAATTCCCCCATTTCATTATGGAAATGTCGTGTGCTGTTGTGTTAATTGCGTAGTTACGGAACGTAGTGAAGCGACGACACTTCGGATTCGTTTGAATTGGCGTAAAACCGACGGAATAAGCTCTTATGAATATGCAACGCTAGATACATATATCGCTATTTAAAAACGAAAATGAAAGATAACATTCTCTCGAAGAGATATGAGCTTCGGAAGTATGTATGTAGAAAAAAAAATATCTACTGATTGCATATAAACGGGTTGCGATGCAATCAAATGAAAAAAATGCAATTTTTAAGGGGTAATTGTACCCCGTAAATGAGATTTTTTTTCTGTAGTAAATAAATTAAATTCTGTAATGTTGTAAATGTTTCTAAAATACAATTAAAGTTTGATATTCGTTATTATCTACCGGAAATTTCTTTGGAAAATATCTGCTGAATTAGTTTAATTATTTCTAACAAATGACATAATTGTGTATGTCTACGATTCTTGCGAATCTGGATAAGAATATAGTTAAACTTCTGGTAATTTTTTTTTAGTAGCATTAATAGCAGACTTTAATACGATGTGCTGATTCTATGTCTTTTGATGGTACGTTAATGACTTGCTGGAATGGTTGGTGTCGGTGGCCAATAAAAGTGATTCATCATCATTATCATCAAGTGCGATATATGACATTACACATAACTTAACCTCACGGAATAAGTGATCAATAAAGGGATGCATGCGTCATGTTTGTGCTATTTTCAAGAGGTGTAATAAGTAAATGTAATAATAATAAACAATTAATCTTTTGAACTGAATAAATGGCCTGTCTCTAATAGCATTGATGTGAGAAAATTTCAAGCATCTTTCAAATCAATGGTAGATCAAAATTAGCTTGTATTGATTCTTCCTTCCGGTTTCTTTTATTATTCACCCGCAATACCTGTAGATTACTTATCCCACTCCTTCCTAATACCGGAAATAGATATACTCCTATCTTTGTCCGTGCGATGGCAGTGTAACAAGTGTTACTCCTAACCTTAACCAAGACTAACGGAGCATCGCATCGAATTGAGTCAGTCATTAACTGGATGTAAGTTGGACGACGTTCGCCTAGGGAAGGTCGATTCCAACCCCTACCGTTAGACCCGCATCAGTTCGATAATTCGGTTAATGAAGCTCGAGTCAGCACCTTTAACCTCATTCTCTCTCGTGTGAGGATATCTAATGCATTTTATCACAATTAGTAGGATTACTGGATTAGAATAGATGGTTTAGTTCTTTCTGTGAGAGGGTTGATTTAATTGAGATATCAATAATTGTAAACGGATGAGGTTTGGCGAAAAGCGAAGCGAAATTAATATTTCTTAAATCCTTGTAAGTTATTTTATATATATATGTATATTCCTTCCCATCGCACTTGTTTATTATTTTAGTGGCTGGATTTTGCTCCAGATTAACTTAACCCAAATTCGAATTAGGAAAATGTGGCTTAAACTGGCACGTTGCTTTTAAATATCTCTGTTTGAAATTTGTTATCTCGAGAAATATTATTTCAGGTGCGTCTTACGTTGAAATATCAGATTAAATTGTTGGAAAGTCTGGATTATCTATATAATAGCGGTTATTATAAGGTATGCATAATGAATATCAAGATAAATAGTATGTTGAGGTGTAGGGTTTCAGGTTTTGCAGTTTAAAATCAGAAAATATTCTTGCTTCACTGGAAGTATAAATAATTGCAGAAGATCCTTTTGAGAAAACTATATTGACATTCTTTGAAAAGCATGTTTGGTTGGATCTAAATATTGCTGTAGCAAACACATTAAATTCCACTTACAGTAATAATGCATATTCGACATAAATTGTGTGTAAACTGTGATCATCAAAACGGTTACACCAAAATTACATCACAGTGGGTGTGATTCGCGTGCAATGGCACCACTGATGTCTATGACACTCAAAGTCATGTTAACTAAACTTTTTGATTAATCTAACCATAAAATAGCAAGCAGAATAGTTTTGTTCAGTGTAACAAGAGATGCTGACTGTACATATTTGACGCCGTAATATTGTTAAAATTGACCATAATTTAGTTAGTTTAACACCTGTAGTTTTCTGGTTACAACATCAACTTTTGGGTGGTATAGTTGGTGCACAGAATAAGGAATTAAAGTTTCATATTTTGATTTATTTACATATTTATTTAACGTGCAGTGTATGTAGATTTACATTTGACACTCTATGACCTTTTGCACATAAACCATCAATTACTTCAGAATGCGCATTTATATAGTAATATTTTAAATAACTAGAAAGCCGGGGCCGTTCACCCAGCCAACTAATTAGTCGTTTGATGATGGAATACGACCCACCCAACAGACCCGCTAAACCGCATCACTTTCCGCTTTCTTTCAAACGCCTCTCACTTTTAAAAAGACTCGACGCTTCGCGTCTCGCAGTCATTCGTTTAATGACCGATTACGACCCACCTCAGCAAACCCGCTAAACCGCACCACTTTCCGCTTAAATTAAAACGCCTCTCACTTGTAAAAAGACTCGACGCTTCGCGTCTCGCAGTCGTTCGTTTGATGACGGACACGACCCACCTCCGCAGACCCGCTAAACCGCACCACTTTCCGCTTAAATTAAAACGCCTCTCACTTGTAAGAAAGACTCGACGCTTCGCGTCTCGCAGTGGTTCGTTTGATGACCGATAACGACCCACCTTAGCGACCCGCTATACCTCTCTACTCTTCGCTTTTTTATCAAACCCCTCCCACTTGTTAATTACTTCAGAATGCGCATTTATAGAGTAATAATGTAAGGAATAACATTTCATAGAAACGCAAGATTTATTAGATGTGTAATTAATATGTAATTAAACACGAACCTTCGAAAAGGCACGTACACGTTTGAATATATATACATATAAAGGACGATCGTTTCAAATAATATATTATTCCTTGGGCTGGGTAAAATTGTAGTGTAGCTGGTGCATTGAACATGTTACTTATGACGTTTCAAGTAGCCAAGTGTTTGTTTCCTTGTGAGAGTACACTTCTAATTTTCTAGTCTAAGGGCCGGTCTTTCAATCTCCTAATAAATGTATCTAATAACAATTCAGCTAATAAGTTATTAGGTGAATAAGAACAGACCGTCTTTCAACGAGTATTTTTACGTTAAGGACACGTATTTCAAACTTCTAATAAAGTTCCTAATAAAAGTTATTAGCTGAACTTGAAATAACTGTCTTTCCATCAACTAATAAAAATTATGTAGGTAATAAATTGGTTTATTCTCCTAATATCTTATTGAGTGCTTGAAGTAGCCAATAAAAATTATTAGACGCTTAATAGCGCATCGAAAATCTCTGAAAGTTGTTAAAACAACAAAGAAGGTTATGTTTTCAAGTTTGAAATTATTTATGAACCAGACATGTTTGAAGATTTCGAGAATTTTGGTTGAAAGGGGTTTGGTCAATCTAATTAAAATAGTTCATCGTGATTTATCAAGAGGTTTAGATTATCAAAGCACAGTGTATAGACAATAAATAATATTAACAACAGATAACATTAACAATAAACAATATTGACAATAAACAATTTCGATAATAAACAATATTAACAATAAACAATATTGATAATGAACAATATTAACAATAAACATTGTGAACAATAAACAATATTGACAATAGACAATATTAACTATAAACAATATTGACAATAAACAATATTGATAATAGACAATATTAACAATAAACAATTTTGACAATAACCAATATTAACAATAAACAATATTGAAAATAAACAATATTAACAATGAACAATGTTAACAATAAACAATATTGACAATAGACAATATTAACAATAAACAATATTGAGAATAAACAATTTTGACAATAAACAATATTAACAATAAACAATACTGATAACAAACAGTATTAACAATGAACAATCTTAACAATAAACAATATTGATAATAGACAATATTAACAATAAACAGTTTTGACAATAAACAATATTGATAATAAACAATATTAACAATGAACAATGTTAACAATAAACAATATTGACAATAGACAATATTAACAATAAACAATATTGACAATAAACAATATTAACAATGAACAATGTTGACAATAAACAATATTGATAATAGACAATATTAATAATAAACAATTTTGACAATAAACAATATTAACAATAAACAATATTGATAATAAACAATATTGATAATAAACAATATTAACAATGAACAATGTTAACAATAAACAATATTGAAAATAAATAATCTTAACAATAAATTAACAATAAACCCTATAAATAATAGCTGTCGGCCTGGTATTTCAATGTCCTAATAAATGTGTCTAATAACAATTTAGCTAATAAGTTATAAGGAAGATATATTAGGTAAATAAAAACAGACCGTTTCTCAACGACTATTTATTAGGTGAATAGTTATTCGGCATTTTCATAACCCTAGTTTATGTTAGTAATATCCAATAAGATTTTACAACAAGCAATAAATAACAGCGCTATACAAATATGAATAGAAACGGAAGGGTATTTCTTTGATACATATCAAAAGGATATCAGTTTTTATATCCGCTACCTAAAATGGCGATCGCTTCCTAATATGTTATTCATGCAGCGTTAATCTGTTGAGGCGAATTGTCAACAGGTCCCAAACCGCTTGCTACGTGTATTGAACGCGGCCATTTTATGTTAAAGATGTTAGCAATCTATTAAAATTGACATATTTACTAGTAACCTTTCTGTGGTATATTTTAATCTATTTTTAATTCTTTCTAGTAACCACTGAACACTGCGTTTTGACAATCTAAATCTCTTAACAAACTCTTCATCGTTCCAAATATTTAAATAATTTATATGAGGCTCTCTAATACTATACTGTCTCTTACGATTAACTACTTCAACAAGCTTGGCCAAATCATTTTCCACAAACTCCTCGAAATCTTCAAAAATATCCATGTTCCTCCTTTACAAATAATCTCAAACAATTTCTTTTTTTTTTTGTTATGTTGGCGACATTTAGATACTTTCGATGAGCTTATTAAGGTTCTAATAGTACTTATTGGCCACTTCAACCACCTAATAACATTTTAGGAGAATAAATCGGCTTATTAGCTACATAATTTTTATTAGTTGGTGGAAAAACAGTTATTTCTGTTATTCGGCTAATAACTTTTATTAGGAACTTTATTAGGAGATTGAAAGACCGGCCCTAAGTCTAACTGCAATATGGAATTTTCCTCGTTCCTACGCCAACTTTAAGTCTGTATATTGGGGGTAAGATCGCCTATAGATTCCTTGTTTTTCTCTGTTTGCCGTGTACCGATATGACTCGAGCAAATGGAGCGCAAAGCCGTTAGGGACCGCCACTGCGGATGACAATTGAGTTTCCGCAAAGGATCGGTTAACAAGCGTGGTAGAAGGAGGAGTTGGTTTCCTCCGGTTCGTTTATTTCCCGACCTCTATCGTTGTCTTTAAACGTTAAACCTTAACAGTCTTACTCCTGATGCTTCGCTGAAGAAGGTGCTTTAGCAGTGGAACGGTTTGCGGTAATACCAGGAGTTGTGGAGCTATTGGAAGTTTAACGGTCTATGACTTTTAGGAACTACTTAATGGTGGATGTTCGGAAAGAATAGCTTTAGATTTATGGTGAATGTTCTAATGTCATATGTTAAAATTAAAACGATTATTGTATAAGTGCAGAGTTTGTTAATAAATCAATTTGACGCATGTAAATCTCTAGTGTAGGTGTGCTCTTCATTCGTCTCTACAACGTTAATTTGGCTCCTAACTTCGACGGTGAAAGACAAAGGCCCCGATTTCAAACTTAGGTGACGTGGCAATTCGCCTGCCAACTTGTAATCGCACTTCTCGCAACGGTGAGCTTTAGGAATTTACACTTCTGACTCGCCAACGTTTACTTCCAATTCTGATAATAAATTTTCCTATGTTAATCCGCTCAAAATATAGCATGGGGTGGTTGAGAAACTATGGTACCTTTTTGTCAATTCCATTTGCAACATGATAATTTCTGTAGAGAGAAAATATATTACAAAGAAGTACACCTCTTGATATATGTACGATGTTTAACGTTGCATGCCAGCTGATTGTTTCTTGTCTAGCTTCAATTATATACTCGCAAAGTATAAACTCAAACATCTGCCGATGTTTAATCGTCTTTTGAACGATGCATATAGTGTTCTGTTCTGTATGTAAGTGTTGTCTTAACTGGATCTAACCATATGGCGCATCTGTCGTGCATATACAGCGTGTTCTATTCTAAGAATATTTTGATGGTTATGAGAAGTCGCTTTCTTTCGAAGATACAAGATAAACACAACATTTTATTATCAAAAATTCGTAATTTGCAAGAACTGTTGAAAATGACTACCTCCAGCGTTAATAAACAGCCTTTAATATGTCAGATATTCTAAATTACTCTGACACCCAAGTAGACGGTTATCATTCCGAATTTAGATTCTTTTTTTAATATCAATATCGACTAAATTGGAATTTATGTTCTATGTTAATCCCTGAAGATCAAAGAACGGACCAAAAAGCTTTAATATTTTGCAAATTATAAAAGTGATTAGATATAATATCAATTACTCTTAGAAGTAAGTCATCAGGATTAAAATTTGTGATAGAGAAATCTCAAAACTGATTGTGTGTTAGCAAACATTTATAACCATCTAAACCGAATTTGTTTAGCTAGTACACATAAATTATCAAATTTTTACTGTAGGATTGTTTATATTACCACGTGTTTTTATAAATAAACGCATCGAATTGTCTTGGTCCTTCTGCGAAAATATTAATGTAGAGATATAAAGGTGTGAAACATTAATTAATTTTCGTGTGAACTAAAGCTTATGCGTGGGTTGTTAGTAAGAAATCCATAACATCTGCGAAGTATTGATTTTTTATTAGATTAGTATTGGGGTAGCCCCTTTAGATGTATTATGATCCTGTTTAATATCCTTGAAAGCAGCTCCTTTGAATAACTATCTGCTCTAAGGTTGACCGATTCCAGTAGCAGAAACTTCCAGTAGCCAGTCCGCGCCAACCCTGGGACTGGCACGGAACATAGTATTCCCTCTTCATCTTAACAGAATTTTTATCATTTTGACTCAGTATGTCTTTATTCAGTTTGTACTTCAGGTAAATTCAGGGGTTTTTTTTTTCGTTTTTTGCCGGTATTTGTTCCGGTGATGCACTTAAAAACTTTTATAAAAACATCTTTAAAAATATTCTTGTGTCATGGGAGCAAAAATGCATGTTTTAAATATAAACAGAAACGAAACCTCATTTGTAAACTGACAGCGTAAAAAATACAAATGTAAAGTTTCAAAAAAATTTATAACACCTCCTAACCCCACTACATTAGATCGATAACGTTTTGTTGATTTGTAGCAGTTGGGTTTCCTGCCAGCTAGGCATCGAAAGATACTAAATCATCCTGACACTAAACCGCAGCCTCACATTCATGTTGAGCAGAAGAAATCCGATATATAATATACAATCTCGCTTACATCATGTATATATGTACTACATATATGTACTTACATAGATCTGATAATAGTATCGGTATTCCAGACTGATTGTGAGTATAGAAAACACGTCTAAAAATATCGATTTGAAGGCTTAGTATTATAAAACCAATATACCTGTTATGTATTAGAAGGTTTCAATAAAATAATCAATTCTTTATTAATAAATAAGCTTACTGCAGTTTGGATAATGTATTTAGTACTTACTATATTTAATTCCCCTTCATATCCACGGTAAATTTTCACGCAGAAGGAACTGTACGCGTTTTGTATTCCCATTTATGTGTTTGTATTTTTGCATATTCCGAGCGCTGATGTACGAGTGACATTTGAGATCTCTTCCACGCTTTATCTATACAATGCATATGCATACACACAATCAGACAGAATAACACAGAGAGCATTTTGCCTAAGCTTACAACGCCAAGCGTATTCAAATTATGTATGCAAATCGTGTCTAAAGTAGATGACTAGCTATGTAAGGTTGGGCAAAACTAATTGAAAAATAATTTGAATAAAAAAAATTATTTAATACAGTAATTACGCTATTAAAATTTAAAATTAGAACATTTTTATTGTTTAAACTTCCCCACAAACTTTGCTTCTAATACGTCAATATCATTCAACCAATCATATACATACATACAGTCCCTGGCTATACTACTAGACGCACTTGAATTTTTTCAGTTATTTCGACCGTTGACTTTAAAACAATCATTATTTTGTTATAAAAATGTCTTATTTTTTTAATTTGAAATCTTAGTAACTAAACAAACAGAATAAAACTGATTAAACAGTAAAATATATATATTTTAAGGAAAAACTTCATTCGTATAAATTTTAGAACAAAATCAATATTTGGTGGAGCCACACAGACATGTATTGATTTTCTTCTAAAACTTATACGAATGAAGTTTTTCCTTAAAATTATATATGTTACTGTTTAAATCAGTTTTATTCTGTTTATTTCTGTTTCTGGGGCGTAAGTGGTGCGTTCCAGGTGGAACGCGGACTTTCTACTTTCTGCAGAGTTGGGGCGGTAAGCGGACATCGAACGACTGATTAGTAGGCCGGGTGAACGGGCCCGAATATCTAGTTAAATACACTAAAAGGCATCCAAAAGGAGTACGGTATTTAGTAGTGTGCACGCCTCTCGAAAAACTTCGCAACCGAAAGTCTCTAAAAGGTGGGCTCCGTTAAAAGCGGAAGGAATTTTGAGGGGCGTAGCGCGTCGGCCGAAGCTTAACGCTGACATCGCATATCGTCGTTAGAAGCCAAAAAAAGCGTAAACCTTTTCCGAAATTTCGATTTTCGGTAACGGACCGACAATGTCCAAGGCCGATCCCCGCGCGCCAGCGACAAGGGTCAGATTATGTAACATCGCCGGTTGTCAGGTAGTCGTGCACCGAACATCAAAACATCGAACATTGAACGACGATGAATTCGGTATGAAATACATAAGCACAAAGGGGATCGAAGAAATGGTAAAACATTAATTGTTTTAGTGTTACAACGGAAAATAATGATGATACAGTACGTGTAATTTCTAATTAAGAAAAATGAATATACAGGGTGACAACTTCACGTTTAATTATTACAATATATACAGTAATCTGTAATTTTTAATTAAGAAAAATTAATATGCAGGCTGTACCGGGCAGGTGTGTACGAGGGTTAGTGGAGGGTGGTGCGGTTTAGCCGGTCCGCTGGATGGGACATAATCCGTCATCAAACCACTATTTAATTGGCTGTGTGAACGATTCGGACTTTATTATTGTTGTTATAAAGTCAACAGTCGAAATAACTGAAAAAAAATCAAATGCGCCTAATAATATGAACTGTACATGCATACATCGATTTAATCGGAAAATTCAAAATTTACAACTCCGAAAATTTCGAACGTATGTTTTAAATTAACTAATCAGTATATTATAATAAATCTTCCACAATATAAACAAAACACAATTCCATTTTATGCGACCAAATTGTAACGCACAATACCTATTGACGGAAATCCAGAATTTAATCGTATTTAACTACAATTTACTAAAATAACCTGGCCGCCTACACGCAAAATATTCATTCGCATTATCTGCCCCCTCCTAATGAGGGTTGCGTGCCTCTGTTGTCGCAAACCGGGCACGTTTCGGGTGTAAAATTTCATTGCGTGAATGTTCAGATCCGACGCGAAGCGTTCAATGGCTAATGGCGAAATATACATTCGTATTTAATAATAAATAATTGGGGAGATCGTCCCCCAGATTTGTTTTCGAACATGTTTGCGCAAAATTCGACGCCTAGTAATGTCAATATTGATTTAGATTCGCATGGGTTGGGCGAATGAAATTCGGCAAAAGTTATCTGGTCGGGGTTGGCTTGCTTTTTGGTTCGTGTAATCCGACAAATTAGTTTAGTAGTGTCTATATAGAGGGGGAAATTGTCAATTATATTAATTTTGAAATGTTTCTGTTACAGGTACGTCGTTATATATTAATTTGATGGAATTTACGGTCGCGCTGGTATGATTTAATTTAATTTTTATTTTAATTTTAAAGCAAATTGGGACGTGCCCAAAAGGGATAAAAATAACGAGTATTCAGCGCTTTCCAAAGTAATTGTACGACCGATTTTTAAATTTTAGGCTGTGTGTTTTAAAATAATATTTTTTAAAATTGCGCCAATGTTTTAGTTGGACCATCTATAAAAAAACAACAACAGAAAATGGGACTGTCATTTAAAAAACCTAAGATGACGTCATTGTGTAAAAATACATAACGTTATATGTAGAATTTTTATGCTAATTCAAAAATTAAAATTGACTGTCCTAGCGTTTTGCTTGAAAACATTAAATAACGCAATTATGAATGTTGTTCCTTACTTTATCACCATACTACAGTGGCGGCTCGTCAGGGGAGGCTACGGAGGCTAAGCCTCCCCTATTATTTTTAATAAAATAAGTAGCGTTTATTATGTATTAAAATAAGCATCGGTTATATACTAAAATAAAGCAATTTTGCAAAAAAATATATAATCAATAGTATATTTATTCATTACTTAATTTAAAAATGCAAACAAATTTCCAATAATGCACGAAATTTTACTGTACGCACTATAATAGCAAGCGAGAAGGCTAGCCACCGATTTGGCTCCGCACCGATGATTAATGCCAGTTTATTTTTACGTTTTTATTACCTTTTTACCTATCACCTCATCCATTTTTCTAGCAGGCAAGATTTCACTCTCCTCTACGTGGTTCTTCCTAGACAATAATTTATATTTTATTTTAATCTATTTTTTTTTTCAATTTTTATTCTACACTTACAACTCTACACTAATAACTATAAAAATATAATTTATTGACTGAGAAGGGTTACTTAGGCTACAGTAGCCTCCCTTGGACAAAACGTCACGAGCCGCTACTGTCATACTATATACAAATTGCATCTAAATTTTCATTTTCCCTGAATGAATTTCAATCCCATTGGCACCTGTCGAGCATTCTAATCCGCCATTTGAATATTCATAGGGCTTAAGCACAGCGATCGCGCATTCAGATTGACCCTAAATGTAAACTCACCAACAACTGATTCTCGTGTCAGGATTCACACAGATTTTGAGGTATGTACATATATGTAGTAGATATTGGAAGATGGTTGAAATGGCGTTTAGTTCCGATTTAAATGGGCAGTTTTGGGAAATCAGAATTTTCATTCAATTTAAAGTCTGGTTGAGGATGTACGATCCAAATTCTTCGAGTATTGATTTCCAAAGATTAACGTGGAACCATCTTACATATATTTCAAGTTAAATTCCTCTACCGGATTCTTTATAAAAAAAAGCCCCAGCGACATTAATATCGAAAGATTCCCGGCCAAACTTTTTCACGCCAATATCTACGAACATGCCCTCTTCAAATATCGACGCAGACAATTCCAATTTTCCACCTTGGCATTCGTCGAGATTTGAACCGCCTCCAGTGTTGGCACCGCACTTTCGCCGGCCGGAATTCTCCCAAGACTCGACGGAGGAATAATTCCTACTCCCCCCACCAGCGCACCCCCCGAGTACACGGGCGGCCGATGCAAATCTCCCCAGACATAGAATTGTCACTCCGTCTTCAGTCAATGGAGCGCTGTTCATCTTTGGGCAAATATTTGCCGAGGAAATCTTTGGAATGACATTTTATACGGTGCGTGAAAAGGGGAAGATTTGAAAGAGATATCGGGATTAGATCTAGAAGACGAAACGCAGTCTTCTGTCTTGATTATACCATTCTGGGAAGTAAATAATTCGATAAATGCGATAACATTCGAATGCTGCACCCGTAAATTTATTACCGATGGTTTCTTTTTTCTTAGGTTATGTTGTGCGTTTTAAATAAATAGTAATGTGTAATTGCTTTTGTAACGTTGGAATTTTTTGATAACAATGCTTAGCTCTATAATAAATATTTTCTTTGCTGTCGTAAGAAGCCATAGGATTTTTCTTTCCAGGAATGGTCTAAAACTATAAAAAATATCAACTAACATTTTATTTTAAAGTTTATTATTCAATCAGATATGTTAAGATTGACAAAGAACCCAATACATTGCAATGAATCAGGTATTTTTTGCATGACTATCGAGTATAAATAAATCTTCTATTATGACGTAATATTTTTTTATTCTTATGTGTGCTGGCACGTTAGGGTCATTGAAACTTTAATTAGCAGTTAAAAAAAGACGATAACGAAAATGTGTTAATGCCATTACTCAAAGTAAAAAAGTAAATAAAACATAGTCAAAGAAAAGGATTGTTAGGATTTAGAACAATTCCACGTATCATGGTATAAGGAATTCATTATGCATATCTATGTGCAAATAGAGTTGCTTCAACGAATTGACTCATTAGAATTTTGAAAATTTCTTATAGGAATATGATTTAGAAATTTGTGTAGTAGTTATTTATTTATGGAAAATATTTTCAGCTCATTTGACGTGGAATGGTGCAATTTTATAGATCTGCTAGTGATTTTAACGCATTATTAGTTTGCTATCCTTAAACCTAAACATTTTTGAAGTATACTTGCAATTTTGTTCTTGAACTTTCGCATAAAATAAGTTAATATTTCTTGCGGTGTTAGACATGAAGATTTGCCACTAATGATTATGTAGGTATGGACGCAATTATGCATTGCAATACTTAATAGCGATTATCAGAAATGCACAATGCACCAATTAGTTGATTAAATGCAATTAAAATGCAGAACATGCAAGGCTCGTCAGCGTCACTCGACCACAATTGACGACACTGACGAGCTTTGGATAAGGCGAAACATGCATATCTGTCAATAAAGACATTTATATCAATTTTTCTGCATTTTAATGCATTAACTCAATTAATTGGCGCATTAATGCAAATTTCGCGGCTTATATCAATATGATTTCAAATTTGTGTACGAATTAGAACATATTTGTAAATCTAAATTGACAAATTGGCAAATATATTCGCTAAAATAATGAGTTCGAAACCGAATAACTCATACATTAATTACTATTGGGAGTGCGAAAGCATATATTATTTTTGTGCGTAAAAAAACAAGTGTCGGCAAGTGACACTGACGAGTCGTCGATAAGGCGAAACATGCATGCCATTGGTATATTTTTTTTCTGTGTTTTATCTGTATTAAATCTATATGTGTATGTATGTTACAGTCGGAGTGATTAATCAGCCATTATATATATTACCACATCAGCAAGTTAAAGTGATTAATTAATCACTTTGTCCAGCCATTATTGATAATCGCCAGAACGATCTGGATAAAGTAATAAGTCTCATTAAAAATTAATTATTTCGTAAATATATTGTTTATATACGTGTGTCAGAACGATGAAAGAGCTTAAAACTAGATAAAAAGAAAATGTGACAGTTAAACTCGTTACACTTGAACCTGTCAGAAACAAAGAAGTTTACCGAAAAAAGAGCTGGTTATTTATTTTTTAAATAGAAACAACTAGCGACGGTATTCCTTCCACACTCAAACGTCCGGTCTCTGATCGTACACCTTGTTCCCCGCGGGTATCTATGTTTCATAAAATCGAATTATTGCAGCCTTTGATTTATGCTGCCCGCCTGATTTGGCCAATTCTGCTTCAGTGAACTACCTTTTTACTTATCTGTGGCAATAGCTATTATAATGTCACAAAATATGAAATAATGTAAAATTCATCTTTTATTACTTTTTCCAAGATCAACAGACAATAGCTAGCGGAATTGATTAATAAAGTAAACTTATCACTTTGACCAAATTTGGTAGATATTAGATATAATGACCAGGTGTTATTCATAATGGCTGGATTAATTACTTTGACTGTAACATATACATAAATACATATATAGTGTTCCCCCGAAATAGGTTGTAAAGTCTTTGAAGGCGCCGAATTTAACAGTGAGATTTTACGATCAACCCTACGTTTCTGAACCCCAGTCCTCTTCGTTATTAAAAATCGACGAGGTTCTTTGAATTAAAAACGGCATGATTGCATCTTTCAGTGCTTTGCTGGGGGATTGTGGGTCGCTCCGGCTTCCGTAATTAAAATCTGCCCGCTTTCTGATCCCACAAGCGATACGGATTGAGTAAAGCGAGGAAGGAATATTAATAATAGCTCTTCAGCGATTTGAATATTTCTCGTATTGTATTTTTAAATTTAGTTTTAGTATGCACGGTATGTTATTTGTTGTCGTGATTATTTGTTTTATACGCAGTAAAAAGTTGGTAATTTGTAATAATAAAAATAATTATAATAAAATAAAAAATTGATATTGTTTAATGTGATGATTTTTTTAACACTTTTTTTTTGCGCCCTTTATCTTCTGCTATAGTGTAGTAAAGATGATTGTATATCGCTGACTCTGTGTATTCTAGATTCAAGTACAGTAGAATTAATCTGAGATGGCGGATGCACCAGAGCAAGAGGGGGTGCTCAATAGAGTGAAACACACCGGGAGAAAATGTTTTTAAGAATTGAATTTAAATTTTTTTTAACACTTTAAGTATTGAAATATTTTTTTAAGGAAGAACAAGGCAACTGGAAGCATTAAAAATGTTTTAACAATGAAATCTAGGAATCTATGAAAAAGAGGAAGCATTAAATATGTTTTGAAAAAAATCAGTTAGTTTCCTTTTTTGAGACGGGGGCTGATTTTTTTTTTAATTTAAAAAAAAAACAAGAGAAAGAGGAGAAGCATTAGGAATGCTTCTAAAAATAAAGTTTGAACACCCGTGGGGGGAGGGGAGGGGAGAAACTCGATTTATTTGTAATTGTTAAATTATTAAAAGAAAAATAGAAAAAGAGAATATTTTTAACAATTAAAAAAAAAAATAAGAAATTTTTTTTTAATTATTTAGAACATTTTGCTCACACTTCGATCTAGAGAGAAAATTTAATTTAATTACTTAAAACATTTTTAATGCTCTCTTCTAAATAATAATTTAATCGCACTACAAAAAAATCCGTCCTCCTATCCACATTCCAACACTTTCCTATTAAAAAAAATAATCGTTTGAAACAGCTCTTCTTCTAAAACTATAAGAAACGCGTAAATAATTATAAAGAAGAATATGGGGCCCAACGTAGAACCCTATCGCACTCCAAATCGGTTTTGCAAACATTTTACGCTTCTATTACTCAAACAAATTTCACGCCACTTCATTACCGTAAACAGTATTCACTTATAGCGAACAATTTGCGATCTGAATTGTTCGCGGTAATTTCTTACTCAGGCGCACAGCCAGTAGTTGCCACGTCATAATTCATTGAGAAATGAAACGTGTGCCTTTGTAAGCTGTTATACATATACAAGGGAATGCGTTTTGTTAATTGAACATCTTTTACTAGAAATCCCATTGTCGTAATTTAATAAGAAAGCAATCACATTCAGGAATTTTCAATTCTGTTATGTCGTATATCCTTTTCAACTTTTCGAATCATGATATTGATCCCTCAAAACCCATTATCTCGAATGATATTTGCCGTCTTTCGCAATAACTCCAAGCGATATCGTATTATAGAAATGCTTTTTCGTGATATCGACAAATAAAGAATGTTATGTTTGGTCAGCACTGAGAACTAGAATTCTATAATATACTTGTATAAGTAGTTTTGATTCTTTTCTGGCGATGAATAGGATGAAAATTTTACATATCTAATGCTATTACTCTATTTTCAGACACCTGTATATTTTACTCTCCCATAAATATTCATTCAAGAAGTTTTATAAGAAAACCGGTGAGGCTAAAGGTTTTTAGAACTTTTAAAAGGAAGCTTTTCCTATAATAATAAAAGTTGTATCGAAAGTAGCGGTTGGCAATATTGATTTTCATCTGTCCCGTACTATATTTGAGGTTATGTGGGTTGATGTGTGAGATATGAGTTATTTAAGAGCTGGGATAATTTCAAATGGGTATTTCTTCAAAAGTTTCATCTTTGAGCTAACATAAAAAAAGGAAAACATAATATATTAATCAATGATTCTTAATAAAATGTAATATATAATAATTTCGGTTTTGACAGCTCATATAAGCGAGTCTTATTTCTTTCTCTTTACACTTTGCTTATGTATAATTAATAATTCTCACAAAGACGCTTATGTATAAATAAATCAATTTCTATTCTTACAAAAAAAGAGAATCTTCGATGTGGGTGTATATTGATTCACTCCCTATCGTGCATCAATCGCATATTACCCGACTAAAATTTCAATCTCCATACATCACCTCTTCTCCAATCCTTTTGTAAGCTTGTAAAGAGATTTTTTTTCAATTTTCGGAAGCAAAAGAGATCAACAGATCAGCTTAAAGGATACATTTACGTCTAGACAGATCCGGATAATATTCTATCACGTATGCAAAACACGCACGTACAAAAAACGTTTACGCATATGGTATGGTGCTATCAAGATTTCAATTTCCAAAATTATTATTCTCAATCTCAACATGAAGTGGGGAAACGACAAGTTTGAAAATTATTGGAACATCGACTGGTTGGGTGTAAATGCTTGTCGAAAAAGTATATATGATAAATATACTATTTTTAAAACCCATTTAAGATTATATCTCTTTAACTTCTTGTAAATTATCCCTCGTGCCTTCATACTTCTAAGTTTTGAAACGCAGTCATTATAAATCTGTTTTCCGCAGCTACCAAGAACACTTCTACAACCAACTTTCCCCCTGCGAACTCCAATTTTCCAATTTCCAACTTTCTGAATGAGTCGACTCTTCTGCGAGTAGGTAAACAATACTTAGGTCCCAGTAAGGGGTTTCTAATGGAGCTACACAATTCGAAAAGGTTTATTGCAGAAAGGGGAAAAAAAGAAAGATTTGTTGAAAACTTTGCGTAAGGTGCTGAACTAAGCAGTAAACACATTATAAATTGCGATGACGAACAAATTTCTGACGAAGCTAAAAACAAAAGAAAATAATGTTTTTATGGATTTCTTAACTATTCAATGAGTTTTATCGATCAAATGGAAGGAAAAAGTATTCGATTCAATATTGACATGCCTAGAATTTGTCATAAGTGTCAAATTTTTCTTTTTTTTTTTTGGAGGAGGTAACCCGTACCCTCGTTATTTATACAGGGTGTGGTGGCACAGGATCACCTCGACCAATCCACTTATTTTCAAACATATTATCTAAATGTTGGCGAACTAAGCGATTAAAATCGTGAAGAAACCACATTTGTGGACGTACATTCAAAAAATAGTTCCATCAAATGAATTTGCACAAACCAGAGATAATTATATCCATTCAATTGCTTTTGCAACGCAATTGATCCAATAAGTTGTCCGTTAACCAAACCGGCCCAAACGTTTATCGAAACTATACTCTGGAAATGATTACGACGAACAGCATGTGGATTTTCCTCAGCCCAAATATGAGTATTACGACAGTTATATTTATGCCATTACGTATAAACGTTGCTTCATCAGTCGCCAATATAATGGAAGAAAAGTTTGGAATTTCTGCATGTTTTTGTAGAAACCATAGACTATTCATTGTAAACGCAAAGAATGGTCTTCAAGTTGTAAAGCCTGTACTTTTTGTGCATGGAAAGGATACATTTGATTCTCGCGCAGGGTTCGCCAGACAATTCGATTTGATACATTTACTTGGGGAGATATTTTTCGAGTAAGTACGACTAGAAGGATCTTCTTCGACAAGATTTAAGACTTCTACTTCGGCATCCAAAATTCTTTGGTGTCGACTAGACCCATCATCTAGACCAGTGGTTCTCAACCTTTTTTTCGCCTAGCGCCCACTTACTGGATTTTGTATAGATCCCAGCGCCCACTGCAGAAAATCGCGAAGGGACACGTCATGGAGTACGACTATGGATTATGGACTAGTTAGCCTGGGCACAGTAATTAAAACAACGCCCACTGGTGGGCGCTACCGCCCACGTTGAGAACCACTGATCTAGTCCTTGACTTGTTTGCAGTACACCAGTTTCTCGAGCACTGTTGGCCTTCTAGGAAACTGCTCAGGGTACAATCGACTTGCAGCAGCAGAATTTGGAGGTACAACAGGATGCCTCTTAGATGGCGCACTGCGTAAATAGGATTTTACATTGGGGTTGTGCGCCATCTAGGAGACATCCTGTTGTACCTCCAAACGGTTGAAAATTAATATGTATGAACATGGCCCGTAGGTACTACCGCGGCCAAAAAACTGGAAACACCAACGTTAATGAAGTTAACGCTTTTTCATAATTTTACACAGTATAAGTCGGAGTTTGACGCTAAAATTTATAAATATCGTTGAAAATTTCAATTACACAATGACGTGCCATTAGGTTAGATTCATTTTTGATGAGATAAAAACTGAAAAGTTGTGTTTTATATTCAAAATCAAATTCTCTTTAAAATTGATGTGTAATCATTTTGACGTTTGAAACATTTCTGACAGCTACTGACAATTAAACTGACTTAAACAGTATGAAATCGGTAAATGTTTATTTTATTTACTATACCCATTTACAATAGGATAAAGATGGGATTTTAATTTTTTTGTCCGCGGTATTTTAATTTTTACATCAATACACATTAAAAGGTATGCAATTAAATCATATGACACATGTCAAAAATTCAATATATGCCATTCGTTAATATTGTTGTACGTAGAGTTTTGACCATCATCACACATTTTGTAATGGATACTCCGTACAGATTTCCATTTTTTCATCAATACACGCTAAGGAGTTTTTAATAAAATTTTATCGTATGATATATGTCAAAAAATCAATATACATATGTCATTCAATTATATAGATTTTCCCATATATGTATTATGGATATTTTACAGCTGTCATATTTTTTTTAGTAAGCCGTACGTACTTTAATTTTTCAACCAAGAACAGGCATTCGATAAAGTATATTACTATTGACAGATGTCAAAACTTCAATATCTACCATTCATTCATTAATTGACGTACCGTGGCGGCCATTCTATTTCTATTGTAAATTGTTTGTCACTTTGACCATGTTATTGACATATCACTTTTGACAATTAGTGTTTATATCACTATCGCTTAGTGACAATAGTTCATGACATAACGCTTACACTATTAAATATTAGAAATGTCCAGTAAACTAGATAAAGCCGGTGTTTCCAAATTAATGGCCGTAGCTGTACGTAGATTTTGACAGCTGTTATATTTCTCTTTTTAGTGAAGAGACCTCCACATATTTTAATTTTTTCATCCGCAAACTTTATTCAATAAAACCTGGTTCATATGACACGCGCCGAAAATCAATATGCATACACTTTATTGTACCATGCATTGTTTTGAAAATAATAAATTGTCCGTAGATACATATTTGTTTACATCCATATTTTTATTTCAACCGAGCTCCATTTCGACATAACATGTCGAAATTTTGCCTTCATGCACCAAAATGAGGATAGTAAAAGCTGATAGTTAGGGACAACAACAATTTTAATTTGAAATTTAATTTCCATGTTATGCTTTTGATAGGCGGGCGCAACGAAATATCCTGCTCCATACATAATCATGGATAAAGTAACAAATTTCGGAACTAAATAAGGGTGGATTATCGATTATAGAGGATAATATTGTGCGGTGAAAAAATATCATAGAAACTTCCTAAAATGATTGCAAATTAACATAGATAAATCCTCTTACAATTCAATCAATCAAGAGCATTATTAATTTATTGATTTCTTTATCGAGGTCAGTGTCCTAAACATTTAATCCATCACTTCATCCTACTTAGAGCAGCACATCTCCCTCCTAAATCACCCAATCCTAAACCTGGTTCGGAATAGGAACAACCGCACCGCACCCCTTAAGGGTGAGATAGGCGAAGGGAGCGCAGATTTATCTAGGTTTCGCGATCAGCTCGTGAAGATCTGGTAATTTACAGATTTGGTTTCCGTTCGGAATATACGAGACACTAAATGCGTACCTCACCGAGCCACCTGTCTGTGTTGTATACACTTTCGACTGGGGTTACTGGCATACTGGTTAGATGTTTGCTGGTGGAAATGCCAAGATGGGGGTGTGTTGCGACAGGAGGCAATATTAAGTTTAACTTGTACGTTACGCTTTGTCAACACGTATTTTATGCGGGATAGGATTTCGTGATTTTGTAAGTGATTCGAGGGAAAAGAGAAAATGCTGCCTACGATGGTTATTAGTGGAGGTGTGATGTTATGGGTAGTCATTGCTGGGAAGGTATTGTTTGTGAAAATATATTAAAAGAATATTTTAATAAATTATTAAACAATTTTATATTCCAGCTTCTTGGAACTAATTTTTCTATTGTATTGTGCTATAATCCATATATTAGAGGATTATTAGGTAAGATTCTGTAAAAATTTCCCAAGTGATTGCCCGCTGGTCCAGTGAGATTTTTTGTGAAAGCTGCTGTAACTCATTCAATATTTGCTGGTGCACAAATCTATCTTCCATAGTTTTTAATACTTTGCCGAGAATCATCTTTGCGACAGTAACGAATCCATACCATGACAGTTCTGCGCATTGGCATATTACCTCTAGTATTGTTACAAAACTGTCATGGAAATGCACGCTGAACTGCTTTTATTGAACCAGCTCCGATATAGATTTCAACAGAAAACACACATTGTTGTTCTGAATACTCTATACCATTGCACATTTTATGTTTGTCACAATTTATAAAACTCTGTTGAAGAAGCTATGGTTTGTGACACAGACCATTATGCCTTAAACACAGTACAATTAAGTGTGCTCATTCATTAATACCTACAATCGTAATACAATGGAGTATTGAGCATTGACAAAAAAATAGCATCCGCATGGGTTGATTATCCGTCCTGTCCACCGCGACCGCTAGGCCATATTGTAAAGCGGATGTTACATATCTTTAAAATTCATCCAACAAGTTCAACCGCTTAAGATAGCTCACAATCTTTTTTAATGATGCCTTTTTCAGGTCTTCTAAAAAAAGATCAAGCTTCCCAAAGATGTCATACCTGATTCTCGGTGCGGCGGGGCAGTGGCAGAAGATATGCTCAACTGTCTCTTCCTCCTCCAAACACAGCCGGCATTAAGTCCCTTTAGAGACTCCGATTCTGTGTAGGTGCTTTCTGAGATTGCAGTAGCCTGTGAAGACAGAAACTATTGCTTTGACAATTAGATGAAACGCACTTTTTCGCATATATCAAACCAGAATGTTCTAATGTTGGAGCATTTTCTGATTTGCCCATACATTGATTTGCCGTTTAGCTACCGTAGGTGTTATGTAAATGGCAGGTTCTGGTCACTGATAGAAATGCTCGACAGCACCTCTTTTTGAAAGAGTGTCTGCTTCCTCATAGAAATGAATGAGTAGCCAGGTACCCAGATTAGGGATAGGATATTAGCGGTCCACACTGTATTTTAGATCTCCCAACTCTACAAAAGAATTTGCCAGAATTGCAAAAAATTATACAGTGTGTCCTTGAATAGACCTAGAAAAATTTTATTTGTAGCTTAACGAAAAAACGTCATTCTTTATAAAAAAAAATTTGTTTGTCTCAAAACCACCAATTCTGAAACAAAAATCGAAATATTTTTTTTTAGCAGCTGAGAAAATTACAAAAACAAAAATTTAAGCAAAAACGTTTCATGTTTTTGATTAAATCCGATTATTCTGTTATCTTCCATGATAACCTAATAGTAAATCAAGTTACGTGCTATTTGTCAAGGTCATTACGTATTTGTTAATTTTTACTGAGTTAAAAAAAATGAAATACAAAAAATTAAAGAAAATAATAATTAATAATTCTTAGATTTTTGTTTCAGAATTGGTGTTTTTGAGATAACCCACCATCAATATTTTTGCATCAAATTACCTAGATCATTTTATCATCTCTAAAAATCAAGTAACATTCTTTCTGTTTTAGAAAAAGTAAGTTACTGCCACCAACACCTTTATTTTAAGAAACAAATGAGCCCTCACTTTTTTTTTTTTTCAAAAATTGAAACATATGGCTCACCTTATAAATTTCCTTTTCAAAATTAAGCCAAATTCACCTTTGAATCATTTTTTTTTGTCTCCAAATGTTAAGGCACAATTTTTCTGTGTATCTCCAAAAAATTAAGTCACTTCAACCTCTGACGTTTCAAAAACGAGTGAGTCAACTTTTCTTTTCGATCTCTAAAGATTGAATCATCATTTAACACAATTTTCGGTATTCAAAATTCACCTTCGAAGGTCGGAACTTCTCATCTAGGGTGAGGAACCTGGGGTCTTGTACCCTTTCATCTCTGATAGAGCGGCACGATCAAGCCGCGGGGTGTGAAAAAAAAAGTTTGTAATTAAAATTACACTGATTACACGGGGTGTAAAAAAGATTCACCTACAATTTCTTTTTATAATTAAAACACTTATTATTATTTTCTTGTGTCTAAAAATCTAGCAATATTCGCTATTTCTGTCTTTAAAAACTAAATTACCGACAACCTCTTCATGTTTAAGAAATAAATAAACCCACACTCTGTTTTTTTTTGCCTGAAAAAAAAATAAACCACTTCTTACCTTTCGTTTTAAAAAATCTATGAAGTCATGTTTATGTTTTAGTATGTTCTTGCGTCCAAATTTTGAACCTCGTTCCTTCGTATTTAAAAATTAAATCATCTCACCCTTTCTGATATGTCAGAAACTAATCTATGCTATTTTTTTTTGTCTCTAAAAATCTAAACATTTTCAAATTCAAGCTGATTTCGTTCTTTAAAATTAAACCCATAGTCGTCAAGAATCAGATCAATCCACCCTATTTCCATTTATTTATAAATCGAGCCAATTCCAGTATTTTCAATTAAACTATACTATACCCCATTCTAAAATATCTATAAAACAGATTTGATTCCACTTTAATATATTTTTGTTTAAACTCCCGGCAAGGCTACCAACTTTTATACGTAAGCAATATATCCGGCGCATTCTAAATCGAATTACTTCAAACTTTTACGAGGGGTCGTATCTCATAGAATTGATTAACCCGACTCAGCATTACAGTACGCGATACAACAATAAAATGCAGCAAGAATAAAACGCAATATCTACGTTTCCCCTTTGCCAAATGACCGATGTATATTACCTGACTGCAGCTAGACGGGAGCTGGGAAACAATTTAGATAATGGCGCGTTTAGATATCGCGGCAGATTGAAACCTATTGTGTCCGTAAGATGGCGCGGACACCGTTATAACCTACGCTGATATCTGGGTTATTGTAAAACGAAAGAGAGCGGACGATATATTCCGTTTGAGAGTCCCCCCATAAAATTTTATAGTTTGGAAGACTATATATTTATAGGTACTGATAATGCGAAAAAATTTGAAGAGGTCGGGGAGTGAAGATTTAGTGCAAGATTGAGATTTCAAAGAGTATAGTAGTCATACATGGATAATAGATATTTTTATGGTTAAAATATTATTATCATGTGTTGCTTCACCAGAATTGTCATATTCCGCACTGCTCTAATATTTATAAGGAACTCTGAAATATCGTCTTGTAATTCATCTTCTTCAACTGAACCAAATATTTTAATAATAACAATAAAACAAATGTCTTACTGAATTCACTTTTTATTTATATGATTAACATAATTACATCATTGTGCTCGTGAAACATAACCTCTATCTATTAATTTTGGAATATCTGTTGTCACGAAGCTTGTATTGTTCATTTTAATGATGTTCCTTACGTGAGCCCATACCATTTCCATAGGAGTAAGCTTACAATTATATCGGGCAAAGTTGTTGTAAGTTCAAATTATAGTAGCATTTTGGCATACCCTCATCTGCAACTATGTGTTCATCATTTAGCCATGATCAGTTTTCTTCATATTGGATTTTTCACTATAAACCAATGCGATACATCAAACTTACAATTTAGGCGAAATAATGTTAACTCACTATACAGAAATTCGTTAGGCAAATTTAACGGGAAAGATGAAGAGTTGTTGTTAATTTTTAGCTTATAGCAACAGGGATGCTTAGATTGCTTTGCATATTATTACCTCACAAAACGAATTAAAATGTACAAAAACTTTGATTTATTGTTAATTTTTAGGTTATCAACAAGGATGGTTAGATTGCTTTGCATATTGTTACCTCATAAAACGAATTAAAATGTACAAAAACTTTGATTTGTTGTTCATTTTTAGCTTATCAACAAGGATGGTTAGATTGCTTCGCATATTGTTATTTCGTAAAACGAATTAAAATGTATAAAAACATTGGATTTGGTGTCTATTTTTACCTTATATTAACGGAGATGGTTAGATTGCTTTGCATATTGTTACCTCATAAAACGAATTAAATTGTACAAAAACATTGAATTTCTTCAGGAGAACCTGGCAGAATACAGTCTGCCATCTAAAAAAGCAAATGCCATCATCACACACTTATATGAATTACAATGTACATTCAAATGCTATAGCAAAAACCGAAGAATTGAAAATGAATCTTTCAAAAAAAACATTTTCTATATCTTTCTGTCGAATGCACTCCTTACTTTTTACTCTCACTATGTATTCGCAAATAATAATAAACACAAAGGTTGAGCTTGCATGTTACACTATCGACATTCCTGTATATTGCTTCTGGTAGGTTCTTATAGTTCTTTCCCATGATTTCCTATTTTTGCCCTTTCTTTTTATCTATCCATATTCTTTTCTTGATCTGCCATCTTTCCTTTATGCCCTCCGATTCATTGATATTTATATTTTTCCTCTTTTATGTGTCGTAGTTACCGGTGTCTTCTTGATATATTAGTTGCATCTGTAATTCCAGATATATGTTATAAAATTGTTTGCCAATTTTTCTCAAGAAACTGCTGGAATCCGGGGACTTTTAAATTCAGAGATCCATCGTGAATACCTTTGCCTTGGGTGCTGGGTTTTTGTGACTTCGCTGTGGAAGGTTATTTACAGATGAAGATTCTACAGGAATTGCAAAAAATCCTAGATACACCGCTGATGGCATTCTAACATCAATTTTAAATATCAAACATATCGTTTTGATGCTGCCAAATTTCATTTTTACAGCTGGTGAGAAATAACTGAACTCAATTGTAAAATAGCTATAAGAATTCTGGCGCAAAATCCCATGAGGTTTATACAGGTGGTCTGAAGGTACCTGGCGGTTTTGACAGGTAGACAGACGGCTTATACAGATAGACACGTGATTAGACAGTGATAGACATCCAAGAGAACCGGAAGTAAAGTACGTTCCGACCCCCTGTGTAAACCCTATGGGATTTTGGGCCAGAACACTGATAGCTATTCTATTGTGGTAGACATTTGACAAGAGAAATTACGGAAATTGAAATTGACTTATCTATATTTATATATATATATATATATCTGATTCAAATGAACTTGGCGACATTGCAATCGTCAATCGAAGGCAATTCCCTGCCCCCAAACACTTCCTATAAAAAAAATCTTCGATAGGAACCACTTTTTATTGTTACACGACACTCCGGGTTGGCAATAAAAGTTCCGAGACCAGCCGCTACTCCTCTCACGCTCACGAGCGTTTTCGGTCATTAAAAAAACATAAAACGTTCAAGCCTCCCACCCCTCCATTCCACATCCTCCGTTCCGGCCTCCGCCCGGTGGAATATTAAAAGATCGTTTAATATAGGGACCGACTTACGCAGGGTAAATAGGAGCTCGTAGTCATAAAAAACTTTTTTGTTTGCCCGCGTCCCATAAAAGACGATGTCGCTTGGCGCGAGTATATACCTGAAGATCAAACCGTATATACCGTATATTGTACGGAACAAGTGGGGTAGCGGCCCCCAAAAATTGATTCCACTACCTCCAGCTCCCCTTCCACCGTAGGAACCCCCCCCCCCTCCCCTGGAATTATCGGAAAAAGTTTTTCAGTTTATAAATTCTGATATTTCTTTTCGGAGGGGTTGGCAGGTAGGGCAGGAGTAGAGGGGGGGGGGGGGGGTATTATTACGTACCCCTTTTCTATAGTCCCGTCCTGGTTGAGCATTGCAATCTGTCTTAGGTAAATATGCACTGAAGCAAAAACTCGCGAGACTGATCCGGCAGTTACAGAAGTTTCTCCGTCCCCGTTTTCGATATCTTTCGGTCCCTAAGCCGAGTCCTGGCGCGGGCGTAGCACCTTCACGTTTCGCTAGAGCGCGTTCTGGGAACCGTTACGACTTATGAAAGCTATAAATCTGGGAATGGAGCGCTTCTCTCGCTCGGCGATACGTATGAAATAAGAATCACTTCTGTGATATTAGTTTTTATTATATGGTATTGAGGGGCTGTCCCATACTCCATGTACAACATGTTTCAAGAGAATTATTCCCTCTAAATTGGAATTTCTTTCTTTCTAACGCCACTCATACTGAAAGTCTAGAACTACATAAGGAAAACTTTTATCTAAGAGATTCCAAATCTGAACTAATTGAATAAATTTTTTGTTTTGTAGCTTTCTTCAGTGAATTAGAAGTAATCACTTTTGATGAAGCGTATGAATAGCTTCAGGAAAAATGGAAGCTCAAAACAATGAAGGATGGAGGGGGTGTGAAGGATTAGAGGAAGGGAATCATTTAAGTTTCGACTAATAAAATTTTTAGGGAAAGCAAACACCAAATATCAGAAGCAAGCGTGTGTTGAGTGCTATTCTTGATAGAAATAGAAATATTTAACATCAGTTTGGTTTTCGAGCAGTATTATTTTAGTTAATACTGTTTCCAAGAGTACCTATAATTGGTGATATCATTTTTTCAAAATTGATTTTAGTTTTGCAATTTTCAATTTGTCTGGGAATATTCCTATAGAAAAGCTTTCATTAATTATGTGTTGCAGGGGTTCAGCAATCGCAGATGTATCGATGCCATAGCAGCCTTATATTCTTTTGGGTTTGGTGGTGACTCATAATTTAGTTAAGGAAAAACGATTTGCCATTAACATTTGTAACATGTGTGCCTAACTTGTAGTCAGATCGTGTGTTGTTTATTTTGTTTTCTCTTCGGGTCTAGTCAAGTAATAATATGAACAAATTATGAAGATTTTTATAAATACAAGATTATACTACGATAAGTACACTAATTTACAATTTACATGTCCAACTCGCAAATAACCCCACCAGATTCACCCCTCGAACAGGAGGGCATATGAGAGGGAAACACATTATCCGCCTATGTTTCGGACAGCGTCCACGCTATGAAATACGCCTGATTGGTGGTCTGCACTTGTCATCCTCTATCCTCCAGACTATATACTGCTAATTTATACGAAACGCTAGCATACGTCTGCGACAAATGGACCCCTTAGAGATACCATATCCAGTTTTGATCGAACACCAACGCATATCCTAACTAAGGAAATTTTATTTGACAGTTCTTCACTCCCTAATAAATAAATTTGCTACTATACAATCCACATGGATTTTCATAAATTGCTTTCTTCCCCTGTTCACTGCACAGGCAGAACAATAATATCACCATTTTCGTAATAAAAATAGTTGGCCGTCACATCCTGTTTTAATATCCACAGCTTCCGTGTCCGAATCTCCATAGTTCACATTCTGCCATCTTTTTCCTCGACACCGGCACTCTAATTCAGGGAAAACAGGAACTGGGGAACGCGTTGTTCCCATGTTCAGGCACGCAGTGATGTACAATCTCTTTGAGCGTATTTCCCACGGGATGGCGTGAAACAGCAGCTTCTCGGATTCCTTTGTTACCATTTGTTTATCCGCCAGGGTCAACGAAACGAAGGAGGGCGAATATGAGAAATGGGATTACCTAGAACCCGGTCCAAGAGTGCGAAGGTCTGGGATGTGGGGACAGAAGGCATAATGCTATTGTAGAGGGTGTTAGGGATGGGAAGTGGATGGCCCTTCTTCGTCTACGCTTGACGGAATACGTTTAACAAAATTTCTAAGATGTATGCGCGCCGTTGTTTTGAAACGACGACGTAGGAAAATTGCTTTTTTATATTTGATTCCGAGATTAACTCGTCTGTTTTCTATAAAATGTTGCAAATCTAGAAACAATAAATTTTCCAGAATTTCAGTGTAATTTTAGAGAGATTTTAGTTTGAGGTGAACCCTTCTTTATCCTATAAAACCAATTCTTTTCCGTAGTTATCTGCTTTTACTGGCACAGGACATCAACTGAGGTTTCCTTTTCATGCTAGCATCTTCCGCAACTCCTATGCCAGGGTTTATAGTATATATATTGCTATGATATATCATGCTATACATAACCTACAGCCTACAGTATCAAACGTTAACTATAAAATTATTTATGTAAATGTATTTTGAACTATTTATTTATTTTGTAAACATATGTTGTTAAAATCTAAACTAAAAACTATTTCGTATCTAATTCAAAAAAGGGCAGGTTACCATGCATTTTAAGGAAATGTGTTCCTTCGCTGATTGTTCCAACGTGGGTTGATTATGCTGTATCGTATCTTTGGAAACGATATCTTTCATCGTTGCTGGAGTCCTTTTTGCCTAGGAAATATCAAGTTGTTGAAAACAAATGTGAAGGACTTCTTTTTCGGTTTTTCCTGAGTGTAGTTGCATTTCGAATAATTATCTAGACATTTTTAAATTGCTATCACAATAAGGGTAATTAATTTTGAAATTTACTTACAAGGATGAGAGTATTGTGTATGTAGTGCCAAGACGATGAAAATCCAGTGATTTCGAAGATTTGGGGTGGCGTATTTCTAATCCTGGGGCCGATTGAAGAGTCTATTTGCTGTGACATCATTGTAACACTAATTGGGAGCTGAAATGATTGTTGTGAAATTAGTATTTGGAGTGTATGAGAGCAGTGTTTCGTACTTGAAGTAAGCGATTATTCATCTTTTGAATTTACAACTGGCGTTAAAAGCGTAAAGGGAATGTTAGGTTATATTATCGTATGATAACAGTGATTCTAGTGAATTTGGTATTGTGAGGTTATCGTTTGATTCTATGGGTTTAAATGCACGAGCAGTTTGAGTTGGCATTATTTGATGCACTTGATTTTATGACGGGAATTTAGCGGGAGATTTGAATTTCTATATTGATATTAAAACGAGATATATGAGTTATTAGTTTGAATTAAGATTCTAGAAATCTTATTTTTGTACAATTTAAATAGTAAAGAACTTACTTACCCTAAGGGAATTTTTAGAAGATTCATTTCTTTGTCCATCACATTTATTTAACTGGAAATAAATAAATTTTATTACTATAACATTGCTTTTATTCACTATAGTATAAGAACATCGCGAACGAATAACTAGTACAGTTACAGTAAAGATATTAAAGTGTAGATCTGGTATATAAAGCTAATAATCGCAGGCTTACTGGTGTGACAGCACCTCCCCCACATCCCAAGGTGGACTGAAGATAATAATATATAATAATAAATACCCAAAAACAAGTGGAGGGGTAAATTTCATATACCTGTGTACCGTAGTGTCATCTTACAATTGAGGCGTAGCATATCTGTGGAGTAAATGATATTTAATAGGTGACGCTGACTGTATGAAATGTTAATAAAACAGTGTTGAATTAATTTAAAAAAATGTAATAAATTATAAAGAATTATCTACAAGTTTCGTCGCAATATATATACTTACTTAATCCTGCTATCGTTTTAATAGCCTTCCTGTCCTTAGTACTAGTCAAATCCTTGTTCGTGCCAGACCACTGAACTGGCACGGAATATAAGCTGTGATTTTAAAAAATACAATTTAAACTTGTATCTTATATGTGTTTACCGTTTTAGGATAAAAAGTTCCGACATGGGCCTCATTAATCTGGATAAATACTTGTGAAAGTGAACAATCTGATATCTTAACGAAAATCCATTACTTCGTGCCATCTTCTTTATTCATACCTTTCACAATGTCAAATGAATATTCCGCGCGCAAATTAAGAATCTCCATTTCATCTACTGCCTGCCGTCCGGTCTAGTCTATCCCCTGTATTGTTTGAATATTCATTTCGTCCGGTTGCTCTTGTTGTATCAGAGACGACCGCTAGAGGGCAGTGAATCGAATTCTATGAATGTAATGACGTTTCAGCGCGAAAGGGGAATATTCCTAACACGGGTTCCTAGGACGATGCTAGTAAGTGATAGACCTAATAGTGTTCCATCATTGTTGGGAGATTAAATGTAAAGTTTCAACGTGTAATCTCCTTGTTTGGAGATTGGTTTTGGAAGGACGGCACTTCCTAATTTGGATTATCGCGAGATCGGGGAATTTGTCGTTGCGTAAAAGGACGTTGAGGATTATTATTACGTTTCTAGATGAAATTATGGCACTACAGATAATAATAATAATATGGAAATGGATTCGATGGTAGGTGAGCTTATAAGAGAATCTCGTAGGCAACATCGCTCTTTAAATTTCTTGTTTGCGTGAATCGAACCAGAAATTCTAATTCGACCTACACACAGACACACAAGAGGGTAATAGAAAAGGCCAGGGTCGCTCAAAGGGAACGTGACGTATTAGGAGGGGGGAAAGGGTTTCCATTTATATCGCACAACGCCAGTGTTTTGTTTACCCTTATACGCATAGTTTCACAATTAATCACGCTATTATTGACAGCAGTAGGCGCCGCGGGGGTTTAAATTGAGTTGCCCTTGTCGTGGAAATGCCCCTCGGGCTTTGTGCGTGAACGCGAATAATAATAACGATAATAATATGTCACACCTCGTGATAAATAATGGCAAGGTTAAACATCGACGATAATAGACGATGTAGAAGAGTAATTAGAAATAGTAACGACCCTAGATTGGAATGACGCGGTACTCCAAATGTTAAAACGCGATTTGAATAAGGATACCATTTCGGTTTCGTCTGACGACCATTTCGCCGGCTACGAATTGAGATTGAGCAGCTGTCTGTGGCAATACTGCATCTGAAAATCGATAGCTATCAGACGTAACAGCGGAGTTGTTATTCCCCTTTCCAGCATTCCACATATGGTTAGGAGAATTGCTACGACCCTGCTGTGATTTTGGTATCGTCGTCATGCGAATCGTTCTATATAAAACTAGGAAGAAAAATGTCTTTGGATACTGGAGCAGCGGGTGGGAAATACGAATTGATGTATTAGGTGGTGGAACTGCATATGAAATGAGAATAGTCGAAGATGAAACAGATAAGTCTACATCTTACAATACTGACAACCCTTCTACGAAACCACCTAGCTATTAGAAAAACGATTTAGGCGGAGCGCCCACTAGACTGACTATAATCGTGATATGATAATGATTTGACAGCTATGTGACCCAAAAGTAACATGCTTTGAATAAACCGCTTACTGCAGTGATCTGTTGTTAGTTACAAATACGTCGTCAGATAAAGAAGATGTGTATGCCGCTCTTACTTGGTTAAATTTGTAACGTGCCGTTCCATGGAAACATCTATTTCGGTGTCAAGTTTTAAGTTTATTTTAAATTAACCATTAATTACTTTAATTTTGATTGATGGGCGGTAGCGTTGCTACCGCATGTTTATTTTATTTCGTTAAGCTTTTATTTGTTTAATCTCGTTTACGGTGCGAGTGTTATCCCCGCAAACGGTGCCCGATTCACGCACGCTCAACTCCCACTATCGCGACCGCTTAGGGGGAACCGCAAGTGTATTTAAACCGCGCGCTTAGCACAAGTGGAGATGTGGCTGATGTGTCGGCAGAGCTTCCGATACACGCCAAACTTCTTATTCCCGGTCTGATTGTAGCGCTGGCGAAGCTTTCTGGTGTAACACAGACATTTTTCCCGTCCCCGCTGGCTGATGTGTCGGCAAAACTTCTGATACACGCCGAGTTTCTACTTTCCGGTCTGATTGTAGCGCTGGCAAAGCTTTCTGGTGTAACGCAGGCATTTACCGAGGTTTCTCCACTCCGGCCGTTGCGTTGGCACAGCTTCTAACGCTCCCAAGATTCTATTTACAATACCGCAGAGTTTAGCGCCGTCACCGATATCTAACCCGACATGGCCCATGGAAACCGTCCGCGTACTTTTCGACCGATCTCCGTATACAGATTGTCGTTTTATGTTGTTAACCGAAACAAAGCCATTAGTTTCCGCGTTTAGATTTCAAAAGCGCTACCGAAACCCCGCGGATGTTTTAATGTTTGTTACTGTACATATCTAGGTATGCTTGCGACTGTACATGCATTTTTTTTATACGTACCTTTTTTGCTGTAAATATTCGATGTCTTTTGCACCTGTTGTATAGAAATAAACGTTTGATTTATGACACAGTTTCACTGTTTCGTTGCGCAATCGGTCTAGAACCCTGAACCTCGCACTTAGATTCATAGCTACCACTTTGGGGATAAAACGTTGTTGTAACGGCGTGAATAAGACACAACACCGTTTAAACGGCCACGATGTTGTAAATCAGCGTTTGACAACTGGTCATCAGTGCCGCCGAAGCGGTGTAATTAGTTACTGAGAGTTAATAGCTTTGTTCGTAGAGCAATCACAAATTAGTCAGAACTAATCAAATGACTTCGATTGTAGTTGCGGATTTCTTTCAACCAATCAAATTACCGCTGACTGATTTGTGATTGCTCCGCGAACAAACCTAATAAATTCTTATGCACTTATATGACTCCGAGACATCCTTGGCAATGCTTTGCCAAGCCCGATCTTGAGCATTTCTGTTACTATACTCTCCACAAGTATATTCATATAAAAATCTTTGATTAACGAAACAAAAAAAAAATATTGAAATCTGGGCCGTCAAATCGCTTTTCAACATATTTTACTTTAATGGTCACGACTTTGTATGGAGTTGGACATTGTCATGAAACAGCATAATCTGTAAGTCAACCTTATCTCAATTATTGTGCCTTACATCGTTGGGCAATAAGAAACAATTTAGACAAAAAAGAAGAGACATAAAAGTATTGGGTTGCAAAACGATTGAGCGTAATTCAAACCAGCAGAAGGTAACTTTTTTCAATTCCACCAAGCGTACAGATATTAAATCGACAACTTTATTTACTACAAATGTACGTTTCACTTCTTCTATCTGTCCGCCTTGGTTCCCGAGACCGGTATGCTCCTGGGTATCCGGTGATGGCATAATAAAACTGCCGGAGTAGAAGTCGATTGAGACGGTGGAATGTGCTCTCCTCTCTTGCCGCCATGTTACAGACACCTACGTCTAGCAAATGGGGAAGTCGCATATTTGGAATACGTGGCGGAAGCGATTGGTTTTTCTGTTTACGTCGAAGAGTGTGAACGATGTATTTGGGGGAGAAATTCTCCGAGGAGTTGGGTGTGAAAAGTGAGAAAGGAAGTCTTATGGGGATGTCTCGATATCTGAATTTAAATATATGCGCATTCAGTCTTTCTTGTGTTTATTTGTTGGATTAGAATAGAGTAGGATTGAGGAGCAGTTATATTGTGAAGAAAAAACCCTTTCTAATCATTCATCTACCTGTCCTAAAGTTGAATAAAACCAGTAATGAAAACGTTCGTGCCAATCCACGTGCTGGCACGGAACATAGCATTTTCACTTCATTAACAACTTATATCTTAAGTCTATGGTGCACAATATATCTATGTAATCTACAATGACCATTCAGCGATCCTACTTAGAATTTCAACAGTTTTCATATATTTACTTACAATCTTAATCCAAGCTTCATAAGAAGTCTCCAATTTGGATTTGAGGTGAGAACAAGGTCATTCCCAGTTTAATATCTCAAGAAGAATCTTGCTGTAAGTTCATAAAATGTTTAATATGCCACCTCTAATAATTTTATAACTCGTCAGGTAGAAAACATGCTGCAACGAGCTAAAAGCTATATTTTGAATCAACATTGCTTATTTTCACAATATTATGATCATACGTATCCAGTACTTATTATTTTTTATTATTGTTGTTATTCGTGAATATGACACACGCTTAATTAACCGCAAAATAAACGTTCCACTGTGAACCTATACAGGTGTGTAGCATTTATTTGGAAGCTGTATATTTGGCGGTCGTTTAGCGGCTTTAACTCGTATTTACTTTAGAGATCTGAGCTGTGTTGTAAACTTCGGTTTAGTTATAGCGGAGGGGTTACTAATTACCCTTCGTATTAATCATAACGTATGAGGTACAGTTGCCTAACGTACCATGAACGTATGCAGAGACATCTGTAGGGGTAGCGCTGTAATTTCTACAACTTTTGAAATGTTAGGAAACTGTAATAATTATGCTGTATATACAGTCTGGTACGATTATTGTGTGTTCTGAATCTTGGTAGAGTTTTTACGTTACCTAGATTCAGCCATGAAAAAAAAAAACAAATCTTTTGACTTTTTCAAACGGCTAGCGATTTTCGTTAATATTCAGAAGGTGGTTTTTATGAAGTTTTAATCAATTAAAATGGAGTAAAATTTTACTCAGCTAAAGTGCAGAAATGTTATCTTAAAATTTTTAAAGACCTGTCGAAATAGTCTTATTTTTAGCATATAGGTATAAATTAAACGTTGTAACAAATGCGTGCAATGTATCTTTTCTGTTTCCTAAATCTTTTTTTATTTCTTTTCATGGTTAGGTAGATTATATTAAACTTTCCCCTAGTACTTTTATTATCGACCCAAGCACAAAACCTCCCATTCACTCTGTAATCGACCCTTCCTAGCCGATTGCGAGTCTAAAAGCCATGACAGACAATCTGGCTTTGAGCCACTCCCACATTTCCTTTTCACGCCCACTATTAAATAAAACATTTATTGCGAACTTTGACCGTGTTTAGTCCTTTGGTCCTTTCATTCTGCGACACCCACCTTCTAACAAGATAAAAGCAATTTCCGACAACAGTACAAACACTCTCCCAGATTGGGACTTCTAAGTTTTCTTACTTTTTCTCTGTTTATATACAGTGCGTTCCGAAAATGATTAATTTCACTAAAAACGTTTTTTTTTTTTATTAATTTTTCCATATTTGAACAAATAACATAGACCTTATATTACTAGACCGCAAACTCCCTATCTCGATTTAAGCCATTTTGGTGGGATATTTTAATTGTTTAAGATAATTTGAAACGATTGAATTGGGTTCTAGTATGGGGTAAAGATAAAAAAAAATATTTGTTAAAAGTTTTATATAGTATATGAATCTACTTACCTGAGATAATATGTTAGAAAAACTATTTCTCTGCACGTTTTCATTGAAGTTGCGCTGGCTTAAATAAAAATGTATAACTCTCTAGAAATTGGTTTTTATTTGATAAAAAGTTACAAACACATCATTTAACAATAACAGAACAATCACAGTACAATTTCATTGAATATTAATGAGTATTTAAAGTATTTATAGGGAGTGGAATTGACAGCGATATATTTTCATCTCATATCCTGAACGAATTTGACAGATACGTTTTGTCACCCGTCAATAACTTTAACAGCAGAGTTGATTAAATTATTTTCCCATTATAATATTAAAAAAAAAGTCCCCTATATGGATCCGATATTTCAGAACACACTGTTTGTACAACACCCAGTGAATTTATGTCCTACCGCAATGGAATTCTCTCCCCATTCGAGGTCCGATAAAGTAGCGGAGATTAAATTACGAAGTTTCGACAAACACCAATTAAAAAGATATTAAGCTGTTAGCGAATGTCCAAAGTTCTCAAATTAATTGATTTATGAGGCTGTCGAAGAGTTCGGATTGTTGCACCACCGAATCCTTTTTTTTTTTTTTTTGATGTCACAAAAGTAAATATCGTCGTGGAATGAAGACTCCTGAAAGATTGACGAAATAGATAGGTTTACAACGAACCGAAAGTATTCTGGAATCGTCCAACAGTATATTTGATCATTAAAACAATAAGGGAATCAATACTTAGCATAAAATTTAGGTGAGACAATATATACAATATATATGCAAAGTTTCCACGAAATGAATAACTTTTATAAAAGCTAAGACAACGTCTTTCTGCGTCTTCAACTCCAACTTTCAAATTGGAACGAACTTTGCCAAGAGGGAAATAACAACGGTGCCGCCTTCACAGTTCCCCGAGTCGAATTTATCACTTGATTTGTTTTAACGAAGCCTTTCCGATAACTCACCTGGACTGCGAAGGTTTTTGGCGTGAGGTACGAACTGGAAAGTTTGTTTGTTTGTTTGTTTATTCACAAATGACCTCGCCTTTTACGGTGTTCAAAATTTATTTGGAGTGAGACAGTTAAGTGAGAATATTGGCGGGTGTTGTAAGATATTACAGAAAGGTTAGTGATGAGATTCGATTAGGATTGGGGTAACCATATAAATATAGCTTCACCGTGACTATGTAGAAAAAGAAATGTTCAATTATGTTTACGTTACTGTTTCTTTTGGGTTTTTGCAAGGCAAGTAAAAATAAACCGGTGCCAGTCCACCGGATTGGCACGGACGGTAATGTACTGGGATTTCCTCTTCGTTTTGGCAGAATCTACAACTGGCATTCTCCGGCATCACACCTGTGGTGTACACGGCCATATATTAATATTAAAGGTTTAACGTAATAATAAACTTAATATGAAACCAATATAAAAGTTATAATAGATAAATCTGAAATTGTCATTAGAGTGCACCATATAGTTGGCGATGGCTGTGCCTGTACTCCACTACTGCTTGATAACTTTGCTATTTCTGATGTGGAGGCTACCAGACATCATACCTTCACCGGCAGATGGGGTTGCACTATCTTTTTTTATTTATGTTGGAGTAAATTTAATGAGTTGTACTGTTAAATTTAAAAAGGATGTCAATTAATGCTTAATAGTGTATGATCGCATGCATGTTTTTATATGTTCCTCTTGGATTTTGTACTGTTATTATTATTATTATTACTAAACGGAGTTATAAAGGACTGTGTTATAGCCGTCATTGAGGTTGACATATCCATGCTGTAAAATACTTTTCCAGAAATGGAAAACAAAAATTTGAATACCGATACATTAATTATTCCATCTTCTGGTATGATTACATCCAGACGGAACAAAATTTCGTTACAACTCATTCAAATTAAATAACGATATCACATTACGGAGCTTTCCGGGCAAGAGCTTAAAAAAAAAACAATTTCCCCTCCCGTTATCCTATCACGTTACACTGACAACTTCGTCCTCGCCTCGTCTCTCTCCCACATCGTCCTTCGGCAGCGTCGAGGCGGCTAAAACGCGAAACCTTTTCCAACCCAACGGCTTACAAGCGAGGAATATTAAAAAGTGTCATAGCCTAACGGTCCGGAAGTAATCCGGGTGTCTTGGAAATATGTCGCCAACTCGCTCGCGTAATTGGAATGTTCCAGGCATAATTAAGGACTAAATTATCCTGCGCCCCCGTCCAACGACGGCCGTGCACTCCTAAACTTCAACAGCTAGCGCGTTTAGCGGAATTTCGGGCCCTAAATAAACGTTAAAGATTACCGCCCTCGCTCCACACACCTCGTGCTCGTCTAATGAAAATAATTACCGGTAGATGACGCGCGAGTGATGACAGGAAAACGTCGGTTGGCGTCGCTTCTTTCGCTCGAGCGAGCGTCTTCTTAATGTCGACCTGGTGTCACTTGCTGCCGGAGATTTATGATCTCTGTTTTCTGGGTGGGAGTTCCTGTGATGGTGTTATCGTTCAGTGTCATAAATTCTAGACTAGCGTCAAATTTTGTGAAGTCATTCGTGGATGGTGTTCTTAAAAGAAACCATCTCGCCTTATATTACTTCTATTGGAAAACTAAATAGTGCCAACCCCAATTAAATAAAATATTTCAGCGAATCCATTAGAAGCAAGAAAAAATTTAAAACAAAAAAAAGTTTATTCTCACCCTACACCGCTTTTAATCCATCTATCTGCCAAAATTTGCAAAACTAACAACCCTTTTAATAAATTTACATCAGCAAACCACAAACACGTAATTGCCGAGACATTTCGGTTGGAGGTATACCGCAAAATTCATCAATATTTCAGACCGAATCGGGATTGGCAATCGCCGATCCCCATTGACTCTCTAAACAGGTTATACGAACCATTTCCGTTTGTATTTGGCGCTACGGAAACGTCTAACTTGCGTCAGCGCTCGAATCCTCGCATTCGGAAATCGAAACTTAACGAAGTTTTCTTCTGAATTTCCGCCCCGTAGAAGACCTTCGCGGAAGTGGCTTGATTTAATGGACCTCTACGGCGCTTCAGAAATGTATTCGTACATATTTTGATAGGAAATACTTCGTGGGAGTATTGTGTGGAGGGCTGCGCCGATTTTGGGGTCGTACAGCGACGGTTCAAATGATAAAATTTGGATGTGAAGTTATTGATCAGTTTGGTATAACTTGCGATGTTTAGAAATTCGAAATTCTTGTCAAATTGGAAAATCTGGCTGATGGTTTAGTGGCTTGCATACTTGGCTATCAGTGGTGAGGTCCAGGGTTCAAATCTCACTCTGGTCAATTAGGATTACCGTTTTTTTTTTCCGGTGTCGTAATGACGATCGAGGAGGGAGATTTAGCTCTGTGAGGGTGTCTGATAAGCACACTAAATACTTAACCTTTATAATAATATCAATTTATTGACATTTGGTATACGAATATGTACATACATAACACATCACACAAATGTCAAAAAGACTAAATCACCTAATGGTGTTCTTCCTTTAGCCTTTCACCACGTCAAAATTTTCATGGGTTTGCCAAAAGTACAATTTATTTGCTTCGTTCACGTTCAATTTCTCCAATTTAGTTTCATTTCATTTTCCAAAAAAACGCAAACAGTTTAAAACCAAATATGACGTTTCTGTCCTTTATATATTCACAAATGAAATATATCAGTATACAGAACTCCACCGACAAAGTGTACAATATTTTTCCAACTGACAGATGTCAAATTTGTCTCCCAGTTCGTTTTAATCAGGTTTTACTGTATACAGAGCGTGTCAGAACAGAAATGCGCCTTCTGTAGGTCTATCAAACTAGCGCGATCAGATTTTTTTACCGCCTCTCTTACTATTACTAGCGCAAAGTGGGGGTTGAATGGAAAAGGGCAAAATATACGCAGAAATGATCTGTTGGGGGTAATAGCGTAAGAGCTCGTGTTTATCCGAACAAACTTTTATTTTGAATGAAAGCTTTGTTGCTTGTTAACTGACAATTGAACAAATAACATGGTAAAACCAAGATAGCGAAGGTTGAGCGGTTTTACCTTTTGTTATTTATTGGAGCCGTGATACCTATAAGAAACGACAAAGCTTGAGTTTTGTCAAAATGACAGTTTGTTCCGGAAATAAACACAAGCTCGAATGGTATTTGGTAAGACAATTTTAAGAATCACTTTCGTGACCATGCGAAAATCGACATGCAGTTTATCCACTTGCAAACATACCTACTAGCATTAAACTGTATCCGAACTGGAATGGCGTCTGACAAATAATAATATACTCAGACGTTGAAGCCAACAGAGATAGTAAACGCGACGTATATCTGTTTTACTTCATCTTATGTTTGTATATGTGTTTGGATTGTGACTGTAGATTTATGTCAATTTGAAAGGTTTTTTGACATTTATTTTTATGAGGTATATCGTAAACTGTTAGAAAGAAATAGAGATACGTTAGTAGTCATGGTAGCCTATCTGGAGCACTGCTTCACATTTTTGTGAGTAAGATACTACTCCAGTTCCCTGCATAGGATACAGTTCAGTGCCTACTAGCAGTTTATCCGATGTCAAATTGACATAACGTGTATTAAAATGCAAAGTTTCTGATAGATGAATTATAGCATAGACCCCAATTTTCTGCCGGTGTCCTTTCAGTGCACAGTGTCTTGTTAGGGGTGACCTTGTTACGGTTTTTTTTTCTTCACCTACCTTGTGTAGTACTCGGCCAGTCTTTTCGACAAGCTTTCGTATTTTTATTTCCTTTTCTTTCTGCCCTCTACTTCAGAGTTGCTTTTACGTCTGGTTTTCTACAACGTTACCTTCATTGTTTCATTTTGGTTCTTTCAATTTGTGCTGTCTTCTCTCTTGGTTGCTAGAATTTGAGAATCTTTAGTTCATCACCTTCAGATTTTGTTTTGTTTCACTTAATTTCGGTCCTTGTTTCTGTGTTTATCTTAGGAAATCATTCTCTATGTTTTGACAGTTGTTAAATTTTTAAGGTTAGTTTTGTTTGTATCACATTCATCCGTTTATAGATTTCTAGGCATCGATTTTCTATTGATTGCTTTCTGTTAGATCTTCATATTTTGTGTTCACATCTTTTCAACGTTAGATGGCACCTCTTGTCCGTTGTCAGTTTTCAAATTTAATTTCCTATTTTCCGATTGGTTGTGTGACGTATTCTCCCGCTTGGTTTCCTGTTTCCGGCATCATCTTCGTTTTGATCTTGGTAATGGTGTAAGACGTGTTCTCAAGAGTAAATTCTTCCTGTTTTTGGAATTTCGGATATTTTCTCACTTATGTGGATTTAAATGGAAGTTTACCGAAAATAATCATCGGCCGTATCTTCGCTTGTGTTTGGTGTGGAATATTGATGTGATTACCACGGCTGATGGATTCGATTAATTCGAGATAATTTGAGAACCCACGCGTCTGCAACGCCATTTTGAAATTTTCTTCGCTACATTGGAAAAGCCCGTTTCTACCGAGGTTTTATCGTCGTATTATTTTTGGAGTTTTGGAATTTTAACGTCGTTTCAAGTGAGGATCCGAATACCCAGGTTTGGCTGAGGTTTTCTGCGGCTTTCTTTGTTCCTGCACCGCCCTTGGGGAATTCAACGGACCTCCTGCTTCCGTTTGCTTACCAAGTCGAGCCCGTGTCACGATTTCTTCGGATAGGACATCGCATCCAAGCCCAGTAACTGCCGTTTGAGGGACAAGCTAAGTTGCACGTTATATTTTTTTTTATTACTAAATTCTTTCTGCGAATAAAACGTTCATTCTTAATTAACTACCCCGATCAATTAGCTTCTTTTTTTAATGTTTTAATGCTTTAGTCAACAATTCTAGAAATTTTGTATATTATAGATCGGAGGGTATAATTGAAACAGTTTAACAGATTAATTCTTTACTTAATATTATAACATCAACCGATTAATTATCGGCATGTGATATACAGGGTGGTTTATTCACCGCTGGTATATTTAATTCAGCATTTTTAACTTTGTTTCAATAAATTCTATTATTTGGTAACTCTAAAACTTTTCAAAATTTAATTTTAATTCGTAGGATAAGATTTTCCTTTATTTTATTGATGTGAAACAGATTGCGTTGGCCATAGCGTTCGGTGTTGGAGTCCTATCGTAGGGCTTTTTGTCATAACTTTTTCTGTATTTATAATTGCATATTCATTCTATTTTATTCAATATTTGCAATAAACGTTTATCTGAGTTACATTTAAATCTGTCTTTGTTTTTTTTTTTTCTATCTTTGTTTTTTTGTATTGACTTGCAAACTGCTTTACCCCTTGGTACTCGTTAACACCTTGGATTCCTGCTTATCTAGGGGGCATGACGGGGTAAGTAAACCTAAGCAGGTGGCGCCGAAATTTTTGTTCCATCTTGGGTTTGTTCGTTCAACCCACTCCCTCGCCGACGAGCCGGCTGGCACCCTGCATGATTGTCAACTATCAACCCACTGAGTCTAAGGTTTGTAAAGTGGTAGCGCAACAACTTTTTGGTTTTCTTTTTGATTTCACTCGGTCACTTTCGGTGCCGAAAATTTTAGGTAACAACCTACTACTGTCCGAAGATGCTTCCTACTAAGGTTTAGTAGTCTTCTGTTCCTGAGAACCGTTTTTTGCCATATATTTATTAAGAGCATCAAACTCATTTTCTAACATAGATTGGACCCTGAGAGTTTCTCGGTGGAGTACTGACACATCCTGTATAAGAAAACATCACATTTATATATCAAACTGAGGACCGGTATTTCAATCTCCTAATAAGGGCATATAATAACAATTTAGCTAATATATCTGGGAAAAATTTTATTTCAATTATTCAGCTAATAACTTTTATTAGGAGCTTTATTAGGAGATTCAAATATCATCATAATAATAATAATAATATCATATGAAAATATGAGTGTTGTAACATTAAAATATAAATTAATCCTAAAACTATGCCCATTCTCAATTTTTATCCATACAGAAACCATTTCATTGAAACGTACAATCTAATATATAAAAGCAACACAAATACCCAATCTCTTGTGTAAGAAACTTGAGCAACTGCACTCCTAACAAAAGTGTACATGCCTTCGAGCGATATTCCTCCATAACGCTATTGTTCCCACATTCTCTTTCCAGACAAGAATTGTTGGTCGCCCTATCTGAGGGTACTAACTTAATTGGATTGTTGCGAAAGGTTTTGAGTGGCGCGCGTTGTACGGAACTTTAAACTCTGGAATATATTTTCCGTTAATTAAACGAAAGCGACACGGAAAAGTTGTATCTACGCTCCGTAGTATACGATAGCACACAATTAGTCGATCCTAGATGTATCTAGACTTATACAATGTAATTGGCGAAGGCTCTGTTTAAAACAAGAGAAAGAGACGATTCTGAGAACTGTAATTGGCAGGCAATTAGGTATAAATTTCGATACCTCTCTTTTTTTTAAGTAAGCCAAGATAAGGGTTGGTCTTTGAAGAAATTGTGATAAAATAATTTGTGGTTAGTTATATGTATCGATAGATATAAAAAAGTTTTCACACAATCCAATGTTGCACGATTTAGAAATATTTTTTATTGCAAAATTTGCAACGAAGTAAGTATAGTTTGCATTTGTTTTTGAGATTCTCAAATATATAATTAAGTTCTGTAAATAGATTTAATCTGTCTGGATTACCACAGCGTTTTTGGCATTGAATACATTCAAGCATCTTTTCAAGCTTTAAAAATATTAAGTTCTATATTCCAGTTCACTCTTTCATTTTAAGGCCATACATACACGGTTTAATAGCATTTGTGTTCCGCATCAGGCCAGAGAACCACAGATCAAACCAAATTGGGAAGTCTTGGGAAGCGAGTACATCCAGGTGCTATCAATGTTGTTCTGTTTTTCGGAATGAATGAGAAAATTGATGGGCTGGGTGTTCCTGTTGAACCCTAACTTAGCACGTCTTCAATTTTCCCGTATTTGTTGAACATGTATCATCAGAGCCCTTGTTTTTACCATGGACACAGAAATATTGATATTCTGTTGGTTTGGGCAGACAACGTCATAGCTCATAAATTTTGCTTAATATGTTTTGTGATAAAAACAGCAGAACTTATTTCGCTTAGATCCAATACTAGAGTCACTTATACCATGCTGTTCAAGGCGAAAACTTTAACCGAATTGATTTGTGATATACTTGTATACTAAATAAAATACAAACTGTTTGCATTATTTAATCAAAAATCCTACAATATACATTTGCTTCATTCATAGACTCTTGAATCCTTTATGCACCTTTCCATGTAAACGCAAATAACGCAAACGTGATATTTAACACTTGTCAAAATAATGACAGGAAATGAAACGTGCATGGGGCACGTTGATTTTTCATATCGACCTGCGAAATTTTTAATTTATCGTTGCGGAAACGATTCGTACAAACGTTATTGATAGTGGCACTTCATTTGTTTCCATTTCCGATTTCGCTCGTCAGTATTGGACGCTCATTTAACGTTTGATGTTTATATAAAATGTAGCAATTTGTAGGATGGACTGGTGCTGGATTAAAAGCAAGACAGGAGAGATACAAAGGTTATCTGCGAATTTTTCTTTAATTGGATATGTAACGAAATTTCCGTTCGGAATACGTTTGCTTCTAGACTTAGAGTGAAGTGAATAACACTACAGTATAGGGAGATAATGCTTATTTACATTTTAATACCCCCACCGTAGGTAGGAACCACGCGAGCAATTCTCCATGCTCTATTTGGAGTTAAAAGGAATTCGAAATGCAAATTGTATAGTTCAATTTGTATTCGTCAGTAACACCTTTGATCCGGAGCAGTGAGGCATTTCTACTGTAGTGTGATCTTCGACAAGTGATGGAATTAACCCTTTAAGCCACTGTAAACCGCTTTTGGATAATTCACCCCGTCCATTCCGAATATTGATCTCTCAGTCTATTTTGTGAATTGGCATTTTCAAGCAAGTCGATCCTTCATGCCCACAAACCGTTAATTACGTGTGTCAACCTCATTTTAGAATCGCAGATATAAGTACACGAAGCGCATCCCTCACCGCTTTTTGATTTTCTAATCGAGTTGTCAATCGGTCTCAGTCAACGGGCGTCTAGTGTTTGCCTCTGGTTTTCGATTATCCTGACAAGATCCTACGGAGGACGGAAGAATTAGGTGTGAGGTAGAGCGGACGACGGGAATTACAGAGTGCTATCCAGGCGGAAATGGTGCCAGTTGGAATTAGATTCTCCTGGCAGTTAAGGAAAAAATTGGGACTAATCTAAAGCAGCTGATGACGTGCAGGAATTGATCTAATCTAATAAATAGCTGTTCGCTCCTGTAATAAAGGTACGTGGAAGGGGATAATCGGCTGGGTGTCGGCGCGAAAACAGTTGAAACTCGCGGTTTTTGTTTGCCCTCCTTTGATTTCCGCAAGAGGTTTCTCATTACTTAACACCGAGGATCCAACATCTTGATATTTCGTAGCTTTTATAGTAATTACCTTTTTCTACACATTCGTAGAAAGTCCTTGTCCTTGTGACTCTGAAAAGAATGTTGATATACACATGAATACAAACGTGCCCTTTGTATTTGGTAGACGTCAATCTTGAGATGAAAACATAAGAAATGTTGTAATATCGGATCAAGAGGAATTAGAATCAAAACTGAAAATGCCACCATGGCTTATGGTCTATTATTGGAATCACCATGTTTTTCTGCCTACTAGACGTCATCAGCATCACTTCGAATGCAAGTCGCTTTTACACAAACAAAACTCTCAACCTGCAAAACCCTTTAACGTATGCAGCGATTCCAGAAATGGCTTGTCGTAGTCACAGATGTCATGGCAAGCCGTTTCTGTAATCGCTGCATACATTAAAGGGTCGTGGGGAGTTAAGAGTTTTGCCGATGTCCCTTAGAGATCGCACATCTAAACTCTTTTAATTCCGCAAGAGGCGATGGTGCATAAAACTTGACGTGCGATAGCGATCAGAGTGGGTTTGCACTCGAAGTGAAGCTGATGACGCATAGTAGGCAAAAAAAAAAACATGGTGATTCCAACAATAGGCCATGAGTCTCGTCATGATGGTTCTAATTGTATTTAGGCGTTTTTCTTTGATGTTTTTGATTGAATTAGATATTAAAGATTCCTTAGAATGTATGAAATTCATTAAAACATAAAGTTAACCGGTTTTATTTCAGGAAATTAATCCTGTTTTCTGATTGTGAGTAGTAACAGATATCCATATTGCCCAAACAAATACTTAAGATTTTAAATTTTTACGGATTTATTTTTTACAAAAAGAAAAAGGCGATGCCTGTATTTGATTTTAACAAAAGTCAAAAAAACGTAGAAAGCGTCAAATTATTGTAATCCATATAAAATTTTCCTGTTGTACTTCAAATTAATACTTACTATTCCTTTAATTCCTGTGTAATTTATTTTCCAAACATTAGTGCTTCTGAGCATAATTTTTTTTCACAATCTTCCCCATCTGAATTCTTCACCCTCGAAAATTCCCCCTCCCTCCCCCTTCCCCCATCCACAGACGACACCGAAACGTTTCGTTTAGTCGATATTTGATATCACCCCCGAAACACGCAGCCAAAATTGCTTAGCCTACAATGACGAGCTAATAAATCCCAGGCAATTGATTAATCTTTCGCATCGGGAGTCCCCTCAGGGCGCGTTATGAGGCCGCTGCATTCGCGTAATCAGATTAGGTTTGCTGTTATACGCTCTTCGATTCATTTTGGGGTTGAACATAGGCCTATTGCGGTACTAATTTACCCTTCTTTGATTTTAGAGGGGTGGTGGTCGAGGGGGAGGTTTGTTTGTGAGTTGTAAATGTGTTTACGTGGGGGTTGTTTCAGTGAAGCGGTGTAGGCGTGTATAATACACGTATTTAAAAAAATAATTAAAAGAAATGGTAGTAAAAGCACTTGTTTGGGAATTTGGTGTACCGTGAAGGTCTATTTTTACGTTTACGCTATTTAAAGGATCGCGATACTAAAATTATCTTCGTATCACGTGTTGCAATTTAAAATTTCCCCATCATATAACACGGCGCACCCCCTTCCATCTCGTTAAAATTAACCCCACCCCTCGCTAATATAGGAAAATGTCGAAAATTTGCATCCCCAAAGGGCACTTACCTAAACCAACTGTGCAAACACTCGACGCAGTCCCATCATAGCGTAATTCATAACGCTATACCACCGCATGGGGGTTGGTGCCGGACAACCCTCGTTCGCCACCCCTTGTCCGCTGACGCTCCGGACAAAGGGAGTTGTCGCTAATTGCGCTTGAATTAGTGTTGGAGTGGTGACGTGCACGTAGCGCTACTGTACCGGTAAACTAATCCTAGAGTTCTGCGTACGTGGAGATTGGCTAGCCTGTTGTATAGTTCGGACAGTCTAGTCTATTGTTTATAACTTTGTTTTTTGCTATCGATTTTAATTTTATTATGTGACTGTGGTGGTACCACTAATGGATTCGGTGGAAAGTTCTTGTTTTTGAGTGGGTGCCTTCCATTTTCAAACTAGCAAAAATGCGGCTTTTTATGCGTTGAAGTTGAGCATTGTGTGTAAGGGAGGGAGGGGACAGGGGAGTCCTTTAGTCCTCTCCGATAAAAGCAACATAATCAAGCCACAGGAGATGGATATCCTTGTAAGAGAATATCAAACGATAATATGTACATAATGTAATTTTAGACAATAAAGACTTTAAATTAAATAAAACTTATTAGAACATATTAATTAAAAACTATAAACTTCACTTCTGAAGAAGATCACGACAAGATGATCGAAACGTCAAGTAATTTAAACTTTCTACACGGCAGAGAACGCGAGAACCGAAGAGCAGCCAGCAACGACGGCCGTGAAAGCCTAAAGACTACTTTAAAAACTATAAACATTAACGACTTTTGTAAAATTGTTAATATTAACTCTACAGAGAAAATAAAAAAAATCAACATTGTATATAGTGTGCGCTCGGGCGACTTAATGTGTATACTAAAAAGAAACATGTTTAAAAATGTCAATTTCTTCGCCTGTATTGCTGTGATGTTTATCAATTATTATTTCACACTGGTATTTATTATTACGTACAATATTTTGAACCATTTTCTTTCCTTTACGCATCATCACCTCGCGTGCATTCACTTCGTATATAATATTCAGAATTTTACATTGATAAAAGCGATATCTATAAGAGAATAGCAGAACTAAATAATAATATACATATATATATATATACCTAACCGGTGAAGATTATCTTCAAACCCGAAGAACTAATCACCAAAATCGCACGCAAAGCCCTCTAATTCGTTTCAATTTAATACCATCTCCGGGACAAGAGCACAATGCTTCTAATCCTTTCCCCAACGAGAGGATGTGCATGCTTATGCATTCCTAAATCCTGGGAAAGTCCTTAACAATTAATGCCAGATATTCGGTATTGCGGAAGAGGAGGACAGAAGCTGTAAATCTGGCGCTAAACACAGCGAATTATTTCGTCGGACGTTTGGTATCTCCATTACACTGTGCGCTCTTTAGTGAATGCATGACATCGTGGTGCACTCTACCCACTTAGTTCCCCGTAATCGTATAGTATAAATATAGTTTAACATCGCAATTAGTTAATAGTTAAAACGAGTTAGAGGCTAATAGGATTATATTTATTGGTCACTAGTTGGACTATAGATGGAGCATATGATTGAATTAAGCAACGAAATACAATAACTTCTATATCTTACATTTTTAACACGACCACAAAATCTTCACTATTACACCAAATTGTCGAAACAGATGTAGATGTAGACTTATGATTCGATAGGCATCACTGGTTCATAGAACTTGTTCCTAAAGTTTTGCACGATTCCCTGCGCAGATGTACCATTTCCCAACTAAGTTATGCCCCGTCCTGTCGGAAATCGTACCACCATTTCCCGTGCCTGAAATACCTTAGATTGCTCGTAAAATACCTGGAAACGTTAATTGTTCCTTGCACAGAGCGAAATTGTCAGCGCAAGATGTAGGTTTGCACAGGTATAATATGTATATCTATATATAACTTACGCCTCTATTGAGGTACAAATCGTAGGCGAATACCAATTTAGTTTGCTTTTAATTAGCGGAGAATATCCCTTGAATTCAGCCCGTTTCTATGTGCAAAATTACGTGGGTGTATTTCGCAATTTCAAACAAAGTTGCTGGTTTTGCTTTATATAGTCTTTCTTAACGAAGTTTATGTATAATTCTTATCTGGCGAAAGTAAACCGTTTAGTATCTTCTTGATTAACGTTGACGTTACGAAGTTTGTAATGCATTCAACAGTATTCATTCAGAGCAAACTCTTATAGCCTAATCAATCGTTTCGAGGTTAGTTACTAAATTGAGATCTTTTATTTGCTAGGATTATGCAAGATCGTCCAAGAAAGCACACATCATGATTTCAGTCTGAAAATCGTTATTTGTTGTCCCAGACTGTGGTGCTTCTGACTGTTAGATTACGGAAAATAGTCCAAAACCCTGTTTTATTTTTGAAGTATCCGTCAACCTGCAGTAGTCTACCTGCGTCGATGTTTTTTCGTTGCATTAGCATTCCCGGAAATTTCATGTGTCGTCTAGAATTATTGCACAACAAATCATGGATCAGTATATTCCATGTATGCTAATAAATATTCATCCACAAATCAAGCCGTACTAAACAACTAATTAGCCCCCAACAATATCGGCTCAAAATTCACTTACGATCGTTTCAATTTCGGTCCGTGTATGACGTAAACACAACGTTAATTACATGGCAATTGTGTACATTACCACCAAACGAACAGATCAAATTCTGGTGTTTATGGTAGTCGAATATGTTTACATTATATCAAAGTCGGGCTGTAAATAAAATTTATTATACGCGTTAATTGCAAATTGATCGCAGTTGGATGTCGATAGATGGCAGAAACGTAGATTATATAGATAAAAAGAAATGCTTTTTTTTCAAGCGTTAATTTGTCTTCATTCATCCTGGCGATTTAGCAACTCGGAAAAAACTCCATAGAAAATGAAATATGTACGTATATGGTGATAAAATATTCAACGATTACGCTTTGGAATATTCATGGATTCGAGCTACACCATCAAGTGGTGCGGGTGATTTGGAAAAAGTGGTAGGTGTAAGCAATATTTAAAATGGAAAGATTGAGAAAAATATATGCGAGCAGAGAATTGGTTAGTCATGAATGACTGTAAATTTGCGGAGTGCTGAACACGAAGGATATAAGAGAAAAGTAGGTAATAACGTCGAGGAAAAGCAGAGGTCGCTTGTAGCGTTAACGTTGTTCCACGGTCAAAGGATTTTCCTCTAAAAATAGTCACCAATACAAAAAGGCACACTGCAAATCGACGGTATTAAAAAAAAGAGACCCTTTTTTACACCGACCGACCGACGCTGTTATAAACGACATGAAACAATGTACGTTTCAGCCGTCAGAGGGCATTGAAGCGATTACCCACCTCTACCTGTCCGGTAGAAACAGCAACGGTGTGGTGTCAAACGTTTTCATCACAGTTTTTACTTACGTAAAATTGGCTATAAATTAGCGTGTCATTAAATGGGTCAAATTAAATGAGAGTTGCGTTGAACCAAAAAAGAAAGATTATCTTCGCCATTTAATATTATAGGACGGAATCAGGCAACAATCATTGTTTCTAGATAGTTGCTTTAAGTTTTGCCAAACAAACTTTTATTTCGTTAAGATTCTATTTAGTGTCATCCCCGCAGATGGTGCCCGATTCACACACGCTTAACTCCCACCATCGCGACCGCGTGGTGGAAACCGCAAATGCATTTCAACCGCGCGCTTAGCACAAGTAGGGAGAGAGTCCCTAGGCACCTCCCAGTCCGCTTACACTGATGTGTCGGCAAACCTTCTGATACACGCCGGTCTGATTGTAGTGCTGGCAAAGCTTTCTGGTGTAATACGTCGTTACAAACCTTCATCTATAAAAGTTCAGTTCCGTAGTGCACTTATAAACATTGTGTCGTTTCCGACCCAAGATGATTTTTTTTTTGGAGTATAACAGGATAGCATTTTGTCGTCATGGCACATGAATCTGGGGGTTTTTATAGGTGCTCATGATAATGGAGAAGGTGGAAGCTGCCTTTTATTTTTGCGTAGAGTTCCAACAAACGTTAGTTTTCTTTAGAAATTCACACACATATTGTGTGTAATGCCAAATCGCATAATATTACGTTTACGTTGCAAAATTGCCAACGTTATGTAATTTATTTAAAATGTTCGTTTTTTCAGTGCGACCCGTAAAAAGCAGGATGTTTAAATTAGTTTAATGAACAGTAATAGCACTGTATAAAATCTCACCCCGACATTACTATTTCACTTGCTGTGCAAACTCAAGCGATTTTAATTAGTTTTTTTTTTAACTTCTTTACAAATTAAACGGGACATTTTTTTTTAATAAACCTGTCCGCAGCAGGAAATGAGACCGAAAAAAAAGAGAGCTCCTGTCTCATCACGTCTTGGCAAAAATTCGCGAAAGTAAATTCTCAAATTACCTCTCCATTCCTGGCTTAATTTCAATTTGCGAATTCCACTTCGCGAAACGATTCGTCCCTAATTAAAATAAGGCAAACAAGGGCCATCCAGAGAGGTTCAGGGACAATAATATCGCTCTACTTCTCCCTGCCCCACTACTTTCAGACATATTAATTAAATGAAGATTAACGGAAAAAAAATTTCTTACCCCGCGACTTTTCCTTCGGTTGCCCACGCCAAACTTCGTGAAGTTTTAATTAGACTGTGTGTATATCGTAAGAGGCGACTTTTCGTTGGTCGGCTGGTGTTTGCAGCGCCGCCCCTGTTTCGTTGTCGATGGAGATGTTACTAGAACACCTTTATCCCTTTTTTTTTTTAAAAAAGATCATTCGCTTCCGCCTACCTCATCTGCGTGGGATGAATATAATTAATAAGGGGTGATTATTATGGAAAAACTGATTTAAAAACTTTCCTCTCTGCAAGATCAGATAAAAGATTTTTAAGACGGATTATCTGTTAAGTATATAAACTTTCTTATTTCTTATAGGCGCCTTTTTGGGATTTGACACCACCAGATAGTTTTTTTTTTTTCTAATGTTGGTAAAAGCTTTCGATTTTATCCTTTAATTGCTAAGGAATCATTTTGGCAAAATTTTATCAGCTTTCGACTGGGCAACTGCACAGAGAAAATCTTTTAAAAAACTTTATATGTGCTATTTTAATCTTAATACGGTGTAGGTGAAGGTCATCCAGTATCGGACACGTAAGCATTTTCGCGAACTGTGCCCTCTGTAATGGTTCAATAAAACTAAGTTATATGGCATTACAAACTTCAGTATACATAACAAACATCCCTAAAAATAATTATTGTTAGGACAATATATATTAGTAGTTTTTTAGCATCCAAGAGACATCTTACGTTTCGCTTGTTTTAAAAATTGAAAAGTTGTATCAGACATGGTGAACATAGGAAACAGGAAATAGATAATAACTAGATATTCGGGCCCGTTCACCCCGCCTATTAATTAATCGTTTGATGACCGCTTACGCCCCAATTCGGCAGAAAGCAGAAAATCTGCGCTCCAGCTAGAACGCACCACTTACGCCCCAACTAGGCAGACCAGCCAAACCGCACCACTTTCCGCTAACCCCTGTCTACACCTGTGACTGGCTTCGTCGATCGTCGGTACACCCTGTGTATTCCTTTTCTCAATTCTTGCCTCTCACTTGTAAAAAGACTCGACGCTTCGCGTCTCGCAGTCGTTTATTTGTGTGATTGGTTTGGGATCGTCGGTACACCTTGTATATTCCCTTTTTTAAATTCTTGCCTCTCACTTGTAAAAAGACTCGACGCTTCGCGTGCACATCCCATTTTCAAGTACCTACTTCTCTTTAACCGCAATTATTGAAATCATATTATTTTTTGTGAACGAAATATGTACTCACTGAAAGATATGGTTCCTGGACAGCGTGTTCCCCCCCCCGGTGATTCTGATTCTTCATCAGGATCTGATTCACAACTTGAGAACACCAGTGGTGCAATACTGCGTATTTTCGATTTATTGTCAAAATTGCTGTTTTCTTTTTAAGTGCAAAAACCGAAGAAGGCGACGTTGCTTCAAACTATAATTTATTTTAAAACACTAAATTAAAATAATAAAAGGTTTTTCTGCCAATTGTTTGCTTAATTTGCCAAAGTAGAACAGGGAAAACCAAGCAAACAGTCATACTCTATAGAACACTCTTAATTCTGAAAAGGGTACGCACGAGTCGTAAGGCAGCCAATCTTGCGACCATTTATCAGCCGAATTAGGCCGATAATTTCCATATTAGCGTTTAAACTGACCGCACGCAGGTTCCCTTCATCAAACAACTTTCCGGCTTATACCAAAATCGATAACCAATCGCACTGTACCGGAGCGTTAACTGTTAACGTATTCAGTTTTGTACGACGTGAGGTAAAATAATGCCAGGCAGATGGTACATACACTGTTGTATCCAATATCCTCCTCCATGTAGTTGGTAGGCGTTTTTCGTTCGGTCAATAGATACAGGCGAAATATATACAGTTCACAGTTAGACGTGCAATTTCGTGGTAGTATTAATTTGCGGTTTTGTCGCTGGTGACATTTAGTTAGCAACAAAGCGGATTTAATTCTGGTTACATTGCGTGATACATAAGGGGTGACAATGGACTGCCACTCTTCATGAGAATAGATGGAAATCCATAACCACCTGCCGTCAAGCGCGTGAGGTCATCCCCAGGCCGTCACCGAAGACAGCAAAATACTGCCTGCAGCTTTCGCGCAGTAACTTACATCAACTAGTGGGGCTTTTGACCGGGCACTGCTAGCTAAACAAACACATGCACCGCATGGGTTTGGCTACCAGCCCACTGTGTCGGGCATGGTATCAAGAAGACGAGACGCCGCAACACATTTTATGTGATTGCCCAGCGCTTGTCGAACTTAGAGGTTCCATACTGGGGGAGTACAGTATGTATAGTACCCAGTATGGCCGATTTTGGTGGCGCCTTGCCTGCTGCTCTGCTGGAGCTCACGCTCAGTTTGGGCTGACTCGAGTAGGCTATGGGCGAGCGATGCCACCTAGGGGAGGTAGCACAATGGGCCCGATAAGAGTGGCCTAAGTGCATGTGTTCACCACCTTTCCCGACCTAAAATCCAGAATCCAGAAGGAGTGACCTTAAAATAAAGTATTGTCTAAAAAAATGAAGAACATGTCGAATTTTTTGATATTTGACAGCTGACAGTTCACATAATTTTGACATCTGCATAGGTACATTATAAAACGGACGATTTTTTTAAGTTGTAAAAATAAAATATAAAAACCTACAATTGCAATCTTTTGGAGAAGAGAATTGACAATGAAATAAATTTTTGAAATTTTATAATGCTTTTATAATTTGATGTATGTATGTCAATTACTAAGCCATATCTTCCACGAGGCTTGATCGTGCCGCTCGACATCAGAGATGAAAGGGAGGGTATAGGATGGAACCTAAGATTCCCAGCTCTATAATAGTTAAGAAATTCTGACCTTCACCTACTCGGTCAGCTTCGTTCTAGAAGTTTTCTAAAGGCTATTTCTATTTACTATGGATTATGGTCGTGAAAACCTATATACAACTTTACTAACTTCAACTTATACAACTTCTGTTCCAATTGTTAACTAATATATTATATAATCTTTCATTTTTTATCATATATTTGCAACATGAAAAGCCCAAACAAGTATTTTTATCAAATTCCGAACAACCCCCATTCAGTATTACTGTAGGGGTTGGTGGTTATAGGATTTTTGTTAATAACACATCCTTTTTCCCCTAAAGAATACCAACAGCGATTCTTTACTATTATTATTATACAGGGTAAACATGTGTTCACCCCATCCTGTAGCGAAATTCTGATTGTACCGCTAGCGGTGAAAAATTCCTCCAATTTAGTCTCGACGGACGCCAAAGGGCTAAATATGGTGGTGGAGGATGATATTAACGAGCACCGAACATATATCGCCGCCATTTTCGAATAAATCATTCGAAAGTGGTCATTTTATCGAGCTAATGGGCTTTGAATGTTCCCGATTATACGTATTGAAAGGTGAGCGGGAAAATTGTCGGTTTTATGGGTACAAACCCAAAAAGGGTTCCGTTAAACTCTGACAAGCTAACCACCCCAGATTGTCACTCCATGATTTCAATGAATGAACGCGTTTTTACCGAAGCTAATATATAGGGGGTCAAATTTACCTTTAAAATTTCTATGACTTTTAGTTTTTGTCAATTTATACGATTGTTATGGAAAAAAAGGATTTTTTTTAATGGGGTAGATAAAGCCTAAGCAATTGATGTTTATTAGGCACCCCCGCAGAGCCAAATCTCCGTCCTAACCATCATTATAACCCCGGAAAAAGACGGTTATCGCAATTGAGCAGAGTGAGATTTGAATCTGCAAGACAAAGATATTCAAACGACCTACACAGTAAACACAGGGTTAGATGATTTCATCTATTCGACTATATTCCGCTAAAACGATTCGGTTTCTTATACACTATCGACTAACTAAAAGAAATTGGAAACTATAAACCGATTCTTAAATCAGACGCGTTTCGCCTTACAAAGGCTCGTAAGTGCTACTAAATGACTTGTTGCAACAAACCACGAAGCTCGCAAATATACTGATCACAATGGAAATAATAATATGAGTTGGTGTTGATTGAATTGTTTCCATTGTCTTTTGGATTGTGTAAATCCAATAGACGATGGAAACAGTCCAATCAACACCAACTCATATTCTTCTTCTAACCCATCGTCAAGAATTACGCATCATGAATGCAAATCCCATTAAATTCATACAAATATTATGCTATATTGTCGAACTGTTTCTGCAACATGTTTCTAAGCGAGAACACGATATTGTAGGTCGACGGTAAGCCACTAAATGTGCGTTTATAATTAGCGCTTAATTAATCAAATAAAATTTGATAAGCAACAGTCATTATTAGCGGACGCGTTTCGCCTTACCAAGACTTATCAGTGCTACTGAATGTCCTGTTCCCTGCAACCTGAAATGGATGATATTTTGTTCCGATTTACCCATTATTACTTATACTGACATGCTTATTGGTAGACCCTATGCGTATTTGGCACACAACTGTCTTTATATTAAGCCACTAATAAAGGTGTATGTGCGACATCTACTAGTTTGGCCGTACAAATTCAATAGCTTCTTTTTGTTGTGCTTCTTTTATTTGTGCTAGTTTGTAAGAAAATTTCTTTTAAAATGCCATTGCATCGTTAAAAAATATCTGCAGTGTTCTGTTAACCTAGTATAGTGGTCTTAAAAGTTAATTTAAACCATTTATTTCTTATTTACAGGTGAAAGGCCGTTTCCCTGCAGCTGGGACAGTTGTGGAAAACGCTTCGCCCGTTCCGACGAACTAGCCAGGCACCTGAGGACACATACGGGAGAGAAAAATTTCGCTTGCCCAGTCTGCAATAAGAAATTCATGAGGAGCGATCATTTGAGGTAAACTCTGCGACCGTTCGGGGAATAAAATTTCCAATCTTTAACCAACGAAAGTCCCTTGCTCCTCTACGTGTCTATCAAAAATAGACTTCGCAGCTTTCCCCCGCGATGTTAAGCCAAGAAAATATCGATTTTCATCGGCGAAAGAAAATTACGGAACCGTGTCAAGTGCTCTGTCGTCGTTAAGGTGGAAATTCAAACACAAAGAGGTGACGACTCTCCTCTGTCTGCTTGGGGTCGCGCTAACAAGATATTTCCCGTTCCAGTTGGCCTCGCGCTTTGAATGAGAGAGGGTGGTCGAAGAATCGTCCCTATAGTTATATTGAAATTTTTCAAGAGAGCGTTACTGGCTTCTTTGATTGCAAAAAACCGATGAAAACTCATTTCTTTCTCTTTTTGTTATAATTGATCTTCGTTTGTATTATTCAACTGTGTTTCTTTTATTGGGTTAGAGGTCTTATTAATAATAATAACTCAATAAAATAAACACAATACGATATTGATTTGGTAGAGTATGGAACGGATTTTAATTAAACCAAGTTTGCCTAGTTAATATTTTTGCTTCAAAGCTTTATATTTGAAGACCTCCATTATGCTTCCAAAGTTTTTAGATACATTTTCAAAATCCATGTATTTTCACCATAAAAACAAAAATTTCCAACACATCCAATTATATGCAACGTACGTTAAAAAGTATGCCCAGTATTTATAAGATGCTAGATCTTTAAGAAAATTCAGCACATCCAATTTTATAAACTAAATTTTATATAAACCTTCCAATAGAAGCACAATCCTTGCTCCTTCCTGTAGAATTGTATATTATCATACCTCTCAATTATTTTGTGGAACGCTCCTTCTAATATTTAAATTTGATATTGATATTGATCAAATAATCATTAATTCCTGTTTTCCTTCCACTCACAGAACAATACCCTCATTATCTCTAAAAAAAAAAAATCCGTCAAAAATAAGTCCCAGGACGCAATTAAATTTAATCATGCGAATTTTCTCGAAGCCGATCCATGGCCCCGACCTCTATGCGTAATTCCATCTCCCAACCCGAGGAACGGGATTTAATCCTTGAACGCGCGTTGGTGGGAGGACATTTAACATCCGATCACACGTTTAACTCGTTAAGGGACGATATTGGATAATAAACTAGGTGGTTGCCATCGTCGTTAATGAGAACTGAATTAAGCTAGGCGCGTTAGACGGGACAAATGCATAAAATTAATCATTTCTCTCCCCAGCAGCAGATCACCTCCCACCCCCAGAGCAATACGGAGCGACTCGTCGAACACGTGTCGTCCGATTGATTCACGTGATCACGAACCGAACGCAAACTGGATCTTAGATCTTCGCAAAAGAACTTTGATGCGTGAAAAACAAAAAAAAAAACAACTGAATTGCAAAAACTGCAACAACTAGAAATTTGAATAAAACTATGTAGAATATATAGAAGCATCACATTCATATTTCAGCAGCGCGTTAGTAACCAGTTGCCTTGTTTTTTTTTTTTTAAACTCTTCTCAATCTATCCGGCATACTTCTAACCATATTTGCGGAGAGATATTGCCCCAACGTGTCTTCACTTCTTGACTACATGTCGTCTGCATTTCTCGATGGACCTTCATAAAGGCTGCCTTTTTACAATCGCTCACAGATTTTCCATCGGATTTAAATCTGGGCTCCTAGCTGACCAATGGGGAACACTTATGTCGTTGTCCGCTAACCAATTTCTCACGACGTGTGATGTGTAAACGGGTGTGTTATCGTCTTGAAAGACAAAATTATAGTAGCTTTACATAGGGAAGAATATCACGATATTGCAGACCTGTTAGCATATAATCTATTTTCCAAATAACACCCGGTCCATCCAGTGACATCCATGCCCAGCAATGGGCTGCAAATCTACCACTCCCACCTCTCTGGCATACATACCATGGGTCGAAGTGGCTATTTCGTGGGCGATAAACTTTAACTTTGCCAGAAGCTGTTCACTGAAACATCTTTTCGTCAGAAAAGTATCACTATTTGCCAGAAATTTTCTTGTAAATAATGCCGTGCAAATCTTAAACGTTCCTGCAGATGACGCGGTAGTAATATTTCTTTAACAGGGGCTCTGTGTCTATGGAGACCTGTAGCAAAAGTAAAAGGATTTTGTGTAACATACTGTATTAAAGCGTTATGCTGTGCAGCAGTTTAGATTTGATTTACGATTCCTGTACCACGATTTCTTTGAACAGTACGGTCTTTATTCCATTCAGTTATTTCGTGTTATTTATCCACTTATGGTTGCCTCTAAATTTCGGAGAACACTCCTCGCCGACTACTCATTTTCCAATAACGCTATAGCCCTGGTTTTTTTACATGCAGTTAATTGTGACATTTTATATAAAAGTATGTGGCACATATTACGAGGTCCCGGACATAACCGATAAACCGATTTGATTTTCTATGTCCGGCGACGCTGGAATTAGTCAAATTATTGCCAGCTCTATTCATCAGTAACTGTTTGTTACAATAGTTGTGTTTAGATATTTCTGAAAATATCATCTCTTCTATAAAAAAGAAAAGGTTTAACTTAATTAAAAAATATAATAACGCCGGCACCGTTACAATAGCCAATTTAATTTGGTGCGTGACTCGTGAAAATCCTACCAGCGACAATCTGATTAAAACAAAATTACCAAAACGAAAAAAAAAAAAAAAACGGACATACGAAAAAGAAACACGCGTAACAAAAACAAAGCAGCAGAAAAAAAGAGTATAGTCCAACTGGAATTTATGTGTGTATCACCACGCAACACGCCAACAGGCCCTCCATATCATATCTCACGGAGTTACTCTGGCGAAAATTTTCGGTCCGCGTGCTCCCGCTTTTATTATCGGCGCCCTCTTATCATAACGCCAACCCGGCACGCCAAATGAGACCTCGTTACTGGAAAAATTGAAAATGATTTCGGTACAGTGCCCCGCCCCGGCGAACATAACGTGGAGCAGGGGGTAAAGGATGGGAAGACGTAAACGTATTTGCGCTGTCTCACGCAAATTCAAGTCGGGAAAAAAGGGGGGGGAACAAGCAAGGAGGGGTATACAGGGCGTCTAGGGAAGATAGAAAGTCGTAGTAAACCCCAGCGTAATTGGGACGACATTGTGCATAAGATTCATATTATAACTAAAGCGAGGACTTTTTCAGGCTACGGCATACGACGGGAGCAATTTATCTCTCGATAAATGCATACATAATGTATATGCAAACGGGCACTTGACTATTTGTACGACTAGCCGGTGGATCGGCAATGGAAAGGGCAGAAAATCAGATGCGGTCCTCCAATAGTAGCTCAGCCTACTGTTCTATCGTGCGATAGACTGTGAAATACGATTACTTGCAAAAGACAGTGTCGTCGGTAGGTTACAGCGATCACACGTAGGTACACGTCACGTACTGACACACACCAGGTGTAGTCGGCACTCTGTCCGCGCTCTGATTATAACACTCCCCGTATCACCCTATCTAATGTCAAACTGATCTAGATATATGATTACAACAATGGCAGGAACGCCAATGAACAAATATCAATTGTGTAATTTGACAGGAATGGAATAGGTAGACGATTTTGGTATATCATATAATAAGGAATAAAGGAATAACACTAGACAACAAATTTTAATTTATTTCTTGCATCTTGTTTGAAAAGTGCATTTTTTTTTATTAATTTTGGAGCATTGAATACAAAAGGGACAGTGAAATTATTAGCGTAGTGTAAAATAATCACACGACCAGTCTGCTCAAGAACTATATTCAAGCTAAACTCTTTACAATTTCTTTACATCTAGTTATGATTCATATTCTTTGTTAACAATACGCAGGTAGAATTTGGGTCTCGCGTGATATACCTTTGGATCGATGATTCACAATAATATGCAAGGTCATCTTATGCAATAAATGTGATAACAATAATACATAATTAACAGTAGTTTTCAAGAACAAGTTTTTTTATTTTATTCTTAAGAAATAAATAAAAAACAAATACTTAAATTTTTACATTTTTAGAGCTGCTCTTTTGTGAAATGTTTCTAAAGCATCTCTAACAAGAATCCAACAGTAGTCAAGCAAAAATAGAAACATTTCACTTTCCACGATAGCTTTTCTCCAATCTTGATATGTGCTGACGCAAGCGTTCGTTGTGCTCATCACTTACAGCTCAGCAGTTCCCAGGAAAAAAAAAGTCCAGGTGTGAGTGTAACAAATGGATCTTTAGATACATATTGCAACCGATTTTATGATACGATGACAGCATATTTCCAATAGGAGTAATGTAATTATCAGCTTTTTTTATTTCCCAAGAAATTAGTGACCACAAGGCGTCATTCCAAGCATTTTTTTTTCATTATCTGTTAGAGTGCTGTTAAAATGTTCGCCTTTCAGAATAGTTGCGAATCTGTGGCCAACAAAAATACCTTCTTTAATTTTTGCTTCACTTAACCTTGACATTGATGGCGCAGGTGCCGAAAATGCGGCCCATCTCCATTTAGTGCCTTAACAAAGTTTTTCAATAGACCCAATTTGATGTGCAGTGGTGGTTTGCCAACAAACCCTTTTTGCAGTCTATTAATGACATATGTTGTACATTCCTTCGACCTGGGGCTAATGATTGTCGAACAGGTCAGCCAGGTCTTTTGTAATGAACTACCGTTGCCCGACTGTCCCATTAACATACACAAAACAGCAAAAGTTGGTATAGTCTAGCTGCAACCCAAGTAAAAGTGCAATAACCTTTAAGTCGACACAAATCTGCCATTGGTGCTCATCGTATTTGATGCTTGTCAAATAAGTACTTCTTATTTTCGTATGATGCTTTCATGCGAACGCAATATCCAACAGGAATAGAATATTTCCAATATGCAATAGTACTGCCTTTAAAAACTCAATGTTGAACTTGTCTATAAACAATCTCAATTTCCCCTGGCTTGTAGTTTATATTTAAAGCCGACGAATAAACCGCTAATGTTATTGTAGAAAATAAAGTTATTTTTCCATATCAAAAAATGGTGCTGGCCTTTATGGTGTTTACGAAAAACACATACCGAAACATTGTCTTCTAACAGATTCCACTGATGCAATCTTGATCTCTAGTAACTTTGCCTTATTTTTTGGAAGATATAGATCTCTCACGAGATCGCTTAATTTTGATTGGGTTATTTTACGCGGTTGGCGGTATGTTGTGCTTGGTGTGAAATCAGGATCTCTTGATGTTGGTGGCATATCTTCCTCTTGACAAATCGATGTACTTTATCGCTATTATCTGATTTGTAAGTGAATGTATCTGGGGGTTCTTCGAAACTATGGGACATCTTTCGTAATGTTAATTGTTTACGTATCGTAAACAAAATAAATATCGCACGACTCAGTATTTCTGTACTTCATTTTAGAAAACTTTGACATGATAATATTGAAATGACAAATTGAAAACGAATCTTTTTGCTGAGCCAAGTGATTATCTCTGGTAATATTAAATCTTGTTAGTTATACTCTAACAACATTTTTAAAATACCCTTATTTTCCCAAAAAGACGAAAATGTTATTAAGCGAAGTTGTTCAAAATTAATAGTCATACTCAAATATGAATATTTCAAAAACAAACAAAAAATGTCTTTTTATCTGAATCACCCTCTTTATCCATTCTCCATTAGTATCTAATCTGTTTAAAGTATTGGTAATTCATATAACTACTAAACTTGTTTTACACCAATAGTATAATATTTTATGTATTTAATATTCGAATTTCGCGCCAATTTTCGAACATTCTTAGCGCTAAATTTAAATTCGAATATTCTCTGATTACAGCAAACACGCGAGGAGGCATCCAAACTTCGACCCATCCGTCTTAAGACAGCGAAGAGCACCAAACAGGGCCTTCTCGATCAATTCCAGCGATGGCACGCCCTCGGAAGTATTGTCAGATTCCATGCCTAGTCCATGAGCGAATTAGTTGAGTATCGAAAGTATAACCAAGAATAATCAAAATATCGTATTTTTCCTATTTTTTCGATTTTTTTTGTTTGTTTTCACATTGGAAGATGTTTAGAGAGAAAATGTTGCCAAGTTTTTCAATGGTATAAAACTGTAAATAATCATAGAATATAAGTGTATTTTAGGTCTGTTAGAAGCAGCAAACATTTTTTGTAGATTGTAATGTTTTGAGAGCTTATGTAAATACGAAAGCTTTTTACATATGGACGTATAAATATTAAAGAGAAAACGTACCTAATATTACAAATTTAGCAGCTATAATAAGTTATGTTTATATTTACCTATTTTTATTAATTCTACTATCTAGTTGATACGATATGATAATATGTGTGATAGTACATTTTAAATATAATTAAAAAATAAAATAAAACCTAAAATACTTTAACCAAATAATAATAATAATTAATTCTTAACTATTCACTTAATTTATGTTTGTATCTTACATTTTTATTTAACTCTTATAAAATATATTATTTGTATCACATTTTATTTTTAGTTTTTATTTTTCACCTTTATTTCGAATTCTTAAAAATCCTCCCCCAAACATCCGCGCTCGCGAACCGGAAACATTAATTTGTCAGCGTTAGAAACTTTTCGTAATACAATTTTATGCAAACCCCACTCTGAAACTGACAGCCCCATGCTCGACTTTCAACTCGTACTAACATTGCTAAAATTAGTTTAGAGGTTATGTTCGTCCGCCCGCGTCTGTGAGCGGAAGTTCGGAAAACGTGACTCTGTATTATTTATCTACTTACCTGTTTCTTTTATTTCATTTCGATTATTCAACGCAGTTAGTTACGAGAGTAAAATTTCCCCAGAGATCCGGGGACATCCGGATAAAGTTAAAAATTAATTTTCCACGTAGAAACGCGTCCGTCATTCGGAATATTCAGAGTGGGAGTTACATGACGTTTTATAATATCCGCGCGATTTCCCGCTACAAGATGATGCAATTTATTAAATTACTTCGGGCAATCAGGCAGTGGAGTATTCGCAAGTACCTAGTTCACGTTATATCCGTTAGATGTCGCTAGCAAGCCGGGATTTATAGTTTGTCGGTTGTTATAGCGTTTTGAAGGGTTTAGTAAGCGCTGCATCTTCCACACATCATAAAATAAAATCATAAATTGGGGCCGGTGGGTGTATTTCTTATCGGGAGAATATAAGAGCGGTTGCATTGAATGTATTATGCGAGTTTGCATCGAGGTAAGTAGTTATATTAAGTTGAAATAAAAACGCTATTTAATACGAATGATAAATAAACATAACTTTCATAAATAAACACACAAAGTAATAAATTACCCGTTTCAAGGTTGGTAACGCAAAAAATAATCAATAGTTACATTATAATACACAAGTTGGCAGTAACTGAACGTGATTACATCTGTCAGTTGTTAACAAAGTTTTTGAGGAATACCAATAAGTAGTGTCACTTTCTTGCAAAAGGAAAATTGGGCCGCCATTTTGTTTTATACCGTATGATTAACGTCACTTTTTTACTACTAGGCCATCCCGCTTTAATAATTTCAGAAAGTTCAATCATTTTTTATCTTTGTGGTAACAGTACTTTTATTAGTCCTCGTTCAGTGTTACCACAACAACATCCACGCCAAAATAGAAAATTAATAAATGTTTTGCATTTGTAAATAGTTGTTTAATTTACCTGTCTGGCATATTTAAATAAGGAATTTGTTATAATGCAAAAATAAACGTTTTAATTTGTTTTTAGACATTTCACCATCCTACTTAGATATACATTTTTAAATTTCGAGCACAATGTACAAAACAAAATGGTAGACGGTCCCCAAAAACATACTTGTAAAAACGTCAGTGACGCTACTTTGTTTTCCTATACTTTGTTGTTAGTATCAATGTTACCGATTAAATTGTAATTCGTTACCAACCCTAAAATTGTATCGTCACACCATATCTTGTAACCCAGCGTTTAAATTGATTCATATTTAGAGACAAGTTGGCCATATGTATGTGTTTGAATTTGAATTTCACCGTATAGCAGCGCCCTCTTATGCTATAACCCCAAATTTTTCGTCTTCCGATATTTGCTTTGTAAAATAATATTACAAATCAAGGTTAGTCGAGTGATATTGTTTGTAGCTAATAAATATTGTGATGTATGTGGATTTAAGGGTAACTTTAAAAGTTTATATCTGGGTTCCTTTAAGTTTTTGAACTTTAGGGGTGGTAATTGCCTTATTTTTTAATCATCTGTTTCTTAATAAAATTTGTTACATCATTTAATAAACATCTTGTATAGAGAAATCAGTCAGATTAGAGCAACAAGTTAGGATTTGATGTGTGCATTACAGTTCCATTACAACAATTTAGAAAAAATCAAAAGCGAAAAGTGTGGCCAACTTGCTTCGGTCTTCCTTATTTTCCCGTAGTTTTTTAATCAATTAAAATATACGTACCTATACATACATTGCGCCTATTTATTGTAAATTTCGCAATACCCTTGACCAATTTGATCGTATAATTTTAGTACCTATGTCATATTAGGAAATCTTGCCTGAATATTTTTGTAAAACAAAATTGTAGTTGTATTATTGTTGTAGCTAAAGTAAAGTTATAATATAGATAAAAAGGCTTTTGGCTGCTACAGTGAATATCCATCATAATCTGTTATTATTGAGAGATATTTTTATATTATCTACCTAGCTATCGAAAAAAAAAGAACCATTTTAAACTATTCTGAGGTTTTTCTAATAAACCCACCGCAATTTCACAACACCAAAATGTTGTCAACGTCACTGATCTTTTTCACAGCGAGGAAAATAATATAAAAATCTCCCCTTGTATCAAAGTTTGATAAAAAAACGGCAATTTAAGATGATTGAAAGCAATGTATATATTGTAAATATATCCGAGCGCCATCTGTTGAACGCGTACAAGAATCGGAAATGAGACATTACAACTGAAGCTGACAATATTAGGGAATGTGATGACGACGAGCGGTGAATATTAAAGGCGCCCCACGTTTGGCTTTTGTGTACGTCCATAAGCGATAATCGATACAAATGCGTTCCATCTTCGTGATGTGACGACCTCACCGAAAAGGCCGCGGTAGGACTCTCCGGTATCTATTATTCATTTAGCGCCCCGTGCGATAATTCAAAATAATTGATGGATACGTTGATAACGCTATATGCCCGGTAGCTAATCGGCCATTATACGGCATCGGCGGGAGCTATACGGTGCCGCCAGTAGATTACGACGTTAATGAATACATTTTCAGAGCGGTTAGGAAGCACCTTTAATGTTCGTAACATCTGCCAAGTATTTTTTAAGATTGTAAAAGTGTTAAAAAGCAATTATTTTATCGTTAAACACCAAAAATCCACCCAGAATAATGATGAAATCGATGTGAATAGGGTATAAGTGTAATTCTCCCTCAAAATTTTAAGGTTAAGTTTCTTCGAATCTACACTTTAACTAAAAAAAAACTTGATGTGTCACATTGCTTCATAGAACGAGGATTTAACGAACATTGCAGTGTATTACAAAATAAATATTTAAACGATAATCAAACCAAAAAAAAAAAATCCTTTCTTCCGCTTCTAAAATATACTTGCTGTAAATAAATAAATGAATAGTTATATACCGGATGTTCATTTGAAAATTTTGCACCCTAAATTTCTGGAAATCATTTATGAAAAATTTCCCGAAACACCTAAAAAATATTAACAAAGTGAAGACCTCCGGCAGCTACCCCATTATTGGAAAGGGGTATGGAGTAATACCTCATTTTAATGGTCTTTTAGAGCACTACATTTTGGCGTTTAGTTTTTTAAATTGACCGAATCGTTTCGAAATTTTTATTTGATGTTTTTCTCTCTATTTTTTTTTTCAAAAAGTTTTCAAATGAACACCTGGTGTGTACGTATATTGTATACGTCTGATTTATAGGTTATAATATATGAGGTAAATTAAAATAAATTTGTGTATAAACAAATGGCATTATTGTACCGGGTGATTCAGTAAGGGTGGTGACCGGCTGTATTTCGGAAACTGCTTAGCTGATATAAGCAATAAACAATCTTATAGAATTTCGCAGTTTCCATGGACACCAGCCGTCGCGTGCTACTTGCTAGGCCGCAATTAATTTTTGTTACGAATTTCGTTCTTTTGGAGATAAATCCAGAACGGATAGAGATAATACGATGCGAATTTCACTGAAATTTCAACAATCTAATTTAGCTTACGACACTGGTAATTATATAACACGGTTAAATAATTCACCAAAATATGTAATCACTACAGAAAACCTCCTCTAGTGTACCTATTTCAAACTAAATGTTAGAACGACAGTTTTTCTAAAACAAAAACCCATAAAAATATTCAGATTGGTTGAACGGTTCAGGAGATATTAAAATTTACATATTTGCTCCTTATTATGGCAGATACGAAAAACAGCCATTAAACAAAATAATGAGACATCGACTCAGCTTTCGAGTGATCCATTCGAAACTATCGCTCAACCTGCAATTTTCCGATATAATACTGATTTTATGATTGAACTAAAGTAACTGGATATATAAGGTACCGCAATCCATTCGACACGTGTATTAGAAAGAGAGAGCAATATTTTTGCCCCAAAATGGCAGCATTCGTAGTTGTTTCATAAATTATTAATCTGATTTTTAGTGATTTGATCTGAAGTTATTAGTCAGTACAAATTTCATGTTACATAAATAAATATGAAATAAACTTATGTGCTGTTATACGTTATACTGTGGTTATACTATTATCGAGTGGTATTAATCTGTAGTGTTTTGGTGATTTCAATACATAAAGCCGAAAGTAATAAAAAAACGCGTAATTTGATACATAAATATGGCCGGCTGTTGTGTTTCAAATTGTAAAAACAGTAGCGCGAAATGAGTAAGGTTATTTTGTTTACCAAGTGGCGAGAAAAATTGACAAAGAAGACAATTATGGTTAGATTACATTAATCGTCCTGATGTATCTCATAACTTAAAAATATGCAAGGTAATATGGTTATTATAAATTTTTGTAAAAGCTACAAGTTTAATGAAAATATCTGTATAGGTACATTTTTCTGAATACCAATTTGACTCATCAAGACAAGATGGCAAAAAACTACTTAGTCCGAATGACTTATTAAAAAACCACAAAAGAAAGAGAGACGCAGAAGAAAGCTCTGCAATAAAAAGATCAGTGAATACTGAGCAAGTAAATGGTGATCATGAAATTTCAAATGACAATAGCTTCCAACTCAATGAAGAACTGGCTGGAACTTGAGTTGCAAGAGGTGGAGGAAATAAATACTGTTAAGGAACTAAGGCAAAAATTAACAGCAGCTTTAAGAAAAGGTAGACACTATCAAACAAGATTGAAACAAAACAGTCAATGTAATTTAGAAAAAAAATAGATGTAAAACAATAAATTGTTCCGATACAAATAGTAGCCGTAGTGTCGCTATGCGAGTTGTTTTAAATAAATAAAAGTTTCAGAGAAAGACATGTTGTTTATAGTCAAGATTTATTTATAAACCAATTTTCTTGAAGGTCTGCATTTCGAATTTGGCGGGCTGTTTTGCCCGAAAATGGCAGATTGCGGTACTTTATATATCTAGTGACTTTAGATTTAACGTAGCAGGTACGCTCCCTAGCGGTGAAATTTCGAACATTAAAATAATTTTCGGATACTTCTGGTGGCCACATTGGTTATGTATTTTTTCGTCCCGAAGCTCTAGGCACAGCAGTTTCCGAGATGTAGCTGGTCACCACTCTTACTGAATCCCCCAGTACATCGGAACTAAAAGCACAAACTTGCTCATTATTATTTTTTTTATTATTATTGTTGTAAATAAGGTTAAGTATGAAATTCGAAAAAATACTTACAAAGTGTCTAGTTAACTTGGAATTGATGCGGAACGATCTTTTATTAATAATTCTAGGACAAAAACAAACATCTACATTACAATTGTAAAAAATTGTATTGTAAAAAATTTGATATTAGATTTTAAATTTGCAGGACCCTTTGTGTGAAGAATTACCTTTTTTTCCTAAAAATAAGAAAACCATTCCTGTGGTTCTAATTTAAGCAGACACTTTGTGTAAATTGTAATTGTTTCATTTGAAGATCCGCATTATGAATGTATAAAATCGAGATCGAATTACAAATTGTACATATACAGTATGTCCCAATTAAATAGTAAAATATTTTAAACGCTAGAGGGATGCAAGACGTCAAAGTTCACTTTTCTCAAGAGAAACTTGAAGAGTTTTATGAAGTCAAATGCTCAAAAAGAAAAAAATTATCGATTGTCATTGTTAAAACGTTAATTGGGACATGCTATGTAAATGTTTCAATTTATTTATGTTAAAATTACTTATAGTGAAAAGTAGATTTTATCAATTGTATATAAATTCATTGTACATTATTTAGTATTAATAGCATATTACTGTTAAAATCGCAAATTGATTCACTTACCGTAAACAGAACTTAAAATCAAACCCAAATTTATTTTCTACGGTAAATTACTCATATTGATGAAAACATGGGTTTTTACAGTTGTATGTTATTGATATTAATTTAAAAAAATATATATATTTGGAGTGTTATACATCTGTAAAATAAAGTAAAAGAAAAATAATATATAATAAGTATAATATATATTGTAGTATTAATTATAAATGTGGTACAAATTCTATGACAGTTATATGATATATATATATAAATATTTTAAGTAAAAATAAAAATATACTGGAATATCTTCGACTTTAATTTAAATGAACATATTTAAAGAAATGTTTTATTCCAAATAAAAATGAAATTTCAATCTATAAAATTAAAAAAAGGAATACCTTGAAATAATGGATTTATAAGTAAAAAACATACAAAGTATCATTTTTGAGACACTGGCAATCTATGACCTTCCCTGTCGTTTCTTTCCAAGCGTTAAAATGTAGATTTACAATAAATGAGCGCCATCTAAAACCTCTGCCAGCGGTTTTGAGAACGATGAATTCCGTTTAAAAGGTTTCTTTACGTCTGCTATTGAAGAAATCCCGTGTAACTGTGCCGGATTGCCGTTACGAGTTTCGTATCTGTATTGCCAAAAGGACATTGGCGATGACGAGTAGAGAGGGTACTTCTCATACAACTAAAACGTCAAAATATATGTAAATGTTTTCATGGCAGACCAAGCAAGGTTCAAACCCCCGTTAAGTCGCTACTTTTTTAATATTTTCACAATATATATCAATCAATATAATATCCCAAACGAATTTATTCTAAAATCCTCAAAAAAGAACAGAGCAACAGGTCTTAAATATCAACCTAACATGGATACATATATTCCAGGGGATTCCCTACGCTCTTTAAATCTTCGCCGATTTCAGATCTTACACCAGACTGTCGTAAAAAAGCGGGGCTGAGCTTCTAGAGAGGACCATACATAACGGTGCGACGAAAATAAATTAAATTATTGCACTCCCGGTACAAATGTACCGTATACAGAGACCTTAATATAGTTTATTTCCTTGCCTTGTCTGCCGGAACCCTTTCCCGCCCATCTCAAACAAACCCCTTTCGCAAAACGTATCGATTTGCCATAAGATGTCGTATTGCACGTTATTATCAATACAACAGACCGGTTTGAACGTGACTGGGGTTTGCAATAGCAACGTAGGTTTGGTCCTTCCGATATATGTTGTACATACGTCGCAATAAACATGTGGCAGCATTACCCAGAAGCGAGGAGTGAAGACGTAAATTGTGATATTTCAGAGTTAACAATGCGCATAATGATAAGTCTGGTTATAAACTGGTTTATAGATGTGAGAAAACATGGCACTGCTGTGGTTGTTTGATCGACAGGGATTATGTATTAGAATAGTGGCAATGACCGTTCCATGTACTTGCAAAGTATAGGAATACCAAGTAGCGTCACTCTCTTGGTAAAACAAAATTGCGCCGCCATTTTGTTATATCCCATATGATTTATGTCACGTGTGAATGGTCATTGTAAACAAACATTTGTATTTTGTATTTATTATGATTTTGGAATAAGTTTGAACTGTTGTCCAAGTTTAAAGGAAAGTACCACATCACTGTGCAGTGAGAAATTGTAGGAGCAATAATATTGATTCCTCGGGGCTTCATTTCTTTGGATTTCCAAAAGATGTTACGAGGTTACTGTTGTAACATACAATCTGTACATGGTAAATAATATACATATCTTCTAGGATGTCATTCTGGGCATTGCTTACTGACCGGAGAGACATTTTAGAGATGGGAAATTGTGGTCGCTTGAAAGTATATCTTCTCTACGTTTACTGTATGAAGAATTAAGTCAAGAAGGAATGGAATATATATACACCAGAAGAATAAATCAAGATTGTCTGGAAAATTTCATCGGAACTGTGCGACAATAAGGAGAAACTGTCTAAACCCGACCCCGATAGAGTCAAATAAAATTAATAAATTTTACGACATTCCAGTTGATTATAGACACATAGATATATCAGAAGAAAATGGTCTTACTTATATCGGAGGATATTTAATTAAAAAATGTCTGGAAAAATATTCTTGTGTGAAATACACTGAATTTTCAAATGTATAAGGATATCGTTTTGATAGCAGTTCCAAAATTAATGCATTCTATAGAGCCCATTACCAGGATGATGATAATTTATTTGGTAATTTAAAGTTGCCTGACAGCGGCTTTTATCGCTTTATTAATGAAATGGATTCGTATTTTCCAACACGTATTTGCAAAAAAAAAAATGTTTAACATGAATTAGTTAGGCTCATGAAAAACATCAATTGGCCTTTTCCCAGTGAAATATTTAATAAAATTATTTTTAGAACGAACATTTTTTATTTGTTAAAATTTTACAATAGATTGTTGAAAACAAAGCCACGACAAAATAGAAAATTAATAAATCTTTTACATTTGTAAATAGTTGTTTAATTTACCTGATCGACATGTTTAACATTTAAATAACGAATTTGTTCTAATGCTAAAAAACACGTTTTAATTTGTTTTTAGACATATTACAAGGATATTACTTACATATACATTTTTAAATTTCGCGCAATGGATAAAACAAAATGGTACAAGGTCACCGAAAACTCTCCGTAAAAATCCATGTATAAAAACGTTAGTGACGCTACTTGGTCTACCTATACTTTGGTACTTGCATCAATTAGAAAACTGACAATCCTTACTTTTGTAATTTTAAATAATAAAAACCAATAAGAGAAAATAAACAAAATAAACCTACAAACACTCCCAAAGAAGAATTGGTTCACTTCTATTCTACCTAACATGAATTTAATATAATCCTCCTTTGGAACGGATAAAAACCTTGAAGCGCATCGTAAAATATCCTGAATTTTCTCCACAATCGCCTTAAAAAGCTAAGATAAATTATTACGGAAAGTAAAGCGTGGATTTTTCATCTAATTTAAAATTAATTTCTCTGGACTGTGTAATCATTTTTCACAATTAAAAAAGGGACCTCTTTAAGAGCTGGGAACGAATGATACGCCGATTAATTTTCGTTTTGTAACGCGAGACGGGGAAATATTTCTAATTTTCTAAATGGTTGGTGCCAGAAAGAGTAATTGTCAGTTTTACCACGTTCGGAGCGCGTTAGAAACATGATTTTCGCCGCAATTAGTAAATAGTCATCATAAAAACGTTTAATATTACATAGGTATTAACCATTTACTATTTACGCGTAAAAATCAACTACATTATTTTAAATCAATTCATCCATACGTCAGTTGTCTCTTATAATAGGTTATGTCTATTCTTACCTCAGGGTTGTCACCATAAGTTTTATTTTTCGGCCGAAACCCGGGAATCTGGAAAGTCACATCGTAAGTAGAGCAATATTTTTCTATCGGGGGCGGTTCTTGGCTCTCCCTCAACTCCCTCTCTGTTATTTCGTCCATAAATTTCTGCTGAATCAAAGCTCGCCTTTTGCCTGAAATGCGCAAAAGTTTCCTTCTTCTTCAACGAGACCGACAGCAACGAGAAAGTTTAGTAATATCGAAAACATGTAAGTATTCAAATTCAAACCCGCACACGGTAAAACAATAGAGCATAATAAGTTTCGTTTTGAGTGTATACATACATAAAGTTTTAATAAAGATTAAAAATGCTTATTTTATTAGCGGTCTATATTTCAAATTGCAACATTCGCTCACCTACTTTAGTCCGTTGTTCTTCCTTCATCGGTACGCGAAATTCATCTTTCATAGTAGACGTGAGCGGTCCCTTCGGTAATCTGTAGGACGCGTCTCTGATAAGCCATTTCCTGGAATCACCTGTGTATTCGGGGACGAAACACCTGTCGGAGATATCGCTTTCCGTCTCGTAAGTCATGCAAGGATCGCGTACCGGCTGCTTTGGATTCATTTCTTCCATTTTAATTTCGTTTAAATGTTTTTGTGACAGGCGAAAAAGCTGTACGAAATAGTTTTGAGAGTTTGAAATACCTAAATAACATCAAATAAGCGTTTCCGCGCCATTTATTTACGTTACCTGGCAACGCTTTTATGATTGCCATTTAAGATTCATACGGATCGCGCCATCTAGTAATCGGAAGCTAAATTGATATGTAATAACGACTTTTTATCTTATTTTTTGTTTATAATTTCAACTAAAAATAAATTGTAATCACGCCAGTTTAATAGTGTATATTAACAAATTTAATATTGTAGAAAGAGATTATGTGTTTGCTTTCTTTAAGATAGAATATTAAAAAAAGATTATCTTAATCACTACATCTCATAACTACATTGTTCGGCTGTTTCATTTATATACAAATTCTCAAAAATATCGGTTGTACACGCTTCGGCGGTACATATACTAAAATTGGAACGATACAGAGAAGATTAGCATGGCCCCTGCGCAAGGATGACACGCAAAATCGTGAAGCGTTCCACATTTTTTGAAGATTATTTTCTTTAAAATTTATTTTATAAATACAATAAAAGAAAAAGTCCACTCAAACATTGATAAATCTGGAAGACCATAATTGGGTTAATAAATTCAATAAAATGATAAAATTAAGAAGTACATTGTTACTTAATTCAAATCTTTACCAAACTTATTTTAACTAATGTTCACCAAACACGGTAACATCACTTCCTTAATATTTTCAATGCAAAAACATATATTTCAAATAATTTATTTATAATTATACTAATAAAGATACAACAAACAAAGTTTCGCAGTCCTTTTTAAACAATACGGATCTTATAATTATTCTATTCTCCCCAGTGCACTACAATTTAAAATTCACACTCTACGACATATTCGCCAAATTCATCCTCTTCGAAAGATCCCTGTATTTAGCGTGGACATAGTAATCTTGTAAACTTGGCTGGATCAACTTCTCGTTGTTCTCCTCCAGCTTGTAAATGGGCTCCCCATACCAAGTACCCACCTGCCATCCCTCAACGTTGGCCATAAGATCCCTTTCTTCGTCCCTGTTGCGCCGTATCTGCTTCAAGAACTCTCGGTCTCGCTCGGCCAGCAACATTGGCAATAAGGCGAATTCGGCAGAGCGATCTTCAATCTCATCATGTTTTACCTTCTTACAGGTGAGGTAGTAGATATACGCGGCAGCTGTGGTCATAGCGAAGTAACCCCCGATCATGGCCCATCCTGTAAGTAAAATGTGGGGTTATGTCATAGCATTACGTAATTAACAGCTGTGGGTAGAAAGCTTAGAATGTTGGGGTTTTAATATATTACCGCTGAAGTATGTTCTGGCCGGTATTCTCTTATAATTTATGGGTTTATAGCCCCCCGAAGGAGGCATATCCTGCTTTCGCACCAGCTCCGCCATGTTTGTGTACTGTCAAAACTCAAAAGTCAAATTCGAATCTCTATTATTCAATCATGAGAGGTGCGTTCAAATGGTTCAAATAAATATTTCTTTTTGTGAAATTATGTAAAATAAATTATTGTATTAGTACAACATTATATTATATGTTTGATAATATAAATATTATTATTTTCTTATTTTCAGTGTTTGAGTTGCCATCTATGGGTAAGTAGGGTTAAATGTGTGTTCAGCTTGTCGCTATAAATATTTAATTTATATTAATAAATTACTAATAAAATTGATTATTACGTGCTAAATTGAGTTTTATAATTATTACTAATTATATTTGCTTTAATTTAAGATTTCCCTTAATTCCTCTATACGTATGATTGCTATTCACGCACAGATGGCTGTGAGTCGCGTCGATTTAAATGTCAAGTGTTAAGTGTCAACTTTTTCCGGTAGATGTAGAGTAAATTCACAATTTCTAGAAAATTTTAAGGTATGACGATCTTGTGCGGTTTGATAAGGAATTGTGATGGTGTCAAAATACGTCTCCAAAATTAATAATGATATGACGATGAACTGCACAGCGGCGAGCTGTTCGAAAACCGTCGAAACCGAATGCCAGCAGCTCCTGAATTCTTGACCGAGGTAATAAGATGAAATAATGTAAGCGTGGAAATGAAGAAGAGTTACCCGTCGACCGATATTCACCAAAAGGAGGGACAGGAACAGTCCAAAAAATTATATAGGTTGGTGCGATCACGTTTTTTTTTTTTTTTCTTTTTGAAGTCGTATTATCTCCGCAGAGATAAGATGCGTGTTTTCGTACATTTGCAGGTATATAAGTGATCAAGTTAAAATCATAGATGATGCACGCGGTTGCGCGAGGGTCGTGGGCGATCTATTCGCCCCCAATGCCAATATACAGCGCAGCAAACTACGGGAATACTGCGAACGGTTGATATTCTCAAATCCTCTGTTGCACGGACGGAAAGGAGAGGAATTATTGTGGCGAAAGGCCTTCTACGAGGTCGTTGCGACGGCCAAACGATTGAAGAAGAACGAATATACTCCGGAAGAGAAAGCATGTCTGGAGAGCCATATAAACGTTGGTATGGGACATTATCATCATTTTATCGCTCGGCTACAGCAAGAATATGATCTAGGTAGGTGAAGTTTTGATAATTTATTTTGTACAAGGTGCTTTAAGGTTGATAGTTTGTTGTTGTAATTTTATAATTAAAGAGTTGTCAAAAACGGTTACCTACTTTAAATTCAAACATCAGAAGAAAATAAACCAATTAAAATTCAAACAAACGATTGATATTAAAGAAAACAGTATTATCTTTTTAGACCTCAAACTCATAAAAAGTATAACAAAATGGTATACTAAACCTACATGATCTGGACATTATTTAAATTTTAAATCATCACAACTCCTTTGACAAAAAATTGGTGTTATTGTTAGTTTAGTTAAACAAACAAAACTCTAACAAGTTCAATATGTGGGTATAATTTCAGAATCGCAAATCAAAATAATAACAAATTACAAAATCAAATCTATACAAAATTATAATAAAAAAAAAATAAAACATCGCACATTGTATATAAAATTAACTGTAAAAATTGTAATGGTGTGTATATTGGTGAAACCATGGAATATTTAGAAACCAGAATGAGAGAGCATAAATATAACAACAATTTTACAGCACTGAGGAAACATGACATAACTGAAAATCAAATGATTTTGACGACATAACAATTCTAAATACATAAAGAACAAAGTTTTAAAGCACGGAATATATGCACTTGAAATAATCCAAATTGATCAACAATATTTGTTTAGAACATTTTATAAACAATTAATTTTGTAAAATTCATTATTACAATAAAAGATCATAATGAAATTGGGGTCATAAGCGAATTCTATGATTTTTGTGTGGCAATCAAGTTGCGTTTGATAGTTTTAAAGTTATATTGTATGTATTTTTGACTCCCTCCGCTTAGCTCTTAATATTAAAATTTGTTTTACTCTCTTCTCACTTAGATCTAAATGGAAATGTCGACTTTATAATTTGCGACAATTCTACGAAAAAAACAACTAACAACGATGAAAATAAGGAGTTAAATGATTGGGCTAAGTTGTCAGTACACCGTTGCTTGGTATATTTGGGGGATCTATGCAGATATAGGTTGGATATTTACCCGAACTGGGATAGCAACTTAGCAATACGTTATTACTCGCAAGCTTTATGTTTCAAACCCGAATATGGGATGCCCCACAATCAGATGGGAACTCTCGCTAACAATAACAACAATTCTTTGGATTCGACCTATTTTTACTTACGCTCCCTCGATTGTAAGCACACCTTCGAAGGCACTGAAAATAATTTACACCGGCTCTTCGAAAAAAATTCCCATTATTTAGAACAGCTTCCGGTGGAAAGTGATGCCGATTGTATCATACAACCGGAGCCCGGAGAGCATATCAAGAGATTCTTAGCGAGGTTTCTCCTGTTGGTCGATGTTTGGTGGTTCAATAAGAAGATACCGCAAATCTACGACTTGTGCCATCAAACGAATGTTGATTTACAAGAATGCATGGCATATCTTAAACCGATTACCAATGGGAGCATCGATAATACCACGGATGTTGATACAATAGACACGGATTCCACTAATTCGATTGCATATTTAACGCACGACATGATTTTCAAGATCGTTTCGATCTGTTTGATCTGTGTGCAAAAGCTGCAGAAGGATCATTCGCAGCATATCTCCAACGTTGTTCCGTTCACCTTAGCCGTTTATTCCCAATTGATGCAAACGGTCATCGGACACATCCAAGAAGGCATCTTAAATTTTCCTTTACCGCCGGTTGAGAACAACATCGATAAGTGGCTCAACAGCAGCAACAACAAGCATAAGGTCAAGAAGAGAAGGCGCAGGAAGGTGCAACACAATAGTGACGAAGATTCAAGCGAAAATGAGAGCGTGTGTGCCTTTAACGAGTCGGACGAAGAAATCACTTCCGATGTCGAATTAGATGCATCATCGACAAGTGAGGAGGAAGAAATCGACGCCGATACAAAAAAAGCCGATGAGAAGTTGGTCAATGGCATCAACGATGACAAATCCGACAAGAGTTCCCAAGACGACTCTAAAATCGCCGAAGACATCCTGAAAAAATGCAAACGTATCGATTTAAATGACATGTTGGCCATTTTCTCCGACGAACCTCTCTTACAATGTATTAAAATCTTGAACGATTGGTTACTGGGAGATCCGGACATCTTACGGACCTGTGTGAAATCCACGAAGACCCTCTTCAATCAAATCATGAATTTAATTAATCTTTTATATGTGAAAATAGACGGTGGCAAATTGAAAGAATTACGTGTGGAGGTTCTGACGGAGAATTCGAGGAGAATCGCTCTACCAGAAGATGTAATGTTGAAAGGGGTGCAGATTCTGTCGTACAGCCAGAGGGACGTCGATTGGAACTACAGCAGTAAGGTAAATCTATGCACGAAGGAACAGAGCATCTTGAGAATGTTGAAGATCTTGTCGTTTGGTGATTTTTTGGCCACGATCAATGGAACTGGCATCAGTCACAATAAAGAGGAGGGATTATTTATTATAAAATTGGACGAGCCTTATTTAAATGGGATTGAAGACCCGGTGAGTTTTTGGCTAAATTGAAATACTAGTGTTTTTCAATGTTGATTAAAAAGTAGGAGCAATTCAATAACGCAATTTCCCGAGAAAGGTAGAGTTTATATAATGTCAAAGAAACACTTTCTTACTGTAAAATTATTAATAGGGTTTTCTCACTTTAAACCGAAACAAATAGTATGCCCTTTGAAATTGTTATAACCAAAATCGTAGCTCCAGAAATCTTGCTGCTAAAAATATACGGATTTGCCCACTTGGCTTTCTTTCTTAAATAGTAATAAAATGATACGTTTAATATTGATTTTATGAGAAAATCTTAAGGTACATTTTTTTATTAGGACGTTTTTCGTTTACCATCTAAAAATATAGTCCCATAAATGATTTTCAATTTTATAATGAGTTAAAGGCAGTGTTTTTGATCAAATAGTCTTTTAATATTTTAAATTTGGAAATACCGCCTTCTCAATTATCAGTTCACGATACCACGGCGCTGTTTATAACGACCTAACTCCCACCACGAAAGAAACACTTATTTTTTTATCATGTTTTTCTATAGTTCCCATGGTGGAAGATGCGTCACACTATATTATCTGAAAATATACTGGTACAAAGTTTCTTTATTTCTTAGGATGCAATAAAATGCTGAATAGGCTACAGCAAGTCTAAATATCATATTCAAAAATAAATGGAATCAAAAGTGCTGCATCCTAAGTAGATACTTAAGAAAGTGGGGATTTGTAAGTGATTTATTGAAACTCGATTTTTTGCAAGATGCCTACCCAAGAACAAAAGGTATTTGATGCAATGTTATAATAGTTGGGGTGAAGACATGTCCTATTGTGGAATAGTAAGATAATTTTTAGAATTGTAGGCGGCAATATTCAGAAAAGTAAATGTACGATGATATTACATAAAAATGAGTTATTAGACCGTATTTTTTAAAAAAGTATGGCTAGCAAAGACAATACAAAAGAGAGCAAGAGAAAGACCACGGAAATCGTGGATAGTGCAATAGCAGATTAAAAGAGATTTAAAGAAACGATTTTTTAAATGGAATAGTGTGTATATTTTATCACGAATTAAGTCCTTTCAAAGTTTATTTTGAGTGACTCAAAATATTTTTAGATTATGAGCGAGAAAAGTTCAAATATAAAATTCTTCTTAACATTTTCTCATAATATCAATATTAAACGTGTCTATTTACGAAAGAAAGCCAAATGGGCAACGTTGTATATCTTTTTTCAAATTTACCGGTCGCTATCTCGTAATCCCCTAATTTTCGTTTTTTTACTCGTGCGTTTTGAAAATGCGCAGAATATTAGCATGTTATTGTTTATTTAAAAAAAATAATAATTTTAGGAGAATCGCGAGATAGAAAATGGCGATTCTGACATAATCAAACGACAAGACGACTTGAAATCACCGGAAACCACGTCCAAAGGGCAGCTGATGAAGATGAAACACATGGGCCAACTATGGCTGACAGCTGAAGTTCGCGACCTTGAAACTAGAGTGAAAGGAAAGACGGCTTTGTCGCCGTATTTGGTCATAGACGCTGATTCTTTGATCCAATACACTTCGATGGTGAAGCAACTAGTTTATTCGAGGAAGTTCATAGTTCTTGTGCCGTCAGCAGGTTTGTTTTTTTTTTTTTTAATTTTAGTTGTCTGTATCGTAAGACGAATTTACTTTGTCACTTATGAGACCTAGTAACAACAACTGCTTTTATACCACATTTTGATGTCCAAACCCTTTATTATTTTTTTAAATTAATCATTCTGAGCGGGTTATTTAACGTGTCTGTTCCTACTGAGATTCACAGTAAAGATAATTGCCTATTTTGAGATTTATTGCTGGTTAGAATAGAATAATTTTATATGGGATGGGTCAACGTAGTGTGGATTCATATTCAAATATAAAAAAGCAGGTCGAAACTTATACCTGAAGAAGTAAGTTTCGCGAAACCGGGCGTCACTTACATCTTACTCAACTATTGGTTTTGCTTTATTATATTAGATGAATATTTTCTTATTAAATTTTTATTCTTGGTATACATAGTTATAAGAATCTCTTTTTACCAGACTTCTTAAAAAACGACTAACATTTTCCATAAAGGATCCCATAATGAAAGTGAACACAACATTTGAGTGGCATAAAATTTATTATCTTACGTATGTAAAATGACGGAACTGTCAATTAATTTATCAAAAATGGAAATATAGTGAGTTATTTGAAAATGTAGCTCATCACGAATTCGTATTCAGATCCATTGCAGTCCGAGCAATTAAACTTCTTTCACAGATATCTAGTTTTCCAGCCCCGGGATGAATTTTGTCAAATTCGACTGAAAAATCGGTCAATTCAGCCGCTGAAGAAACGTTTTATTTCTATAGCAGCATCAAAATTTGAATTTGCTGCTGTCGTTTTCTCGATTTATTTCCAAAACCTTACTGAGCATAAAATTTATATATTTTTAATTTGCCGTATCAAATTAACACCCATTGCTTCAGACTGACTAAAAAGGACTTCTTCATCAAACTCTTCTATTGAAAGAGGATTTTCTAGTTTATACTAATATATTGTGGGTTGCCATCACCGTCACTTCAATTAATATCTTTACTAACACTAAAAGTTTGATGCAAAAAACTCGAGATCAAAAAACGGGCGGATTTAGCGAAAAAGAAACTTGCGTTGGAATAGGCTCCGAAAGAAAGCGTTTGTTAGAGTCGGGGGTATTTTTCCGGGGTGGGGGGATTTTATGGCCACAGAATAGTCGTATTTAAGTTGTCGTGGGGCTTTTGGGGGACCGTCAGGAATTTCGGAAACGTTTGGCACCCCCAAACCAACAAAACACTACAACAATCTTAAGATTAAAACAAATCTGTTTGTTGCGCAATAGATGACTTAAAACTGCTTGAAAGGAATTGCTCGTGTGGATGAAAAAGAAAAAAATACCACGATTATTTTTGTGTTTTCATTATTGTTTCTCTGTTTTTCAGTGGTCTCTGCTCTGGACGACCTCAAACGCGAAAAATCGGAAGCTCGCGACGCCATCCGTTGGCTAGAAGCGCAATTCCACCAGGGCAACAGGTTCTTCCGCGCGCAACGTCCCCAGGAACGCTTACCGATACCCTACATCAAATACCCCAAGAAGAAAGACAAAGACACGTTGATATACATCCAGATAATCGAGTGCTGTCACTATCTAGCGCAACAGCAGAAGGGCGCCAGCAATCTAGTCACTTTACTTCTGGGAAATCCGGGGGTCTTTACGAATACCGGCGAGAATAAAGAGTTCAGCTACGTCGGGTTGGCGCAATCCGCCGGCGTTAACCTAGAATTGATAACGGATTTCTACGGGAAATGGAAGAAAACCGTGCGGGAGAAGAGGTGAAGGATCCCTTTCAGGGTTTTTCTGTGTACTTCCCCGGTGTTGCTGAATCTAGATCCGAATGTAAGGAAACGATTCGATCGAACAACGGTAATAGGATAAACGGCAGAGAGAACGATGTCTACGCGCGGTTGACGGCATTCGATTATTATTGTTAAAAATCTGTATCAATGGGGGATAATATATAGAACATAAAAATACGTGTCATTAAATACAAAGCGAATGGAAGTCGGTTTGGAATAAAATAATAAAAACAAAACGTATTTAGTAGGACTTAATAGTATATTCAGTATATAAATATTCTTTTTTATCCAATTTCAAATATTTTGGGTTATTTATCGTAATACACACGCATATATATTAACAAAATATTAAAAAAATAAATAATAAAATAAAATATATTTTAACCATTGCGAAATATAATTTTGGTTTATGTTTTTTTTTTTGTAGATGTTATCTTTTTTTGTATTTGTAATAAATAAATAGTTCAGTACTACCACAGTTGTTGATTATTTCTCATCCTTTTATAAAATACATTATGAATATAATACATCAAAAGAAGAAGGATTACAAAACTACACTTTAAGGTAAGTTTGATCAATTGCTACTAGATTGAGCCAAATATAATGGAAGTACTACTAATTTCTATTTAAATAAAAAAAAATGCATCACAAATTACAATGAAATTACAATTTTTATTACCCTGTTGATTATTTTCATTATATTCTGTTTGTAAAATAAACTGTAAATGTATTAAAAAGTTTCAGCCCAAACAAATAAATTCTCGATGAAATCAAAGTATTATTATAAATCACCGCTAGATGGAAACGCTGTAACAGTTTGGAAAAGAAACTTTCCAAACATAGATGGCACTGTCCTAAAATAAAAAAGTATATAAAATACGTTACGTGAATCACACGCGACAATTTTTGATTATTAATTTTTGAAAATATATTGCAATTAATAATTTCACCACTGCAATTATTAACAGAGTATTTTTAATGAGATTTCAGTCACGTCGTCTTAGAAACAAGTTACTTTACTTGCTACATTTGTTGAGTGAAGGAATTAATTTCTTCTAATGCTACGTTATAAATCTTCCAAAATGGACGTTAATTTCATACGTAATTATTGTATTTCATATATCACTCATAAACAAGTGAATATCTTTTAAATTTCTAATAGCACAACTATAATATACAAAAAGTCGTTATAACGATACTCTCGGATCAAGTTATAAATCGTCAAAATATTTATTCATTATATAATCACCGTTCATCTGGAGTTCACGTAACACCATAAAACATAATTAACTATTTTATATTTTTCAAGACTTGTATGAATTAAAAAATTATTTAGCATAGCGATCTGCATTACCGACTTTAGCTCACCCTTAAGCAAGAATGCGGTATTATCACCAACACTTTTTAAATAACATATTTTCTATTTCTCTTGTCAAAATAAACTAAAATAAAATAAAACATAAAATACTTTGGTCTTATTAATCAGTCTGCGAACTGTAGATGTGAATGAAATAATATTGTTAATCATCGCTAGATGAGGCTAACATTAATATTTGGCGCGAATTTGAAAATAAACTTGTACAGTAGTTCGAACAAATGGCGCGATATTTGAAATTTTACCTGATTGTTTATAATGATTGCTAATCATTGTTCGGGCAAAGCAAGCAAGTAAAACCATGAAATAGAAATTTAAGTCTTAGATTTATAATAATGAAGTTACAACAAGGTTTGTTTTTTAAGTACGTCAAATTCGTATGCTTAAAATTATTGTGATATAATTATGCAATAACGTAATTGCAATTTTGAAAAATAGAATTCAAACTATCAAAAATCCCAAGATTCCGTACGAAAATTTGTGCTGAGATTATTACGTGGAAGATTTAACTTACAGCGTTTTCGACTTATTGCACTTTTATCCACTGATTGTTAGTGGTGGGCACTATCGATAGCGACTATCGATAACTATCGATAGTTTTGACTATCGATAACTATCGATAGTTTCGACTATCGATAGTTGACTATCGATAGTGAGCTATCGATAACTAACGATAGTTGACTATCGATAATTATCGATAGTCCACTATCGATATGAAATCGAATGATAGTGAACTATCGATAATTGCTGATAGTAGACTAACGATAACTATCGATGACATAATATTCGACAGTAAAATAATGTAAATCCCTTATAGAACATTTAGAAATGGATTAGTTCAGTATTGATAAAAATTAGCCAATTAATGAGACTTGGTCCGTCTATTGATATACGGATAGTGTCTAACAATTTTTTTTCGCGAGATGTAATTTTGAGAACTGTCTTGTATAACAAAAAATAGCGTGAAAAGTGCTTTTAGATGATAATATGGATGGTCCAAAAGTAAGTGAATGTAAGTCGGGAAGATAACTAAACGTGTAGATACATAATAAATTATATTTTACAGCAATATAATGAGAATAATTAATTGCGTTACAATCATAACAGTAATATATTGTATAATTTATGTGAAAATTTGCGCAATTGGTTTTGCAGTCTTCTGACAAGTACTTACAGTGAGCGGCTTCTGAATCCCTGATATATTAGTCAACAAAAATTTGATTTTAAAAATTAAAAAAAAAATGATCTAACTTACCGATTATATATGTAAATGCTCAATGCTGCCGTTAACACATTCTCACAAAGCAAATATGGGTATGACAATTGAAATAAATAAAATAAAATTGAAAATAAATATAATTTAAAAATAAAAAGTAAATAACTTTCTAATATATACAGTAAATACAATTCTGTTTATATTTAAAATGCCTCAAAAAACGGTCATAGTCTAAACAATATCTAAATTTTTGTTTATAAATTTAAAATTTGCCCAAATTCAATGGAAACACGACAAGCATTGTTTTAATTTAGTAGCCTAAAGGTTTGTGTTATTTTATATTGTCTTGTTAATTAAAAAAGAATGTGTTATCAATCATCAACTACTCATTGAGTAGAACTAATTCCTTCTTTTGTAATATCAATGTGCGTCAATGTGCACATCTAGTACACTATTATTTATTTATTTTTATTAAATTTTTATTATATTTATATATATATGTATATATTGACGATACATTGTTCTTTACAAATGGCAATAAATTGAATTTGAATTTGATGATGAAACAATGAACCAAAATACTAGTGTTAAGACAATTTCCATTAGTATGTTAGTATAACTATCGATAGTCGACTATCGCGAGTTATCGATAGTCAACTATCGATAGTTATCGATAGTCAACTATCGATAGTCGACTATCGATAACTATCGATAGTTGGTCCGACTATCGATAGTACTATCGATAGTTGAAAATATCAATAGTGCCCACCACTACTGATTGTATTTCCATCTTATTTTAATACGTAATATTAGTAAGGGAGATAGATATACTCCACGCGTAAAGTGCAATAAGTCAAAAACGCTATTAGACAGAGCTAAAAAACTCTAGTCTCGTCTACAGTATTTGACAAGTCCTAATGTAGGCTGAAGTGTAAATTTGTTGTTCCCGAAGATGCACATCTTATTTTAGCTTTAGATCATTTCCCATTATCTTCTAAAAGCTCCACAAATTCCATAGAATGTACAACCTAATAATCTATAGACTCATCTAAGTATATTCACTACACCCTTCACCTCTTTCGTAACTCGTACACACACCACCTTGAATCCGCGGTGTTACATGAATCATGGCCCTTCGTGACCATTGTTCGCCCCGGCACAGGAGGTAATGGGGCACCATCGCGCCAACTATACCCCGTACACTGGTTGTAAATCTTTCAACCGACGAAGCAACGTTATTTAATTCGCTCACGACAAGGCATTCGCACGCTAGGATACTAAGATCATTGTTTCGTCCTAGGGTTTGCGTGTGCTCATGCTCATATATTACTCGCGTGTGTTGTGTCTGTACAGACGATGGCGGTAGGTATTGATGTAGATTGCCGTACGTATAGTCTTTGGGATCTCTGTTACCGGTTAGGAGTCACGCTAGCAGCGGTGCAGTTAGTGCCAGTTGAACGCCGGGCGCCACTGACGACTTAAGAAGACATAAATAGGAGTATAACACACCCCTTTTCCCTTAATCGTGCCTTATAGGCTATGCAGGGACGTTTAGTTTAGTAATGTAGCTCTAACATCCCCGTAGACCGTCACGAAGTTGAAATGTGGAAAACGGTTCGAAAAATATTCTTTAACTGTAGTAATTAACTCATTTGGTAATTTATATGCTCATTAATAGAAACATTATGTTTTGAAGAGTCCAAAATGATCATTCTTTTTTTTTTAGGAAATGATTAGAAAGTAGTAAAAAAAATGTAATAACTCCAAAAAAAGAAAATACAATTATAAGCAGAAAAAAATCTGTTTAAAAACTGATAATTCTAAGCTATGGGCGATGCGTTTTTGACGTAAAATCATCGTGCTGTACACAGGTAAAAATATAGCGGAGTGAAATACAGAGTCTCCGATTCGGAAGGCTTTATGTAGAGAAAAGAGTTGTATATCTACAAAACGGTGGGCATTTTATCGCTTTCGGACAAAATCCCCACCGAAACGGAGGCTCACAATGTCCTCCGTTTTATTTTAACTTCAACACCTAGAAAACATCCTTCTTATTATTTCCGCCACGGATATTTGTATATCTAACTCCCAAACGCAGTTAAATGTATTCATTGCATATTATATTCTCTCCATATCAGGGTTATTCTTATTTCAACTACTAAACGCTGTTAAATGTATCCGATTCATGTAATATTCCGCTTTTATCGGAGTTATTTTTTTGAATGGAATACGTAGTTTTAGTTGCGTATTTATTTCCATCAGTATAGATTTTGTCGTAAAGATGGCGCTACGCTTGTTTCATAATCTTTGTACTTCTTACTCAATGTAAATTGTGATCGGTAATTGTGACTATGTAATATCTATATGATGTTTACACATGGTTGATATCGTATAAAAGGTACTGTGACTGCAATCGCCCACGGACGAGAATTACGTGGCGCTTCCCCATACTGGGGAAATTACTATTATGAAAAAAATTGACTTCGTTTTGGTTTCCAGTAACTTCGCTATGAAATCAATTAATTCTGATATGGAATTAGAAACGCTGGCTAAAAGAGGTAGTTTCTTCTATTTCGGAAAAAGTTACCTCCGATGCGGATTTCAATAGCACCGTCATGGAACAATAGTTTCCGTAACGGAGGCATTTTCGTCTGTCAAGGAGCGGATGTACTCTCAAATGGAGTTAGAATCTCTCCTTGGCGGTAGTAATTTCATCTATTAAGGATGTAGTTACCTCTGATATGGATTTCAGTAGCTCCCATTAACCTCCCAGCGGTGTGCTTTACCTTCGTAAGAGGAGAAACATCCTCCTTGTTGGAGGAAATTCACGGTTTCTCGGATGAAATTGCCTCCACGTTTATTCCGTTGAGGTGTAAAATATTTTTTAAATATTTTATTTAATTTCCAATGGTACAATCACGTGTCATAGTATTAGGTTAGATTCGTTTTTGATGAGATAAAAACTGAAAAGGGGTGTTTTAGATTTACAATTAAATTCCTATTAAAATTGGTGCCGCCATATAAAGGACACATACACTTACGTGGATGCATCGGTTTTAAATTAAGTAATGAATAAATATACTATTTATTATACATTCTTTGTGAAAATTGCTTCTTTTTAGTATATAACCAACTAGATATTCGGCACCGTTCACCCGGCCGATGAAATAGTCGTTTGATGACCGATTATACCCCAACTCGGTAGAGAGCACCGCTTACGCCCCAACTCAGCAGACCTCCAAAACCGCACCACTCTGCGCTAACGCCCGTCTACACCTGTGATTGGTTGGGGATCGTCGGTACACCCTGTATATTCCTCTCACTCCCGCACTTTAATAGCACAGAATAGATATGGGAATCTAAGATAAAGTTGTAATCTATTAATTTATTATCTGTATATTTTCTTTAATTCTTTAATATTAGTTTTTGATTTTCAAATTTTTTTATTTTCAATATTTTTATAAATTCTTTGTAAAAATTGCTTTCTTTTAGTATATAACCAATGCTTAAATGCACGATTTATTTTATTAAAAATTAGAGGGGAGGCTTAGCCTCCTTAGCCTTCCCTGACGAGCTGCCAGTGGTATCTTATGTGTGTGTCCTTATTAAACGTGACAATTTGTGGTTTCAATTAATATTAAATTTTTTTAAGGAATTTCACGTCAGCAACAATGTTTTAAGTTTAGCACATGGCCGATACAGCAGTTCCTTGCTTCGAGTGGTCAATATAATGAAGCCCGGAAGCCCAGAGGCCGGGGACTGCGGTCGTCGGTAGCGGTTTACATCCGCAACCACCTAGCTAGTCATTATTTCGCTAGGGGCTCTTCGACATACAATTAACTACTGTTTACATTACTGAACGTTTTAGGTGTTGTGTACAAAAAAGAGAAAGTAATATCTACCGGTTATCAAGTTTTATATTTAAAAACCTAATCGTCACCTAACGTTAAATTTATGAACTACTTTTAAATTATCCCGCGAAAATTTAAAATAAACTGTACAATTTCAAAGTACATACCTACGATTGTGTTATGGAATCGTGGCGATCCAGTTCACCCCTTCGCGAACGTTATTTCAATTCAGCAATTTTTGCGTATTTCCTAAACCAAATACAACGACTAGGAGCAGAAACGAAGAATAAAAAAAAAATGCGAAAATATGAAAAGAGCCGAGATTAAAGTTTCATACGGCTGGCGTTCCAATTATATCCCCGGAATTTATTTACACAAAACGGGAACTACTGGTTGGCGCAGAATAACATTTACTTTGCTGGATGGTGCGCGAGAGGGGGAAGGGAGAGTAGGCAAAAAACCGGCACATACATATGTACAGCACCACGTTCTGACAATGCCCGTGTGTGTATTAATTTTTTTCGCGTTGGCGAAATTAGATTCGCGTTTGTTTTATATATCAACGTTGGCTGTATGAGCGGAAGAAAAAAAATTGAAACAGTTAAAAATGTAGGTATGTGAGAATTTGGTTTAATATTCAGCGTTTCGAGGATTTTTTTGTTGTTGGTTATTATCGGAATAATCCAACAGGGAAGTTTCGGTCAAATTCTGCCCGTTTATTTTCGTTTGCTCGTGCACACGCAGCCGAAAAAATACAAAACCGAATCCCTCACGAGGTTAGATGGGGAAAATTGAAATGAAGCCGTATACTCGACATCTTCCTCTGTCTCTCTCCGACTTACGCCAGTAAACACACCGCGATCTTCCTCCTTCGCAGTCATTACTCGCAGGCAGTTTTTATATTCTTTTTATTGCGCCGGTATTAAAATATTAACGGGCACATTCTCTGTTCCTAAGGAGCTGTTAAACGGATATATAACCAGCAACGCACAACCAAACAGCCGAGATGTGGAAACTTAACCTCTCTTTGGCGTTAAAGTTTTTACTTTTTAAGGAATTCAATTTAATTGCTGGTTGGTGATTCTAATAGTAGGTCTGAGGACTTGGTAGTTTTTAACATTGATTGTGATTTCATAATTAGAAGATCGATCAAATCAAATTGCCAGTACATGGTCTATGAGAGACATATACTGTGTGTGTCAAAAAGTACGCACTATATGGGATCTTTTTATTATATACCGATATTTATTATTAGAGTGAACACTTAAAAGTGAAAAAGGCTTAAGAGTAAAGTACAAAAAAAGAGGAAAATGTTGTTCAGAATTAACAGTTATACTAAAATATTTGATGTTACAAGTGTGGAATACTTAAACGGTGATCCAGACAAAAAAAGCATTTTTATCGTTTCTGAGATAGGATACTATGACTTCATATTTGAATATAGCTGTTAATTCTGAACAACATGTATGGTAGAAGAGAAATTGCGTCTAAGAGGTCTCAGGATGAGTTTAAAAGGTGCACAAACCTTTTTCATTGTTACAATCTGTAAAAAGTTTTTAATAAAAAAAAAAAAATCCTATATGGTAAGTACTTCTTGACACATGTTGTGAATATACGTTGCTGACGGCTGTTAACTAAAACTTGTTTACTGGTAAAAATGCGTCTAGATCTGCATAAACATGCGTTGAGACAGCTCAAAGACGCACGCACACTTCAATATGAATATGTGGGTTATATGCAGAGCGCGGAAACGACGTATCCCCTTATTAGAGGATACGTCGTTTCCGCATGTTTCCCATGCAGGCGGAGAGACAGAGTCGGTTAAGTTAGAAATTCCAAATTTTTATCACCCACATTTTTCTTTTCAAAATTGAAACCCTGAGATTAATTGTTCTTTTGAGCCTAAACTAAAAAGGAATTTTGAGCTAGCTAATTTAATTTTTCATTTTTAAATTTAATTTTTACATTTTTGTTGGTACTTTCAGTACACAGCAATACGTATGTATATATAGCATCCTGGCCCCTCCAAAACGCCCGATTGCAGAACGGTTAGACAGGATTTTCTTTTGAGATTATTAGTACTACGGAGATTAGTTGCAAAATTTGTTCAAAAATATTTAAATGTTTAAAAAAGTTCCAGCTAACCGCACATCTAAATACTAAAATGCATCGCAATCAACCGAATATATCAACAGACAGTTTCATACAGGCCTCTGTAGAGCCTTTGTTGCGACAAATACAACTTTCAGAAATCGGCATCGTTTTCCCATGATAACCTGGAAAATCTTGTAAGTGTATCTAGTGGACAATTTAGACTAGTGTAAAACTGTTTTGAAGGATCCTTCCTTAAAAATAATTTAAATTTTATCCACGGGTATTTTCGCAACTTACCTAAACAAATTGAATATTTTGAAACGCAAACGATAAAGCTAGAAGATTGAACTAAAACGTTGAACAATATTGTAAATAACTGTAAAAATATTTCTGGGGTAAATTCGTAAATTCGAAATTATTATTGGTCGCAAAGGAAATCACAACATAACTAACTTGACAGAAACTTTACATAGCGGGTATATAATTCAAACAATCCTCAATACGTCTAAACCTACTTTAAAATCGCTAAAAGAAACGCAAACTTGTCATTTACGTTACTTTCGTAACGTACTGTATCTTTCATATTTATCACGTTTACCGAGTACCATCGACCGCATATCGATATAAAATTAAATTGTGGCCCGGTTGGATTGTTTCCCGCGACCGCGGACTAAATTTCCAGTCGGCCGATCTACGGTGCCGATGACGTTAAACAATTGACAGGCGAAACGTCCGCGCGCTGAATTAAATAGACTCATTATCGCCCGACACCGTACGCACGCACGGAGTTCGCACACAATTCAGGGCCGGCACACAAAACGCAGCCGGATAGAGTCGACTTAATGCGCGAATTTATGGCGAAACCGTGTTAAATTATTGATCAGTACAGGTTGACACGTCCATTGTTTAAATATTCGAAGGTATGTATACACATACGGCAGCAGTATCGTAATAGTGTGTGGATATTCACGACCGGCCGGTAATGGGAAAGCCGACAGGGTTTGATCGAAATGACCGACGCAAGAGCATCTGTATAACTCGTAACTGTCAAATGATTTGCGATAACGCCCGGCACATATAAACGGATGAACGGACCGACGGTGAATAAATGATTCGGCGAACGGGGGAATGAATTGAACGACATATGAGTTGTCATCCTATAACACCCCATGTTATATTGGAAATCAGACAAAACGTGCAATCGGAACCAAATTTTTAAGAACCAGAACCATCCGGTGTCGCACGACACATAAATGATGCTGGACATAAGATTAAAATTGAGAAAATGTAGCTTCCTTGAGGGAATTAGACGCTTACGAAACTATGTATATTATTATATATTAAATCATCAGAAATACGCCTCTCTGCACTAATCGGTGCTGATTGATTTATTGGTTTTTTTGCAGTTATCTAATTCTTTGAGTTTTTAGTATTCCAGCAGGTCAAAGTTGCCGTTAAAAACAAAAAAAAAGCATTTGTAAATATTGGTTAGTGTGGGGATATTATATCCTATAAACTATATATATCTAGAAAACTGTTACGACACTTTTGTTCAATACCGTAGATACGCACACCCGTATCTACATAAAACAATTATTTGGTTACGTCTTAGCACGCATCCACCGCTTATTTACATGCTAATTACGCCGTGTAAGTTGCGAAAAAAATCCGGCCGGACGAGATCGGCGTGTACAAGAAGACAACGACACAACGCAACGTCAAACTACCAGCGAACGCGGTAGCGGGCAGCATAAAGGAGCCGCGGAGCCGGTATAAAAATGGTGGCGCACTAAGTAATCGATAAATCCCGACTAATTCCGAGCTTATTGCTGCACGGCCGTGCCCTCAGCACCGTCGACACGGGCGTCTGTCCCCCTCAACCCGCCGCCCCCTCTGCATAACGGGGTCTCGGCGCGCCCGCGTTTACGGCGGAACGTTTACAGCATCTCATACATACAATTCCGAGTGCATTTTTCGCCGCTTAACGTCTATGATGGCATCTCTTTTCCTCTTTTGGCGTTTCTGTACAGCGTTGCGCATAAGAAACCGAACTATCTTTGTAATCGGTAGGTACTGCTGTGAGTAAAAAAAAAGTAGGTACGTAGTTGGGTCTAGCCGGATGAGCACGGTGAATTGACTTCCATAAGGTACATATTTTAAAAATACGAATCTTTTACCCCCAAGATAAGATGAAGATTGTGAAATGACCCTCAAAAAATAGGAATTCTTTCCACCTAAACAATCACTATTCAGATAATTTGCTTTCTTTATTATGAGGGTCATTTACCACGCTTATAGTAAAATGACCCCCATACGGTCATGTTTTAACAAGAAACAGGAATCTTTTCCGCCCAGATAAGATAAAAATTGTGAAATGACCCTAAAAAAACAGGAATTCTTTCCACTTAAACAATCACTATTCAGATAATTTGCTTTCTTTATTAACCTTATGAGGGTCATTTACCACGCTTATAGTAAAATGACCCATATACGGTACATGTTTGAACAAGAAACAGGAATCCTTTCCGCCCAGATAAGATAAAGATTGTGAAATGACTCCCAGAAAAATAGGAATCCTTTGATATAGATAATTTGCTTTCCTTAGTAACCTTATGAGGGTCATTTACCACGCTTATAGTGAAATGACCCCCATAAGGTATGTACATGCTTTAACAAGAAACAGGAATCCTTTCGCCCCAGATAAGATAAAGATTGTGAGATGACGCTCAAAAAAATAGGAATTCTTTCCACCTAAACAATTACTATTCAGATAATTTGCTTTCTTTATTAACCTTATGAGGGTCATTTACCACGCTTATAGTAAAATGACCTCCATAAGGTACATGTTTTAACAAGAAATAGGAATCCTTTCCCCCCAGATAAGATAAAGATTGTGAAATGACCCTCAGAAAAATAGGAATCCTTTGATATAGATAATTTGCTTTCCTTAGTAACCTTATGAGGGTCATTTACCGCGCTTATAGTGAAATGACCCCCATAAGGTATGTACATGCTTTAACAAGAAACAGGAATCCTTTCGCCCCAGATAAGATAAAGATTGTGAGATGACGCTCAAAAACATAGGAATTCTTTCCACCTAAACAATCGCTATTCAGATAATTTGCTTTCTTTATTAACCTTATGAGGGTCATTTACCAGGCTTATAGTGAAATGACCCCCATAAGGTATGTACATGCTTTAACAAGAAACAGGAATCCTTTCGCCCCAGATAAGATAAAGATTGTGAGATGACCCTAAAAAAAATTGGAATTCTTTCCAACTAAACAATCACTATTCAGATAATTTGCTTTCTTTATTAACCTTATGAGGGTTATTACTTACGCAGCTAAAATAAGTACAAGGATTATTGAAAATAAGGAAAACTTTATTATAATACTTTTTTGATACATACATGTGCATATTAACTTTTTAATAAACATTTTGGTCCTTTCCTCGGCGGAGAAAAACACCCTACAACAAATCAGTCGACTCCGTGAGCGTCCGTTATAAATGGGTTTCACTGTATATCATAGACTACTTTTCAACATAAAGAATATATTAAAATATTAGAAATTACATGCTTTTTGTGGTATCTTCAGAGAGACAATAATAAAAAAATCACAATTATATCTACTATAACTCTGCGCGCTCATAGCCCGCATAAAAACTCTTTAGGTTTTACTGTAAAGCAGTCAGGTGCATAACTTCAATGCAACATATGTTTTTTTTTTCTTTTCTTCACAGAAAATGTTAAAATAACTCTAAGACGGTAACCAACAGGTAGGAAGACGTTTTGCGAAACTGGGTAGAATCTACAAATATAACAAAGATATAGGTATTAAATAGCCGTGGCCTTGGATTTCACCGTATGTGCTACAGTGATGACGTCATTTTTTTTTTATTTCTATTCTATGCTTAACTTCGAATCTGGAAAATCGAGATATTATTGTAAATTCAGGAATTTTTAAAAGACGAGTTCCATGAATCCGTTATTATACAGACGGTTTTCAGAATCGCTGTAAAACCAACAGAATGCAATAATTCTGAAAACCGTCTGTATGGATATAATAATAATAATTATTATTATTGTGTAATTATACTTTACAATATTCTCCTAATATATGAAATATATATAATTTTATTGTTTTCGTCCTCTGCATCAAGCAACAAACTTTTAAATCCTGGAGCGCTTGCGCCATCTTTCTCTGGAGTATCCTGTCGATAGCAAAGTAAAATTCCCTACTTTACTCGGTGGTTATATAGCCCGTGTGATACATAAATTGCTGTGCGGAACACGAAAGGCGAACATCTACCGGCGTTAAATCACTTCCTTTCGTGTGAATGCGTCACCTCTTCGTATCCAAGTAGTACCCGCACATACATACATACAAGCGCTTCTCAACGTTTCAGGGCCGTCATCTTTGGAATTATAATGGGCTTATCAATCAATATTCATCGCTTACTTTACACTCGGACGTATGCTCTGGGCCTATCCCTACCGGACGAATGAGAATTCGCTTTCGGAATCGTGAATATGGTAATCGAAATTCGAGACGTCTCGAGGGATAAGTGTACAGTCATGGTAGAAAGTGTTGAGCGGCTCCAATCTCTCTTCTAATTTATTAAAGAAGTATTTGTAATAGCATAAGCAATAAAGAAAACCATTTTAATCATATTATTTATCTCCGATTCAACAATATTGAAGAAGAAAATATAGAAATAAAAAAAATAAATATTCAGTATAAGCACCGAATTTTACTTTGTAATCAACAAAATAACAAGCAAAATAATAATTGCTTTCAGAGAACTTGACAGAAAAAAGTTACCATTCTTTTATTAATTTTGTCCACGACTGTACATACTAAAGCATCGAAATGCGAGTTTTACTTTCGTTTCACGTCGGGAATTGTTGACGGGCGACTCGCACGCCCTCTACGTGCCGAGATCGCGACGAAAATGAAACGGAGATTCAGTTTTGGGAACGTGTGAACCCCATGTATATCCATAACTCAACCCGGTACATTCTTCTGCGCCCAGAAACGTTTTAACGGCGCTATAATAAGAAATAATGTTCCGTATGTGCGGTGTGGATTTTAGAATAGGTTAGTAATATCTCTTCCCACACTCAAGAAGGATGATATGACGTGATAAATAAATTTCTCGATGAGATTTTGTATACAATATCGGATATTGAAATTTTCAATCGTTGACATTCGACGTTTTTAAATGTCAAAATGTTTGACGTTTGTGATATGTAAGCTAATTGTTTTTGCATTTAGCGCCTCCAATGTTAAAATTTGAAAGCTTTTGACATTTAGCGTTATTAATGTTAATATTTTGAAGCTTCTTTGACAGTGTAAGGTTATGCATAAAGTTCGGCAAACTTTTGTATGCTAATTTTTTGCACATAGCGGATCTAATGTTAAAATTTGAAAACGTTTGACATTCAGTGTTGATATTGTTAAAATTTTGAAGCTTCTTAGACAGTTTAATATTTGTGAAGTTTAATTTTGTTGCTGGGAGTACTTTTTACTTACGTTTATAAATTATCAAAACAATTTTGTTGGTAGTTTTAAAGTTTATTTTTGACAGTTAGTAAAGTGACATTCGATGCATTTAATGTCAAAATTTAAATGCTGTTGACAGTTCATATTTTCTAAACATTTTCGGCAGGTAATATAAATCTTTTCGCTTTCCTTCTATCAAAAAATTATTTTTAAGTAATTACCCTCCCCTCCAACCAACTCGCCAGAACTTCGCGGCGTTTCCGAATATTTAATTAAAATATTTTTAATCGTATAGTCCAAGTACTTGTCTACACATTACGCAGCGCGGCCGGAAATATAAAGCATTTATTAAATTAAACGAATGCCCGCTTCGCGCGCCGCGTAATTAATTAAAAAACTTGTCATTATACCGACTGCTTGGCGTGGCGGCGCATTTCGCGTCCGGGTGGGCGAGGAGAGGCAAGAGGGGAACGGAGGGACTGGATTCGCCGAAGCGTAACGCTCTCTGGGTTTCTGACGCCGAGTGTACCCTTAGGAAACACATATAAAATCCTCAAACCCTTCGCCCCGCGCCCACGCCACTGTGCCGGCGGATGGTTTAAGTGTACTACGGTCTGACTGTCTCTTGAAAAGAGGGAGGGCATCGGGTTTTGCGCGAATTTCAGTTCCTTAAGATTATACGTCGTCTTTGTTCGGTACATCCGTCCCGTTTATATCTTCTTTCTGGTCGGTATGGGAGGGCGAGATGGAAGGAGAAGGGAGCGGATGAACCAGGGATGAGGTGCTGATACAGTGAAACCTTTGAGCGACATCCGAGCCGCATTGAAGTAGGCTATTTTTCAAGAGACGAGAAGTTTGTTTGAAAACATCTCGAAATCCTTCTGTGTACTGGTTGGTACATTTTTCACAATAAGATATTTTATACGAAGATTTAACTTCGTCTTTAAGATAACACCATAAGAATCTCACTTGATAGATCTTCCACGACATAAATGTTTCTTACATACCTGATGAAGGCTAAAAAGAATTAATAATATTTATTCCAAATCAGAAAAATAAATTTTAAAGCTTTATTCTTTATGTAAAAAAAAAAAATAATAATAACATTGACAATATTTGACAACTTATGAATAACAAAAACGAATTTATCAAGGATCTGGATATTTTCCTTTTGCTCCTACGAAAAATAAAGTCTTTGCCAAAGTCGACAGTTGTGTATGTCTATTGTTGAAATTTCTACATTTTGACAGTTAAAGAATCGTATAACTGCAGTAAATTTGAGGATAGGTTTAATGATTTTTGACAATTCACGAATCATAAGAGTACAGTTAAATCTTTTCACATCTTTATAAAAAAGAAAATGTGGTTCTCTTGATTCTCAACTTGGCATTTGACATTTACAATATCAATATATTTTTCAAGTTCTTTGGAGAGTTTGCAAAAATAAATTTCAGTGAATTTAAGTATTTCAACTACTTTCTTAATATTTATTTTTTAAAAATTACCAAGTTTGACATTTAACAATGTTCAAATTTCTGTCGTGTTTTTGACAGTTTATAATGATTTATAAAAATCAATGTGTTCTTTTTTGAGAATTATTATCAAAAATTTTATATTGTATATGTAAAAGAGAAAACAGTGTTTACGCTCACTCACAAAATGCTATTTTTATAATTTGTCAATTGTCACAAAACGTCAAAATTTTAATATTAGCGAAGTTAAATATCAAATAAAGTTCATACCTAATACTTGACGTTTTTGAGAATTGGGTGATTGTAAAAATACCATTTTGTGAGTCCAAACACTGCCTTTTTTATACATATATAATATGAAATTTTTGATAGGTGATTCTCAAATCAGTAATTTCCTAATAATAAAGTATTTGACAGTTGCCCCAATTATAAAAACGAATTTACGAGTGGATGTAAATACTTTCTTTTTTGTTATAGAAAACATTTTTAACAATTTTGATATTGACATCTAATATATGTATCTGATATCAAAATTTTGACGTTTTTCTTTGCAGTTTCATAGCATGTTTTACAAGGTAATTAAAATATCTTCAAGACATCTCAGGTTTAAAAAATGTTTGACTTTTCTAATCATAAAATATTTGACGTTTTTGACAGTTTACCAATTATCATAGGATAATAAAAGGACGTAATAAGATGGAGTAAGATTTGATTTTAATTTTAAAAATTTGTTTTAATTTAAAATAAAAATCAATTGAACCTTCTACCCACATCTAGCGTTTATTCGACTAAATTTGACAATTTTGACAATTCTTATTTGATGTGTAATTACAGTGGGGTGGTGGTACCTCCAAATTCTAATATGGATAAAAATTGTACAAGTTGTGTTGTTAAACATATGCCACCCAAAATAAATTTTCAATCAAAAGTATAATTTTGGTTTCTAATGAAAACGCTTCATTTTGTAAGGGTTTAAAGTGTTTCTATCAGAGATAATATTGTTGTTTGAAGTTTAGGGGTATAAAAACACGTTTATGGTAGGTATATAATTTCGTGAATAATTGTCATTTTATGACATATTCGTGCACATAATTTCTAACAATTTTGATGTTGACATCTAACATATCTAATATCAAAATTTTGACGTTTTTAACAGTTTGATAGAACCTTTCACAAGGTAGTTAAGATATCTCGGTATTTAGTCAGAATTTCCACTCCTTATTTATATAATATGTAGGGAAGGTTTAATAAATGCCTGTATTTACTAATAATAAAATATTTGATGTTTTTGACAGTTCCCCAAATTACAAAACGAATTTATGAGGGGTGTGAATAATTTCTCGTTTAATAATAGTTATTTGTATCACTAGGTCAGAAACTATAGTTTTGCGAGTGTGAGTACGGTTTGTGGGGCCGAGGCGAAGCCGAGGTCTCACAAGTGCGAATACTCGCAAAAGAGTTTCTGGCCGTGTGTTACACACTATTTTTTGAGCCGACAAATCTTAATTTTGTTGTAAATAATAAAACAAGTTAACGCTAGAGAGTTAACAGTACAGGTTGGCAATACATATTACGTATGAATTTTGAATTGGAAATCAGGGTTAAAATACCTTAGTGTTTTGACGTTTTAATTTTCGTGGTAGTTTTGATACATATTCATCAATAATGAGGACAATGGAGACCCCAAGACATATTACAGAGGTTGTGTGTGAAGTTATTAACCATTTTTTTACCTGTAAAATCTTTCGAAAATAGAAATGCAATGAATATGAATTAATTAAGAGATTGTGTCGCGAGAATTCTGTCATCTGTCATCGAATCTATAATTAATGGCAGAAATGTCAGTAATTCCAGTATAGTGCTGCCAACCAATAGTTGGTCTGTTTGCCGGCCTAGGCCGGAGAATGGTAAGTTTCCGGCCGATTTTAGTAATGCAAAATCAGTGTTTTTGAACGGAGGCGCAAAAATAAAATTTTTAACAATGTTGGTCTTAACATCAAATCCTAACATCAGATATCAAAATTTTGACGTTTTGGACAGTTTGTTTTACAAGCTAATTAAGATATATGGATGTTTATCTTAAATTTCCACTCAAAATTCATATAAAATGTACCAAGCTTTAAGAAAATGTTTGACATTTCTAACTATAAAATTTTTTGACGATATACCAATATTATAAAAACAAATTTATTAGTGAATGTGAATGTTTTTTCTTTTTTTTGTGTTGGCATTCTATGTATCTGACGTTTAAAAGTTTGATAGTACCTCTCTTTTATAGCGTAATTCAGATATCTTGATATTTATCCTGAATTTACACTCAAGATTTATATAATACATATATAGCAAGATTTAATAAATGTCAGTTGTCACTTTTCTTATTTTCAGAGATTGTTTGCTATATATATTTTCATTTTATTTACGTCAGCAATTTAACATTTAAATAGTTAACAATAAGAATAAAAGTGACAGTTGAGTGATTGTAATTTTTTTTTTGTTCCGTCAAATAGTTGCTAATAAGTAGGGTTTCACTGTATATCTGGAAAAAAAGAAGAAGATTAGAGCGGGTATACTCGCGCTCTCTCATACATTAACTCGGTATCAGTCAACGTGGACTGGATGCGGACTGTCAAGCGGCGATTTCCAGCCAATGTCGTTGCTGCAACTTTCTCCGTTAGTCCCCGCCCATTTACTTAAGGGATAAAGAGCGACACACTCGGCGTTAGTGCGATAAGGAAAGATCTCCAGGGCTGATATCTCGTTCGCGCTAATGGGCCGTGTGTAGCGGTGTCCTTGTCGCCGTCTACAAGCGCCGTGTCGCCCCAAGTAGCTACTATAATAGCGTTTCGGTTTAATGTGTCCGTGTATAGTAGGTACTAACGCGGCTACAACACACAGAGGGAGTCGCTCTCTAGTCGTCATCGTCTCTGTGTGTTGTAGACGAGCAAACCTTACCTCACTACTTACATACAGCGGCATGTGTAAGGTACAGTGTCAGCACATATGTACTATACGTAAAGCGAAGTCGCGCGGGGCGCAGTAGAGGACATGTGTGAACGGTACACTCCGCGGAACAAGTAGGCGCGCACGGACTGTACCACCTGATCATTTGCTCGGCCCCACCATAAAGGTTAATTATTAGGACCGGAGTGAATGTTGTTATACCGGCGCGGCGTTCATTTTTTTCTTTCGTTCCTTTACCTTTTTTTTTTGCTCCTTTTATATACGAGATGGCGTGTACCTACCTGCGGTTTTCTACCGGGGCTTCGTTGCGCTATCTCGCTTTAATATTCCCAGATTTGTCGTGCGGTTTCTGTTTTTCATTCTCCGAGAATCGTTCGTCTGTTTACAACGGCAAGTTACACGGTTTTATTGTGTTTATTATACAGTCAGGAGCGAAAATAACACACCGCGTCCTAAATACATAGTTTAATATTGACACTGCATTCTTCGACAGTTATAAGAACCGAAATTATATTATTTTGTAAATAAATTCGGGAAAAGCGAGAGCAAACACAAGAAATCGCATTGACTGAGATGTGATTGATCGTATTCTGCTTCTATCAATTAGTTTCGATTCAATATCTACAAAAATTTAACGAACAAATATTACAAATGCGATACATACACTGATAAAATTTTGTGTGTAAAATTACCATGCTAAATAAATGAAGAATCATGTAAATTCACATCCAAAATATAAGTTGGCAGTGTGATTAAGGGTATAAATACTCTTTGTATGTAAAACGAGTTATTTACTAAACGCATGTTACATTTTAACGAAATCTTACATTTCAAAATTACAACATTGTGATGTATAAGTACTTTTTGCATGTAAAACTAGCTGCAAAATACATACATTATAATTTTCAAATGTGAAATTTCGCTAAAATATAAATATACATTTAGCAAGTAATTAGTTTTACCTACATCCCATTGTCAATTTACATTTTGTATGTGTATTTACGTGATTCTTCAAGGCGTCAAGTAACCCACGATCAGCATGGTAAATTTACACAAAAGTTTTTATCAGTGTACTTGAAAGCGTCCATGCACTCATCAGATACAAGTGTTTATTGTTTCTGAAGCACATTTTATATTGGTTTAGCTGTATTTTAGATACATACTAGACAAAGTTTCTGTAATATCTTTTACATTTATCATGTGCCCGCAATTAGGTAGGTATTAAAAAAAATTCAATTTATATTGACCTAAGCTCTTGAAAAAAGTTTGCAAATACCACACAGCATCATAATTTACTAAGGGAGATTATTTCTGATACAGCATCACTCTACTATAAACACCATAATTGTCACATACATTCTAAACAATTTCGTATAAAATCAATGTCACAGCTGGAGAAGTGCGTTTGCGTTTAGACAGGGACGTCTTAAGACCTCAAGGCGCCTTAGGTTAACAATCAACTGACGCTCTTAGTTGAACTAAGAAAAAAAAAAGGTTTGCAACAAATTACGACTACTAGAAGTCTTCCTTCCCAACGAATATGTTGAACTAACAAAAAAAAAAGTCCTGCGCACCCTCTAGAGAAGGTGCGTACTCCTTGGGTATACCTCCCTCTTTAATCGTGTGGAATTGATAGTCTCACGTTAAAGAGACTCGACGCTGCGCGTCTCGCTGTCGTTTAACTCGACGCTACGATATACTTTATACACATGAATGCGTAATTTGGGTTCGGTTTCAATTTTATTTCCGTATTTCATATTCTATTTGCAAATATTTTGTAATCCAATAAAGCGAAACGAAGCATTTTGTCTGGGACGATAACTTGATGCATAGCGTACGCGGTAGATATTTGAATTCGAGTCACGAATTCGAGTCTACGATTCGAGTCCGGAATCGAATCTACGAATTCGAGTCTCGAATCGATTCTCCATATTCGAGTCCGAAATCGATTCTACATTTTCGAGTATATCGAATTCTGCCGATGTTTTCTTCTAAATAAGGTATTCGCTCGTAGAATGGAACCATCACCGCGATGTTTTCTTGTGCGCGTTTAGTCTGCGTTCGCAACTTATAAACATGTGAAGTGATAGTTGCAATTATGTTTTATGATTAAATATGTATGTATGCGTTTATGTACTTATATAGAGAAATATTGTTTTTGTTAAATTTTATTGCTACTCTTGAATTGCTACGGAATATGTTCGGCAGTGGTAAGCGATGTCTCGCTTAGTGCCAAGTTTAGCATGTATTTGTTTTGAATCTTTAAGTTAGTATTTCACTGTTTATTTGTTGTCTTTTGGAACTAAAAATTTAATTTGTAAAATTATTGTCAGTGAGGGAAAATATGACAATTAAGAATATATTAAATGAAAGTTTTAAAAAAAAACTTACGTTGATTGTATGTGATATTAAAGATTTGTTGCAATAATTAATAGGTAAGAATACAATATGAAAATGTGATGAAAATTATTAGTAGGTACAAATAAGATAAAAAAAAGCACTAGAAGAATAAGTGTCTAACCTCGGCACTGTTGGAGTATGCGCGTGATTATCATGTGATCCAGCACACGCTTTATTATTGGCACTTTCCGCTTTCTTACATTACAACCAGAGCTGTTTCAAATTCATATACGGAAAAATAAAATTGGCATGTAAAAATACGCCTACATTACTACAGAAAGTATCAATTTTTACATCAATAAATGTGTATTTAGGACCTTACAGTAACAGTCATGTAATTTTACAGTATCAGTTATGTAAAGCAGCTGTAAAATTTTTATCAGTGTAGGTTAGGTGCTTTATTCAGTTGTTTATTTTGCGAGTGCTATCTATCGATCTATATAAGCTTTTGATATATATCTGTAAATTCAACGAAGATGATTTCCTAAATGGAACTTACTTCAAAGCCCTTGCGCAGTCATATAATATCAATAAACAAAACTGTAATCAGTAATCACGCTATATAGTGTGCGTCAAAGTTCCTTAACCTTCCACGCTAATCCAGCATGTCAGCTTTTGCATCACAAAAAATCCAAGAGCTAAATACGGGTGAATATATTTTTAAAACAACGAATCTGAGTGATTATAAATTGTATATATGTGTCTATAAATTTAATTAGTGCCCTTATCGTCTCAATTTTACGATCAGCTCGGACATGTACACATAACCAACCTATGTTCATATATGTATGTTTACAGCGAAAACTCGTTACCCCAAGTCGACTATAGACATCATCGAGTACATGAAAAAGCGTAAACATAATACAGGTCAATATCTATGACTGTAAATGTTACCATATACCATATATGTACGTATCGTGTATTACATCCTGTGCCAACCGGTCAGTCTCGCATATTATCCACAATTGCACGTATACAAAGATAAATTGGGCAGTAATTGAGGGGAAGGGGAGACTAAAAATATATGGAACATAATTAAACATTAACCGGAATTACCTCGCAACCAGTCTACAATAATAAACATTTAATTTCAAAGCCCCAATCAAAATTATTCATACCATTCGATAATATAACTATACACGTCGTTTGGATACTGCTAAATGCCCGGAAAATTATAGGATATTTAAATATTTCCATGTGAAAATATGCTTGAAATTATTTTTTTTTTAATCTATTAAAACAGCGAATTATAAAATATAAATAAACTATGAAATTCATGTAGTCATATTGGTTCTGTGAATGTTTATCGTAATTATACGCGAGGATGTTTAATAGCTTTCATTGAGTCATTATTTTCAAGGAAATGTTTTCTTAATTACATCGGTAAATGGCTTATATTATATGTATGTATGTGCTTAAGGTAGAATCGAGGAAGAAGTTATTAGGAAAAGAGATAACAAATAATTGCGGTTTTCACATATATATGCAAATGTAAACGATGCGTTGTATAGATAAGAAAAAATAAACTACTTATAACGTTGTTAAATATTTATTAATACACTTCATGGATTACGCATTTTTCTTGGAATAGTTGATGTCCATTTTCTAGGAGACTAGAAGTCTTTGGTCTTGTATTAACAAGCAAAGTCACTCAGACGGGTCACATAGACCCGTATTTTTTTTTAGCTGCGGATATTCACTTATAGGGGGAGTCACAGACCCCTAAAGTTACACCTCTAAAACATATTTTGCAAAATATCTCTGGAGCTAGACGAGATATCGAATTGAACTAAAAAGAAAAGTGTTCTTCTTAACAATTCGGACATTTTGGTTTAATAAGATCAGTGGTGTATGATAAGGGTGGTAGGGGGTTAAAATAGGAAACAAATTTAAACCCATCACCACGGAAATGGGAAATTCATATATTTCTGTTCTAACCCATAAACTACATTAAAAAATAAAATTTACCGATTTTTTGATTTTTTCCCCAAAATATCATACAGGGATTACAGCCACCTCAAAATGTCTCTCACACAACGTTTTTTTTGTTCTTTTCTACCTCGAGTGCGAAATATTTGAGAGCATTAGATGAGTTTACATACATATATTTATTGTTAGTCTAAATATTTTTTTTTGATAATGATTTTGTTAATAATAATAATAATCTTTATTGCCCAACAGGCTAGGCCCAATTATAGGACATAACATAACAAATACTCAAGAATATGTACATACTGTAAAGGAAAGATAATTAATGATAAATAAGGTTGTATACATATAGAAATAAATAAAAGATATCATTAAATAAATGCTTTTCTGCTATAACTGCAATTTTAAAATCTGTATTTGAGACATTTCAAATTGTGAAAACCAGACACCTCGTTAGCTCAACTGGTAGAGTGGAAGGTGCCTGGTTCAAATCCGACACGAGGTAAAATTTTTAACATAAAAATTTCCTCATATTAAAGTTATAGCAGAATAGTATTTCTTCTAATCGGATGATTACACACAATTGTAGTTGACGCAACAGGGCGCCTACGTTGTCGATATTACAACTTGTGATGCGGGAAGTCCCGGCATGGACAGTAGTATTCTAATCGCGTGTTTCATTGGTCTTACATAGCCTTGAAGAAACAGACTAGTCTGCTAGTTACCAGGCGGAGTATACCACGCCATATATTTTTGGTTGTGACGTTGTGTTAGCTCATTAGTTTTGTGTAAAAGAATGACAGTGTATTAAAATTGAAGAAAACTGGCTCACTTCTGACGTCTACTGACTCTTAGATATGGATAATTTTGTTACAGAGAAGCTAGCTGAATGGAATATTATGCGTACGAAGTACAGATTGCTAATGATGAGTACATTAAACCTTTCGATAAATTACCTAGTGTTTTCCCCTGTTTAAAAGTTGCAAAACGATCTAGAATATACGTTGCCTTGAGACATTTGTAAAATAAGACTTAGATACATTTGAAATTTTAATCTTCATTTTTAGTGTTTCCCAGTTTTAGAATTTATCTCGTTTATTTTTTTTTGTTAATTATTAATAAAAAAATGTGTTATCCTATACTGATATTTTACTTAAACCCTCCACAGCTTACATTTAAGACAGCACCGAATCTGTGTGTGAATCTACTAAAATATTGTTCGCTTTGAACAGAAATTGCGATTACAAAAATCAAAATCAAGTGACACTATAAACGTAGAAAATGATGACGGAAAATCAATTGTTTGTTAAATATCCACACCTTGCTGTTGAAGTTTCAAATTGCTTTGGTAGTGATAAACAATTTTTAATACTGTATTTCACACAATTTTGTTGAAAACACCATATTTTTGTGATTCGTTAAACAACAAGCAACTGGTTGATTGTAACATGTTTTGGGATTATATCCTTCCAAATTTTGTGGCAGTTCTAACAAAGTTTTTCGACAACAAGTTTTAGGTTGTCTTGAATCATGGTTGTTGTTGTCATATATTTACCCACAAATTGTTGTTCAATGTGCGTCAATTGGTGCCACCTTAACAATAAATTTTTCTCCGTGCACTCGCGGCACAAGGAACGATATACGCTTCAGCAGGAATAAAAAATTCTTGCAGATCTCCTCCCTTCTGGTTCTCAAGGGTAGCAGACCGTGATTAGACAGAAAGTCATCTTGCGAATTGCCTCTTTCCGGATAAATACCATCCAGTTTAAAAGAAAGAAATTTCAGGAATTTTCGGAGAACACGCTCCAGACCTACCACGTCGGAAGCATAAAGAAATTAATCATTCGTGAACAATGTTGCTTATTACATAGGCAAAATAAACGGATTTAAGTACTGGGATGTTTGTGAAGTGTTTGGAAATTCGCGTTAAAAATCCAAGCGACTTATACGCTTCATGACATATATAAGTCAAATGCGATTTGAAGGTGATGCTAGAATCGAATATCACACCAGATGATCCTTAATTTTCGAACTTCCACCAATTTTATAAGATGTGTAATACACCTGCACTGAGCGTGAATAGGTCACTACACAGTATTTCTTGAGTTTTATTTAGTTTTAGCTTATACGTGTCACACCACTGATGGAATATGTTTAAGTTGCGTTGCAGATTCTGTATATTATAGTATTTCTATATATTAAGTATTTCTCCCACATACTGTGCCATTGTCGTCAAATTTGTAATTGTTGAGCGACCAGATATAAAACCGTGCTGGTCAGGTGAAATAAAAGAACGACTGCTGCTATATATGGACGTGTACAAAACTCACTCATAAACCTTGGAGAGCTTAGAGACAATTAATATAGGCCTCTAGTTAGAGAGTGACATACGATCTTCTTTGTTGTGGACAGGAACTACTCTAGTAGTTGGAATGAAATTTAAGGAAGATGTTTCCATATTCTTTTTAAAGAAATATCATTAAAGAATCTGATGTGAGGTGTTCTGGGTTGAGGGTTGATTATTCTTCATTGCTTTACATGGCTGTAATATTTTATCACAATCGAAAGTGGTCATTTGGGCTACTTTGCTTCTGAGTCCAATATAATCTAACAACTTGCAAGTTTCGATATGAATGAACAACGAAGCAAATAAAGCACTGTTGGGTGATAAAAAACGTACATATGCATTTGTAACTTTAACAAATTTTCACTTGAGAACGAAATTTTTTCTTACTGTGTGTTAATATCATAGTAAGATATTAATTAATTATAAATTCGTTATAGGGTGAATCAATTTGATCAGAATAATAAAAAAAAAAACGTTTCGAAACTTCAAACACTCTGTATGCCTATATTATTAAGTGCCTATCACACTTAAGTTTATCCGTTCGCATTTTAAGCGTTCGTCGTAAATTACCTGAGCATCCGGCTAATAGATAGATAATATAACCGCTATAACGCGCATTCCCCAGCACAGAATCGGAATTTATTTAATATAACCGCGGTGTTATTACGCGAACCCAGGTATATTAAAAACAAATTACGTATAAATCAACATGAATCATGAAGATCCCGACCGCTATTAAGCGGATTATACGCGCAGTGAACGGCGCACAATGGACTCGACTTCATTATACGAGTACCGTGATCGGCTACAAGGGGGCGCTGCCGTTTCGTATGCGTCTTTTGTCGGTATCGAATTGTTTAATTAACTTTCGACGTTAAAACGATGTCACAGATATGAGCGAGCCGAGTTGGCGTGCCGTAAACACAAGCAATCGGCGAAACGTATTAACGATACAATCAAAGGAGCAAGAGGTTCCGTAAAACGAAATATTTTCACTGGAGACCTCAGTTTAAATATATATAGGGAGGAGGATACAGGTAGAGATGTAGTTTTCAAGCCTATTGTGCTTCTAATTTAGTATGACGGAGGCGGGTGAAATAGGGACCTCTGGAACCCTATATAGTAGAAAAGATGAGACTGGCACATCGTCACAAGCATATAGATGTAAAAGCAGCTGGTAATAATGCTTCAACTCCACAACAAACTTTAGAATGGTACTATACTACAAACTTAGAATGCCATTAGTTATTGTCTCATTTGAAATTGTATATCATTACGTCAACAAATAAAAAAAAATCGTTGTTCAATAGTGCATTAAAATTAATGCGAAGAACAAATTTATCAAATCAATGAAGCAAATTTTTTTTATTAAATTGTATTAATGAAATTAAAGTTATTGGAAATGAAATGATGACTTGATTGTCTCAACAAAATATGTTATCGTTCTAAAGAACACCATTTTTATAATGAACGTTTTCATTCAACCTATGAGTATCGATTATTATAGAAATATAAATATGCAACTACATTTCAATGATTTCCATTTATAAGGACCCTGTTCCTTTATATATTTAGTGAAAATTTTCAAGCTAAAAAAAAAGGTTTGGACATTGAAATTTTTGCCGCAAGATTGTACGTTAGTAAGTTCTTCCTGATATTCCAAATTTTAATCAACCTGTACTTCAATAGAGTGGCGATATTATTCCCGATTAACTTCCATTTAACAACCAGTGGCGGCTTGTCAGGGGAGGCTACGGAGGCTAAGCCCCCCCTATTATTTTTAATAAAATAAGTAGCGTTTATTATCTATTAAAATAATGTTTAAGCATCGGTTATATATTAAAATAAAGCAATTTTTCAAAAAAAATAATTAATAGTATATTTATTCATTACTTAATTTAAAAATGCAAACAAATTTGCAATAATGCGCGAAATTTTACTGTACGCATTATAATAGCAAGCGAGGAGGCTAGCCACAGATTTGGTTGCGCACCAATGATTAATGCCATGGCTGAAAGCAATGTGTCTCCGTAAGTGCACGTGCACTTTATACGGTGAATACGTATGGTTGGAAGCTTGCCGCCGCGGTGAGATCCTACCCGATCGGCATGTTGCGTTGTCGGTCGTAAAACGTTGATACGCAACTGCCCATGCGACTCCCAGCTCCCAGTACTAATAGCTTAAAAAGCGTTGGGTGAGTTTTGTTAGGTTACGCACACAAAATGGATAAAATGAACGAAATTAGGATTTGCCAAGATATTGTCCACTGGTTGGTAAGAAATTCTTTTAGTTGTTTAAACACGAAATTACACATCGTACAAAACATTGAGAAATATAATTTATCTGTAGTATCTAACGACGGCAACCGGCAAAATCGTGGTTTTAGTTCATTATGCTACACTAAATGCGGTTGGTTAACTGGTTCAATTGAACGGGAAAGATTATTTTGTTGGCCATGTCTACTTTTTTGTAACCAAACCGAAACGTGGTCGAAATTATGTTATACAGATTTAAAAAAATCTACCGCGCGCTATTGAACCGCATTCTAAGTCTAAAGAACACATTTCATCGTTGTGCAAATTTAAATTATTTGGAAAACAAAATATTGCTACTGCTGTAGACAGCGCGCGGAAAGTTGCAATTATTGCCTATAATAATGAAGTTAGAGAAAATCGCAAAAATTTATGAAAATTAATAGACGTGACAATATTTTTAGCATCACAAGATTTAGCTTTTCGGGGACACAATGAGACTTCAGATTCTTTTAATCGTGGAAATTATAAAGAATTACTCGAACTCTTTAGTAAATATCAACCTAGTTTTAATAAATTTGTTAGTAGTAATATTTTTTCGGGTAAATCTATACAAAATGATTTAATAGATTGTATTTCTTTTGTATTAAAACAAGAAATAGATACAGAAATTAAAGAAGCTCCGTTTTTTTTCTTGCTAAGTAGATGAAACCACAGATATTTGCCGTAAGTCTCAATTATCAATCATATTACGTTATGTCAAGAGCGGTGAAGTTATTGAAAGATTTTTGGAGTATTTTGACGTATCATCCGGTCGAACAGCTGAAGATTTATTTAACCTTTTATCGGATAACAGCGAAAAATATGAGTTAAAAAAAATTAGTCGCTCAAACATATGATGATGCATCTGTTATGGCAGGGCATTTAAATGGTTTACAAAGTCAAAAAAAAAACAATGCACCTCAAGCTCTTTTTGTACATTGTCATGCTCATGCCTTAAATTTAGTTTTGAGTAAAGCTTGTAATATAAACAAAGAATCTACAATTTTCTTTTCTAATTTAATTGTTATTGTTTTTAGAGTTTATTTTTGGTTTATTATTACGTTTATTAGGAGTTTATTTTTACGTTTTTATTACCTTTTTACCTATCACCTCATCCATTTTCCTATCCAGGCAAGATTTCACTTTCCTCTACGTGGTTCTTGCTAGACAATAATTTATATCTTATTTTAATCTATTTTTTTTTCAATTTTTATTCTACACTTACAATGCTACAATAATAACTATAAAAATATAATTTATTGACTGAGAAGGGTTACTTAGGCTACAGTAGCCTACCTTGAACAAAACGTCACGAGCCGCCACTGTTAACAACTGTCAAATATTACAGAAATATATCAATTTAGAAATCTGATGATATTGCTTAACTTCTAAGAAGTATTGTTTAAATACGACTGACGGAACACTAATCTTTATGACCTGATAGCAACAGATTCTATAAGTTTGACACATTGAAAATACTAAAATATTTTAGTTCCACGCTATATTCTTTCAATATTCCCTAATCTTTATAAAACAGTTTTTATTGCCCTCAGAAATCACATAGGTTATACATATGTATATATTCACAATAACCTTTTAGTAGCCTTGATTAGTTTTAAGTGTCGTCTTTGATATTAGAAATAGATAACTCATTTATTGCTGCTCCATTTATTGTCGTACCATAAGAGGTTTTATTTACCGAATTTTTCGTTCAATTTCAAGTGGTTTAGTACATGATAAATACACATTAAAATGTGGATAAGATTAGTATCTTATAGCATGTATATGACAAAGAAAAAAAAATCCTCTACGTTTTCCTTTATATCGCTAATTCCCCTATATGTTGAACATATCTTTTTTTATACGCCCAGGAGCTATTAAAACGGTAACAGGTGTTAATAATATTAGACGACAAAGTTAAAAAAAACGTATCGCGCGGTAACATGCACCTGAAATACTCTGTCAACAACACAGTAATTGCGGTATAGCACTCGAAACGTTCGACAAACAGTTCAAATTATGTGTAGCTATCTGTCCGCCAATAATAATTAAAAAAAATTCCATATTTAATATGTACGACGAGGTAAATTGACAGCACAGTGGGTAGAAAATATCCGGTAGATTCTACTTGGGATACTCGGATAATAACGATCCTGCATCGACTTGTTATCTCCAATCTATAATAGCCAGTAGATAATGTTGGAAGTCACAATAGTGCGAGTACTCTATCGGATATTGTCATCGATATTTGATGACGGTAACTCGCAATACTTAATATGTGGTAAGTATCGGCCTTCTGGAGAGGTATTAGAAAATTATTGACGAAAATCGTTATAATATGTTATTGGGAGACATTTTATGTACAATCTCAGTCAAAAGTAATCTGATATTATTTTAAAATGCTTGAAAATGTTGCAACTGAGCAAAACTGATTATATTTGACTATATACTAATCTAGAGATTTTTCTATACAGGGTTTTCTACGGTAGCCGTTCGTTAGAAATTTCCGAGGTTAGAAAAAACCTGGTACTCTGAATTTTTGGAATCCGGGGCTATTCAAGATTCTCTTTCATTTTAAAATATTTTCAGGGTCTTACCACTTCCGGGTATACCGGAAGTCGCCATAAACTTTCTTATTTTAAATGGAACAGCCAGTATATTATTTCATTTTTAAATTCCTGAGAAAATTTTATGATGAGTTCTAATAGGTTTCCCTATACCTATTTTCAACTGCTACTTAGATATCTTGATTTTTTTGAAAATTTTGAAAGATGTAGCGTTATTTGCAACACAGTATCTTATGCCCATTTTCGACTGGTAATAAACACTTCTAGGGTAGATGGAAGCACAAGAATGAGACTTTCGAAATCCACATTGACAATTGATTTGTCGCATACAGGGTGTCCAAAACTGCATGACCAATTACAAAATCTTCAAAGATGAAAAAGTTCTCTTTTTCAAATGGAACACCCTGTATATTATTGGATGATCAGATGCAGAATTTAATTCTGCATCGATTCGCTATGACTTTCCCTATACCTATTTACAACGGTTTTCTTGTTATGTCCATATTTTCTGTTTTAATGTGATTTTTGACAGAAACTGAACCATCGTATGTGTTTCATTTTAATTAGAAAATGGAAACAAAACATTAACATAAGGAAATTTGAAACGTAGTAACAAATGAAAAACAAAAAAATTAGGAAAATAATGACAAGAAAAAGTAAAATAAGTTGAACGAAATAACTACAATTGTTCTACGTGACCACCAGTTTGGTTCAAACACTGAATCACTTTATCATGTACTCCTCGCGAAACCGATCTCCGAAGTTCGTCTGGGGTTATATTGGTGAACGCATCGTGAACACGGTTCAATAGTTCCTCTCTCGTTAATACAGGTGTTTTTAATTGTTCTAATTCCTCTTATAATCAATGCTTACTGGATACGATTTTGTAGTTTTATTAGATTTTAGTAAAAAATATGGAATAACAAGAAAACCGTTGTAAATAGGTATAGGGAAAGTCATAGCGAATCGATGCAGAATTAAATTCTGCATCTGATCATCCAATAATATACAGACTGTTCCATTTGAAAAAAAAACACTTTTTCAACTTTGAAGATTTTGTAATTGGTCATGCAGTTTTGGACACCCTGTATGCAACAAATCAATTGTCAATGTGGATTTCGAAAGTGTCATTCTTGTGCTTTCATCTACCCTAGAAGTTTTTATTACCAGTAGAAAATGGGCAAAAGATACTGTGTTGCAAATCATCTTTCAAAATTTTCAAAAAAATCAAGATATCTAAGTAGCAGTTGAAAATAGGCATAGGGAAACCTATTAGAACTCATCATAAAATTTTCTCAAGAATTTAAAAATGAAATCATATACAGGCTGTTCCATTTAAAATAAGAAAGTTTATGGCGACTTCCGGTATAACCGGAAGTGGCAAGACCCTGAAAATATTTTAAAATGAAAGAGAGTCTTGAATAGCCCCGGATTCCAAAAATTCAGAGTTCCAGGTTGTTTCTAACCTCGGAAACTTCTAACGAACGGCTACCGTGGAAAACCCTGTATATGTCCATCTACAGGTGTTTCAAAGCTTGCTTTAGTAAACTAAGCATGTGTATTATAAATTGTTGTAACTGATAACAATACATTATTAGAGTATGATTGAGTGTTTGCGACATTTACTTTTATTGCTTTCTGAACGTACCAGTTTGACATTTCAATATTTTTTGCTGCTCGTTTTCTGCGTCAATAATTCCTGTTTTGATTGACAGCTGACATTCTACCAATAAATTGTCTCCAATTCTGTTAAGGATATCTTTTTTTTATTTTTTATATACAGTGTGAGTAAAAAGTAAGGATAAAATTCACACAAAAACGTAAAAAATCCAAAAATCAATTTTATGTATTCTGAGGTAATACCTGAATTTACAGGGTTATTCATATAAGTATGATGGCGTTATTACGACATATATGCATTTTATTTGATATTTTGATGCTCCATATGGTTGTTAAAATAAAAATATAAATATTTTGACGATTTGAATACATAAAAAATATTAAATACTAAACTTTGCGTGGCAATAATAAAATAATGACGTCATAACACTCTGTATATTTAAGTTTTGCATCAAAATTTGTAATTTTCACGATTCTATTGAAATCATCCCTTGCTTTTTGCCCACACTATATGTATATACAGTCACGTTCGAAACTGATGTGATTCTATTCCTTTTTTTTTTAAGAAACCATAATTATTTTTTCTCTATAAATACATCTTCAGTCTTAGAGTAGCAACCTTTTATCGACTCCTTTAAAAAATGATTCCCTGTTCCAATTATTAAATTTACTTATCGTCTATCAAACAGTAGTAATGTCTCTAACCTTTTGACCTTTCATCTCATCTTTTAGATTAGGAAAAAGTAAATGGGGAATTAAAAACATGGAATGCGTGACCTATAATCTTTAATTTATTAGAATATATGTGGATAGCGACAGTGCAAAGTAAGTTTGTTTGTATGTTTTCCTTTTCTATATAAATATATTACAGTAATGATATTACATATTATCTTTATGATTATAGAATACTGACGCAGTTTTTTGAATGTTTGATTAGCAATTCACTTTGTCTTATAAAAAAGTAAAATTGCATTATGGAAATATCTACAAATTTGGCCGATAGAAATAGAATTTTGATAAAATTGGAGGCAACTATAAGATTGTAATAAGATCGTATCTATTTTCAATAATTTTAAAATTTATATTTTGAATTATTTTTCTTTATGATAAAGATTTAACTAATTTTAAGAGAATAATTAAAGAAGGTTTCTAATGTCGTATGTCAATTAAGAATTTAATGTAATCTTTCTGATTGATTACCTAATATCTATATTAAATTAACTATTTAAAGCAATTTTTATAAATACTACTTTGTAGCAGCACGCTTAAGCTAGTACACTCCGCAAAAATATAAAAAGCCAACAATTAGTTGCGTCAATTTTTTCTCATCTAAGTTGGCACCTTCACAACTACCCACGGGTACTATACATATTAAAATTTCACCTCGTGTTGGATTTGAACCAGGCACTTTCCGCTTTCCGGGCGGACACTCAACCAGTGAGTGCAGCTAACGAGGTGTTTTCATATTAAAAATTGCAGTTATAGCAGAAAAGCTTTTATTTAAAAATACTTTTTGGGTGAACCTTGTACATATTCATTATAACTCATATCCTAATTCGAATGCAATTAACTATTTAAAACAATTTTTATAAATACCGCATTATAGCAGCACGCTTAAGCTAGTACACTCCGCAAAAATATAAAAAGCTAACAATTAGTGGCGTCAATTTTTTCTCCTCTAAGTTGGCACCTTCACAACTACCCACGGATACTATATACTAGAATCGTACAGCGCAAAAATACCATTTCTTTTATAACCGACCGCTCTTCCCCCCCCCCCACCCGCCCTCCCCGCTAACCGTGCGAATCGAAGCATCGACAATTCACAAACAACGAACAATAAGCTCTTTAATGTCCCGTCCCCCACATACAGACATACGCGTTCCCCCACACAGCACTTAAACGTGGTAATTGGCGTGTGTTAACATTTATGTAGAATAAACATTGGCGGCGCGCGAAGAGTGAGGGGAGGCGCTCTCTTATCTAGCTATCTCTTTCTGCTAACCGCTACATAGGTGTGACGCATGTTACATGTAACTACAACACACGTTCAGACTAGAATTATTCGTGTTAAACCCACCTTGGCTGGTGTGTGTGTGTTTCAGCTTGTATGAGCGAACGCGTATGCACTAATGTAGTAGAGGGATTCCGCAAGGTCGACGAACTTTTTGTCGGATGAGTATCGTATGTGTATGTGCGCCTCGAAGCGTACGAACGTGGCGCTCGTTGAAATCGGTAATTGAAACGTTCGGCGTGTGATGAGCGTAAGATTATTTTGGTGTGATATTTTACTATTGTTCCAGTAATAATATATATGCATATAATATAAAAATTCAAGAAGATGCAAGTCTAAATATGACGGGTTGATCCTTTAAGTCATTAACAAAATAACCACTTTATAATTATTATCTCTGTAACTAGCAGAAATCAAACAAAAGTGTATTTTAATTTTTTATTCAGAAAAATCCAAGGAATTCTCCCTGAAGTTTTCAGCAAGTATTTATAAAACACCCTGTATATTTAAAATCCGATTTACACATTTTGACCCAAAAGTATTCTCCTCCGTTCCCCCAAACACCATTTCAGCACGTATTTATTCATGAAAGAGGAACTCCTAGATCTCCCGGAACCACGTGACAAAAGAGCCCCCCTATCCCCACTCCATCGCATCGGAATGACACCGGTCCGATACAAAGCGATTTATGTAGGTACGACCGGCAGCGCGAGGTCTAGGTTCGCGTGCTGTTTTATGGGCTACGCCCCCACTCGACGGGAAATCGAAGGTTCCCGATATAAACCCGGCTTTTATTAACGTATATATGTGCGCCCCCGAGGAGTTTTATCGTTTAAGAACGGCGCGGCGATGCGGAGAACTTTATTACTGGAATTCGAGACAACTTTACGACGTTTATTTAATTGTGCGGCCGCAGAAGGGTTGGGGTAGCGGGAGCGAAACGCGCTGGGATCGTTCGAGTAACGGAGTGGGAGTGAGTGTGCCCGGAAAAGTAATACATAAGTAGTTTTGTGGATATGAGGTCAAATCGATTGTGATTCATGACACTTCTGTGTATTTATGCGATAATTTTGAATATGCAATCCACAAAACGGTTTTGCTCATTGCAGATTTAGAATTATTATGTAAAAAGTGGATGAGTTACGTCGACGTCAAGCGAAAACTTGTCATATCTCGAAAACTAGAAGGAATTAAAAGAAGTTGTATTAAGATTTTTAACTTGTAATGACCCGAGGAATCTGCTGTCAAAATTTCTTCCATCATTTCCAAATCACCCTATATACTTTCAAATCCCCTATTTCAAGAAATGACGCATCATTCATTTACTTTTAATTCCACATCTAATTGATACGGCAGATATAAACTTTCAAAATTTAAAAAAAAAATAACCCCTCTCCGTCTTTTATTTAACGGCATACACATCCTATTATGGCACGATACAGCATCATAAACATTCACCTGGTAGAAGGAATTCATTCGAACGAAATTCTTTGCATTAATTTTCCTTTTCTTTCTCTCTGGCTCCGCTAAAACTTGAAATGCAGATGTCCGAACGCGATAACATCCTAAACAGTCTGATGTAAAAGGACGAGGTAGTTAACCTCTAAAAGGGGAAAATCTCTCGATAGATGCAGTAACATTTAGTTGGCGCTGGAAACAAATTTCTCGTTTATAGAGTGCTTTCAAGTAGGTAAAATCTTGGAAGATCTTGTTCGTACTGTGACTGTTAGAGTCTTGCTAATTTGATTTGAATGACAACTGAAATAAATCTAAAATATTTACTTAACTTGATAGAAAACTAGACATTCTGCAATTCCTTTTATTTCATTGCAAATATAACAAAATATATTTAAAAATATTCATTCACTATCATTAAACTTTTCGACAATATATTTTCATCAACACTGTATCTATTTGGACACCCTATATTTGTAAACACATATATACGCATTAAGTGCTTTTATTTTTCTTATCTAGAACTTGTCAACGCATTAATTTACTGCCAAATTTGATTGCACTCGATAACACGATAAGCACACGTTGTTGTGGATCGTGAGTACATGTGAATGTGTTTGCACATCTCTCGGCAAAATATGCAGGGTTAAGTGCCCATGTTATTAATTAAATAAAGCGAGGTAACTTTCCAAAACGTGCTGGAATAAATCTGAGATGATTTATACTTCGAAATAGGTATTATCGTAAATTGGCACATGTCAATGTTAAAGTTGAATTGATTATATTTCCTAAATTAGAAGTAATTAAACAAAATTTTATTAAGATTTTTTAATTTAAATCACCAAAAGAATCTCCACTTAAATTTTTATCCCCCGATTACGAAACACCCTGTATACACTTTCATACAACGCCCCATTTCTTTTTATCTTCACATCGTACGGATATCGCACACGTAAACCATCAAATTGAACCAATTCTAGATAACTGTACTGTCTGTCGAGATTTCCACTCTGCGATTTCTAATAAGAAAAAAAAAAAAGAATAAATAAAACGACCCTTGAACGTTCAGATAGGGACGTTAACGCCGATTTTTAGCCGTCTCTCGTACGATCGACGCACCCCCTAGGGTGTCTGCGCTTCTGGAAAGGAAGAATTCCGATTTTGCTGTTCGAATTGTGGAAATGCCCGTTCTATGCTATATAGGGTAGTTGTCGGTTGTTTTCAGCTCCATCGGTTTTTAGAGGCATTGTGTGTTCGCTGGATGTCCCCGGCAATCCAGACTTTGCGCTTGTAATTCGGGTAAAACGGATATTCGATATAACAGTAACAGTTAGGTTATGTGGATGTTAGTTTGTGGAGGGGGTAGTCGATTTTGTCCTGGAAATATGGGGAGGGGGGGGGACCATTATGGTACAAAAATAAGGATATCTAGCTGCAAATAAAACAAAAATTCGTTGGTATTTCAATGTTTTAAATTAAACAAAGAATTTAACCAGTAAAAGTGTGTTGTTTGCTATACACACAGGCCTTTCCATTTATTCCTGAATCACACAAATGTAAATTTCTTCGTTTTCTTTTATGTTTTATATATCTTAAATACATAAAATTAATAATACCGTTTGATCCTAATCTACAAGTAATTTTTCTAAGAGAACAATATTGATAAAGAGCCTATCTCTCTTCCTGTATAGAAGTGGATTGCAATTCTATATACAGGGTCTACTCTTTACCTGCTGTGATAAATTACAGCGCTTGCAAATTATGCAGTGTTATTATGAGCATTTCATTCACTTTTCTCTTGAAGACATTCAGTGGCAGGTTCTTAAAATGTTCTGGGAGGCGATTATAAATATTAATTAATTTTTGAAATATGTTCTACAACTCTATATTCCAGATCGCATAAATACCTTACTGCTCATTTTTGTAGAACAGAGATTCTGCGCACCGCGGCTGACGCACCCCAGAAAAAGTTCTCGTAGCACAAGAGTTACTTCGTAATTTGCCATATGTTTAATTCTTCTAATGACGAACAGTCAGTGCAATCGAAAGACTATTCACCAGTACATCCACATGCTGATGCCGTCTCAGCGATGAGTCCATTAGTGACGCCCAGAAGTTTTACCATAGACGACTGACCAGAATTTTTGGAAATTTTGGAAAGGAAAAAGAAAAATTTTGAAAAAAAAAGTTTGTTTGCAGTAAACTAATTTTCAGCAGTTTTTATTGCAATTTCTGATACTTAGTTGTTTTAAAGTTTCTGGGTCAGTTCCTCGTAATACCGAAGATGTGTCGCCGGCGTAAAGGCACATGGTGACATCGTTAATGTTGGACGGGAGGTCGTTCACATAGATCAGGAAGAGCAGCGGACCAAGGATTGAACCGTGCGGGACACCATAACTTATTTCCCCCAAACTTGAATAGTGAGTTTTTTCATTTTGTGAGTTGTACTCTCTGGGATAGATAGGATTTTATTAAGCTGAGAGGAAGTCCCCTGACACCATAGTATTCTAGCTTGATTAGCAGAATGTCATGGGACATTGGGTCAAATGCTTCATCTGACAGGTCCAGCAAGGTAAGCTCGGCGCACATACCATCATCGAGAGCTTCATTAATGTTGTTTACAATTTCCATGATTCTTCTTCTAACTGTTGGTCGTCTCTTCCTGTAACTGTGCTGTTCATGTGCGATCAGGTATCCGTCGCATTCAAAATATTTCACTAATCGTGTAACAATTATCTGCTCAAACACCTTAGACATGGCAGGGAGCTGACGCATTTACTTTTATCGAACTTTTTTATGTACTGGCACTACTCTTTCCACTTTAAGTACGGTTGGAAAAGCTCTGCGTTCCATACATTTGTTAAAAATCACAGCCAATGGCACGGATATTTCCTTATGAATTTCCTTTAGCAAGTTTATTGAAATACTATATATACACTAGTTTGCTTATCTTTCAGGTCTTTTAGCAATATTTGTTCTACTTCATAAATAGTATTTGGGGAATGTGTAAAAATTTTGTTATGGAATATAATAGGTATCATTAAAACCAAAAAATTGTATTTTAGAATAAAATATAAAACTAGAAAAATACACTGATAAATTTTTTTACACACACACAAAATGTAAGTTGGCAATGTGATGTATAAATAATGGCGGCTGGTACTAAAGGGCACAAGGACATGTGCTCACCCAACCACCAAGATAAATACACAAAAGAAATTCGCATGTAACTCAGTGCATTATTTTGTTTTATTATTTCTATGTATTTTTATAACGATGGTATCAAAGTTTCTTTCGGCTCCTCAGATACTAGCGCATATGCGCCCATGTTCCAGGGCACAATTTTCCTATTTCGAGTATGAATCGACCGGCTCCGCGTATTTTCGCCCATGGGTTTATATTATTATCGGGGCACACGATTCCGTGTCCCCAGTTAACGTAGTGCTTTCATTGGGACTGCATCGTTTTCGACGCGTACCGCGCATGTGTGATTTCAAAGTGGTTTCAAAGTGACGTTTATTATTAATGATGGAAGTTATAATTGTATGCAAAATCTTTTAAAACACCCGCTGCGCTTGCAATACATATGAAAGGTTCACAAGTGTTTAAAGGCGCCTCAAAAACTATTCTGAACGAATTTCTAGGTGCAATGTTGCAAATTTACAAGCAGGAAATATTGAAAGAAATTATAAATTTGCAAATTTTATTGCTCTGGTGGCCGATAAAACTCCAAACACCTCTAATAATCAACAAATGGTTGTTATTATTCGATGTGTTTAATAGACAAATTTTCGAACGCTTTTGGTCTTTTTCTGAACCGGGCGGAGATAATGCTGATGTTTTAGCAAAAATATTGCTGAATGAATTGTAAACTATTTTTAAATTCTCTTTCTGGATCTTATAACAATAAACTAATCGCTCAAAGTTACGACGTGGCGTTCGTGATGAGTGGTAAGACAAATGGTGTCGAAGCTATTATCAAAAGAACATTTCCACGTGCACATTATATTCGCTGTTACGCGCATCAATTTAATTAAATATTAATTATGTATTAAAAATGTAAAGTGTTTTGTGCCCACCCTCTTTCATTACTCTGCCACTGTGTATAAATACTTTTTGTATGTAAAACTAGTTACTTACTGAATGTATGTTTACATTTTAACGCAATTTTACATTTGAAAATTACAACATCGTGACGTATAAATAGTTTTTATATGTAAATCTAGTTACAACAGTTACAGTTAATATTAAAGTAATTCTTATAAGCCGCAATTAGTAACAATTGTTATGTTGATACGTGAATGATGAATATTAGGTACTTTTTAGTAAGTTAACTTGACATGCAGGGGTGCCATATGCAAAAATAAAATTGGCATGTAAAATATGTATACGACAAAAAAAGATTGTTCGTTTACGCTAATTTTTATCAGTGTATAGTTGTTACATTCACATTTTTATTTTGTGGTGCTTAATTTTGTGCTAATTTTGAATGTAAATGCAAAAATTTTAAGTTGTTATCGAACAATTTCGGCAAACGTGAAAGAGTAATGGAACATTTTGACGTTACTGGAAGGAATGTACGGCTCTACGGGGCGCTTTAATTTATTGCCTTTTTAATATTCCCCCCGGCGAAGGCAAAGAAAAAGGACCGATATTAGATTCCGGCGGTCGTGTGTCCCTTCGGCCCCACAATAAAGTCCCACGTTAAATATTTAGCGATACAACGTAAGTATGGTCTGCCGCGAAGCCGAATTCACGGCACGATCCTCATCTTCTTTCGCCCGGCGACGACGACACGGGGGAAAAAAGAAATTCCTTATTACTAGCGCGACCGGAAAAGTCTCCAGCAAGTGGAAAGTCCGCTTTTTCCCGTCGAATCTACTTAAATATTAAAACGTTCCACGCAATTAAGGAGTCGTTAATTATTCGTTCCGGTACCAGCAGCGCTAGAGAGAACAGCGTCGACTGTGACTGCCATCCATGGAAGTTTTCCTAACTACTCCCCGGTTGCATTATTCACGCATACGTCTGCCCTCGGACCTCCGCGCCGCGCCGGCCGGTTCGATTATGCTCCGGTAATTCGTGTAATTCCGCTGACCGGCATTGCCTGTAATTAGCGGGTACGGGGAGGGGATTACGTTTATTGTAATCGCCGGCAATTTTACCTACGTATGTAATTTGTTATACGCCAGTTAATCCAATGTACGTATTTATACGAAGAAATTTATATACGATTCACGTGAGCCACTATGCTCTCGCACTAAAAAATTTGGTGAAATATCATCGCTACATCCGTATAAGTCTAATAGATTGAGAGATCCAGACATGAGACCTCTATAACTCGTATATATTTTAACCCTACGAGTCTAGCAGGTCCATGGGTTGAGTGAGTGTTATTTTCCAGGTTTTCCTATCCTTGGCTTTTTCCCTCCATTTCACGATCTTCATTGTCCTTAAGTCTTTCTGTACTTCGGTCTTCCATCGCATCTTTGGTCTTCCTTTTCTTTTCCTTCCTCCCATTCCTCTTTCCGTTATTATTTTTGGTGTTCGATTTTCTGACATTCGCTCAACATGCCCTCGCCATCCCATCCTTTGCCCTTACACTACTCCTATGATGGTTGGTTCCTTGAAGAGATCTTTAATTTCCTGATTCGTTCTTCTCAACCATATTGTGTTTACCTCCATAGATCTTCCTCAAGACCTTCCTTTCCCAGACTTCTAACATTTTCTCTTCTGCTTTAGTTAATACCCATGCTTCACTTCCGTACGTAACCGTTGGTCTGATTACCGTCTTATATAGTTTTATTTTTGCCGCCCTGGAGATGACTTTGGACTTCAATATTCTGTTAAATGCATGGATGCATCTATTCCCTGACATTATTCTTTTCTGTATCTCTGTTTTAATTTCTGGTTTTCTCGTGAACGTTCTTCCTAGGTATATAAATGTTTCCACCTCCTCAAACTTATAAACTTTCCCAGAATTCGATGTTATATGAAGCACCCGTCGTCCCTCTCTGAAATCTTCGTTTGTCCAAGTCATGCATTTGGTTTTATGTTCATTGATGTAAAGTCCCAACTACCTGCCCTCTTCTTCTAGTCTTTTAACCACTTCCGTAAGTTCTTGTTTATTTCTAGTTACGATTACTAAATCATCTGCAAAGGCTAGGCATTGATGCTTTTTGTAGTAGACCAAACCTTCTCTGTTTATATTACCCTTTCTTATAGTACTTTCCAAAATGAGACTAAATAGTATGGAAGAGAGAGGGTCCCCTGTCTAACTCTTTCGTGGACTTCAAACATATCTGATGTTTTGTTATTTACTTGAACTTTGTTCTCAGTCTGATGTAGGGTCATCCTTATTATTCGTATTAGTTTTGGGCTAATTTCTAAATCTTCTAATGCCTTGTACAATTCACTCCTTTTTATTCTGTCGTAAGCCTGTATAACTCAAACACAGTAATAAAAATTTTATTAAAATGAATAAAAATTTAACAAATGTTGTGGTTCTAGAAGATCCACGTAAAAAATTGTTAATATAACAACTACCCAAAGTTGTCATGGAAAAATTTTATACTTTATTAAATGTTATATATTTCTGAAACAGCAAAAATAATTCTCAAACTTTTCCTCATAAACACTCCCTGGATTTTCTGTCCACACTAAAAGCTGAGCATACGGGCATTCGAACCGGCCGGCTCCGCTTATCTTCGCCATATGCGCTTATACCGTCGCTTTGGGGCACACAATTTCGTGTCTCCAGTTAACGTCTTGCATTAATTACGACTGCATAGTATTCGGCGCGTACCGCGCATGTGTGATTTCAAAGGCTTGAAGTGATGTTTGGAAGTTAATTGTGTGCAATTTTTCTACCCGCATTATTTTGATATATACATACATGTGCATATTAACTTTTTAATAAATATTTTTATGCACTGCTCTTCAACGAACAAATCTTTCGACCGCGTGAGTATCCGTTGTACAGAGGTTTCACTGTAATTCAATTTTTATTGGAGATATTATTAAACATGTTGATAAAGTCTTCACACTGTACAGTCTATTATTTAACGATAATGTGCAATTAACTTGTTTTTTTTTTATACCTGTTGTGATGGTTCATATTCGTTGTAGAGTATTATATTCTGGGAAGAATACATAATTTGCGGTTGGTATGTAGATACATACGCAGCAGTAATGTGCAGTATATACAATTTTTTGTTTGGAAAAGCAGGATGTACTTAAATATCTTTTTATAATAATTTAAACTATTCAAATTATTTCACGTTGTAACTTCTATATAATCGTATAATAATAATGCATCCTTCTTTGACATGGGTAGCACGCAGATAGGGAAAGATGCTATCCGAAATCAAACCTTACACATACGTGGATGTACACTACTGTCCACAAAAGATTGCTCAAGTAATAAATGTTTAAACAATAAAAAAGTAAAAGGTTAACTAATACTAAAAAAAGTATTTTTGTGGCCTTTTTAATCTATTTCCCCCGTGTAACAATGGTTTACGTACAAGGTGTCACGTGATCGTATAATTTTCCTTCCGCCAGCCGGCGTTTGACAGTGTCGAGGATTATCATGATCGAATACAATAAAACTTATTAGATTAATACATAACGTGATCCAATTGGCTGCTCGCAAAAGAAATGTTATTTCCGTGGAAGTTTCATCAATATTTACTTGGCTTAGAATTCGTGCCAGTGGCGCTCCGATGATATTTTATAATAACTTAGAGATGTAATATTAATTGCATATGTCAGACGGCTTTAGTCTTCCGTTGAAAAATTATTCAAACGCTTATTTAGCACAGTACAATCTCTTTTTCGTTAATGAACATTCTTATTGTGTTTATTTATAAATATAGATTCTAATTCTGCATGGTTTTAATAATTAATTTACAGGTAAATACATTGTAAGTTAATTAACAAGTGTGCCTAGATTAAAGTCACATTTTTGCTGTTGTTCAGAGTAAGTTGCTTTGGAAAAGGTTTCATTTTTATAAAGCTTTTGCTTTTATTAAAAGTAGTGCTGGAAATGGTGATCTTCAGCTTCCAGACAGGCATCGAATCTACGTCTCATATTTTCAAATGCATTGATTAGCACCGCCTCAGGTATATCTCGTACAGCAGCAGTAATTGCTTCTTTTAACTCGTCAACTGTGTGCAACACGTTTTTATAAATTTTATTTTTCAAATACCCAAATAAAAAGAATATTCAATGGTGTCAAGCCTGGTGATCTTGGAGGCCAACGGTGCAATCCAACGACTCGATTTGGAAAAAATTCCTGCAGGAACATGCAAGTTTGTCTCGTTGTGTGTGCCTATGCATTATCGTGATGAAAGTATCCTTGTTGTAAGTCGAAATCATCCAGTTGTTCAACAAATTCTGTTAAAATTATTTCATAACGATTAGCAGTTATGGTATCTTTAAAAGAATATAGGGCAAATGATACGCCTTCTGGACATCGCTTCCCAAGCTCCAATCTTCACAGGATGAAGTGGCGTAAAACATGTGGGTTTGACCACACACGATAATTCTGAGATTTAACATAACAACTTAGGTGGAACCAAACCTCATTCGAAAAACATGTCTTGTTGAGGATCTCATCTCCTCTCAAATTTTCATTAAAGAAAGTGCAGTATTGTAATCACCTATCAAAATCTACAGGGTCTCCTGCACAACTGACAGTTTATATGGATAAAAGTGCAGTACTTTTTTTGACTGCTCGGTGGCAAGATCCATATGATAGATCTAGAAAGTTTTATTATAACAAAATTATTACATTATATTACAATTTAAGCTTTTGATAATCGTGCTTACAACAAAATCATAAAAAAAATTTCTGTTTGCTGTGACAATTGTCGTAATGCTATATATGGCTCCTGTTGTAAACGGTGACATGCATTTTCAACTCTATCTGGAGTAAGGACTGTGCGAGGTCTCTTAGCTATTGCCTGGCAGGCGCTTCCTCTATCATGAAAGCGACCTACAAGTTTGTAGACATGACGTTTTAAATTGTCAATATCGAACCCCTCGTTTGCAAAATGCATTAAAAATTCATCAATGCACAACTGCACTGAGTATGTCCACTTCCCATCCTCAGTGCGTTTCGGAAATATGATTTCAATATAAATATTTCTTTTTGCAGAAAATATGGCATTATAAAATGTATAACCTAAACTCAATACACAAATAGGTAAGGAACGCTACTTTACTAAAGTAATTAAATAATGCCGCACTGCACTGAAATAGTCACTGTATATGCAAATCACTAACATATTACTGGAAAAAAAAACCCTAAGTCGCTATTGAATGGAGCTAAGTATTGATACAACTTCTACGGAGATAAATTTTTTCTCCGACCGGCCAATTGGATGTCCATACCGTGGGCAATAGTGTAGATACGTACATACGTATCAAACGAAAATATGTTACGGCGGGCCAATAAGTTTAAATCTCGTTTCAGAAGGGTATCTTTTTACCCCAGTATCCGTGAGGCCCCGTTAACATAGTTTAACAATTCGAGTTTCGTCGAAATATTCTGGTCCCAAATACTAGGAAAGCTCCGAGGGAGAGAGACAGGGCCAAAGACGATTTTCTGACCTGCTGATCGCTATGCGGGCGATGTGGTTGCGGTCACCATCAACGGCTCGGATTACCGACCGTGTTCGGGAGTGCGAAGAAGATAGAAGAGGACGGGGTTCTCTTGCTCGGTGTACCGCGTCCAATTTGTCGCGTAACTTTTGCTCTCCTAGGTCTGCGGATGGAAGCGGATATATCTTAAATGGATATAGACGGACTTTTCGAGTGTTTTATTACTGTCGAAAGTCGAAAGTCGGTAGTTGTGCATATATGTATATTGTAAGTTCTGTTTTTAACTCTGAATATGCAGTGTTAACCCCTATATTTCGTTATAAGAAGGGCATGTCAATGCACTACATTAGAGCCCTACTATGAAAATAAAAATAACAAATTTTAACACAATGTAACGGAGTTATTTGTCAGTTTTTCTTAGTTAAGAGTGGAATTGGATTTATTTTTCACGGAGAAGTAGACGATGGTAAATTTACCTTTCAGCAAACGTCATTGCCCCGATCAAGAAATTGTTGTAGAAAGCGTGAAAGTGTAGATATTTTTATGAAATTTTGCTCTTTTTCTATTTCATTTATTAGGTTATTAATAACTAAATTTTAACGGACTGTTTTTCTAATTCACTTGATCTAAAATTAGGTATAGGAAAAATGCCACGAGAAAAATTAGTGCATTGCAATACTTATTAACATTATTACTAAGGTTTCTTAAAAAATAGTTTAATGCTACTTATACCATGAAAAGTGAATATTAACACTGGTGTGTATCGAACGAAATTAACGAAATTATTGTTATAAAACAAATGATGTGATTCATGGATTTAGCCGAAATTGACCTTGATGACATTGTATTAAATTATTATATATATATATTACATACACAATATCATTTTCACTGCCTAAAATCGTACGAAAAATACACTAGGTTTCCGCATTTACCAAAATAAATTCTTTTGCAGTTCATTTGCATTGTTATTTATATCACGAGAACAACAAATTCTAGCCGAACTAACAATTCTAGAGTTTACATTTTGTAGTCCGTACACAAATGAAAAACAGCTGAACTTTCACCTCCTTCAGACCAAATACGATGTGTTATATTCTGTTCTTGCTTAATACAAGACAATCATGCATACAGCACAAAATTCTAATTTTTCTTAAACCGAATATGTTCCGAACAGTAAACAAACACACCTAATGATTGGAGCATCTGACAAGGGGTTATGTTGACAGGTTCTCCGATGTCGAAGAATCAACAACAAACTCATTACATCTCTTGAAAATCGCACAAACATGACAATATGCATCCTTTTATTGATCACATATTCTGTCAGGTTAAGTTCTCTATAATGTCACATATCGCAGTTGATGATAATTATGATGAATCAGTTTTATTGGTCTCTGGCACCAGGTAGTCCATCCAGTCATTAACGTACCATCAAAAGACTGTAGATACACAATCAGCACATCGTATTAACGTCTACAATTAATGCCACTAAATAAATTTACTTTAAATTTTACTGTATTCATATCCAGATTTGTAAGAATCGCAGATATACACAATGTGGGAAAATATAAAAGAGGGAACTTTTCACATATCGCACTTAAATTACAATGTACAAGATCGATGAAAATCTGTATAAAATCACCTCGATTTATTACAATAGCACAAGTAAAAACATTCGAACGCTGCATCGGTACATTTACTACCGATGCTTTCTTTCTTATTTTATGTTTGTGTTGCGCGCTTATTATTTGAATGTGCAATTGTTTTTACGACGAGGCCAATTGAGTAGCCTCTCGGAATTCCTTGATAACGCCAACTTTTATCACTAGAGGCACTACTTAACGATCAACTATATAATAAAATATATTTTACTATTCACTCCTAAGTAATTCTCTACATTTTTCTTTTGGAAGCAACTTAAAATAAATAAGTTAAGCCTTATACATGTTTTATATCTAAACAATTTTTGAATTGAGAAATTGTAGGAATCTCAACGAACGAAAATAGATAGAGGTACCTACTTGATTGTGTAATTCAATACATGTCTTTCATGTGCACGTGATTTCAACACTGTATTTACAGCATAATAACGTATGTATGCTTGTATGCGTAAATGTGTCTATCTATTTCTGGGTTAATACCATATACATGGAAGTATGTACTTACCCGTTTATATGTATGTTCATTGTTCGTACAAGTGTGAAGTGATGTAAAATCGAGTACATATGATTTGTGTTACTGTCTGTATGTATGTTACAAGTAATACGTGCGCGGTCGGAAATTGGTAATGACTAATGTAATAATATAAAACGCTTCTCAGTTAGCGAGAATATACAAAAGAATAACACGATGAAGAATTGTTTGTACTATGTATTTATATAATTACTTCGGTGGGACAATGCATTGGAAAATATCTACATACTTATAAGTAGTATGTACGGATAAATATATTGTATATTTGTGTGACATCTGTCAAATTTATATGATAAAAATCGATTGGTTGTTTAAAGCTGACAAGTAAAGAAAGTTTTTATTCGGTATTCCTAATAGCAAAATGTCGTGAGTTTTTCTTAACTTTGAACAAACATTGGTGTCCGCGGATGGCGTTGACAAGGAAAAAGAAATTATTGATTTTACCACAAAAAGTCATTCTCTATAAAAAGTTATTTTTATTAAAGAGAGCTGTCAAATACCAAATGTCAAATTGAAAAGAGAAAAACCTATTTTCTTATGAATCTTTTCTTGTTTCTAAGTTAGGATAAGGATATTTACACGTATCTAAAGTGACACATATATAATTTGACGTTTTGACAGCATGTTGCCTGTTCTATTTGTATTGTTAACGACCGTACTAAACACGTAGAACGTGCAAAATATCTGCTAGCGTGAGATCCGTGCTGCATAACAGCGATCTTTCACTCCTGTCGCTATAAATACAAATATAAATATTACTGCATACGTGTCGTGTATTTACTCGGGCATTATAAATAGTACGCGACGTACGATGACGTCTCCAGCGTTATTCTAACCGTCAAAACGTGCGAAATATTGGTATAATAACAGACGCGGAACGTATGTACGACGTAAGCTTTTAATGCCATGTAGTTATTCTATCCCAATATCGTTTCTGGTTCGTTACTGCTGCTATAGTTATTATTATTATTAACTATTTACTGCGCTATAGTGAATAGCGTCTTTTAACGTCCGCTATATAGTCTTTCGGTCAAGCGACTCAACTGGGAACGCTCGGCCGAATAATAAAAATTAGTTCCATTGTAATTCGGCCATAAAGTTTGACCTTTGTAAACTCGCCTTGGGTCCTCTGCGAGTCTAATAACTGGTAGGTCGGGCACGGCTTTTGTTCTGCGTTCTGTACGGCTATGGGACTGTATACGAGGAGTGCCAGTTACACCCAGGACTCAGGGCTGACTAGATATTATCTTTTCCTTCAATACGAATGGATATACAATGCCACGGTTAATTATTATTAATAGAGTAATATAGGTAATATATATTATGTCAAGTTATTTTGATTAGAATGCAGAGAAAGAATTGCAATGAACCGTAATGATGTTTAGATGCAAAATGTAAAATATCTTGAAAATTATTTGACAGCTGTCAAAAAGACAATTAACCTCCTTGTTCTTAATGATAATAAAAAAAACATTTTCTTGTTATGTTTAAAAGGCAAATTATAAATGGTCTCCAAATCATGAACACATTCTACTGGATATGACATTTGACAGCTGTCAAACATTTTATGACTAAAAGACGTTAAACAACTGTTAAATATAACTCTAATGTTTGTTTTTAGAATATTGCTGAAAAATTAGGTTAGAGCTTGGGGTATATCAGTCATTATCTTATACATATGGATTTGGCAAATTGCAAAAGTACAAGAGAATACTTAATTAGATTAGAACTTGACTTTCACACGCTAAAGTTTGGGGTAGGTATGTTTGCAAATTTCCTGTTTTCTGATGATGTCGCAGGTGCAAGATATTAAAATCCAATTCTGATTTTGGTTAAACCTGAAGCACCGTTGACTCATTAAATCAAAACTTGACCCTCGTACCACCAAGGTTTACTTCAATTCCTTCTAATGACGTCACAGGTGCAAAACATTCAAATTCAATCCTGATTTCTGTTGAACCTGAAGCGGAATTGACTCATTGGATTAAAACTTGACCCTCGTGCATGCACTAAGGTTGTTTTCAAGTCTTTCTAATGACGTCACACGTGCAAAACATTGAAATTCGATATTCTGATTTTGATTCAATCTGAAACAAAACCAGCTGATTAGATTAAAACTTGACCCTCATTTTAATTGTTTCTAATGACGTCACAGGTGTAAAACATTCGAATTCAATTCTGATTTTAGTTAAACTAGAAGAGATTACAATTTTAAACTGGACCCTCATAGATTAATGTTGGAGTTCGGTTGCTGATGGTTTTAATGTTATTCCATAAGGTCACAGGCATACAAAACAATAAAATTGAATTCTGATTTTGTTTAAATTTGAAGCAGAATTGACCTATTAGGCATTAAAATTAAGATTCGACCTTCATACGACAAGATTTTGATTATTAATTTTAAAATTTTTACGTTATAAGTACAAAACTTTAAAATTTAATGTCGAATTTGATTTGACTAAATTAAAATCGTAAGTTTATTCTTCGGAAACTAAGATTGGGTTACCAACTTTTCTCTTATTTTCTACCTAGACATGGTTGCATCACCGTTTTGCCTGTTGAGTTATTTTAAATAATAATAATATAAGCCCTTATTGTATTACAATCAATAAACATAAGTAAAATAATAATAATAATGGGACCCCACCTTACTAAGTTATGATGGTGAGTCACCTTACAATTAAAATACTTTCTTAAACCGATTTTCAAGCATTTTACGAAAGAAAAAATAAATTAGGAAACGGTATTATGTATTTGTCTCAGCAAAATCGTTATAATTATTTACAGCATTGTATAAATTTATATATATATATACGCACATACATATATTTTTTTTAGTCGGCTCTTATTTTTGCTGGTTTGCCTGCTGCGTACAGGATCCTGCGAGCTATGTCCTAGCACCTCTTTGGCCGACCAAGTCAGTCCACGTTGACTAAATGCGAGTTGTCAAAGCGTTGCGTGGCAACCGATACCGAAATGACGGATTCCATTGGTCGTAGCGCCTCTGCGATTGGTCGATCGCGGCAGGAATCGCTTCGCTCGTTTAATCTGGGCGTATCCCGCGAATACTCGCTCCCGATTGGCCGAGAAGCGATAATCGTCGACGCCGATTGGTGCGGATGCTGTTCCGCGCGCTAGTCCACGTTGTCAAGCGGGACCAGCTTGGTATACAGGCAATCAGGGCGCCATATTTATAAGGGTGAAAGGGGCTGAAGTGAAATCACGCGGGTGGAACAAGGACGCCGCGGCTTGGCGGCGGTAGCGGCCAACTCCAACCCCTGTTTCAGCTAAAATGAGATGCTTTCTGCTAGGCAGCCATTTTGAGGGTAGTTTTTTGTGTTTTTTTTTTATTATATATATTTTTTTTCGCGCGCTTTGCGAACATGCGGGTGATCATATCGGCCTAAGGGGCCGTGGGGGCGGCGAGGCGACGCCGTTGCATTACAGAACCCCCGTCCGCGCGCGTATATATCGGTAAGTGGGGGGGTTGCGTGGGTGTTGGTCCGACTCCCTCTTCGATATCGCCGCGACGTGGGAATACACGCGACAGTTCGCTCCCCGCATTACATCCGCACTAATTGCAATCACGGACCCCGCCAATTAAAACATGACCCATTTTGTTGGATTGCCAAGGAAAGCAAGTGCGGTTGCTTCGGCTTCAGTTGTATGTTGTATAGCAGTACATATTCTGTCTCGTGTGTGGCTTTGGCGCGAAATCACGATCGTATTAGTGACCTTGAACGGTTAAATGCCGCAATTCCGCCGGGAAACTATTAAATTCAACCACCAGGACCGATCTTAGGACCTTTATTATTTGCAATACATAATACATCTAAAATATTTGAAAATCTAAAATAACTTGCAAAAAGAACACGAAAGTATATATATATAATAAGGTACAGCACACCTTTAATACGGGAAATATATTAAATTTCACCATCAGGACAGATTATGGGACCTTTACTATAAGTATTTGGAATATATCTTAAATATCTAAAAATCTATAAAACATTTTTTTATGATAAAATAAAAGTTTATAGTTTGAGTATAGGTTCAATACAGAAACTATTAAATTAAACCACCTGGACTGATCTTGAGGCCGTTATTATTTGTAATATAAGCAAATCATTTGACAGCTCATAATCAATTGTAAAAAACCGTTGATATTAAAATAAAAGTGCACCTAATTTAATGTTTTCGATACGTTCACTATTAAATTCTACCCTTAGAACAGATCTTGAGACCTTAACTATTCGTAATTGTCACCCTAGGAATGAAAATTGTTAAAATTACTAAAAATCCGCTAAACGTAAAATGCAAATAAAATAATTAATATAAATAGTTTTTGTGGCGATACTCTGCCAATTGAATTTTTAAAAAATTTTATTTTTTCACCCCAAAACGGGTTAGTTAACGTATTTATAAAATCGAGCACCTGTATATTTTAAAATAATTTTTAGTGATCCTAAGTAACTTTCTTTTAAAATATTTTTCGATTACATTATTGAATATGCCTGTATAATCCTTACATAATCCATTTTAGGAGTTCACACGAGAACGGGGATATTACCAGACGACAAAAATATTTAACGGTTCTCCTACATGCAATACCAATAAACTTATAGGCGCACAGCAGCCCATGTCTCGTTTTCACCAATTTGCCCTACATTTTTCCTAATACAGCGCTCCTCAAACCCCTAAACCGTCCGACTGTTTGTTGTTGTTATTACTATAACGTTGCGTGTGCAATGATGTTGTGCATACACACCGCTTTTATTCACCACACACGTCGACAGTCGGCAGATATAGATACGCTTCAGGAGAAAGAAGAGAGACAGGCACGATATGCATGCGAATAAAGTGAAGTCTCCCGGTATTTCGACTGTAAGGGGTTGCACGGACTCGCAGGCTTTTTGTTAGAAAACCGTACCATGGTGTGGGGTGTATTTTAGCGGTTTTCGCGGCGATGACGAGGGGGCGAGGCGGAGAGGAGGGGACAGTCGGCGCTGAGGAGTAGGGAGAACCAACTCGGCAGTCGTTGACTGTCGGTCGATGTGTACGCTGTCGCAGATATATTATACGATCATTGTTTACGTATCTTATCGGGTTATTCGGTCGTTTCAAGTCGAATCGTTTCTCTCGTGTGTGCCGATAGAATCTGATACATAACCTCACTTGGATTAAACTATATAGGATTACTAACGACTTACATAACCTAAAAAGGATGGATACCCAGTTTCCGAGTGCATCATTAGACATAGAGGAATCGTAATTTTTGCTTTTCAGTTCATCGTTCTGCCATCTGTGAGTTTTACCGTGTTCTCTCATTGTCGAAATAGTGCGTGCCGTTTCGAAAGACGCGTATATTTAATAGTGTCGCCGAAAGTGAGTTCTGTGGAATCACGTTTCTCATAAATCGCCTCTTTATAAGCAAAGTGTTGCGCTTCGGATGATCTACCACTCGCAAGATTGCCTATCATGTGTCGTTGCTGACGTAAGATGTACCCTAGTGCTGGCATGAACGCGGCGGCAGCAGCGGCGGTGGCCGCAGCGCGACATCCGGTGAGTTACGTTTTTCACCGGGGAATATCGATGAGGTTTGACCGGGCGAACCGCGCGAAACCCGTCAAGGCAATCGTGGAATCTCCCTACTATTACAACTTCCGTATTAACCTTAATACATATGGAATTTTATAGGTTTTTTTTTCCGTTTTCTTGAGGATTTTAAACAATTATATAATATATGTATATATTAAAAAAAAATCCGACGGTAAACAATTTTATTTAACGATATTTTCCGATCATTTTCAAAACACGATAGTTATGTTGATAAGAGGTAAACACTTTAATTTAAACAAGTTTTGTTTTTTGTTGAAGTGAGGAAAATTCCTCTTGATATTTATTGTGGAAAAATAATATTTAATCGATTATTTATAAATAAAAGTAAACATTGTGGTTTTTATTTTAAATTAAAGTATATTTACCGAGTTTCGGAGATATGGTCAGTGGCCTCTTAATGAATCACCCTGTACAGAGTGAATCAAATTAGATGTAGGTAGAGACAACATAATGGGTTAAATACACTTTGTATAGTAGAGATACGATCATACAAAAATCAGATTTTTCGGATATTAAAAAAAAAATGATTTTACTTATTACTTACAAATTTTGCAGCCATTTTAAAAATACTTATATTACAATTTACATATGGTGTTTTTAAATTTTTATTAGATATGTATATATCTAGTATGTCACGGATATGACAGATACACGGAGAAAGTCAGCAAACTGTCATAATAGAAGTTGCTGGTAAAAATGCAAAAAGCAAATAAATACCAAGAATTTCATCCGATACATAAATGTTTCTCCGTTAACGTAAAATAAATTGTTTTTTTTTTAAATTCTATCATAAGGAATTTACATAACTTCACTTTTAAAAAAAGTATGCATATATAACTTCTTTAGTTTTACAATCATTTTCGCAGTATGTTCTGGATAAAAAGTTAATATTACTCTATGTAGCAACATAATAAAAATAAACCAACAAAATATATTAAAAACTAACAAAAAGATTTAACAAGTCAAGAATAAAAGACAATATAACCATGGATGTAAATGTAATATAGAGAAATTAACAAAATAATAATACAAAGCAATAAATTGCAATTATTTTGTTTGTACGTCATGACGCTCTACTGATATTCTGTGTGCATATCTCTCACATCCATAGCATACTAGATATTGTGTATAACGATAAATATTCCAATTTTTAATTTATTATTTATTTTATACCCTGAAACTTTCTCTGTATCTTTCTCGATTCCAAGAACGATTTTAAAACCATTTTCCCCATTATAATAGGTAAAGTATTCGCTTCTCGAAAACTTTGCCTGTTGTATCGTAGTTTTAGAATAGACCCATTGTGATTCTTACCTGAAGCCCAAAGTTTAAAATCCCTCGACACCCCAAACTATATAGGGGTGCAGTATAGAAACTGTCGGTATTATATATCTAATGTTTTACCTGAACTAATTCCAAATTAGGATCACGAAATTCTATTTTAGTGAAACTCCTAGATTAGATGCGGTAAATGTTTTCTAATGGTTCATTGTACCTATCTGTTGTTTACTCTTCTTGATTTCATTATGCCATTTGAATGTATATATAAAGTGGTGGGGGCCTAGCATTGCTAAACATGGTAAATTAGGTTCTAAGTACCCGGAGAGATTAACATTTCCGATATGCGAGGCGCCAATTTTCAGCTGTAGAAAATGATGACTCAATTTTGCCTGTCGCATTTTTTTATGTCGATTGTTTACTTTGAATATGTGGCCTTTAAGACTTTCTACACTTCATATACTACATCATAACACGCGATAAATAAAACAGTGAATTAACGAGCAATATTAGTTGGTGTATTTCTAAATTTAACCTATCTGTAGTTTAATTTCAAAATTAATGCAGAAACACATGCGTCAGACGAATAAGACAATAGGCATTTCAACGTTTACAATTCATTATAAACGTTATTATAAGTACAATAAACAGAAATTATTATCAACGATCCAACTCACATACCATAATTATTTAACATAAACAATTTATAAAACCGTGTTTTGTTATACTTGGCGAAAAATCTGGAATAATTTTATACCAGGCAAAAATTAACAATAAGTGATTATAGAATTAACAGAGGTTATAAAATTACATATTTAATAAGTAGTAAACTTATATGCCGCGCATTACATTGTCAGCAGTAAAAATTGTTTTGACGGATGTTTGAATACAACGCACAATTGTACTATTATATTGCTGCCCGACAGAGAAACTCGTTGGAAACAGAGAGGGAGCTATACCCGCTCTACCAGTGCGAATGGGAAATTCACAATATAACAACGCGCCCGCCGTATAGAATGCAGCATCAACGCGCCAACGGTTTTATGAATTGCTTATTTACTTAACTGGGACAATCAAAATAATCGTTACTGTGCGCCCACGACCGTACTAAATTATAAAGATTTGTGTAATAATGGATAAACAGACTGGACAGCAGTGAAAATGTTTAGGCGGATGTGTTTAGTTTAAATGACATTGGAAATTTGAATTAGTAATTTGACAGGTTTAAACTTTCAGACAGCCATTGTAATGGCAAACAAAAAAAAGTGATGTAAATGAGTTTGACAGTTTTGACAGGTATTATAATGTTAATCATAAGAATTTGACAGGTATAAAAGTGTCGGACAGTGAAATCTTCGGCATAAGAAAATAAACACACACTTTTTGTCAATTTCAGCCAGACAATAGAATATAGTTAATCATAACAATTTGACATTTCATTTTTCGAGAGCGACTGAAATTGTCAAACATTAAAATCGTGATGTAGATCGAGGATATTAGTAAAGGAGATAAATGAGAAGGTATTTTCCGGGCTATTGGGCCGTGGTCGGTGGGAATTTCTTCCGGACGTTTCGTTTACTGCTACGGTAAACATCTTCAGCGGCGAGATCGAAGTGTTCTTCTGGGTTGCTCGTCGTCGAATGACTCGGTCTCTGGGGCACTGCTGTTATATAGGGCGTTGTCTCTCGTTCTGCTTACGGTACGTGTAGTGGGTGTGCTACTTAACTCAGTGTTCATCGTTCTGCCTGCGCTGCGAACAAAGAAGATAAAGTTTGACACGTTAAAAATTGTAATTTTTGTTATTTATTCGTAGATATATAGGTATTAAAGTGGCTAATATAATGCCTTTTTTGCCAAAATAATTATTAAGATATAATTAGAAATTCTGACATAAAAATTTGACGTCAATTTTTACGAACTATTAAAACGTCAACCATAAAAAAATTTACAGGAATGTTTTTTAACAGGACTACAATGACAACGATTAAATTTTTTTTGACAAGAATTAAGCTGTCAAACATTAAAAATTATTAGACATTCAAACCTATTGGGTAATATAAGATATTCTGTCCAAAAAATTACAATCACTTTGTAACACAACAGCTTACACAAACAAATGTCAATTATAAAATTTTGACAAGTGTCAGTTTTCGACGGGTATTGTTAAATCGATGTTAATTTTTGACGAACAGTGAAATGTTAATTCATTATGCAAAATTATGTGAAAATGAGCATTTCTGGCATACAATTTTGACAATAATCACAATTTTTGACAGGCACTAATAAGTAAGATCTGAATTATACAGATCACAATAATTATGTAAAATCATGTAAGACTTGTGTAGCAAAAATTGACGGGTATTAAAGTGTTAACCATAAAAATATAACATGCCCCATCTTTTGACAGGTATTAAAATGTCAAGTATTGAAATCATTAGATATGCGAACGTATTAAGTATAGTAGAAGATATTCTGACAAAAAAATGATAAGTATCAATTTTTGAGAAGCAACCATAAAAGAATTGACAGGATTATTTTTTGACAGTACTAAAATGACGACGGTTAATTTTTTTTTACAAGAATTATGCTGTGAAACATTCAAAACTATTAGGTAATATAAGATATTCTGTCCAAAAAAATTACAATCACTATGTAAAACTAAGCACATACTTTTACACAAATGTCAATCATAAAAGTTTGACAAGTCTCAGTTTTTGACGGGTATTGTTAAATCGATGTTAATTTTCGACGCACAGTGAAATGTTAATTCAATAAGTATGCAAAATTATGTGAAACTTATTGAGCGAAAATGAGCATTTCTGGCATACAATTTTGACAATAATTACAATTTTTGACAGGCACTAATAAGATCTGAATTATATAGATACAGATCACAATAATTATGTAAAATCATGTAAGACTTGTGTAGCAAAACTTGACGGGTATTAAAATATTAACCATAAAAATATAACAAGCCCCATCTTTTGACAGGTATTAAAATGTCAAACATTGAAATCATTAGATATGTAAACGTATTAAGTATAATAGAAGATATTCTGAAAAAAAAAATTATAAGTATCAATCTTTGGGAAGCAACTATAAAAAAATTGTAATGGGATTGTTTTTTGATAGTGTCAGCTTTTTTTGTTTGTGAAATGTTAGTTGATTACGCTGAATTAGGTGATACTACAGCCCCATTCACAATCACTTAACATACGTAACGTAACATAAATACATAACGCAACGTAAAATAAGAAAAGTTGAAAACAAAGATTTCAATGAATGCGTTCATAATCACTTAAAACTTCAACTTTTGGTTATGTCTCTCATGTTCTGTATGCACAGGCAATAGCATTTCAAGATAAATGACAGAGCATGCCATCATATTCGTTCCTGTCAAAGAACAGTACGTACTACGTTTGTTTGTATTGTGACATTTCAAATGTCATGTGTCAGGTAAAATCTATAATAAAGTGATATTTAATAAATATTAATCAGTATATCAATTCTAATTCTTTTAAATGGATGACGGAAAATTAATAGATTTAGTTAATAGCTTTTCCACCACCTATTATTATAAATTCAGTAGAGCTAAATATGGCGTCCACATTCTTTTGTAGATATTAAATAGTGATAAATATACTTTACAAACCTTTGTCGCCGCTGTTTTTTTCTTTTTTATCATATTTATTGCTGCACATGTAACGGCAAATGAAGAGTGTAAAAATAGTAAATAGTGTATGTGTTCACATTCATTTTCTTTACCAACAGGCGTTTTTTTTTTTTTTTAGATTTATATAAAAGCATCTAAATGTCAAAATAAATACGTCAATTGACAGATTTATATATTCATTGTGAACTAGCAACAATTTCATTATGTTTCTCATGTTATGTCTCTTTGTTACGTTACGTATGTTAAGTGATTGTGAATGGTGCTTTACTGACCAAAAAATCAAAATTTCTAGCATAATATTTTTGACAGATAAGTACTGAGATCTGAATTATTCTAATTTAATTATGCAAAAATTTAAGATTTCTCGCGGAATTTCACAGGCCCCATCCAGATATTTAAGGATTTGCAGTATAATTCTTTTTATATATCCCCATCAAAAGATTAAGATCTCATATCTTTATTTTGAAAAGTATGCGACCTCATAACATAATCTCGAGTGATTCCACATTACATATTTGAACAATAATACAGCAATAACTCTAACGACCGTTATCTAAATCGGAGAGGATTTGCTCGACGTTTCGTACAAATACTTAAAAATCCCTGTGGGCCGATTATGAGGTTCTAAATAAATCGTACCGATGTGAGTTTCACGTATTTTTAAGATCAATATTTACACTGTTTACGAGAGCGCGAATGGGCACAATGATATTCTGGGATTGTGCTAATGTAATTTATTTGCTTTCACTTCACACATAACGACCTTCAATGGCGCGTTTGTTTGTTCAATTGTTTGTATTGGCGAATTGATTATAGTTATATTTTTTTGTGGGTGTCTCAAGAAATACGATTGCTAATTTCCCCAATTTAAACCGTTTAATAACACTTTACATCGCACATAATGCCTAGCCTTCTAGAATTGACAACGAATTCTCATTCTAACCTAAAAAAAAAAAGTAGGAATACATTTATATTACAACTGTTTTAACATATGTTGAGTGAATTCCTATGTTTACCACTAATTAATACCGTTTATTTATCTTTAACAGGCACACCTATTATCGCGAAATACGCTGGAAAGAACAAACAGAACAACTTTATAAATAATTAACATCTGCTAGTATATTTGCCTTAAATTATTTATCTCGTCTTGTTTTTTGTGTTGTTTCGTATCATATTGCAATAAACCGCGGTGGTTTATTTATCAACCGCTGATATATCTCTATGTCCTGCACAGAAAAAAAAAAGTTGTAAATTTTACAACAATTGTAAACTTTAGTGCAACAAATTGTGTAACATATAGGGACGAGCACAACTTTTATTAAAATATGCTACAAAATTGTTGACGAAAATTATTGCATTTTTTGCAACAAAATGTGCAATTTTGTTATACAATTCATCTTCATATTAAAATAGCATAAAGTACAAGTCACTTGCTGCAAATACTACGTTTACCCCAGTGGTAAAAATTGCAAACAATCTACTAAAATATTATAAACTCCTGTAGTAAATTTTGTCAACAGATTTTACATACAAGTCAACTACACTATTGCAATAATTAATATAGTTGCGTATAATTTGATTAGCCGGTGACAGCGGGCGAATTGCGGAGATCAGACCGGCCCGTACTGCAGAGTACCAGTATGGGGAAGCGCCTCGTAATTCTTGCCTCTGGGCGATTGTCAATCACAGTACCTTTTATATGATATTAACCATGTGTAAACATCATAGATATTACATAGCCACATTTACCGGTCACAATTTACATTGAGTAAGAAGTTCAAAGATTATGAAACAAGCGTAGCGCCATCTTTACGACAAAATCTGTAGTATCACATATTTATGTAGCTAAACTAATTATGAGTATTATGATATTTCGCCTATATAGTTATAAAACTATGCAGCATTCATTTCATTTCATTTCATCTCATTATTAATGCGGTTTCCAGTTATGTATAATAATCAAAGTGAGGTGACTAGTGCTAGCACCTAACCAAATAAACACAACACATAGTAAATTTGCTACACCTGTTGTTATAACTTTCTTCACTACATTATATGCAATTTATTATATTCACTATTTGTAAAATATTGTAAAACATTTCACTATATTTTGTAGAAGATTGTCACACAATATTGTTTAACAATTTTATTGTTTTTTTTTGTAACCACGATATAGGAAAATGCAGCGACGTTGTTGTAAAATTTTGCACAATAGTATGAATTCTTACTACAATTTCCGTCAAACAGCAAAGTGTAAATATTACAATATGGATTTTTTTCTGTGTGTAAAATGTTTATATAATTACTTAAATGAAACATAATTCTTAAGAATTTGAGCATCTCATTAAAATTGCAGGGTTTGTTGAGGCTATACTACCTTTGTTTATCCACAAAAGTGTGTCCATATTTTAAATACTGTAACTGCACACCTGTAGCCTAATCTAATGTAACAATGAGACTTTCACCCATCTAATTGTAAACAGCAGTCTATGATATGAATGAACATTTGCTGAACTCTTCAAATTCGACGTAATTTTAAGTGGCAAGAAGGTAACAAAAGAAATATACCTATTCCTATTTTTATTGTTTTTACGTAGACTAAATGCTGAACGATACCGAACAGAAATTTTAGAACTATTTATTGAACAACTAGATGATATTGAAAGCCAGCATTGCTATTTTGAACAATACGGAGTTGAAAGATTGGGGTTGCTAAGACAATTTTTTGATGATCAAAACACAGAAATTTCGTGGCCGAAAAACTAAACAGTATTTTTGAAACATCTGTGGTAAATTTAGTTATATAAAAAAGCAATATTAACAAAATATCTCGGCATAGCATCAACATAATAGCTGCAAATTTATTCTCAACATGTCTATATTGTTACTCCGCATGACTAGAATAGAAATATATGTATGTTGTCTTCTGTTGGTACCGTCAACTTTGTGTATATACCTAGTAAGTACATGCGTGTAACTGCTTTAGCATTTTAATGTCGCTGTATCCGATGTGTTTGAACGTCAAGTTGTAGGGGTCGATGACTCAAACAGGCATTCACTGACGATTTTCTTGATCTATGACATTATTCTTACGACAAACAACAAGTGAATGAATTAAACGGGCGAAAGTATATAGTCTGGTATAAAAAGTATTTTGTTTCACTTAACGATTTGGGATACATTGATATGTTTAATGCCTCTCACATAGAATTTTAAATATTTCGCATAATAATGTTTATGCTCGATATTTTAATATGTACTTGTCAAAAATTGACACCTGTCAAATTTTTATGTGTCAAAATGTCGTTAGAAATTTCTTATATATGTATGACTGGTAGTGACAAGTTAAGTAGATCAACTAAAATTGAAGTGGAGATTACGATTTTTGATCAGGCTTATTGATCATGGCGTTAACTCGATTTATAAGTCAAAATAATCCAATACGCCCAGCCTTATACATAATAAGCATCGACCCCAAACACAGAATTTAATACAAAACCAATCGTTTCGGCGAAATCATCTTATTAAAAACCGGAGGGTTGTATTTCCCTCGCAACAATCGCCTCGCCCTCATCCCTCTGCCGCTTCCATTCATACTCTTATCCGTTGTGAAGTTCACGTAGGGGTTCGGCCCCTCCCGTGGTGCGCCCCGGTTGCGTTAAGCTCTTTACACCGTACGAAACTGAGGGTCGTGACGCACCCCTATTTGTAAATCCTGTGGGCGCATTATTGTCCGGTACTTATGCCGACGCACGTACTAGCACGCACGCACAAGGGTGACCAACCCCTAAAACGCTGTTTTCGGCCGACATATGGTCAACTTCTAACTTTTTCGACTAATTGTACGTTGAAATGGAGGATACACGATAGGGTGGTAGAACATGCGATGATGTTTTCTGGTATAGGGGAACGTTTTTATTTTTTTTTAGGGTGGTTTTGAGGGTGTAATTATGTAATTATTGGATTGGCAATATCCTGTCGTTCAGTTAACTGTGGAAGTCACGGTTTTCTATTTTGGTGATGGTTAATATAGCGTCTATTAAAATATTTAAAATGATATTTCCAAATTTTAATTTAGTAATCTGACGGGTCTTATTTTTTGACAGGTATTAATACAAGAAGCATCATAATATGAAATATTAGAAACTGATACATACTATGAAAAATGAGTTGTTTTTTACGACATATTAAAATATCAAACGTAACTATTTGACAAATGGAATTTTTTGACAGGTATTAAAATAGCAATATTATTAAAATCATTCTGTAAAATTATATGTAATTCATTAACCAATAATTATAAATTCATGACATAAAAAAATTAATTTTAATTTTTTGACAGCTAGTAAATGTATATGCTATTGTATGTGGAATGCATATAACTAGAAAACCGGGGCCGTTAACCCAGCCAACTAATTAGTCGTTTGACGACGGATTACACTCATTACAAATAGCAGATCGGCTAAACCGCATCACTCTCCTCTTTCTTTCAAACTCCTCACACTTACAAAAAGATTCGACGCTTGGTGTCTCGCAGTCGTTTGTTTGATGGCGGATTACGACCCACCTCAGCATACCCGCTAAACCGTACCACTCACTGCTTTCTTTCAAACGCCTCTCACATGTAAGTGTCGTTCGCTGGATGATAGATTATGACCCATTTTAGCAGACCCGCTAAACCGCACCACTCTCTGCTTTCTTTCAAACGCCTGTCACTTCTCGCAGTCGTTCGTTTGTTGACGGATAAATAGAATTTTCCACAATATGTGTCGATTTTTAACAGATGCCGAAATGTCAAAAATCTGTATGCAAAACTATATAAAAATGTCAATGTTAACAATATAAAAATATGACAAGTGAAATATTGACAGTTATTGATGTATCAACCTAATAATTTATTATAGAAAACAGCAATAAAAAATAGAAATTTTTACTTCTTGGATAGCTATCTTTCTTCCATTTATAAGATTATAAATTATCTATAGAAATTAAACGATTTATTTTAGGTAATAGTAAAACATTATATTTATACACCCTATATATTTAATTTTAAATCAATCGCATATACATCCATGGATCTAAAAACTGGATAGCATGACAAAAACTTTTGTAATAGCACTTATCTGTTAAATCATGCAAATACTCTACTATTTACTTTTTAACCATGATAAATAAGTTCCATGTCGTGCAATTATAATCGGACTATATATAATTTAATAATATTAGCGTATGAAGGTTTCCTTTATGTATTTGACATGTTTAAAACCCTTTGACAAAACTTGACAACGCATAACATTCTAAAACGAGTCACCACAATCTTAAACATTTACCTAAATATTTGTGCTGAGGTAGTTTAATGGAACAAATACGCTAAATGTGTACTCTAACAACATCTTGCTTGTTGTGTACATCCACAGGTAAGCAAACATGGCACTACTTATCTACGTTGCTATAAGTACCTACATGTGTGAGCACTTCCTCTATTTTCTTTCTGTTTCTCTGAACCTCTCTTTTCGTAGTATGTGCTAGTAATACACGAAACACAAGAGTATATCGTTTTTTTTTTTTTTTGACAAATAACTTACGGAAAGAAGTATATTGACACGAATAGATTAAATAGAATTATGCTGGCAAACAATCTTCAGCCACGTCTCCATGTTTTTGTGTACATTAGCCGGGTAAAATTTACAAATCCTCAGTTTAAATATCAATATTTGTCCGCCAAACAATGGGAAACTTATCTGCGCAAATATTATACATACATATTTTTATGTAGGTAAGATTCTGGGCACATATTTTTTTATAAGACCGTTTGGAATGAATAAATGTTTGTTGAGATGTTCCCACAACCTGCCTAAGTTATTATATATATATATATATAAAAGAAAGGAATATCATTTAGAATCATTCTTAATATTTTGGTCTACGAATTTGTCAAATTATAATCTGTCGATCGTTAAGTGTAGGAACATCTGTTTATTTTGATTTTAATATCACCACAGTCATTTCCTATAAGTGTACTGTTTTTATAGGAAAATTAATTTAAATTTGCCTCGGAGAAAGCAAATATTATGCTCCCCTGAGTCTAATCCAAGCGATCTCCGTCATTTTCATCTGTTCCACCCTCTTCTTATATTCACCCTATTCGAATTCGGTCACGTCAAGCAATAATGGTAACTTCCCGTATATCAGCTTTCCAAAGTAGGGGAGACAGACTTATATTCATATCGGTTGTCGACTGGTATTTATAGCAGGGAAGAAATAGGGTGCTACAGTGCCGACGGTGTATGAGGGTAGCTAATTTGCTAATTGTTTTAGATTTATAATTTTATTTTATATTGTTATTAATGTTAGTTAACGGTTAAGTTTAAAAATATTTAGCTTGCATGTAAGTAGCTACATACAGGGTTAGTAAAAAGTCCCGGAACGGTCGAATAACTTTGTTATTTGAAAATTATGATTTCTCAAATTTGGTATGGGGGTATAGTTAAAATAAATGCATTTTATGCAATACAGTTAATATTTTTTTCACTTCCGGTTTAATCGGCAATACGTCCAACTTTTTTTTTTTAAATGGAACGCCCAGATTTTTTTAACACTTTTGAATGCAAAATAAAAAACTACGTTCAGGAAGTATTAAGATGTTTTATTCACAAGAAAACAGTTAAAAAATTAAAAAAGTGTCCTAATACAGAAAAATCAAGATACCTGTCTATTCAGGTTGCGATTACAATAATTGTTCAAAATGCTCTCCATTTACAATTTGACAAAAATGTAAACGGTCAGTAAAATTTCTTATTGAATTTTGTATTTGTTCTGGAGTGATGCGATTGGCTTCTTGAACTATTCTCTCTTCCAATTGTTCAAGATTATGGGGACGATTTTTGTACACTTGACATTTCATGTGACCCCAAAAGAAAAAATCTAATGGCGAGAGATCTCGCGAACGTGCTGGCCATTCGATTGCTCCTCTACGTCCGATCCAACGTCCCGGAAAAATTTCATTCAAATAATCGCGGACATTATGGGCAAAATGGGGGGGAGCTCCATCTTGTTGAAACCAAAAATGTGCATTAGGGTGATCACCTATGTTTGCATTTGGAAAGAGGGCCGCAAGTGCTGGAACAACCTCATTTCGCAATAAATTTAAGTAGACGTTGCCAGTTAAATTTCCTCTTATAAAAAATGGTCCTATGATGTTGTTTCCAACAAGACCAGCCCAGGCATTCACCTTTTGAGGACGCTGTGTATGGACTTTTTCAATCCAATGCGGATTTTCAATTGACCAGTAGCGACAATTATGTCTGTTCACAGTGCCGTTGAGACAAAACGTTGCCTCATCTGAAAAAATGATGTGATCTAAAACATTAGGCTGCTGCTCGATCAATTCCGTCATTGTTTCGCAAAATTGTAGTCTACGATCTGGATCATCTTCAGTTAACTCATGGACGGGATACATTTTATAGGCTTTCATTCTTGCTGATTTAAGAATCGTATGAGCAGATTTTTGAGAGATCTCATGAATTTGACCTAATTCTGTTGTGGACACGTGATGATTTTCTTCCACTGTAAGTAACACATTCAAACTAGTTTCTTCATCTGTTGCTGTTAATGGACGTCCCCTTCTAGGTAAATCCTTCACCTGACGAAAGACTTCAAACTTTTGAATTGTTCGGCATACCGTACTTTTACTAATGTGACGATCCGGATAAACAGTATTAAACAAAATACGAACCTCTTCAAAAGAACGTTGACGATCACCGTACCCACGCATCATTAATATCTCAATTCGTTCTGATTCAGTAAGTTTTTCTGCCATTTTCAAATGTGTCAATGTTTAAAATAAGTAAATTTGTAGCGATGCAAAAGTTAAAACGCTTTTAAAATTGTCAAATGTGACGGCAAAAAGAATGCAAACACTAAACAACAACTTTTTTCAAAGGCACCTTGATTTTTCTGTATTAGGACACTTTTTTAATTTTTTAACTGTTTTCTTGTGAATAAAAATAAACATCTTAATACTTCCTGAACGTAGTTTTTTATTTTGCATTGAAAAGTGTTAAAAAAATCTCGGCGTTCCATTTAAAAAAAAAAAAGTTGGACGTATTGCCGATTAAACCGGAAGTGAAAAAAATATTAACTGTATTGCATAAAATGCATTTATATTAACTATACCCCTATACCAAATTTCAGAAATGATAATTTTCAAATAACAAAGTTATTCGACCGTTCCGGGACTTTTACTAACCCTGTATATCAAGATGATTAGTCTATTTCATTAGCCTTATAACCAAAGAATAGCCTAATCATCTTGATATTACTGTTGGTTGGTCTTTTTTTTTTAATAAAACACTTATTTTGTCTGTAGGTCGACATAAATTACCATGCTTCCACTTTATAATAGTTTTGTTTTTTCTTTAATAGTGTTTTTCCGCGTCTTTCACTGATCCTCTAGCATTGAGAGTATATCTTATGTCAATATATAAGATTGAAGTAGGATGAAGATACATTATACATACACAAATGCTACAATAAAGCTAGTTGTTCAATTTAATATTATTTCCCTTCAGAATTATTTTAAAAGATAATATACAAGGGTCAAATAAGAATTTCAATTGTATCTTAAAAAAAAAAAAAAAAAAAAAAGAGCCATGCCTCAATGGACGCTATTATTAAATCGTCCAATATCCGTTACACACACCCTTAAATCCGAAATTGCCCGTTTAATAGTTCGCAGCGGAGATCGGTCGAGGTAATATTCAGCGGTCCGTGGCCACGGCATCGGTCAGCCGGCGAGAGATAGCCTTGCGGTCCTGACATAACCTCAAACTAGGCGCGAACTAGTACTAGCGCTATCTCGCTCCACGGAGACGTTCTCACAGGATTCTCGTTATAATTGAGGGGGTTACGTGAACCGGACGATGACGGCGAACCTCAGGAAGAGGCGCATTAAACGGACCGTGATTTCGAACCGCGTGTGTTGTTATCGTTGCGCACTTGTTTTGTAAGTACGTACTACATACTTATATGTGCATTTCCGGGAGGGCCAATTCTGTCGGAGAATATCCTCAAACGGTTTTTCACTCTCCCGCTGAATTGTGACTTCAGAAATCTGTGACGGTTAGGGTAATAAATAGCATACAAAATGATTGGGCTATCGTTGCCATGACAAAAAAAAAGAACATCGCTGTTCATTAACCTGACAGATAGAAACATAACAAAAATATTTATTATCGAATTTTTTTTTTATTCTTGAGTTTTTGAACTTGGTTAGGGTATATAATTTATATAATACTATTTTAACGTTTCGACATACATATTTTGTCTTCTTCAGAGCTATTTAATTTTTATTTTCTTTAGAGCTATTTAATTTATATTTTAAATGAAGAAGTTAACATCAAAGGGGTGTGCATGTGGATTTGTTTTTGTTTTAAATAAAAATCATTTTTTTTAACACCGCGGAGGAAAAGAAAATTGAAAATATTTTAAGTGATGAAATTTATTTTTTTTTTAATATTTTGTAAGGATACGGAACTACCGAACTGAATTTTTCTTGTAATAATAAACTGATTTTTTTTTATAACATCGCGAAGGGAGGGGATCAGTAACGTCTTCGAGGATGAAATTTATTTTTTAACATTGCACAGGAGAGAGTGGGGGTGGACATGATTTTTTTTCAAAGATAATCTTTTCTTTTAAACCTTAGATGGGGGATAAATATTTTCTTTTAAATGTAACCTCACTTCTACTAAAAAAATTCTTCATTTAAAACATGTTTAATGATCTCTACCTCCTCGATGTTGTAAAAAAAAACAATTTTACCATTCAAAATATTTAAAAAAAATACCCTAAATTTGCCGCTTTTCAGTGTTGTAAAAAAATAATTTTATCATTGAGGAAGAAAGAAAAAATCACTTCCTGTCCTATCCCGGATTTAAAATTTTTTTTAAAAAATATTTCATTATTCAAATATTTAAAAATCTCGGTGCTAAAAAATAATAAATTTTCCTCTTCTCCGTGTTGCAAAAAATTAGTTTTATTATTAAACAAATATCTACGGTAGTAAAAAACAATGCATTTTCTTCTTTTCATTGCTGCAAAAAAATAATTTCATCATTAATTATGTATGTATATTATTATAAAAAATATTCAAAAAATATATTCCTGGTGCCAAAAATCAAATTTTCCTTCTTTTAGTATTGTAAAAAATTAATTTTATAAATTAGGACCAAAAGTATTTCCTGCCCCCTCTTGGATTTAAAAATACTTCATCGTTCAAAATATTTAAAAAAAATATCCTTGGTGCTAAGAAATAATAAATTTTCCTCCTTTCAATGTTGTAAAAAATTATGGATAGTAGAAAAATCAGGTTTTGCCCCCTCCTAGTTTTAAAAAAAAATATTTTATCGTTCAAAATATTTAAAATAAAATATCCGTGGTACTCAAAAATAGTAAATAAAGTTTCCTTTTTCAGTGTTGTAAAAAATAATTGTAACATTAAAAAAAAATTATTTGGATTTAAAGAAACATAATTTATCATTCAAAATTTTCCCAGATGTCCTGCTATTCTAAAGTAGTTAATATAATCATTTAATAAAAAATTGAATTTTTCCCCTTCTCTCGCTGTTCAAAAAAAAAAACAATTTCCTCATTTAATTCACTTCCCTGCAAAGTTGTACAAAAATAATTAGTAAGCCACGACCACTTCTTCCTACCCTTCCTCAAATTGTAATACAAAATGTTCTATATTTCGATTTATCATTCGATTATGATTTGCCCATCTCTAATTTTTACCCTTTTTTCCATAGTTGCTTGTACATCTCTTTTTATACACTTTGCACCGTTGCGTCTTCTAACAATAAGTATACATATGTGGCACAACTTACAAGTTTACAACTACATAAATACCATTCTTTACATTTTAACGTTTGCAAAGCAAAGCGAGAACGAATCCAGTGGCCAATGCATCTTCGCGTTGTTTATTTCGTGTTGTTCCATTCTCGTCTTTTGTGCGCCGTTTTCTTCTTTCATGAGAGCCGGCACGGTGCGTTTTTACACGGACGTCGATGCCGGTAAAACCGATCTGTCACTGAGATAAGCAGCCAACGTTGAGGTTAAAATATAACGATATAGGAAACGACAGATTTAGTACCTCGTGTTTCGCATCTGGCTTTTTGCTTTTATTTATTTCTTTTACTAGTTTCGTTTTCACACTATGCAAGAGTAGTATGCCTACTACATATGTAGTACAAAAAAAAAATTATACATCCAAACCGAATAATATCCATATAAATATTTATATATAAGAAGTTTTTGACTTCAGTACTTATAGGTTTGTTTGGCACGATTGGAATTCTCTCAGATCTCGTTTTATTGTGGGAGAAATATCTTTTTAGAAATCGGTTGATTTAAGTGGGAACTAATATGCGAGATGTAGGCAGTAACGGTTTGGATAATATAAGAACGATTCGAATTAATTAGTTTTCAAAGCGATACACCAAACGATATATTTGCATAAATAAAATCCGTTTAATGTGAAAGTAGGTTCCTGATTGCTTAACACATTATTGTATGTATTTGAATGTATAAATAATAATAAAATTGAAATCTATTCAGAGAATTGTGGATGATTATAATTAGTTTTAGTAATTATTACGTAATATTATAATTATTAAGAGTTATTCGCCTCTTTCCTATTCAAATTTTAAGGGTGGAATGATTTTAATTCATTAAACGTTGTCCGCTTTGATATGACAACTGACAGGTTTCAGAATTTTACATAAATTACAGCAGGTAAATACTTATTTGAGGTCGTTCGTTTCAATTCAAATGCCCTGTATATACACACACAACACAAAGACAATACTATATATCATTCCAAAGCAAATATTATCAAACTAAAATTAGATACGATGTGTAAACATAGAGAAAATCAATCTTAAATTGCGTTTTCCCTCAATTATCCTCTTTACGATAGCACTGGACACCCAATAATACCGACCGAAGACGGCATTACGGATCCATTTGGCACCGCTGTCTGTCTGGGAGAGTGTGCTTTAGTGTGTTCCCTTATTATTGACATATTTACTCGTCGGGCGACATGGCGACTAAGTCTTGTGTGTTTAGTCGATATATATTCTCCTGCAAAGTACATATTTGGACAGCGTGCTCTTTCTCTTACTAATGTGTGTGTGTTAGTGTGTACGTTGTGTGTCTATGTGTGGATGAGAGAGCCTCTTGTGTGTTTTAATAAGATTTATAGTGGCCGAGATCTTAGACGAGATTATCTGATGGTTAGTTGTCCTTCTGTTCTGTCGTTTGAGAATTGTTTTTCTCCTTCAGATCATCTGGAAGTGAATTCGAGAGGTACTTAAGATATTTTAAGGGCTTGCACACTATAATGCGAAAATATTTTAGCAAGTTATGAAGCAATTTTCTGAATGACTTTTTGAAGATCGATTTCATTATAAACAAAATAAACATGTTTCTCCAAATCTATTATTTATACTTATATAAAAATTATTACAAATAGGAATATATCCCTTTTTGCAGTGTAGTTTTGATTATATAAAATATATTATACAGGGTGTTTATTAAGTGTATGGTAAAAATTGTTGGGGTTATTCCTTCGACTATTCTAAGAATATTTTGTCCTTTGATGACTTTTGAGAAATCGCGTTGTTTCGAAGATATAAGGAAAATTTTTTTTAACGAAAACGTTTTATTACCAAAAAATTTGAAATTTACAAAACTGTTGAAAATGATTACCTCTAACCAGGATGCAGGCATTCAAACTTCTCCTTATTGATTCCCGAATTCTTACAAAAACACCAGGGTCGGTCGTTTCTTATTAATTTACACCCAGCAATTATCCGATTTTTCAAATCTTCCATATTTTCCACTGGAGTAGTGTAAACTTAAGACTTTACATGACGCCATACAAAATAAACCTTGACTAAGCCAACGATCCCCATGTGTTATTCTTAAAAACTCACGAGCAATCACATTAAAATGCGCTGGTGCACCATCGTACATAAACCACATTGCATTTCTTATTGTCAATAGTACATTCTCCAGACAATGAGGTAGCGATTTTCCAAAGGAGTTGCCGTACCAAGACTTGGCGGTCTAACTAGTCAGTTATCTACAATTCAACTTAAATCTTCAACGGGAACTGATGTTAAAAACAATCTTCACATATCTTCTGCGATCTTTCTTCAGCTTATACGTGCATGGTTATTGTGAAAATTCCTTAATGCATTTCTTGAGGAATTCGTTTCATCAGTAAGCAGACTCAGTGTCAGTTGAACGATCCAAATAAATGTGTGCAAAAGTCATTGACAGAATGCAATACGCGCAGTAAAATAAGGAAGAAGTGTCTGAACGCGTTATATGTGGTACGGGTACAACAAATATTCCCTAAGAATTTTTCAAACAGTTCCATTACTTTTTGAAGATGTTATTTGGAAGTATGGCTGTTATAAAATTCAGTTAAAACATGACGTTTCGGTCAATTCAGCAACCTGCGCAGCCATGCTTCCAAATAACATCTTAAAAAAGTTATACACATTCGGCTAAAGAATTAAACAAACTTGATATTACATAACCATGGATGAAAAAATGGTATTAAAGTTCCATTACTTACCTTGGCAGTATTTGCACTTTTCGGGTAGAAATACTTGGAGCTATCCTTGTTATGTTCAGTACCGCGTTGTTGAATTTACCCCGAGTCAACATGACAATGTCGTCTGCGTGTCCCAAAATTTTATGCCCTTCATTGTCTAGTCTTACTAGTAGCTTGTACAAACGACGCGGACATGCTCTTCCGACCAGTTGTTTCCCCCATGATGGTCGTTTAAACTGGCTCACTTTAAGCATGAAGTCTATCCATCTGCAGTTCGTGTCATCGATCCGCCATCCATGCTTTGGAGATTGATGCTGGAAAAGTATTATCAAATACTCCCTTTGCAGAGCATGCTAAGCTTTCTGTACAAACTGATGTACGGTTTTGATTCTATAGAATAAATGATATCAGATTTATTGGTCTCAAAGTCATTGCTCCATCCTGTTCCGTTTTCCCAGGTTTTGGAATAAAAGTAACTGTGATCAGCCTTCAGGTCATTGGTATATATCCCAGCGCGAGATTTTCCATGAATAATATACTAAGTTTCTGCAACGAACGTTCAGTACCCTTTCATAGCATACTTGGGTAAATGCCATCCGATCCAGGCGGTTTATATGGTTTTAATGAGTTCTGGGTAGTTAATTCATTTTCCACATTCACCACTTTATTTGCTACCTGCCAGTGCTCCCTGGATGCCTGCTTTGCAAGTTCCAGTTCTGTCTTATTGCAGTCTTGCATTAATGAATGGGTAATTCTAGATTCCGGGAAATAAACTCGAAAGAACTCTTTGTTTTCAAAGTATGTGTTGAGCTTTCAGGTTCTTTGGATAATATCCTAGTGAGTCTGTATCCCTCAAAGCTTTGTTGTACTCAATAAGGGTTCTTTTATATTTATCCCAAAACTCATGTTTTTTTTAGCTCTATTGAACTTTTTTCTGCTTACCTTCTCATGCGTTCAAGGTTGCAGTATAATTTAGCAAATTTATTAAATATGAATCATTGCTATTAAACGAATTCTGTTTTTTTTTTACTTAATTAGCACATTCTGATTTAAAGAAACGTTGTTTCAGTGCCCCCCCCACGCTAATCAGGTCGTGTCGCAGCTTAATAAATTTAAGTTGTATTCGGGTCAAATGACCAACTCCAAACACGTATCGCCCGCCAAACTTCGCGACCGTAATTTTATCTAATTAACCCCGACGAAGGCCGTCAGCCGTTCGGGCTGTAATTTCTCTCGGCTAACCTTCAATTAAAATCGGGCGTCGTGGCGCCTCACGTGCTTCCGCCCTGGAGATACTAGGGAACGCTTAGTTGTGGCCATTAAACCCCAGAACTGCCTGGGAGACGCCGTATTGTACGCGCCTAATAGCCATGTTAATGTAACAACCTGTGTAATGCGTCGCCGGAGGGCGTCGAGAGCGCCGGGACGCGACAATAACCAAGAGTGTAGTGCACGCCAATTACCGAGATATAATCGAGTGGCTGGTAATAATATACGGACAATGATCAATTCACATTGGCTCTATTAATAACGTTTTACAACTGAAATACCGCTAGAATTAAATTTTCGCACTCGGAATTGCAGTTAGTGCGACATCAGCGTAGACGATCCGATGTGACCGGACGTAGGCCGTCATCTTTCACCGATGATGTTCGGTAAAATTTACCAGAGCAAAGGAGGTATTTTAATTGCATTTACGAAACAAGTCTATGTTGTGCATTTTGAATGCTAGCTCTGTGTGGGTAGCGCATAATATTGCATAATTAACTACCTATGCACCGCGCCGTATGAATTAGCGTACGCCCGCAGAATTTTAATTAAAATTAGAACTTCAGTTCGTAATTTCAATTATGGAGAACGCCGGCGGTGCTCTGCATATATTAGCGGGGTTGGCAGCCCTGCTCACATAATTAGAGAACTAGGATGCGTGAATTTCTTCCTTTTTGGATTTTCTTTCTTTTTTTTTATTGTTTCCTCGTCGCAGAATAAATTTTATATAAACGTGCATAACAGATGCGTACTCCGTAAAATACCAACCAACTCGGCAACACAAAAATTCCTTATAATCACCGCTTATTACACTATACAAATGTACTTGCATATTATATCTAGTTACAATCGAGTAAAACATGCTGTAGTATCTGATAATTACATCAAGCAAGCGCGGGAAAGTCATTTTTACACTTTACAGGCAATATGTGGTTAATTATGCTCTCTCGACACGTTGCCAAATATGGTAAAGAGGTAATTTCGTTGCACTTGTCATAATTACTAAGTGCATGCTATTGAGAAATGTTTTCCTAATGCTACATTCCAATAGAAGTAACTATACGTATATTTAATAATATACTTCGACGACAAAGCATTTACTGTATCATGAATACAAGGTGTTGCATTATGCTGCATTATCTGGCTCACCCTTTAGAATTGGCCTAAAACTAAGCCATTGTTCCAAAGTAGAAGAAACGCTAAAATTTAATATGAAAACTGAGAGAACCCACCCAGAACTCTGAGAAAATAGTCAAAATTAGAATATAAACATAAGCCGAGTAAATACTCTTTAATATTTATTATTTAGTAGCATATTTTGTTGGAATATATCCGTTTTAAAACACAAACATGTAATTTAGAATTCCGGGTGCAATTGGGATTGCAGTTTGTGCGCTGGTGGGCTGAGTGATCGGGTATGACCCGGCGTAAGCCGTTACGCTGCATCGATGAAATTCGGAAATATTTAACAAACCCGACTAAATCTTTTACTTCGATTGTTTTACTAAATCCTCGTTCTCCGCTCCCCGCATTATTAAATACATTAACGAGGCTTCCCGGGAAAAGGCAAACAGTTTACCGAAGCGTAATTAATTCTATACCGTAGCGTTCCGATTAGATTTTAATATACTGCGACGCCACTGGCTCCCACGGCGGAACACAAGCAGAATATACAAGATACATATACACTCGGGATCCCGGTTTTAAGCGAGGAAGACACGCGCTTAGCGCCCGAGTCCTATTTGCCCCGGTAAATTGTGTTTGTGTTTAATTACAGGTGGGGTTTGTAGATTTCGGAGAAGATACGTTCGGCTCACGTATATTTGCCGTATATACCGCATCGTCCCACCGAAATACGGCACTGTACCGGAGCAAGATAGACGCTCCGCAAATATGCAAAGCCTATGCAAACGGACCGCTATTGTATGGTAATGTGAGTAGTGTCGGGACTGCTTTAAATACTGAAATTTCTGGCCGTTTGGTATACGAAATCGACACGTTTTTAACAAAGGAAGATTCTGAGATGCAGAAACAAAGATTCGTTAGCATTGGATGCTTAGCATGAAAACGGCTTACGCCTCATCGTATCCGATCACCTAGCCTAAAATCAAACAAACTGCAGTCCTGAATCCACAAAATCGTAAAATTCACTTACTTCACTTATATAATATAATAAAACTCCACATAATTATTCATAACTACCGTACCCTTGACGTTATTACCATTTCATTGGAACACGTGTTGCAAATAATTACTTTTTTCTCATACGATTGCCAGCTGACACAATCGTTTTGTGAAATTCAATATTATAGTTGCAGTTTATCGCCTATTAATTCTGGGGCTATCTTTCACCGCTGCTCTGTCATTACAAAGAGCGTTTAATATGCAGAAACGAGGTAGATTACTGTATATAATAGTTTGTCGAGGGAGAAATAAGTATATAGCCGTTGTTGAAGTAGAGACACGTCAGTTTATATTTTATAATTTTTATTGATTATTGTCAGTGTTAATTTTGTTAGAAAGTGAAATATTAATTCTAAAGAGACAAACGATAACATTAAGCGACAGGTGTTAAAGATCGTTAAAACTATACCTTATAACTTCCTGCAACTAACTTTTTATAAATAAAAGTATCTAGTATTAAACACGAATAACTTCCTACCGTTCAAAAGCTGTATTTAAATCACTTTTTAAACATCTCCGCTTAATATTCGATTTCCTCCGCGCTTGTATGTGAACTGTACCGAACAACAAAATCCGTGCAAGTTGTAAGAGAGAGTTTAAGCCTAGATTATACAAGTATACCGTTATAGTTTAATCCCCGGACATGCATTGAGCCAAACTACTTTTATATACAACTTACTAAACATAACTTAAACACCTCTTTCCTTACCCTACCGAGATATCCGTTCCAGCAGTTTATTGAACTCAACGTTTACAGCTGTTAGCGTCTTTGTAGCCAGCCTTTGTAGCCTGGTGTTAAACGTCTGCGTTGTGTGAACGCGGTTTGATGTTAATTGACTAGTAATTAGTTAGAACGGGTGAATGGGTCTGCTGCACGATTTAACTGTAATTAAGACTTAATTCTGTTTGGGAATTTTTGTCGTGTTCAAACATGTAGTAACAATAATTAATGAATATATATAATAATTCAGTCCTATTTAAAAAACTTAATCGTACAGTTTTTTTTATTATTTTATAAATGCATTGTTTCAAAGTGAGTCGACTGTTTTTACAACTACGTAATGGGTTGAATTATCCTAGTTGTGTATTTTTTTTTGTTGCAGTAATTTTATAAGAATTAACGCAGAAAAATAATTAAATGTCGGATTTTGAAATATTTTTGTGAAAAATACTTTTTTTCTGAAATTAGGAAATCAATTTTTATTTTGTCACGGCAAGTGTATGGAGGATCAGTGGAGGGGGGTTCTTATTTTTTAAATAATTTATTTAAAATGAATTATGAATTTTTTGTTTAAATTATTACTCTTCTGAATAAAACTTGTGGGGAGAAAATGCAAGAAATTTACTAGTTTTGAGGGACTTGTAAGGGGGAAGACTTTCTAAATAATTAATTTTAAATAAAATAAATCATGAAATCCACTTTTATGTCTACCTATCGTATTGGTATGATGTAGAGGGGGCACGTTATTATCTTTTTAATGATCAAACTATTTCTTACCAACGTCCGAAAAAGATGGAAGGTTATTATTATTATTTAATTAAAAAAATAATTGAAATTCTTTAACAACACAGGAGAGGAAACAAAATAGGTGATTCAAAACAATTAAAATGAATTAATTTTTTGACAACGGATTAAAGAATTTTAATTTTTTTTGTGCCTAACTGATTAAATTAATTTTAAGTAAACTAAATTATATAATTAACTTTTTTCTTTGTCATATCATAGGTAGGTAGGGGACGTATTCATTTTATATTATTTTTTTTAATAATTAAATTAAGCTTGGTATTTTTTCTAAATAATTAGATTAACTTCAAATAAAATGAAATGGATGAAATTAAACTATATTTAAATAAATATATTAATTTTTCCAAGCAACATCAGGAACATCTTAATGAAAACGATTTTATTAACTTTTTTCGTAGCAACACCGAAGACATTCAAAATAATTGTTATTATTATACTCTGTTTTTTAATTCGGGGTAGTAATTTAAAATTTTATCGCAAAAAGGTAGCAAACAACCAATCACGACTTGTTGTTCATAGGGCACGATTACATAGGGGGAATATAAACCAAATCAGTCGCCATATTTTTATAACAGCTGAAGATCCTTGAGCATATGTGTTGTAAACGTATTCGATTTTTTTGCAATTGCATTTTTAAACGTCGCGTTTCACTATGGATGAAGAACCAAGTACGAGTTAGATTGCAATCACTCCCCCACGAAAGAAGAAATCTTTGGTCTGGGACACTTGTCTGTACGTGAAAAGCAAGCTATAATGTGTTTGTATAAGTGTGTTTATATTTCATTGATATAGGTATATCAAAAGAAGAATAACGAAATATTTAACACAGATACGACAGAAAAAGTTTGGGTTGATGAGAGTGTTGTGAGTTCCCGACAAGCTTTTATTGACGGTGTAACCAGAGGCTTGTCTGCAATCCTGTGGGAAAAGGCAGACGATTCATTATTTTACATATATAGGATCTCAGCTTGGTTTCCTATATAGTAGATGGTTTACTAGTTTTCGAAGGTAAAAAAGCATAGATTACCACGAAGAAATAAACGCAATAATTTTTGAAGAGTGGTTTGTTTAATTATTACCAAATAATAGTGTTACTGTAGTGGATAATGCCCCATACCATAGCCGTGAAGTAAAGAAGAGTAAATACCTACCCCATCGTCAAGACGGGAAGATATGTGTGCTTGCTTACAATTCAAAAATATTACTTATGATAATAAGGTATAATAAATGGTGTAATTTTATAGCAAACGTATAAACTAGAAGCAATAAATATATATAATAAACTCTTAATCGTTGATCATGGTAATAATCACATGTAAACTCTACGTAACACAAAATTTAATAGTAGATGACAAAAATACTCCAAACTGTGGTACTGGAAATGCTGCCAACTTCTCCTAAACCCCTCACCACAAACTGCACTAAACTGGACGTACGTTTCAATAGCAAAGCTATCATCATCAGTAGTTAATAGTAGATGTATTGGTTTTAAATTAAAGGTCATAGTTTTTCTAAGAAATCTCAAATATTTCTCAACACTTTTAAAGAAATATCTATATATTGCTGTATTCGACTGATTCTCTTTGCCTTTGATATAATTCACACTTGATTAATGTTCACAACATTTTTTAAATTTCCCTCCAAAAATTTAACTGCAAAACGTTTCTGGTGTGATTGAGTCTTTCTAGTTTACTCCTCCGAATTAAAAAACAGACTATAGTTTTTTTTTGTTTTTAGATATATTTGCAATTTGATCTGCGTAAGACAGATATCTGCATCGTCAATACAGTTATTCATAATTTTGCAGAAAAGAGCTCAGAGAACTAGTGCACAAAATATCTCCTTCTGAAAACACAAAGTCACTTCCTCCTAAAAACGTCTGACAGTTGCAAAAATCTCATCCGATGCCATCCTAAATCTACACTTACGAAAGCCTACAAATAAGTCGAATAGACCCTCGAGCGGTATCCCCAGCCCGCGCTTTCTCCACAGCCTCACTCTTCGGAGGGGGGGCATAAAGACGCTTTATTGAAAACGACCGGTCCATACTTACACGGCACAAATGCCCCTCTGTGCTTATAAATCGTCCACACAGAACCAATATTTATCCCCGCATGCCTGAATATTTGTAAGGAAATGATATGCTGCAGCTTGTGTACACACCTGAACGGGCCAACGCCAATATTTACCGAGGGTAAATAAATATGGCCTCCTGACGTAATATCCGCCAGCTATTGGGAGGAGTTCACAAAGCCGGCGTATGCACATTTGAGCATCAAGAGTTACATACACATTTTATGATAGATACACAATTCGAAGAGGGGATGATGGGAATTTAATAACATGCGTATATTATTACAAGAACGCCATAAAAATGATGATTTAAAATTGGAATAATTTAATCTTAGAAGTTTTGTAGATGTACTGAGTGACCTAATATTTGTAGTTTCATTAATTGCTTTTTTTTTACATCATTTTAACTCAAATTACACTCAATATGAATGTACCCAAAACAAAAAATAACGTGAAACCGTTAAAACAACTTAATATTTTAACTTCCTGGAAACTTACTTTGCAATTCGTGTTCTAATATTCACTAATTCTGTCATTCCTATTTTGCATAATAGACGTGAAACTGGGCGCATATGTTGGTTATTAGGGCTTGTGGAATTAAAAATACAATTTCCAATAACGCAGTTTTATTAACACGATCTTACTACTAAGAACAGCGATGAATATGAATATATCGAAATTGTATGTCACTGTCAATTTTGGAAACTAGACATATTTGTGTAATCAATTTTAAAATTTAAATTGAAAATGTTATGTACCTAGACATTGCTCAGAATGTTCATTAGGTTGAAATAGTTGAAGAAAAGAAATGGAATATTGAAAAGACCCGTTTAAGAAAGTCCGCCTCTTAAAGAATGAAGTGCACGATGGTTCTGACAGACTGACGCAATGCTGGAGGAAAAATATAAGGCTAAAGGAAGAGCATCCCAGGATGATTTGGTCTTTTTGGTCAATTTATATGCAATGTACACACATTTATATAAATGTACCAATAAATAATGATGATATGATATGATATGATATAAATAACTAACTAAAAACTAACTCTGTTAGGTAAACCGTACGGGCAGGTATATTGGAGAGCGCGTGAGTCATAAGCTCGAACAAAGAAAATGCACTATCCTACGATGAGATCATCATCGATAGGGTTCTTACAAAGAAGTTGATTTGTTTTTTTTTTTGTGTGACTATTTCCAATAGCATACAATACGCGAACAGCTCCGAAAAGCTTTAAAACTGTTGTATAATTCAAACTAAATGTATGCATAAAGGGGGTAGTCGCTAACTTGATAGGTGAGTAGCATTTTCTTCTACCTATGACAATTTATAGACAAATTTTGACCGTGAGTATGTTGTTTATATCCACACAGTAAGAAAAATTTCGTTGTTAAGTCAACAATTGTTAGAGTAACAGATTTTTATGTTGAAGTAACTTACAATAAGGGTTGATTTAAGAAACGAGGTTTTTTATGTTGAATTTTGTTAATATACGCAACATCCTTGTCTATTTAGTAAAATGATTCAGAAAATTAGTAATGTACACAACGCTGTTGTTAATGCAGCAAATAGCATTGTTAGTTTACATTTTATAATTTATATAACTACTTTGATATAAACATGCGCCTAATGAAATATGTACGTTTTTATGAGTCAACAGTACTTTACTTGTTCCGTGTCCACTTTCCACATGCGTGAACGCAATTGGCGATTAATAGGTAAATAGTAATATATGCAATTATTTTTTGCATATCTTTAAGTATAGTCTATATGTCCAGCTATTACACTGATTAAAGTTAATCAGCGTTCATTAGGGATTGCATAAATTGCGTATTTAGGCATTTCTATGCATATTTCCTACAAAAGTTGCATATTTTGCATATTTAAGCTTTCTCTTATAAAATTCCTAATGCAGATCGGCAGCTGACAATTCCCTAGAACGAAAAATGTTTGTTTTCTAAGAATTGCACGCGCATTTTTTACTCCTAGCGTGAGAAACGAGGTAAAATATAGTTTATTAGTTCCAAAATAAAATATTTTACATCTAATAAAACGGCAATAGTTGTTGTAGGTGTCTTTTGAGAGAAAATACCTGATTTATCAACACGCTAACTAAAACTCCTTCACACATTGAAAAACGTGAGAAACTAGAGCGATCCGCGTGCTTGCTTCAAATTCACGAAAATTACAACAAGAAGAATTTAATACGGATCTATGTAAGGCATTAATTGTGCCTAACATACCATTAACAAAATTAAAAAATGTTAATTTGAAATCCTTTCTACAAAAATATTGCGAACATAATATACCTGACGAAAGTATGGTACGAAAAGATTGTCACGTCTTGTCACCAGCAAACAATGTCAGAAATACAACAATTGCTAGGGAATAAGTTTATTTATTTAATCGTAGATGAAAGTACGGATAGGTGTGGCCGTTTTATTGCTTATTTATTAATAGGAATTCTTCATGAAAATCTTTTTGGGCAAATAACTTAAAAAAAACAAATAATGTAAGAATTACCCAGGTAGCAGTCGTGGACGACTAAGATCTATTTAAGGAAATATTTTTAGTTTTATAGCCCATCCAGTTTTTGAAATATTAACACTTATTTCATAAAACCCCCAGGAATATGCCAAAGCACCTAGCTTTTAGCAAGAAAAACTGATTTTTTCATTCTGAACACTCTGTATCCTATGTTTCAAGATGATGCATCAATTTCGTTGCTCTGCGGCGCTTTTATGATGGTTTTATTTGTTTTCCATTTTTCAAGGTCCATTTTTCATTTTGAAACATGGTATACAAAGTGTTCTCAATGAAAAATTTAGTTTTACTTGCCTTTGGCAAATTTCTGGCATTCTATAAAATCAGTGTTAGTATTTTAAAAACTACCAGGAATAGGTACACCAAACCTTAATACCAATCGATGTAGAATTTTGCGCTACATTCATTTTGCGATAAAAAAACACCACGTTTCATTTGTTTAAAAAAAAAAAATTTAGTTCGAAAATAGTCATTTAGACATTAATTTCTGAACAGCCTGTATAGGGTTCTGTGTGGGTCAGTAGTGCTGGGATTAATGCTTATGACTATGAACTTGCGTCTACATCAGTATTGGTATCTTAATGTCTAATACCTTATGAAATATTTAATTTAATTCAAAAGAGCGCAAATGTCAAAATTTTGATAAAATTGTAAATATCTCAAAAACTACACTCCGCCAAAAAAGTATCGCATAAACTAAAAAAGGGCATTTATGAACCAAGATATTTTTATACGTTCACAAAAAGTTTGCCTCGTGTATGTGAACTATAAAAACACTAACAAAATAATGGAACTTAGCGTTTTTACTTTATTTTTTCCTAAAAGAACACATTTAGAAAAATGCATATGTGTAAGGTTTGCTCAGGTGTTTATTGAAAGTCTTCCTATACGGACAAATTTTAAAGTGCGAAGTCAGAGTTCTGTACCAACGCTTTTAAAACTAAAATGAGCAATTTAACTTCAGAACAAGTGGCTGCTATAGTTGCTTTAATCGAAGATGGACGATCTCAAGCATACGTTGCTAATTTGATGAACATCAATCAGTCAAGTGTTTCTAGAGCCGTAGCCAGATATAGGGAAACAGGCATTTACAGTAGAAGACCTGTACCAGGTCGTCCAAGATGTTCTACTCGCCAAGATGACCGCTATTTACTACTACAAGCATTACGTCGAAGACATGTAACTGCGAGACAATTGCAGAACGACTTGGCTAGAGTCAGAAATACTCGTGTGAGTACTCAAACTATTCGGAATAGGTTACGACAGAGTGGATTAAGAGCTAGAGTAGCTGTAACAGCCCCTCGTCTCACTAGGAACCACCGAGTGGCTCGCTTAAGGTTTGCCAGAGAACATGTAAATTGGAACATTAATGACTGGGCCAATATACTCTTCACAGATGAGTCAAGATTTGGTCTTTACACCTCAGATAGGCGTATCTCAGTGTACAGACGAGACGGTGAGCGCTATTCGCAGTGTAATATCAGACCTAGACCTAATTTCGCTGGTGGCTCTATTATGGTTTGGGGAGGCATCTGTTTAACAGGTCGTACAGAGTTAGTACCAGTAGACAGAGGTACACTGACTGCCCACAGGTATATAACGGAAATTTTAGAAGAACATGTAGTACCATATGCGCCAATTATAGGAAACGAATTCATGTTAATGCACGATAATGCACGACCGCATGTTGCAATAATCGTCCAGGAATACCTTAACGATGTTGGTATTCCAGTTTTAGATTGGCCTGCGGTAAGTCCGGACATGAACCCTATCGAGCACGTGTGGGACCTCCTTCACAGACGGATACGAACCCAAAATGTTGGCCCAGCGGACCTGCATGGACTAGCAAATGCTCTCCGTGACGAGTGGGAGAATTTGGATCAGGCTTATATACGGAGGTTAATCGAATCTCTGCCAAACCGTATGCGAGCGGTCATAAGAGCCAGAGGTGGCAATACTCAGTATTAAAAGCTACTGTTATGACATTTTTCTCTCCAAAATTATAATTTCTTGTTTTAATAAAAATCTCAAGTATGAGTTCTTGTTTTTATTTGGCCTGTATTTTATTTAAACAATCATAGAAATTATATCTTAGAGCGCATTAAAGTATATTTACAACTTTATGCTACAAACAAAGATTATGCGATACTTTTATGATTCAAAACTTAATTATGCGAAACTTTTTTGGCGGAGTGTATTAGTTTTACGCATAGGAAACAGAGAAATGCACTAAAATCATAAAAATTGCATTATTCCATTTAAAATAAGAAAGTTGATATCAACACCCTGTATATCGGATGGGCTATAAAATTGAAAATATTTTTTTCGAGTAGATCATTATCGGCCATGACTACCCTGCAATTTTCAAAATTAAATTCCAACTGAAACTTCGTAAAATTCTAATGGAACTTCGGTTGGAAACTAGCAATAAATAGAAAGGTTTCGTTCATTCATAGCGATAGATATGTTTAATTCCAAATTGGTTATTTTTTTATGATTATAGATGTAGTCAAATTAGAATTTTAAAATTAAAATGTCTTCAAAATGGACATAAACTACACTTTAAATTTAAAATTGCCATGAACTTTAAATAGAAGAAAAACCATCACACCATTTAACTTGTCAATTTCACAACACAAAACTACCACTAAAATATACATGACCGATGAGCGTCTGTCCGTCCGTAGTTGCACAGTCCAGTGGCGTACCACGCTCCACTTCCTTGCCTATTCTCCACCATTAATCGAGAAACTATAGCGAAACTGTAGCTACGGGACGGACAGAGAGAAATAGCGGAGAGTTCATTGGATTATGCAGGAGTTTGGCGGCGGCGGGCCCGTATCATGCGGTCCGTGTGGCGGACTGGGCGAGTGAGGTTTGCGGTCAATGGCGGCCGCAACCCTTTACCGACCACCCCAGTCGAAGTACAGACCAACCACACACACTGCTCCCGAAATGAAACTACAGTACAAAGGCCGTTACACGTGTTGGTTAATTATTAATTCCATTATTAAGTGATAACTGGAGTCTGTGTCGGTGGCGGAGGAGTCGATAGTATAGACTGTGGTGGGGTGGGGGAGTATATGAGGGTGGGGATGCTAATAATAGGATTACGTGGGGATCATATAGTATATAGTAAGATCAAAAAGTCTTTGGATAGAATTATTTACTTCTACTGCTCGTAGCTTCTCGCTAATGACATAAGCACACAACAAAAAATAAAATTTGTTTTAAGTTATGGTAATTTGTTTTGTATTATTTGTTATTATTTATAAAGAAAATACAATTCCCAAAAACACTTGAATAACTAATAAAAATAATGAGGTTCATTACACCAAAAAGAAGCTAAATCAATAACATTCAGGTAGGTATAAAAGATGTTGAAACTGTCGGCCCATATTATTAAAAACTCAGACTAGGAGCAAGAAAACTCAGAGAGGTAAAGACAGTCAATGGTTTTGTGACGAATTGTCCATATGAATCGGTCTTCTTGGAATTCCCATCGCTAGATTATGAAGTTGATGCTATGCTGTTCCAATAATGTTGTATAAGCAATGCCCTGCTAAAGATACATTATACTGTCCTTAAAGCAGAAAAACTTTAAGAACCGCCTCTTTATTGCAGGTATATATTACTACGAAACTTGTAGATATTTTATTTAAATTTTATTAAATTGATTTTAAATTAGCTCAACACTGTTTTATTAACATTCAGACATGCAGCGTCCTCTATTTAAGATAAAAAGACTCCACAGATAAGCTATGCATCAATACCTAGATGCCACTATAGCACACAAGTGAATGAATACCTTTCCCTCTCCCTGTTTTGAGCACACCGCATACCAATCGTGTGACTATATATTCCTCAGTAACTCCTGGGGCGTGGGGGGGTGTAGTATTCTCGACAAAGAAGTAATATTATAGCTTAAATGACCTTTTATTCTCTGTGTTTTGATTGTAGAAACTGTATTACTTATTTAGTTGTGATGTTATTATCTTATAGTGAATAAAACCAAATTTTTATCCATAACTTTGTTTATTTCGAGTTAATAAAAAATTTTGAACAATTAAGATGAAAAATTCTCTCTCTCAGGGTAAGTAAGTAAGTTCAAATACTAGCGTGAATCGAATAGAACTCCAAAGTCTGTTACTTTATCTAGTTTCGGTAAAAAAATCATTCATTTTGCGTGGAATGAGACGTAACAACATTTTTTTATATTTTGTTTCAACTTATTGGAGTAATTGTAGATTAGTGTTAAATTGTCTTCTAGAAGATTAACATCAGCAAGAGATTTAATTGATCCAAATAGGTTTAGATAGTCCGTATAAGCCAAAGCAGGGCATGAAAGGGACGTGAGCAGATCGTTAATGAAAATTACAAAGAGCAGGGGTCTCAAATTCGAACCCTGCGGAACTCCAGAGCAAGGATATGAACTATAGGTCAAATAACCATTGTAGAATACATAGCTGCATCTGATATTCAAATAGGCTTGTAACAAATTTGACAGAGCTGGCCTGTAGTTTTCTATGCAGTTTTTTATCTATTATTTTCATAGCATCGGAAATCTAGACGTTTATTACTATTATATATATACTATATTATTTATTATTAATAAATTCACTAAAAGCATTAGAGCCTTAGCTATAGCAAAAAGGAAGACACTAGGTTATCAGCAGTAGTATCCCTGTCCGTAAATGTATACATAATTTCCTATAAACTTGATTCCCCAATGGGAGTTAAAGTAAAGAGTTACTATGTTGCTTAGTGGCGACATATTAGGATCTATCCTGATATATAGAAGCAAAACTATTAACAATACTTTGAGGAACAAAAATTGGCCCAAAACAACAAGGGTTAGAAAGCAGAGAATGGAATGGAACTTGATCAAACATGAAGGAAGTGGCATGGCTGTAGCATATTTTAACGAAATATTTAAGACGGACAAATAGATTTTTCGATTAGATTAAATCAAAAGACGCTCCAGCGAATATCGGTCAAGCGAAGACTTCTGAAGAGCACAGTTTGAACGTTATACTAGCATACTAAATTCATCAAATAGTCTGCCGGTATCATCAACACGAGAAATCCTTTTTCAAGAAACACTCACATCGAAATAATCTGACTTCTCACTCGATATATTGTTCTGTATTCGCGACGCCCTCTCTGTGCTATGTTTGTAATTAAATCATCGTATCGTTGCATGCGATAGCGACACTAGTATACCTCCACAGAAATCAACGACAAGAACAGAACAAACCTGCTGCTAGAGTATTCTATCTTTCTCTCGGCGTACTAAATTAATCTTCCATCTCCGTCGTGGGATTCGTCGGTCCGTCACTGTCTGCGTCATCGTACATTAATTATTACAGTCGGCTTCGCAATAAAACGCTAATTAATTGATTAAGGTAGAGCTGGCAGGTAGGGTCGTTAATTCCCTTCCTATAACTTGGTCGGAAGGTGCATCTGAGTGGAGGCCTTTAAGTTTCTGGTGTAGTGGTGGGGCAATACAATGGAAACGGTGTTTTGGATTAGAGATACAAATGACACTGAAACTAAAATATTCAATTTTTAATTGTTAAGTTTTAAGTTTGGGTTGCATGTTTGCTATTCCTATGTTAAAGAGAGATTTAGATAGATTAGCAGATTTTTATCCAGCAGTATTTATAATAGTAATTGATTCTGGGTATATCATTCTTAAGTTTTGCAACATCTGCCCAGGACATTTAAAAACTGGTACTAGTTGCCTGAGCATATTTACTGAAATATTTGGAAATTTCTTTAAAATAAAAAGAAATTGTATAAAGTGCTGAAGTGTAAATAGCAATTATTAGGAAGATTGAACAGCTGCACATTCTGAATATACATTTCTATACACACATATGTATATTATGTATACATAAACTTACATAATACAACTTATAGTATAATAAATACTGGGGTTAAATTTTCACCTATGCAAATTAAAAGCTATTCATTTGTTTTATTGTCATGACATGTATTTTTAATACCAGACAAATGATATTCATTCAATGAAGGTGTTCTGATGTGAAAATTGAGAAGGTAGATTTATAGAAGAAAGGAAAAAGAGTAGTAGAGAAAGTACAGTTATTCAAAAGGATACGTTAGACACAAATCTTTTTTTTTATTACGTTAAAGGCGGATACATTAAAAATGTGATTGGTTTATTAATAGTCTTATCGAACGGTTGTTGCATTTGCATAGTTTCAACGTGAGAAATTTACGCAATCAATTTAAGGAATTGAATTTGGAGAATTTCGGATTACGCTTTGCTGTATGTACTCTGGCTACCAGCGTAATTTTTTAAACGTGGTACAGCGTTGTCCATTACTAGTCGCGTTCGGAATTGGCTTTTCAAGATAATTTACTGCAAATAATTTCCGTGTAACTTCCGCTGAATTGCTAATTATTTTAGTATAAATAGTTTTTTCCGCGGCCGTATAATATTCCTTTTTTTATATAAAATTACTGACCGTCATAGAAACTTAGTGGGTGCGGTCCTAGTTTTAAAGCGGTTAGTCTTTAAAACTATGATCGCACCCTCAATATCGCACGACGCTTTATTAAGAAATGAGCCAAGTGAATCCGACACTGGCTTCGTTTGAAGAGAATTACGCATGTCTAGCGATTCGTTCGCCTCACCCTGCAGTAGTACGGAGTAAGGGCTTCCTTGATTTGTTTCAAATTGAAAAGTAGGAGCTGTTGATAGCACTTTGTAGTAGTTGGACAAGGGTAGAAAATACCGGTGTCTGTTTGGCGTTAAACGGCGATGGAGTGGTGATGGTATATCGAATCGTATATCTGATACACTTACCCACCAGAACAGCATGTGTATGTCTTGACTTTGTTAATTCATAGAAACCATATTTTCATCCTTGTTTTACTCATATTACGGCGATTGATAGGTTAAAAGTGAGCTCTTGGTATATTTGTATGAATTTGTATGTACCATTCTAGAAATTAGAAATAATAGTTCTCTCTGTTCTTTCTCTTTTCTGTAATAGTCTCATACTTAAGTGGAACATGGCATATTCCCATCAATGATTTTTTTTTCGTCGTGGAAGCCGTCTGACATATAGTCTGCGGGGTTTCCTTACCCATTAGTAAACTATGACAGTTATTCCCATATTCTGGTGAACAGTACAAGTCTTTGGATGAATCAATCATACCAACTTATTAACTCTACTGTGTAAGATTATTTATCAAACTTATAATTCATCCTTTGACATACCACCCTAAAAATAAAAATTTTCCAAATGAGTAGATACCAACACCATATTATCAGCGATGTTTTAGTTTGACTGAACCCAACCATCATCTACTACACAGCCCTACTAGAGATAACTCTTCGAATACGCTAATAAACAAACCAACCGACATCCGACGACAATAAAACCTACGTTTCTGGCATAAACAGTGCAACCAACACGCCACGCCGGCCGCGGAATCCTCATTCGAAAACAATGGACAAAAGACGGTCGCACTCGGTGACATGTGGGTTGGGTGCTGAATTATGTATGAGATCGCAGTCGGGGAATGATGAGTGGAGGGGGCGATGGCGGGCACCCGGGGGGAGGAGGGGCGGCTCTTAGATTATGTGTGTCTGTCACGCGTTGCCAACGTTAAAACGTGCCTTGTTTAATAGGCTTCAATTCGGTCGGAATAGTTGGCAAATTATGATAAACAGATGCGCGCTTATATTTGCCGCTGTATGAGTGTGTTTGTTAAATGATGTGTAGGTATTCGTGTATTATATATTAGTATGGGCAGATATATAATTATAGGGTATTAGATAACCAATTTTTTTTTATAATTTTGTTTCAACGTCAAGAATTTTAGTGGTTTTATACTCGAAACTGTGATCTAAATTTTGGAAATGAAGAGATTGTAAGAAGAAATGCTATGTACAGGCTGTTTATTAAGTGATGTAACAAATTTCGAAAATAAACAGATCATTAAAAGATGGCAATTATCTTTAATTGTAAGCTAGAGAACTCTGAAATTTGAAGGAATCTAGATAGAAAGTTTTAAAATTATCCTTAAATTGAGATTCATATGAAATTTTGCCATTTTCCTATTCTACTTATTATGTTCTGAGTAACTAATTTTTAACACACTCACTTGAGGTAAAATTAGATATGGGAAAAAATACCAGGAAGAAACTAAGTGTATTTCAATATTTATTACTATCCATTATCATAGTCGCCGTCACGATACTTTAAAATGACCTCAATTCGTTCTAATCGGATTATAAGGGTTCCCTATTTATTGTGCTTATTTGTGAAGGATCAGTTACAGTATTTGTCTAATGGCGGTTACTCCGAAAAATTTAAGAGAGGCGATTTATTCGTGTAGTAACTATGGATTCGTTTTTAATTAATTTTTAATTATACTGATTATATTATTAATATTTAATTATTTAAAACAGCACCTGTAAGCCCCTTTTAAATTTTTCGAAATACCCCCCAATAGGCAAATACTGTAAATGTTTTATAATCCTTGTAATCCTTATAATCCGATTAGTACGAATTGATGTCATTTTAAAATATCGTGACGGCAACTATACAATAGTTACTTTATATTCTTTCTTAACTCCGATAATTTAATACACCCAAACGCTACCTGTAATCGTTTATCTATATAAGGTATGAAACTACAGTCAGAACACAACAACATAATAATACCTACGTATTTTAGTTGTATGTATTATGTTTAGCTTTCGGTAATCTATCGTGTCATATATAACATACGATTGTCCGCCTCTGTTGAAGGATACTGCGGTTTACCCGGGCTCGTAAAGCAACGTTTCGCTTCCTGTAGCGAATTTTATTTTATCTGGTCGGTGCCTGCGGTATCGTCTCGGTTTCTACGAAATGCGGTTGTATCATTCTTTTAGCGCGTACAAAGCGTTTTTTGTTAAATGGAATTATTGCGGTCAAAACAATAGCGTTTAGGGCGAGTAAACAAATGTGATTTAATAATAATAATAATGGATATGTTTTGTTTGATATTGTAGCGGAAAATTAAGGAAGTTGCATTGTGAAATGCGCTTTTCATGGGATGTGTGTTTGGGTTGATAAAATTATTATTCCTTTGAGGATATTATCTCACTTTTCTTCTGCCTTATAAGATTAGGTGTCTGCATTATAATATTTGCAGAATATTAGCTGAAAGGTCCTAATCTCGGTTTATCGTTAAATAGATACTCAAATGTTATCAACTTTAATACAGTCCAACTTGGATTAATTCGAATTACGGAACTTGATTCAAAGAGATGATGTAATACAGAAGAAATAACTTCCAGCATCATTTCAGATATTTTTGCTTGCTTCTTTAAATTCAGCTTTTGAGTCATAATTAGAACTGGCACTAATTTTAATCCGGGTTTTTATTGATAATTGTATTAATTGTTCGACATATCTTGACCAGTTTAAAAATAACGCGCAAGCATTCCACATCTACATTATACTTATGGTCAGTGACTGACGCTGCTGGCTAGGAGTAAAGATTCGCATAGAAAAATCGCGCAAATTACGAGGTCACGGACATAGCCGATATACCTATTCGATTCTCTACGTCCATAGACGCTGCTATTAGTAAAGTAGTGCCAGGTTTAGTCATAATCACAAGTCGATGAAAATAATAGGAATGAAATTCATAGGCGTAACGGGTAGCTGGTGTGACACTATCGCTGTTCGCTCAGTTTACGCAGTGAACGCGATTGGTGGATAGTATCCAGGTTACATACGAACATATTACGAGGTCCCGGACATAACCGACAAATCTATTTGATTCTCTCTGTCCGACGTCCGGCGACGCTGGTATTACTAAAATTAGTCGTAATATATGCTATCAACTGATAAAAAATAGATCCTTCTACATTGGAATGCTGTTATATACCACTGTGCAACCACAAGGAAAAGGGTGTCGCAACATGCCTATTAATGTCATCTCTGCAAATACGCCGTGGATGGTAGAAATTAAAGAGATTTTATTCCACAAAACGTTTAATTGCAGTCCGTGGGAATTGCACGGCTCCGTGTTGAACTAATAGATTTCTTTCGCTTACGAAAGTACCTCAACCCTCAGGTAAAAGCAGTTTATGATACGCTAATGATACGGTTTGCCGCTGGCACGAAAACGATCCTACATAATTACAGGCTTTTGGCACGCAGCTGTTTTCTGAAATTAGTTGCAAAAAGGAGGGAATTTGGAACGAGATAACGCGTGGAGGAAAAACGGTTAAATGAGGCGTGCGAAACTGCAGATAATAATAGACAAAAATTGCGAATGAATTCGTTTTGAGTGTTATCTTTTTGAACTCTTGGCATTTTGGAAGTGAGATGAACATGTTAATACTACATTTGTTCTATCGAAATATGCAATACTTACATGTTTACATATAAAATCACATACTCATTGCTGCGTGCAGTGAATTGAAGCTGAACTTTTTAGGTAATTCTGTGCATGCTTCGCTTGTAACGTGAAGGACAGTGAACTACTTTAAAATATTTTTATTTACCCAAAAGTTTTGTTATTAACAACTAGTTGTTATAAAATTTCAACATAGTTATAATGTGGTTATAACTAGAGGAGAGCGTGTTTAGGTGTCTGGGCAAAAAACGGATTTATTCATGCCCACTTCATAGGCTCTTCGCTTAGGAAAGGCGACGTAAAATAGTAATTTTATCACTACGCCGATGTATTTCAGCTGCACGTGTTCTACGGTCGATTAATATGATTGTTATCGCCCCAGTCGGCCAAATCCATAGCACCTACGAATTGTTAATTTGGCTTAAAGCAAAATGCTTATTTTATCGAAAGTTGGTTTGGCTTGTATATTGTGCAATTGCCCGTAATGCATTAACTTGTCCTTTTTAAAACTGTACTTAGGAAAATGTTAACAATATTATATGGTGAGAGTTAAAAAAAACTCCCGGTATATCTAATGTTACACTTGGTTATTGAATACACGCGCATTAACTTGTCAACCTAATAATAACAGTAATATGAGCCATCAAACATGGATAAATCAATTTATCTTCACACCGCAAAACTGACCGCAAGAGTCCCATATCGATGGAATTCCTTTCAAGATAACTTAAAATCAAACCGTTTTTCGTATGCCCGTGTTGTACCTTCATAATAAAAACTATATATCAGATGAGGTCAACAGTTTGCTTGAAAATACCGTGTCAAATTTTAAATACCCAAGATTTTACCCGAAAATAAACTCACCCCAGTGGATTTGGGTATGGTTTATTGGCGTGAAATTCTTGTTTTTGTATATTAGAGAACTTTGCAGGCATTTACACTGGATTATCTTTATCTTTTTAAAGAGATACGGATTTTGTAGAATCTGCTTTCTCTCTTATGCCTCTCCGTATTCCAGTTGGTCATTTAGAACGTTTTATTTTGATTTTAGTTTCTGTGTGAATGTTATTGTAATAAGTGAACAAAAGTGCATCATTGCACAGGGCGCTTTTCTTCTTTGATACATATTGAAGAAATAAACTTCAAAAATAAAGTTTTCCCTCGATTGTGACATTTTTTATCCTTTAGAGTAAGAAATTCATTTACTCAGTGTTAGTTTTATTTGTTACTTGTCCAAACTTCCGTGGACAACAGTGTATGCGCACTCCAAATAAGAAGAACACTTAATTATATGTGACAGTGTGCAAGAAAATTATTCGTGTAGCGCCCCCAGTCATCTTCGAACCGTGAAAATTTCAATTCTTGCATGTGTTTCTTTTGGTGTATCCACCAGAAACTATATATTAACTACAAGCGACCATGTACCGTATCATTTATATAGGTACTGTTGGTTTCTTGGTATCTGCGGTATGGTTTCCGTTACGCTTGCTTTCGTAAAAAAAAAATATGGCCAGAATTAGTTGCGCGTCGCTGCCGCAAAGGTGGACACGCCTAGTTTCACACGAATATTACCTTAGTAAGGAAAATTGCTTTATACAGTTCGTATAAGTGAAAGTTAAACGTCAACTGTCAAATTTTGACTTTTAACAGAAATGTCAAATCGGATGTATTACTTCAAATTGACAGCGATGCAAACTAATTTAGTTTTAATCTAAATCGTAATTAATAATTTTTAATCTTGCCGTCTATTGATGAAATTATGGAGAGATATATCTTTCACAGATTCTCTAATTTTCTGGAAAAATATAACTTGGTGGATCCAAGACAATTTGAGTTCCGTGCGGGTAGAGGTACCACAATTCTCCTGGAAGATTATTCAAACTGTAGACCGATTCAGGTTAAACAATTACAAACATGTAGCTTTTCATTGACCTATCCAAGGATTCCGACATTGTTCACCATGATCCGCTTCAATTTATTGGTATTCGTGGAACATTTTATAATTGATTCAGGAATTATTTGATCTTATTTGTGAAATTAGCCTTAGAGTTGGTGTCTATCAATCAAGGAGTGCCACAAGAAAGTATATTTGGTCTATTGCTCTTCTCCCGTTTCATTAAACAAGAACTTCAACATTATTTCTTGCAGTAGATTGCTTTGCACTGTATGAAAAACCTTCCTAATCTTTAAAAACTCATAGTAACAGGAATTTAAAAGGAATTTTCACTTTTCTAAATGTATTGCTATGATATCAAGTTACCTAACCTACCTAACTAACAACATACAGCAACAAACGTTTGTTATTGAAATAAAATGTATTCTGATCTATGTATTTAACTACTTTGTAAACAAATTGTAAAAATTCAAACTAAACACTCACTATATCGCATATAATTTTAAAAGGGCACGTTTCCATGGATTTTTTAGGTAAAAGTTCCTTCGCTGATTGTACGAACGTAGGTTCACTTAAGGTGTCGTATCGTTGGAAACGATTTTCTTTCATCGTTGCTGGGTCTATAACGCCTAGGAGATATGAATGTTGTTTAAAAACAATTGTGGAGGACTTCTTTTTCGATATTTTCCTGAGTTGGTTGTATTTTCAAAAACATCTAGAAATTTCAAAATTTAAATAATTATAAGAGTCATTTAACTAAAGATTTACTTGCCAAGGATGAAGTGTTGTGTGTTTTGTGCAAAAATGATGGTATTCCATTAATTTCGAAGAATTGGGGGACGTATTTTCTATTCCTGGAGCCACAATCGAGGGACTGAGATACAACTTTGGGTGGCTGAGACATCGATAGCGCAGATTTGGAGCTGAGGGGATTGTTGCAGAACTGGAATCAGTATTAGGAATATAAAAGAGCTATTTATCGTACTTAAAAGTAAGCGTTTATTCATCTTTCGAACTTATAACCGGCGTTCAGAACGTAATTAAATTCTGAGGTTAGAATGATTTGATAACAGTGATTTCTAGGGAGTTTTGATGTAAACAAACGTTTGCTGTTGTAGTAAAGTATTTGACAATACGCGATTGTATGACGGGAGGTTAGCGGGAGATTTGAATTCAATATTGATATTTAAACAAGATATATTGAGATTAGTTTGGATTAAGATTCAAGGAATCTTTATTTTTGTATAATTTAAATAGTATTTGAACTTACTTACTTACCCTGAGAGAGAGAATTTTTCATCTTAATTGTTCAAAATTTTTTTATTAACTCGAAATAAACAAAGTTATGTATAAAAATTTGGTTTTATTCACTATAAGATAATAACATCACAACTAAATAAGTAATACAGTTTCTACAATCAAAACACAGAGAATAAAAGGTCATTTAAGCTATAATATTACTTCTTTGTCGAGAATACTACACCCCCCCCACGCCCCAGGAGTTACTGAAGAATATATAGTATAGATCACACGATTGGTATGCGGTGTGCTCAAAACAGGGAGAGGGAAAGGTATTCATTCACTTGTGTGCTATAGTGGCATCTAGGTATTGATGCATAGCTTATCTGTGGAGTCTTTTTATCTTAAATAGAGGACGCTGCATCTCTGAATGTTAATAAAACAGTGTTGAGTTAATTTAAAATCAATTTAATAAAATTTAAATAAACTATCTACAAGTTTCGTAGTAGTATGTTTGTTTATAGGATTGAATTTTCCACCGAAAAAAAAAATTTGTTTGCTTGGTGGTGTATTTAACTCAAACTTTGACTTGTTAGATTATATTAAGACACAAAAATAAATAAGATACAATTAAAGTGTCGGTCCTATATTTTTGAGCCGTGGTGTATATATCATTATATAGTAGTTTCTGTGAAATCGCAACAATTACGATATCCCGTCTTCGTACACTTATAAATAATCAATTCCTCGCGTCGTATCATTGCAAAATCGGCACATTCTTCATCTGACATCTCAGAAAAGCTTATACACGAATAATAAAAAAAAGCAATTTAACGCTCATTTAACAGCCTGCCTTTCTCGCAAAGCAGCTCTAGAGCGATTAGGAGTGACCTAGCGGATCTCGAACTTACATAACAGGGCAAGATTGATTTTAATAGCGTTACCTAGGTATATAGACGCGTTCGTACGGTTATAATTTATGTTAATGACCGCCTATAAGATATACTTAACTCGTTCCAGGCGAAAGAATAAAAGAATTTATCGCCGTAATGAAACAAATCAGATTCTGTTTGGAATTCACGTATAAAAAAGGGTAATATAATGATTTAATTATGTCTAATTATACTATGTATAGCTTTCTGTATAGTTGCTCCTTAGTCGCTGTGGATTAATTTGCCTATATATTTTTAATCGTCGTGAGATTTAGCGGTGCATATTAATGTGAATATCGAGTGACCGTTTTGTTTGTTTCAGATGAAAAACGTTTTGGAATATTTGTGGTTTTTCATTGGTTCTTTTTATCGTTAATAAATAATAAAAATAACATGTTATGTTATACCTACATAATAAACAGTGTGTGTTGGTAAAGTAATGTTGGTACTTATACATTGAGCAAAAATAATAATGTTGTTAAGTGAATATGCAGTCCTCCCAAGTAAAAATTATACGGGACAGATATTCTCCGCTCCGATTGGCGTGTCGGCATAGCTTCTGATACACACCCAGCTTCTTATTCCCGGTCTGGTTGAAGCGTTGACAGAGCTCACTGAGGTGACATAGACATCCTTCCCGTCCCTGGCGTGTCGGCATAGCCTCTTAATCCCGGTCCGATTGTAGGACTGGCAAAGCCCAACGCAGGCATTTTACGCACCTTCTCTCCGCGTTGGCCGTTACACCGACATTACTTCTGGCGCTCCTAGACTTACTTTCCCTTACAGTCATTATTGTACCGCCGAATTTAGCACTGTCACCGTCATCTAACCATTGTACCCCCTCCCCCCCCAGACATTCTGCCAAATGAAGTTTTGATTTGTAGCGATAAAGCACTATTAAGAAACATAATTGCAGATATTGGTCAGAAGCAAATCCACTGCAACTGCACCAGCGGCCGTTCTATAGCCCCAAAGTTACGATCTGGGGTTCTTAGTTTTTTTGAGAAGGATTAACGGTAACAGTGACATCAAATCGTTATTGTGACCTGCTCCAGAATTTTCTACGTCTAAAAGTGAACGTGTTACGTAACGATCACGATCCAGAACATGTATGATTCCAGCAAGACGGTGCCACATCGCACACCTTCGTCGCGTTAAATGGGGATTCTGCGAGAAATGTTTCCGGGTAATGTTGTGTCTTTACGTGCTGACATTGGGTGGCTTCCACGTTCGCCTGATTTGACCCCATATGATTTTTTTCTATGGAGACACCTAAAGGCAAGAGTTTACCAACATCGACGAGAAAATTAGGAAGACATAAAAACAGCAATAAGGCTAGAAATTACCGCGATTCCACGAGATGTGGTTCGCTGCGCCTTTTCGAGAAAAGCTTCAAATCTGCAATGACAACAACATTTAAGAGATGTAATTTTTAGAACATAACATTTCAAAAAGGCTTGATAATGACCTTTCAAAAGTGAAAACGGGCAACCATTTTGCCGCACCCTGCAAATATTTAAACTAGACTAATGAAACTACAAATTCAGAACAAATAAAGTAGTTTATTAACGGCTGTATTATACATATTTGTCAGCACCTTTTATGTTAATAATATGAAGTAGCGTTGAATATTTTTTATTATGGATTCGTAGCGGTCAAAAGCCACCGCCGATGGTGCTGCGGAAGTCGCAGTTTTAATGATCGGAGGTGTGATCATACAAGATGTGTATTTAGTAAATACACAACACAAATAATTTATCACGTTGTCTGTCTGGACAATTTTTCTCAATGCAGAAGAAATCAAAACTACCTTGGACACACTGTAATAACAATTTTACAAAGTGTTCTCAAACCCGTTTTCTATTCTGTTATATTCGTAGCCTTGTTCTGTCCTACGATGGTATTACTATTACCATTTCTCCTTTTCTATTCTGTATATATAATTGTATACATACACATATTCAAAGAAGATACTTATATAGCTGAGATATTTTACTTGCGCATACAGATTCCTTTCCAAGCCTATACAAAACCTCGACCGAGCAAAGATACGAAAATCGCTTCGCTTGCATATAATACCCCATCTTTTGCCGTGTCACAGCTGCTCCCCCTCCTTGGAGACACGAGATCTATACGTGCTACGCCGTGTCACGTTGTATCTACTACAACACGTCGTTGATTTCGTTCCCAGAAGATCGCTATATCTCCAACGACAATAGGGGCATTTAGGGCTATGTAAGACACTGTCAACGCTGTTACCTACACGCAGTATATCTTATATCGTATACCTGCGTACGGGGAAGCTTTATATGCCCATGCCCGGATTCTTATACTCCATGTCGGGGTATATTTCACTAGCGTAAATGCGAATGTACAGTTCTGGTGGTTTAAAAGTTCACAGATGCTGAGATATGTGTTTCTAGTTAGTTTTTTTTTTAATGTTAGTACGGAATTAATGAGAACAATTCTATTTTCAATATAACTTCTCAACTCTCAAATTACATTGCCACAGTATGACGTTTTTATTTCAATAACCTCTCTAGGTTGTGAGACACCCTGTTTGATTTTGTTTACCTTTAATGCCGTCGTTAAACAGTAGAGTACCTGTACCCTCCACAATTCACATAAAAGCTGTCTACTTTTTATTGTATATTAATGCATTAATGCATTATACCTTTTTTTTTTCTCACAAAAATCAAAATAACTCCGAAACGGTAACCGATAGCGAAGAAGATGTTTTATAAAATTGGCTTTAAAATCCCCTATAGAATCTAACGATGCAATCACAAATATAGGCTTCTATTTATAATATTAAAATTGGCTATGACTTTCGATGTAACCGGAAGTGAGACATCGATTATGTCACTTTTTCTAACTAGATCATTCGATAACTATGGTTATCGAAGTTTCAAACTCGAGATATCATTACAAATTCAAGAACTTTCAATTGACAAGTTACGTGAATCACCCTATACATCATATAAATTTTTTACGACTTGTTAACTGTCACACTATATTATCCCAGTACGAACATGAATCAATAATTCTCAAATACCGCTGACAACACCAAAACTCCCACCACAAATTTAAACCAATTTACATCCGCTCTTGTACACAAATCTCGACAATAACAACTGATATTTATTCTCCCTGTTATATAAATAAATCTACTAACATATATGGCATATTGGCCGTTATGCGGAAGCTAAATATTATATTCCCCTTGTCCGGTTAAAAAATAATTAATTAACTAGCTGGATTACTTCGGCAATGTTTAGCTAAATTACCGCATTGATAAGCCGGTGAACACAAAATGATGGTATCTAAAATAAGCTACTGCATTCGCATATGTAATATATTAGGTATTTATTTAAAATTTGCTACCGTTTCAATTAATATAATTATTACTGCCGGCAAAGGCTGTTTATGCGTATTTAGCGGATGCGAATATTATAATCATGGATTAGTTGAGGGTGTTATGTTAATTATACATCATTATTGAAAATCGTTTTATAAATAATGCGAATAGTATTGGGCTTAACTGCATACCTCGCGGTATTCCCAGAAGAAAATGATTTAGCTTTTAGATTAAGAATTTAAACTACTGTTTATAATCAGAAATTATTTATATTTTGCACCCTGAGTATGTAGATGTAGATAGAGAAAATATTTTGCTTTCTTATCATCTGTTTCAACGTCAGACATAAACAAGCAGATAATTCGTTACATCTGTCCACTTCAGGTTTAATTTATTTATAGTTGAACATCACCACTTAGCCCACTTGACGTTAGAACCTCTTAACTCCTAATAATTTATTCTGATTTGCGCCTTTCCTTTGGATTCCAAACATACGAACCTCTTTAATAACTCAACGACGTGTAAGATCAATATTGATATCTACACTCTCGTCCTATTTTTGTGTTAAATTTACTATCTCCGTATTTCGAGTGGTACTAATTCTATTTCGATCTTTTTGTTTTTCAGGGCCCACCACAGCCTGGGCAATCCTTCAAATTCACAGTGGGAGAATCGTGTGATAGGATAAAGGAAGAATTCAATTTTCTACAGGCACAATACCATAAGTAAGTTGACGATTAACTAATGATTTTCAATAAAATTTACCTGAGTGTCACATCAAATAAATTGCTCACAGTAAAAAAGATCAAAGGCATAGATGTGGTGTCGATAATGCGTAACCATATCTCCTATTTGATTATTGAAAAGCATTTACGAGGCATAAATGAAGTTACGTGTGACAGGTAGACACACACAGGTAGACATGTTAAACATACACAGGTCGATGCAGGCAGACTCAGTAGAATTTAATGTGAAAGTTGATGGGTTGCATTTTTTTTTATAAGAATAATTAAACCTTATTTAAGTATATTGAAATACGATAGTCAAATCTGAGTCTGCAGTATATTCTAGCAGATATTTATAAAATTACAATCATAATACAGGAAGAAAAATTGCTGGAGCATTGAAAAAAATTAGTTATTACAGCGTTTTACAAATCCTCTTTCTAATGTTGCTCAGGTAACATCAGTTTCCTCAACTAAGTTTGTTTAAAATTTACAGTGACATTATTTATTGAAGATTCATGTTATTGAAAATTATATCATCTAGATCAAGGACGATCATCTACAGTCTACAGTGTACAGTAAAAAGGTTCTGTAATAATGCAGTAATAATCGTGTTTTATTTTACAGGATTATTACTGTAGTTTTTACAAGAAGATTACTGCAGCTTTATAGTTTCTCAGTAAATACTCAAACAATAAACATAAAAGTCTAAGATATTGATGGACATTTCTGACAGCTTTTGAATATACGGAAAATGGACATTCAATTTACCGCAATAATACTGCACTATTCTAAATATTGAACTGTAAATTCACAGTTATACCGAAATTTGCTCTCTTATCTGTAAAATTACAAAAGTATTTCTGACGTAAACTTACCAGGAATATATTAGTTATAAACTATTAAAATATTACTATAAAATAAAATCCACATATATATATATTTATTTCTCATATGTCAATTCTGTCATTAAATTTCCAAAACTACCTTTAATCATTGCGAAATATCAGTCAATTATATCTCACTAGATTTATAAATATGGATAAAATAAAAGTGCAAAACACTCTGGGACACTTTGTATAATAAAAACCAAGAATAAATTATCCAACACCCAGTGTTCACCCTTAATATTATTATTTATTAAAAGATTTATAGGGTTTAATTCTAAAAAAAAATTGTAATATTTCTCACATACATGTCTGCTAGAATCGAAAGCAGGTTACGGTATGTCCCCATATGAAATACATTAGTTCATCGCATCCTACAGAACGACATAAACGCGATTGGCCATTTATTTATGCAAAAAGATGTAGGTTTCTCCGGCAATAATAATAAACATTCGCCGAAGAATTAGCACTGTAGTGTTAATAAGTGAAATCTTTAGTTTCGCCGAATACAGTCAGCTCGATGTGTGATGCAATCAAAGAAATGATTATGTTAGCTGTAAAACCGTTGAATTGAGGTTATGTACGCTTATTCTGCGAATTATTTCGCGCGTACTAACTTAAAAATATTCCACATTAATACAATTTAGTGATTTAAACATCTAAAAGAATTCGGAAAGTTAGTGAGCTTGACGAGTTTACATCGTTATACAAAATAATACAATAAAATGACACACATTTTTGTAAGCGTTAAAGACTACCCATTATTTATTATATACTAACGAAAGCGATACAAAACCGAGTTGGCATCCTTTCCTGCGCTATTAAACGACCAAAAAAAAACCGTTCTCACAAACCCACTGGAAGGAGATAGCGTATAGCGTTGAACAAGGATGGAATGTCGAACCTTTCATTTGACCGACGAAATATTTCAGATTTGTAATTTAGATAGGCTATTTATTCTAGACGTGCGAATGAACCTTTTTTTTTGTCTACAGGTTGGTATCTGTAAGTACATGATACAAGAGGGCCCCTAGTTCTTCTTTTTTTTTTTTATTATAACACGGCTTCGTCAAAATGTGATTTTATCTGTTCTGGTTTTAGTTAGGTTGGTAGAAAACCGGTAAAAAATATTAAATTTTACTTGTGGGGTTAGTCAATGGTATACTGAGGGTGTAGCTATTTTGGAAGTCCTTCAAATTAGGTTCTAGATTTGACATTTGAAATGGTATTTGTGGGGTGCGGATCTCTGGTTTAATACATGAAACTAATTGTGTCATACCCGAAATAATAATTTAATATGAATGAAGTTTTAACATAAATTCGATAAAATTATTACAGGAAAACAATTGACTAGAACTTCAGGAAACAAATTCCAAATATTACTGGCCAAAATAAGATCTATAATATTCAGCAAAATATCTGATTATAACTGTCTATTATTATAGATCATTGTATTGTACAGATTATTACTAAGACAACGAGTTTTCTCGTTTAAAAAACATGAGCAGACACAAATCTAAATCTTTTTCAAATTGGAATTATTGAACATCCTGTACATCAATAGAAATATGGTTTTGTATAACTTTTTCAAGGTATAAATTTATCTCTTTATATATTATAGATTTTTCGTTTGTCTAATATTTAAAGTACAGGCCCGCATTAATTAAAATTTGTGTTCAAAATTCATGTTTATATTCTTATATTTATTAACGCTATTTTTTCTTTTGTTGCAGTTTAAAATTAGAATGCGAGAAACTGGCTAGCGAAAAAATAGAAATACAGAGGCATTATGTAATGGTAAGTTCATAAAAATATATTTTTAAAGAAGTTATTTTTATGGTTATTTTATACAGGGTCATACAAATTAAAACTATACGAACAAAAATTTTTTTCATTGTTTCCATTTTTGGTTCAATATACCCAGGATATGCAAAAAAAAAACACGAATTAATTATTTTTTGCCTTAATATAAAAGACAAATGGTTAGGAAAGTTATACTACATCTTAAGTTCGCAAGTAATTTGAATCACCCTGTATATATAAAAAGTTTACTTTCGTCCTTAACCAAACTAAAATTCAGTATTAATTTTATTTTTTGATTTTACTTATAAAGTTAACTTATAATCTTACGAAATCTCAAAACAGTACATATATATGTTGCGAATCATCCTGTATATGTAAAAATGAGCGGTTCAAACTAAATTGGTTTTTTAAATGAAACGCTTTGTATATATGTAGAGTGATGGAGACATTAATTAAGATTAATTAATATATATTTTTTGAGACTTCAAAAGATAGTTTAATAACGAATAAGAAAAAAGTTACACTAAATTTTTATTTTTGTACTTAATTTCGAATCAGTCTGTATACATATACACTCCGCCAAAAAAGTATCGCATAATTTAGTTTTGAATCATAAAAGTATCGCATAATCTTTGTTTGTAGCATAAAGTTGTAAATATACTTTAATGCGCTCTAAGATATAATTTCTATGATTGTTTAAATAAAATACAGGCCAAATAAAAACAAGAACTCATACTTGAGATTTTTATTAAAACAAGAAATTATAATTTTGGAAAGAAAAATGTCATAACAGTAGCTTTTAATACTGAGTATTGCCACCTCTGGCTCTTATGACCGCTCGCATACGGTTTGGCAGAGATTCGATTAACCTCCGTATATAAGCCTGATCCAAATTCTCCCACTCGTCACGGAGAGCATTTGCTAGTCCATGCAGGTCCGCTGGGGCAACATTTTGGGTTCGTATCCGTCTGTGAAGGAGGTCCCACACGTGCTCGATAGGGTTCATGTCCGGACTTACCGCAGGCCAATCTAAAACTGGAATACCAACATCGTTAAGGTATTCCTGGACGATTATTGCAACATGCGGTCGTGCATTATCGTGCATTAACATGAATTCGTTTCCTATAGTTGGCGCATATGGTACTACATGTTCTTCTAAAATGTCCGTTATATACCTGTGGGCAGTCAGTGTACCTCTGTCTACTGGTACTAACTCTGTACGACCTGTTAAACAGATGCCTCCCCAAACCATAATAGAGCCACCAGCGAAATTAGGTCTAGGTCTGATATTACACTGCGAATAGCGCTCACCGTCTCGTCTGTACACTGAGATACGCCTATCTGAGGTGTAAAGACCAAATCTTGACTCATCTGTGAAGAGTATATTGGCCCAGTCATTAATGTTCCAATTTACATGTTCTCTGGCAAACCTTAAGCGAGCCCCTCGGTGGTTCCTAGTGAGACGAGGGGCTGTTACAGCTACTCTAGCTCTTAATCCACTCTGTCGTAACCTATTCCGAATAGTTTGAGTACTCACACGAGTATTTCTGACTCTAGCCAAGTCGTTCTGCAATTGTCTCGCAGTTATATGTCTTCGACGTAATGCTTGTAGTAGTAAATAGCGGTCATCTTGGCGAGTAGAACATCTTGGACGACCTGGTACAGGTCTTCTACTGTAAATGCCTGTTTCCCTGTATCTGGCTACGGCTCTAGAAACACTTGACTGATTGATGTTCATCAAATTAGCAACGTATGCTTGAGATCGTCCATCTTCGATTAAAGCAACTATAGCAGCCACTTGTTCTGAAGTTAAATTGCTCATTTTAGTTTTAAAAGCGTTGGTACAGAACTCTGACTTCGCACTTTAAAATTTGTCCGTATAGGAAGACTTTCAATAAACAACTGAGCAAACCTTACACATATGCATTTTTCTAAATGTGTTCTTTTAGGAAAAAAATAAAGTAAAAACGCTAAGTTCCATTATTTTGTTAGTGTTTTTATAGTTCACATACACGAGGCAAACTTTTTGTGAACGTATAAAAATATCTTGGTTCATAAATGCCCTTTTTTAGTTTATGCGATACTTTTTTGGCGGAGTGTATAAAAACGGGCAATCCAAACTAAATTGGTTTTTTAAACGAAACGTTTTCGTATACTTTGTGGAACAAAACCAATAATTTAAATATCTTAATAAATAAAATTAATAATAAGAAAATTTAACTGCATTTCGTACATAAACTATATCACTCTGTATATATTAAATAAAAACTCAATTTTCCCAATAATGCGCTATTCCATAAAATAAGAAATTCCAAAGGTACTTCGTAGAAACTTGAAACTGATAGCGCCACCTATCGAGCACTCAAAATGTTAAAAAACCGATTCACTGCCTCTGTTATTTAATTACTGCGTGACCGAGTTTCAATTAAAGTGGCGCTGCGAACCGACCGTAGAGTATATACGGATAAATTAGCGAGGGCGCGTACCGTTTATTACTACGATATTAATTTCGTAATTAAACGTCGGTAATCATGACCTATAGATGGCTCTGTTCGCGGCGATAGTCCAACGCGCTGTCCGGCCAGCATATATGAATCACTTTTCAATGCGCTCGTGCCGTTGCGTTGTTGACTGCGATATTCTGGATACGCGGTGGACTGTTTAGTATGGGCGTGCGTTACAGATGCATCTACGTATAAACGTTTTAATTAATGTTAATTTATTGATGCATAATTGGGTGTAGAATTGGTGTGGCACGATATGGAGGACATGAGACCTTACATGTGTTCGCGTTTGCAAAACTATGTATAATAAGACGCTATTTATTTACTAATTTGTGATAATGTTATAACAGTTTATATACAGCTCTTGTTGTGAGTAAGAGAACAATATCAGCAGAACAAAACATGTCATTGTAGTGTAGGGATAAAATGGAATATTGTGACTTCAGGTGATTTGAAGCTGTGGTGCTTACAATATTTTTTCAATTACCACTTACAAGCATCGTCTCTCAAATGATCACCTCCGATTTTGATAAAATATTGCAGGCATGCGGAGCAAGGATAATAAACTACACTTATTTTTTTAACGATATCATTGGAACTAGAAGAGATACCGAACTGAACTAAAAAGAAAAACGTTCTTCTTGGCAACGCGGACATTTTGGTTTAATAATGTATCGGAGCATATCTGCAACTTAATGGCCTTCAAATAGGGACGAGATTATTTCGAAGATTTCTAGAATAGCAATTTTATCCATATAAATAAATAAATAGATAAATATTAGCAGAAAAATAAGACACCATTGCAAGCAGATGCCCTCGAATATGTACGAGATAGTAACACGCAAGTATTGAAGGAGGAACACCCTAAATACAATTTTTTTGATATCAAAATGTTTCATTTTTCTCGATATACAGGGGATATAATCCATGATAAAACTCTTCATGCCTTAATAAAATCGAACTTAGGAGATACTGTCATTATTTGTAGTGACGCATCAAAAACTGAGAATGAACGTGGTGGAAATATGTCAATTTTTGCTGCATGAAAGCTGTGGAATACATCTGCGAGCCTATAACATTAGGAAAGCTCGCATCATATCAGATTAATAAAATGTCCTTAAAGCTATGTTAGATGAAAAGCTTCAGGTTTTCATTTAACATGCACCCTACTGTACAGGAAATAGTAGTTGAAGCTGGGAAATTAAAAGCTTACAAAATAGTACACAGTAAAAAATTGCGTGTAGAAATTAACACTAAAAGTGGTCTATATAAATTCACACTATTTTTGGTAAATTTTACACTGTGAAATTTGGTAAAATTTATCAAAACGATTTGGTAAATCCTGCACTTTAAAACGTGTAGTTTAAGACACTTGCAAGTGTAAACTACCAGGAGATGATGTACACCTTTGGGTGTTAGTTAGAGGTACACTACATGGGTGTAGCTTTTATACTACTCAGCTGTAAGTGAAAGCATATCTGCACGGTAGTACCTTCGTGCAGACGGCAGAAGTGCTCTCAGTCTGCAGTCACAGCGGTGCACTGATGATATTTTATTTGTATAGGTTATGTATATCGTACAGTATATATACGCTAAGCACTCTAATAAACGTAAGGTGGTGAAGTGATCCAAAAAGAACTTAAAGTTGCTAATATAAATTTATTTTCGAAATATGTTATTGTTAAGGTGGTTTTATGCTACCATTGCACACGGCTAAAATTTGGACATCGCCAGTTTTCGGCACATCGTTATAGGTTACCCCTGAAGGAATCACCAGCTTGGATGGCAAATGGAGACATCAACCATTTGATTTTAGAATATGGCAACTATACTAACGACAGAAACAGAATGTTAAGAGGACTAACGAAGCTGAAGGTTCAGCAACCTACGAATGTTTTGCAAATTCTGAGAGAGGATAACATCTATGCGTAGAGAGCATTAATGAAATAGTTATTTAGGTATTCTTTGTTTGTTCCTGTGTGGGTTTTTCCTGTTTTTCCGATGGCCTAACTTATATTTGCCTGTGTTTTACACTGATAAAAAATATTCTTTTTATTTAAAAGGAATTAAATTAAACCAAAAGTTTTTGCGTTTTCTATATGGGCAAAATGATTTGATGTTACATTGAAAGCACCGAAAAGCATAAGAAAACAATTTTTTCATTCAAACCTGTGATGGGTGGAGACTGTGGCTTGAAAACTATAACAAAAATCCCAAAAGAAAGGTGAAAAAATCCCTTACCACAAAATTTTGTGGTAAGGGATTTTTTCACCTTTTTTTGGGATTTTTGTTATAGAAAATTCAAAGGTAATGTGGTTTCTTTTGTATATAAAAAAAAAAAGTTGTAGGTATATTTTATTTACGAAGTTAAATAGATAATTGTGTAAGCGCATTTTAACCAATTAGGCAATCATATCTAATCTATTTAAAACATTTAATTTAATTGCCACCTTCCGATAAACTCCTACATATACATACATGCAAGCTAACGCGAATTAATCGAACATCGTACAATAATAATAATTGTAAAACACTTTCGGATTCATTAATAAACACACACCGGTAACATTAACATCGAACAATTTTAACACATCCAAGTTGGCAGCGCTCGTATATGTTGGTAATAACTCAATTAGTTTCGCCTGTACCGGAGCGGGTACCAGTACCGGGAGTGTCAGAAACTAATGGCCTAGCCCCCGGCCCGATTAAACAACGCGAACCGTTGGTTGTACAACAACATTATATTGAACGTCGCTTCGGAGTCGTTGAGCACATGCGAACATCTACATATACATAAACATTATGTAGAATTAGATTATATATTAGGCCGGCTCGGTAATGTGTTATGTGCGTTTGTTGTAAACAGCAGGTATTTCGTGTACAACGTAGACAGTTCCACCGGATGTACGGTCGTGTACAAGCGGCTTGTACGGACTTGTTCTAGCGCTGGCTTGTCGATTAGCTGTGTTGACGCGTGAAACGCTGTTGAACGGTGTTATCTGAGAGATTGGCTTATAGTTGTTGTATATAGTCGAGTTGTATGTCGCCATCTCTCTCTCTCTCATGCTGTGACTGTATAGCGGTTAATTGTGAAGAAATTTAAAGTAATTTCTAAAAAGTTATGAATTAAACTGACGTAACTTTTTTTTACCGGGACTATTCTTGTAGTATGGCTAATTCCCTGGAGGTAAATTTAAATATATTAACGACACATTATTTTTTGAAGTTTAGTTATTTATTAGAAACCGAAAAATACATCAGCATGAAATCATGATTAATAAACAAATAATGTGATTCATGGGCATAATATTTAGCTTAAATTGGTAAATATCGCTTAAGCACTACCCTACGATACGTTGCAATATCGACAACAAGTTTTTTATGATAGAATAATTGGTGGTGGACAGCGCCCTCCACAGTCACCCGACCTAACACCATTAGACTTTTATCTATTTGAATTCTTATAAACTAAGATATTTCAAAATCGACTTCACCACTTGGAGGAATTACAAGCAGGCATCGAACAAGAAATTCAAAATATTAATGAAAATCAACAACATCACAACGTGCATTCGAGAATATCAAAAGAAAATTAAATTCAAACCACCCTCACTAATTTACAATCACTCTGTGGTTACGTCATGAGAACAACAACACTTTTTAACCGATTCTACAGTTTAAAATTTGTGTTCTTCGCAATTTGTTGTCGCTACATAGGTAGGTGTTTCATGTACATGAAACACTGCTGATCAGAATTGCACGAAGTTGCATTTCCTTCAGTTTAAATACAATTTTCTACGTTCGGTTCTTGTTCAATACAAGTTTACATATAGGTACAAATTCTCACTTTTCTTGAACCGAGCCACTTTCGTACCGTAGATAAACACAGCTAATGATTAGAGCATCCGATAAAGGGTCATATTGAAGCTATCATCACCCATCCATAAAGGTGGGATGAGCATATAAAAAAAATATTTGGTTACAGATATAAAGTGGAAAATAAGTAAATCTATTTATGTGTAGAAAAAGTTATCGAATCAGATATAGTGGCGTCGAGTTTAGAAAACTTGAAGTATCCCTGAATCGTCGTATATGATCCAAGCGAAAATATATTATCACGTTTCCGTCTAACTCCTCCCATTCAAGTGATGAGGGAATACTACAATAGACGGATCGCCTTTCTATCATTCAGTAAACACAGCGTTTGCTCATTCTACTATATGACGTGTTTACCTTACTCATACGGAGTTTTCGTAGGTATGGTTGAATAGTGCTGAAGGTATATGCTAGTTAAGTAAACTTGGGGTGCAAATATTTACAAATAATGTCAGCTGCGTTCTTCTTCAAACAACACTAAAAGTTTTATGCGTGCGTGTATTAGTAGGTCGAAAATGGAACAGGAAAACGTGTTATTAAGGTAGACGTCGTAAAAGAGTATCGTAGTTTGAAGACGGCTATTATATTTGCATGTTTCTTGATATAATTATTGTCTGATCATGAATATCGTTAAAAAAAACCTAGAATCCATGACAAATATTATGTATGCAAGCGCGCGGATAATCCTATTTACGATAAAATCCTGAAATTGTAAACAAACACCTCATGCGATCATCATCATTATCATCAACAACGTCGGGGTACGAATGTACATTAAACAATCATTACAAACGCATTACTGCGATCGTAAAAAAGTAATAAACCGAGTCAGCGCGCTTTCGTGGTTATCTGCGATTGGATATATACACGGAATTGTACGTAGTAACGTTTCACTACGAGCGTATAACATAACTTTAATACCCTGTGTAAACGTAAAACGTAACGATCGAAATTGAATAATTAAAATAACACCGGAAATAGAAAACCGAGAATGTTGATTTAATCCTACAGATTGCGCCACTTTTTTTTATTAATTAGTGATTGATTTTTTTTCTTTCTTTCTGTTGCAGTATTACGAAATGTCGTACGGACTAAATGTGGAAATGCACAAACAGGTAAGTGTATTTATCACCACCAACCCTTTAATGTTCGCTCACCTCCGATGGGTGGACGATTTAAATTCTGAGCGTTTATTAAATATTAAAACTTTAATCGTGTCTGATTTAGTATGGGGGTTCATTCTGCTATTTCTCCCCTTCTGTCCTGTAATCTGTGTTTTAACAATTGCACCCTGCTCTTACACCCTTATATTGCTGCACCACTCCATAGGGAGTTTTCCTCAATTAAATATTCACCCCATGCATACGAGGGAAATTCCACATCTTCCCTGAGTAATATTGATGGGTATCTATGTACCCTTATTGTATATTCACCCTGAGCTTCGTCTAGGTTTGCTGTTGATATTATTGTGTCTTTTTTAATTTATATACCGGGTATTCATTTGAGAACTTCCCACCCCAAATTTCTGGAAATCTGGATATTTATGACAAATTTCCTGAAACATCTAAGAAGTATTATGGAAGGGAACAACTCTTAATGCAAAAATTGACTCAGCCAGTTTAACCCCCCGGGAACTTACATTTTGGTTTTTAGTTTTATGAAATTGATCGATTCGTTTTCAAAATTTTTAAGTCAATCTATTTTAGGAGCATCGGGACAAAAATCAAATTAAAAACACGCTTAAATTGTTTTATTTTTTTTCCAAAGCTATTAGAGAATTATTTTTTTGCAGAGAAAATCAATGCAATAACTTTTCAAAATGTTGTCCATAAATTTCCAAAATTTCCTTAAATTTAAGATGGGAATTTTTCAAATGAACACTCGGTATATAAATCATATATTTATCATGTATATGTTTGCAATAAAATACTCAATAAAAATATGTAAAACGTAAATTGTCTACAAACAACAGCGAGACTCGCAGCGTCGAGTTTTTTTTTTTAAGAGGAGCGTTAAAAAAAAAAAACAAAAATAAAAAAAAAAACAAAATTAAGAAAAATTTATAAGTTAAGAAATTGCAAATTTTTTAAACGTGAAGCGTAACGTCGAGGGTAACGACAGCGAGACACGCAGCGCCGAGTCTTTTTTAAAGAGAGGCGCGTTTGAGAAAAAAAGAAAAATTAAGAAATTGCATATTTTTTAAACGTTACGCGTAACGTCGAGTGTAACGACAGCGAGACGCGCAGCGCCGAGTCTTTTTTAAAGAGAGGCGCATTTGAGAAAAAAGAAAAATTGAGAAAAATTTAAAAATTGAAAAATTGCACATTTTTTATACCTGACGCGTAATGTCGAGGGTAACGTCAGCGAGACGCATAACTTCGAGTCTTTTTAAAGAGACGCGCGTTTGAAAAAAAAACAAGAAAAATTATGAGAAATGAATCTAGAGCGTGTACCGACGATCCCAAACCAACAGGTGTAGACGGGGGTTAGTGGAGACTGGTGCGGTATAGCCGGTCTGCTGAGTTGGATCCAAGTTTACTCGAAATATCTCGAGAAAATAACATTAGCCATCCAACTGTTTTAAACTGTTTCCATCAACAAAAACTTCATTCCTATAAGATGATGTTTCTACACGAATTAACCGCTTCCATTGCTCGATTGGGTAGGATGACCGTAGTTGTATCTCGCATACCGTATATGCAACTAATTTTTACATATGTATTATTAAAGTGATCATGAGAATACAAATGTCATATATTTTACAGATGTGATCACTTATTAATTCCCATCACCATACAACAAAATTATAATCTACCCTTGTGATCTTAGCGCCCCCATTCCTAAAAGCTCCCCTCCTTAATACCCGAACACTATTGCTAGCTATATACGTCATATGCGGATAAACTTACGTAAATGTAGATTAGTTGCGACACGAACCCCTTCTCCGTGTAGGGTACGTCCTATCCGGTGATTAAACTGATACCGTTAGTGTTACGAGGGCACCCTAACACCTGCCGGAGCACCTGGCACACGGGCCGCCGCTAATATATTCAAAAGCATCACCCCGTCCCTGGGGCCACGTAACTGAAACACGTTGTAACTTTCTCTCCGAACGCGTAACGGGCATTCCTGTTTATATATCGGTCTCTATCTAGCGACGCCACGCCCTCTATCGGGCTCAACTGTGGTTAATGATGCCATTGTGTCGAGTTGGCGGGCTCTCTGCGGTTTCGAGGTAATTGAAAGGGAGACGGACTAGATGAGAGGGTCGGTATTCGAGTGATTAGTCGAAATTTCGCCACGTCATCAAAAATTAACCACAACTTTTCGAATATTTTCTACATCTTCGCCGCGCGTTTTTACTATTTCAAACCCCCTTCCGATAAATAACAGGAAATGTTCCGCCACTAAAAATATTTTATGTCGCTGCCGATGCGAGCCAAATCCCCGGGCGGAAAAGAAAAAAAGCTTTGCCAAAGCCATCCATATAATGGTAGGAGAGGGTACGACCTCGATTGTAACGTCACGTTTTTTGAGAGTGTCCAAATGAGATTTTTATGGTTTAACCGCATGGCATAAACTGCCCTCTGTAGCTCGAGGGTTGTTTATAACAGCCACCCCCCTCATCCCGTTGTATACGTCGTATAATATTACCCCACATCGTGTTATTCGTCCGTTTATTTTTTGTTTATCATCCATTTCATGGGAATTTGATGTGTGATTGGATGTCGATGTTTGTGAAGGGGTGAGAAATGCTTCTCTTATGCGGAATGGATGATTTGAATTTTTTAATATAATCCCAAACAAATTTAAGCTTTAGAACTTCATATGGGCTTATTGTATAACTCCATTTACTTCTTCTTCATATGCAGGGTTACCACTTCATCACGTTCTAGAATCTAGTAGATCATCCCTCTTTTCCTAAATAATCTGAAGAGTCGAACATCAATCAACTCCTATTTTCCTCAATTGTCTGCATATTTGTTTTCCATGCATTTATAGAATTTACTCAGGAAAAAATCAGATAGACACTTGTGCAATGCCACATACTTGTTCTTCACATGCAATGTTATCATTCTAACACCATCCAGGCTTTGTCGTTCATCCCTCTTTTCCTAAAGATAAGTAGCGATTGACTCATCAATTGAACGTCTGTTAACCCATTTCCTCCACGACTATTAATCCTACGGAGACTGGAACGAAATTAAACAGTTAGCCACCCTTCCTCCACGTCCGACAACCCTACAACCCCACACCCCTAGAAACTTCAATAATCGCTCGGGGAGTACACGCGGCGCTTACATATGCAAACATATACGCGGCAAAATCGCTTGTGATACAGCCCTGGCTTCGCGCTGATGGCAATTAACGCCCCCCTGAAGCACCCTCGGCTCTCACCCCTCGTCTCCGTTCGATTGCCATCAGAGCAGCTTAGTGCGAATCGCGAATGGGGTTGAAATTCGGATTATTTTCAACGTTGGATGTTTCCGGTGACGACACGCCGAAATAGGCAGAGGGTTGGATGACCCTTAGGGGAGCTTTTTCGGTCCTGGGTAGTTTTTAAATTTTTAATTCTCGTTTGATTCTAGGTGTTACTGAAATGTTTAGGGGTGGCGAAGCGAATTTTATTTGTGACACTGGAAAGTTGGTGGAGGGGGACTGCGGATTGCTGGTTATAAAGGGAAATTATTTAAAGATGTTTTAAATAAAATGATCTTTTTGTTATCGCAAATGTCCTATTGGGCAGCATAGTGTATTTTGAGATATAATATACAAAAGTTACGGTACATATGGAAACAAAATATATAAAGGATGTTGAAGTGTGGATATAGTTGACGTTTCCGTGACAAATACACAGTTAGGTACACCAAATTTTAACAATATTTGCGTCTTCAATTCCAATTTAAAAAATGCTGGTCATTTTCCAAATGGCAAATTTTGAATGCTGAAGAAGAAGTCTTTAATCTTGTCTATGCTTAATCACACCTTGAAAATAAAATCACAACATCATAAACACCCTGTATACATACGATAAGTGATAATTCAAGAAAGAAGTATTTGCTACTAGGTCCATATATTCCTATCCCACGTGACGATTGTTCAACGCCGATAAAACATTGAGGATTTAACCATCTACCCTTCAAACATCATTTCCACTATAACGCCTCCACATAAATCCCAATAGAATCTTTTCCACCACCACCGCCACCTCCTGATCCACGCAAACACGCACATCTCCTCAAACCACAATTCATCGCCTAGCCCCTCCCCACCACCCATCTAAAATCTCCTCTTCGCTTCCATTTCATTCCGTCCCATTCTTTCGGACGGTTAAATGCGCCACCACGCTCCCTAATGCGATAATCAACCAGCCACCGTCGTTTCCGCTCTCCCACCATTCTTCCGCTTTTATCTGCGTCCTCGATAATGGTCCTGGGACGTGCTCGGACTGGCGATGTTCCGGTCTTGCTGCGGTAGAGAGGGCAGCACTGCCTCGTCCGGTAGTATTCACGTCACGAATGATTCGAATCGCGCTATCCACGACCTCTCGGAGGTTGAGGGCGTGTTGGAGGGAGGAGGGGCTGGGGAACGTTGCGAACTCGATACCTACGGCGTCGGAATGAAATTATAATCCCGTCTGTGTTTCCGCACGCCGGGACAGGGCCGTACTTGCTCGGAGAGATTCTAAAATGAAATTGGCGTGAAATCGTGTGGGTAGGATTTCTTTAGTTCTGAGGTGGGTTTTGTTTTAAACAGACTTATACAGACTATTTATTGCGCTGTGTCTATGCGTTCAAGTTTCTTTTACTTACTTTTGTAAAACTTATTACTTTTGCGTTGACCTCTGTAGGTTTAAATCTAAGCGTGCAGAGAGACGCCTCGTGGTCGTACGGCGGCGCTATGCCGGCCGGTCGGTAAAACGGGATGTCGCCTGTTTATTTGGTCGGTGTTGCGCCTTCTACATCGTTGCAATAACGTTTTAACCGAAGAGTGGTAGCTGTTGGTGCGAGACCGGTGTATCCAGGGTTGCGATTGGGGTGCGCAACAATATCGTTATTCGCGCAGTTTATATACACTACAGCGGTTTATATACATTGCTTCGTCCCGACACAGTCGCCTATGTGTTTCCGGGCCGAAGAAAGGTTCTGGGTCGTACATTTTCATCTCTGATCTTATCTCGACGAGTTAGTTAGCCTTTTCGTTGCCTTCGATCCCTTGATGGCTCGGTAGCCAAGTCAAGCAGATCTTGTTCCCTTCCGAAAGTTCCACCAATTTTTCAAGGGACTTCGTTAGCAGCGTGAGCGACATTTGTCCGGTTTAGTAATGGTTTTAGTGCTGCTTGGCTGTCCGACATGATGTGGATTCGTCTGTTGGTCACCGCTTTCACATCAATTGTTTTTGCACACTGGAGGGTAGCATACACCTCTGTCTGAAACGCAGAGGCATATTCCCCCATGCTCCCCCATAATTCTTGCTGTCTAGCGTGCCTAACTTCTTTCCGTCTAACTGATGTAGACACCGTGAAAGGACCCGCATATGATCGGTCCCCATTTTAAAAACTTTCACGGTGGGGTGGGTTTTTCGAAGTTCTTGAAACAAAATGAAAAAATAATACAATCGATAAACGTCATTCGAACCAATTTTCCTCTCAACACCCACTACTTCTTTTGTATTCCGATCGCTTTCGGCGCTCTGCCACTGTTTAACTGACCCGACGCCGGGGGGATTACCGCAAAGCGGCTGAAGACAAAACCGCACGGGAGATATACGTACGTAATTAGATAAAGTTCGGAGTTGCGGCCGGGCTAATCCCACAGGAAGGCGATCCCGGATGCATTATACGCCGAACGCGGTCTTCCACTGCCGCCACCTTTTCGTGGCCCACAGTGGGGAGCGCACAGGCGGACATCCGGACGTCAATTAAGGCTTCCGCATTTACGTTTAGTGTCGGAAAATCTCAACGATTCCGCGCCGAGGAGCGCCAATGGAAATTACGGTGGAAAAGCGGTGGAGACCACCACCCCAACTTTGAGGAGGTGTTTCTGTCGTCATCATTTATGGAACGAGAAGAGAGGAGGAATAAGATTATAGGTATGAATTTAATGATGGCATCTTCTTAACATTAGATACAAACAGCACTTGTTAGGACTGTCATAAATAGGGTACACTATAATCAAGGTACAACGGGCTCCTCTGATTTTTTTCTTTTAACTTCCTTGGGGATTCGATGAAAACATATTTCTTAACGTTTCGACATATTTTTAATAATCTTCCTCAGAAAAACAAATGTGAAATGTAAATTACTTAAAAATTATAATCACCAAAACAATTGTGGTGTCTTGATCACCTAGTTTCTCTTCAGCCAGAAGTTGTCAACTCGTTTTGTTAATTCTTTCACACCCTTCAACTGTTTGTGCAGCTGTTCAAAATTCTCTAATCCAATTAAAATTTACCTATCCAAAGCATTGCTGATCTTACACATCATGTTTGTAAACCCACTCATCTACGCTGTGACCGGATAGCGCAATCAAAACATCCGAGAAAACACCGAACTCCAGAGATGCAAACATTAATCGAGATGACAAAAAAGGAGAGAGCGCAAACCCGGCTTAAGGAGAGCCTCTCTCACTCTAGCCGCACCCGACCGGCATGATAATTAGACAGCCAATTACGGGGTTGGTCCACAGCGGCGGTCGGTGTGACTTTAAGCAACAGTAATTAAAATCTCAATTAGAGAGGTTCCCTTCTCTGCGCGTTGCCTTTCTCGCTCTACCGCTAGGGGGGCCAGATTTGAGCAGCATTAAGCGAATTACACCCTTCGCGGATCCTAAAAGATGGATCTCCAGTCTTGCGGTCGGGATTCTGTTTAGAGCGCTTCCGTTTGTGGATTTCTCTGATGTCTTCGCGCATTTCGGAGAGTCAATGAAAGATTCGTTCCTTTTTTAATTGAATTCTAGCGAGGAGGATGCTTTAATTAAATGGGAATGAATGAATCGAGGCATGTAGGAGAGTGGGGAGTTGCTTTTGAAGAAGAAGACTCATGAAGGTCTTCAAATTAATGAAATGATTAGTATTTAAATATAATATTTCCATCGCGTGGGTTTGCTTATTTACTCCTAGTTCCATATACCGAAACAATTTTGGATATTTAGCATAAATTTAAACCTATTTCGACAACAGCAACAATCATCGAAAATACAGTAAAATTAAGTAATTTAAAAGACTATTCTTCGGGAAAAACCAAAACAAACAAATTTTAATTGTCGCCAGATACATATATAAGCTCCTAACTAACTTATGCCTGGTATCCATTCTCGAAATAGACGCAACGAAATGAAAACCTCAACTTTAACGTCAGCATTATTGCTGTGTTGGCAATTATTACTAAACGCCGCAGATTCGGAAATTCAACACAATTATTACTGGAGAGATTACACCGGCTATATTCCTGAGGATGCAGTGAATGGAACGGCAGATCTTTACGTATCCCAAGCGTACTACGAAGGGATACTAGTAGGGACTCTCTATCCAGATAGGAAGGTGGTGGTCACAGAACACAACGGGAAGAGGAAAGTTATAACGCATCCGATAAAAGTAAGTAGAAACCTTGAACCCTTGAAAATATCTGGATAACCAACCCTAAAAATATTGTTAGATTCTCTGTGACAGACGGAAAGATAACTTCGAATGGGAGTATGTCAACGTTAACTGCTTGACGGAAGTGAAACTGAAAGATATGGTAGTTGGCGGTTTCGAAACGGGTAACACCCTGTATGTAGGAAGGGTATTCCACGAGGGTGAATGGAAAATTGGTAAAGTGTTCCCGCCACCCTGTCAAGCCAAAGGATTGGTGGTTTGGTATAACGATGGGAGACAATACGTTACGACAGATTTTCAAATACTCAAATATTTGGGAAGACCTGTTGTGGATGAGTATAAACGTGCAATGTCAGAATCTTGTTTAAAGCAAGGGTAAATCTCCTTTTTTAATATATATATATATGTATATTCAATTTGTTGAAATAAAGACGATATTTGTTATTGAATAGACTTTTTATTCAATTTTCCTCACCAAAGAAACAAGGGCATGTTGGGGTGACCTCGTGGTCGAGCGATCATCGTGCGAACAACGCTCCAAGGGTCAAGGGTCGTGATCGCATCAACGGTCACTTTCTTCTCCGGAGGGTGCCGCAGGGTCGTTCTGCTTTACCCGGCACGCACCCTCTAGCTACTAAATACACAACTACAGCGTTAGCGTGTCACGACAGGCATGGAGGAGGCGGTCGGGCGATTTCACTACCGTTAAAATGTAGGGGTGGAGGGTGGGTTTCCTAGATTCGAGAGTAATTCGCTCACATTGGTTTGTGTAAGGGGTTGCAATCTATGCATGTACGTTGAAAGGACATCTTAGTTAGTAAATCGCTTGCGAAATACACTTTAACACTTCTAGGTAGTGGCATCTATTGACGTATTGTACCAATGATTATATATTACTGTGATTATTTCTGTGCTTTGCACTTCGCACGTGTTCTTGAGAATGTCTTTTTGACCAACTCATTACAAATATACCGCAAACTAAACATTGAATTTTTGCGCCATCGTAAGTTAACTTTGTGAAATCCTTAATACACTTGTTCATTGCGTCTGATAATGGTGTTTTTCTCAATCAATGTTTCTGCGACATTATATTTATAATATACTAGGTAGATACAGCACTTCAAACGTATTGGCTGCGCTACTAAAGCGGGTCGGAATTTTAGAATAACTCACAGTCGAAATACTCCTCCGCCTGCGAAAGTTGTCCACTTTAATGACGACGCAAGGTTAAAAATTTTCGATAGATACCAGCCGAAAAAGTGGATTTTTAGTCAAGGTCGCCTAAAACTAAAATTTAGACTTTATAGCTTATAATAATTAGTTATGTTGCTGTATGAGAAAGATTATCTCTATCCCATCCACCCTTAAAGATTTAAAAAACGCCACTGTAATCTCGACTAGTTAGAAACGAACGTTGTCGGCTCTTCCCGGAGACACCCAGTCCCACTCCGGCGCGATATATAACAAGGGCAATTACGACGTAAGTGAACTTCAGTTACGGCTACTTTGCAGGCCGCTCCGGGGGTTGTAAATCTTTCCCACCCCCACGCTCTAGTTTCGCTCTCCCGTCCTCGTCTAACGGTAAACTTCCTCGCCGCAAAACCGGAAACGACTCCAGTTCCGGTAGCCGTGCAAAGCCGCCTTTACCGCACCCCGGAACTTTTATGTACGTACGTGCGGGAACTAGAGCGTTTATCAAGGAGCCCACCCCCGAAGCGTGATTGTTCCGAAACATGCCGAAACGGTTTTTGTGCCGCGCCGACGGCAATTCCCTACCCCACCCCTAGCCGCCACTTTATTTCTATTTCTTTCTGTTTTACGTCATCCGTACTGGCGAACGGGGGGAGTTTCGCGTTTTGGAGGGTGGCGCCCTCTCTACACGGCAGAATTTATCTCGACAATTTCCTCGTTTTCCGTCGCGTTTCGCCCGGAAAGCGAAAGGGTCGACCGGCAACCGGAAACAGAGATAGTACTTCGACTGTTTTTCATCTCTTTCTCCGTCTCTATCTCTTTTTCATTATTCAACGTTTCGAGTTTGTTTCCTTTATTTTATTTTTTTTTCGTTCGCTTCGCGTGGCGAAATAGGGTGTTATTTGTTGCGCGTGGAATAATAAAAAAACAGAAAAGAAACGAGTCAATATTCTACGCCACTGGAAGGGGAGTTGCGCGATCTGTATCTACGAATGATTAATGCGGTTTCGTATATGTTTCCCGTTGTTACAAGGAAGAGAAGAGACGAATCGCGAGTTTGCAATACTTGTAATACTATATTTAAAACCTGACACGAAAATTTTGTTTATTTTCCTACGCCTACTGTAGTTACATTAGCTGATTAACATCGCTGATTATTTATTTCTTGCTCTAAAATGATTGCTACGGCAAAAGAAATTTTTTGAATTATGTAATATTCTATTTCAAAGAATTTATTGTCAAAGAATGAAAGCCACTTTTATACCATCATCATTTTCAATAAGTATCTACGCCACTGTATTGTCAAATGAATTCTTTACAAGTAAATCCATTTTATTAAGTTTTTACTTCACTAAATAAAATACAAATATATATAGCGAACCAGCCCTTGCTACACTGTCATCACCATGTTGAAGCAGCGACAAAGGGGAAAAAAAAAACTACCACCCCCGTCTAAGGTTACACATAAATAAGAATGAATTGTTTTAGGACCCGCAAGGGAAGATATACCACACACTATTATCCCCATTTGTTCTTGCATATATCTTCCTTCTCAACCGGAAAGAAAAAAAAACATTTTACCAGCAGCAATAAAGAAGGGTCTTTTTTCAAGGGGGTAGCTGTAAAAACAAACAAGGGTTTCAAGTCTCCTAAGAGGGCGAGTTTATATTGAAAACGGTAGTGACGATTTATTCAGATGCGAGTGGATGTGTGCTCACATGTATATTTAAGATACGGATATTGAGGGAATTTATAATTGCTGTTGACGTAATTAATACGATGTTGGAAAGCATTTCTGATACTCGTTTGATTTAGATATAATTTTGAGATAAAATGGAATGATCTAACAATAAAACAATAAAAATTGTGATAGTGTTCTTAAAAACAAATAAGTAATCCAACAGCAGGCAACAAAAACTTTTAAAAACACAACAATGCCTTTCGTTCATTCATTCTTAAAAATGCATCATATTCTACTTTCTCAATATTTCATCAATTATTGTCAACACGATTTACATAAATTTATTTGATCTAGCAAATCAAACATCTCAATTTCCTACATCCACGGCATTCCAAATATGTACCTACATATATTCACTGTTTAAACATTATCTCGTATCTCCTATGCACACGAACTCCGATACATCAAATAATTCCACCGATAAACGGTTAAACATGGAACTGACATCCACAATATTTACACTACGGACTGTCGTATCCTTCAACGTAGCTAAAACGCTGATCGACAAATGTCACGTGAGACTCGGTGTCTGTAATGGCAACTAGGTGCCCGATACACCTTGAAAATTTCAAGTCATCATTAGAGTTGGCACTAATTTTACTAATACCAGCGTCGCCGGACACCGGGCATAGATAATCAAATAGATTTGTCGGTTATGTCCAGGACCTCGTAACACGTTTGATGCTATTTGTATATATGTATTATAAATTCATATGTATGTCTATAAATTACACAACAGAAAGTAAATAATAGGATAAATAATCCCTTATAATTATTGTAAAAAACACTTACCCTCTTAAGCGGCGTTACCTGGGTGTTATCGAGGATTAGAGGGGGTGGAAGCGAGCTTATGGCGATCTGGGTGATAAAAACTGCAATTCACAGTCACGTTTCTGCCAGTAGATCAATTTCTTTTGACAAACTTTAGAAACAATGTTTGCACCAGCATATCGTAAATCTGGCTATTTATCGATAAATTTATTAATTGTTTGGGCAAATGGTGAGATTCCACGTTTCCGCATGTTCGACATATCTTTCTTTATATGTATGAGCAATATAAGATAACAGTTTAAAAATAACGTGGTCACATGCCGCATCTACATATATACGCGCGGTCAGTGACTGACGCTACTAGCTAGGAGTATAAATTCACATAGAAAAAACCCGCAGATTACGAGATCACGGACATGACCGATATACCTATTCGATTCTCTACGTCCGAAGACGCTCGTATTAGTAAAATAGTGCCAGCTTTATTTACCATATACCTTCTGGTTCGGATTCTACGCTCTTCTAGATTTTAGAACAAGATATCAAAATAAAATTCAGTAGTGGCCAATACCACCGCGATATCATTAAAAAAGGTATCTATAAAAGTATTTAAACGAATTCGTACTACCATCCGACAAAGCCATTATCAAGACTGAGTTCGACATTTGACGGGTTTCCCTTGTTAGTTGAAGATAAACAATCGTAAAACACAAAAAAATATTTGCACGCGACGTACTTGTATATGGCAAACGTAATGTTTTGTTCCTTTATTATTACGTGTAGCTTTTTCATTTTATTCCGCAACCCACTCTGAGAGACACATGACAGCCTATAGTATTTGAGTACTTACAATGCTCTGTTTATTTAACTCAACTCTTCATATTTACCCGTGTAAAGCCATGTAACGCCTACAAATTTTCGTACAAAACGTGGCACATTTGCCCACGGTATTTGATCTACGTTTATATCAGCACTAAAGGTATATTTACCCATTATAATATTTCGTATTGTTCTACCTATAAACCTAGTGCGTGCCTACCCGGTTACGTTATCCACTGTTTACAATGTAAATATTTCGAAATAAGGATGATTTAACGTGTCTGTAATATAACCTGATGAATAGATATATGTTTGTGCAACTCCTGGAATTGAACAATTTTCCCTGATAGAATGTTTGCCTTTTACTTATACTATATTTCCTCGTAATGAAAAAGAACCGTAGAGTAACTAGTAATTGCCCTATAATGCCCTTCCATCATATAGAAATTATAAACTTTAATTGAGTAATTTGGGTAGCTAGTCGTCTAAAAACTTATCATTTCGCGCTTGTCTAAAGTGGTTTCGAAATAATTGATATGGAGTGGTTAAGTTGGCTTTCCGAATGGGAATTAATTAATTCAACAGAGAGATTCATAACATATTTATAGACGGGTAATTATGACGTGTCCATTCAATTTTATACAATGCACAAGCTATTATAAGGCGGAGAATCAACAAGCCGGTAATATTGGAACTTTATCGCATGATCTATATCGAGAGGGGCAGGGTTGTATTAAGGAAAAACTAACTTTATGTTCATTTAACATTAAATACGCTGAAAACATAAAGAGGCAAGCAACCATACGCTATAGGACACTCTACAGTCGAGCAAATCTTATCTTACATGTCGTTGGAGTTGCGAATTTCTTATTTTTCAATAAATTTTACATACTTTAACATAAAATTCATCATCAGCAGTATAATTGAACTGAAAAATTACACTAATTTATCTCTAAATAATATATATAATAAATTTACTAATCGCAAATCAAGAATAAATTCTCTTCATAAAATTCGCTCACGAGCGAATCATATTTTTATCATTCTTTCTACCCTGGCGTGTAGTATCATCATTTTCAAGTAATTTTCATTTTATTTAATCACATTTTTAGGCGATTTATTATGACATCCTTTAAATCGCATTGTCATCTAACTAATTAATATTAAACATAAGAAATTTTCCTCAACTACAATCATTCCGGGGTGACCTTCCATTGTTTATAGTGGATATATTTTTACGACACAATGAGCGAGCACGTCAGTTCCAGACATATTTTTTCCTCCGGGTCGGCAAACGCTCAAACAATACCTTACCACCCTGCCATACTAACGACAATCGAAAATATTGGCACGCACACGTGCAACGGAGAATACTTAAGAAAAAAAAAGGACAGATTAATCCCGCTATCCCCTCTTTTTCTGTGTGTAAATCCGAAGAAAACCCCTAAAGATACCAGCTGTACGGCGACGCCAAATCTTGATATGTTTGTCAGGTTTTATCGGATCAAGTGCAGGTCACCAACGAAACCTCTACAAGACGTTGCCTTGGAAAAGACAGAGGAAGAAAACGTAGTGGGGTGGTAGGAAAAGAGAGACAAAGTTAGAAGATGTGATATGACTGTCGTCGTCTCGAAACGAGGTTGGAGATAAGGAATACTGCTGCAGAGAGAATAGAGGTACAATCCCAGTGGAAAAGACAAGTGACTAGTCGGCAATTGATTTTCGACCATATAAATTTGATGTTCTGTTTGGAGTGGGTTCATGATTTTTGTAAATTTCTGCAGTATATCCATCAAATTATTGCTTTTTTCATTCTATTTGCTATCTTATCTCTGTAGAACCACTAATATCTGCTCAACCCCAAATTAAATATAAAATCAGCATGCAGCACCATCTGTATTACTATACTAATACATTTCCAGAGAACGCAGGCAATCCTATCCATACCCGGATTAAAATTTTATTACCGTAAACTCGCTGGTAAATATGTGCCCTCTCGTATACGTGTGCCATCAAATGGGCGGGCAATTGTGTGGAAATTTATCGCACTGTCCACCGTGTGTATTACCACTGTCGCATTTTAATTTCCATAAGTTGATCGGCCGCAACAGTCGATCGATTTTGACGAACATATAAAACGCTCAATATCACTACAGTTAAATATTCAAATGGCTGTTTTATTCAGCCGTGAAAATAATGAAATATATGCCGAAACCAGGAGTGCGAATCATTAAATAAATAATTTTTTTTTATTTAATGATTTCGCACTGGAAGAAAATTGCACTACTGCATATTCGCTGTCCTGCCAGCTTCCGCAGATTTGTATTTGAGACATTGAGAAAAGCATTTATTTAATTATTTTACACTGTCAGAAAATTGCACTATTGCAGAGAGAGAGCTATAGTGTTCGATGGAAGTAACACTATAGCATAGTGTGTGCAATAATGTAATAAATTAATATAATATATTATAATTGTTATGAAGGTTTAACAACAACCATTACTGTATAAAAGGTAATAGTAAATTGTAAAGCTGACATATAAAAGTGAGTTTTGATTTAGAGAAAAAATTGGTTATTGGTTAAATTCTGAGTAGTGGGGGGTTGTTCTTCCTTGCCAATCTATCGTTTACCCTCTTCCATTCATCTTCCTCTCGGAAAAGGGTGAGAATTTGATGCAAAGGGGTAAAAAATCGATTAGGGTGGTTTGATAGATCTGTAAAAGGGGCGCTGGATGATATAGTACCCCTTTATTTATTTTTTTTACAACAACGGTGTAAATTGAAGAAACACTAAATATCCTCGAAATTTCAAGAGTAGATTTGACCCCCTAAACGTGATCTTTCGCACAAACGAAAAACGGCGATTTACAAACGCTCAGTGGGTTCCAAATTTCGCGCCAAATCTCATTCGAATTGGGGAGCGACAGGCTGGGTGGTTCCCCTATAGATTGACATGCTTGTCAAAAATGAATGTTCGAACATCTTGTAATGTATTTATTTTCAAAACATAAACGCGCAGCGATTAAAATTCATGGTAAATGCAAATAATAAGCGATATTTCATTATGTATGTATGTATGTACGAGTTAGACGAGTGTGCTCCAGGGTTCACGCTTCGCTCCCCACCCATTTTTTCGACCCTCGTCACAAAATAATAAAAAAAAAATAAATGGCGGGAGCTCCACTGTAAATATACAACGTTCGTATAGCGATGGGCGTACAAACACAAACAGACGGGAGGATGAAAAACCCTTGCCCTACCCCTCTCCTCAACCACCCTAACTCGCTCTCCCGTTCAATATCAGGCGCGTAACACGGAGCTCCACTCATCCGGACACGAACCGGAAATAATCGGTTAATAAATGAGCAAACAATCACCGCGCAGCTCGCACACGTGTCAGCGCGAAACAAAATCGAGAGGCGACCCTCGAGACCCCTCGTTTCATCGAACAGAAAAAAAAAGGAAAAAAAAAGGGCTCTATCGTCGATAGAGGGAAACTTCGAAAGTGGAAATTCGATACAATAAAACCAATAAATGCTATAGGCCGGCGTTATTCGCGTTGACGAGTTCACATCTGTCACGCAATCATCATGTTCACCCTCAATCGGGCGGGGGTAACTGAATATCGCGTCCTCTCTTCTTCTCTCCTACGAGAACGGTGTTTTGATAAAAAGCGAATATCCCGTGATGTAAAATAGCTCAATAAACGGTCCTTCCGTCCAAACTGGCGTTGAATAGCCGATCTGGGAGCTGGATTTATGCGCTGAACGCGTTATTTGTATTTATAGCCTCGAGTAAAGTAAGGGTGTACGAGTGTGAGGGTATAAACGCCCGCTGAATGAGAGGCAAACGGTTTAAGTGCGTGTCGCGTAATGTAATACTGCCTCACTTGAAAAAAAATATATATACAATGATAACTAGTCGTACCACCACTACAATTACCCCAACGACTCTGTGATATACCCCCTTAAATAACGCCCCTGTATTATCAACGTTCAGGGCTAATCTTCAATAACGCTACCGCATCATAATTTTGGCGCCCACACAGGTCCCAATGCATAACATGCCTTGAATTAGGGCCCACACAGGTCCAAATGCAAACATACCTTGAATTAGGACGGAATGAATTTGAATGCACGTTTTAGCGAGGTACAGTACATCGAATCAAATCTGTTGGACGAAGGGGTTTCAGCATTGCGATGAAATTTCGAATGAAACTGGAAGAGGAACTGGAAAACGTTATAGTTGCGGCAACCTGATTTTTATTATTATTAGTTTTTTTTTTTTTTAGAGTGATTGAGCATCGCAACCACCGGATGTGATTAGCACAATTCCCGTGAAAACGAAAAGAGATCTTTAAAGCATTTCTTCAGAACTAAGTCCAAAGAATGGAAAGATTATTTTTGCACGTAGGAATTACCAATCCTTCAATTTAAAGACGAGATTTCAACCACCTCTATACGCCTATACTCTACCGTATCCGCACCGGTGATCTCCCACGGTTTTTCTAAGGCAAACAATGGCGCCAATAAACTTCTACGCAGATACGATCTTGACAGTTTGTAGTGAACGTTAAGGACGACGGTTAGTAGAACCGTAGCAGCGAACGACGACAAAACGGGCTCCCATTATAGGGCAGCTTCGCGAATCATCGGATTGGATAGAAAAGGAGCTTCAACATCGCTATGTACCGGCAACTAAACTGATGGCATTTTTCATCTATTCGAATAGGTATATATACAGGGAATTTCAATTGGAACGAGCCACTTCAAATAACTCTTACAACTTTTGATAACGGGTCTGACTGTAATAAAATACGATTATAATGAAATGATTTGGATTTTACTTTATTAAATCATCAAAATGATCACCATTAACCTCCATACAATAGTACAATCTTGCTTCAAATGCTCCCCTGACATTTCGCAACATTTCTGGAGTTATGCGTTACACCATTCACTTAAGATGCTTTCAGAGAAAAAAAAATCAAATGGTGTAAAATCCGATGAACAGGCGGGCCACCCTATAGAACCCCTTCGACTAATTCAAGAATCGCGAAAGTGATGATCCAGAAATTGTCGTACTCCAGCAGCGTAATGTGGAGGCGCTCCATCTTGTTGAAATACTATTTGTTGGAATCCAACAAATCTGGATCTTGTTCCAATTTTTCTGCGATCAAAGGATTGATTGTGTAGTCCAGTATGTTTAAATACATTTAACCATTTGAAGTCCCGTCAATGAATACAGGTCCAATGAGGTGATCGCCGAAGATACCAACCAATACATTAAGTTTCTGTGGCCGTTGTGGATGCGTTTCCTGTGTCAAATGGAGGTTGGTGTCACTTTGCAGTAGTTTCAATTGAAATGTTAGGATTAGATTGTATTAAGTTGTAGATGATTTGCTGGGAACCTCTTTATCTCTCCAGATGTTTTCCCGCATGGTCTAGGATTCCGCAAGTGCAGTAGTAGAAACCTTGCTCGTACCAGCCCATTGGGTCGACATGGCATCCGGGGTCTCTCTTTATCTAAATAAAATCTACAACTGGCATCTTCTGCCAGTCAGACAATGACAATTTCTTCCTCCTGTCTTTACTCAATCGGTCTTTTCTAACTGCTTTAAGAACTGTGTTTAGTAAGCACTCCTTTTGCTTAATGCACATCAATTCATTAGTGGATCTTCTCACTTGTGATTCTTTTATGTCGCAGTATGGGTTGGCTCTGATGAAAGCGGTTCTTATCTGGCTCGGTCATCTAGCTCCCTATTTCTGTTCAAGTTCCCCAGATCAAAATTAATTTCCTATGGGTATCTGCTTTACTTAAAGAGGGAATAGGAAGTAAAGTATGTATTACTCCGTATCCCAGATGAGGAAGGTATGCGCTGATTTTTTTTCTAGTCTAGGAATCAAATCATCTAGCATGCCATTTAGGTACTGCATCTTTTAATTTTGAACGGTCGGCAATGTGCGATTTGCTCATCAGTGATTTGTTGAGCACAAGTTTGCATTATCAATTTTTTTTTATACGCTAGATTAATTCAGATTGATGTAATCGAAATTAAGTCTCTAGTTATAACAGTATTCAGAACGCAGTAAGTGCGAAATACATCGTAGCAGACATGTCCCACATACATCCACGTTAAGGGGACGACATAATTACTCCTGCGTTACCGCCAGAGGCGCCATCGTCGCCTTGTTAACTCGAACCCGTGGCGCGCAGGTGTTCGCGCCGTTAAAACGAATTTGCATGCGATAATACGCGTCCCGACGCCCCACACACACACACACAGACGAGGAGAAGAGGCGCGCTACGCTGGAAGCGGCGCCAGACAGAGACGGGCGTATATACCTATAGAGAAAACGGAAGCGGCTCGTTTAATGAGGTTCCGGGCGACTGCACCGTTGCTAATCTCGACACATCCAGTCTGGTGTGTGCGGTGGCGTCGCTACGCGATCACTAATTGCGAATTAAAACAATTACCCTGGCGCACCGTACCGAGCGCGGCGCCCTCTACCCGTCACCCCCTACCCTCCGGGGGTTTCGTAATATTCGAATTTCCGACCGTAGGCGGGAGTCTGTCGCTTCTCCGTTGTGCGGCAGTTAATTCGGAGCTCTTCTTACACCACTTAAGGTTTCTCTACTGGTGTCACGTCTGGAATAATATCAGACGACGCCATTGTGACTGGGTTACCCTCCAGAACGCGTGTAATGTATTGAAGACTAGATATTCTCATTTATGCAAAGTTTTATATCGTGGTGATCGCTTCCATCTCATCAAAATTAATTTCTACTTCTACTATAGGAGACTATGGTCACCTATGCATTCATAGTGTGATGGCCAAAGCCTAAGGAAAAATCGCACACGGTAAATTTAATTGCAAGAGTAGCTAATCTCTCTCATTTGAAAATGACCTCTGCATGTATGAGATCGGTATCAGTCGGTATAGTAGCTAATGACATATACGGGTACAGATAGTTGAAGATTTGGCAATAGCGGGCCACGTGCCGCATCATACTATAGTATATAGCACAAACTTCTAATTTTTATTAAACCGATTATGATCCGTACAGTAGACAAATACACCTAACGATTGTAGCATCCGACAAGGGGTTATGTTCGATATGTATAAATCAACATTCACTTATTACATCTCTCGAGAATAGCACAAACGTGACAATATTAATCCCTTTTTTGATCGCTTATTCTGTTAGGTTAAGTACTGTGTAATGTTACATATCGCACTTGATGGTGACTCACTTTCATTGGCATCTGGCACCAACCATTGCAGTCAGAAAAAGAAAATTGCACAAACATGACAATATACATCCCTTTATTGATCACATATTCTGTTAGGTTAAGTTCTCTATAATGTCACATATAGCAGTTGATGATAATTATGATGAATCACTTTTATTGGTCTCTGGCACCAACTAGTCTATCCAGTCCTTAACGTACCATCAAAAGATTGTAGACACACAATCAGGACATCGTATTAAAGTCCACAATTAATGTTACTAAGAAAATTTATTTATTTTAAACCACCACATTAATATAAAAGAAGGTTTTTTCTCAATTGTTACCTTAATTTGATAAAGTAGAACAGGGTGACACTCCTAATTGTTGCAATTTTACCATACAACACTATAATAATTTGCTTGACCATTGAAATACGGAAAATTTGCAATACCATTCTCCAAATCCCGTTTTAACTAAACCGAATTGAACTCTACCACACCCCTTAATTATATAATAAACTTCCTGTACATCCCTTTCTGCTTATTCTAGCCACAGGCTTGCAGAAATCTACTTGCTCTCTAAACCGCATCCTAAACAAACAAATACATAAATTAGAACGAATCCATGCGGTAATTGTGGCCGGAATTGGTCGCACTACAACCCCCTCCATCCTTCAGAGTGGTACAACGCCATGCATGCGCTATCTAGCGAGGAACCGCAGCAATTGCGCTGGACCAGCGCTGAGCCAATATTGGATGTGCCGTTGGTTGAAACGTTGCACAGGGTCTATGAATTCATGTTGTCCTTAGTCCATCCCTGTATGTTACGGTTCGCGCCCTGACACGAATCAAGTACCACAGTAGCTCGTCGCGAAGTATAATTGTAGAGCAGGGAGACCAACGACTGGAAGAAATCATGAAAAAACCCTAGCAGTCGGGCGTACGTACTACAGGCAGTCAGTCGGCGATCCGTCGACTGTGCAGGCCAGCACTGAACCGGAAAAACAAACAGAGGAAACGAGGTTTGCTCGAAGCTGTGCAAACACTCGTCAGCGAAAATTCAGGGATACAACACACACGTTCGCAGCGGCATTGAGAAAGAATACAAATATAGGGAGCAGCGCGGTGGGCGATGGGAGACGCGCGGAGGGGGCCGAGTGAAAGAGAGAGAAAAAAATAAACCGTTGGAAACGCGAATAATGGAAAACAACAAGAATAACACATATAACGTCCCGATATTTATTTTCCGAAACGTTGAGGGCAAATAAAATGTGAATATACGTAGCTTTTATAACATTTGAACGAGAGTGGTAGCTTATTTATTATAAATACAGAGTGGTATTGCATATAGTTCGCTTTTCTATCCACGAAAGTTTGACTAAATAGTTAAAACCAATTTTTATCTTCAATACTACGTATATACAGGCCCCTGATTCATGTAATTTATTTATAACTTCGCCAGATTCTACTTGCACCTTGATAACCTCAAAATTTGACGCTAATTTTTTCGAAAATTCCAAGTAAGGTTAGGTATGCTAAATCTTTAACTAGTGTCTTACATATAATAATAATAATAATAATAATAATAATAGGTAACAGAACCAGCAAATACGTATTATTTATTAATACACCGGAAGATTCTCCGAAGGATCTGCATGAATTCGATCGATTACCCCAGTTTCGAACGCAATCCAACGGCGTAAGATTGTTTGGAATGTAAGTCCTAGCAACCTATGGGAAATAAAAAAGATTTGTTTGAAAAATTTAAAAATAAGTAGTGGTTACACAACCTTAATATAGGTATTTCACCTTGAGGAACGTAAGAATATTATTGTTCTTGCTGTATTGATTATTAGCCATAAAATAATTTGTCATGTTACGTTAAATTTATTTATCGAATCTTATTGATTTCACGATTTAAGGGCATTAATTTATTTTTATACATTTATTCAGAATATAGAAACGACTTAAAATGATTAACTAACTTAATTTACATAGTTTTACAGTTAACAGAGCTGGAATTCAATAATTATAGGTTAAGTGGACTATTTCCTTGTTAAAAAGAGTTGATTTTACTGTTTTTGAACCACGTTTAAAACTTGTGTTTATTATTTTAATATAAACTGCTTAATTTACCTGATTATATTTGTGGTATCCTTGAATATGTCCGTCATTTTATTACCCATCTCACCGATTTTCCGGCAATCATAAGATTTGGCAGCAACAATTCGTTACAAAGAAGTTATTTTTAATTTAACCGTAATTTTTTATAGTGCCCCACGTAAAAAAATTCCAAAATAAAGCAGAAATGAAACTATATTTAAAATTTATTCAAGGTAACTAGGGCGATCTTGTATCGTTGAATCGAACTCCAAAAACGCCCTCAGAAAAGATTTCTTTATTTTAATGAAGAGTCTGTTAGTTCTATTTCCTTGGAATATTTCAAACGTTTTAAGATTTTTTATATTGCAAACTGTCTCTACCTGATTATATCCTATTTTTTGAGAGGACCATTTTAGAATATCAAGTTTTTATATAAAATCAATGTTATTTATTATGGAGGTTATCTTCCTCCGAATGGAAGTAATTGGTCGTCGTTGGTAGTTCTCTTCTATATATTTGGCTATTGAGTCTAGAATATTTTGCAATATCACGTGTAGATTTTAAATACACTACAATTCATTATTATGAAGGAAATTGGCCTCTCTGTTGGGGTGGTTGCTCTTCGCATGGAGGCATTCATTTCTTTGTGACCGTAATTTTTATTGGAATTGATTATGCATTCAAACTTTATTATATACTGCTATTAAATAATAACAATTTTATTTAATTATATCAAGAAATAAAGTGTTTAAATGTGTAAAATCATTTTAAAGATGGCAACAAATTTTGCTTGTACCAAGAACGGTAACGCCCCAATATCCCCACCAACCAGTCGTACAAACCCCCTCTGCACTCCGAAATTGAAACAATACACAAAGATAGAAGTTGCTACTCTCGTTTGTTTATATTGGCGTCGCTACTGTTGCGTCGAAAATACGCCGGGTTCGTACTGTGAACTAAAAAAAAAAAAAACGACAGCACGAAACATGCAGGTTTCAAATCTCCCAATGCGCCTCACTCCACTTTGCGCGCTTCTGCACCGCCGTATCGCTCATGCACGCTTTTTAAAGGGAAAACAGGATTGACCTATGAGCGAGATAGAAGAGCACCGGTGTAATTCTAGCTTGTTTGTAGATAAACGGGCCACATTTTCATCACAGATAATACAGCGAGTAAACACGCGCCCGTTAGTTTTGTTAGTACAGCAGCTCAAATAATTTACTCAATAGTACATTGCTGCTGTGCGCGGTTCGTGTATACGAAGGGTTGTCGAGTGGAAAGGGACGGAACGATGGCGCCTCGCCTCGTGCGAAAGAGAGCGCAGGATCAATTTGGAAAGGTCTGGTGGAAGAGACAGGCTGTGTGTATGTACAGAGACCGTCTAGTGTCAATATTTGGTCATATAGGAACGTTATTAGGGAGGGAGCGCCGGACGCCACCGAATTACCTTCCTTGATGTTGAAAATACACGTTTCGCAAGAAATAACCGTGACAGAATCGCAGATAATTTAAAAAAAATACTTCGAACGCTATTATTATTTCGAAAACAACATTTATATCACGCTCCTACGTACGATTCACATCAATTCTCATAGCACATCGCTACCTAATATAAACATACAGATTTTCTGGCGTGAAAGAAACAAAACGCGTATTTTTCAACAGGCAATCTCGCATTCCCAAATACGAGCCTGTTGTTATGACTTCCAAGCCCAAGCACAGATGTGTTGAAAGTCGCGATTTACAAATCATCGCGTGCTGGGAACCGATGGAATGCAGCAGCTGCTTTTCGTAATAGCAACAGTGAAATAATACTATAAAGAAGTGTGAAGATATGAGAGCCTTAGGTACACTGAAAGAATAAAATAACCGCGGTGCTGTTAGAAAGATGACGTGAATATAATTTTTGCGGGATATATTGTGAGCCGCCGCGCCGGCTCTACTGAATATAAGAATTAAAAAGGATTAGGTGTATATTTTCGAAATAGAATTGAGTACCATAAAATCTATCTTATTTATATTATACAATGTGTATTTTACTGTATTGATGTATAGTATTTTTGTAAACTCCGACTAATATTTACTTTATCGTACAGTTTTAATGAGTAAGGTAACAAAGATACGGAGGTATATTTGAATTTTTTAAACTGGTGATCGTATGTTTAGTATGTTTTAATTCGTCCGTAATCTGGGTTGCCAGGGTATCGGTAGTGGGTGGTTGTTGCTAAATAATCGTCTGTTGCGATCTTTGAGAAGGAAAGTATTTTTTCTTTTTTTTTTGGAAACATCTACAAAATTTAATAGAAATTTGTTTATTATCGTTTGAAATCACAAATACAGTTTGTTTTATTCACATTGAATGGCGAACCTTCTGTTTGGCGCACAATTTGTATCAAACCTGTTTATTTGGATGGTCCTGAATCTACTGTGCGCTTTCTCGGTGTTTTTGTTCTTGTATCCAACGTTTGAGGCTGTCAGTTGATATTCATAAAACTTCTGATATTTGGAAGGTATGTTTTGGAGGTGGCGTGTAAACCTGCGTAGCGGACCGTCTAAACCGCACCACCCTCCGCTAACCCTGGTACACAGCTGCGATTTGTGATGGTCGGTACACTCTTTGTATTCCTTTTTCTTAATTCTTGCCTCTCACTTGTATAATTTCTATTACCGCGCAATAATTTTCGCATTTTCGGTACTTTTTTCGTCAGATTCGAGAAAATGGGACTCACCGAAGCTATTTGCGACATTCGTCTAGCGCCCACGTGAACCTATATGACCCAATTTTCGGCGCAAAAATGCTACATTTTGACGACCGGAACGCGGAATCTGACATTTCTCGTCCGTTGTCGGTCCGTTACTCTAAATCGGGAAAAATGGAAATTTTCGAAAAGGTTTACGCTTTTTCCCGCTTTTATCGATAAACGGCGATACGCCGAGTCCAATGCGACGATCGTTTCGCGCCTTTCAAAAATATCTCTCCTTTTAGATAGCGTTCGCACGTCGCGCCTACTCTGAAATACCCTTCGGCGAGCGGCGTCCACGCAGCTAAATGGCGCACAGTGGTCGGAAATGCAGTTCTATGTGGCCAAAGCGTTTTCACAAGTACATAATCAATGAGAATTGCATTGATATTTAATATTCATAAAAGAAATGCTTATAACTTGTGAACTTCTCAACTTTTCGCTGCGAACTGTTTGGTAAATGATTTGGGAAACGTTTTGGCGAATGACTTGGAAAACCGTTTGGCAAATAATTTGGAAATTGTGCAAACGGTGTGGCAAACAATTTAGCAAACGGTTTGGCAAACAGTGTGGCTTATAATTTTTTCAAACGCTTCGACAAATGATTTGATAAATGATTTGGCAAACGGTGTGGCAAACGATTTGGTAAACGGTTTGGCAAATGATTTGGCAAACGGTTCGGAAAATGATTTGACAAAAGGGAAAAACTGGAAAAGTGGAACAGTGAAAAGTGGACATTCAACTGTCCAGTTCACCAGTTACAAAATTGCACATTTCTTTTTTTATGAATATTAAATATGAACGCAATTCTCAATTATTACACTTAGATATTTTACTTAGCCACTATCATATTAAATATGAAATGTGGTATTATAACAATAAATAGTGTTCAACCTAATGATTCTTTCTTATATTAAATGTAGTTGTATCATTATTATGTTGCGAGAATATACAACTTTGAACTTTCCAACACTATAGTGGTCGACACAATATAAAGGGCGGGTTTGAAATGGTTCTTAAACATTTTATAAGATTTTTAAGACCCACTTTACACGAATATAACAGCCATTGTGTTTTTTTTTTATTTTTCTGAAGAGTATATAACATTCCTTACAATATCTCGATAGTGCTAATTGTAGTGGATAAGACAATAGATGTGTTAAACATAATTAGCACTTGAAATTAGAAATTTTGAAGTGATTTCTTTCGTATTTGGTTTTGGTGTTAGCACAGCGTTAAAATTTAAAACGTTACTCTAGGTATACAGGCTATCCCTTCTACTAATTAGCGTTTAAGCCGTTCAAACAAGTTTTGACGTGATCTGTATTTGGTCGTTAATTGGACGAGTCACATCATAAAAACTACGAAGTTCCAGCATTCCCTTTAACTCTAAATCAAATTAATTGTTGTGCGGTAAATGCTCTGGAGAATAATTGTTTTAATACATGAGCAATTGATTTCGAAATACCGATTGAAATTAATCGATGTGTCGTCTTTTTCTTTCCAGACTGAAATCGCTAAGAGACTGAACGCCATAATAGCCCAGATACTGCCTTTTCTCTCGCAAGAGCACCAACAGCAAGTAGCCAGCGCCGTGGAACGGGCGAAACAAGTAACCATGACGGAACTGAACGCCATAATTGGGGTAAGCTGTACTACCGGTGAACATTCTTTCTAGCGTCTCAGAACAGGCTGCGCTTGTATATTTATCGATCATTGTCGATCACACCGTCCTCTTGTGTCTATTAGGACGATTTAAGGTTAGGTGTTTTGTTAACGTAATGCGCCGGCATTGTTTGCGCACTCGTTAAGTGTTATGTCTGGCCGTAGAAGTGGGCACTGCGCCTTAGGGCAAATAGAAAATATATTGACGGGAACACGAATGTTCCAACTCATAGCAGCGATGTTTATCTTTGCTGTACGTCGAGTGAGACAACCTAAATTGTCGAAATAACTACGTGGTTTCTTATATCTGTCCGTATCTCCATATACGGTAAGACTTGTTATAAGTGATCATTTGGATAAAATGAAAATACATACATATATAAATAGAAAATAAACCAAAAATTTCGAAAACAAATCGGTCAATTCCAAAAACTAAACGGCAAAATGTAGATTAAACTGTAGATTACAAAAAAAGTCATCCAGCAGAGAATATTATTCGTGCTTGAATTTCATTATTTGTGTTGCCATATTTCTATATTTCATTGATTGAAGAATTTTATATTTAGCGGCATTAACTTGAAAAATTACTCTATTGTTTCTTTATTTTTATTGCCAATATTTCGCATCTAGCTTGATCAGGGCTCAACTACAATATTTATTATTAAAATTTAATTAATAAGTATGTAAAATGTATTACTTACAATTTGAAAACAGATGTGAAAAAGATCTCCACCTTAAGAATCTACGTTTTAATTTAAAACGAATTTGTAAAAATGTCGTTAAATTTGTAAAATAAAATTTTTAAATTTAAAATGTCGAAAAGCTAAAATTATTGAATAGATAAACATTAAAAAAGTTGTCACATTACAAAAACGGAGAAGGACAAATTCACATATGCACGGAACAAACAACAGTTAAGTGAGTGAAGTTATGGATTTAAGTAAAATCCGGTTAAATAGTTGACTGTGTACAGTCTTGAACAAAATAAATTGAATTTATGATAGGTGGTATAAAATGTGTTATATTGAAAAAGTGAATAAAATGTTAATTGAATGTATACTGGACTATTAAATTTAATGAAAGATTGTTTCAGCTATTTTTTGTTTAAAGTTAATAAGAAGGAATAAATGATATGCAGGTTATCTGTGTCTGACTTAAAGTTCATGTTTTTTTCACAATTCTTAATTTGAACCATCTCTAAAAATTCTCTTGCTCTCTTGTCTCTATTAAACTGTAATATTCTGGTGTTATTGAAATCTGGAGTGTGTTTATTGACTGTAATGTGTTGGGTGAGGGCACATCTATTCTTTTTCGTTTTTATGTCAAAGGAATGTATAGCCAATCTAGTAAGTAGCCACGTACTAGTTTGACCAATGTATTCAAGATCACAGATGGGATACTGTAAATTAAATTAGATTGGAACATTTTGTTGGTTTCATCTTTCGTGTTTGTGAAGAAACTGTTCACTGTTTTTAGATTATAATAAGCCAGTTTAAAGTCATAATTGAAAATTGTAGATATTTTAGTAGTAAGTACAGGTATGAAAGGGAATCTGAAATATTTAATCTGTGTAACCGTTTCATTGTTAAGGTCACATCTGTTTTCAAATTGTAAGTAATACATTTTACATACTTATTAATTAAATTTTAATAATAAATATTGTAGTTGAGCCCTGATGAAGCATCAAGCTAGATGCGAAATATTGGCAATAAAAATAAAGAAACAATAGAGTAATTTTTCAAGTTAATACCCAAGAAATCATCCATATACTCATTTACCCCAACGGCAAAGACTCCTTGTCCAAATATATATATATATATATATATATACAGTAAAACCCTCTTTAAACGACCGCAATATTTTTCAATCTCATTTTTTTTATTTATTCGTTATAAACGAAATATATTAAATCACTTGACGATTTCAAAACCTCACAGGTATTAACGTCCCTCCACCCTCTTTAAAATTAACGCCGTTAGAATAGAAGTATAGCAGAAAAATTGAATTAAATTTTGGCTTCATCGCTGCGCCTAATTATACCTAATGGAGTGCCGGATTACATGCTCGGAGTGACGAAACAAATGCGTCGATTGACGCGTCCCTCGCTACCGATTGTTTTCGATGACAGTATGGTTAACCTGGGAGTCTGAGAGCTTTTCATATCGCGGCGATAGAGTAGATTTGACGCTGTTTACGTGTTCATTTTCGGATGCGAGCTGGTATCTCAATATGTCAAAATTTAAGCGGAAATTGTGATTATATATAGATGAAATGGTACATGGGATATGGAATTTAACAGTGATGGAGTGGGGCTTGCAGTATTATTTTTGTGAAAAACTATGTAAATTTCTTCTGAAAATAAATTTTATATAAAACCTCATAAAACTGACAACTTTTTGATTATTGCTCTAATACTTATGAACTCTAGAACTTTAAGATTCCTTCTTTTTGTAGGAGGCGCTTCCTAGTAATATCCACACCAAGTTCTATTTGATTTTAACACAATACTTAGGTGCTAAACAGCGGTTTTAACGCTTCCTTGCTATCGTATGTCTGCAGTAGGTACTTTTTATTTCATGTTCAGCGCTTTGTCTGCTTCGGTCACGTTGTACCTTATAGGCAGTGTAAGAACGGCTATATTTGTTCTTTATAAACATAGAGGTTGTGCTTTGTGTTCACTTTTTTTTTGTTGGAAAAAACACAAGCGTATGTTTTTGTTCTTTGTCGTTTCTATTCCCTGTGTGGTTTTTTTTTTTGTATCAAGGTAAAAACAGAAGCGTTCACGCAAAGTTGTCGATAAATTTGATTGTTTCCTCCGCATCTAAAACTAAATAAAAGCCTTGTTTACAGATATGTCGGGACAGTAAAGCAAAGGCGGAGAATATAAAAGAATATAAAAGAAAATGTAATGTGTGCTTCACAGAACGTGCTATTCAAAAATCAAGTGAGAGCGATTTGTTATAAAATTATTAGATCAACATGAAATAATACTAGTAAAATAGATTTTATGTTTAGCATTAGCGAGTTTAATATCGTTTAGTTGAGGTTTTTTTTTCAATTGTTTGAAATATTTGGGAAGATATAATTGTTTATTAATCCATTGAATTCTATTTAAAATCTTCGAATAAGATAGAGCAAAAGATAGTGTTGCAGACAGACTGCTTAGATAGACGACCTGATTGTGACAGGTAGACAGATGGTGTCTGCCTGTCACAATCAGCCTGCACCGATATATTTTATCCGAAAAAACCGGCAAAAGAGCAGATCCCTATATTATTTCTTCGGACCCCAAAATAGCCCAGCATGAAATGCATTTAAATGTTGCTATTCAGTGATATGTATAAGTGCCTAATTAAATAATAACAGTTATAAAAAGAAAATATATTTAATTAAATTAAATGCTTTTCGGCACCTTAATTATAATGAATAATAATATTAATATTAATGATTAAAAAATTAAGAATTGCAGAAAGAACTGCATTGCAATTTATATTCCAAATCTACAGAGCGCAGTATTAGAAAGCTTTTTCTCGTCTAGCAAGCGATTAATTTATGTAAACGGGTTACATACAAACTTGCACGTATTAATATTGAAAATTTGAAATCGCTTTTTAGCAATTGATCGTATCATAAATATAATAGCTCTGTTGCTTATTATGTGTTCATAAATAATTTTATTCGCCAATTTATGTCTATTAATGATGATTTCTTTAATCTGTTTTTTTTTTTAATTTAATAGTTATGCAAATGATGTAATGATATTATATATTTCGAGTTAAATTTAAACCGTGCCACTGTAAGCAAATTCAATGCAAGATAATAATGTAAATGTCGAATTCTAAAATCGTTTTTAACTTGCGTTTTTTTTTTTTTTCGTAATTAATACAATGAAGGCGAAGATGCAATTGAGAGTTAAATTCTCGCGATGGTAAGCTGTTGTGAGTCATATTTATTTGTATATCCAGTGCTGAGAGTATTGTTCAAGAGGATATCAAATCTCAAAAGTGTATCTGCGCCTTAGCACTAGTTTTTGTAAGAAGATTAAATAGACGTAGAACAATTGAACAATTTTTTTTTAAATTATATATAGGTAACTGTTTATTGAATAAACATAGAAGTCATATTTACAAGTTGTACGATACATTTACTATATTACAAATTAATATTAAAGCGGATTTAAAAAGAAATGGTTCTTGTCGAAATGGCACGATGCGATGAGATGCCTGATTTAATTCATTTACCATCCATGATCCAATCTGCCTCCACCCAATCCTCCCAAATCTCCCCTACCGCCATCCAAGCCACCGCCCAAGCCTCCGTTGCCTCCAATACCTCCGTTGCCTCCTCTGCCTCCGTATCCTCCTCTACCTCCATCATTCCACCCACCGCCGTATCCTGCAGGATGAACAGCTGGACCACGTCTGATCACTTTAGCATTGAAGCCGTTCTTATCGTCAGCACGGTATCTTACAATCCTCAAAGTGCCATCGGGTTCGTGCAAGGAATATTCCCCTTCGACAACATCGCCGTGACGAACCTCAGATTGTTGCTTATCGTCTCCCGTGTGGCCGTCTCGTACACCATAGTCGAAAGCATACCTAGGTGGCGAATAGTAGTCGACGCGGTGTCCACCTCCCCAGCCTCGGCCTCCGCCATTACCCAAGCCTCCGCCAATACCCAAGTCTCCGCCAATACCCAAGCCTCCGCCAATACCCAAGCGTCCGTAACCGCCGTCCAGAACCCCACCAGCTTGGACTGCTGCAACCACCAATGCCACTAGGATGAGTTTCGATAACATGTTTGTATGTTTTGTTCTTGCGTTCGAACTGACTTCCAGCTAGCCAGTGTCCAGCTTTTATACCACCAACTTCCCTTCACCAGGATTAAAATGCTTCAAATTTCTTTGATATAACCCCCACGCATGCTGCACACATATCTTATGGTAATTTGTCTCTTAATATTCAAGGCATTTGGCGCGTATGAGCGAATTTCGATATTGTAAAAATTAAAAATGAAGTAGCCATAAGTGGCTTTGCAATAAATGTAATCTAGTGAACTAATTCCTCTATTATTATCGTTCAGTATGTGTTCGATATTATGAGGAAAGGTCTATTATTTAGGACAATGTGTGCATAATTTAATAAACTGCATTACGCGTAAGATATTAAGCTGATGCAATGAATGTAGTAAATGTTGTGTTTATGTATATTAATTTGTATTAAGTTGGGTTTCGTAATTAATTTTTAAAAAAGGTAGATCAAAATATGTACATACTGCTAGTTCAGAGCTAAAGAGATCTCAAAAAATGTAATTCCTTAGGAGCACCTTTATTTTAAAAGTACTCCCTGATTATCATCATATTGTTTTTGCAATTTGTGAATTATTTTATCTGGATAACAAATATTTTTTGAGATAGTTTGGCCGAAATGTTTTTGATCACCCTTAATTTTGACATAAATTTAATAATCTTCAGTGCCTTTTCAAAACCTCTCTGTTTAACCTCCTATAAACTTATAAACTCCCCACTCCAATAATAAAAATCGTCCGAAAAAATGATAATTCCGATAAGGGTATGCCATAACCTCTTCTGGCTTCTAACCCTTAAACTTTAGAACGACAAATTTACTACGTCAGATTTTTTATACTATCCTCCCCTTGTCCCAGCACTTATCCAAAGCATAACTCCGCACGCTTCTCCTCTCAACTTCCAAACTCGCGGAAACTCTTAAAGTATTAATACACACCTCTTCTCCCGGCGACTGAGGCATTCACAAAGGGAGAGGGTGACTCTCACCCCCTCGCACCTCTTCTTCCTATGCCCACCTCCCTCGTCCCTTCCGGCGAAAGAGGATAGAAGCCCGTCTTTGCCTAATCAACATTCCTATCACCTCTAGACTTTATCGCTACGACTCAGGACGATCGAGATATTGGAAGCGCACTGGCAAACGGCGCTGGGATGAGACCAGTCCTTTTCGGCTCTCGGGGGATGAAAAAAACGAGGGTTCGGGTCGAATTCCCGACAGGGAAATTTAGTGGAGCGCGTGGATGTGTCCCCAGTTCCGCTGTTTGCCGCCACATCGTTCTGAAAATCTTATTTCCAGCCCCCAGAATCGATAGACGCGTTCTGGGGGTTTCGAGAGGGTGAATTGGAAAGAAATCGGGGATGGTGGCGTGAATATTGGACGTGTGTAGGGTCGATTGAGCGAGGGAGTTTAATGATTTCCAAATTAAACGTTTCAAACCTTATTCAACAGCTTATCTTTATTCTATGAATAATTATCTTCATTCTAATTAAAATCTGGGCGGAGGATAACACTTTGATTAGAAGAAACGTGGGGGTTAAGAGCAAATACATATAACATACATACATACAATAAATATGTATTAGACATACACCACGGTGGTCGGATCCATGAACACTTGTGCATCTCTGGTATAGTGGCCAAGGATGCAGCAAGATGTAGAGGCTTGCATGTTTAGGAATAACAAGTGCAATGATAATTGGTCCTGGATCTCTCTCCTCTCCATTTGGTAATCATGGGGGAGGCAAGAATAAGGCATCTCGGGTTGCAAGAAATACCAAGTGGCAGAGGTGCAGGCTTGGGACACCACAATATTGTCCATCACATGGAACGGAACCTCTTGGTGAAACCTGATTCTTGAGAATGAGATCAGATAACATGATTACGACATATCTATTTAACAGAAGAAATTACAGAGATCGGATTAGCTGAGATCAATCCAAGGACAGAGACAGCCTTGGTGAACTGATGATGTTTACAGACGGACCAAAAGCCGAGACTCCGAGACTGAGATTGGGGCAAATGAGGTGAGAAACAGACTACAATAAAGTTACTTTACTATGGGTGCCTGGATATTCGGGATCGAAATTAACGGAACAACCGATAAAATAGCAAAAAGCGATCATCAGCTTTATTTATAGGCGCAGAATCTGTTTTAGAATTATTCAAAAACACAGCACGGTAGCATGTAAGAAGTTGTGTCCAAGAGAAACATAAACGCCATTGGGACCATCAAAGAAGAAGAAGAGCTACTTCGCATAGTGGTAGGTTTCCTAACAGGATATTGTGCACTGAAAGGACACCTACAGAAAATGAGGGTCAACACCGCAGATACCCAATACAGACTGTGTAGATAATAGAATGACGAGGCTCTGAAAGCAAAAAGACAGCCAAGTTTCTAATTATTCTAATACAGGATGGATGACATAAAATGTATCAAATTTTCGAAGCGCTCAGCTGCAATGCCGCAGAATATAAGACTCGAAAATATGGAAGGTCTATTTCCAACCATTCTCGAGCATGTTTCTTTTGAAATTTTGAAGCCGGCCTTGAGTCAAAGAACTCATGTATGTTTTTTATCCACTCTACGAACCTATACTTTATAATTTAATATCTTCCACAAATTCTTTTAATTATTTCATTTATTTATTAGAAATTATGACTTTCTTAATTTTGGTTAAGGGTGGCTTCAATTCCAAATCTCTCTTAGGACCCCATTATAACTAAAAATGTTTTTATTTCACTCTTTTAAATCATTCAAAACAAATTTTCTTTTTTCTAAAAAGATAAAAATGTAATTTGAAACTTTGATTTTCAACACAATAGGCAAAAAATATTTTTCTTGGTTGAGTTTCTATTGTAAAATGTATATGCCGCATTTTCACGTGGGCGGGGTTTCCGTCAAGTGAAAATTGTCTGATGCAAAATTTATTCATGAATATCACCAATAACAATCCGAGATTCAAATAGAAGTAATATGCGGGTGATATGTCGACATAGCCTTGCGAAACGCCTCTCCACAAAATCGCTCAGCGTACCCCCTTTTGCGCTTCCACTATTTGTAACTAGTATTCGGGGGTGGTTAGTATACACGGCTTTCGGGGTTAGAGGCGGTGTAACCCGGGGCAAGTTGTGATTCCGTATTCGAGCGGCGCATTCCAAATTGTTTTACCCGAGTCACGGGTCCGTGCAGATTGAACGAGAAAATTGGACGTGGGTGGGCATTGTAAAATATTTGCGGAGTGGGTCCGAGGTTTGATTAACCGAGCATTCCGTATTTTCCACCTGAACGGTAGGATAGCGGCGGATTTTGTGTTTTATTCCGGCGTTTTAGCGCTTGATGTATCGCAATAGACGCCAACATCATGGCGATGGTCCTGGGAATGTTACGACTGGAAAAGAGGGGTTGAAAATCGTGCCATGTATAGGTAGTGAAGATTACACAATACAATCCTATTTCTAATTTCTTAGATTTATGCATTGGTTGCATACCTAAAGCAAGTCACGTGAGTTGAAATCTTTTCTGAAAACCCCGTATATGGAATACACCAACCAGCACTTTTCTTTTTGCTATTTCTTTAATAACAATAGATAACATTGTCATTGAAAACGTGCTCAGAGTTTTTTGCGTAACAAATACGATTAGTCACCGTGAAAGTTTTTTTTTAACTCAATTAAAATTAAGCATGACAACACCGCGAGCCCTCAATCTTGCAATCTCATCTTGAATTTTCTTAATTTCCATCGCCAACCGGATGATCTCACCCGAGCCATTCCAGCTTTAAAAACAGAATCGGGAAAATCATTAAAACTCCACGCTAACCCTCGAGATTATAATAACAAAGGTTAATTATAAATACTGGGCCGAACAATCCCTCCTCACCCCTACCGCTCGAGTTTTCCCAACCGGACGAGATATAGGGGTGTAATTCCCTAGAGTGCTTCGTAATCCCCCACCGATTTACCCTCCTCTAAGGCGGTCGGTCGCCAAGTTCGACTAAGGCAGTAAAATTCCTTGCTTCCGAACGTCTTTCGGCGTGTCAGGGCGTTTCTATCTCTATCTTTCGTGGAAATGGGTTGGGGGGCACTTCCGTAAGTTCCCAACCCCACTGCGGGTGGCTCGCCCCGGGGTTGATTGTTTCAGAATCCCGCGTCCGTCGTAAAGTAGAATGTTTTCGCGATTTAGTAAGTGTGAGAAATTGCCCTTGGGTTCTTCTTCTTGGGTTGGTGGGTTCTTTTATTTTTTTTTCCACCCCTCCTCGCCACGACCTCTTCGGTTTACGTCTTCTCTCGCTTCGTTCGTTGGGGACGTTGTTCTAATTCCGGCCGACCGTCTACAATGGCGAGATTGTAAGATTCGGAATGGTTTTCAAGGGTGTTCGAGTGGCGTCTAGTTGCTTCTCAATATCTTCAAGGGCTATAGGATCATTTACACCTTTGGTAAGAAATTTCGTCGATTGAATGTCGACGTAACAAGTAATCAAGTGATCTCGAACCAATTAGCTGACGCCTCTAAAAACACTCCCCCCAATTAACCCTCCCTCTTTTCCCATAATCGCTTTAATGAACGAAACTCCCCAACTAGGCGAAGATGAAAATTAACTCGCGATGTCAGGCCTTTAACGCGATTTATAAATGTTAGATCCAGATTTAATTGGCAGTCTTACACGTCACGTTACAACCACCCTTAATCTTCCCCTGGCTGACTGGCTTCCAAGATTAATTATTTAACAGTTTATTATGAAAGGGGGAGAGAATTTGTGACATCGACAGTCCTCCCCCTCCACCAGCCAACTGCTTCGAGGAAAACTTCAACGTGGGATATGGCGAAAAAGCGAATTAAGAAAAAAAACGACGCGGCGCGCTAGCTGCAAATGTAGTGTAAACACAACTTCAAGTTTAAATTGAGTAGAACAGATCCCGGACACGTGACAAGAAGTTATATATTTTTATCGGGAGATGGCGGTCCAATTCGTTCGTGGGGTTCTGGGCGAAGTTCCAACCCCTTTATCACTTACTGCTGCTGGTCGAATGGAGCGGTGGCTATTTAAAATTCTCCTCGGCTGCAAATTGATTTCTCCCTCGACGGTTTTCAAGAGATTGGAGCTGGGAATTTTAAGAGGGTGTGGATGCTGTAAGGGGGCGTTGATGAATTTCGTTATAATTGCATTAAGGAAAATGATAATAAATAGTGAAAAGGGTAGATTCGACAGCTAGCTAAATTAAGTATCAGAATGATTTTGAGTTATATAATTGGTCATATCTTTGAGGTTTTGAGGTCCGCACTAATACATATCAGGTTTTCTTAGTCATCAATATGTTTATTTGATGAATCTGCTATAAGGTCACTCCATATGAACTCAACTTCAGATTTCTCTTGAAAATTGGCACAGGCGTCCGATTGTTTTAGACTTTATCATCGCTTTTCAAGTTGTTGTGTTCAAGGTTGAATCAAGAACCATTTCTTCGAATTTAACTTTTACACTGTATTGTACTGTGTTTCATTAATACGAATTGATGGTTTTAGACCTTCGTTTTATAAAGGGAACTACAGCAGAATTATTGTCAACGCGAGAGCAAGAGTGTGTGCTCAATGGAATGAGACACACCCGAAGAAAATGGAAAATCGTTATGTTTCGCACGTGAGAACATATTTTCGCGTTTCGTACAAAAATTCATTTTTTATTGTAATATGTATCTACAGTATGTAGGCTGTTCAGCCAGCGAGCTCGTGTCGTAAGCTGCCCCTGTGGGTGGGGTTTCCACCAACTGAAAGTAATTCTGTTATAGTATTGCTTTTCTTGATCAATCAAATAATCTGCTTAATATACAGGGTGAATTAAGAATTTATTCACGAAGTAGAAGCATCCTTTGCAGTTGCGGATAATGAAAAATAGATAGACATGTTCATCAAAGGATGTCTACATTCACTTTTTAAACACTGGGGCAAACGATAAACGTAACAATCGATAACTGACGTGCAGAAACGAACCCCCGCGGGCTCCCCCGTCCTACGAAACTCACAGGTCTCCTTGTTTGTGTATCAGGAGCGCTTGGTATGAAATAATAAAGCGGCAACTTAGCATTAAAAGTGCACCGGAGGCAACTATTGTTTGACGTTGCGTCGCTCGATCCCCCAACCGCCTCTCCTAAGATAAATCTTTTGTTATTCGCGCGCGCAGCCACCCTTCCCGTTAGAAACCACCTCCGATGCAGCACTACACTCCCCCGCCTCATCCCACATCGCGTCATCCCCGTGGAACTTATCGCCGGCTTGTACTTGGGGTATCCTTAAGCTTCGGAGATGTACCGCATACACCGTAGTAGTGGAGTGCATGTATCGTTTCCTCGAGACCTGGTAAAAGCGCCGACTGCTTTACTTACTGCGGATTATTTCCGGGAAAGAGGAAACTTCCGCTCTAAGTATTCCGGCTGGCGTCTTTATCCTTTTAGGTGGGTTTTCTATTTTTCATCGGGAAAGGGAGATAGGATCGGAAGATATGTAACGTGGCCGTGTCGACCAAGACGTGGAGTAGTGAATACAATTAAAAATTAAGCTCGGAAACGTGAAGATCAATATTCAAGGTTGGTTATCTCCGAAGCCATAGCCATACGATATGTGTGTATGTAACATTTTTTGTTCAGAATATCATAAGGTATCACCATACCGAATTCTATCTTTTATTAAATACACACCCTATATATTTACATACAGGGTGTTTGGCATCAATTGTATTAAATTCTGTGGGTGGATTTCCTAGACAAAATAAAACAAAAAATCCAAATAAACATATATGAAAACAAGCCCCCTTGCGAAGTTATTAGCGATTTCCATGTTAGATAGTGTTAATTGCAATATTTTAATATCCATTTTTTTCCCGATCTTGGTAATTTATATAACTATATATATTGTTCTTATTTTGATTCCGAAGATATTTTTTCCTTTCCCCAGCTATCCCCACAATAATCCCTCGTTTTTTTGACTCCACTCGCTTTATTATTCCACTGCGAAAATACGATGGAAGGAAAGCAACTCTAAACCTTCGAACGCCATCTCTAGGGGAAACCCGAAGGCACTAGCAACAACAGCGCCACCTACCCGAGACATCTCACGATCGGGACTTACTCCTAACGCACGCATTTATATTCAGGCGGTACCTTTACCTCCATATATCGGGGGTTTACCGAGGAATTTCTTGGTATCATCCCTTTTCTAGTTGCTCCTTTTTCGTTTTATTTATTTTTTTTTTGCGCCTGTCGTATTACGATCGACTTGTGTGCACGTACGCAGCTCGATGTGGGTTTTATACCTCCTCCGCCCGGTAAATTCCGGTAGGACGTCAGAGTCATTTCCGGTTGACTGAGGTCGGGTATCGAGTTTTGCGAGATCGCTGCGAAACATGAATAAATCATATTTCTGCTTGCGTTTCAGTATGTACGATGTGTGGGGGGTGGTTTCGGAAGGGATGGGTTATAGGTTTTAAAAGCGAGCTCTGTATAAATATATATTGAATAAATAATGGAAAATATTTAAATAATATAAAAATGCCTGTTGTGTTAATTGTTAAAGTGAAATAGAATGTACACTAATATGAATTCATCTAAACTTTTGTTTTATTTTATAGAAAAAGTTCCCCGATTCTATGATACACCACGCCATGTTTCAGGTTAGTTTTGTTTGTTTCATAGTAACGATTAATTATACATATAATAAATAAATAATAACGAATCGGAAATTTTGCAAGAAAATAGTAACAATGCCGGCTTGAAACATATTCATGCTTGAACGTTTTTTTCTTTAATCAATAAACCGAGATCATGATATAACGCACCATAACTTCTTTTGTTTTTTAATAATATATCCCTCCTACTCTCACCTCCCATTTATTACATTTAATTCTGTTTTTATGTGGACATTTTTCTATTATTTATTTAATCCTTTTTTCTATTTGTTGCAGCAACAAAGGCCGGACCTGCCTAGGTTACTCCAACAAATGCACGCCCAACAGTTACCAGCGCACGCCGCACCTCCGATACCCATGATTCCGCATCCGGGTTTGGGGGCTGCGCCCCCTAGCACGGCCGCTAGCATCTTGGGGTTGTCATCACTAGGGCCCGGTCAGCATCCCCTATCTATGCTTGCGACGAAGCCAGATCTGCATCGATCCGACGACGTAAAATCGAATAGCGGTGAGTGATGCTGCAATAAAGTCAATTTGGTAATATTTCCTGAACGGTACGTTTTTCGGTGGATGGTCATAAGGCATTTTTTGTTTAGTTTAAGAGGGACAATCGATCCTTGAATTTTCAGTTCCACTTTCCATAACAGCCTGTATATAAAATTTATTTATATTTATTAAATTTGTATGGAAACTATTTTTTGGGTAAGCGAAGTTGTATTAATTCATTCCTTTTTAAATATACAGGGTATTGCGTAAAGAAAGATATACAGTGTGACAACCAATTATGAAATAAAATTTTTATCGTAATGCTCGAGCACTTTTCATAAAACTACGATAACATGAAAAATAATGTTATTCCATAAGTGGTTACCACATTGTATACATATATAACCGTGTTATTTATTTATTACGTGACATATCTACTCTAAACAAAAAAAAATGTTCTAATTAAAACCTCATTTAATTGAGAGCCCGAGCTTCAGCACCCCCTTGCGGCACTATAATACACCTCGTGCTTCAACCGTATCGTATTCCCAACTAGTAGCGCTCGTTTCTCAATAGGGACGACTTCTAGAATGAAATGGGACAATAAAAAAAGCGAAAAACGAGAAGGAAAGAGAACCTCTCAATCCTCGGAGGACCAAACCCTCTCTTCCGCTCCCCTTTGCATTTTTTTTCTCTGCGTTCTTTCACCCGTTCCTCCCCAGTGAGTGAGTGGGAGCGCTCTTTCCGACCTAATATTTCCGCGTTTTCAATTCGCGCGCTTTTTCGCGCTTCCGTCGCCCTTCGCCGAGTTTTTAATGATCACGAGAGTGGGGGGTGGTGGCGGATTGGAGAAGGGGTGTGGGTAGCTGCTCGCGGTGGTGTATCATCCCCTTTCATCAGCCGACAGCGCAATCCGGTCGAGAGCCTTTTTGCGTCCGTAGTAGGGATTAATTGAATACTTGTTTGCCAGTCGGGCCGGCGATAGGGGGCGCTATTATACAATCGTATACACACTGGGGGTGAGATCGTATTAATTAAAAGCTGGTTTGTTTCCTTCGCTACTGGAACAGCCGGGAAAATAACGAGGGTGGATGTTTTATTTAATTTTATTTTAAAATTAACTTATTACTCGTATACCTCCTGACAACTCCCCCTATGGAAGGTTTATTAATTAACAGATGATCTCTTTCTTAGATTCTAACTCTTTGCGAAAAAGAAAAGCGCTTAATCCTCGTCACTAAATTAAACCGAAAATATCCGGCCTATTAATCGGTCGTTTGATGACCGCTTACGCCTCAACTCGGTAGAGATAATATTTTTCAAATTTATCTAAATTATTCACGAAAAGGCCCACAGGAGAAAAATAATGATATTAAGGGATAAACGAAACGTATATCTGGTATTAAACAGGATATTAAAAAGAAACCACCCTCTCTCATAATACATTGCACCGCATCGCAGTCGGTGTCGAATTACCCCGGCTCAGAGTGAGTTAAAGAGGGTCGGGCCCCGTGAACTAATGAAAAGAGACACCCCGCAGGGGTATATAAAACATTTTTAAATCCACCCCTACTAGCTTCTCGTTTGTGGGATAGAGACGAAAAGATCTCGCTTACCGTAACGATATGGTTTTAGGGGTAGAGCGGAGAGGATTTAATATAATGATAATTAAAACATGAAGATATAGTTTAATAGTACTATCGATTAAATAAAATAATATAATAATGTTTATTAGCTATTATCTTCTTAACTGTAGCAGATACGATATGTGGATATATGGTATTTCTTCTTTAGAACATTCAGAACTTTCATTACACCGCATTTCATCACTTATTTCTGACACACCCCGTATATCAATATACAGCGTGTTATGTATTAAGTGCATTAAACTCGCCCGGTCGATTCTTCTGTATAAGATACATTGAAAATTCCTTATAAGTGTATATAAAAAAATTCTTCCTTAAGACATTATGAACAATTTTAAAGGCAAAAAATATAATATGTGGTAATAATAGACAATTTTTAGTTAAACTTCTGCAGTAGATTCTAAAATCGAAAAGTTTTAATAAACACATAAAAAATCGTTTATTTAAGAAATTATAGCAATTTTAAAAGTGTAATACATCGTAATAATTGCACAAAATATATATTACATTCTTATGACGTAACTCAATATTTTAATGATTTGATCAATAATCTTAAAAATTTACAAAGAATGAAGGTCCGAAAATGGTACTTTGTAGCACTCTTGATTGGTTTCAAATTTATTACAAGTGGGTGCGGTTGGTATCATTTCTACGACAAGATAGTTTAGGAAGGAACAAAAAGTTTCAGTACTAACTCCAAAAGAAATTTTATGAGCCATCATCATCTAGGAGCGGTATGAACTTACACCAGATTTATGAGGAACCCCATCTCGGGAATAGATCTATTTTATTCGATTCCCGACACTTAAGGGAGGAAAAAAGTTTAATTTCCCGATGCGATTTATGTTCTGGGAAATCGACGAATAACCCCACTAAATCCCGCCTTTCACTCCTTCATCCTCGACGTGAAACGACATTTGGAAGAGGGAGTTAAGAAGGGGGTAGCAACCGCTCCGAGAATGAAACGACATTATTTTCGACGGAAACGTTTTCACGATTGAGGGTTACAATATTTGCGTGGAATATATTATAGGATGATAAGAAATTGAGGATGAAAATCCGGGCTGTATTGTACTAGCAAAATGGACGAGTATCGCCGATAGATGTGTTTTATCGCTTTGTTTACACTTTGGAAATATGAGAGATGGTGAAGGGTGGTAGGTATTCCTCGGTTGTCATTGTTATAGGATCAGAGGTCGCGATATCTGACGGTATCACCACTTTTATTATACTCGCTCACATATTTCCCATTCCCTCTCCTCGCTTATCCCGGGCGGCGCCCTAACGTATTACCGCCTCTGAATCGACATCCCTCGCAGCGACGGAAACTCGCTCCGTTGAAAGGAGGCATTGATTGAAGTGACGCTGAGCTTTTTTATGTCCTAGTCGCATTCAATCCCCTGCCTGCGGGATCGGAAGGGTGGATTTCAAAGGCATTCGCGCTACACGCTCTCAGCCGCCGGTGGAGGAGCACTCGACGACTCCATTCGTTAATTAAACGAGCCAGGATGGCTCGAAGGTGTCGGGTCTGATACTCTTGTCTCTTTATTCTTTTGACGAGGAGAGTAAGGGTTGGAAACGGGCATGAATAGTTTTCAATAGGATCTGAACGAAAACGCGTGACTATTCTTTTGGTTTGTCCAATGAAAAAATGGATGTTATACTAGTTAAAGGTGAAGAATATTTTTTGGGAAGCTTATTGAAGGTCTTCGGCAGATTTAATTTCTTCGATCGTGATAATCCCAATTCTAAATTTCCTTGTATTCATTGTATTGTATTGTTAAGAAGATAGCATCAGCATGGTTCGACTAATCGTCACGTCCACTGCAACTACAAAATTCATCCAACAAGTTGAGGCCCTTAAGATAGCTCAGAATCTTTTCTATTTAAGTCTTTTTCGGGCTTTGTAGGAAAAAGTCAACCTTTCCAAAGATAGCAAAGAGCAGTAGCAGAAAATGTGCTGAACTTCGTCCTTCTAACAAAGAGTCCGATTCTGTGTAGGTGCTTTCTGAGTTTGCAGTGACCTGTAAAGACAGAAACAATTATTTTGACATTTTTAAGTTATGTAGTACGTAGTTGCTTGGTTCCGACAAAAAAATAATTTTTTGGCATGTTGGAGCACTTTCTGATTTCTCCATACGTTGATTTGCTGAGAGAAGAAAGGCGTTGCTCCAGTAATTCTAAGTTTTACTATGGCTCTGATTTTTTATGCTTTTTGCCACCTTGCTATCGCTCCATAGGTTATGATTGGACGTAGTACCATCACATAAAGCCAATGTATTAGCTTTGGGTATATCTCCCAAGATTTCCCACATATTTTTGGGCAAGTCCATAGATATTACCTTGCCTTGCGAGTAATCGTTTCTACGTGTGGATTCCAGGTTAGTGTCTCCTCAAATAGGATACCTAGATATCTTATATTAGCTGCGAATTCAAGTTTCACACCCTGGATAGTGGATTGTACCAAGTGTTCCAATCTCCTCCTCCAATCTTCCTCGCATTAATGCTATCATATACAAATGACGTTAATCACCTTTTGGAGGCCTGAGGAATTTGCAGTCTTTCCCGATCATTTTAAAAGTATTGCAATATCGTCCGTATATGCCCGGCACCTCGATTACGAGAGTTTCAGCAATAGCCAGCGGGTCCTTTACTAGTAGCATCCACAACAATGGGGATAAAATCCTACCGTGCAGACACCTGCCACTCCTGAGAATCTTCTCACTTACTTTTCTTGCTTGCATCCAATAAAATAATTTAAACCGAACCCCTTACCCCCGTTTGCACGTTCCACCTTAAAGTAAATACTTCGCGCGCTATACGTAGAAGGCTGAAGTAACAACATTCCGCTAAATTAATTAGTAGTTTCGCGAGGCGAACGGTAACTACTCAATTAGAAATCGGTTACGTGGTACAAATCCGAGGGGTCGAATCCTGCCTCGTCTCGTCCGCCTATTAGTAGCTAGTAAGGGTTGGGGTGACAATGCACCAGTGGTGCCCTCTCTACTCGAACAAAGAAACGCGTGTCGGGGATCGACTAGCAGTTGAAAGTGGAAGCACTGGCTTGGAAAAGAGTATATATTCGGTTGGCATGGAGACGAGGAACATTTTAGAAGTTGCAGTGATCTTCTTGGATGGCTGAATACAGACATTGGAGGGGCAAAAACGATGGGGGAAGTTCGATGAGAATTGAAATAACGATGTTCTGCGAAAAAAATTAGATTTTAATCACAGCTACAATTGTCGAAATTAAAGCATATTTACAACTTTCTTCGTAATTTGTCACCTAGTAGCATTGATGAGCCTTGGTAAAGCGAAACGCGCATCTGCTTATTAAAATTTTAATCTAATTAAAACATATATACTGACAATAGGTGAATGAGAAAAAGATTTTATTTGTCATTTGACGTTTTTGTTTTATTCAAATGAGTATAGTTTAAAGCACATTCAACATAATCATTCCTCGTGCATTGCGCCTATATCGTTGCATCTTTTTCCCACTCCTCTTCCGTGATGCATCTCTTTCGATTCAATCTGAATCCCTGCATGCGTACAGCTGGCTCATACGTGTCCTGCACACTGGCGCCCCCTAGGACATAACACAGTTTTCCGTGTCACGTACTTTTAGAACAAATCACAAAAGCTTCTCTTTCCCTCTCTTTCTCAACGAGTTCGACTGCATATAGGTAGTACTGCCAACCGTAAAAACGTACCACACGCACACAAGTTAACATGCATAGAGAATGCACGAAGTTGCTTCTCTTTGTATATATGTATATATAAGTATGTATGTATGTACATTTTATCTCAATTGTTTTCTGTCTCGATTGTTTCATGTTGCTGTCGATTGGTGCGATCCCCGGTTGCCATGGTTTGCCGCTGCTTCTGCTGTTCTGCGACGGTTGCAGGTATCAACTCGGCCGAAGAACGTCATGTGAGTATCCATTGAATAGGTAATTTGATTACGGTTACGCTTTTTAACTTTATTCCCGTCTCTGTTGCGCCGGGTATGGCCGGCGAATATCTCTATCGTGATTGGTAGTCGCGCCTCGAGCCGTACAAGTGGAACAAATAGGTTATGTAACTCCGATTACGTAACCTATTTGGAATATTTTGAGAGCGCCCTCTATCTGTAACGACTTTCTTTTTTTGCCTTAAATAGAATATAATGTTCGATGCTTAATACACACTATAACACAAAGATAGGCAACTTAATTAATTTTATCTGCATGTCGGTTTATCTGGACGCCCTTAAAACAGAAATCAGATTTGTGCAAATTATACTAGAACTAGAAAACGGGTCCGTTCACCCCTACAATTAAATAGTCGTTTGATGACCGCTTACGCCCCAACTCGACAGAAAGCAGAAAGTCCGCGTTCCACCTGGAACGCACCCTACTGAAAAAGTTGGTACGCCTAGCCCCCGCTCACAATAGAAGATAAATACCCCTCAGGTAGCAGTCCGCCCTTCAATCGCGTAGAATGGATACGGAAATCTAAGATGAAGTTGTGATCTATTATTATCTGTAAATTTTCTTGCATTTTTTAATATTTTCAAGTTTTTGATTTTCAAATTTTTTAATTTTCAAGTTTTTTAATCGTGTCTTTCTTCGGGAAACTCGACGCTGCACGGTTTAACTTTGGAAAACTGCTCGCTGGAAATATATTTAACTTTTTAATTTTTCTTAATTTTTTCATTCTTTTTAATTTAAATTTTCTTTTTCAAATACCTCTCACTTTTAAAAAGACTTGCTCCGCGTCTCGCCGTAGAAAACTACGCTACGCGTCTCGTTGAAACAGATATGTAATTTCGTAAAAAAAAAAAATGAATTTGTGTTACGATATTTTTGCTCAAAACATCAATAAAAACGCCATAATATCTATTTTCATTTATCGTTTATTACAAATTCATTGACTTTACAGTATTTACTCGTCATGTACACTAGAATTTTACAAGAATTATCTTCATTTTACCGCCGTTTCATTCGAACACAAACGGTAACATAAATTTTCAATAATGTGCCCTCCCCACCGTCGTAAACACAAAAATTGCTGTGCTGTGATAAACGAAACGTGGGTCGTGACAGCCGTTTTCTTTTAGGCCCCTTATTATTTATCTTTCGTGGATCGCGTGCCGACCACCCCATCGGCGAAAGTTGGGTAGTTTAGGGCGGGAATGGAGCCTTACCTATCATAATCCGTCATTTGATTTGATTGCACCAGCGCACGATAACTCGCCAGTTTATACGTCTAAATGTATCAGGGGTTGAAGCGTGTATTTTTTTAGTTATTGTTTAAGTCATCATTGAGAAGCAGGGGGTGACATTGTTTTATTTTTGTTTTAATTATTACGGAGAATTTGAAGATATTTTTGTATATCATTGTACACCGAGTTGGACATAACCGGACACGATTACCATTATAATCGTAAACGTTGTAATTGATTATAAGGCTGACTGTAATTATAATCACAAGTACAATTACCAGAATATTCGTATTCCCGTATTCATATTCCTATAATCATATTCCCAATATAAGAAAAATAAGAAATAACTTTAATATTAGACGACATTCCTCAAGATTTACGTGTTGTCATTTCTGATATCGACAAGCAAACCCTCACCATTAATAAATCACCATTTATTTTTTCCCACACAACTTCCAATCTCCTTCAAAAATAGCGGTTAATATTTGTATAAAAATTTCCGCTAATGTTAAGAAGTGGCAGTAATAATTATATCCGCCGGTGTCTTCAGAACATCAACGGAAATTTTTATACATATTATTTCCCGTCATTTCTAAAGAACATTGGAAGTTGTGGGAGAAAAAGTAAATATGAGGTACCCTCTCCTAGATATATAAGTTTGTTTGTTGTTATCTTTTAGCTATTTATTTAGATTACTTTTAGTTATTTATTTATTTTTGTAAAAGTATATTATAATAAAACACATTTAATTACAAAACTATGTCCAAAGACGTCTAACATTAAAGTTATTTGTTATTTTAATTTTTCTTATATTGGGAATATGATTTCACGAATATGAAAATGGGAATACGAATATTCTGGTAATCGTACTTGTAATTATAATTATAATCAATTACAATGTTCACCATTGTAGTCGTAATCGTATTCAGTGATACGATGCCCAACTTTTATTGAGTAGGGTGTATGGAAGATGTCAATAAGGGTTCAATATTAAATTATGCATTACACACCCTTGCTATTGTAAATTTTCTTCCGGAAAAATATTTACTTTTAAATGCGACACACCAATACCCCCTCTCCCCCAAAAAAAAAACAAGATGTCAAAACCTCCACTCCAGTAACGTAATATCGGATCAAGTGCAACCCCTCTTCCTCCCTCCAACCCTTACATACACATACAATACAACACATGCACCCGGATCTCGTTGAAGGCGTCTGCATCGCTTCTCTATATTGGGTCTCGCGTGCAGATTTGCTGACGTGGCCACTCCAATCTACTCCAGCGTCGATATCCCGAGAGAAAACTGCTCAGCGGTTTCCTGTTGACCACGTCTCTATACGGGGTGGAATGGTCGTGTTTATTTTTTCTTTGCTTTTATCCTTGTCGATGTTGGTCGCATCAGATTTGACGTTTTAGGCGAGAGAATTCTGTGTAAGGGATTGCGTCGCTTAAGTTTTAGGGGGAAGGAGGAGGGTGATTCCTAGTGTTGGGAAATTTATATATGGTGAAGCGGTAGATATTTAAACTAAATAGACGATTCTCCCAACCCCGTGTTCCGTGTGAACCCGATGCGATGGACTGACACTGACATAGTTTCTATTACAGCACTCGAAAACCCTCAAAATAGATCATAAAGAAACCGTTCTCATAGGATGGGATTTGACGATTATTGCCGATAATATTCTCCCCTACCAATTTATTTAATTATATCCCAAAATCAATTATATATCGCCACTGTTAAACTCTGTTTTTTCGCCAAATTAGTACTCGGCATGATATAACGAATTTACGAAATTAATTAATTGATACTGCATCGCAACACAATATCGGCAAAATTTCCACAACCCAGTTTCATATACCCACCAACACATATGTACATATATCTGGAATTCATTTACACGCACAACGATATTTTGGAGCGCATCAGAACAAATTGCAAATTATTAATAGGTTATTAAAAATTATAATTGCGTCCATTTATTCTGCGGCCAGGCACGGTCGATCGACTCCTGCATAAATATGATATTATTGACTTTGTAATTGGTAGCCAGTTCGTTGATTTTATTCGTTTGTATGTATATGAATGGAAGATACAAAAATGCAATTGACTGTTAATTGTCATGTTTGTTTTATGAATTTCCAAAATGATTGTGTTCGATTAGTTATAATCAGGGACCACCATTCCTAGGTTTTTGACTTGCATTATATTGCACCATATTTGCTGAATCGTCTCTTACTGGATGCATGATCACCTAGATATAAGAAGGGCGAGTTATAGTTCCTCCTGCGTCTTTGAATTATTTTTGTCTGTCTTCACTTATTATTAATCACTGGGTATTGATCAAAAAGGTATTAGTCATTTATCCGAAGCATTTGATAATAATCCATGTCTTAGCATCCCCCAATTGATTAATGCATCCGTTGACCATGAGTTGTTATTATTGCGCCTGATAATCTTTGTTGGTGCCCAAGACTGATAACCATATAGCTACTTTATCAACCTCAATATTAAACCCGCAGCTTCAATACATTCGCAAGCATATCTGGAGCAATAATACAATTCAAAACCGTTTTGCGTTTCTCACACGATCCCCTCCTCATTTACAAATCGCACCATCCCCACTAATTACATTCCGACACGATAGCGTCCTCTCCAATTCCCCACCCGCATTCCACGTGACGGAAACCTTGCCATCTCCCCCTCCCTCCCCCCTCCTTCCATTCGTTTCCCGATAAAAACCCCGATGCCATGAATTATGCATGAAAACAGCCGCCGCGCCGGTAGAGGGAGCGCGAATCGTACGTGCCTCGGTTTCGGCGGCGAATGCCGTCTTTCGCGCAAAACCACCCCCGCACTCCGCTCGCACCCCCGAAGATCGCTGCAGAGGTTGCAGAACAATCCAATATACATCCAATCCAGATTTCCAGGCAGACGTATACATATTACATACATCTGTATGCTAAAACAAACCAATCTCCTGGCAACAAGCCGGATACGTCTCCCAGGAATATCGAGGGTATGGGAGCGGGCGGTATGAGAGTGATGTGTCACCCTCTAGCGTCCCTCTTATTGGGGAAATATCAAAGTTTGTCTTCACGATTGCTGATGCGGAGTTGACTATGTGGGAAATGTCGATTGTGGAATGAAGGAGGGGGTGATTTAGAGAATGTTCATGCGTTGATGGGGGGGGGGGGGGGGGTGGATTTACTATTAATAATATAGGTTATAAGGGTCTAACCGTTTTAAATGGGACATAATGGATAGAATTCATGAATTTCTATTCGTTAGGAGTACCGCACGGTGTCTATCAGGCCCATTCCTTTCAATAGAAAATAGCATTATTTTTAAGTAACGATGAGGGGTGATTTAGAGGGTTTTGATGCGTTTATGGGAGGTGATTTATTGTTAATGATATAAGTAATAAGAGTTTGGCCGTTTAAAACATAAAATAATGAGTAAAATCGATGAATTTGAATTTTTACTTGTTAGGGATCCGCGTGGTAGGTATTAGGACCATTTTTGCAAATAGAAACTTAGGATTATTGAGCACGCTATTATAAAATATCAAAGTTTGTCTTTGCGATCGCCGATTTGTACTTGACTATCTGGGAAATGTCGATTTTTAAATGAGAGTGGGAAAAATTTAGGGGATATTGATGAGTTGGTGGGAGCAAATTTATTATTAATTTTTTTTAAGGGGGTTGATAAAGCCTAATGAGAGATTTGAACTCTGCACTTGATGCCTGTTAGTCAAGTGTGCAAGCGACTATCAGCAGGTAATAAGGGTTTTGCAACTTTAAATGGAAAATAATGAATAAAATCCATGAATTTGCGTTTTTACTTGTTAGGAATGCCGCATGGTGTGTATTAGGACCATTTCCTTTGATAGAAAATAGCATTATTGAGCGCGCCTTTATATCACAGTATGTATTCGCGTTTGCCGATGTGCGAAACATCGATCGTTGAATGGAGTTGATGCGTTGATTTATTAGAGTTCTGATCTGTTCATTGGGGTGATTTATTATTTATTTTTATTATATCTGCCGTTTTCTTACTATGTGTACTTCATGGTGCGTATTTGGACCATTCCATGCAATAGAATCCGAGCGCGCCATTAGTCATTTCTACCCTACGAACGCGCGGGCGGTCAGTCAGTACACGTTCGTGAATTGAATTAACTCTTGGACCTTCGCGAAAGTGGCAGATCTGGGCGCATAATGTCGACCCTCTCTATGAACAGCGACACGTGCGAGCGAGCGAGCCACCCCTACGAACCGTATCGCTTACGAACCCCGTAAAGCTCCGGAGACTTTGCACCCCTGTTTTCCATCACGTCGAATTTCGAGTGGTAGATGGTTTCTCCGTCCCTAACCTCGTTCGAACGCATCGGGACGACTCCAAAGAGGGCTAGAGGAGAGAAGGGTCTTTCACGCGCCGATAGGGGCTTTTTTAGTGCGACCATTTAGATAGCATCAATATATTATTACGTGAGAGGTACACGAATGGCAACATATTGCTCGTCTTTTTTGATATACGCTCTCCGATCGCTAGGCGTCAGCCTATCGCTTGTTATTATTAGGAGGGTGGAGGTCACGTGGGGTGACGGATTATTTGAGGTTTATGGTATCGTTGTCATACGGGGAATCCTTATATTTTTGTCCGTACCTTAAATTAATTGGCATTCTTGATGATGTGGCTTTTTGAGTGTATTTTTTTTTAATGTCACCGTTAATTTAACTAAAAATAGTTGATACTACTGAAACAAGTTTTACTAATGGAATCCATGTTTTGTAAGACCCTATATAAAACTAATTTTATTGTATACAGGGTTATGTCAAATATATTTTAGAAATAAATAAGATTTAATTGTTGCGAGTATTTTGTTTTTGTTTAAATATTAAATATTTTGAATTATAAATTGCTCAACACCTTTTTTCTTATTTTGACAGACGTCAAATATTCCAATCTCCCTTCATATTATTACAAACTGCTTTATCAGTACCAATTTCAATAAATAATGATTCAGTACCATTTTTCTTCAAAACTAACCTACAACATATCTTCCATATAATAAATTGAAGCTTTACAACCCCGCTGTATATTAAAATCGAAGTGACTATGCAAATTATCAAAGTCACGTCCATAGAAATTAAAATTAACTTTCGTCACTGACTGTACTCACCCTCTTTCGACAATCCGTGCATATTTCAACCCCTCGAGGCTCAGGGAAATAATCAGCTCGTATTTTCGTGGCTCTAGTGCAGATCTATTTAAATATTAAACGGAAAACGCCCGAACGACACTACGTTTCCGAGATCCGTCGATAGAGGGCGCCTTCCTCCTCGCTCAAGATGTTTTAAAAATGCATTTCTCAGGTGAAATATTTCGGAGGAAATCTGCGAAGCAGATTAAGGGTGCATTTTATTGTTGGGGGAGTGTTCTATGGGGGTGAGAAAAGTGTGTGGGTGTCGTAGTTTTTTTTTTGTTTAGTATAAGCGAAAGGTTTTAAATTATTGTTTCTGTTTTCGGCAACTCTCTGTGTGTATCTTAAAGGGTGTTTTATTGAGCAGAAAAGAAACTGCATAATGCAAAAAGGATCATCTGTTGAATCCAAAATGCAAAGGCTGCTAAATTCACCAGGGAAGGACTATTTAGATTTCAAGCTTTATATTGCCAAAGCACTGACAGTGAAAAATGACGATATGGAAACTTCAGGCTTACAATCTGAGGAGGAAGTTATTGAAGGCAAAAGAAAGAAAGCTCAACCCATTCCCGACAAGAGATGCAGACTTCAAGACAATACACATCTAGTGAAGTCAAAAACTCTCGGTCAAAGTGTCGATTGTCTGGATGTAACAAATTAACTTTTATCTTGCAATTGTATATTAATGCTGTAGCGTTGGAAGAAATTGTTTCCTACGTTTCCATCAATAAATAAAAACAGAACAAGTAATTTTGTATAAATGTCAAATATGATATCATTTTTTTTGCAAAACGAAAACAACACATTTGACAAACTAGGTGGCTCACGTATTTCCGTGTTTATCAAAGAAAATTAGAACGACCATCCCTCCCATTTGTGCTGGAGTTCGAGGAGGCTATATTTAATAAACATTTTTTTCAGAAACAATTACTTCATTTTTGACATTGACAGCTGTCAATTATTCTTGTCATTCTCAGTATTATTGCTATCCCTTTTTACTTACAGTTACCCCCCATCCCATATCCTTTTTACAAAGAAAAATAAAATAATAAAACGACTCAGATCAATCACCCAGCATGCTTATATTAAACAAAAGAAACTCATAGAGGGCGCCATGATCGCGAATAAAATCCGCTAAGGTTTCGGTACATTCCGTATGTATTAAACTGAGCGGTATTGTGCTGGCTAAGGAGGGGCGGGGGGCAAAGGGGAGCGTCACCCTATACGCCATCCGGAACCCCAAAAACCGCAACGCGCAACCCCTAGCCGTATGTGCGGTTGTGATGTAAACTTGTTGTGTAGCGCCGCGGTCGGGTTGCGGTCGTCGGGAGAAACAAGACGCGCCCGGGGTTCGTCTCTCGCAAACCGGCAAAACGCGTTTACTAGACAAATCCGCCCTCTAGCGGCAACGCTGGGGGTTTGTTAATAATCTGGCACGCAAACAACGGAGTTACTGCCACCGCTTCGGGCGCTATCTTCGTCGTCTGCGGCCGAGTGGAGAAATACGGATAGCGTGCGGATGGGGAGTTGTACAGAACCGTAATTAGGGCGAATGAATCGGATGAAATGTGGCATTTATATATTAAAACGGTTTCATATCGATTTAATAATGGATTTGGGGGTATCATTATTAATTTTATTAAGCATACAGGAATTTGTTTAGTGATAAGAATTTTATTTATTATGCAAGTCAAAGAAAACATGTTGCCTGTTGCCTGAAATAAATGGTTTAATTTCTTTATCGCATTTAAAATTCGGATTGTGAATTTAATATGAATACAAATGGTTTCGCAAGCATCTAATTTCCCCTAAAGAAGTTATATTTTTCAACAGTTCAGGGTTCTCAATTTTAATTTGATGACCTGTATCATTAATATGTTGTGCAACGCTAGATGATTCAAGCCTCTTATCATAGCGATAATGCACTATGTGTTTTTTAAACCTGGGAATAGCGTATTATCGCTTGTTTTATTTATTAAATGTCTCATCCTCCCTCACCTCCATCATATCATTACAGTAACTCTAGAGTATTTTTAATTTTCATAATTCTTTCTTTTTCTTCCTCATAATGGTAATTAATGAGAGTTTAAAAATACTTAATTTTACTGAGAGGGTCGTTAAAAATTCTCCAGTAATATCTTCCAAGCCAAAATCAAAATATAATTCCCCAACCAGCGGCGTACGTTCTCTTGACTCCTCTTATAAAACTTTCTTTACCGCTGCTATGCATATATATACCCGGAATAAAACCAACAGCAGAACGAGAGAACCCGCTTAATGCAGCGTACTTCACGGTGTAATGCGGCCTCGCTCACCGCGCCCTCTATCTCCCCTCTACGTCCGTCTCTCTTTCTCTAACAGAACCTTCCGCCTTTTTCGTTTTAATTAGTGCACCGCCGTGTACGGCGGAACCTATATCTCCCTCTAAGCAGATTCGAACTTAATTCCACGTCGAAAGTTTTAAATCTCGCCGCCCGAGCGTTCATCCCTCCCCCTCCTCCTCGCCCATCTCACCCCCATTGAAGGTCTAACTGGAGATGTTCGCTAGCTCGTCGTCGGTGGAATTTCATCTCGTTTCGAGGCGTCGCATCGCTTTATTTGTTCCAGAGCATATCTTAGCGCTAAATGCCGGATGTTTAGAGAGCTCTGACGCGACGGAATTACCAGGGGCGGCCTCCGGGCGGTACGACTGGAGAATGAGGAATCTTTATGCTGTGAAACCCGAGACGAGTTTAGCGGTTGCGAAGTAGCGCCGTGGAGAGGGGGGAGGGGGCAGAGGGCGCCGTCTCGTACAGCAGCCGCCAACTCGGTAGGATATAATTAAGGCCCGCGCTCTCGCCGCCCCCTAGCTCCGGTTCTGTCTCTCTTGCCGCCATCTGATTCTCTTTCTATAGAGGAAGTCACACATTTAATTAACCCTGAGCCGAAGGCGTAATCGCGATGTTAATGGAGACGGGTATTTGATTGCATTCTACGTAGAGTCTCGTGAGCCTCCAACACCCCATGCCTCAGCCTCCACGCCGCGGTGGATAATCATCGATCACAGAAACGGTAGCTTCATTTCGATCGATTGAATTGGCGGCAACTCCGCCCCCGCGCGCAGTATACGTCACGAGCGCGAATAGGCGGGCGAATCCTAGTGGATGGATGGCGGACAAGACACACTGGATTATGACGATTCTCCTAATTCCTTTACTCTATTGAACACCCTCTCTTTCTTTCGTCCCAAGTCATATCAATTCTACTATACTGTATAACGCGCCGTTATGTGGAAAAATCCATTTTAATATAAGATCTGAGTTTATCGTGAATTAATCATTCATTTTTTTGCCATAGGAGGTAGCGTTATTACCGTTTTTAATTATTTATTCTTGTTTACGATGCGAGTATCCTCTCCGCACGCAGACGGTATGTCCGTTCAGGCACGCCCAACTCCCACCACCGCGACCGCGTGGGGAACCGCTATAATGTATATAAACGACACGTCAACGCAAGCATTCTCCCGGCCCAGTCTGGCCGTTGGCATCGGCATAGCTTCTGACGTAACACAGACACTTCCTGGTCTGGCCGTTGGTATCGGCATAGCTTCGGACGTAACACACACATTCTCGCTCCAGTCATCCTCGCTCGGACGGACGTGTCGGCACAGCTTCTGATGCACGTAGAGATTCATTTATAGGCATTTTCGTTCCGTAAGATTGGCGCCGGCACAGCTTTCTGGCCCAATATTGCAAGTGAAAACCGATCGTGACATTCCGTTTGACAACTGGCTCGTACAGCGCCGCCGTACGAGCACGAGGCGAATCTCCGCACGTGGAGATTAAGACATGCAGGGGCCAACGTAAAAGTAATAAGCTTTATAGAAGTCAGTAGGTAAAAATCGATAATTTTTGTAGTAATGCAGGCGGTAATGTAAATTTATAGTTTTGATATCGTAAATCTTGACAACTACTACACAGAAAGAAAAATGATCGCCAGGGAACTGCTTCGGTTGCTCTCTGGCGACCACTCCGTGAAATTCTTTCGCTTTTGCAATAAGGAATACGTGGTGTTCCTTACTTCTGCGCGTCTCGTTTTGCCACAATTTTCGGTTTATTGGCCATTCATCTTAACTCGAAATCCACGAGTTCAGTGATTTGGAAACTAATGGTGCTGCTAGTATTTTTATATTGACGCTAGGGCAATACAAATAAAATATGGATAGTTATTGAGTGGTTATTATTAGTCGGTAGCTTAACCAATAAAAAGTAGCGTACTGGTAGCCACACAGCTTTGAGAATATAATGATGACACACATCACACACTCATGCTAGTATAAATCAACTTTACAAGCATATAATATAACGTAAACAATTCATAATAAGCCCTTAAGGTCGTGGTGGAGTAATTTCGACCCTCGGGACGTCGAGTAAGCAATCTCAACCCCACCCCATCAACCCCTTTTGACGACGCGACCCTCCTTCCCATCTCCATACGTAGAGATACGTTTCAGGTTCCCTTCTGAAAATCGTTTCTTTACCGACCGCAAACTCCAAAGGCGCCCGCCCCTCCACTCGGCGAACCGAAATTAGGGCTCGGATCTACTGCCACCCTGACGATACGGTTCCTTCCATAAATTACACAATTACACGGGCCCAACTCGAGGGTGTGAACATCTCGGGGCGCCAGTTACGTCGGGACGACACCCTGGAGGCGCAATTACACTACTGGAACCTTCTGGGGAGGACGGCGGCTTTCGTGGATGGGGGTGGGGATTGACGCGTCTGTTTCTAGCCGTCGATTTTGTCGTAGGGGTGGTGTAGGGTAGATTCGTGGACGAAGGGGTGAAAGTTTCGGGTTTAGTCGATTGAGGGATCTTTTTCATAATTAATGTTTCCTCATCTCCCCAATATTTCGTTTCTAAGCCAATAGGAGCAAACCTTTAATTGAAGTTATCAAACCTGTTAGTGAAAGATAAATAAAGTCTCCACGGTTTCTGCACTTTCCAACTCGTATCCTAGAAAAATATTTGCGCTCGTTGCGCAAACACCTCGAGAGAATATAACTAGCCCCCATTCTACTCCATTTGAACTTACGGTTGCGAAGTGTTTTGCGATATAAACCCGCTTCTGCACCCTTCGGGTTCAGAGGGGTTGGAACGCCACCGGAAACAAACGACGCTTCCCGGCAGTTTTCTTAATTTAATTAAGACTGAATTATGTCGTCGAGTCACCCCCTTTAGCAAAGAGAACTGGCTGAAGGAACGAGCCTTCGTCGGTCCCAAGCTGGGGAGAAATTTAATTCAGCTAACTCGGTATTGTCCCCGAGTTTAAAATACCATTCCTGCTCTCAGACCCTTTCTTCTGCCCCGGATAATTTGATAACTCGCCCGAGTCTGGGTAGCAGACGAGGAAGAGCGAATTAGAACTTTGAAATTCATTGCGTCTTTAGCCCTCGGAGCTTTTAGTGTAGCGGTGTGTAGTACTTAGACGGGACGCGGGGTTAGCGAATTTTCGCAATTTCCATAAATGCGTTTCTTGCCTGGGGTGCAGTTCCCGATTGGGTCTCGGTTGGGATGTTATTTCTTTGCGAGGAGGGCTGCAAAAAAGAACTTTGAGCGAATTGAGAGGACGGATGGATGGGGTAATCGTAGGGGTTGGCTGAAACGGTGCGAAATTATTCTGGCGAATTCAAGCCAAATTTTTTCATCACTGGATGGATGAAAAATCTTTCGGAGGTTATTTGGAAAGTCACAATTTGGCAATTGAAAAATTCTACTGGAATTTGCGATATCCTTTGCTCACTCCTTTAGATGAAGTGAAGATACTGTAGCACAAGCATTTAATAAGTATCTAGTGTCTAGAAGATGGTAATTTCCCCCGTATGTGCTAAAAGCGTCAAAAGTGATCTCAATTCATAAGAAAAGAACAACAGATAAAATAAATAATTGTAGACCAATAGGTCTGTCCTCGGTGCTCTCCAAGACTTTTGAAAAAATCATTAATTTTAATTATCATATTTAGAGAAATTTCAAATATTAAATACTAATAGGGAATTCGGTTTTATGCAAGGAAAGTCAAGATGCGATGCGGTATATAATGCCTTACATCGTGTTTACGACCGTGGTTCTTTGACCTCAGCAAAGCGTTTGAGACTCTTTATCACACCATTCTATTTAAAATCTATTTGAATCATTCTTATTGCAGAGAAAGTCATTAGTACATATGTCTGTTGGCGTTTTGTTTAGGTACGAACGGTGTGCCGCAGGTTTCGATATTGGGACCTACACTATTTCTGTTGTATACAAACGATTTGGATTCCACGATCGGGCAATGCTATGCTGACGCAATATACTGACGACACTGCACTATCGATCAACTATCGGGCACGGCAGATTCTGTAATCAGCAACATAATCGCATGATGTAATGACCAATGGTTGAAGTTATATTTAATAATACACAAAAGTAAAGATATTCTATTCTATTCTATTCTAAAAGTGCAATCAGAACTAGATTGTTATGGAAGATTTAAGTCGAGTGTGGCACAACGCATAAACGATACCGGACATTAACTTAAAATAGAAATTGAATTAATGAGAGAATTAGACACGTATAAGAAAATACTTTAATAATTTGAATTAGAAAGATTATCCTCTTAACTATTCGTTAAGTGCCTTGAATAATGATGGCACAACAATAATATGAAAAATGAATTCACGCTCAATTACTCGTGTATTTCACAAAATTGCCTCGAATTATCCCAGCCGACGGGACGTAGGGGTCAATTCGGAGTAATTAACATTATTCGCACGCGGGTACCGATGTAATAACATGAGCGCGCGAGCAGGAGGGGCGGGACGGACGGAGACCACGTTGTTGCCAATTGATTACCGACACGCTTTTGTAGCCGATCTGTGGTATCTGTGCGTCCGGCAATTTATGGCGTTGTAAATTAAGACCGGTGATCAATAGGGAAGGGGAATCGGATACACGTCGAACATGTGTTCATATTTTCGGTTTTGCGGAAACCACTTTTCGGTCGCGTATACATATATGTCTATCTCTGTCGACGCAGCGTTCGAAATTGAATATTTATTATTATTATTTCTTCAATGTAAACGTTTTAGCTTCGCGAGTGGACATGCTTCAATCAGTACAGTATGTTGCAATTGAACGTGTTGTGTCGAACGTCTAATATTGGGAAAGCGATATAAATGAGGGCGTTGCAACATGTAAAACTTAAGCGAGCGAGTCACATCGCAAACTAAAATTATCGTTGGTCAAATTTACTGATGGTAACCCGCCAAAAATAGTCTTTCCTCAATGTTGTTTTTATTTTTCCTTTCCTCTAATATTTTTCCTCTACCTGCAGCCTTCTACCTGCTTGTAAAAAATCTATAATTCCAATTATATTAAAAACAATTTTCATTTTTCATCTCTAACTCCATCCCCTCTCATGTTCAAAAAATGTTTTAATTATTTAAAGCATTTTGAATGCTCCTCCCCTTCTCGGTATGGTGAAGAAAAAAAAAATTTACACCCCTTCCACATTCAAATGTGATTTAGTTTAATTTTATTTATATAAAAGCTCTTATGTTAAACGTTATCAAAAACTAAATCCTTTAAAAAACAACCATAAACACCAAATTCAAAATTCCACCCCAAAACTCAAAATCAATATCCTTAGCAGAATGAGCCGGATAAGTCACTCCTTAAATATTCACGAGAAGCCCCAACCCCAAACCGGCTTCATCTCAGCACCCCCACGACCTCGCACCATTTACCACTCTCCCCCACCCCCCGAACAGTAGTGAGTGGAAGTGAGAGGACCACATTCTAGAAGAAGATTACATCATTCCACTTATTAACAGGCAACCCCCAGACGCTGCATTCCACAGCGCCGATGGAGTTGCTAGACGACGGAATTAAGTAAAAAGGAAGAGGTGGCGAACGGGGGTTCGTTTCGCCCCAACCCCGCTTAGGGATAATTACCGAAAATTAAAAACGTAGGCGAGGTTAAATGAATCGAGATTTCAAGATCGCTAATGCTGCAGCCAGTGAGGGTTAGTTGTTAATGCGGGGCTGTTTTTCTTGGGGGTGTTTTTTTTTATTACTGCTCTTGCTTTGGTTAGGGACTAATTTGCGCGTTGGGAGATTCTGTTTGGTGGGGGGAGGACGGCCAGAGTAGTGTAATCTTTCTTTTATCTTCTGATCTGGAAGGAAAGGGATATGCTGATGTGGTACTTTGATTACAGAAGTATTTTTGAAATGTTAGGTGGTATTAATTTAAAAGGGTGGGGAATATAACCAAGGCCTTTTTACCGTTAATTGTGTAAGGAAACTTCGAATGAATATTCTGGGTTCGAGGAAGTTTGAGAAAACAACAATTTCTTCAATTTTTTTCCACGTATTTGGACCTTCATTGAATCATGAATTCCTATGTTAATTTTATAAAATATAATATAGATTTGTTGCTGATTATGACAGCTTAGCTAGAATGTTTGTGATAAGGGATTCTAGGTTCATTTGAAATGTGTTATCGAAAAAGAAATCGTCGCTAAGAATTAATGGACGAGAATAAGTTAGATAAATGCCACCTTTTTAACTCTAGAAATGAACATACATCTTGGGGTAATAACTATCTACTGCTTGCACGACCTTCATTGTTTTCGCATTAATCTATTGTCCGTAAAAACAGTCCAGCTGAGAATTACCTGAACAATCTCGACAGTTGCGTCGTAATTCTTGTAGAGCAACTAAAGTAATTATAGTTGCTGTCTCAATTGGAAGTTTTTGGAAAGAGGCCAAAGATCACAAATCGTTGCTAAAGACGTGAAAACAGGAATAATATTTAGATGTTGCTACATAATGTAGCGTATGCCCTATTTAAAGAGTTTATCACACTAGCTTTGGGGATTTGTCAATCTTGATTCTTCAATTAAGTATTTACGAGTTGATGGTTGCAATTATACGTATCCTATGGCAGAGAAAATCGCGGTGAAACACTGATTTTGCAGATCGAATTTTAGACATTTTTTTTGCCATCCCAATTCTAATCAAAACTATTAATAGTATTTTTGCCATTTCTTGGGCACTCACACGCATACATTTTAACTGTTAGGTGTGAACGTGATAAATTTACAGTAAAATTTATCTGAGTTGGCGGATGCGCGACAGCAAGAGAGCGTGCTCAATGGAGTGAGACATACCCGAAGGAATGAGGAGAATCGCCAGCCTCACTATCTTCGCCATTCCTACAAAAATCTTCCATCCATCCACTAGGATTCGCCCGCCGATTCGAGCTAGTGACGTATACTGCGCGTAGAGGCAGGGCTTCCGCCAACTTAATACACTTTTAAAAATAAGTGAAACTCATATTAGGCCTGATCAATATACGACGTTATCAAAGCCAAAGAAAAATCGAATCTATGTGAATGGGAATTATTAATGTTAGAAATGATATTCAGTGGACTACTTCAAGGGGATAACTTATGACCCTAACTTGTTCATTTAACTTTCCAAATTGGAGTATAATCTGACTCGCCGGAGAGATCTGCGGGTCATCAGCGAAACCCCACCGTCCCACCCCTGAATTAGTTAAAGTTTACCATTTACATATACATTTTCCTGTTTCGGAATTAAATTATCTCCCGGCGTGAGGGTGCCCGGTTCGAGTCGGCGAACGAAATGCAAATTAGAAAACGCGAAAAATAAATTTTCCGGTAGAGCGACCTCGCTACGAACACCCGGAGAGCAGTGGGTGCGGGAAGGGTGGTTTGGGGATGGGAGGACGGGGTGAAGAGAAGTACAGTGCTTCGGGGCGATGCAGAAAAAAAAAAATCCACGCGAAAAGCGAGCGCAAGAGTAAACTCGGTTAGAGGGGGATTAATTTTGACGTGGGGGCTGACTACAATACAGACCGGATTCGCCTCGGTATTACGTACGAAAGCGGGAGAGACTTAATGGAAACGGTAGTGGAGAGGGGGCGTTGCTATACCCGAATGGGTTAGATAGAGAGCGAGAGAGAGAGATGGTACGGGCGTACCGAGGGTAATTGAGAGGGATTAAGAGATCGGGCGCCCCGCATAAACACAACCCTCGTTGGAGCCGGCGCGCAAATCAGTTTTCAATTTGAGATCATTGAATAATTAATATCTAACCATCCCTTTCGCCGTCTGACTATTAACGCCCGCCTTTCTGTCCGTCCTCTTCTCCTCCTCTTTGTCTCTGTTCGTTTAATGTGCGTTCGCTAATTGAGACATCGGGGTGTAATTTTACGGTGGCCGTCATTCAATTTGCTAATCCACTATAGGAGGCGACTTCCGAACGATTTTATTGGCACAATCACGACCTTTTACAATCTAATTTTATAATGAACGTTCGACATCTAGCGGTAAATTAGTTAAACGAGAGCGGTGTCAAAAGCGCCATCTAACCTCAATTCACTTCAACACAGATTTCACGACGCCTATTGGATGTTTTATTTATGCGACTGTCATCCATTATAATCCAATTTGATATTTCTCCACACATATTACGGGATTACCGGAGAACCACCCTCGCCCTTCTTTTATTTACAAATTCGCCCCACATCAACCCCGTTGACGGGAAACAGCGAGAACAAAGCCGTAAGCGGCGAATGCTGGCTATAATCCCTATCTGGCAACCGGGCGAAAGATGGACCGGCTTAAACGGATTAGGGGTAGCGTCGATCTGGTATTCGGAGTGGCAGTGCAAAAAAATTACCCTCCTGGGTGGCTGCTCCGATAAAAAGATATACGTATTTTAATCAGCGGATTTTGTTGAGGGTGACTGAAAGAAAATTAATGTTAATCCGGCCGTCTGTCACTTTCATTCACCCCTTACGGTTGCACCATGAATAAGTTTTAACACGGAAAATATAAAAAATCGTACATAAATAAATTGTAACGTGCCGTTCTGTGAGAAAATCCATTTTAGTATAAATTTCGAGTTTGTCGTGAATTAATCCTTAACTATTTTTCCTTTGATTGATTTTTCCGTAGGCGGTAGTGTTACTACTGCGTGTTATTTTGTTTAATTAAGTTTTTATTCATTTATTCTTGTTTGCGACGCCAGTATCGTCTCCCCAGACGGTACGTCCATTGACGCACGCTCAACTTCCACCATTGCGACCGCGTGGAGCACCGTTGTGGTGTGTATAAACCGTGCGTTTGGCCAGTGAACGGATTGAGTACCTCCCAGCCAGATCTGGCAGTTAGTGTCGGCACACCTTCTGACATAACACAGACATTCTCTCTCCGGTCATCCTCGCCCTGACAGACGCGTCGGCACAGCTTACTGATGCACTCAGAGATTCCCTTTTATCTCCCGGCCTGGCAGTTGGCGTCGGCACAGCTTCCGATATAATGCAGGCATTCTATCAACCTTCCTCACTCTGGTTGTCATGTTGGCAAAGCTCATTGATGAACATAGAGATTTATTCCTAAGCATTCTCGTTTAGTAAAATTGGCGCCGGCACAGCTTCCTTGCCCGACATAGCACGTGGATACCGTTCGCGTATGTTTGACCTGACCCCGGTATATAGATTTTCCGACATTCTGTATATCCGCACGATTGCTCCCTACATTGTAAAAATTTCTCATCACGTTTTCATTGTTACTTCGACGATTCCTATGCTGTTCGTGAACAAATTTCATCTTTTCCTCTCCTGGAATGTACTTAAAGGTTGAACCCGCCTCCGCACGCAGAAAAAAAGAAAAAGAAAACAGTTGAAAACTTTCAACAATCCAAAGCCTACTTGAAAGGAATACGAATCGTTTCCAGATCCCCTAGAAGCGTACTCGAAGTTCATATCTAGAGCGTTTAAGAGTTGAGGCACGTGCCGGTAAAACAGCGCCCTCTAGGAGAATATTATTAGTCATCACGGTCGAGGCACAGTTGGCCCATTAAGAGACATATTGTCCGAACGGGTGAAAGGGTGCGGGTAGAATTAATCTGTTTATGAGGGGGCGAGTTGCCGGATGTGCTACTAATAGAGAATCAGTTTTGAAATTAATGTTAAATTTCATTTTCTAGAAAGGATAATTTCTCAAATTAATTGATTTTTTTTAAATACATTAAGGGAGTGTTGGTGAAATGGTTTGTTTTGGATATTTGACTTTTTTTAATTAAATTATTTGTTTAATACGGAGCAGTTTTTAAAAAAATGGGACAGGGGGTGCTCATCACTAGCTTGTGTGCGTTCAATCGGTATACCGAGCGTCCAATGTGCACGTCCAAACTCCAACGCTGTTTGTTCCACATTAGAGAATTACAACGCAGAGGGATGCGGTCTAACCGTAGTCTTACCCCTTAATTATCGCTTCAGAAACGTTACACCGAATTACGTTTATATTTAGTGCCACCAGAGGGAGATAGCGAAACTGTGAGCGCCGGATTTTGCCTCGGAGACGTTCCGTTTAAACGTATAAAAGCTCTTCGGGTCTGCTTGAACGCCTAGCTCACTTATCCTAGAGCACTACGGTCGGATTATTTGCGAGTCGGGCCGAGTGGTGGCGCCGGAGGTGTAGCGAAAGGGTGAGAAGGCGGATCAGACGACTCTAGACTCAACGGCTAAGTTCGGAAAACCGCCAACACAAAAGGATAACGAAACTTAATTACGTTACATCTCCCTTTAAGCCGACGGAATGTTCCGTCTTTATTTCCGCCACCTTTGCTCAGATCTTCGTCCTCTTCTATCGCGTTCCGGTGGGAATTCGACGCGTATTAAAGGCGTCTCAACGTCGCCGACGTTTAACCCGATTACGTTCGATTAATCAAGCGAGTAAAGTTAATTCTCACGGTAGCTCAACGAAGTGGATCTTCTCCGGGGATTCCCTGGGCGGGTTAGAATTACCGATGCGCTTTCGTTATTAGATCGCGCGGTCTATTGGCTTCTTCTGGACGTTGTGAAAAGGATTATTCCGTGAAGAAGATAAGATAAGACAAAAAATGACGTAAAAACGACGTGAAATGGACGTATTTCGTATAATCGCTTAAACTGGGTGGTAATACGATCGATATATTTTTTTATACCAACTAGCTGGCGCCTTGATATTTATATTTCAAAAAAGGACACGAATAAAGTTGATGCACCCCCAAAATGCATGGCCTCATAAGTATTTATTCAAGTAATTAGAAATATATTTCACTTGCACAACTGGCACCCTTTCATATCGTTTTATGTTTATTACAACATTCGCTCTCTAACTTCCACCCCCACCCTTCCTAAATAGAATTAAGTCGTAGAGTAGGGGGCTATTAAAATTAGTAAATTCAGTTCTAGCTTTTTAAATCAATTAATTCCGATATTAAAGCATGCGAATGGGTGGTGCTTTATGATCGTGAAGTAATGCTATAAGCTGGATCCTATAGTTGGATGTGTCATATTGCTTGGCTTATAGTCCGTTTATTAAATCACGGCGGTAAAAACAAATTTAGCTTTCAAAATTGCATTAAAATGTCTTCTATATATGTATACTTATTGAACACACTGTGCAATAATAAATAATTTAATTTTTTTTTGTAACCGTTACTAAAGTATCGTATCATATTTCTACCCCTTATTGCATTGCAACCCCAAAGATAATAATCCATTTTCCTACAGCGTCGATGGTTATTATATTAGCATCCTAATCTCATTCAAAGAGAGAGGGTGATATTCAACATCGACAGATGATTTCTAAAGCTATTTAATGTGATTTACCCCATACACGCATCCAAATATACTAGCCCTCGTCTGTAATTTCCATTTATATGCGTATTGGGTGAGTTACAAAACGCTTTTGCAAATTATACGAAGGGGGTGACATTTAGAAGTAGGTTGCTTTAGGGTTTCTGACGTGTAAATGTCTCATCTTATTTTCCCTAGAATAACACTGAATTCTTTAAGGCTTTAGTTAGGATGTTTTCGACTATTGCTGAAATTCACGGGTTCAAATCTTCGCTCTAGGCAACTGCGATAACCGCAATTTCTTTCCGCGAATCATCATGATGATAATCTGCAAAATTCGGGGTAGCACGCTAGGTTTCTAACACTTCCTGCATTCTCTTTTCTCAGTGCAAAATTTGGGGTAATTCTACTACGTTCTTTGTCAATAGCGAAATGCAAATGGCACATAATAAATTGCCCTTACGTATTACGCAGATATTAGTGCCTTTTCTATGCCTCGAACTCATCGCTACGCCGCTGGAACTCCTAGAGCGGCTAAAAAATTGCGTCCGCGCCCCCATGTTTCATCCCCTAATCAATTTACGGGTCAACCGAGAAAAACTACCCCATCCACTTGGCTGTCAAGAGCACTCCGACTCCATAAAGTGCGAAGGGGATTTTTTTTCATTGTGTTACTCCACCCTCTCCCCCGGTGGGTGTGACTACCCTCTTCCTGTAGTTGTTTTCCGGTTCTATCTTAGATAGAGTTGGTATTGGTTGGTTTATGTTTTGCCTCAATATGATTTGTATTGCAAACGCTATTTTTTACGTTGGTTTTACTATAAGGAACCAACTTGTGAAGATCTATGGTGCTATAGTGATACATTTTTTAAATATGTACTATAATCGAATTTAATTAAATTTGTATAGTCACGAGAAAAGATGTCCAAAACTAAAATATTCCCATCTGCCTTTTCTCAGCAATCCGCACCAGACGAAGTGGGAGGGAGCGAGAAGGTTCAACGCAGGGGGAAGTAAACGGACTATTTCGTAAACTGCGCCCAGAATAAGGGGATTTATATTCAGATAGCGAGCGAGCGGTGAACGCCAGGGAATAAGAACTGACTATTCGCGGAAAATTTGAATAATGCATGTGCGAGCGGGAATGAAATTTTCGCCGACAGATGTCGCTGCGGATTGGAAAGTTAAGACGCTAAAAAGGAACATGGGGGTTGCGTTGATGAGAGAATTTACCTTAGGCGTCTATCATTTCTCTAATCACTTATCTTTAACCCGTCGACGTAAATTGCTCATCCCACCAAGCATAAAAAAAAACAAGGTTAATAGAAAAGTGCGAGTGAGACAGATCATCAACGCGATACATCACCGAGGGAGCAGCTCGTAAAAGCGAATTTACACTCCGCATCCCTTAGGGATCACACCTCTCACAGCACAACACAAACAGGCATATAAAGATGCAGCACGCAAACTTTGCTCCCTCACTCACCCATGCCGCTGATGTGACATTATCCCCTTCACCCTTTAAATACGTATATCTTGTTAAATGTCCCTAAATAAAATATGCTTTAATAATACTGATTTCGGGGTGATTAAAAAAGGGTTTCAAAGCGCTTCTAGAACAATATACGTATAAACTAACATCATACACGAAATCTCCGCGAGAAAGGTTTTTGATTTGACCCATTTCGCGCTATTTTAAGTTTTGGTCCGAGATAATTACCTTACGGCACACCACAATGTGAAAGAACACGGTTAGAATCGTCGAAATATAGTCGTGCGACGTATCAAATCACAGGATTTTTAACGTAGATTCAAAAATTTGTGTGATTTATTTTATTTATAAATGCTGGATATCGTTTCGAACCCCACCGGTTGTGGGGTGTTGACTGCCAACGTTTTCCCTCGGCGCTTTTCGACAAAACGTTTCCAACATTCCATTTTCCGGGCCGACGGTTCGACACACGACAGTCATAAAAGCGAACAAAAAAAAGCGCCGAATGGAAGGAAAGGCACCAAGGTCGGAAATAGCTCCCTCTAGCGTTAAAAGTGAGAGAGAGAGAGACAGGGAAACTCGTCGTCATTCACGCGAACACGGATCCGTTGGCGTGAACCGAAAAGCCTTGCCGATTAATTCGCCATTTGGAGTGCGCGCCGACGGCTAACATTAAAGTAACCGAGAAACGCCCCCACCCTCTCCTCTCACACTACCCTGGTTACGCTCTCCCACCACTCGATTTACCCCTAGCTGCCACGCGGCGGTAGTGGTTCGAATGTACTGTTAATAATCCGGTAAATGAGACGACCACCGTCGCCACTTGGAAATCCCCCCACCCCAGGGCGTCTGCGGCTCCCCGCCCGGCCGCCCACTCCGACGAAATAGTAGGTCACGGAAGCCAGCCGAGTCTTACAACCCCTTTCCGCGTGTTCCGGGCAATTTCTCCGGAGCGAACGCGACCCGATGAAGCTTTTATTTCCTCCGGGGAATTCGCAGCCGACTCTCTTTCCGGTACTAGCGAACGCCCCCACCCTCACAGCGAACAGATCCGGACTCTATACTTTTCTTTTTAGGTAAGATTTCGCGATAATATAAATACGGATTTGTTTTATTAGAAAATTAGAATTTTACAAAGAGTAAGGGATTAATATTACGGGCACACCACCATGAGGAATTACAGATGGATCTTTAAGGAAGATTTCACTAGAATTAAAATATTTGTTCTTTGTCTACCTGTCTAAGCTGTATCAGCCATCTAAACCGTCTGGGTATATGTGCTCTTTGAAATTGCTGACACAACATAACATCTTGTGAAAGACTGGAAGAGTGCATATACAAGTGCTTAGATGCCGGTATACCGACGGCTTACACAGCTAGATAGACAGGCGGATAAGCTGTCTACCTGTCTAAGCTGTATCAGCCGTCTAGACCGTCTTAGTGTATTCTCTTTTCTAATGTACTGGTACATGTGCATCTAGTGAAAGATTAGGAGGATATACAAATGCTTAGACATATAGACAGACGACTTAGACAGCTAGAAGGACAGGAGGTAAAAGTGGTGGGGATAAAATGTGCATCCGGACTCCCTATGCAAAACTTATGTGATTGCGTTCTACTCACTCGTGAAAATTAGATTTAGCAAATCTTAATCTGTTCTTACGTTTTTTAAGATTAATTATGTAAGTAATATACCGATTTGAGGAACTCCAGATTGTATTGTAAAATTGACGAAAACATCAACTTCCCGAATTCCACCGAATACAGTCCTGTACGCCGCTTATTTCGTTCCCCTGTTCTTCGCTCTCAACCTGACTCGACTCACCACTACCCTATACTTTCTTTATGCGATTCTTCTCGCAACCAAACTGCGAAGCTCTCGCGAGCGGGTCGAAGCTATGCCCTCCCTTATACGGAATCGAGACACGTCCTTTGTCGCGGCCCACATTCCGTGCGCTCCGTCGGCTCGAAAAAGCGGCACAATACGGTCGTTTCGACTCGTCGAGCCATCGCTTTGGCGAAAACGCGAATTTCCCTGTTCTCAAGTGGTATTGATTTATGTGCGGGTAGCTGAAGGGGGTTAAGTTCTTTTCACTCCCTCCCTCCTCTGTGATTCTTTGTCGGTGTATACGCGGGCAGCGCGTATTGAGAGATTTTCGGAAGGGGTGTTCAGCTTTCTGGGGATTGTTGGTAGGGGAGGAGATACACCTCACACTGTAAGAACTGAAAATGGGGTAAATTTGGGTTTCTTTGATCATAAATGGGGAATTAATTTGTTCACATTTAATATTTAGACGATTAATATTGAATTAACTGACGTAGATTTAGAAATACCAGTGTGAACCCACCTTAAAATCTAATAAAAACAACAGCGATTGAAGTTCGCAAAAACGCAATATTTATTTCAATCTTTAAATATAGAAAGAATGTGATTCATCAAAAAATGGATTAAAACAAAAATAAAATCATAAAGGTGTGCACACACTGAAATTCAAAATTCGATTTTTTTTTTTTTTCATGAAATTTCAATCTCGTATTATACAAATACGTCTATTTCTTGCAGAGGAATTCAATTTCTCCTGCGGAGCGGGAAAAATATCGACCCAGGACGCCACAAGAGCCCGACCACAAGAAAGTCAAAAAAGAAGAGAAGGATCTTGGTCACGTAAGTAGTAAAGTACGTAATATTTTGTCACAGCAACAAAATACTATGTCCGCTTTTGAACGATTGCCTCCTGATACTTTAACCAAAAAAAGCAATATATGCAGATATTTATACGGTGATCGCCCAGGTTTACCTTTGTACCATGGTACATATGTGTAAATCTTGATGTACCCAATGTTTTCACTATGATAATACAGATATATTTAAAAAAAGTTTTATTAATATAAGAAGCGTGATAAAAAATTAGTGTAATCAATGTGCATTCCATTTTTGAAGTAAAAATAACTCTGCATAATTTAAAAGTAAATTCATCCGATGTTTTTATTATGATAGTATCAACATATTTTTAAAAAAATCGAATCCGATTTTAAATGATATCCTGATACTTTAACCAAAAAAGCAATGTATATATGTGTAAATCTTGATGTACTATTTTACTGATATCACCCGATGTTTTCACTATGATAGTATAAATATTTACTTTAAAAAAGTTGTATTAGTAAACGAAACGTGATCAAAAGTTAATATGATCGATGCGCGATTTTATTTTTGAAGTAATAATAATTTTACATGATTTAAAATTAAAGTCATTGGATGTTTTTTAGTACGATAGTAGTGATATATTTTTTCAAAAAAATCGTATAAATATACTTAGATACAAGTATTATACGCTCTCTCTCTGCCAACCTTGAAACAATAGTAATAAATTTTCAAGATTTAAATGTGAAATCACCCGATGTTTTTATTATGATAGTATAGAAATATTCAAAAAAAATCGAGTCAATATACGAAGTATTATCAAAAAGTGTTGTACTCGCAACTAAAATGAGTTCATATGATTTAACGGTTGTTTATCCAATGTTTTTACCATGATAGTATAGATATATATAAAAAATAACGTTGTATAAATATATGAGGTCTAATCAAAAAGTATTATATAGTACATCACTTTGATCGTCACTGCTTGTACTGTGTTTGTAACTGTGTCATTACTCGTCACCCCTTTATCATCAAGAAGGCATATTAATTAACACCAGCTACTGGATTTATCGTCACCTTCTTCCACGTTACATTGCACTGCGCCCGCATTACTGTCGTAGCGACGTACTATCCGCCTTCACAAAAGACACAGCCGCGCCAGACCTTCCCGAAACTATAGACAGAGTAAAGTTTCGGCTGCCGGTCGGGGGTGCTAATTGTCTGGGAAGTTCCGTGTACCCCGTAGTAATTTATTAACGCGCCCTATTAAGCTATTACACGTGTCGGCGGGGCGGTCGTTGGGATATCGCGACTGCCGCGAACGGAAGCGGCGGCGGGGAGAGAGGAGAGTGGGGATGAGAGGGCTGTGTTTACGATCCTAGCGTGCGACGCTTTCGCAATTTCGGGATGTGATAGCGCGGGTGACGGTTTGGCAATTTGCAAATGCGTCTGCCGCAGAGGGCGCGGGCGGTCGGTGGGTTGTGTTTATATACGATTAGGATCTGGTAATCTGTCGGCGGATATCTTTGAAATTCAAAAAATTAGTATACAAGGTGGATGAAAAATAAGTGCAGAAATTTTGGGAACGTGTTCCACCAATGAAAATAAACAAAAAAGTTGATATAAATGTAGGTGCTCAGACGCTTAGTTATTGAGATACGGTTATTACTTTATGAAATTTTACATTTTGAACTATTTTTTTTTTGCGATGAGTAATTGATTTGATTCAAATGATTGAAATTGGCATTAAAAAGAGGTAATTCGTGAAAAAATATATATACAGGGTGTATTCAAATTGTGTACTGAAAATTCATCAGCGTATTCCCCACATAAAAACAAACAAAAAACTCAATATCAACATACGTGTTAAAACGCTTATATATTGAAATATTACTAATTTGTCGGTAAAATTTGACATTTTCACATAAGAATTTTCTTTGACGGTGATTATTACTCCTCAAGCGATCGATTTCATTCAACTGTATCTTTATACGTGATAAATCGTAATGACAGATATACAGGGTGTGTTAAAAATGTTTACTGGAAACTCGGTATCGTTTTCTCACGTGAAAATAAGCAAAAAGTTTTATTTAAACACACATGATAAAACGCTTATTTATTGAGATACAGCTAATTTTTTCATGGAATTTGACATTTTTATAAAAAAAATATCAAAATAAATCTCCCTGGAGTTAGTTAGAAATCTTCAGATAATTGTTTTTATTAAATTTTATATTAATGTGGGATAAATCGTAATAATAAATATACAGGGTGTGTGAGAAGTACTTGCTGAAAACTCAGCAGCATGTTCCTCTCGTGAGAACAAGCAAATAAGTCGATGTAAACATGCATAGTAAAACGTTTATTTATTAAGATCTAGCTATTTTTTTCTTGAAATTTGGCGTTTTCATATGAAAATAATCTTTAAACGACTGTTTTTATCAAATTTAATATTAATATAGAATAAATCGTAGAAATAGATATACAGGATGTTCGAAAAATATGTGCACAATCTCCGTGGACGTCCTCAATTCGATGAAACACACCATGTTAAACGCACTGTTTACGAGTTATAGCGATATAAACGCAAAATTGTTGCATTAATAAAATCTTATGTTCTATTTCGAAACATCCAAACGGTATAATTAGGATATCACACCGGGAGGGATTTTATTGATATTTACGCTCTAATTAAACCGCGATTAATAATAAACTCCTCCGCCAGTACTCGTACGACTCCCACTGTGCTGCCACCGCCCGTAAAAATAACCATAAAACAGCGACAGCGGTCGCGCTCGTTACCATTCTAATGGCTTCTCAGGAACCGTGGACCCGCGCTCGGCAGTAAAACCGTCGTTTCCCGACCGTTAAGCGTATTACACGGGACGTTAGCGTCATATTTTCCTAAGAACGAGTTTACAACGTCGCGGGCGGTCCCTCCGCTCGGAGGTGTAATAATAAAAAATACTCGCGTACTACTCGCGGGCACGTACAGGGCCGGCCTAATCTGTTCGCGCCGAGGGAGGCCCACATCTCCGTACGATTAAGGATTAAGGTTTTGCGAGGGTGTCGCGTTGTGTCCCTCGTAAAAGTTATAACGGCCGACCGATATAGCGCAACCCGGCTTTTATCGACGCGGTAATCGGCTGCAGTCGTTGGACGTCCGAGAAGTTAGCGTTTTCCTTTCTGGAGCGGTATGTTTCGCGCCTTGTCGACTCCTCGACTGCGGCCATTAACGTAATACCGTCGCGACCGTAAACGGCCGGTTGTAAAATGCCGACGAGATGTTTTATTATAATGCGAAACGTCGTATAATGGTTTATGCGCTCCGGGTGAGAGGAATGAAGTACGTTGGTGGTGGCAACATGGAGACGTGGGAGAATAACAGCCGCGCAAAGACGAATGTGGAATTAATTTTATTGCTGTGTAAAACCATAACAATTCTAAATATATTTAAAAACTAATATCATATATGCAATCTACGCGAAAACTAGTTTTGATTTGATGTACCACACGCCCTATTTCACGCAATTTTAACTTTTGGTCCAAGATGTGTCCCTTGTGGCACATTCGTTTGTAAAAAAAAACGAGGTTAGAATCATGATAATACAGTCGTGCGACGTATCAAATCAAAGGATTTTCAACGTAGATTCTAAATAAAATACTTTCGTGTTAATACCTCCACGCCGGTTCTTAAACTTATCTAATCGAATGTAGGAAATTCTTTAAATCATGGCGATTTCGCGATATCATTCACTGCTTATATATCTCCACTCGTGGTTTTTGTTCGTTTGTTCGTTTTGTGTTCTCAAGCTATCGCGTTTCTCTATACTAACAACAGGTTTTCGGTATCCTTTTTTTTTGTACCAACGGCTTTTGTATCGACTATATAGACCCGAGTCTCGTGCACGGCCAGGCAGCAGCGGCCCCGATAAATAATGGTGTTCGCACAAAAGCGTCGTAAATCGGCGCTAATGCGTAACAATGCACTATCGCCCACCGGAGCGCCATTACAGAAAACACGAACGACGTGGCGGAACAAAAAATTTAGCGAAGCGGTAATGATTACTCTGGTCGAATACACAGCTTGTGTGGGAGAAGGAGCAACGAGGAAGGCAAAAAAAAAGTTTCACGCATATACAATATGGATATCGGTGTACATCTCGTAAATATATATACACTGCTGCTCAAATATACATGCAATAATTATTACCCAAGGATTTAAATATGATGACGTTTCAGTATTTTGAAACATTTTGTTAAAAATATTGGCGTAAATTCTATAAATCGCCATTTATTCCAGCGAGAAATTGTTTTTGTACCCGAATGTACCCACCACCGAGTAGCAGCAGGTATGCGAGAGCACGGCGCGCATATCTAAAGTGCACGTGTTCAAACATGCGTGGTACAAGCAACTGATTTGCGATAGCCGGGATAAAGACTTGTCCCTACACAACGCGAACACAAAAAGCCTACCACCACACAAAGAGAGAAGGAGAAAAGAGAACCGGTTACTTTCTCTCTCTCTAGCGAGCCACGGTTCAGCGGCTTAAGAGCGCGTAGGAAGCATCGCTTTTGAGTTATCCGCCGGATCGTCACGGCCTATTTACCATATAATGGACCGTTACGACTTTTTTTTTTTTTAGAGTCTCTTCCGTCGGGTTCTTAGATAAAGGAGACGTGACCAGAGCTATACCATCGTTGTCTCTTTTCGTCTGTGCTTTTAATGATGTTTTTCTGCGCGCCGGGAAAGGTTTTGTTCGGTTTTAAGTGTGCGAAATAATGTAAGAAAAGCACGAAACTGCGGCGCACAATAAAAACTTGCTATTTATATCATATATGGAATCAACGCGTAAAATCCTTTTGATGTGAGGTATTGACGTATTACGCGCAATTTTAATAATTTGGTGTGAGATAACCACCTGGTAGCACACTCTGAAATTAAAAACAGAGTTGGAATAATCGGAATAGAGTCGTGCGACGTATCAAATTAAAGAGTTTTTAACATAGATTATAAATAGGACATTTTCGTATGTGTACCTCTCCACCCCCACCCTAGAACTTGTAGAGATTATATGCAAAATTCACGATAATGTTAATTTAGTTTGGGTGTGAGAAAAAATTAAAAGTTTGTATGTGTTTTTTCCAGCATAGTGACGGAGAAAAGAGTGATCAAGATTTAGTGGTGGACGATGCCTCGGAGGATCCAGTCTCACCCCCTAACGGAACAGCATCCCCTAGAGAAAACGGTTTAGATAAATTATCATCGAAGAAAGAACATCCCGGTCCGCACAGTCCCCGCTCTGGAACTTCCAGTAACGCATCGACACCTTCTACGAAAAAACTAGACGGTGAAAAACCCTCAACCCCCATCTCCAAATCGGTAACGCCCACCTCAGCCACCCCTGGTGCTTCAGGCAGTAGTGGTTTGAAGCCCGTGGTTAAACCACCCGCTTTGGGGCAATACCCGCCATACCTTGCTGGTATGTCCAATGGTAATTCACTTCTAAATACCTGTGAAGAACACTATAGGAATTCGGGCTAAATCTGTTGTTTTTGCAGGTGCCCCACATGAATTGCAGGCAGCGGCGGGAGCATACGGTGCCATGCACAATAACCTCCAACCTAGCCTCAATAATTACCCTAGACCGTCGTTGCAAGTCAGCTACGATCCCCACCCACAGATGAGAGCTCCCGTAGTTCCGGGAATTCCAGGAATACCTGGAGGCAAACCGTAGGTTTTGATTTTAAAAACTGGGGTTTTTAAATAATTGATCCTCGTTTTGATTTTTAGGGCGTACTCGTTTCACGTGAGTGCTGACGGGCAAATGCAGCCAGTTCCTTTTCCGCCTGATGCACTGATAGGACCTGGCATACCCAGACATGCAAGACAGATCAACACTTTGAGTCATGGAGAGGTGGTATGCGCAGTCACGATATCCAACCCCACTAAGTATGTCTATACTGGTGGAAAGGGTTGCGTTAAAGTTTGGGATATCAGCCAACCGGTATCTAAGAGCCCTGTTTCACAATTGGATTGCTTGGTAAGTCATGGATGTCGTATAAACAAATATATATATATATAATTATAACGTTCTTTCTTATAGCAAAGGGATAACTACATCAGATCTGTAAAACTTCTCCCTGACGGTCGAACGTTAATCGTAGGAGGTGAAGCTTCAAATCTATCGATATGGGATTTAGCCAGCCCCACGCCAAGAATAAAAGCGGAACTGACCTCGAGCGCGCCAGCCTGCTACGCCCTGGCGATCAGCCCGGACTCGAAAGTGTGCTTCAGCTGTTGCTCGGATGGAAACATCGCCGTCTGGGACTTACACAACCAGACCCTCGTCAGACAATTCCAAGGGCACACAGACGGAGCCTCCTGCATCGACATCTCGGCCGACGGCACGAAACTATGGACGGGCGGCCTGGACAATACGGTGCGCAGCTGGGATTTGCGCGAAGGTCGACAATTGCAGCAGCACGACTTCAGCTCGCAGATATTCTCATTGGGATATTGTCCGACTGGGGAGTGGCTAGCGGTGGGCATGGAGAACTCGAATGTCGAGGTGTTGCACGCCGCCAAACCGGATAAATACCAGTTGCACCTGCACGAGAGCTGTGTGCTCAGTTTGAGGTTCGCGGCGTGCGGAAAATGGTTCGTCTCCACGGGGAAGGATAACCTCTTGAACGCGTGGAGAACGCCTTACGGTGCTAGTATATTCCAGGTGGGATATCAATTGTTTATTTCGTTTAATTAAATGCAATCTTAAATACATTTGAATTGATGTAACGCACGACTTATTCCGGGCAATTTTAATATTCGATCCTAGATGAGTACCTTGTGGCACCCTCATGACGCTAGACATAAAAATAGGATCATCTAAATATAATCGTGTTGCACATCAAATTAAAGGATTTTTAATGTAGATTTTAAATAAAGCGCTTTCAGATTTCTTGCTTTAAATATCATTCAAGTGCAAAATATAATTCGTTTCACGCATCCTTCGATGTCAGGTTTAAAATCTAGGGGGGAAATTCTTTTGATTTGATGTACCGCACCAGGTATTTTGTGCAATTTTAGTATTTGGCCCTAGCTAAGTACCTTGAGGCACAACTTGAAAGTTGAATCTAGAATTAGAATCATCGGAATTTGGTCGTGTTGCATATCAAATTAAAGGGTTTCTAATGCAGATTCCAAATCTTCACTAATATATATTTTATTTCTCTTACAGTCGAAGGAATCCTCCAGCGTCTTGAGCTGTGATATTTCGGCCGACGACAAATACATCGTTACTGGTTCAGGAGACAAAAAAGCAACGGTGTACGAGGTCATCTATTAACGAATATGAGTACGGGACGATTTAGTCTAAATGCTACCCCTGTCGCCTCCCCTCCCCGCAGTGCATCGTAAAGGTGAATGAGTGAAAAAACATTTAAGCAGTTTAAATGAGACGTTAGTGATTGTTAAATAATAATAACAATAACTGAATTTAAACGCTGATAAATAATAAATTATATTGCGCAAAGATATAATTAAAGATGAAATGTGATAATTACCTTTATATATATAAATAAAAAAAAATATATTAAAAATAATTACATAAGAAAAAAATGAAAGTGAGCTAAAAACAAAATGGACGCCAATGAGGTACTAGAGTGTCTACCTATAGATATAGAAGATTGATCTGACGCGAAATAGGCTGATCTCTGAGAAGATATTAAGATGTTGCTTCTTTACATAAGTAGGGCTTTTATTTTTTTTATCTTTTAAGAGACGAGAGAAAATATTGTACATAAATAAAGGGAAATAAATGGACTCTGTAGTTTATTATGTTTATTTTTTTGTTGTTGTTTTGTAAGCTCAATAAAATAACTATATTAAATTTGTAGAAAATGCTAAAATGTACTGTACACATTTTAGAAACATCTTTGCTATTACTCAGCTTTTTTTTTTATATATAACATAATGTATGTATGTTTATATGTATAACGATATTATTACATTAATAATTTCTCATTTTTTTTTTATTATTTTTACGATTACAATATTGATAAAGAGAGTTTGTAAATATTTAGTGACAAGAAGACGCAAGCGTTGCATATTGCGAAAAGTGAAATCGTGCACATTCAACTTCTAATCTTTGTTATTTAATATTTAGCACAGCGCGCCGTTATTGTCATATTGAGTAAAGAAAGAGATAAAAGAAAATGATAAAAAGAAAAACAAGTGAATCACGATTACGAAAGATTTAAGAGAGAAAAAAGGATATATTGTATATACATGTACGTACGAATACGTGTAATCATAGATTATAAATAAGTTTTTAAATGCGACATAAATCCTAACCTCAACAGTAGATATTATTCTAATACATCGTTCATCTTAGAGTATCCACTTAGGTATGAGAGAAATGAAAATATCTTTTATTACCTCTTGATTTTGCGGAAAAAATTATGTTTTCGTTTAGGAACGTATTATTTTATAATCACAGTTACTTCGTTGTGCTTAAAATTGAGGCATGAATTATGAAATAACTTTTATTTTTAAAGATGTCTAATATATCCATTAAGAAGAATATTTCAAATTTCTAGATATTTCTAAGTATGCCGTTTTAAAGTGAAAACCAAAATAAAGTGTTGTCTAAATTACTACAAGGGCTGTTTGATGAATACCGGGATTACTAGCGCCACCTACTTTCCAGTCCGACAAAATCGCTTACTACATCCATTGGGAAAGTTGTAAAAGATCTGCTTTAGTCTTTGCTTACCTTATTAACAAAATAAAAGACAAATATCTTTTTTGGATTTTCACTTTGAAACTTCGTTGTAAAATATTTTTTTTTAATACAAGCTAGAATTTTTATTTTATTTATTAATCTTTTTGGTAATCAGTAATAAAAATGTTTTCTATTTCTAATATACTTTAGTGAACGCACGATATATGTGATAAATATATCCCTAATATTTGCTGCTAACAAACAAAATTATTATTATGTAAATATTATTTACCAAATCAACTGGTTGAAGAGAATAAACATATTATTACTATTCAATTAATTCAATATTCGTTCCGGATATAAAACGAAAATTAACAATGTATCCTTTTTTGTTTAATTAAAATGTATATATATATAATGTATAATTGCCATGTAATCGTTAACGAATCATGTAATTATAGATTGTATTTAATTTTAAAACGAACAGCGAATTAGTACTCACAACCGTTTGTTCATTCGTCTCATCAACACTACGGGTTTTTTCATACAGAATCATCAATTACCATCATTATAAAACCCGGTTCTTCTGTACTGTGTTCATTTTATATATTAATATTACTATTATTTGATGTAAGAAGCGATAAGTACATAATCACACGAGAGCAGACTACAATACTACAATAGACCAATGTTATTTACTTGTAATACTGAATATACGCATACACTTGTACGTCAAAATAAAAGAAAAATATATATAACGGAATGTCACATCATATACCTCAGAATATACGCAAAATATACGCAGAAACTTTTACAGAAACAAAACAATAGCCCAGACGAATAATGTATTTTTATCATACAAGACGTGAAGAATAAATTTATGTTAATTCGTATGTCTGCGTTCTTATTTGTCTTTACCTTTTCCCAGATTCCCACGGTTATCTTACGAGTTGGAAAATGGTTAGAGATGGATTCTAAAACGATTGAAAAATACTGTCGAATTTTGATTATTTTGAATAATGCAAAAACCGTAGAAAATTGGTATACAGACCTAATCTTGGCAAAGTGTGTCTCACCGGTCATACGTTCTTTCTGCTTTCGGCTATTTACATTCAATGTAGAGCATTTAAGTGTATATCACATTCTTCATTCCACGTACCTTGATGTACTAATTAATTTTTTAATTATCTTGAGCACACAGAAAAACTGCAAGATTTGTTTGTAGTTTATTATTAAAATGTTTAAATCATCACCACACTTTTTTTTAATAATTTCTTTAGTATTTTGGGACAAACCTTCCAATTTTGTTAAAAAAAAGTCGTATGATTTTATATCTAGAATAAAAACTTTCACTGTCTCAGATGACCACATCTTTATTTCGTTAGTTGTGTAGTTCTTATTTACTAATACCTAATACCACTAGAGAATTAGTTTTGGCACAGGTTAAGGATATGTCAAAACATACTACCCCGATAGATTTTTTCTCTAGAAAGTTTATGCCTAATTTTTGACGTTTAATTATTTCCGATTTGATGAAGAATTTTACAAACAAACGTTTGGGAACTCCATGGGGGATCCGTTGAGTCTCGTGTTGCCAGAGATAGTAACGGATACGATTTTTACTAAATTACTAGAGGATGAAGAAATTTCTAAACCAAGCTGTTTTAGTCGCTAACTATGTAGATGATTCATTCTCGATTTTAAAGAAATATAATTTTCAACAGCTTTTTGAAAAAATCAACCAAGTACATAGTAGATTACAATTTACGATAGAAATTGAAAAAGATAAGGAATAAATTTTTTTGGATTTATTAGTAATTGATAAAAATGGTAAAATATTAACTGACATATATGTAAGATAAAACCAACAAGTTCAGAAAGAATTTTAAATTATAACTCTCAGCATCCATTATATCAAAAAATTAACATTATCAAAAGTCAACAACACCGGATTAAATTACTCTCTCTAGCATGAAATTCAAACAAAAAGAATTTACCTTTTTAAAAACAAAATTACGACACAATAATTATCCCAAGCATTTTATAAATATGGTACTGTGGGTCGTTGATAATCGATCTTCCATTGGGTTTCTTTCTGACCCAGGTAGAGTTAGGGATTAGGTTGAGGAGATGGTGGTTAGAGCTAAGTTAATGTACTATTTTATCTCAAACTTCGAGCGGCGTGTTGTGTAATTATAAATAAATAAAAATAATTTAGGCAAGCTTAACATCTTCAGCAATTCGAAGGATAATATTAGTATGATAAATATAGTATGATTATAGTTCTTCGTATGCTCTCGTCAAATACTTCTCTATATGTTTCTATGTTACGAAGGAAGAAGTCCGATCATTATCATATTCTCCGAGTGCCATAAGCACGAGCCGCCGCTGATAATGATATGGATAAACTTGACTTACGCAATGTTGTGTCCGAGTCAATTCCAAATAATGCGAGCACTAGCAGCTCATGTTTTAGACCTCAGACATTGCTTTGATTTTTCTAACCTTAAATTATCACAGGTAGAGAGGAATTTAAATAAAATATAGTTTTCAGAAATAATTTTAATAAAAAATGTAATTTTCAACAAGACACACATAATTATAACGGCTGTTATTACAATATTTTGAAACTTAGTAAATCAGATTCTTCGTGTTTTTTACTTCACCTTGTATAAATAACCGTATTTTGTTACATTCTCATTTACTAAAACTTCTATAAAATATTAAATTATACAGCATACATGGCGGCATCAAAAACGCCACGTGAACTATTTAATAACCTCTAAACTGCAATTTAACTTTTTAATATACCATCTGAACGTTTTCCCATTATGCTGCAACTATATTTTATAGAACTGCGTCCTCATCACTTATTCAAACGAAATATTTTAAACTATATACTCCTTTACAATGTCAGAAGTTGATCGGATAGTATCCAGAATGGTGTTTCGGCGAACATTACGTGCCCTGATCGCTGGAAACGACCATGAAAAGATTCTAAATGACGCGGCTAAACAAACTATGGTTTTCGGACAGGTCATCACCAGTTCTTTATACCTATGGCCTTTGCAAGTCGGTGTTGGTAAGGAAGTATGTTTCTGGGTCATTTTCATGGGGTGTGTTATCCATCAATTATCTTTGGTCGTGTATATTTTTGCCAGCGATCAAGATATAGATTCTTTAATAATGTCAATGTCGTCTATAACCATCGGTTTGCAAGTATGTGCTTCTGTGCAGCAACTCCCTAGATAAACTAGCTTAAAATATTTTCTCGGTTCTAGGTCATCGCTAAACTAGTATTTTTCTATTTTAAATCCGAGGAATTATCCAGCGTCATTAAAATAATCTGGGACGAGTTCTGGGATGCAGATTTGATGGGTGAAAACACCGTCAGGAGTATTCGCCGAGATTCTAAGATACTTTCTGCAATTTTTGCAATGCAATACGTTGCAGGTTTGGGCTTCTTGCTCATGTATATCGTAATACCGTTTACTAGTTCGTTGAAATTGCTACCGCACAATGCCTGGTATCCATTTGACGTTACTTCGACCCCTGCTTATCAGATTATCATAGTTTTTCAAATCGTTTTGACGACTTTTATTTATTTACACATCGTGTGCGCTTACGATTACCTATTCTGCGCAGCGTGCGCTAACTGTTTCGAGCAGTTTCGGTTATTGTGCCAATTAGTCAGGTATATTGGCGCTGAAGGATCTGCAACGGTTCTATGGAGGTTCTCTGGGGGGAAATATTCAAGGGTATCAATGCCAATGTTAGTAGGAGATGAAAACCAGACAAAATTGCTGATAATATGCATCAAACATCATCAGAAATTGATTCGGTAATAATAGATAATTTATACGTAGACTCTTATTTTGGGTGCGTTTTTAAATTGCACCGGCAACTATTTGTACACTCAAGTTGAGAAAAACGCATTCTATAATATATTATACAGGACAACATTTCAATTAAACCAAATCACCTCAAAAACTTATCAATTCTCATATCAAGGAGGATAACTTCCAATTACCAACATGACGATTTAAAATCATTCTTTGGGGGCGCAGCGGCCTCCGCCCTTAAAATTTGAATAGTTGATGTTAAAATTGAAATTTTTTGCAGTGTGTGTAATCAAATGAATATAATCTTCGGTAATGGGCATTTGATTCAGTTATTCGCTAGCATTATGGGAGTTTGTACGACATGCTATCGACTAACAACGGTAAGGTGGTAGAAAGTATTAGCAGTATTAACAACAAATTCAATTATCGAAGAAATATATTCAGTACAACTTTGATTTGAATTTTCAGGAAACCAGTTTCAATAACTTGGCTTTCTCTTTGTCGTTTTGCGGCGCGCATTTCTGCCAATTACTCATGTATTGTGGCGTCTCAAACGAATTGAGTCATTGGGTAATTTTAAATTCCCCACGATTCTGTTAAAACCCATCAGCGTTTTCGGCATTTTTCTAGAGCACCAACTTGTCCGTGGAAGCATTTCAAGCTCATTGGCACGCTAAAAAGTATAAAGACATCAAGAAATGTCTCTCGCTACTGATCATGAGAGCGCAAAGACCGATTTCCATGAATACTCTAGGCGTGGTTGAGTTAAATTACGCGACATTTGTGTCAGTAAGTTGGATAAATACAGTTTAGCTGTATTGTACGTGCATCATAATGTATGTATTTGTTTTAGGTATTGCGTTTCACGTTTTCATTTTATACATTTTTAAATCAAATGACTGAAGAATAAATGTAGAATTTTTCTTTTACATTTCATAAATGAGGAATTGCACTTTTTTTAAATTCTTGTTAAAATAAAGTTATTTTGTACACAATATATATTTACACTGAAATTTGGACGGTTTTCTGTAAAGTAGTTTTTGAAATATAATTTTTTTTAAGATCTTTATACGTCACAGGTACGTAGTAAAATTTTATGAATGAACGAGAATATGTGGCAACATAGAAATTACTCCCCCGTAATAATCACAGATTGCAGTCATTTACCGGCTGCGAAATACGATATTATTAAAGTGCTATGCAGGTTATGGTCACAAAGGAATTTGGGATTCGGCATTATTTCTGCATCTTGTTTTAATTTGCGTTTAAAGTTCCCCAATTTATCCTAAAAGAACGGAATCTGAAAGATTATAACCTCCAAACCGCGTAAAATAAACACAGAATATCGTAATAATACGTTTACGCCATCTGTACGCGCAAAGCATGCGAACAGCGAACTTAATATTACTAAAAACTACTTTACAGAAAGCCGTCAAAATTTCAGTGTAAATATATATTTAGGTCATGTACAAAATAACATTATTTTAACAAGAATTTAAAAAAAGTGCAATTCCTCATTACAATGCTATAAAGTTTCCTAGTTTATGAAATATCGTTATCTGCTTGCAATGTTAAGTAAGAAATTATTATTTTTATTATTATTGCATAGATGGCGACATCAAATAAGATAATACAGTTATCTGTAAGCTATTTTAGTTTAAAATAAAATAGTTTCACTATATACAATTAGATGGCTCTCACAACGCTTTAATATTTATTTATTTTCAGGAATTTTCACTTCAATTATTGTGAAACCGAACGTTCATAACAAATTCCATGTTATAATAAATTGCATTTAAACATTTTAGTCTTTATTTACTTAAAACACAAATTTTAATACCATATTATTAACTAAGAAATTAATTCCTCAACCAATTATAAAGTTTCCAACACAGGCAGGTCTAATAAGTCGAGTCGTAAAACAATTATAAACAAAAGCTATAGAGGAAAGTACAATTTAACTTTGATAGTTCGTCGAAACAATCCCAATATCATCCTTAATAATTTAAACAGGCGAACACATTTAATAGTCAGTTTGTACCCTCAGCGTCACTCATCATGTCATCATCCGGGGCCTTGTCACAGTCTATCGTTTCTTCTATATTATTTTTACCACTGATAAATGCTATATTGATTGCAAACTAATATTCTCCGAATTTATTCGATTGTTACCACATCTTTTCTGGCTATAAACACATTTATGGCCAATTAAATTTAAACATAGTAATGAGGTCTTGTGCAGGTGGCCTCGTCTACTAATTTTTCGCTTATCGAGCAAGATGTTTAATTTGAGATGCGGGGATTTATTTTTTGCAAATTCACCTGATAGAAAATTGTATTTAGTGTACTCATTACAGGCGGTGTTTTCAAATGGGAAACATATACTGCATTTTTTCCCCTCTAACTTGACATGATGAGTGGTGCTCCTGGTACATATAAGGCTAATTATCCAACTACTAGTCGTGCGTCCTTGAACATGCTAATTAAACTTGTTAACGGTCAAATCAATATTGCTATCTAAGAGAAGTCAGTTGCAGCAATGAAGTTTTTCAAGAAGGTAATCTCTTGCATATGTCCGAAGATCTATAAGATGAATGAAGATAATTTCAAAGATGGTGCAAAGTATATTTTGATCTACAGTCAAATACCGATAGCTTTCGTGAAATTGTGGCCTGAAGATAATGGTATTGGCAAAAGGATTTTTTACGTTACACTAGCGATAATCATCGTCATACATTTCTCTACATTGATCACTGCTTTGTTCACAATAGCCGAAGATATAGACACTTGCACGCGAATATTATCTTCAATAGAATGTGGATTACAGGTGATTGAAGGATCGGTTTATAATATTCTGGCATGGGTTAAAATTAATTTTGCTTAGGTCACCATAAAAGCAACGCTTCTCTATTATAAAAGCGAAGAATTAGAGTCCCTGATAAGAATAATTCGCCACGAATTTTGGTCTTCCGCTGCGATGGGGCCAGAAACTGATCGGGAAATCTTGGAATATACAGAGCACGTATCCACGATATCTATAATCGAGTATTTTTGTGGCCTAACATTTCTACTATTAAATGTCGTGTTACCTTTCACGAAAACCACTAAGCAACTACCTCACTATGCTTGGTTTCCTTTCGATTGGACTAAGAGTCCAGCGTATGAGATCGTCTGCGTCATGCATTCGTATTTCACGGGATATGTGAACTGCCCAGTTGTTGTGGGATATGACATACTCTATTACGGGATTTGCGCCAATTGCGTGGCGCAGTTTCGCTTGTTATGTCAAGCGTTCAAATGCCTTGGAACGGATGATGAAGAAGAAGTGGCTCAGAGATTGGTGAAGTTCATCAGAATGGATAATCGGAATAAGGAGGATAGACTATTGAAGATTTGTATTATGTACCACAAGAAACTCATTAGGTTTGTACTTGGGTCTAATTACTTTGTTATTTTGACGATGAAAGAATTTTTTCTCTAATAGCGTTTGTGAAGATGTAAACAGAACCTTTGCCAGCGGATATATTTTACAACTGGTATTCAGTGCGATAGGGATGTGTATGGCTTGCTACCGCTTATCAACTGCAAGTTAATAAAATTAATCGATGGATTTTTATAATATCTCTTTATTTTATAGGAAACCAGTTTGAACAATATAACGTTCTTGCTGCTATTCTACCTAGCGCATATCTCACAGCTTTTCTTGTATTGTACTATTTCACACGAACTGTCGTATTGGGTATCCGTACCAAATTTACCTCCATTTCCAAAATAACGTAACTGAAAACTTTTGCAGAGTACTTGCGTATCACAAGCAACTTACGAAAGCCTGTGGTATCTCAAATTAAACTCGGAGGTTAAGAGATCCTTGTGCATGGTCATGATGAGGTCGCAGAAGATAATTTCGATGCATGCCCACGGTATATTCGTGTTGAATCATAACTCGTTTGTTTCTGTAAGTGAATTACAATTATTGTAAATTTACCAAAAATTAGAAAATATACCTAAAGTTTTCTAGTAAATTTCCCAATTTTTGGTAATTTTACCTTATACGTTACTGCAATTTTCCGTAGGTATTGCATATATTTTTTAGTGTCTAGCATATTACACTCCGCCAAAAAAGTATCGCATAAACTAAAAAAGGGCATTTATGAACCAAGATATTTTTATACGTTCACAAAAAGTTTGCCTCGTGTATGTGAACTATAAAAACACTAACAAAATAATGGAACTTAGCGTTTTTACTTTTCTTTTTTCTAAAAGAACACATTTAGAAAAATGCATATGTGTAAGGTTTGTTCAGTTGTTTATTGAAAGTCTTCCTATACGGACAAATTTTAAAGTGCGAAGTCAGAGTTCTGTACCAACGCTTTTAAAACTAAAATGAGCAATTTAACTTCAGAACAAGTGGCTGCTATAGTTGCTTTAATCGAAGATGGACGATCTCAAGCATACGTTGCTAATTTGATGAACATCAATCAGTCAAGTGTTTCTAGAGCCGTAGCCAGATATAGGGAAACAGGCATTTACAGTGGAAGACCTGTACCAGGTCGTCCAAGATGTTCTACTCGCCAAGATGACCGCTATTTACTACTACAAGCATTACGTCGAAGACATGTAACTGCGAGACAATTGCAGAACGACTTGGCTAGAGTCAGATATACTCGTGTGAGTACTCAAACTATTCGGAATAGGTTACGACAGAGTGGATTAAGAGCTAGAGTAGCTGTAACAGCCCCTCGTCTCACTAGGAACCACCGAGTGGCTCGCTTAAGGTTTGCCAGAGAACATGTAAATTGGAACATTAATGACTGGGCCAATATACTCTTCACAGATGAGTCAAGATTTGGTCTTTACACCTCAGATAGGCGTATCTCAGTGTACAGACGAGACGGTGAGCGCTATTCGCAGTGTAATATCAGACCTAGACCTAATTTCGCTGGTGACTCTATTATGGTTTGGGGAGGCATCTGTTTAACCGGTCGTACAGAGTTAGTACCAGTAGACAGAGGTACACTGACTGCCCACAGGTATATAACGGACATTTTAGAAGAACATGTAGTACCATATGCGCCAATTATAGGAAACGAATTCATGTTAATGCACGATAATGCACGACCGCATGTTGCAATAATCGTCCACCTTAACGATGTTGGTATTCCAGTTTTAGATTGGCCTTTGGTAAGTCCGGACATGAACCCTATCGAGCAAGTGTGGGACCTCCTTCACAGACGGATACGAACCCAAAATGTTGCCCCTGCGGACCTGCATGGACTAGAAAATGCTCTCCGTGACGAGTGGGAGAATTTGGATCAGGCTTATATACGGAGGTTAATCGAATCTCTGCCAAACCGTATGCGAGCGGTCATAAGAGCCAGAGGTGGCAATACTCAGTATTAAAAGCTACTGTTATGACATTTTTCTTTCCAAAATTATAATTTCTTGTTTTAATAAAAATCTCAAGTATGAGTTCTTGTTTTTATTTGGCCTGTATTTTATTTAAACAATCATAGAAATTATATCTTAGAGCGCATTAAAGTATATTTACAACTTTATGCTACAAACAAAGATTATGCGATACTTTTATGATTCAAAACTAAATTATGCGATACTTTTTTGGCGGAGTGTATTAAATTAAATTTGATACTGCTTATAATATGACAACAATTTACGTTATGGGTAAACATTAGAGAAGTTTTCTCTTCTGTCGACTTTTGTTGACTTCTGGTGTAAGCAAATGATTCTTTGATAGATCTATTATTTATTTGTGAATTGTATTTAATTTATGCTTGTTATTTTCAGGTGATGAGGTTCACGTTCACTCTGTATACTTTTCTAACGACTATGATCAAATAATACCCCGTCTAAATGTTGAGCGAAAAGTATTTCTAGCAATAGTGCTGTTAAAAACTTATACAGTTTTAATTTATTTTGATGATAAGTTTTCTTACTTTATCTTATATGTTGTGTATTAGTAAAATGACACTTGCAAACAATACTCACATAAAATATATATAATCGATGCAAAATTTTGCGGTGTATTCATTTCTGCAATGAAAAACAGCAAGTTCCATTTGAAAAAAACAGTTTTTTTTTTTTAGTTTAAAGGTATTCATATTCGATATGAGTTTCTGAACAGCCTGTACAGGATTTAATGGTTACTGGACGCGCGATTAATGCCCACCATGAGCATGTATTCGCATCCACATCATGTTGTTTGAATGTCTGATACCTTATGAAACATTTAATTTTGACAAAATTGGATCTAAAAAAACTATTAGGTTTACGGATAGGAAACATTAATACAAACTGATTACGAATACTACACTGAACTCATAAAACTTGCACTATTTCAAATAGGAAATTGGATATCAACACCCACATACGGGATGGGCTAGACACCTGAAAATATATTTTTTGAAATAGCTCATAGAACAGAATTGTGGAGTCTGCATTAACACGAAGATTGGAAATGTGTATTCAGGAACAAATGTCACCAATTAGAACACCTTATGCAGAACTAATATGTATCTTATATTTTTAAATGCTGTTTTGTTTAACTTCAACAGCTTGTAACTTGAAAACAGAAAGCAATCGGACATATAGGAACTTTTTTGTTATTTCTTGGCCCTCTATCATATGTTGCTATGCAATATAGTTTTTTCTATGTCACCTTGTATAGAAGATTTTAATATACATATACCTACATATTTATTATTGCACGATGGATTCCCAATCGTTAATGCATCGGCCAAATTACAAATCCGACGTAACGGAAGTTTCCGTGCAAATTTAATGTCCGACTTGAGATGCCATTTGACCGCGAATTATCACGGCGAATAATATTACGTAATGGTAGCGTGGAAAATTGGCCAAACTATAATGAGTCTTACCAAAGAACATGTGGCATTTTCACAGCGTTTTCGTGAAATATTTAAAAAGGAATATTGGAGGAACTGTTAAGTTCTGGCAATGTTGAGATCAGTCTAGCTTGGGAGTCGATTCTGATTACATTACTGCTTGTCCTGAATTAAAATTAGAAGAAAGTTGTGAGATTTAAAAGTGTGAAAAAGTTTTTTTTTTTGAAACAAAAGAAATTGTGCTTATTCATCTGATATGGGCTTAATTAGTATTCTAAGTTTTGAGATCTTCTTTATAACTGTATTTGGAAATAGTGATACAATCTTTGAAGATTTGCAGGTATTGTAAAAGATGATATATTTTAATATACCATCGTGATGATATTGTTGATCACTCCGTAATTCTGGATAAATTATTTAGATACTAATTTAATTCAGGGGGTACCTCAGGAGTCAGTTTTGGGGCCGCTTTGGTTTGCCATTTATATCAATGATCTTTATTTTCATCTAAGTAAGTGTAATAATATTCATTTATGTTTTTATGCGGACGATACAACTATCATTATTACTGAAAAAAATTCAAAAGTATTATGCCAACAAATTAATAATCTTTATGGAAAAGTTAAAATTTGGTCTGATAAAAATCAATTATGTTTAAATGAGACAAAAACCCATTATAAAATTTTTCAATTAAAAGAAAAAGACTGTTGTGGTCCAACTGGTATCTCTTGTGTGGATGATGTTAGGCTAGTTGTGTATTTTGTTTATTATTTTTGATACCACTCTGATTTTTGGGCCTCATATTAATTTACTTTGTGAACGTTTGCGGTAGGTTTGTTATGGGCTTAGATTTATGTCTAGACACTGCAGTCAACATGTTCTTTTAAATTTGTATTACCCCAGTTTTTATTCTCAACTACACTACGGTATTATTGTGTGGCGTAGAGGTAATCGGCAACGCGTTTTTGTGTTACAGAAGAGTGCTGTTAGGGTGTTGTCTGGTATTATTTTTCAAGAGTCGTGTAGAGATGTGTTTAAAAAATTGAAAATATTAACTTTACCTTCAATATATATTTTATAATTATCCTCGTACATTTATAAATATAACCCGTTTTTTCTCGAATTTTCAATGAATACCCTACACGGTTTAAACATATTTTACACCCAGGCTCATATAGAACTACAACATATGAAAAATCTTTTTAAATGTTGGTTGTAAACTCTACAGCGTTCTTCCAAGCGAGATAAAATCTGCAAGTACTATCAAACAATTTAAGCTTAAATTAAAAGATTTATTAATTGCCAAATGCTGTTACACATTGGATGAATTTTTCTCTTAGTTTTTTTCTTCTTTATGATTCCCACATATTTTAGTTTTAAGTATTGTGTATGTTCTTGACGATAGTTGTAGTTTGTGGTGTATTGTTTTTCTACTATTAAATTATATAACACTGCCAACTCAAATACATATTCTATCTGTCTATAAATACACAATGTAATGTTAAAATATTTAATAATATTTTTTTGTTCTGTTTGGGGCACGTTTAGGATCACGAAAAATCATATAGTCACCACCATCAACTACGCAGTAATAAAAATATTGTTAAATATTAATATGTTTACATAATATGTAAACATGTGAACCACAGATATATTATATCTGTGGTTCACTTCTAGCCTCCTTCTCCTGTGTTTAAATAAATAATAGATACGGTGGTGTATTTATTCATAAATAAAAGAATACTTAAGTAATAATTTTATAACTTCAATACAAACACCACAGAACCACAGGCATAGTAACTAGGGCAACCATTTAATACCATCATAATCATATACATATAAAATCTCTGCATTTCAAAATGATAAATTATTACTCACATTGCGTTTAGTGCTACACAAAAGACGCAACAATACCCTATTCAATTCAGACTATACGATGTATGATAGCACCAATTACTTCTGGTCTGGTTATACGATTTCTTGCCAAGAAATTATATAGTGGGTCGCACGATTGGTCATCTCGCCATTCACCAGATTTCATCCCATCATTTATTTACGAGCAAATCACCAGCCACACATATCGGAAACGTCTAAACCACATTGAATTTTCGCACGGGGTATCTTCTTCAAACCAACCAATGAGGAATTAATGCGGATTGGTTTCCCAGGTGGATGGGGACAAATAAGCTAGGCAGCAGGAGGAGATTAGGTCAGTCATCATGAAGACTTTGACACATCGACTTCGATCAATTGTCGCGCGTTCCGAATTCTGTAAAAGCAGAATGGCGTTCGTCAAGGATAAAGCGAAATGTACGATTTTTGCCGCGGAATTATCCCTTAAATTAGTAAATTTAAGTCTGGATGATCGTAGCATCTGTAATACAGCGTGTTTCTTTATTATTATCCTGGTAGTTGCGATGCATGTTGGTTTGATGTATACTTGTCTTTTGGAGAATAATAGTATGGATGCTATAGCTAATACTTTGGGGCTTTCCAACGGTGGTTTGCAGGTATGTACCTAATCGATTTTGTATGAGTGTCATTTTGATTTGGAGAAGAATCTTCAACGTCGAAAACGCATATCTAAAGTATACAATATATCTAATAATAATATATAGTCTCTTTTGGCAATTCTTACATACAAAATTATGTGCAGATAAATTTATAATAATTATTAAATGAAAGGCTACACGCACTTCCAGTAATCGCAGGGACATACCAGTCACAAGGCGGGGATCAGAAAAAACCAATTTTTTCTTTCAACCTGACCTTGATTTTTAATCAAACTTTAGGGTATTATCGTAACTGCCTAATGTGTATTCTAAACCTAAACATTTCCAGCACCGAGATTTTCTGATCTTAACATATCTACCTAGCAACTATATATATGTAATATCAATGATATCTTAATTTCCTTTTAAAAACATATTTATTGTATTTACTGTATATGGACCTTTTCCAAAAGAAATCTGAAATAATGAGGTCGTATGAGGAGGAGGTGAGAGTAAACAGCTAAATCTAGTTGTGATAAAATGTATATCAAACTGAAACCTTATTTTTTTTAAAAAGATATGGGTGTGTTCTAGTATTCAACATTTTATGATATTTAGTTTATGCAGATGGACAGGATACCCTCCATGTCCAAATTTCAATCTGGATAAGGCTGATTTAAATCATCTTTTCTTAGCTTGCACTAATCATTTAAGTGTGGTAAATGAATTATACGAATTCCTAACTTTGAGTTACATTCCCTTACCAACCAGCGTAGTAACTCTGTTAAATTTAAACAGCAAAACAATTTGCGACAAACTTCTGCATGTTTTAACAAAGTCCAAACTGCTGATATAGTTTTATTTACAGCACACTCCATCCATTCTGTCTCCTCTGTGGGTTAACCCTTAAACCGATGGCCGAATTCATGTTTGTCTTTTCAAAGTCAGTCTGATAGGCCCCAGACTGTGAAGTGTGTATTCCTTGTGTGATCCTTGTGTGTTGTTAAATATAGCTCTCAAGATAATAATACATAAAGTGGCATATGGGCTTAGATCCCGCTGGCCAAATACACTCCGCCAAAAAAGTATCGCCTAATTTAGTTTTGAATCATAAAAGTATCGCATAATCTTTGTTTGTAGCATAAAGTTGTAAATATACTTTAATGCGCTCTAAGATATAATTTCTATGATTGTTTAAATAAAATACAGGCCAAATAAAAACAAGAACTCATACTTGAGATTTTTATTAAAACAAGAAATTATAATTTTGGAAAGAAAAATGTCATAACAGTAGCTTTTAATACTGAGTATTGTCACCTCTGGCTCTTATGACCGCTCGCATACGGTTTGCAACGTTTTCCGACAAATTGACATAACTTTTTCTTTCTTAAAAATTGCGTTATATAATGTTTTTTTTTTTTGTAGCAATGAAACATTTGGAATTTCGGCTATTCAGTGATGTAATTTTTTTTGGGGCGTGCTGTTTGAAATTTTAGGAACAAATGACAATTTACGAATGTCAATAAAAAATTATCTTCCATTCAAAAATGATTTGAAAAAAAAAATATGTGAGGGTACAAGAGGGCTTAGTCTATCAAACCTATGCGCCGGTGCAATTTAGTTCCTGCAAAAAAAAATCAAACACTGCACACAAAAAAATTTATGTAAAATTACAGTTGTTTTTATGTAATTCACCACAGTAATAGAACTGTAAAAAGTTGTTACTGTTTCTTTGACATAAAAAAGCAGCACTTTTGTATTTTTTCAGGAAACATGTAATATTACATTACTCATTAATATTTAATAACAGTGGACTTGTGAAAACACATAACGTATGTAATTCTACAGTTTAGTTAAGTTATAATTTGAATTTCGGATCTCGGTAGTAGCCGAATACTAACGAAGTACCTATAACAAAAATCCCAAAAGAAAAAATCCCTTACCACAAAATTAGATAACAAATCTAAATACGTATTTCGGCAACTAAGTTGCCATCTTCAGTAGAAACAAGTGAAAAGCAGTGTTAAACATAGTGTTTTCGGCTAAGGTAAACCTTGGAAGATATGCTCTTCACCAAATCACTAGTGGAATGACACTACACACAAAGTGTTATTACCCTAAAGTAAATATCTTCTACCTACAAATTTACAGTAATATAACAGTAAAAAAAAACACATAACGCTGTAAGTCTCTCCATCTTCATAACGGTACAGTATTACATTATTATTGTATTTGTAAATACATATAGTGATGTAATTTCACAGACTCGTGGTAATTTTACGATTCACTATTATACTTTTACAGCTGTCTTCCTGGCGTAAAATAACCAGTAATATTACTGTAATTTTTTTTTCTGTGCACCCTGTATATCATCATAATTATTCAAACAATTCTGTAAATTTTTTTTTTACATATTTTTACAATTACCTTCTTTCATAGGCAATGATCAAAGCTACCGCTTTATTCTATCATCGCGAAAAAATCACTAGCATCTTGGAGATATTGCAACAGAATTTTTGGCCAGCGAATATCGTTGATCCAAAGACAGAAGAGCGAATCTGGACCGTCAGTAAGATGCTGTTACTATTATTCGCAATTCAATACGCAAATCCGATAATGTCACTGAGTTTCTTCATGATCGTTCCGATATTGAAAGGCAACAGATACCTCCCATTTACTTATTGTTTGCTTTCCGATAATTCGCGTCAAAGTCCAACATTCGAAATGCTGTACGCGTTTCAAGTGGTTGCCGCAATTCTTTTGCCTGTCAGTATTGTCGCAGGGTATGATTATCTGTATACGGCTGCGTGTTCAAATTGTTCAGCACAGTTTCGGTTGCTGCATTCGGCTATCAGAATTGTCGGTACTGGCAATGAAGAAGAAATGATCGAGAGACTACTGAAGTTGCCTGGCGTTGAAGTGCCTCCAGCAAAAATACGAGGTGATAAAGCGAGAATATTGCTAGTTATTTGTATAAGGCATCATCAGAACCTTCTTCGGTAAGTAAAACTTCAAAAACGAGAGCACTTTTTCTTACTGGAAATGTTTTAAAATTAAAAAAATAATAATAATTTATTTATTGTCTATGACAATGATGGTTTTAGAATGGTGTATCTAATAAAGATGCGTCCAGATCTGCATAAACATGCGTTGAGACAGCTTGAATACGGGACCTTGCGTTGCTTGCAACGAGAATGCAACGAATGCATTCTCGGGCTACCGCACATCAAAGAAAACCTGCCTCGCAAGATTTCTCAATTTGGATTGCGTTTTAGTTGTACATTCGTGAATGAAATCGCATTTATTTAGAAAATATGAAATGGAAACATGTCAAAAGTGCGGGTGTTTAGATCGACGGCAATATGGAATGAATTAGTTCAGTTTAGTTCATTTACATTATGATGAAGACAAATGTATCTGAGTTTATGTAGTAAATCAGATAAGCATATCCAAAGAAAATAAAATTGTGGTTATGGAAAAAATATTAAAATAGGTAAGTGCTCGCGAAACAGCGCGAGAGGCAACGAATACGAGCCGTCGCTTGTCGATTTTTTAAAAACATCAAGAACTCCTTCAGTTTACAGTACGTAATCTTTATTGGAGAAACTGAAACTGTCATGGCGACACAGTTCCCCCGGGCCAGTAGATGTCGTTAGGTGTATGCGCGTGACATTCGCTGGAAGCTATGTTCATGTGATTCACCTGCACAGTCATACGGTGTTGATCGTGTTTTGTGCTACTTTCTTTTTATTTATTTATTTCTTTCTTGCATTTTAGACTTTAAATATTGTATTCTTTTGTTGAAATTAGTGTTAGTACCCGCCGATACTAGCCCGTCGCTAGTCGGTTGTGCAGGTTTAACTTTGTACCATAGTACTTTCCCAGACGTTTACGTGCATTTAGATTATTTCATAGTCTCAGGTCGAGTTGGCACGCACGCATATTCGTGGGCGTTCGTACTGACTCAAATCATACCCGCTCAGATCTGGACGCAATATAATTTGTTCTTATGGAAAGGGTAGCTAAGGGTGCTACCAATATTATTTTAATCTAATTTTTGACATTGTATTTCCTCATTTTAATAGACACACAATACTATTGCAGTTTGATTGATACATTGAACGAAGTCTTTGAAGGGGGCATCTTCATGCAATTTGTCTTTAGTTTGGCTGGGATTTGCGCAAACTGCTATTTACTGTCGCTTGTAAGTAATTATATTAAAAATGAACTTTAACTACACTAACAGAAAGACTTCTGTCCAAATCTGGAGATCGGGCTTTATTAAGTCGAAATGTACGGATTCGAAGAACAACGCTCCCACAACTTAGACGAATTACGTGTTAAAATTATTAACACCTTACTTTCAATTACTCCTAAGATATTATTGAATGTACGCCATGATTTTTATAATCGCGTAGGTTACTGTTTATTGGAAGTCGAAGGAGGGCGGTTCGAACATTTGATATAGGAATTTTATTGACGTTTTGTTTTCAGGTTCTAGTTTTCATACATGTTGGAGAATTCGAATTTATTTTATTTAAGAAGAGTTTTTTTTTTTAATATTTATTTATAAATCATCAAGAATTTTGTACGTTGAATTAAGTACTTCACAGAATTCGTTCTATTAGTGTAGCTAAATAGAGTTGATTACCCATAGAAAATAGTTTCCTAAATGTTAATTTGTAAAATCATTTACAGCAAACAAGTTTGAAGGCTTCAGTCGTTATACTGATTCTATACGCTGCGTGTTTATTACAATTACTATTTTTCTGCGCATTTTCAGACAATCTAAGTCACTTGGTGCGTATTATATATATTTATTACCAACGTTACAAAGATTAAATTACTATAAACGCCATTCTCAGAGTGTGGATTTAGCAGACAGCGCCTACGAAAGCATGTGGTACAAAAACGACAACCCAGATATCAGGCGATGTCTTATGTTGGTGATATTGAGATCGCAGAAGGCCGTTTCCATGAACGCGTTCGGTCTGTTTCAATTGAACTACGTTTCTTTCGTGGGGGTAACTTGCATAAAATTTTCTTTCTAATTCGGAATATTTATATAAACGATTTTGCCTTTTCAGGTCGTACGTTTCTCGTTCTCTTTGTACACGTTTCTGAGTCAAGTAGCGACTTGATGCTAGTACGTTTTTGAAGTAGCGTAATTTGGCCACATTTCAGTAGATTGCATTTGTCGAATTAGATTCTTGAAAGCTAGAATCTTGGAGTTTGTATACCACTACAGTTTTAGCACACGTTAGAAATTACAATGCTATAATATTTTGTGATTAAATAGAAATTAGAATTTAGAGAAATGTATCTATCAAGAATAATATATTAAACTTTTTTTTAGAAATGTGAGGCAATAGTTTTCTTTTCCACAATTTACTTTTTATAAGTCCTACAGTTAGAGCAACTGCAAAGCTTTCGACGGTAGCGAAAGTATTAAACAATGAACTTGCGTCCTATAATGGCAAACGCAAAAATATACACAAATTTATGCCATTCGGTTTTCGAGTTTTTTTTTGTGTATTTGTTCTGCATTTAATTCTATCACAAAATTTTTAATCTAAACAACTGTACCGTAAATGCATTATGAAAGGAAGTCAACACATTCTTATTACTTATGCTTCCCTGTATCTATACAAAAGAGAGATAATATGATCTATTAACCCCATATGACAGCTCGCAGTTATTAACTCCGTTCCTATTTCATACTTGAAATTATACAGTAGGCAATAAATACAATATCCTCACACTGACGTGACTGTTGATCCTGCTATTTACCAGATATAATGTCTGTGATTTATTCATATCACAGTGTACCACCCGATACAAGACACATCGTAAAAGATGTCCAAAACACATTGGGTTTTCGCACGGCAATAAGGGTTTTCTCTGAATCGAAACTTCATATGCATACACCAATTAAAGAGACACGGATATACATGTCGAGATACAACAAACGTTTTGGTCAGTACGACGGCTGTTATCATGTCGGCTAGACGAATTCCCTCTATCTTTTCCCGTTTTGCCTGTGTGGAAATAAACGCGGTGTTTTTAAAAGATAAAGCGAAGCGTTTGCTGGTGGTTGGGGAATTTGCCCTGAAACTGATGAATTTGTGGCCTGAACAGCGCGAGATCTCCAACACGATATGGTACTTCTTTATGGTCACGTTGACAGGCGTTCACGTATTGTTCACGTACTTTTGTCTTTCGGGAAGTAGCGACATGAATTATATTGTTAACATTGTGGCATTTTCCAATCCAGGTTTGCAGGTAAGTTAAATAAATTTTAAGAATTTTAAGAATTGTGTGCTTACAAGGGAAGACCACGAGATGGCAGCCTCAGTTTTGGTCTGACTGGTTCTGTCAGGTAATACTGTAGGAAACCCTTGGAGTATTTCTGTAAAATATTAGCTTAGCTTAGGGTATTAAATAGCTTAGTATCTGCTAGAGTAGTCTCAATATAAGAAATACATATTACGTCATCATAATGTCAACGTAGAATACGCGAACTGAAGCTATCAGTGGCGGAGGTGATTTAAATTGACAGAGGTGCTTGAGAGAAAATGCACGCCAGTAACAGAAGTTACTACAGAAAAATAGCAAATCAAATTAATATGTAATAATAATGTTGAATAATTAATATGATTATTAAATTAGTTATTGGATACGTCAATATTTTGGAAACCGTTCGTAAAAATATTTGGGTTAATAGAAATTACATAATAATTATAATACATCGTAATTTTCAATGAACAAAGAATGTTTTTAGATACATGGAACATGCACTAAGAAGGTAAAAATAAAACATTTAATTTTGTGCTTAAAATTATTTAATTTTAAATAAATTAGTATTTATTTGTTTATGTTCAAAAAAAATAAAGCACCAAAATAACCATCGTCATTTATTCAGGAATAAATATGAAATACAAAGTACAATGAACGATACTATATGGCGAAATATTATAATCAAATACACAAGTCCTTTCTAAAATACTATAGCGCTGGATTAAGAACAATAAACTATATTTTACAGTAAAAAATAAAACTAAGGGGTGCCTTTAAGAGTTAAAAGATCACGACACTGTATTCTCAGCATCATCGTCATACTCGTCATCATCTCGCTTCTTCCTTCATAAATTTTAATACATGCGCAATGATTTCCCTTCCCTGGCTATGAATTATTTTGCCTTTCACGCCAACTTTCTTTGGTGTTGATGCGACTGTTTCAGCCATCATAAGCTTATAACTGATTATAAAAGAGATTTCTATAAAAAAAATCTTACGCAATGCAGTCAACTTACCACTATCTACAAACGAAGTATGAGATGTCTTGAAAAAGACACTTATTTATATGAAGTAGGTAACACTAGATAATAATAAATAACACACGGTAAAAAAGCGTTCAACTCTCACAAATTCAGAGACAGACACTAATTTGAATTTTGACAGATGCGAAATTGTCGACTGACGACGCCGCTGAATTCAAACACCCCTATAGCTGGCATAATGGACTCATCCGCCGACTCCAGCGCCCAAAACGGATATCACGTAATATGTATTTCTTATATTGAGACTACTCTACACATGGCGATTCTACATGCATATATGCGATCAATTGTATGGGTCGATTCCATAGTTATTATTAAAGCTCGGATTATATGCACAAAAAAACAACAAAATATGCAGAAATTATTGACAAATATGCTCTGCTATATGCGAAATATGCATCAGTATGCACTATTTCAACTTAAAAAAAAAAACATGAAGATAACAGTTTATTTTATATTTTAAGTATCTTACAACATAATGCTTGTACAACATTATTCCTTATTAACAATATACAAAAACTTGACGTTATATTATAATAATGTACTATTTAAAAAAAATAACTTAATTTAATAAATATTTAATTATTTAACTAGTAATCTAATATCTTGGTCTATCTAGCTACTTAAACTGCTATTATTTATTATTAAAATTGACAATTATGTGCTTTTCTAAATTTTCTATTTCAAATGAATGACGTCTGTCATCTAACAAGTGTTTGAACGTCGAAAAAGATCGTTCTACATCGACAGAAGTAATTGAAGCATGTTTTAAATTGCTTACAATATTAGGGTCTAATTCAATGTCTTCCACGAATTCCCCATTTAAAATAAGAGAAACTTTTGAAAGAATTTTAAATCCTTGATTTTTCTCCAATACTGAATTTAGCTTTTTAAAAATTATTTCTCCGTTTCCTCTAACAGTTGAGAGTGCTTTGTGACATTTGTTTACTAAATTTACAGAGTCAGTCAAGAGCAGTTCTCTTGATTCTAATGTCAAAATTGTTTCTGATATTAAAGAAAAATGTGTAGCAATAAATGCTAAGTGATTTGGTATTATATTATTTTCTAAGGTCTTTTTAGTTTCTCTTATAGTATTTGAATCATCAGATAATTCAAAAATAAAGTTTTTAATATTTTGATAAGTTTTAGAATATATAATTGCGGCGGTTAGCCATGTACCCCACCTAGTAGTTACTGCACTGAGAAAAATGGATTGTAGAAATTAGATAGTAAATCTCTTTATGTTAATTAGTAACATAATTATTGTCAAAACGACAATATGTGGGGTATTAAGAGTAAAATAACCAGATGTTACCATGCTTATAGTAAGAGGTAAAATCTGGATGTTACCAGGTATTCGATGCATATTCAATTTCTAACATAAATGTTCGTAACGCTCTTCCCACCCCTTGCTCTATTCATTGTCGATCTTTACCGAAGAAATCGACCAATAAGCTGTATTGCCACTCACACGTGTTATGTACGTGTGATACAGGTGTACGTATTCGTGTCGGTGCATGTTTGTGTCTGCACAGAGAAAAATCCATGTTGTAATATTTACACTTCACTGTTTGACGGAAATTGTAGTAAGAATTCCTACTATTGTGCAAAATTTTAGAACAACGGCGCCGGCGTTGCATTTTCCTATATCACGGTTACAAAAAAAGCAATAAAATTGTTTAAAAATATTGTGTGACAATCTTCTACAAAATATAGTGAAATGTTTTACAATATTTTACAACAAGTGAATATAATAAATTGCATATAATGTAGTGAAGACAGTTATAATAACAGGTGTAGCAAATTTACTGTGTTGTGTTTATTTAGGTTAGGTTAGGTGCTTGCAACAGTCACCTTACTTTGATTATTGAAAACGGCATTAATAATGAGATGGAATGAAATGAATGCTGTTTAGTTTTATATCTATATAGTAGGAATATCATAATACTCATAATTGGTTTAGCTACATAAATATGTGATACTACAGCTTTTGTCGTAAAGATGGCGCTACGCTTGTTTCATAATCTTTGAAATTCGTACTCAATGTAAATTGTGATCGGTAAATGTGGCTGCGTAATATCAATATGATGCTTATACATGGTTAACGTCGTGTAAAAAGTACGGTGGACAATCGCCCACAGACGAGAATTACGAGGCGCTTCAATACCGGTAGTACTCTACAGTACACGGGCCGGTCTGATTCCCGCAATCCTGCCCGATACGACGGCAATTCGCCCGGCTGTCACCGGCTAATCAAATTATATTAATTAATTATAATTAAAAATTATTAAACTATATTTATTATAGTTTTCATTGTTAACAGTTATTATCAAATATAGTCAGCGCTACTAGACATTTTTTTCACATTTACTAACATGTATGCTCAAATTAATAATACAAATATAGTACACTTTACCATACGAGTTAATAAAAAGTATTCACAGATATTTACTATACGGATATTGTCACCGGTAATATAAAATATGATTGTCCCTATAGGAGCTATAAAATATATTAAAGTATACTATATTTATGTTAAAGAGTACTATCTATTTCTCTCAGTGTGGTTGTGGCGGTAACGGTAAATCGGGAAACAAGTTCTTGTAAAATTGAACCCGCAATGGCGCTTTTACAAAAATCTTTTTTATGTTACTAATTAACTCATTTACAAGAGGGAATTGGTTTCTTACTTCTTCGGCAACTCTATTAATACCGTGAGCCAAACAAGTAGTATGGATTAAATTAAGAAAAAATATTTTTAAATTAACCGAGGTTTTACACATGTAAGCAGCAGCATCGGACAACATTAATATTTTTTTTTCATGTGTTCATTTATCAATGAAGGAATTACAGGTTTACTTTTCACTGAAATTTCCAATCTTTAACATTCAATGGAATTTTTTGGAGGAAATTTGTAATTTGACAAAAATATGCACAAATATGCAATAATTCATGAAATATACATGAAGGAGCAAAAATAAGCTCATTTTAATAAAAAAAAACATTAGATACAGCCAAAATACTAAAAATTTGGTTGATATACCTTTAAAAACAAATATGCATTTTGCATATAATCCGAGCTTTAGTTATTATGATCATAAAAGTCCACATGAATATATGTCCTAAACGGCTTAGTTTTAATGGTACAGGATGTTTAATAGTAAATTCAAAGGATTTCTTATATCAAAGAAATATATTTGTTGCAGCTATTTCTTTGACTTAATAAATAAGTATTTTAATATAAAGTATTTTTTTTATGACCAAACAAAGTCATATGTTTGATGTGATATAGATACTTGTAAATATTTACCATTAGCCGGTAATGCAGCCACAGATCTAGCTCGGAGAATTTATGGATTGCTTGTTAATCCCGCTAGATAGCTCGTGTAAAACGAGGACAAACGCCTGTGTATGTAATGATTCCAGAAATGGTTTGCCATGACGTTGTGTAAAAGCACCAAAGGAAAGAAAACCTAAACACAAATAACCGAATTTTATCGGCTTAAGCTGCGGCCGCCTGGTAAACTGAGAGTTTGGCTTGTGTCTCCTAGGGGGCGCACATCTAAACTCTTGATTACTTTAGGTGATCGCGGATATAATTTGAGGTGTGATAGCAATTACAGTGAGGTTGCACTAGGAGCGATGCTGATGACGCCTGATACGCAGAAACTTGTCACTCGTGTATTCATCCTTTCAGAAAATAATGACAACAAAATTTATAATTATCTTCTAATAAACAATTATATATGGATGATTGTCCTGTCGTTAATATCATTTATTTATAATAATAATAATTGTTCTTCGTGTAGGAATAAAATATTATTTGAGATCAAAGGGTCAGTATGATTGAAAATTATAAATCTGTTAGGTGATTCAAATGAACATATTGTTTTCAGTCAATACTTAATTTTTTTTTGATATTGAGATTGAAGTTCTCTGATCCTTAAGTCAAACAATGCAGTTATTGTTGTTCATGTAATACCGAGTAATACAGAATAGTGCTTTGAATTAACATTATTATTACACGAAAGAAATTATGTTCTTGATTGAACAACAAAACGCTTTGTCACAAGAATTATTACTTTAACTTTGAGTACTGTTCTTTGCTGGTAATAAGTAATAAGTAATAAGTAGTGCGACAAGTATTGTAGGAAAGTAATTATCACTTTACTTTTGTGCTTTTACAAAATTAATAGTCCTCAAAGAATTTCCAAATTTAACTCCCCTGGAAATAATTTGCTCACTTAAGTGAAATCAGTTCAATAAAGAGACTTCCACACTACACTAACAGGCTTATCTTATTTATATTTAATAGTTTTTTAATATTTTACCTAACGATTTTAAAACAAAAAAAAATACTGACAAACGTAGATTATGCAAATCGTCAACGCGTTAGCAGATTTGGATATTTAGGTTTACTATTAAAAAAATTTTTATTCATTTTAAAGTTGTGCACACATGAGCGTTTTATTTGGGCGACAAAATCGCAACTTGTAGCGATAAAAAGACCGCTGGTGCGTTTCCTTCCTTAAAAAAATCCAGATTTAATGATTATGATAACTGCCTCAAATAGGCGATTCACCCATATTTATATTTTTATTCTCTTTAGGTAATCATAAAGTCAACAGTATTATTCAGTTGGCGTAAAGAACTGTCCACCGTATTCACGACAATGAAACACAACTTTTGGCCGTCGAACCTTACCGAGAGCGCCACAGAAAATCGAATTAGCCTCGACAGTAAACGAGCAATAATATTCTTGTTGATCGAATTCGTTTCTGCGTTCTTCGTAAATGGATCTCTGATAACAATACACCTCTTGAGAGGCGGCAGATCGCTCCTTTTCGAATACTGCGTTCCATTCGACTGGACAAAAAGTCCTATTTACGAAACATTGTACGTTTTTCAACTAGTCGTTGTTGTTTGTATACCTTTCGGTATCATCGTAAGTTGCGATTTGCTATTCGCGGGATTGTGTTCGAATTGCTCGGCGCAATTTCGCCTATTGCGAAGCACCATTAAAATTATCGGCACAGGAAAAGAAGAAGATATGATCAGAAAGCTGTTAATATTGCCCGCAGTGAAATTTTATGCGAAGAAAGAGTGGGGAAAGGAAAAAATGTTATTGGTAATCTGTGTCAAGCATCACCAAAAACTTATAGGGTAAGTAATTTCAGTATATCTTACACAACGTAAAATACTTTATAAAATAATTTATGAGTATTTTGCATATTATTGTAGAATTTTATGAAAAATGTTCGAACACCGCAATTTTTAATTTTAACGCCTTCTGAATAAAAAGAATCCAAAGGTGAACTATCTGGTGATCTACTTCGACCTGTTCGAGCATTTCCCATAAAACTCCACGATAATATGACAAACAATGTTGTTCCATAAGTGATTACCACACTGTATATATACAATACCAATTACAGTGTCACCGATGCGTTAAATAAAATCTTCGGAATTGGTATGTCTATGCAACTGGCTCTCAGTTTATGTGGAATTTGTAATGTGTGCTATCAATTCGTACATGTAAGTATTAATTTTATTGTTCTTTTAAAGGTGGAAACACACAAGCGTTTTTTTTTTTTGTGTTAGCGATTTTGTCGCACAAATAGAACGCTCGTGTACGCACAGCTTTAAAACTAATAAAAATTTATTTCATTTTTTAAGGAAACCGACACAATGAAATCCGCTGCCCTCCTAATATTTTACTTGGTATATATTTGCCAACTTTTATGGGTCTGCTCGACCTCAAATAATTTAAACCATCTGGTAAGCACAAAATAAGCAATACAAATCGATGGAGTATAATTTAAAGTTTACTTTTCAAACTAATCTAGAGCACCTGCATAGGTGATGGTGCGTATGAAAGCTTATGGTGTAACAAGAAGTATACCGATATCAGAAAATGCCTTATGTTAGTGATATTACGGTCACAAAGGCCAGTTTCGATGAACGCTTTTGGATTTTTCGAATTGAATTACATCTCATTCGTAGCGGTAAATTTATCTAGCGTATCTTTGCGATTTTGTTATGAATATTGTTGCTTTTCTAGGTGGTACGTTTCTCATTCTCTTTGTATGCGTTTTTGAGTAAAATGTGAACGTGGAAACTAGAAGATGTTTACTCTTATCGAAATTTTATATCGGAGCAAATTAATTGTATTTTGTGGATAATCATGCAAGAAATTTATTTCACAGATATATACATATAAACCTGCTGTTATAATATATTTACTAATAAAGTTTCACTATTTGTTTTCTCGCACTTCGACCCGTATTTCTTTCCGGCGAGCGATCTTTTAAGGTTTGGGAACAAAAACAAGTCGCAGGGAGCCAAATCCGGAGAATACGGAGGATGGGGGAGCAAATCGTAGTGCAATTCGACCAGTTCATGCTGGAAGATCACTTTTTTCTTCGCCTAAACCGACGTGCGGCCAAACTCTGCGAACCAATGGTAGATGGTTATACGGAAAGGTGAATGTGCCCCATAAACACCATCGGGAGTGAGTTTGATTTCCTCGCAGGTTTTGCCACTCAAAAACAAGAATCGGATCACGGAGCGATACTGCTCTTTTACCATGGTCGCAAAAAACACTAACACGATGTTTTGAAATGGCTGTCAAAACAAAATGAAGCGTCGGATTGTCACCAAGTTTTGACAGGCGGGTTAGAAAAGGTTATATTAAATGATAATACCCTTGTTTATATATATCTAGTTATTCAACCGGTTTGAAGTACCTTTGGGTGGCGTTCAGATGGCGCGTCAGGTGTGGCGTGCCCATTAATTTTTTTTAATAATGTTGCATTGTAATTTCTTAATTTTGATTGGTTTTACTTTGTTATTAACTGCCAAGTTTATTTCAGAATCTACAACCAACATAGCTCGCATTCCAATGAATATTTGGCGGTATTTAATTTCATTCATCAGTACTTTTATACTATCGCCGCCAGATATCAGCACCTTACGCAGCTCGGTTGAATAACTATAAGATATATAAACAAGGATAATACCCTTATTTTGGCTCAATAGCGCCACCTATCTTCCAATCCGGGTATTCATCAAACAACCCTCGTATGTATAATCCTCGTTGTAGTGTTTTATTTATTAGTTTGCTTAAAATAAGTGATAGTTCCATTGCGTTTTATTTAACTATATTGTGTGTGATTTAATGAAAACTGGGATAGATCTTAATGTCTCTGTTCTGATCATGTCATTAAATATAAATGCGGGTATTTGTTTTTTCTTTTTGTGAAGGTGGGCTTTTGTCATAGCTTTCTATTTGCTTTTGAGCTAATTTTTTTCGAATGTCGTAACTTATATTAAATGTTTCTTTTGTCTCCGTTGTAATTGTTGCGTCTTCTTTCATTACTTCTGTGATCTTTGCCTTATCTTTTTTTTTTCTTTACCTAATTGCTTTTCTGTTAGACTCTATAGTTTACTGGAATCATTAAATTTAGCCAATATTGGATTTTAGCATTTTTTATTAGGTGTCTTCTATATTCTTTCTGGTTTATTTATATTCCGCTAATGCAAGATTTTCTATTGATGTTAATTTTTGTATTTCAATCTTATTTTTTATTATTGTTATATTATTTCTAGCCAGTTAATTAAAAGTACGATTTTAAACCACTTTACGTATAAACGACATTGTTGGAAATATAAAATTATATGTCCCTTTGAATTATTCATCACCAACCACTTAACTATCCAAGTAACCCATTGGCCAAGAAGTGACGGCTTTACCAATAGGATTCTGTCACAGACACATTACATTACGTGCGATACCATAAATTTTAATCTCCCAGATTATATAGTGCACAGAAGATTTAGTATCACACGTATGCTATCAAACGATTTAGACTTAGTATTAAGTATAATTTCCAATTGAAAAATCGCCACCAAACCGTCTGACGGTTTCACAGCAATCACTTTGAAATATTCATCTTTGAAATAGCTAAATTGCGCTCACCCTCCCGACAGGAAGACCTCCACGTATGAACAGGATGGGTAAGTTAAAACGATTTTAGAGGTCGCGTCCAGTCGCAGATATGTCTTTGCTGAGGAAGTTCCACCGTTTCCTAGATCGGTTCCGTTTCCTGCAAGAGAGTGCCCATTTCTTGGAGGACGCGTCTAAGTATTCGATGGTCTTCGGTCAAATTTACTTGTCCGTAACAAATATGTGGCCAGCCAATTTGACTAATTGTAAGATAAGCAAAGTGTTATTTTTCATTGTGATCGGAATCACTATTTGGCATTTGGTGAGCATTCTAATGTATTGTTATTCCTATGCGAAGAACGTTGATACAATAGTGGGAGTGTTTCAGCAAGCGCATTTAGGGCTTCAGGTAAGAAATAGTCGGTAAGTTTGTAAATACACTCCGCCAAAAAAGTATCGCATAATTTAGTTTTGAATCATAAAAGTATCGCATAATCTTTGTTTGTAGCATAAAGTTGTAAATATACTTTAATGCGCTCTAAGATATAATTTCTATGATTGTTTAAATAAAATACAGGCCAAATAAAAACAAGAACTCATACTTGAGATTTTTATTAAAACAAGAAATTATAATTTTGGAAAGAAAAATGTCATAACAGTAGCTTTTAATACTGAGTATTGCCACCTCTGGCTCTTATGACCGCTCGCATACGGTTTGGCAGAGATTCGATTAACCTCCGTATATAAGCCTGATCCAAATTCTCCCACTCGTCACGGAGAGCATTTGCTAGTCCATGCAGGTCCGCTGGGGCAACATTTTGGGTTCGTATCCGTCTGTGAAGGAGGTCCCACACGTGCTCGATAGGGTTCATGTCCGGACTTACCGCAGGCCAATCTAAAACTGGAATACCAACATCGTTAAGGTATTCCTGGACGATTATTGCAACATGCGGTCGTGCATTAACATGAATTCGTTTCCTATAATTGGCGCATATGGTACTACATGTTCGTCCGTTATATACCTGTGGGCAGTCAGTGTACCTCTGTCTACTGGTACTAACTCTGTACGACCTGTTAAACAGATGCCTCCCAAAACCATAATAGAGCCACCAGCGAAATTAGGTCTAGGTCTGATATTACACTGCGAATAGCGCTCACCGTCTCGTCTGTACACTGAGATACGCCTATCTGAGGTGTAAAGACCAAATCTTGACTCATCTGTGAAGAGTACATTGGCCCAGTCATTAATGTTCCAATTTACATGTTCTCTGGCAAACCTTAAGCGAGCCACTCGGTGGTTCCTAGTGAGACGAGGGGCTGTTACAGCTACTCTAGCTCTTAATCCACTCTGTCGTAACCTATTCCGAATAGTTTGAGTACTCACACGAGTATTTCTGACTCTACCCAAGTCGTTCTGCAATTGTCTCGCAGTTACATGTCTTCGACGTAATGCTTGTAGTAGTAAATAGCGGTCATCTTGGCGAGTAGAACATCTTGGACGATCTGGTACATGTCTTCTACTGTAAATGCCTGTTTCCCTATATCTGGCTACGGCTCTAGAAACACTTGACTGATTGATGTTCATCAAATTAGCAACGTATGCTTGAGATCGTCCATCTTCGATTAAAGCAACTATAGCAGCCACTTGTTCTGAAGTTAAATTGCTCATTTTAGTTTTAAAAGCGTTGGTACAGAACTCTGACTTCGCACTTTAAAATTTGTCCGTATAGGAAGACTTTCAATAAACAACTGAGCAAACCTTACACATATGCATTTTTCTAAATGTGTTCTTTTAGGAAAAAAATAAAGTAAAAACGCTAAGTTCCATTATTTTGTTAGTGTTTTTATAGTTCACATACACGAGGCAAACTTTTTGTGAACGTATAAAAATATCTTGGTTCATAAATGCCCTTTTTTAGTTTATGCGATACTTTTTTGGCGGAGTGTACAAAAAGGCTTGCTAAAAGCACTTTGGTTACATCTAAAGATTATCTGATCAGCTTGCCCCAAGTAAAATCCGCTAATTTTCTCTGAATAAGTTTATGCCGAAGGTAGAAAACTTGATAATAAATAAAGTGAAATTATAGTTAAGCTATAGTTAGTAACTAAAAATTGTAAAATACTGTTTTCGTCCTAATTAATTAAGAAAATAATGAACTGGCAGGCTCAAAACTCAAAGCAATCTTTTTACATTTGGGATAAAAGGCGCCTGACTTCATAACTATTAATTCTGAATAACTTTCCTCAATAATTGTCTACTTTACTTTTGGAATTGTTTTTAATAACATCTAAAATATACCAAAAATAAAAAAATTAAAACGTTGACACAATTTTAAACAATATTTTAAGACAGATACAGTTTAAAATTTATAAATCCATCGTATCGTTTCTTTTAGGTATTGTACAAAATGGTCGTCATATTTAACAAATCGAACCAACTTAGTAACTTGATACATATTGTTTGGTTTGAATTCTGGCCGTCAAAACTCTTCGGAGAGGACCTCGAGAGACAAATTGCAAACCGGTCTAAAGTGGTAATCATTCCGATACTTCTAGAACTAATTATCGCGGGAGCCTATTCTATTATCTGCTTGTTCCTGCCAATATTGACCCTGAAATCCTCTGTGCTCCTCCACGAAGCTTGGTACCCTCTTGGTTGGAATAGAAACTTCATGTCTAAATCAACCCACATATTCAAATCTTTCGTTGCCATTTACGCCGACCTTGGAATAATATGTGCCTATGACCTGTTGTATGTCGTTCTGTGCGTTAATTGCTCGGCACAGTTCCAACTAGTCTGCGGCGCTCTGGAATTAATTGGCAGTGGAAAAGACAGAGACGCCATCAATAACATTCAAGGGTATAGGAAAGATACTAAGAAATCCTCATCGTATCATAAGGAGGAAAGAAACGAATTTGAATTGCTGTCAATCTGCGTCCAGCATCATCGGAGACTCATACAGTAAGTGAGGATTGGCAATCGAATTTTCCTTCAACATAATTTTACAGGTTTGCGAATGAGTTGAATGCCATCTTCGGTAGTGGACATTTCTTACAAATGTGCAACACGTTAACGGGAATATGTTTGACTTCTTACGTGATATCATCCGTAAGTTACGACTATATTAAAATTGTGATAATATACCAACATTCCATAGGCTGATAGCTTCATATACGTGACTTTCAATATAATTTATTATGCTGCTCATTTCTGGCAATTGTACGTTCTCTGTGCTGCGTCGACTCAAATTAGTGATGCGGTAAGTATCTATGGAAAAGCATAGGATTCTTTGAAATCCTTTTTATTTAGTTTAATTGAATAGGTACTAGATCTTTGTATGTACCAGAGGAACTTTTTTCTCGAATATCGTGTAATATAGCGGGTGTCTAACGTAAGATGCAACGGTTCCTAGCCAATTTATTATTACCTTTTTGAAAAAAAAATTCAAATAAATGTTGCCTCGAATCATATTCTACATATGCTAAAATTAGTTTCAGTAATGGAGGACTTCCGGTTGTACCGGAAGTAGATACTAACTTTATTATTTTAAATAGAACAAACAAACTAGATATCTAACCGTTATTAGTGTTCCAAGTGTCAGAACTGACATTCAGAATACTGTTTGGTAACATAATAATTAAAGATGTCGCTTACTCGAGAAGAATGGTTAAGTGAAAACCGAAAACCGCATCTTTCTAACTTTCGTATTTCCTGAGGTATTTCCAAACACCGAAGACACTGCAAATGTAATTTTTTTTTCGAAAAACGTTATGTAATTCGGAAACGGTACAACTTAGCCCCGATGTATCCCTAACGTATTGTTATTTAAATTTAACAAGAAATCCAAAAGTGCATTAATATACGGGGTGTTCCATTTAAAATAATAAAGTTAGTAGTTACTTCCGGTACAACCGGAAGTCCGCCATTTCTGAAACTAATTTTAGCAGGTGTAGAATATGATGCGAGGCAACATTTATTTGAAACATTTTTTCAAAAAGACAATGATAAATCGGCTAGGGACCGTTGCATCTTAGCCTGGACACCGGTATGTAGGTATATAATTCAAAGTAATTTTAAATTGTACATGATGAAGGTCTAGGTCTATTCAACTAAATGAAGCGGATTTCAAGAAATCTTAAGCTTGTTCATATAGAGCCCGCGAGGTGGCCCGGCCTGTATATACAGTCTGTCCCCGGATGGACTGAACTAGAGGGGAAAAGAAATTATTTGTAGCTTAGCGAAAAAATGTCATTCTTTATAAAAAAATTTGCTTCTCTCAAGACCACCATGACATTTTTCGTTAAGCTACAAATAAATTTTTGTCCCTCTTGTTCAGTACAATACATATATATTTTTTTTTAGAGTGCATGCGTCTTTGATGCGGCTTATTACAGTAAATGGTATTCTAGAAACTATCCCAATATCACAAAATGCCTTATCATTATCATGACAAGAAGTCTTACTCCTATAACAATGAATGCTTTCGGTTTGATCGTACTAAATCACGAATTATTTTTGACGGTAAATTGCTTAAGATTTCTATTATTTATAACATTGTTCCACTTATTTCACTTTTTAGGTTATGCGTTTCTCATTTACTTTGTATACATTCTTAAGAAAAATAACTGCTTGAAAACTGAAGATAATAACGTTCCTTAATTTATTTAGCACACTTGCTCATTTATAAACACAAATTCTTTGACGAAAATGCTATTGAATACTAGAGTATTTAAGAATAGCCCATTCTCCCCAAATAAAATTTTTTGTTGTGAGAATATCCAGCGTAATTTATGATAGAGGTCAAAAACCATTTAAAAGGCAACAATAACATGCATCCCTTTATCAATCGCTTATTTTGTTTGCTTAAGTTCTTCATAATGTAACACAGAAACGACCTCGCTATTCCCATTCCCAAACTTAAGAAAATAGTTTTAAATAAAATAGACACAAGCACCTGATTTTTCAAAAAAATGTGTTGACGACGGTATAGTGTACACGCCTCAAGATAAAGACATTTATATTTAAGTAGTATTTAATTAATTTTATCTGCGATTATAAAAAACTCAACAAAAATTTCTTGGACACTCAAATTTCACTTACAAACAGAAAGTTTTACGAGTAACTTTCAAGTGAGTGGAATGATTTTGAATATTGATGAATAAAACAGTTTAATTTATTCAAGCAAGCGATGGGAAAAGACAGAATAATAAATTCTCCTAAGGCAAAGTTTAAATAAGCATATCTATGAATGTTGGTTTACTTTAGAGCCCAGCAGAAAACACTGATGTTTTTTATCGTCACATGTTATCGACTTTTCCATCGAATACAATAATTTTCAGGATAGCTTCCTTATTATTTTATTAACCGATCGTTCCAAATTTTTTTTTTGTTTTATTGTCAGAAACAAGCGGTGATTTTATAACAAGATAGTCGCATTATCTGATTTTAAAATAATATGCTTTACTATACTATAGGATGCAAAGGCATTTACAAAACAGTAGCCTTAAACATTATGTTAAGTTATTATGTATAAGATCTAATTTGAAAATTATATATCTGTTATAACACGTAAGTAAACAGGAAACACTAAACACGATATTAAGGGTAATTTCCCTTTGGAAATTGTGAAAACAAATGGATCTTTTCACAATGATCCCTTGAAATATTCACATTCAAAATGACTAGTAGGTAGCTACCAATCTTTTTTGGTGATCGTTAAAACTGTGAAGGTATTCATTTGTCCTATACCTGCCACCCCACAGCAAGATTTCCACGAATCAAGTGCCATGGATAATTCAAGCCTTCGAAGGTTGAACAGGATAGGCAGTTGAACTGATTTATAGGCCTTATAAAACAATGTATATCGAAGAGAGATCCTTAGTAGCTCCCACTAGTCGCAAAGATGTTGCCTCAGTGGAGTACCCGTCGCTTTCTAACTCGGTTTCAATTATTGCGAGGGAGTGCGCACTTCTGGGAAGACTCCTTCAAGTATTCGATGGTTATAGCTGAGATTTACTTGTACATTACGAATTTATGGCCGTTTAATTTTACAAAAATGAGGAAGGTGTTATTTTTCGTGGTGGTTGGAACCAGTTTTTTCCATTTAATAACCATGCTAATATATTGTCGTTCCCATGTGACGAGTATAGATACATTGGCGGCAATGTTTGCGCAGATGGCTGTGGAACTCCAGGTAGGAAACTATATACAGGATTTTTGTTGAATAAGCGATCTGTAGATCTTGCACGCCCCCATTCTCATAATACAAAGTCACTGATTACTGCTACACGTTCTTGGATAGAATAGATCATATTATATTATAACTTTAATATTGTTGAAAACGCGATGGCATTTTCTTTTAGGTTATGTGCAAAATAACCGTCATATTTATCAAGTCTAATCGCATTGGCAACTTGATAAATCTTGTTTGGAACGAATTCTGGTCGTCAGATATTTTAGGAAACAAACTAGAAAAGAAAATAGTGAAGACTACCAAGAGAGTAATAATTCCAATATTTCTCGAAATAATGATGTCAGTTATTTATTCCTCCATCTGTTTGTTTCTGCCAATGTTACTGCCCAGAACGACCCCGATACTGCTCCAAGAAGCTTGGTATCCCCTGGGTTGGGATAGGAATTTTATCATCAAAGTGATGAATATATACAAATCCGTTGTAGCTGTTTATACGGTTACTGGTATGATCTGCTCTTACGACTTTCTCTACATCGTCTTGTGCGTCAATTGCGCTGCTCAGTTCCAATTGCTTTGTGCCGCTATACAATATATTGGTAGCGGAAAAGACAAAGATATTATCAACAAAATCCCGCGTGACAATAATGTTGATGAAAATCCACCATCGTTCTGTGGGGAAAATAGCGAAGAAGCTGAACTGTTGACAATTTGCGTCAAACACCATCGAAAACTCATACAGTAAGATCGTTACTAATATTAGTTCTTAGTTCGCAATAACGGAGAAAATTTTTGCAGATTTGGGAACGAATTGAACGTCATCTATGGTAGCGGGCATTTCTTACAATTGTGCAACACTTTGATGGGAATATGCCTTACTACGTATACTATAACATCAGTAAGTGATGAGCAAGAAAATGCAGAAAATTATGAGATTGTGGGAATCTGTTTGTTTTACTCTAGGAATATGTTAGTTAGTTCTTTGTAGATACCAAACGGTTAATAATACGGATGAACTAGCGTTTAAGAGGTATAAACGTAATCGTTGTTGTAAATCGGCCTTGCACACTTACAAAGAATTGCGCACTGCTTGTAAGATTAGTATTTCAAAAGACATATAACAATTTTTTTATCCTTTGCGCAAAATAATATAACAACTTAACCCAAGAATTTTTTGCTGCTGTCATTTTCAATTTCTGTCATAAGATTGCCTATCCAAAATCTTCTTTTCCGCTGTATTATTTTTGCACTTTCTTTTCTTTTTATCTTGTAAAACGTATGGTCTTGTTGTTTCCCAGTTTTTAACCACTCTAGCCTAGCTTCATTCTTATGTTTTATTGCATCCTTACACTCTTCATCAATCCAATCTTTATTCTTTTCTATGCTGTTCCTCCCTATCACTTAATGTTGGTTATAAGATCTTAACGAGCATACTTCTGGAAAGGATGAAGCCATATGTCGAAAAAAAATTGGCGAATATCAGAATGGATTCAGAAGAGGAAGATCCACTATAGACGCTATACATACCGTAAAACAAATAGTGGAAAAATGTTACGAAAATGATATTGAGCTACACATTATATTTATAGATTTTAAGCAAGCGTTCGACTCATTAAAAAGAAGTATGCTGCTTCGGGACATGAAGGAACTGGGAATCCCAAATAAGCTAATTACATTAACGAAGCTAGTGATGACAAACTCCAAAGCAGCGGTCATAACGCACGATGGTCTGTCTGCAGAAATCGGAATAGAGAGAGATGTCGGCAACATTGTTTAACATAGCATTGGAGGGGGTGGTAAGAGTAAGCTCGATTAATGGAACGCTAAGAGAAAAGCCAATTCAAATAGTGGCATACGCTGATGATATAGCATTAGTGGCAAAAAGCAAAAAGACGCTCAAACAAAAAATCCAGCAAATAGCAGCAGAAGCAAAGAAAAGAGGCTTAAACATTAATCAAGAAAAGACAAAATATATGAGAATCAGTAGGGAAGAATGTAGAAACCTGAATGAAATAGTGATAGGGGAATTCAAATTCAAAGAAGTAGAGAATTTCAAGTACCTCGGTAACATTATAAATAGAAATAACCGAAGGATAGTAGAGATAGAGCAGAGAATACAAGCAGGGCATCGGGCTTTTAACAAATATAAACTATATATGAAGAACAGGAAAATAAGTAGAAGACTAAAGTTGAAAATTTATAAAACAGCAATAAGACCAGTAGTGGCATATGCGGCAGAGACGATTAGCATGACAAAAAAGGAAGAGGACAGATTAAATATTTTCGAACGAAAAATCATTAGAAGAATTTGTGGCCCAGTAAAAGTAGGAGAAGATATATATAGAAGGATGTACAATAGCGAAATAGAGGAAATTTTAAATGCAGAGACAATAGTACGAATAATGAAATCGGCGAGAATAAAATGGCTCGGGCACGTGAATAGAAGAGAAGATGATTCTGTAATTAAGCGAGTTACAGATTGGAAGCTGATGGGACGTAGAAAAAGAGGAAGACCACAAATTACATGGCAGCAACAGGTAGCAGAGGACTTAAGAAAGATGGAGGTGAAGGAGTAGAAGTGTAAAGTTAAGGACAGGGAAAAGTGGAAGCAAATTGCAGACTTAGCGAATCACACAACCTATGATAAAAAACATAAAAGAACTAAATGGAGTGACTCACCATACAAAATGAGTCATCAGAGCTCTTAAAAGAGTGGCTACAATTTCTGCATGAAATGTAAAGCCCCATATATATATATATATATATATATATATATATATATATAATTTTAGCTTAATCTTTAATGTTGATCTTAAGACTGAGAAATTGTCTTTCATAAGTTATCAAGTTTATCCAACTCCTTTTTTCTGGGGCCCATGAAATACAACCTTACTTCCTGAAACATTGTAGCTCTTCATTAGCTTTACAAATTTCAATACTTTATAACACATCTCTTTCCTGTACAACTTTCCCGTAACAATGGAAATCCGCTTTTGTGGTACCGTTGTTTACATCTGGTAATCGGTCGAACATTAAGAACTATCGTCCAATTACTGCATTGCCAGCTTTGGGTGAAGTTTAAATAAATAAATATTCATATTTTAAAATGCAAAAACTCTTGGTAAGCCGGCTGCAATTCCGATGTCAACTCCACTTTGTAAGCATAACCATCTGTAGGCTATAAGAGCTTTATGCGGATTACGATGAAGGATGATCTGCGAGATCCTTAAATGCTGCGAACGTTTTGAATGAGATAAACCTAGATTTTCTGTAACACTTTCAGCGACAGCGGTAATGTTTGAGATTGACCTGACGGTATTAGTTCTAATAACCTTGCTCAAAAGTTCCATAATTTTTTGTATTTTCCGGCTTAATTTGTACTTCTATTTATTATGCCAATAGATAATATTTTTATAGGCCAGCGTCAGTTTCATACATGTTTTCCTCAACGTCCTTTACTATGCTGCACATTTTTGGCAACTATATGTTTTTTGCGCCGCCTCAAGCTACATTAGTGATTCGGTAAGTACATAAAAACCATCATGTTCTATAAACGTAAGTTACTATTTATAATTTTATTTAATATCTTTTGCAAATAAACAATGCCCTTAAAGAAATTCGTCTAGTTTACAATAATTAATCATGCAGATTCAAATAAAACTACCTTAAATTCAACATTTCTTTCTCTTTTCAGAGCGAAAGTGTTTTTAATGCTGCCTACCACAGTAAATGGTACATCAAGAGCTATCGAAACATCAGAAAATACCTCACTATAGTAATGATACGAAGTTCTATCCCTACAACAATGCATGCTTTTGGTTTATTTCAACTGAACTATGCTTTATTTTTGACGGTAAATTGCCAGGCGATTTCTATATTTACAACTGTAAGATACTTACCTCTCTTTTTAGGTTATGCGTTTTTCATTCACTCTATACACGTTCTTAAGAACACTAGCTGCTTAAGAAACGAAGATATTGTTGTCTATTAATATAGTAGGATAGCTTACTTTAATATCACATTTTTTTTGGCAGAAGCAGCACCGAAAACATTTCTTGTATGATGAATATAGAACAACAAAACGATATGTTTAACCACACTCCAGAACGTTTTTGTAAAGTATAGGCGTAGGAAAGAGATTTGAGTGCGGAAGAAGATGATCTAGTGATTAAATTTGCCACACAATTAACATTATTTGTTTATTTAAAACCACTATTCTTAAGTCACCATTGCATTAATAACAGTAGTTTTTTTTTTTTATTTTTGACGCAAAATATAATCAATAAACGCAGAATCCAAAACCAGACAATGCAAGACTCCATAGAAGCAATCCTATTGGCTGACGATTCTACTGCTTCCCTCCCTGCTTATACATTTTCGTCTGGGAAACTAATAAATTTTAGAACCAGAAGATTATATATCTAATATGACACGTAGAGAAACATACGAACCTAGAGTTGGTAGGTATTAAAGGTAATTTCGCTTGAAAAATTCTCAAAACAAATGGCGCGTTTCACAACAGTCCTTTGAAATATTCACATTTAAAGTGACAAGTACTAACATGGCGATTGTTAAGAATGAGAAACTACTCATTTGCCTTACCACCAACCGCTTATCTATTGATCCACGAGGGTTGGGCCTCGAATAAGAAATTAGCAATTGAAAATGGATATACCGCATTGTATCTATATGAAGTCTACCAGTCGTCAAAATGTTCTTCTTCAAGAAACTGCGAAGTTTTCTGGAGCGGTACAATCTTCTACAGGATAACGTGCGGTTCTTGGACGATGCTTCAAAATACGTCATGGTCTTGAGTAGATTATTGCTGCATCTAGTAAATCTATGGCCGATGAACTTCACTAAAATTAGAAGAGTGTTTTTCTACGCGACATTGGGAATAGCTATGTCTCATCATTTTACAATATCCTTGTACTGTTACCGATACGTTAGAAGTATCGACGACATAACGGCGATGCTACCCACGTTGTCTTTGACCATAGAGGTACGTAATTAATTTATAATTATTTATTCAATTATTTGGCTTCCTCATTTTAACTATTAAGCAAAATTTCTGTCTTATACGGTAAACAAAACCAATTGAAAAAATTAATTGAAATTGTTTGGAACGACTTTTGGCCGTCTAACACATTTGAACAGGAATTGGAAAATGAAATAGCCAACACCAGCAGACGTATATTAATTCCTATAATCTTGGAAATGAGTTTGGGTGCAACGTACTCAACCGTATGCATCTTTTTACCTTTCATCACAACACCTTTGCTGTCCTACCACGCTTGGTATCCTCCAGGTTGGAATAGAAATCTCTTTCTAAGCATATTCAACATATTACATTCATACACGATGATATACATCATCAACACTACGATTTGCGCTTATGATTTGCTTTATACCTCCCTTTGCATCAATTGTATCGCTCAATATCAGCAGTTGTGTTGTGCCGTGAAGTTTATCGGGACAGGGAAAGAGAGGGAAGCAATCCTTAAGATTCAACGTAAGGATAACATTGAAAATACACTTAGGATTGAAGGCAACAAAGGCAACGCGATGGAATTGTTGATCGTCTGTGCGAAACACCATCAAAGATTGATAAGGTAAAGACTTTTTTTCGGCTACCACATCCGAAAGTACATCCTTACTATACTCATTCGAAGATAGAAACCACTACTTTGTCGAATTGAACGGTCAACGTATTACTTGCGTTACTTTACTGTCCATGGATGATAGAGTACACTAAGTACATACCAAATTAAACTACCAAACACGTCACTTCCGTTACCTTAGCGTACGCTTTTAAATTTGCAGATTCGGGAACGATTTGAACGCAATATTCGGCAGCGGACATTTTCTGCAATTGGTCGCAACATTGATAGGAATTTGTACCACATCATACAACATCTCCCAAGTGAGTAGTATTGAACAGACTTTAAGCACCGTGAGATTTTATTTTAACTTGTTTACAGGAGGCAAGTCGCGTGGTAATCATACTATCTTTGGGCTATTACTTGGCATATTTTTGGCAGTTGTACGTCTATTGCGCTTCATCCAATAATCTTAGCGTCTGGGTGAGTTAATACTAGTGGCTGGCAAATCGCATTCAAATGATCCTTCACGTAATAAAATCATTCAAACTAGATATTTTGAAATATCATTAAAATGCGATGTAATGGCCATCACTAGTTATTGCTATATACGAATTTTGTAGTCTTAGCATGCAAAAAAAGTGGCTTTCAGAGTACCAACCTAGCAGAATCTGCTTACGACAGCGCCTGGTATACTTCCGAATTGAGAACAATCCGGAAATGCCTTCCCATCTTTATGATCAGAAGTCAACGGCCCATAACCATGAATGCTTTTGGCTTATTTGAGATGAATTACGTGTCCCTTTTGGCGGTAAGTTCATATTCTGTATTTTAAAATGTTGCTTTTGGCCTTGGGATTGGAATAATTTGTGTTTGTAAAAGGTTTACTTGTGACGATCGAACATCCTTATAATTCATGAAGTTAATGTTAAATGTGTGTAACAGAGAAGGTTGTATAATACGAGGCTGATGGAAATATATTAGCATAAATTCTACTAAATTCAACAAACACTTGTAATTCATTATATTAAGGATGTAAATTGTATTAAGCAATTTTCTCTAAAGTTAAAAGTTTCTGTGAGTAATTTAGATTAACGTATATTATATTAATAATTTTTTTCAGGTAATGCGATTTTCATTCACCTTGTATACATTTTTGGGGAAAATTTCAGCGATGTCAACGACCACAAAATATTAATCTTAACACAATTATAACGAGACCAAAATATTAATTTTACTATAGCTATTTTTGCACTAAAAATTCGTTTGTTTACCATTGTTTATATAAAGAAAAGCCAATGAATTATATAGCATAAAACAAAATTTGTTTCTTTTATCTCCTTTTTCAAATAATTCCTATAATAGTAAATAAATGGTTTGGTTTTCTATGATTATTGCAGTTGAACACTTCCTAGTCAATTTAAACATACGCCTGCTTCCTCGAATGGCATTACTTATTTAAAAAAAAATACTTAAAAACGGTCTTTAATTATATATATAAATAAATTCACTAAACTGTGTATAGCAGAAAAAAAACTAAAAGAAAGTTTGAAAATATGTTTGTGTATTTTTCTTTTATTGTCAATACAAACATAAATTTGAAATAATTTTTTTAAGATCTTTATACGTCACAGGTACGTAGTAAAATTTTATGAATGAACGAGAATATATGGCAACATAGAAATTACTCCCCCGTAATAATCACAGATTGCAGTCATTTACCGGCTGCGAAATACGATATTATTAAAGTGCTATGCAGGTTATAGCCGCAAAGGACTTTGGGATTCGGCATTATTTCTGCATCTTGTTTTAGTTTGCGTTTAAAGTTCTCCAATTTATCGTAAAAGAACGAATTCTGAAAGACTATAACCTCCAAACCGCGTAAAATAAACACAGAATATCGTAATAATACATTTACGCCATCTGTACGCGCAAAGCATGCGAACAGCGAACTTAATCTGCGATGATGATGCGAACTACGATGACATTTGCTCCCATTTGCTCCATTGCCAAATCATACCGACTAAGAATTTATGAATGAAAGAACTTGTGACGTCAGAGCACTTTAAAAAAATGAATTATGCCTTAATGAGAAACAATTTAAAAGAAGGTTTAATGAAGGGCTATATATTACAACATTCTATGACATATAAAAAAAGGTGGGCAATTCCTCATTTAACATTGTCATTCTATATTTAAATTATAATTTTTATAAATGTACTTCATAAAGGTAACTGTTTTGTACAAATCACGGTATTCTATGGTACAAATCAAAGAGACCTAATTAACAACTGCTGGTCTGGTATTTTGGGTACTTGGTTACTGCTGCTTCCATCTTCCATTTTTACCATTCCTTCAAAGATGGCGCTTCAATAAAAATGAATAGAGATACGGTTCACAACTTCACTGCTTTAATGTTTACATTTGAAAGAGGTTATTTTATGTTTGACGACTGTTTCTTTCATCAGAAACAAATAAAAATGCAAACTGCCACGAGGTGCATAAACGTATCCAAGACATTGAAAAATTTGCGAAATTTCTCTACACTAACCTATAAAATCAATAACGATTTCAGTAATGCGAAAGTGTTGTTTCCCGTAACAACTAAATTATTAAATCGAAGAAAATTAATTATTAGAGCTGATAGTGGCATACCGTGCTCTTTTTCGACATCCAATTCCGCTGAATATCATCTGGTAGATGCTGTGAAGTTTGAAAAAGTGTGTGAAGAAACATTGGAGTCTCTAAGTGAATATTTTGAGGATTTAGTGGAAAAGACTGAACATTTAAAATCTCCTGATGTTAATTATAGCGTAAGAATACTGAATATTATAAAATTAATGTAATAGTAAAATCTTTAATTTTTTAGAGTGGAGTCTTGACTGTAAACTTCGGCCACCCGTACGGTACATATGTCATAAACAGGCAAACACCCAATAGGCAAATTTGGTTGAGTTCTCCTAGTTCTGGACCGAAGAGGTACGATTTCGTAATTGAAGGAGAATACTGGCTGTATAAACATGATGGCAAAACTTTGCATCAACTGTTACAAGCTGAAATACCGAAGATAGTTGCAAGTGAAGTGGATTTTTCAAAGTGCTTGTATAGTCGTTGTATATAAAGGGATTGTTTTTGTTGTTTATTTATTTTAATTTATATGTTCGCTATTGGTATTTTTTAAATATATTTTTTATTGTTTTTTTGTTATCATCTTTTTACGAACTAAAAATGGAGGTTATGGAAGATGGAAATTTGATGGATAAAGTTAACATCTTGATACAGAGAGATATGGAATATTATAAGGTAGGAATTATTGTTTTTTCTGTGTGTGTGAGTATGCACTGCACTATTAGAGTTTAAAATCCCCAGAAATCAGATTAAAAATGTCTGGTTTTTTAAAATCCCCTGCTACTTTGTCAATACCGAGCATTTTTAAGATAAGCAAGAGTAAGTAGAGCAAAGTGTATGACTTAACAGGGAAAAATTAATATGAAAGTTTATAAGTAGTATAATATATGCCGGTTTTGGGCCGCCAATTTGTGAACAACCATAATTAGCTTTGTTCTCCATACGAACCTAACACTATCATTCACTAGATGGCGCTAAACACTGCAAGCCAAACAAAAAATCGATTTGAAATATTGAAAAATGAAGCCGAAACCAGCAATAAACTTATCTTTTTCTCGTCGCATTAACGATATAATCGAGCTCTTGAAAGCGATTTCGGTCATAGGTGAATGTTTTAATAGTGATGGGTGATGGGCATAATCGAATGATGGAAAATGAATCATTCAATTATTGACGATCATTCGAGAAATCGATTCTAACTTTTCGATTATAGGATAATTATCACCCCATGATATTGAATGATGAAATCCAGTTAATCATTCATAATCGATTATGAAGTCATTTATAATGCAAATCATTCATAAGGAAATGTTTTAAGTAACAAGTTTACGTTCTCACATATTTTACGGTTGCAAAAAATATGATTATTGTATTTACACGTGTCTGTAATAATAATAAGAAAAAAATATGTCGCCAAAGCATAATAAATTATGCGATTATAAAGAACTAGAAGTGTCTAGTAGCAAATTATCTTTATAAGTAGAACACAAAGTAAAAGTTCTTAGACTTTGTTTTTACACAATGCGGCAAAAGTAGCTAGTGAAAAAGATGAATCTGTGGAAACAAGTAGACAAAACTGACTTATTTTAAAGAATCGATGACTTTGTCAATATCCAAATAGTTAAAGTAGGTACCAGATAATAGTTATGCATTTAAATTAGAAGTTACATTAAAAGAAATGCGTCAAAAACATAAATTACATTAAATATCTGGAAGTTTAATTTTAGTAATTACGTACTGAATCACTTATTTAGAAAAACGTTAATTTTCTGTAAATAAATAATTTTTTCAGAAGAAGCAATGCGTGCTTCAAGAAAGTATATGTGCCGGCGTAGTTGGTGGAAAACTTGATTTCCCTCGCTACGCTTCCTTCGCGGCTGTGAAACTCGTCATTTGGTGGGAAGAGGAATATATAGCGGCCTTTAGGAAAAACTCTGGTTTCTTGAGACCCATAGAGGAAAACGTGGAAAGCACCATCGATTTTGGCGGCGGTTGTGGCGGTGTTGTGAAGACATCAGAGCCTGCTAAATTCATAACAGCCATAACGAAGTCTTCAGAGCAACTTTTAGGTGACGTCATTTTAAAAGTTAAAATAAAAATCACTTAAAATTTATATTTTAGAGCACTTGCATATCTTGACACAAGAGGCTTTGGATCACGCAGATTTAACGGTTTTAAATGGTGCTATAGGTGCGGCGTCCTTGCTGAAAAACTGTTTATGGTCATTTATGCAATCTATTAACACCACTAAGTCTAAATATGGCGATCAATTACAATCTAGCTTGAAGAAGTACCAAGAAATAGGAGAAGCTTTAGCGGAGAGATTGTTGGATCTCCACTGCAGGTTGCTATCTTTATACATCCTGCAAGATGGGGAATCTTTGGACTGGGAAAATGATAAGCCTTTTTTTGAGTCTGAAAGAGGTTCTTATGTCATACAAATGTGGTGGTTGTACATGCAAGGTAAAATATTCTAAAAAATATATCCTATAAAGGCAAAGATAGACTGTTTGCAGGCACCAGGGAAGATTTGTGGAATACAGTACCGCCTAAGATGGCACAGAGAGTATTTTCTGGCATGCTAAATGAGACCTTAACTATTTTGACTGTGCGCTATGACCAAGTAGGTATAAAACTCATGATACTATAAATAAAACAATCGATTTTGTGCTATGTAGATATCTCCATCCGAATGTAGATCGCAATTACTTACAGTGGATATCAGCAATTTGCTTTTATGCGTCGCTCAATTGTTACCGTGCATCTGCGATGACGCCGAAGAACTGATGGGACTTTACTTGAACAACCAAAGCAAGATATTACGCGACATTCACTCAAAATGTCAAGAATTGCTTGCGTGTTTTATTTTCAGAAGTACACCTTTAGATATCTTACGCAAAGTAAGTGTTTAACTAAATTATTTTGCAACCTCTCGATAAATCTTGTTTCTAATAGATATTTCGCAAAGGTTTTGACGGTTCCGAGTTATCCAAATCCAGAGGAAACAGTTTGAGTCCTTGGGTAACGTTTTCATTGCAAAACGTTTTTAAAGCGACCCCCAGATCTGTCACAAGAACTTCTGAGTTACCTGACAATACTATTATCTATTTAGAACTTCTGGTGCTTTTGGGTCAACCCCAACCAAATTGGGCTTTACTTCTGAAGGTTGCATACGTATAAATTTGCGAGATATTCTTACGTAATTTTTTCATTCTTTAGGTTTGTTGCATGAGAAAATTCAATATCCTAGTAACAATTTTGAATGAAGCTCTTGACAAATTCACTTATTCTTCTGAGTTCGTTCGAACGCCAGACTCTTTTGGGAAATGTGACGGTTTCTTGTGCAGTGGTGATGGCATTTGCAAGTGCGTGGAATGGAAATCCCAATATCTTACGGACCAGCAATATTACGATATCATCTATGGCATAAGTCACGTCTTTCTGGGCGTTGGAAATGAGGAGGATCTGTTAAAGTTGTTCCTGCCCATCATTAGAAGAAATAGCAACTGGGCAAAATGTTTCGATAGGAGGGAGGTAAGCATTCAATATCACCAACGAGATTTTCATTTGTAATTCCTCTCTCTTAGGTGTGGAATCAGAAGAGACCACCTTGGTTTGAAGCCATCATAGACCTAATAAACCCTATTCTCTCCCCAATTACTGCGACAGTAATAAATGCCGTTAAAACTGGTGCAAGTATGTATCAGGCGATGTCAATTGTACTGGCCTGCTTCAGCCAGTTATGGGACTGCATCAATTCCTCAGTTCCTCTGATAGCTCACATTATACAGGATCTTCTCCCAGTAGATATTACTCCAATAGGCAATTCTGCTCTCCTCCAATTGGTATTGAGTGCTTTGTACAGCAATCTGCAAAAGAAGTCAGAACTGATTCAAAAGAAGCGAGTCCAATTTGATAAAACTCCGACACATGACGAAACCACTCGTGCCGCCCCAGCCAAAGAATCTTTGACGCATAAGAATTCAGTTTGTAGCTTCGATGGAACCATCAGCACTGACGATGCTATAGCTTTAGCCGTAGCTGAAGCCTTATGTAGCATAGACGAGGATAACAAGCATACTGAGCAGATTTCAGAATTTATCAAACAGGCGAAAGAATCATTAGAGATGGATACGGTTGAACACGATGGCCATAAGAGAGTTGAGACGATACAACAGATGGTGGAGATACTTGCCGGTGACATATTGATGAATAGATTTGGGAAGAAAAGTTTGAAGGTGCTATATTATTTCATCCAATGCAATTCCGAATGGATTTCTGAAAAACTGATAGAAAATGCGGCTGCCAACCGTTCAGGAGCGAACAGAGCCCACCCTGTACCGAATCATTTGTTGCATACTATGTTCCATATTGGTTCTAGATCATTCGACCAGGTATGGCATGTACATACGAGGCAGTCTATATTTTCTACAATTCTGAATGATTACTATGTTATGTTTTATAGCTTCTGACTGGCGAATGGGCACCTGATTGGCTGCATTTGCTATCGACACCTATGGGTTTGAGTTTGGAGAGGGTTTGGGGCCAGGTTTCGAAGAGATGGGAATTCAAAGACGTGAACTTTGCAGATTTATCACCGTCAGACGGCCAAATTGTGACGTCTCTTATATCGATGTTGAAACCTAATTAAAAAAATACTGGCTTTAAACGTGACTGTATTTTAATTAACATCCCATCGTTAATGAATAGCCGAAATTTATCAAGAAAATAGTCTGTATCACGCGTGCATTATGATAGGCAATATACGCTCATCAAATAATATACTATTATATCCTGGACGGGATATGGTTAGATACCGAATGTTTATTTCTAAATAAACGACTTTTGATTGTTGATTTTTATTTTTGATTAATTTACAACAAGAAAAACTAGTTGTGTTTCTTTCTATTTTATTTTATTTGCTTGCACATACAGATACACATTTATAATTTGTAATAAATCATACTATATTATACATTTCATATACATTCGCACCTGTTTTATAAGAAGATTATGACATATACACTCAATTTTTACTCGTGTTAATTCCAGCTCTCTTGTTAGATGTACATTGTACTATATATACAAATTATATACAATATATACAGGTATGTGTATGCAATACCATTAAATAAATATGCCTATAAATTCTGGTGGTCTTCAATAAAATTCCTTAACTATACTCATCCAGTAAGTAATGAAGCATCCCCAGTTTTGAATGTACCCCCCATATACTACTTTGGCGAAAATTGCATCATACAATGGATGCTGGAATGGGTACCTTCAAGTTTTACTATATTAAATATATTTATTTATATATTTTCTACATATTTATCACATAATTGGTCACATTCCTTTCAATGATTTAAGATTAGTTACATATTTTAATGTTGATTTAATAAATAACCCTACTATTCTTCTTAAGGATGCAGATTCCTGTGAAGGAATTAATATTAAGATGATTTGGCGGTAGATGGCACCATCAGTTCAAAAGTGCATTACATAGTTGCTTATACAATCTATCATATTTTTGATATAAAACACTTAAAGCATCCTATAATAAGTATTTACAGATTGCTACTTTACCCAAGACTTTTTCTTATTATCAAAGCGTTTTTGTTTTCCCATTAATGTTGAGAAATTGTTCGTCTAAAATGTCGTTTATCGGTTAATTAAGGATTGAAATTTAAATATAATTGCATTAAAATAAATTGCCTATTATACACAGATATATTTATCTATTTATCAGGTCAGTCTTTAGTATATAAAGGTTTTTAGGGACTTTTTTGTTATTATTTTAAGAGTTTGACATTTGACATAGCTGTATAGTAAGTCATCTAATTTTAGGTGCAAAGTTTATATGTCTAAAGATTTTTCTCTCCGCCTATTAAATAATATGTCTATTCTAATCGGAAATTCAGTTCACGATGATAGTAATTCTTCAGGGCCAGGCCTATTGATAACGTATAGCAACAGAATGTGCGTACGCTAAATACGTTGAAACTTGTCAAATTATATTTGTATAATTCGTTTTAAGTTTTTCTTAATAGGCGTGGAGAAACTGGTCTCTTCAATCAGAGTATAATGGCTATTATTCGCTTGGGAAATTTCAACAGACGCTTAATGGCTTGAGTTGGAATTTTCACGTTTGTGAATAATACGCTGGTTGAAGAATATACTATTTTGTAATTTTTGTTTATTATAAATATCTTATCTTTTTTGCAGGATTTTGATTTAAAGTGAAGGATATGTAATTTGTATAATTAATATGTTTAATGTTATATACAATATTTTTATATTATATAAAAAATATTATATAAAATTTCGTATACCCTGCAATGCGCTGTTATGATAAAGTAACACGTAGAATATATAAATCAGAAAACGTAGGTTTTAAGACGGAATTAAGAAAATGGTTTTGTTTCCACGTTTGTTTATTCAAATTAAAGTACAAAACGCGCAAGGCAAAACATTTAAAATAAATGTCAATAATTTTAAAAAAGTAATAAATCGTAGGACGCTCTGAATGAAATTATATTTTTCCATTAGAAAATCAAATTTATCAAACCTTATTTGAGGTAAGAAGGCACCAAAGTAATGCCATTCTTATCATAAAATTGTGCATGTAGATGTGTCGTTATTGACAAATGAGTGCATTTAACACTGTCTGAGTAACTTTATTATTTTCAGACATTAAATAACTATATTAAAATGGGGCTGACTGCGAAAAAATTGTATTCAAATCTCGTTAAAAAGTCCTCTTGCAGACCTAGCACATTTACAAACCTCGCCTTCGGTTCTGTTATATTTACTCACGATCTTCAATAGAGCACTTTCTTACGTAATTTGAAATATACTATTAAATTTGATTCTAGTATACGAAAGCTCGCCATGGTAAGCAAATTATTTATTTTGTACTACTTAATTAATCGGCAACGTGTCTACCGAAAATTAGTCTGCTTCAAACTAATAATGAAAATAATTGTATGATTAAAGTCAGAGTTGAAATTAATTAAACGTGCATTTTGCTTGTTAATTATTCTACAAAATTGCCATAAAATTACTAAGAAAATTGTGAAACACTAAACACATTTGAGGTGATGAGTGAAACAAGCGAGGAAAAACTATTCTAATTCTGTTTTTTTTCTCACATGTGACGAAAAAATTCTTACACCCATAAATTAGGAATAATTGAAAGTTAGATAATCGATAGTTTAATGTATGTTATAAACAAATAAATGCGAAATGTTGATAAGACAAGACTTTTTGAAGAATCGCTTACTGCAATCGCTTAGCCCTATTTTTGGAAAACAGAGCCTCCGAGGGTTTTAATAAGGAATAACTTGTCTTCCCATCTGTCTGCATTCCTAATAGAAGGGTGCAAAAAATTCGACTTTCGCTTTATATGTCTACCTAAAAACTCAACTCAAGCCTTAGATGTCACTTTCTTTAGGCCATTTAAACATCACTGGAAGGAATCTTTCAACCAAATTAAAAGGGAATAGAGTTTGCATACCAAAAGATAGATTCCCATAAATGTTAGCATATCCTGCAGATAGGTTGAAAGCATCATCTCCAGGAATAATAAAATCAGGGTTTAAAAAATGTGGAATAGTTCCTGTTAATAGAAACAAAGTTGTGTCACGAATTCCATCTATATAACGGGTGATTTTTTTGCTATTTCGTTTTTCAGTGTAATTTTTTTTAGTGTAAAAAAAGATTCGTAACAAATGCCAAAAGTGCTCAGTAAGGTTTGCCATTTCACCATGAATAGACTAACAAACTTACCACAACGTCGTTTGTTTGGTGAATGGGCCTTAGGAAAGTTGGATGAAGATCCATTTTTCCATCGAAAAATTGTCTTCAGCGACGAAGCTCATTTTTTGGCTCAATGGGTACGTCAACAAACAGAATTGCCGAATTTGGTGTGAAGAGCAGCAAGAGGCAGTTCAAGAGCTACCAATGCACCCTGTTTGGTGCGGTTTGTGGGCCGGGGGCATCATTGGACCGTACTTCTTCAAGAACGATGAAAATCGCAACGTTACAGTCAATGGAGCAAGGTACCGTGCGATCATTATCGACTTTTCTTTTGCCCAAAATGGAAGAATTGGACTTGGTTGACATGTGGTTTCAACAAGACGGTGCCACATGCCACACGGCACGCGATACCATGAACCTATTGAGAGGCGAGTTTGGTGAGCAATTAATCTCACGTTTTGGAGCAGTCCATTGGGCGCCCACTAGATTATTTTTTGTGGGGATACGTGAAGTCTCTCGTGCACAGGGACAAGCCACCCCCAATTTCAGCCCTGGAAGACAACATTAGAGCTGCCGAAATGCTGGAAAAAGTATGCCAAAATTGGAGCTCACGAATGGACCACCTACTGCGTAGCCGCGGGCAACATTTACATGAAATAATCTTTAAAATGTAAATGGCACGCATTCATTTATCGGCCCAAATAAATATTTCAATCACTTTTGCAAATTTTCTCTGTTTTTTTTTTTCAATTTTCAAAACCCAAACGGTTAAAAAATCACCCATTAATAGATAATCCGTCCAATGAAGCAATGAAGAGTCCAGTAATGTAGACAATTCCTTTGTTGCAATGCTGCAGAGGTTAAGATATTGAGAAGCACAACCTGTGGTGCAGAGAAAAATGAGAAAGATCTCTAACGATGCCCCTGGAAGAAGCGTAACAAATCTGGAGTTCGATTTAGATGATGATATGAGTGATAACCCTGAGCTGTTTTATTGCCAGCTTTATTTGTTGAATACATTTTATATAAATGAGTTTATTAAAAAAAAAAACATAAATCTTGTGTCAAGTCACCCCGACCTATACGGGGTGTGTAAAATTCATCTCAGTTTTTTGTTTTAAAATATAAATTCAGTTATTCTTATTTTAATTGTTAACCTGAAGATGACTCATGTCTCGGTTGAAACGTTGCTGGATAATTAAGTAATACAGAAATCAGTGATGTATGCTGAACATGGCCGTCTTTCGTCTATCATAATCGCTGTTTGCTTTGTTTAGATGTGCCTTTGGGTATGTATTTATGAGTTACCTTATAATATACAATGTAAAATAAAATATGGTAAATGTAATGCATTTAGAGTTTAATAAAATAATAATGATAAAGTAAATTGGAAATAAATTATGTTTTATGTAGCTACCGTTGATTTTGCCGAAGTGCATTCATAATATATCTCCTAATGCGAGTATCTGATAACAATTGAGCTAATTTACATATAGTATAGAAAAAATGTACAGTTATTTCAGTTATTCAATTAATAGCTTTCATTAGGAGATTGAAATACCGCCCCTTAATCACCTACAGCAAAACAAAAATCGGTTTAACAAAACTGTTTTTACATCTTCGTTTCCAGCACTGTAACGTTTCTCTTGTTACACTGAGCTCCGGCAGAGGTCAGCACCGTCCCTTGGCGATCCCGTACCGTCACATTGTCCTGACGAGACCGCGGAGCCTCGCACTATATCCACGTCTTCCTTTCTCGGACCGTATCTCGTTCGGAGTCGGTCCTAGACTGCTTATGTCAGGACATCTGCTTCAGTTCGGTGTTGCGCCAGCGCTTGCCGGATTTACTGTGCGCGCTGCTGTTGTAGGCGCCCAGTTCGTGATCATGGACGTTAGTATAAAATGTATCTGTAGTGCTAGGAGTTTGGCAGGCGTTGTACATTTGCGTCCTTACGGTGCCTATTTGCGTAAAATTAGAGAAGATCCAGTTAATAACTAAATGAATATTTGACGGAAGAAATTAAAATATTACTACTATACGATTGCAAATGAAAGCGTTGTGTTGCAAGCATGCAGATGTTGCAAGGAATATTTCTTATGAAAATGAAGCGCATTAATTATCATAAGGAAGATATGATGTTATAATATTGCTCTCATATTGAAGCAATATTTGCGCTTCCAGTTTCAAAGCTTATTCTTCAAGATTTACCTATTTGTGTTGGGAATTAGTGAGAAAATACTCCCAGACTCTATATTTACTATATGGAAAGCAGTGGCGGCTCGTGACGTTTTGTTCAAGGAAGGCTACTGTAGCCTAAGTAACCCTTCTCAGTCAATAAATTATATTTTTATAGTTATTATTGTAGCATTGTAAATGTAGAATAAAAATTGAAAAAAAAAATAGATTAAAATAAAATTGAAATTATTGTCTAGCAAGAACCACGTAGAGGAGAGTGAAATCTTGCCTGGATAGGAATGTGGATGAGGTGATAGGTAAAAAGGTAATAAAAATGTAAAAATAAATTGATAAACGTAATAATAAACCAAAAATAAACTCTAAATACAATAACAATTAAATTAGAAAAGAAAATTGTAGATTCTTTGTTTATATCACAAGCTTTACTCAAAACTAAATTTAAGGCATGAGCATGACAATGTACAAAAAGAGCTTGAGGTGCAATTGTTTTTTTTTTTACTTTGTAAACCATTTAAATGCCCTGCCATAACAGATGCACCATCATATGTTTGTTCAAAACTCACCTAACGCTTCTTAAGTTATTAGTACTGGGAGCTGGGAGTCGCATGGGCAGTTGCGTAGCAACGTTTTACGACCGATAACGCAACATGCCGATCGGGTAGGATCTCACCGCAGCGGCAAGCCTCCTACCATACGTATTCACCGTATAAAGTGCACGTGCACTTACGGAGACACATTGCTCTCAGCCATGGCATTAATCATCGGTGCGGAGCCAAATCTGTGGCTAGCCTCCTCGCTTGCTATTATAGTGCGTACAGTAGAATTTCGCGTATTATTGGAAATTTGTTTGCATTTTTAAATTAAGTAATGAATACATATACTACTGATTATATATTTTTTTGCAAAATTGCTTTATTTTAGTATATAACCGATGCTTAAACATTATTTTAATACATAATAAACGCTACTTATTTTATTAAAAATAATAGTAACCTCCCCTGACGGGCCGCCACTGATGGAAAGTTATTCAAACAGAAGATCGGAAAACTTTGTGATATACAACCAGGAATTTGGCCTAATTGAGTGAAATTCAAAAGTAGAAGTTTCTAGAACTGTTTCTTAGGGAATTCTGTTCAAAGTCCGCTGTACCAAAAAAAAAAAAAAATACTAAAAAATATCTTTTATGCATTACTATAGTCTATTTACTTTCATTCTTGAAATATCTCAATTTAACTTTTTGTAAAGAACTGAAATTTTCAGAGATCAAATGAATTTAGGTACATGAATTCCTGATTGGAACTCGTATTTTAAGGACAATTCAAACATACTAAGTTTATGTCACTACTCTGTAGCAAGAAGATATTACAGACATGAATGGATTTCCATAGATCGACCGTCGCAATTCGTCTTGAGAGACCTGGTATACTGAGGAAATATTCATATAAAACTGGATAAAATATTGTTACCGATTCGTTTTCCGTCGTGAAATGTGACGCAAACGAAAAAAATGAAAAATAAATTGATGTCAATGCAGGCTATTCGTTATTGCGCGAATAAATCATCGATCATCCAGAACAAGTTTTACTTTTTCAATCGCGCGTTTCATTTGAACACGTAATTAATTGTCGTTTTGTAGATGAGGTTCTGTACTCGACAGTTATCCATCTAATTCAATTTGAAAACTTAATGGGCGGAAATGGAATTGTCAAGTTTGAAATTATCTTCGCATAATGTTTTATAATTCATGAAAATTGATAAAATTGATATTCTACTTCAAGTTGATTAATATTCTCTTTAAAATTTAGGTGACACTGTGAACATTTTTTTTACACTAGAGACACGGTGAATTCGGCCAGTATATTTGGATATATTGCTAGATGTTTGCAGCCACATTTCGAAGACACAATTTACGCTGTGGTCGTATGGATAACACATTCGAAAGTACAACTTTACTCCACTCATTCAATTAGCGACAATGCTAATTTACCTACAATGATACCTCATGTGCAAGTGAAACTAAATTTGTAAAGTGTGAACGAAAGTGATCGTATACGTATCGGTGACAATCTGTATGCTACTAGGATTGGTCTGGGCAGGTTCCATATTTTTTTCTCCTTATAGTCATCCATTTTAAATTTTCTGCGGGTTGTTTGTTTGCAATTGAATAGACGATAATAAATGATAAAGATGGGATAGCTACGATGTTACTTAACCACAGCGATATTACCTCGTCTGATTATGGAATTCTTACGAGCATGGGAAATGAAAACGCGTGGTCTCTGCATGAAGTTAGAGCGAAAACAACCGAATTTGCGATTACAGTAGCTACAGTACGAAAGAAGAGATTTATTAGCGCTGATACAGCGTTATTAATAAATGATTGGAAAACGAGTTCTGTGCGTTACAGAATTATAATATTATTTCGGCGTGTGGTATTTCTGCGCTATGAGCATCGATTGGTGTGTCCAAATATATCATGACCCGAATTCGCCGTGCGTTTAAGTAAAAATGACCGCCAATGTACTTTTATTTTCTTTTGTATTCGATTTAATGACAAATTGATGAGGATCATGCAAACGAACACAATATGACATAAAAAAGAAACTACAAACGAAAAAATTCTATAGAATCGTTCATCTGAGACCTTATGGGATTTTTTCACTTCTACGCAGAGACGTATCCATTTTTTTTCGTATAGCACGAAAATGGAAAAAAGAAACAAAACCTAATCAAGGATCGAGAAACAGTAAAGAGGTGTTATGTACAGCAGAATATACTGGGCTTATTAGAAATAAAACGATTAAGTGTCAAAATGTTTCATCGTAGATGAATTTATAATCCCTCGCCGATTGAAATGAAACTTGGTGGGTTTATAGACCTATCTACTGTAATAACAACGGTGGATTCTGGGTCGGGGAAGGTGGTGAACACATGCACTTAGGCCACTCTTACCGGACCCATTGTGCTACCTCCCCTAGGTGGCGTCGCTCGCCCACAGCCTACTCGAGCCAGCCCAAACTGAGCGTGAGCTCGAGCAGAGCAGCAGACAAGGCGCCACCAAAATCGGCCATACTGGGCCAGTACTCCCCCAGTATGGAACCTCTAAGTTCGACAAGCGCTGGGCAATCACATAAAATGTGTTGCGGCGTCTCGTCTTCTTGGTAGCATGCCCGACACAGTGGGCTGGTAGCCAAACCCATGCGGTGCATGTGTTTGTTTAGCTAGCAGTGCCCGGTCAAAAGCCCCACAAGTTGATGTAAGTTACTGCGCGAAAGCTGCAGGCAGTATTTTGCTGTCTTCGGTGACGGCCTGGGGATGACCTCACGCGCTTGACGGCAGGTGGTTATGGATTTCCATCTATTCTCATGAAGAGTGGCAGTCCATTGCGTTATCAAATAACAGCGGCGACTTTCTTAACTGCTCAATCACAACTGTGAAAGGGTTTCCAGCAAAGCCATGTAAATTAATGAATGAATATTTTAAAGCACCAATACTGCTCGAGGAACATATTAAAGTCACATAGTTATATATTGATCTTAACTTTCTTTTGTTATTTAAACGTAGTGATCGGTTCATGAACATACCAAGTTTCATTTAAATCGGTGCCGGTGAGGGACACTTGCTTGTATTCCCTTATCAGTGGCATTTGATACCAAAACTGTTCGGATTACTAAACCTAAAAAATAGATCCATATACCCAGCATATAAGTAAATGTGAATAAACGCCGATCTCTAAAAGCTCAATAACTGTGCGTTTGAGTTAAAACGATCGTACAAACCGTTACGGATTATCCGATTGTGATCGGGCGATCCTGAATAAGATCTGCGACCACTAGTAAAAACTCCTCGCCTGGTGAGTGGTGCTGGGCTCACGTGGACGTAAGGTAACCAGGAGAAGAATTGCTTGAAGCCGCGCCGGAACCTAGAAAACAAGAAACTTAACTTTAATTTTGATATTTTGATTGTAAAAATCATAACTGTAGTGTAGATCCGGCTTGGCCCATCGCAGTATATCTATACCTAGCAATACACGTACGGCAATTTTTTTAAAGCCTCCCAACCGTAAGCCGTAACGTGTCTGTAAAAGGTCTTTACACACGCCTACCACATATTCCTTAGACCAAAATAAGCCGATTTAAGTAAATTTACCTTAGTCCAAAGTCGCTTAGTTTGGGCGCTATGCGGCCTTGAAGTTAAAATTTTGAAATCGTTTTTTTATTATAAATTCAAAACGGCTTATGCGATTTTAATAAGATTTGGCGTAGTCAGTTAGTATTCTTGGACGAATGTTTTGAGAAAATTTCAAGAAAATACTAATAGCGGAAGTGAATGAAACACGCATGACCATTATGAAAATTAACATAATTTTTTTTGCTGTCTATAGTAGGGACACGAAATAATTTTTATTCGATAGAGTATTCAAAGGCGATTAAATTATAGCTCCTGTAAAATTTTCTTATTTTTATTCGTTTTCAAGAAAAACGAAAAAAAGTGCTTATGGTCGTGCTTTCGAAATGCGCCTGGGTTTTTGTCGCTTTGTTAATGGGCAAAGAGAAGCAGATTTAAACTTTGGCAACACTATTTTGTTTACGGATGAAGCTTGTAAGTAAGGGGTAGCTACAATTTATTTGAGCAGTAGATTTAGCCATGCGAAATTCATTTGTTTATGATAGGAATCATAGGCGACTGGATTACTTTTTGCTTTTTTCGAACGCACGACCATAAGCACTTTTTTTCTTTTTTCTCGAAAACGAATAAAAATAAGAAAATTTTACAAGAGACATAATTTGATCGCTTTTGAATACTCCATCGAATAAAAATTATTTCGTGTCTCTACTATAGGCAGCAAAAAAAATTATGTTAATTTTCATAATGGCCATGCCTGTTTAATTCACTTCAGGTATTAGTATTTTCTTGAAATTCTCTCAAAACATTCGTCCAATAATACTAACTGACCATGCCAAATCTTATTAAAATCGCATAAGCCGTTTTGAATTTATAATAACAAAACGATTTCAAAATTTCAACTTCAAGGCCGCAAAGCGCCCAAACTAAGCGAATTTGGACTATAAGTTTACTTAAATCGGCTTATTTCGGTCTAAGGAATATGTGGTAGGCGTGTGTAAAGACCTTTTATAGACATATATTCAATCGTGTGTAATTTATACTAACAGTTTCAGGTTTTCATATATACATGTACCAAGTAAAATTCGTCCAGGCCGTGTTTTTTTACCAAATAGAGGCACGCAATAAGGCGCAATAAAACACCTCTATTCTCCAGTAAGACAAAAAATGAAGTACACAGTAAATTGCCTGTCGTTAAGCATATTCCTCTAAAAGCAACATTTAAAATGCAACATTAATAAACTCGTATCATTTAAAAAACGAAACAAAAGATATTGATCATAAAGTGGTGTCCCTAGGGGAAAGATGGGCATTATCTAGGAAATTCGAAAGGATAGATTAGATACCTAATTGGCTATGTTGTAAAAGCAATTACGCGTTACTCTATATTTATAGTTTTTCCATTTATATTTTGCTTCCACTAAAATCGATTACGGCCCATATAGGCATATACTAATTAAAAAGAGGCCACCAAATGAAATTAATAGCTCCACAGCGATTTTTGCGTTTTTAAAGTGTAATTTTGAAATAAAAACTTCGGTGGAGAACGTTAGGTGCACGAATGCAAGTCAAATATGGCACTATAATTATGTTGAAAGTTTCTGTTATACAGTGTACACCAACATAAAAGAAACCTAAGGAACCAACGGCAATAAATTAATGTTATTTGGTGTAGCATTCGGGCCTGAGTGCTTTTATTCAGTGAAATAAATCGAGTTGGTTTTATTAGGACTTTTAGCCATCTTGTAACTAACAAGGAGTAGGCAAGAACTGCGAAACACGAAATTAAATGAGTCGCATATCATTTGAAAGAGGGAGTTAAGAGTAGAAAAACTGTAAACGGGTTTGAGTGCATGGGCCTTAATTTTTGAGATATGAAGAATTTTATTTAAAAACATTAACGCTTGTAGCTTAAGAAGAATTATATGTATTCGACTGATTAGTGTATGTGTAGCCCAAAAAAAAAACAGCACAGAGAAGTGCTTAAAACTTGTTAAAGGTTAATTGCATAGAAGTTGCTCGGTATTTATTTTCTAACTAACTCATTGTTTTTATTGCATTCCCAGAGGTTTTACTTTTCTATGCTGTTCCATATTTTTTTTTAATATCATCATATTTATAGCATTACATTATATATTTTTTACAAATTTTCGAAGGAAATCAATTTTGTAACTGTAAATTGTAGAATAGTAGTAATGAGTTACATTATAATAAAGAACCTATAAGAGAAAATGCATTAGAGTTACTTCTTTGTTTCTATATGTTAAGAAATACTGATGATTGTGAAGCAAAACTCTTATTTTATCACAAATAGGTACTAAAATAAGAATAGAATTGTCGGTTAGTATGATATGATACAAAAAGCCAAAAGGCTGCAATGTTTATGGATTTCATAATTTCATCAGTGATGCGATTTCTTTTTCGGATAGATATCGCACTACACGACGATTTGAAATTTTATATTCTTTCATAAATCTGACACCCACCTGGAAGATGCAACAAATCGAAAAATGCAATTATTTTCTGTATCCTCATAAAATTCGGCAACGGTAGCCATAACCCACATCTGCAATTGCCATCTTGTAACAAACTGTTTTGTGCTGCGTGTTTCAACAAATTGATTATAAACATTCTTTTTAATCCGAAATACTTTGTCACTATATGTACCACCTGCCAAAGCATCTCCAAAGTTCACGTGTGCGACGATTTCGTACCTCATTTTCTTTCTTTTATTTATTAATAAATAATTATTGCATTGTATTATAATTGTTTTTTTTCCAATGTTGTGTGTGAAAGTTGTATATGTTATGAGTGATTATTAGTAATCACATATATTACGAATAAAAATAAAAAAAAATGAATACTGATAATAGAAAAATAATGTCCCTAAGAAGGCTTCGAACCTATTCCACTTCCTGGTAAAATTCGTAATTCGTGCCCTCAACTAATTGTGCTACACATACACTAATCAATAGTATACATATAAACGCTCCGCTATGATTTAAATTAAAAATAAGTATTACGTATAAGAACGCTTTCCGTTGCTGCCGAACCTCAACTTTACGGGGTGCGATTTATCCTTGCAATTCGGCACAAAGTTGGTTTGTTTTCGAATAACATTTAAACGGTAAGAGATAGAAAAAAAGTTTCAATAGCGGACTTGTACCGTTTAGTCAGCACTTTCGATTGGTATAGTTATTTATATACAGCCTGTTCTAATAAACGCGGAATGACGTATGTTGTGCGTATTTTATTGAATTCCAGAAATCGGTTATAATAGCCATTTTTTGTGATCAAGTAATCTATAGAAAGACAATTTAAAAACACTTTAGCAGAAAGTTACCGCCGTTCTTACACTAGATCGGTCTATAAACGCACCAGCTCTCATTAAAGTCGATGAGGGATACTCGCCTATATTCCCTTGAAGCCGAAGTACTTGGCGTTTATTGTGCGAAAGATAGTATGGAATTTATATACCTCTGCCGAAGCTTTTCAGAAAAGTATACCGCAGCACAAAAATTAATGAAAATACGTAAAATAAGGCATTTTCCCGTCTTTGTAGGTGGTCATTCCTATAGTTCTTGCAATGCACTTATGCAGTTGTGACTTTGATGTTACCATCAAAAGGTAACCGTGCTATGCCATATTCATTTCATTCAATTTTTCATTCCCTTACAGATCGAATTTTCAAAAATCGTTCTTTACTACTTGCTCGCTTCGTAAAAGCTTGTAACTTAAAAAGAGCAACGCGTCCTCGGAATCGATCCTTTTTTGATGGTTGTTCTTGAGGAATTTCTTAGGTCGGAATTGACAAAAAAAAGATATAATGCAACAGTTATTGATATTGGAAAGATGTGCTGCACATTTTCCATTATTTCGTGAGCAGAACACATAAGGAAAATCTTCACATAAAACTTGAGGCCGCAGTTAAATATTGTAGGCCCGGGTACTGATAATTAAGTACGTGATGGGACTTAAAAATAAAATGGGAGCCTTTTACAGTGGGCCCGGTTTTACTGCGGATCCCCATAAACAAATTTCATTTGTTTGGCCGCAACAAATAAAACTGGGAACAATGCGAAAAATAAAATCATGTCGGGTAGGTTAAGTTACAGTATGAAAGTGATTACTATATACATACTTAATTATTTAAAGTTGATTCTATACCTTCATGAAATGACATATATTTGCTTTAAAATCCAAATGTTCTCAGAATCATATTCTCAACATTTTAATAATTACTCCATGATAAAGCGCCTGCAATAACTCTTAGAACACGGGGGAATCTTCACGGACGTACTTTTCGACGAGGATTCCGGATCTATCGGTTACGATTTGTGATATATCGTCGAATTTCATTAAATTTCGTCGAAAATTTCGGGAAAATTAAAAAAAAAACGTCTCAAAATTGAAATAACCCCGACGTATTATACATCAGAAGAAGCGCCTTTTCGCGGCGAATCGAATGGCACCGCGCCAGTCCTCCTAGCACCAACCGTTCCGGAGATATGGGCGTTTAAAGTTTCGAAAATTAAATCCACGCTCGGTCACTTCCTGGGGGTCCTTTAGACGCGCATTCTAACGGGGAATCGAATTACGTCAAGCTTTTGCCGATATCTCTAACCGTTCTCGAGATATTCGGGTTTAAAGTTTTGAAAAATTAATTTCGCGCTAGAGCGCTGCCATATAGCCTATCAGAAGCGTCTTCCCACGGGGAGTCCAAATCTGTCGAGTTTTCGTCTCTATCTCTTACCGTTTCCGAGATATGAGCGTTTAAAGTTTTGAAAAGAATTTTTAACGCTAGGGCGTTCCGGCATAGCCTATCCGAAGCGTTTTCGCACGGGGAATCGAATGACGTCAAGCTTTTGCCGATATCTCTAACCGTTTCCGAGGTATTCGCAAAAATGTGCCGAAATTCGTTAAAAATCGCTATTTTTTACCCAAAATCGCTTATTTTTCCTTATTTTTTCTCTATCTACGATCGCTACCCCGATGTATCATACACCGTCGGACGTACTTTTCGACGGCGATTCCGAATCTGAAGTCGGCGATCGGCTATCGGTTACGGTTCGGAAGATATCGTCGAATTTCCTTAAATTTCGTCTAAAATTTTGGGAAAATTAAAAAAAAATCGTCTCAAAATTGAAATAACCCCGACGTATTATACATCAGAAGAAGCGCCTTTTCGCGGCGAATCGAATGGCACCGCGCCAGTCCTCCTAGCACCAACCGTTCCGGAGATATGGGCGTTTAAAGTTTCGAAAATTAAATCCACGCTCGGTCACTTCCTGGGGGTCCTTTAGACGCTCATTCTAACGGGGAATCGAATTACGTCAAGCTTTTGCCGATATCTCTAACCGTTCTCGAGATATTCGGGTTTAAAGTTTTGAAAAATTAATTTCGCGCTAGAGCGCTGCCATATAGCATATCAGAAGCGTCTTCCCACGAGGAGTCCAAATCTGTCGAGTTTTCGTCTCTATCTCTTACCGTTTCCGAGATATGAGCGTTTAAAGTTTTGAAAAAATTTTTTAACGCTAGGGCGTTCTGGCATAGCCTATCCGAAGCGTTTTCGCACGGGGAATCGAATGACGTCAAGCTTTTGCCGATATCTCTAACCGTTTCCGAGATATTCGCAAAAATGTGCCGAAATTCGTTAAAAATTGCTATTTTTTACCCAAAATCGCTTATTTTTCCTTATTTTTTCTCTATCTACGATCGCTACCCCGATGTATCATACACCGTCGGACGTACTTTTCGACGGCGATTCCGAATCTGAAGTCGGCGATCGGCTATCGGTTACGGTTCGGAAGATATCGTCGAATTTCCTTAAATTTCGACTAAAATTTTTGGAAAATTAAAAAAAAAAGTCTCAAAATTGAAATAACCCCGACGTATTATACATCAGAAGAACCGCCTTTTCGCGGCGAATCGAATGGCACCGCGCCAGTCCTCCTAGCACCAACCGTTCCGGAGATATGGGCGTTTAAAGTTTCGAAAATTAAGAAGAAGCGCCTTTTCGCGGCGAATCGAATGGCACCGCGCCAGTCCTCCTAGCACCAACCGTTCCGGAGATATGGGCGTTTAAAGTTTCGAAAATTAAATCCACGCTCGGTCACTTCCTGGGGGTCCTTTAGACGCGCATTCTAACGGGGAATCGAATTACGTCAAGCTTTTGCCGATATCTCTAACCGTTCTCGAGATATTCGGGTTTAAAGTTTTGAAAAATTAATTTCGCGCTAGAGCGCTGCCATATAGCCTATCAGAAGCGTCTTCCCACGGGGAGTCCAAATCTGTCGAGTTTTCGTCTCTATCTCTTACCGTTTCCGAGATATGAGCGTTTAAAGTTGTGAAAATTTTTTTAACGCTAGGGCGTTCTGGCATAGCCTATCCGAAGCGTTTTCGCACGGGGAATCGAATGACGTCAAGCTTTTGCCGATATCTCTAACCGTTTCCGAGATATTCGCAAAAATGTGCCGAAATTCGTTAAAAATCGCTATTTTTTACCCAAAATCGCTTATTTTTCCTTATTTTTTCTCTATCTACGATCGCTACCCCGATGTATCATACACCGTCGGACGTACTTTTCGACGGCGATTCCGAATCTGAAGTCGGCGATCGGCTATCGGTTACGGTTCGGAAGATATCGTCGAATTTCCTTAAATTTCGTCTAAAATTTTGGGAAAATTAAAAAAAAATCGTCTCAAAATTGAAATAACCCCGACGTATTATACATCAGAAGAAGCGCCTTTTCGCGGCGAATCGAATGGCACCGCGCCAGTCCTCCTAGCACCAACCGTTCCGGAGATATGGGCGTTTAAAGTTTCGAAAATTAAATCCACGCTCGGTCACTTCCTGGGGGTCATTTAGACGCGCATTCTAACGGGGAATCGAATTACGTCAAGCTTTTGCCGATATCTCTAACCGTTCTCGAGATATTCGGGTTTAAAGTTTTGAAAAATTAATTTCGCGCTAGAGCGCTGCCATATAGCCTATCAGAAGCGTCTTCCCACGGGGAGTCCAAATCTGTCGAGTTTTCGTCTCTATCTCTTACCGTTTCCGAGATATGAGCGTTTAAAGTTTTGAAAATTTTTTTTAACGCTAGGGCGTTCCGGCATAGCCTATCCGAAGCGTTTTCGCACGGGGAATCGAATGACGTCAAGCTTTTGCCGATATCTCTAACCGTTTCCGAGATATTCGCAAAAATGTGCCGAAATTCGTTAAAAATCGCTATTTTTTACCCAAAATCGCTTATTTTTCCTTATTTTTTCTCTATCTACGATCGCTACCCCGATGTATCATACACCGTCGGACGTACTTTTCGACGGCGATTCCGAATCTGAAGTCGGCGATCGGCTATCGGTTACGGTTCGGAAGATATCGTCGAATTTCCTTAAATTTCGACTAAAATTTTGGGAAAATTAAAAAAAAAACGTCTCAAAATTGAAATAACCCCGACGTATTATACATCAGAAGAAGCGCCTTTTCGCGGCGAATCGAATGGCACCGCGCCAGTCCTCCTAGCACCAACCGTTCCGGAGATATGGGCGTTTAAAGTTTCGAAAATTAAATCCACGCTCGGTCACTTCCTGGGGGTCCTTTAGACGCGCATTCTAACGGGGAATCGAATTACGTCAAGCTTTTGCCGATATCTCTAACCGTTCTCGAGATATTCGGGTTTAAAGTTTTGAAAAATTAATTTCGCGCTAGAGCGCTGCCATATAGCCTATCAGAAGCGTCTTCCCACGGGGAGTCCAAATCTGTCGAGTTTTCGTCTCTATCTCTTACCGTTGCCGAGATATGAGCGTTTAAAGTTTTGAAAATTTTTTTAACGCTAGGGCGTTCCGGCATAGCCTATCCGAAGCGTTTTCGCACGGGGAATCGAATGACGTCAAGCTTTTGCCGATATCTCTAACCGTTTCCGAGATATTCGCAAAAATGTGCCGAAATTCGTTAAAAATCGCTATTTTTTACCCAAAATCGCTTATTTTTCCTTATTTTTTCTCTATCTACGATCGCTACCCCGATGTATCATACACCGTCGGACGTACTTTTCGACGGCGATTCCGAATCTGAAGTCGGCGATCGGCTATCGGTTACGGTTCGGAAGATATCGTCGAATTTCCTTAAATTTCGACTAAAATTTTGGGAAAATTAAAAAAAAAACGTCTCAAAATTGAAATAACCCCGACGTATTATACATCAGAAGAAGCGCCTTTTCGCGGCGAATCGAATGGCACCGCGCCAGTCCTCCTAGCACCAACCGTTCCGGAGATATGGGCGTTTAAAGTTTCGAAAATTAAATCCACGCTCGGTCACTTCCTGGGGGTCCTTTAGACGCGCATTCTAACGGGGAATCGAATTACGTCAAGCTTTTGCCGATATCTCTAACCGTTCTCGAGATATTCGGGTTTAAAGTTTTGAAAAATTAATCTCGCGCTAGAGCGCTGCCATATAGCCTATCAGAAGCGTCTTCCCACGGGGAGTCCAAATCTGTCGAGTTTTCGTCTCTATCTCTTACCGTTTCCGAGATATGAGCGTTTAAAGTTTTGAAAAAAATTTTTAACGCTAGGGCGTTCCGGCATAGCCTATCCGAAGCGTTTTCGCACGGGGAATCGAATGACGTCAAGCTTTTGCCGATATCTCTAACCGTTTCCGAGATATTCGCAAAAATGTGCCGAAATTCGTTAAAAATCGCTATTTTTTACCCAAAATCGCTTATTTTTCCTTATTTTTTCTCTATCTACGATCGCTACCCCGATGTATCATACACCGTCGGACGTACTTTTCGACGGCGATTCCGAATCTGAAGTCGGCGATCGGCTATCGGTTACGGTTCGGAAGATATCGTCGAATTTCCTTAAATTTCGACTAAAATTTTGGGAAAATTAAAAAAAAAACGTCTCAAAATTGAAATAACCCCGACGTATTATACATCAGAAGAAGCGCCTTTTCGCGGCGAATCGAATGGCACCGCGCCAGTCCTCCTAGCACCAACCGTTCCGGAGATATGGGCGTTTAAAGTTTCGAAAATTAAATCCACGCTCGGTCACTTCCTGGGGGTCCTTTAGACGCGCATTCTAACGGGGAATCGAATTACGTCAAGCTTTTGCCGATATCTCTAACCGTTCTCGAGATATTCGGGTTTAAAGTTTTGAAAAATTAATCTCGCGCTAGAGCGCTGCCATATAGCCTATCAGAAGCGTCTTCCCACGGGGAGTCCAAATCTGTCGAGTTTTCGTCTCTATCTCTTACCGTTTCCGAGATATGAGCGTTTAAAGTTTTGAAAATTTTTTTTAACGCTAGGGCGTTCCGGCATAGCCTATCCGAAGCGTTTTCGCACGGGGAATCGAATGACGTCAAGCTTTTGCCGATATCTCTAACCGTTTCCGAGATATTCGCAAAAATGTGCCGAAATTCGTTAAAAATCGCTATTTTTTACCCAAAATCGCTTATTTTTCCTTATTTTTTCTCTATCTACGATCGCTACCCCGATGTATCATACACCGTCGGACGTACTTTTCGACGGCGATTCCGAATCTGAAGTCGGCGATCGGCTATCGGTTACGGTTCGGAAGATATCGTCGAATTTCCTTAAATTTCGACTAAAATTTTGGGAAAATTAAAAAAAAAACGTCTCAAAATTGAAATAACCCCGACGTATTATACATCAGAAGAAGCGCCTTTTCGCGGCGAATCGAATGGCACCGCGCCAGTCCTCCTAGCACCAACCGTTCCGGAGATATGGGCGTTTAAAGTTTCGAAAATTAAATCCACGCTCGGTCACTTCCTGGGGGTCCTTTAGACGCGCATTCTAACGGGGAATCGAATTACGTCAAGCTTTTGCCGATATCTCTAACCGTTCTCGAGATATTCGGGTTTAAAGTTTTGAAAAATTAATTTCGCGCTAGAGCGCTGCCATATAGCCTATCAGAAGCGTCTTCCCACGGGGAGTCCAAATCTGTCGAGTTTTCGTCTCTATCTCTTACCGTTTCCGAGATATGAGCGTTTAAAGTTTTGAAAATTTTTTTTAACGCTAGGGCGTTCCGGCATAGCCTATCCGAAGCGTTTTCGCACGGGGAATCGAATGACGTCAAGCTTTTGCCGATATCTCTAACCGTTTCCGAGATATTCGCAAAAATGTGCCGAAATTCGTTAAAAATCGCTATTTTTTACCCAAAATCGCTTATTTTTCCTTATTTTTTCTCTATCTACGATCGCTACCCCGATGTATCATACACCGTCGGACGTACTTTTCGACGGCGATTCCGAATCTGAAGTCGGCGATCGGCTATCGGTTACGGTTCGGAAGATATCGTCGAATTTCCTTAAATTTCGACTAAAATTTTGGGAAAATTAAAAAAAAAACGTCTCAAAATTGAAATAACCCCGACGTATTATACATCAGAAGAAGCGCCTTTTCGCGGCGAATCGAATGGCACCGCGCCAGTCCTCCTAGCACCAACCGTTCCGGAGATATGGGCGTTTAAAGTTTCGAAAATTAAATCCACGCTCGGTCACTTCCTGGGGGTCCTTTAGACGCGCATTCTAACGGGGAATCGAATTACGTCAAGCTTTTGCCGATATCTCTAACCGTTCTCGAGATATTCGGGTTTAAAGTTTTGAAAAATTAATCTCGCGCTAGAGCGCTGCCATATAGCCTATCAGAAGCGTCTTCCCACGGGGAGTCCAAATCTGTCGAGTTTTCGTCTCTATCTCTTACCGTTTCCGAGATATGAGCGTTTAAAGTTTTGAAAATTTTTTTTAACGCTAGGGCGTTCCGGCATAGCCTATCCGAAGCGTTTTCGCACGGGGAATCGAATGACGTCAAGCTTTTGCCGATATCTCTAACCGTTTCCGAGATATTCGCAAAAATGTGCCGAAATTCGTTAAAAATCGCTATTTTTTACCCAAAATCGCTTATTTTTCCTTATTTTTTCTCTATCTACGATCGCTACCCCGATGTATCATACACCGTCGGACGTACTTTTCGACGGCGATTCCGAATCTGAAGTCGGCGATCGGCTATCGGTTACGGTTCGGAAGATATCGTCGAATTTCCTTAAATTTCGACTAAAATTTTGGGAAAATTAAAAAAAAAACGTCTCAAAATTGAAATAACCCCGACGTATTATACATCAGAAGAAGCGCCTTTTCGCGGCGAATCGAATGGCACCGCGCCAGTCCTCCTAGCACCAACCGTTCCGGAGATATGGGCGTTTAAAGTTTCGAAAATTAAATCCACGCTCGGTCACTTCCTGGGGGTCCTTTAGACGCGCATTCTAACGGGGAATCGAATTACGTCAAGCTTTTGCCGATATCTCTAACCGTTCTCGAGATATTCGGGTTTAAAGTTTTGAAAAATTAATCTCGCGCTAGAGCGCTGCCGTATAGCCTATCAGAAGCGTCTTCCCACGGGGAGTCCAAATCTGTCGAGTTTTCGTCTCTATCTCTTACCGTTTCCGAGATATGAGCGTTTAAAGTTTTGAAAATTTTTTTTAACGCTAGGGCGTTCCGGCATAGCCTATCCGAAGCGTTTTCGCACGGGGAATCGAATGACGTCAAGCTTTTGCCGATATCTCTAACCGTTTCCGAGATATTCGCAAAAATGTGCCGAAATTCGTTAAAAATCGCTATTTTTTACCCAAAATCGCTTATTTTTCCTTATTTTTTCTCTATCTACGATCGCTACCCCGATGTATCATACACCGTCGGACGTACTTTTCGACGGCGATTCCGAATCTGAAGTCGGCGATCGGCTATCGGTTACGGTTCGGAAGATATCGTCGAATTTCCTTAAATTTCGACTAAAATTTTGGGAAAATTAAAAAAAAAACGTCTCAAAATTGAAATAACCCCGACGTATTATACATCAGAAGAAGCGCCTTTTCGCGGCGAATCGAATGGCACCGCGCCAGTCCTCCTAGCACCAACCGTTCCGGAGATATGGGCGTTTAAAGTTTCGAAAATTAAATCCACGCTCGGTCACTTCCTGGGGGTCCTTTAGACGCGCATTCTAACGGGGAATCGAATTACGTCAAGCTTTTGCCGATATCTCTAACCGTTCTCGAGATATTCGGGTTTAAAGTTTTGAAAAATTAATCTCGCGCTAGAGCGCTGCCATATAGCCTATCAGAAGCGTCTTCCCACGGGGAGTCCAAATCTGTCGAGTTTTCGTCTCTATCTCTTACCGTTTCCGAGATATGAGCGTTTAAAGTTTTGAAAAATTTTTTTAACGCTAGGGCGTTCCGGCATAGCCTATCCGAAGCGTTTTCGCACGGGGAATCGAATGACGTCAAGCTTTTGCCGATATCTCTAACCGTTTCCGAGATATTCGCAAAAATGTGCCGAAATTCGTTAAAAATCGCTATTTTTTACCCAAAATCGCTTATTTTTCCTTATTTTTTCTCTATCTACGATCGCTACCCCGATGTATCATACACCGTCGGACGTACTTTTCGACGGCGATTCCGAATCTGAAGTCGGCGATCGGCTATCGGTTACGGTTCGGAAGATATCGTCGAATTTCCTTAAATTTCGACTAAAATTTTGGGAAAATTAAAAAAAAAACGTCTCAAAATTGAAATAACCCCGACGTATTATACATCAGAAGAAGCGCCTTTTCGCGGCGAATCGAATGGCACCGCGCCAGTCCTCCTAGCACCAACCGTTCCGGAGATATGGGCGTTTAAAGTTTCGAAAATTAAATCCACGCTCGGTCACTTCCTGGGGGTCCTTTAGACGCGCATTCTAACGGGGAATCGAATTACGTCAAGCTTTTGCCGATATCTCTAACCGTTCTCGAGATATTCGGGTTTAAAGTTTTGAAAAATTAATTTCGCGCTAGAGCGCTGCCATATAGCCTATCAGAAGCGTCTTCCCACGGGGAGTCCAAATCTGTCGAGTTTTCGTCTCTATCTCTTACCGTTTCCGAGATATGAGCGTTTAAAGTTTTGAAAATTTTTTTTAACGCTAGGGCGTTCCGGCATAGCCTATCCGAAGCGTTTTCGCACGGGGAATCGAATGACGTCAAGCTTTTGCCGATATCTCTAACCGTTTCCGAGATATTCGCAAAAATGTGCCGAAATTCGTTAAAAATCGCTATTTTTTACCCAAAATCGCTTATTTTTCCTTATTTTTTTCTCTATCTACGATCGCTACCCCGATGTATCATACACCGTCGGACGTACTTTTCGACGGCGATTCCGAATCTGAAGTCGGCGATCGGCTATCGGTTACGGTTCGGAAGATATCGTCGAATTTCCTTAAATTTCGACTAAAATTTTGGGAAAATTAAAAAAAAAACGTCTCAAAATTGAAATAACCCCGACGTATTATACATCAGAAGAAGCGCCTTTTCGCGGCGAATCGAATGGCACCGCGCCAGTCCTCCTAGCACCAACCGTTCCGGAGATATGGGCGTTTAAAGTTTCGAAAATTAAATCCACGCTCGGTCACTTCCTGGGGGTCCTTTAGACGCGCATTCTAACGGGGAATCGAATTACGTCAAGCTTTTGCCGATATCTCTAACCGTTCTCGAGATATTCGGGTTTAAAGTTTTGAAAAATTAATTTCGCGCTAGAGCGCTGCCATATAGCCTATCAGAAGCGTCTTCCCACGGGGAGTCCAAATCTGTCGAGTTTTCGTCTCTATCTCTTACCGTTTCCGAGATATGAGCGTTTAAAGTTTTGAAAATTTTTTTTAACGCTAGGGCGTTCCGGCATAGCCTATCCGAAGCGTTTTCGCACGGGGAATCGAATGACGTCAAGCTTTTGCCGATATCTCTAACCGTTTCCGAGATATTCGCAAAAATGTGCCGAAATTCGTTAAAAATCGCTATTTTTTACCCAAAATCGCTTATTTTTCCTTATTTTTTCTCTATCTACGATCGCTACCCCGATGTATCATACACCGTCGGACGTACTTTTCGACGGCGATTCCGAATCTGAAGTCGGCGATCGGCTATCGGTTACGGTTCGGAAGATATCGTCGAATTTCCTTAAATTTCGACTAAAATTTTGGGAAAATTAAAAAAAAAAACGTCTCAAAATTGAAATAACCCCGACGTATTATACATCAGAAGAAGCGCCTTTTCGCGGCGAATCGAATGGCACCGCGCCAGTCCTCCTAGCACCAACCGTTCCGGAGATATGGGCGTTTAAAGTTTCGAAAATTAAATCCACGCTCGGTCACTTCCTGGGGGTCCTTTAGACGCGCATTCTAACGGGGAATCGAATTACGTCAAGCTTTTGCCGATATCTCTAACCGTTCTCGAGATATTCGGGTTTAAAGTTTTGAAAAATTAATCTCGCGCTAGAGCGCTGCCATATAGCCTATCAGAAGCGTCTTCCCACGGGGAGTCCAAATCTGTCGAGTTTTCGTCTCTATCTCTTACCGTTTCCGAGATATGAGCGTTTAAAGTTTTGAAAAATTTTTTTAACGCTAGGGCGTTCCGGCATAGCCTATCCGAAGCGTTTTCGCACGGGGAATCGAATGACGTCAAGCTTTTGCCGATATCTCTAACCGTTTCCGAGATATTCGCAAAAATGTGCCGAAATTCGTTAAAAATCGCTATTTTTTACCCAAAATCGCTTATTTTTCCTTATTTTTTCTCTATCTACTATCGCTACCCCGATGTATCATACACCGTCGGACGTACTTTTCGACGGCGATTCCGAATCTGAAGTCGGCGATCGGCTATCGGTTACGGTTCGGAAGATATCGTCGAATTTCCTTAAATTTCGACTAAAATTTTGGGAAAATTAAAAAAAAAACGTCTCAAAATTGAAATAACCCCGACGTATTATACATCAGAAGAAGCGCCTTTTCGCGGCGAATCGAATGGCACCGCGCCAGTCCTCCTAGCACCAACCGTTCCGGAGATATGGGCGTTTAAAGTTTCGAAAATTAAATCCACGCTCGGTCACTTCCTGGGGGTCCTTTAGACGCGCATTCTAACGGGGAATCGAATTACGTCAAGCTTTTGCCGATATCTCTAACCGTTCTCGAGATATTCGGGTTTAAAGTTTTGAAAAATTAATTTCGCGCTAGAGCGCTGCCATATAGCCTATCAGAAGCGTCTTCCCACGGGGAGTCCAAATCTGTCGAGTTTTCGTCTCTATCTCTTACCGTTTCCGAGATATGAGCGTTTAAAGTTTTGAAAATTTTTTTTAACGCTAGGGCGTTCCGGCATAGCCTATCCGAAGCGTTTTCGCACGGGGAATCGAATGACGTCAAGCTTTTGCCGATATCTCTAACCGTTTCCGAGATATTCGCAAAAATGTGCCGAAATTCGTTAAAAATCGCTATTTTTTACCCAAAATCGCTTATTTTTCCTTATTTTTTCTCTATCTACGATCGCTACCCCGATGTATCATACACCGTCGGACGTACTTTTCGACGGCGATTCCGAATCTGAAGTCGGCGATCGGCTATCGGTTACGGTTCGGAAGATATCGTCGAATTTCCTTAAATTTCGACTAAAATTTTGGGAAAATTAAAAAAAAGACGTCTCAAAATTGAAATAACCCCGACGTATTATACATCAGAAGAAGCGCCTTTTCGCGGCGAATCGAATGGCACCGCGCCAGTCCTCCTAGCACCAACCGTTCCGGAGATATGGGCGTTTAAAGTTTCGAAAATTAAATCCACGCTCGGTCACTTCCTGGGGGTCCTTTAGACGCGCATTCTAACGGGGAATCGAATTACGTCAAGCTTTTGCCGATATCTCTAACCGTTCTCGAGATATTCGGGTTTAAAGTTTTGAAAAATTAATTTCGCGCTAGAGCGCTGCCATATAGCCTATCAGAAGCGTCTTCCCACGGGGAGTCCAAATCTGTCGAGTTTTCGTCTCTATCTCTTACCGCTTCCGAGATATGAGCGTTTAAAGTTTTGAAAATTTTTTTTAACGCTAGGGCGTTCCGGCATAGCCTATCCGAAGCGTTTTCGCACGGGGAATCGAATGACGTCAAGCTTTTGCCGATATCTCTAACCGTTTCCGAGATATTCGCAAAAATGTGCCGAAATTCGTTAAAAATCGCTATTTTTTACCCAAAATCGCTTATTTTTCCTTATTTTTTTCTCTATCTACGATCGCTACCCCGATGTATCATACACCGTCGGACGTACTTTTCGACGGCGATTCCGAATCTGAAGTCGGCGATCGGCTATCGGTTACGGTTCGGAAGATATCGTCGAATTTCCTTAAATTTCGACTAAAATTTTGGGAAAATTAAAAAAAAAACGTCTCAAAATTGAAATAACCCCGACGTATTATACATCAGAAGAAGCGCCTTTTCGCGGCGAATCGAATGGCACCGCGCCAGTCCTCCTAGCACCAACCGTTCCGGAGATATGGGCGTTTAAAGTTTCGAAAATTAAATCCACGCTCGGTCACTTCCTGGGGGTCCTTTAGACGCGCATTCTAACGGGGAATCGAATTACGTCAAGCTTTTGCCGATATCTCTAACCGTTCTCGAGATATTCGGGTTTAAAGTTTTGAAAAATTAATTTCGCGCTAGAGCGCTGCCATATAGCCTATCAGAAGCGTCTTCCCACGGGGAGTCCAAATCTGTCGAGTTTTCGTCTCTATCTCTTACCGTTTCCGAGATATGAGCGTTTAAAGTTTTGAAAATTTTTTTTAACGCTAGGGCGTTCCGGCATAGCCTATCCGAAGCGTTTTCGCACGGGGAATCGAATGACGTCAAGCTTTTGCCGATATCTCTAACCGTTTCCGAGATATTCGCAAAAATGTGCCGAAATTCGTTAAAAATCGCTATTTTTTACCCAAAATCGCTTATTTTTCCTTATTTTTTCTCTATCTACGATCGCTACCCCGATGTATCATACACCGTCGGACGTACTTTTCGACGGCGATTCCGAATCTGAAGTCGGCGATCGGCTATCGGTTACGGTTCGGAAGATATCGTCGAATTTCCTTAAATTTCGACTAAAATTTTGGGAAAATTAAAAAAAAAACGTCTCAAAATTGAAATAACCCCGACGTATTATACATCAGAAGAAGCGCCTTTTCGCGGCGAATCGAATGGCACCGCGCCAGTCCTCCTAGCACCAACCGTTCCGGAGATATGGGCGTTTAAAGTTTCGAAAATTAAATCCACGCTCGGTCACTTCCTGGGGGTCCTTTAGACGCGCATTCTAACGGGGAATCGAATTACGTCAAGCTTTTGCCGATATCTCTAACCGTTCTCGAGATATTCGGGTTTAAAGTTTTGAAAAATTAATCTCGCGCTAGAGCGCTGCCATATAGCCTATCAGAAGCGTCTTCCCACGGGGAGTCCAAATCTGTCGAGTTTTCGTCTCTATCTCTTACCGTTTCCGAGATATGAGCGTTTAAAGTTTTGAAAATTTTTTTTAACGCTAGGGCGTTCCGGCATAGCCTATCCGAAGCGTTTTCGCACGGGGAATCGAATGACGTCAAGCTTTTGCCGATATCTCTAACCGTTTCCGAGATATTCGCAAAAATGTGCCGAAATTCGTTAAAAATCGCTATTTTTTACCCAAAATCGCTTATTTTTCCTTATTTTTTCTCTATCTACGATCGCTACCCCGATGTATCATACACCGTCGGACGTACTTTTCGACGGCGATTCCGAATCTGAAGTCGGCGATCGGCTATCGGTTACGGTTCGGAAGATATCGTCGAATTTCCTTAAATTTCGACTAAAATTTTGGGAAAATTAAAAAAAAAACGTCTCAAAATTGAAATAAGCCCGACGTATTATACATCAGAAGAAGCGCCTTTTCGCGGCGAATCGAATGGCACCGCGCCAGTCCTCCTAGCACCAACCGTTCCGGAGATATGGGCGTTTAAAATTTCGAAAATTAAATCCACGCTCGGTCACTTCCTGGGGGTCCTTTAGACGCGCATTCTAACGGGGAATCGAATTACGTCAAGCTTTTGCCGATATCTCTAACCGTTCTCGAGATATTCGGGTTTAAAGTTTTGAAAAATTAATCTCGCGCTAGAGCGCTGCCATATAGCCTATCAGAAGCGTCTTCCCACGGGGAGTCCAAATCTGTCGAGTTTTCGTCTCTATCTCTTACCGTTTCCGAGATATGAGCGTTTAAAGTTTTGAAAAATTTTTTTAACGCTAGGGCGTTCCGGCATAGCCTATCCGAAGCGTTTTCGCACGGGGAATCGAATGACGTCAAGCTTTTGCCGATATCTCTAACCGTTTCCGAGATATTCGCAAAAATGTGCCGAAATTCGTTAAAAATCGCTATTTTTTACCCAAAATCGCTTATTTTTCCTTATTTTTTCTCTATCTACGATCGCTACCCCGATGTATCATACACCGTCGGACGTACTTTTCGACGGCGATTCCGAATCTGAAGTCGGCGATCGGCTATCGGTTACGGTTCGGAAGATATCGTCGAATTTCCTTAAATTTCGACTAAAATTTTGGGAAAATTAAAAAAAAAACGTCTCAAAATTGAAATAACCCCGACGTATTATACATCAGAAGAAGCGCCTTTTCGCGGCGAATCGAATGGCACCGCGCCAGTCCTCCTAGCACCAACCGTTCCGGAGATATGGGCGTTTAAAGTTTCGAAAATTAAATCCACGCTCGGTCACTTCCTGGGGGTCCTTTAGACGCGCATTCTAACGGGGAATCGAATTACGTCAAGCTTTTGCCGATATCTCTAACCGTTCTCGAGATATTCGGGTTTAAAGTTTTGAAAAATTAATTTCGCGCTAGAGCGCTGCCATATAGCCTATCAGAAGCGTCTTCCCACGGGGAGTCCAAATCTGTCGAGTTTTCGTCTCTATCTCTTACCGTTTCCGAGATATGAGCGTTTAAAGTTTTGAAAATTTTTTTTAACGCTAGGGCGTTCCGGCATAGCCTATCCGAAGCGTTTTCGCACGGGGAATCGAATGACGTCAAGCTTTTGCCGATATCTCTAACCGTTTCCGAGATATTCGCAAAAATGTGCCGAAATTCGTTAAAAATCGCTATTTTTTACCCAAAATCGCTTATTTTTCCTTATTTTTTCTCTATCTACGATCGCTACCCCGATGTATCATACACCGTCGGACGTACTTTTCGACGGCGATTCCGAATCTGAAGTCGGCGATCGGCTATCGGTTACGGTTCGGAAGATATCGTCGAATTTCCTTAAATTTCGACTAAAATTTTGGGAAAATTAAAAAAAAAACGTCTCAAAATTGAAATAACCCCGACGTATTATACATCAGAAGAAGCGCCTTTTCGCGGCGAATCGAATGGCACCGCGCCAGTCCTCCTAGCACCAACCGTTCCGGAGATATGGGCGTTTAAAGTTTCGAAAATTAAATCCACGCTCGGTCACTTCCTGGGGGTCCTTTAGACGCGCATTCTAACGGGGAATCGAATTACGTCAAGCTTTTGCCGATATCTCTAACCGTTCTCGAGATATTCGGGTTTAAAGTTTTGAAAAATTAATCTCGCGCTAGAGCGCTGCCATATAGCCTATCAGAAGCGTCTTCCCACGGGGAGTCCAAATCTGTCGAGTTTTCGTCTCTATCTCTTACCGTTTCCGAGATATGAGCGTTTAAAGTTTTGAAAAAATTTTTTAACGCTAGGGCGTTCCGGCATAGCCTATCCGAAGCGTTTTCGCACGGGGAATCGAATGACGTCAAGCTTTTGCCGATATCTCTAACCGTTTCCGAGATATTCGCAAAAATGTGCCGAAATTCGTTAAAAATCGCTATTTTTTACCCAAAATCGCTTATTTTTCCTTATTTTTTCTCTATCTACGATCGCTACCCCGATGTATCATACACCGTCGGACGTACTTTTCGACGGCGATTCCGAATCTGAAGTCGGCGATCGGCTATCGGTTACGGTTCGGAAGATATCGTCGAATTTCCTTAAATTTCGACTAAAATTTTGGGAAAATTAAAAAAAAAACGTCTCAAAATTGAAATAACCCCGACGTATTATACATCAGAAGAAGCGCCTTTTCGCGGCGAATCGAATGGCACCGCGCCAGTCCTCCTAGCACCAACCGTTCCGGAGATATGGGCGTTTAAAGTTTCGAAAATTAAATCCACGCTCGGTCACTTCCTGGGGGTCCTTTAGACGCGCATTCTAACGGGGAATCGAATTACGTCAAGCTTTTGCCGATATCTCTAACCGTTCTCGAGATATTCGGGTTTAAAGTTTTGAAAAATTAATTTCGCGCTAGAGCGCTGCCATATAGCCTATCAGAAGCGTCTTCCCACGGGGAGTCCAAATCTGTCGAGTTTTCGTCTCTATCTCTTACCGTTTCCGAGATATGAGCGTTTAAAGTTTTGAAAATTTTTTTTAACGCTAGGGCGTTCCGGCATAGCCTATCCGAAGCGTTTTCGCACGGGGAATCGAATGACGTCAAGCTTTTGCCGATATCTCTAACCGTTTCCGAGATATTCGCAAAAATGTGCCGAAATTCGTTAAAAATCGCTATTTTTTACCCAAAATCGCTTATTTTTCCTTATTTTTTCTCTATCTACGATCGCTACCCCGATGTATCATACACCGTCGGACGTACTTTTCGACGGCGATTCCGAATCTGAAGTCGGCGATCGGCTATCGGTTACGGTTCGGAAGATATCGTCGAATTTCCTTAAATTTCGACTAAAATTTTGGGAAAATTAAAAAAAAAACGTCTCAAAATTGAAATAACCCCGACGTATTATACATCAGAAGAAGCGCCTTTTCGCGGCGAATCGAATGGCACCGCGCCAGTCCTCCTAGCACCAACCGTTCCGGAGATATGGGCGTTTAAAGTTTCGAAAATTAAATCCACGCTCGGTCACTTCCTGGGGGTCCTTTAGACGCGCATTCTAACGGGGAATCGAATTACGTCAAGCTTTTGCCGATATCTCTAACCGTTCTCGAGATATTCGGGTTTAAAGTTTTGAAAAATTAATCTCGCGCTAGAGCGCTGCCATATAGCCTATCAGAAGCGTCTTCCCACGGGGAGTCCAAATCTGTCGAGTTTTCGTCTCTATCTCTTACCGTTTCCGAGATATGAGCGTTTAAAGTTTTGAAAATTTTTTTTAACGCTAGGGCGTTCCGGCATAGCCTATCCGAAGCGTTTTCGCACGGGGAATCGAATGACGTCAAGCTTTTGCCGATATCTCTAACCGTTTCCGAGATATTCGCAAAAATGTGCCGAAATTCGTTAAAAATCGCTATTTTTTACCCAAAATCGCTTATTTTTCCTTATTTTTTCTCTATCTACGATCGCTACCCCGATGTATCATACACCGTCGGACGTACTTTTCGACGGCGATTCCGAATCTGAAGTCGGCGATCGGCTATCGGTTACGGTTCGGAAGATATCGTCGAATTTCCTTAAATTTCGACTAAAATTTTGGGAAAATTAAAAAAAAAACGTCTCAAAATTGAAATAACCCCGACGTATTATACATCAGAAGAAGCGCCTTTTCGCGGCGAATCGAATGGCACCGCGCCAGTCCTCCTAGCACCAACCGTTCCGGAGATATGGGCGTTTAAAGTTTCGAAAATTAAATCCACGCTCGGTCACTTCCTGGGGGTCCTTTAGACGCGCATTCTAACGGGGAATCGAATTACGTCAAGCTTTTGCCGATATCTCTAACCGTTCTCGAGATATTCGGGTTTAAAGTTTTGAAAAATTAATTTCGCGCTAGAGCGCTGCCATATAGCCTATCAGAAGCGTCTTCCCACGGGGAGTCCAAATCTGTCGAGTTTTCGTCTCTATCTCTTACCGTTTCCGAGATATGAGCGTTTAAAGTTTTGAAAATTTTTTTTAACGCTAGGGCGTTCCGGCATAGCCTATCCGAAGCGTTTTCGCACGGGGAATCGAATGACGTCAAGCTTTTGCCGATATCTCTAACCGTTTCCGAGATATTCGCAAAAATGTGCCGAAATTCGTTAAAAATCGCTATTTTTTACCCAAAATCGCTTATTTTTCCTTATTTTTTCTCTATCTACGATCGCTACCCCGATGTATCATACACCGTCGGACGTACTTTTCGACGGCGATTCCGAATCTGAAGTCGGCGATCGGCTATCGGTTACGGTTCGGAAGATATCGTCGAATTTCCTTAAATTTCGACTAAAATTTTGGGAAAATTAAAAAAAAAACGTCTCAAAATTGAAATAACCCCGACGTATTATACATCAGAAGAAGCGCCTTTTCGCGGCGAATCGAATGGCACCGCGCCAGTCCTCCTAGCACCAACCGTTCCGGAGATATGGGCGTTTAAAGTTTCGAAAATTAAATCCACGCTCGGTCACTTCCTGGGGGTCCTTTAGACGCGCATTCTAACGGGGAATCGAATTACGTCAAGCTTTTGCCGATATCTCTAACCGTTCTCGAGATATTCGGGTTTAAAGTTTTGAAAAATTAATTTCGCGCTAGAGCGCTGCCATATAGCCTATCAGAAGCGTCTTCCCACGGGGAGTCCAAATCTGTCGAGTTTTCGTCTCTATCTCTTACCGTTTCCGAGATATGAGCGTTTAAAGTTTTGAAAATTTTTTTTAACGCTAGGGCGTTCCGGCATAGCCTATCCGAAGCGTTTTCGCACGGGGAATCGAATGACGTCAAGCTTTTGCCGATATCTCTAACCGTTTCCGAGATATTCGCAAAAATGTGCCGAAATTCGTTAAAAATCGCTATTTTTTACCCAAAATCGCTTATTTTTCCTTATTTTTTCTCTATCTACGATCGCTACCCCGATGTATCATACACCGTCGGACGTACTTTTCGACGGCGATTCCGAATCTGAAGTCGGCGATCGGCTATCGGTTACGGTTCGGAAGATATCGTCGAATTTCCTTAAATTTCGACTAAAATTTTGGGAAAATTAAAAAAAAAACGTCTCAAAATTGAAATAACCCCGACGTATTATACATCAGAAGAAGCGCCTTTTCGCGGCGAATCGAATGGCACCGCGCCAGTCCTCCTAGCACCAACCGTTCCGGAGATATGGGCGTTTAAAGTTTCGAAAATTAAATCCACGCTCGGTCACTTCCTGGGGGTCCTTTAGACGCGCATTCTAACGGGGAATCGAATTACGTCAAGCTTTTGCCGATATCTCTAACCGTTCTCGAGATATTCGGGTTTAAAGTTTTGAAAAATTAATTTCGCGCTAGAGCGCTGCCATATAGCCTATCAGAAGCGTCTTCCCACGGGGAGTCCAAATCTGTCGAGTTTTCGTCTCTATCTCTTACCGTTTCCGAGATATGAGCGTTTAAAGTTTTGAAAATTTTTTTTAACGCTAGGGCGTTCCGGCATAGCCTATCCGAAGCGTTTTCGCACGGGGAATCGAATGACGTCAAGCTTTTGCCGATATCTCTAACCGTTTCCGAGATATTCGCAAAAATGTGCCGAAATTCGTTAAAAATCGCTATTTTTTACCCAAAATCGCTTATTTTTCCTTATTTTTTCTCTATCTACGATCGCTACCCCGATGTATCATACACCGTCGGACGTACTTTTCGACGGCGATTCCGAATCTGAAGTCGGCGATCGGCTATCGGTTACGGTTCGGAAGATATCGTCGAATTTCCTTAAATTTCGACTAAAATTTTGGGAAAATTAAAAAAAAGACGTCTCAAAATTGAAATAACCCCGACGTATTATACATCAGAAGAAGCGCCTTTTCGCGGCGAATCGAATGGCACCGCGCCAGTCCTCCTAGCACCAACCGTTCCGGAGATATGGGCGTTTAAAGTTTCGAAAATTAAATCCACGCTCGGTCACTTCCTGGGGGTCCTTTAGACGCGCATTCTAACGGGGAATCGAATTACGTCAAGCTTTTGCCGATATCTCTAACCGTTCTCGAGATATTCGGGTTTAAAGTTTTGAAAAATTAATTTCGCGCTAGAGCGCTGCCATATAGCCTATCAGAAGCGTCTTCCCACGGGGAGTCCAAATCTGTCGAGTTTTCGTCTCTATCTCTTACCGTTTCCGAGATATGAGCGTTTAAAGTTTTGAAAAATTTTTTTAACGCTAGGGCGTTCCGGCATAGCCTATCCGAAGCGTTTTCGCACGGGGAATCGAATGACGTCAAGCTTTTGCCGATATCTCTAACCGTTTCAGAGATATTCGCAAAAATGTGCCGAAATTCGTTAAAAATCGCTATTTTTTACCCAAAATCGCTTATTTTTCCTTATTTTTTCTCTATCTACGATCGCTACCCCGATGTATCATACACCGTCGGACGTACTTTTCGACGGCGATTCCGAATCTGAAGTCGGCGATCGGCTATCGGTTACGGTTCGGAAGATATCGTCGAATTTCCTTAAATTTCGACTAAAATTTTGGGAAAATTAAAAAAAAAACGTCTCAAAATTGAAATAACCCCGACGTATTATACATCAGAAGAAGCGCCTTTTCGCGGCGAATCGAATGGCACCGCGCCAGTCCTCCTAGCACCAACCGTTCCGGAGATATGGGCGTTTAAAGTTTCGAAAATTAAATCCACGCTCGGTCACTTCCTGGGGGTCCTTTAGACGCGCATTCTAACGGGGAATCGAATTACGTCAAGCTTTTGCCGATATCTCTAACCGTTCTCGAGATATTCGGGTTTAAAGTTTTGAAAAATTAATCTCGCGCTAGAGCGCTGCCATATAGCCTATCAGAAGCGTCTTCCCACGGGGAGTCCAAATCTGTCGAGTTTTCGTCTCTATCTCTTACCGTTTCCGAGATATGAGCGTTTAAAGTTTTGAAAAAATTTTTTAACGCTAGGGCGTTCCGGCATAGCCTATCCGAAGCGTTTTCGCACGGGGAATCGAATGACGTCAAGCTTTTGCCGATATCTCTAACCGTTTCCGAGATATTCGCAAAAATGTGCCGAAATTCGTTAAAAATCGCTATTTTTTACCCAAAATCGCTTATTTTTCCTTATTTTTTCTCTATCTACGATCGCTACCCCGATGTATCATACACCGTCGGACGTACTTTTCGACGGCGATTCCGAATCTGAAGTCGGCGATCGGCTATCGGTTACGGTTCGGAAGATATCGTCGAATTTCCTTAAATTTCGACTAAAATTTTGGGAAAATTAAAAAAAAAACGTCTCAAAATTGAAATAACCCCGACGTATTATACATCAGAAGAAGCGCCTTTTCGCGGCGAATCGAATGGCACCGCGCCAGTCCTCCTAGCACCAACCGTTCCGGAGATATGGGCGTTTAAAGTTTCGAAAATTAAATCCACGCTCGGTCACTTCCTGGGGGTCCTTTAGACGCGCATTCTAACGGGGAATCGAATTACGTCAAGCTTTTGCCGATATCTCTAACCGTTCTCGAGATATTCGGGTTGAAAGTTTTGAAAAATTAATTTCGCGCTAGAGCGCTGCCATATAGCCTATCAGAAGCGTCTTCCCACGGGGAGTCCAAATCTGTCGAGTTTTCGTCTCTATCTCTTACCGTTTCCGAGATATGAGCGTTTAAAGTTTTGAAAAAATTTTTTAACGCTAGGGCGTTCCGGCATAGCCTATCCGAAGCGTTTTCGCACGGGGAATCGAATGACGTCAAGCTTTTGCCGATATCTCTAACCGTTTCCGAGATATTCGCAAAAATGTGCCGAAATTCGTTAAAAATCGCTATTTTTTACCCAAAATCGCTTATTTTTCCTTATTTTTTCTCTATCTACGATCGCTACCCCGATGTATCATACACCGTCGGACGTACTTTTCGACGGCGATTCCGAATCTGAAGTCGGCGATCGGCTATCGGTTACGGTTCGGAAGATATCGTCGAATTTCCTTAAATTTCGACTAAAATTTTGGGAAAATTAAAAAAAAAACGTCTCAAAATTGAAATAACCCCGACGTATTATACATCAGAAGAAGCGCCTTTTCGCGGCGAATCGAATGGCACCGCGCCAGTCCTCCTAGCACCAACCGTTCCGGAGATATGGGCGTTTAAAGTTTCGAAAATTAAATCCACGCTCGGTCACTTCCTGGGGGTCCTTTAGACGCGCATTCTAACGGGGAATCGAATTACGTCAAGCTTTTGCCGATATCTCTAACCGTTCTCGAGATATTCGGGTTTAAAGTTTTGAAAAATTAATTTCGCGCTAGAGCGCTGCCATATAGCCTATCAGAAGCGTCTTCCCACGGGGAGTCCAAATCTGTCGAGTTTTCGTCTCTATCTCTTACCGTTTCCGAGATATGAGCGTTTAAAGTTTTGAAAATTTTTTTTAACGCTAGGGCGTTCCGGCATAGCCTATCCGAAGCGTTTTCGCACGGGGAATCGAATGACGTCAAGCTTTTGCCGATATCTCTAACCGTTTCCGAGATATTCGCAAAAATGTGCCGAAATTCGTTAAAAATCGCTATTTTTTACCCAAAATCGCTTATTTTTCCTTATTTTTTCGGACGTACTTTTCGACGGCGATTCCGAATCTGAAGTCGGCGATCGGCTATCGGTTACGGTTCGGAAGATATCGTCGAATTTTCTTAAATTTCGACTAAAATTTTGGGAAAATTAAAAAAAAAACGTCTCAAAATTGAAATAACCCCGACGTATTATACATCAGAAGAAGCGCCTTTTCGCGGCGAATCGAATGGCACCGCGCCAGTCCTCCTAGCACCAACCGTTCCGGAGATATGGGCGTTTAAAGTTTCGAAAATTAAATCCACGCTCGGTCACTTCCTGGGGGTCCTTTAGACGCGCATTCTAACGGGGAATCGAATTACGTCAAGCTTTTGCCGATATCTCTAACCGTTCTCGAGATATTCGGGTTTAAAGTTTTGAAAAATTAATTTCGCGCTAGAGCGCTGCCATATAGCCTATCAGAAGCGTCTTCCCACGGGGAGTCCAAATCTGTCGAGTTTTCGCCTCTATCTCTTACCGTTTCCGAGATATGAGCGTTTAAAGTTTTGAAAATTTTTTTTTAACGCTAGGGCGTTCCGGCATAGCCTATCCGAAGCGTTTTCGCACGGGGAATCGAATGACGTCAAGCTTTTGCCGATATCTCTAACCGTTTCCGAGATATTCGCAAAAATGTGCCGAAATTCGTTAAAAATCGCTTTTTTTTACCCAAAATCGCTTATTTTTCCTTATTTTTTCTCTATCTACGATCGCTACCCCGATGTATCATACACCGTCGGACGTACTTTTCGACGGCGATTCCGAATCTGAAGTCGGCGATCGGCTATCGGTTACGGTTCGGAAGATATCGTCGAATTTCCTTAAATTTCGACTAAAATTTTGGGAAAATTAAAAAAAAAAACGTCTCAAAATTGAAATAACCCCGACGTATTATACATCAGAAGAAGCGCCTTTTCGCGGCGAATCGAATGGCACCGCGCCAGTCCTCCTAGCACCAACCGTTCCGGAGATATGGGCGTTTAAAGTTTCGAAAATTAAATCCACGCTCGGTCACTTCCTGGGGGTCCTTTAGACGCGCATTCTAACGGGGAATCGAATTACGTCAAGCTTTTGCCGATATCTCTAACCGTTCTCGAGATATTCGGGTTTAAAGTTTTGAAAAATTAATTTCGCGCTAGAGCGCTGCCATATAGCCTATCAGAAGCGTCTTCCCACGGGGAGTCCAAATCTGTCGAGTTTTCGTCTCTATCTCTTACCGTTTCCGAGATATGAGCGTTTAAAGTTTTGAAAATTTTTTTTAACGCTAGGGCGTTCCGGCATAGCCTATCCGAAGCGTTTTCGCACGGGGAATCGAATGACGTCAAGCTTTTGCCGATATCTCTAACCGTTTCCGAGATATTCGCAAAAATGTGCCGAAATTCGTTAAAAATCGCTATTTTTTACCCAAAATCGCTTATTTTTCCTTATTTTGTCGGACGTACTTTTCGACGGCGATTCCGAATCTGAAGTCGGCGATCGGCTATCGGTTACGGTTCGGAAGATATCGTCGAATTTCCTTAAATTTCGACTAAAATTTTGGGAAAATTAAAAAAAAAACGTCTCAAAATTGAAATAACCCCGACGTATTATACATCAGAAGAAGCGCCTTTTCGCGGCGAATCGAATGGCACCGCGCCAGTCCTCCTAGCACCAACCGTTCCGGAGATATGGGCGTTTAAAGTTTCGAAAATTAAATCCACGCTCGGTCACTTCCTGGGGGTCCTTTAGACGCGCATTCTAACGGGGAATCGAATTACGTCAAGCTTTTGCCGATATCTCTAACCGTTCTCGAGATATTCGGGTTTAAAGTTTTGAAAAATTAATTTCGCGCTAGAGCGCTGCCATATAGCCTATCAGAAGCGTCTTCCCACGGGGAGTCCAAATCTGTCGAGTTTTCGTCTCTATCTCTTACCGTTTCCGAGATATGAGCGTTTAAAGTTTTGAAAAATTTTTTTAACGCTAGGGCGTTCCGGCATAGCCTATCCGAAGCGTTTTCGCACGGGGAATCGAATGACGTCAAGCTTTTGCCGATATCTCTAACCGTTTCCGAGATATTCGCAAAAATGTGCCGAAATTCGTTAAAAATCGCTATTTTTTACCCAAAATCGCTTATTTTTCCTTATTTTTTCTCTATCTACGATCGCTACCCCGATGTATCATACACCGTCGGACGTACTTTTCGACGGCGATTCCGAATCTGAAGTCGGCGATCGGCTATCGGTTACGGTTCGGAAGATATCGTCGAATTTCCTTAAATTTCGACTAAAATTTTGGGAAAATTAAAAAAAAAACGTCTCAAAATTGAAATAACCCCGACGTATTATACATCAGAAGAAGCGCCTTTTCGCGGCGAATCGAATGGCACCGCGCCAGTCCTCCTAGCACCAACCGTTCCGGAGATATGGGCGTTTAAAGTTTCGAAAATTAAATCCACGCTCGGTCACTTCCTGGGGGTCCTTTAGACGCGCATTCTAACGGGGAATTGAATTACGTCAAGCTTTTGCCGATATCTCTAACCGTTCTCGAGATATTCGGGTTTAAAGTTTTGAAAAATTAATTTCGCGCTAGAGCGCTGCCATATAGCCTATCAGAAGCGTCTTCCCACGGGGAGTCCAAATCTGTCGAGTTTTCGTCTCTATCTCTTACCGTTTCCGAGATATGAGCGTTTAAAGTTTTGAAATTTTTTTTTAACGCTAGGGCGTTCCGGCATAGCCTATCCGAAGCGTTTTCGCACGGGGAATCGAATGACGTCAAGCTTTTGCCGATATCTCTAACCGTTTCAGAGATATTCGCAAAAATGTGCCGAAATTCGTTAAAAATCGCTATTTTTTACCCAAAATCGCTTATTTTTCCTTATTTTTTCTCTATCTACGATCGCTACCCCGATGTATCATACACCGTCGGACGTACTTTTCGACGGCGATTCCGAATCTGAAGTCGGCGATCGGCTATCGGTTACGGTTCGGAAGATATCGTCGAATTTCCTTAAATTTCGACTAAAATTTTGGGAAAATTAAAAAAAAAACGTCTCAAAATTGAAATAACCCCGACGTATTATACATCAGAAGAAGCGCCTTTTCGCGGCGAATCGAATGGCACCGCGCCAGTCCTCCTAGCACCAACCGTTCCGGAGATATGGGCGTTTAAAGTTTCGAAAATTAAATCCACGCTCGGTCACTTCCTGGGGGTCCTTTAGACGCGCATTCTAACGGGGAATCGAATTACGTCAAGCTTTTGCCGATATCTCTAACCGTTCTCGAGATATTCGGGTTTAAAGTTTTGAAAAATTAATCTCGCGCTAGAGCGCTGCCATATAGCCTATCAGAAGCGTCTTCCCACGGGGAGTCCAAATCTGTCGAGTTTTCGTCTCTATCTCTTACCGTTTCCGAGATATGAGCGTTTAAAGTTTTGAAAAATTTTTTTAACGCTAGGGCGTTCCGGCATAGCCTATCCGAAGCGTTTTCGCACGGGGAATCGAATGACGTCAAGCTTTTGCCGATATCTCTAACCGTTTCCGAGATATTCGCAAAAATGTGCCGAAATTCGTTAAAAATCGCTATTTTTTACCCAAAATCGCTTATTTTTCCTTATTTTTTCTCTATCTACGATCGCTACCCCGATGTATCATACACCGTCGGACGTACTTTTCGACGGCGATTCCGAATCTGAAGTCGGCGATCGGCTATCGGTTACGGTTCGGAAGATATCGTCGAATTTCCTTAAATTTCGACTAAAATTTTGGGAAAATTAAAAAAAAAACGTCTCAAAATTGAAATAACCCCGACGTATTATACATCAGAAGAAGCGCCTTTTCGCGGCGAATCGAATGGCACCGCGCCAGTCCTCCTAGCACCAACCGTTCCGGAGATATGGGCGTTTAAAGTTTCGAAAATTAAATCCACGCTCGGTCACTTCCTGGGGGTCCTTTAGACGCGCATTCTAACGGGGAATCGAATTACGTCAAGCTTTTGCCGATATCTCTAACCGTTCTCGAGATATTCGGGTTTAAAGTTTTGAAAAATTAATTTCGCGCTAGAGCGCTGCCATATAGCCTATCAGAAGCGTCTTCCCACGGGGAGTCCAAATCTGTCGAGTTTTCGTCTCTATCTCTTACCGTTTCCGAGATATGAGCGTTTAAAGTTTTGAAAAAAATTTTTAACGCTAGGGCGTTCCGGCATAGCCTATCCGAAGCGTTTTCGCACGGGGAATCGAATGACGTCAAGCTTTTGCCGATATCTCTAACCGTTTCCGAGATATTCGCAAAAATGTGCCGAAATTCGTTAAAAATCGCTATTTTTTACCCAAAATCGCTTATTTTTCCTTATTTTTTCTCTATCTACGATCGCTACCCCGATGTATCATACACCGTCGGACGTACTTTTCGACGGCGATTCCGAATCTGAAGTCGGCGATCGGCTATCGGTTACGGTTCGGAAGATATCGTCGAATTTCCTTAAATTTCGACTAAAATTTTGGGAAAATTAAAAAAAAAACGTCTCAAAATTGAAATAACCCCGACGTATTATACATCAGAAGAAGCGCCTTTTCGCGGCGAATCGAATGGCACCGCGCCAGTCCTCCTAGCACCAACCGTTCCGGAGATATGGGCGTTTAAAGTTTCGAAAATTAAATCCACGCTCGGTCACTTCCTGGGGGTCCTTTAGACGCGCATTCTAACGGGGAATCGAATTACGTCAAGCTTTTGCCGATATCTCTAACCGTTCTCGAGATATTCGGGTTTAAAGTTTTGAAAAATTAATTTCGCGCTAGAGCGCTGCCATATAGCCTATCAGAAGCGTCTTCCCACGGGGAGTCCAAATCTGTCGAGTTTTCGTCTCTATCTCTTACCGTTTCCGAGATATGAGCGTTTAAAGTTTTGAAAATTTTTTTTAACGCTAGGGCGTTCCGGCATAGCCTATCCGAAGCGTTTTCGCACGGGGAATCGAATGACGTCAAGCTTTTGCCGATATCTCTAACCGTTTCCGAGATATTCGCAAAAATGTGCCGAAATTCGTTAAAAATCGCTATTTTTTACCCAAAATCGCTTATTTTTCCTTATTTTTTCGGACGTACTTTTCGACGGCGATTCCGAATCTGAAGTCGGCGATCGGCTATCGGTTACGGTTCGGAAGATATCGTCGAATTTTCTTAAATTTCGACTAAAATTTTGGGAAAATTAAAAAAAAAACGTCTCAAAATTGAAATAACCCCGACGTATTATACATCAGAAGAAGCGCCTTTTCGCGGCGAATCGAATGGCACCGCGCCAGTCCTCCTAGCACCAACCGTTCCGGAGATATGGGCGTTTAAAGTTTCGAAAATTAAATCCACGCTCGGTCACTTCCTGGGGGTCCTTTAGACGCGCATTCTAACGGGGAATCGAATTACGTCAAGCTTTTGCCGATATCTCTAACCGTTCTCGAGATATTCGGGTTTAAAGTTTTGAAAAATTAATTTCGCGCTAGAGCGCTGCCATATAGCCTATCAGAAGCGTCTTCCCACGGGGAGTCCAAATCTGTCGAGTTTTCGTCTCTATCTCTTACCGTTTCCGAGATATGAGCGTTTAAAGTTTTGAAAATTTTTTTTTAACGCTAGGGCGTTCCGGCATAGCCTATCCGAAGCGTTTTCGCACGGGGAATCGAATGACGTCAAGCTTTTGCCGATATCTCTAACCGTTTCCGAGATATTCGCAAAAATGTGCCGAAATTCGTTAAAAATCGCTATTTTTTACCCAAAATCGCTTATTTTTCCTTATTTTTTCTCTATCTACGATCGCTACCCCGATGTATCATACACCGTCGGACGTACTTTTCGACGGCGATTCCGAATCTGAAGTCGGCGATCGGCTATCGGTTACGGTTCGGAAGATATCGTCGAATTTCCTTAAATTTCGACTAAAATTTTGGGAAAATTAAAAAAAAAACGTCTCAAAATTGAAATAACCCCGACGTATTATACATCAGAAGAAGCGCCTTTTCGCGGCGAATCGAATGGCACCGCGCCAGTCCTCCTAGCACCAACCGTTCCGGAGATATGGGCGTTTAAAGTTTCGAAAATTAAATCCACGCTCGGTCACTTCCTGGGGGTCCTTTAGACGCGCATTCTAACGGGGAATCGAATTACGTCAAGCTTTTGCCGATATCTCTAACCGTTCTCGAGATATTCGGGTTTAAAGTTTTGAAAAATTAATTTCGCGCTAGAGCGCTGCCATATAGCCTATCAGAAGCGTCTTCCCACGGGGAGTCCAAATCTGTCGAGTTTTCGTCTCTATCTCTTACCGTTTCCGAGATATGAGCGTTTAAAGTTTTGAAAATTTTTTTTAACGCTAGGGCGTTCCGGCATAGCCTATCCGAAGCGTTTTCGCACGGGGAATCGAATGACGTCAAGCTTTTGCCGATATCTCTAACCGTTTCCGAGATATTCGCAAAAATGTGCCGAAATTCGTTAAAAATCGCTATTTTTTACCCAAAATCGCTTATTTTTCCTTATTTTTTCGGACGTACTTTTCGACGGCGATTCCGAATCTGAAGTCGGCGATCGGCTATCGGTTACGGTTCGGAAGATATCGTCGAATTTTCTTAAATTTCGACTAAAATTTTGGGAAAATTAAAAAAAAAACGTCTCAAAATTGAAATAACCCCGACGTATTATACTTCAGAAGAAGCGCCTTTTCGCGGCGAATCGAATGGCACCGCGCCAGTCCTCCTAGCACCAACCGTTCCGGAGATATGGGCGTTTAAAGTTTCGAAAATTAAATCCACGCTCGGTCACTTCCTGGGGGTCCTTTAGACGCGCATTCTAACGGGGAATCGAATTACGTCAAGCTTTTGCCGATATCTCTAACCGTTCTCGAGATATTCGGGTTTAAAGTTTTGAAAAATTAATTTCGCGCTAGAGCGCTGCCATATAGCCTATCAGAAGCGTCTTCCCACGGGGAGTCCAAATCTGTCGAGTTTTCGTCTCTATCTCTTACCGTTTCCGAGATATGAGCGTTTAAAGTTTTGAAAATTTTTTTTAACGCTAGGGCGTTCCGGCATAGCCTATCCGAAGCGTTTTCGCACGGGGAATCGAATGACGTCAAGCTTTTGCCGATATCTCTAACCGTTTCCGAGATATTCGCAAAAATGTGCCGAAATTCGTTAAAAATCGCTATTTTTTACCCAAAATCGCTTATTTTTCCTTATTTTTTCTCTATCTACGATCGCTACCCCGATGTATCATACACCGTCGGACGTACTTTTCGACGGCGATTCCGAATCTGAAGTCGGCGATCGGCTATCGGTTACGGTTCGGAAGATATCGTCGAATTTCCTTAAATTTCGACTAAAATTTTGGGAAAATTAAAAAAAAAACGTCTCAAAATTGAAATAACCCCGACGTATTATACATCAGAAGAAGCGCCTTTTCGCGGCGAATCGAATGGCACCGCGCCAGTCCTCCTAGCACCAACCGTTCCGGAGATATGGGCGTTTAAAGTTTCGAAAATTAAATCCACGCTCGGTCACTTCCTGGGGGTCCTTTAGACGCGCATTCTAACGGGGAATCGAATTACGTCAAGCTTTTGCCGATATCTCTAACCGTTCTCGAGATATTCGGGTTTAAAGTTTTGAAAAATTAATTTCGCGCTAGAGCGCTGCCATATAGCCTATCAGAAGCGTCTTCCCACGGGGAGTCCAAATCTGTCGAGTTTTCGTCTCTATCTCTTACCGTTTCCGAGATATGAGCGTTTAAAGTTTTGAAAATTTTTTTTAACGCTAGGGCGTTCCGGCATAGCCTATCCGAAGCGTTTTCGCACGGGGAATCGAATTACGTCAAGCTTTTGCCGATATCTCTAACCGTTCTCGAGATATTCGGGTTTAAAGTTTTGAAAAATTAATCTCGCGCTAGAGCGCTGCCATATAGCCTATCAGAAGCGTCTTCCCACGGGGAGTCCAAATCTGTCGAGTTTTCGTCTCTATCTCTTACCGTTTCCGAGATATGAGCGTTTAAAGTTTTGAAAATTTTTTTTAACGCTAGGGCGTTCCGGCATAGCCTATCCGAAGCGTTTTCGCACGGGGAATCGAATGACGTCAAGCTTTTGCCGATATCTCTAACCGTTTCCGAGATATTCGCAAAAATGTGCCGAAATTCGTTAAAAATCGCTATTTTTTACCCAAAATCGCTTATTTTTCCTTATTTTTTCTCTATCTACGATCGCTACCCCGATGTATCATACACCGTCGGACGTACTTTTCGACGGCGATTCCGAATCTGAAGTCGGCGATCGGCTATCGGTTACGGTTCGGAAGATATCGTCGAATTTCCTTAAATTTCGACTAAAATTTTGGGAAAATTAAAAAAAAGACGTCTCAAAATTGAAATAACCCCGACGTATTATACATCAGAAGAAGCGCCTTTTCGCGGCGAATCGAATGGCACCGCGCCAGTCCTCCTAGCACCAACCGTTCCGGAGATATGGGCGTTTAAAGTTTCGAAAATTAAATCCACGCTCGGTCACTTCCTGGGGGTCCTTTAGACGCGCATTCTAACGGGGAATCGAATTACGTCAAGCTTTTGCCGATATCTCTAACCGTTCTCGAGATATTCGGGTTTAAAGTTTTGAAAAATTTCGCGCTAGAGCGCTGCCATATAGCCTATCAGAAGCGTCTTCCCACGGGGAGTCCAAATCTGTCGAGTTTTCGTCTCTATCTCTTACCGTTTCAGAGATATGAGCGTTTAAAGTTTTGAAAATTTTTTTTAACGCTAGGGCGTTCCGGCATAGCCTATCCGAAGCGTTTTCGCACGGGGAATCGAATGACGTCAAGCTTTTGCCGATATCTCTAACCGTTTCCGAGATATTCGCAAAAATGTGCCGAAATTCGTTAAAAATCGCTATTCTTTACCCAAAATCGCTTATTTTTCCTTATTTTTTCTCTATCTACGATCGCTACCCCGATGTATCATACACCGTCGGACGTACTTTTCGACGGCGATTCCGAATCTGAAGTCGGCGATCGGCTATCGGTTACGGTTCGGAAGATATCGTCGAATTTCCTTAAATTTCGACTAAAATTTTGGGAAAATTAAAAAAAAGACGTCTCAAAATTGAAATAACCCCGACGTATTATACATCAGAAGAAGCGCCTTTTCGCGGCGAATCGAATGGCACCGCGCCAGTCCTCCTAGCACCAACCGTTCCGGAGATATGGGCGTTTAAAGTTTCGAAAATTAAATCCACGCTCGGTCACTTCCTGGGGGTCCTTTAGACGCGCATTCTAACGGGGAATCGAATTACGTCAAGCTTTTGCCGATATCTCTAACCGTTCTCGAGATATTCGGGTTTAAAGTTTTGAAAAATTAATCTCGCGCTAGAGCGCTGCCATATAGCCTATCAGAAGCGTCTTCCCACGGGGAGTCCAAATCTGTCGAGTTTTCGTCTCTATCTCTTACCGTTTCCGAGATATGAGCGTTTAAAGTTTTGAAAATTTTTTTTAACGCTAGGGCGTTCCGGCATAGCCTATCCGAAGCGTTTTCGCACGGGGAATCGAATGACGTCAAGCTTTTGCCGATATCTCTAACCGTTTCCGAGATATTCGCAAAAATGTGCCGAAATTCGTTAAAAATCGCTATTTTTTACCCAAAATCGCTTATTTTTCCTTATTTTTTCTCTATCTACGATCGCTACCCCGATGTATCATACACCGTCGGACGTACTTTTCGACGGCGATTCCGAATCTGAAGTCGGCGATCGGCTATCGGTTACGGTTCGGAAGATATCGTCGAATTTCCTTAAATTTCGACTAAAATTTTGGGAAAATTAAAAAAAAAACGTCTCAAAATTGAAATAACCCCGACGTATTATACATCAGAAGAAGCGCCTTTTCGCGGCGAATCGAATGGCACCGCGCCAGTCCTCCTAGCACCAACCGTTCCGGAGATATGGGCGTTTAAAGTTTCGAAAATTAAATCCACGCTCGGTCACTTCCTGGGGGTCCTTTAGACGCGCATTCTAACGGGGAATCGAATTACGTCAAGCTTTTGCCGATATCTCTAACCGTTCTCGAGATATTCGGGTTTAAAGTTTTGAAAAATTAATTTCGCGCTAGAGCGCTGCCATATAGCCTATCAGAAGCGTCTTCCCACGGGGAGTCCAAATCTGTCGAGTTTTCGTCTCTATCTCTTACCGTTTCCGAGATATGAGCGTTTAAAGTTTTGAAAATTTTTTTTAACGCTAGGGCGTTCCGGCATAGCCTATCCGAAGCGTTTTCGCACGGGGAATCGAATTACGTCAAGCTTTTGCCGATATCTCTAACCGTTCTCGAGATATTCGGGTTTAAAGTTTTGAAAAATTAATCTCGCGCTAGAGCGCTGCCATATAGCCTATCAGAAGCGTCTTCCCACGGGGAGTCCAAATCTGTCGAGTTTTCGTCTCTATCTCTTACCGTTTCCGAGATATGAGCGTTTAAAGTTTTGAAAAAATTTTTTAACGCTAGGGCGTTCCGGCATAGCCTATCCGAAGCGTTTTCGCACGGGGAATCGAATGACGTCAAGCTTTTGCCGATATCTCTAACCGTTTCCGAGATATTCGCAAAAATGTGCCGAAATTCGTTAAAAATCGCTATTTTTTACCCAAAATCGCTTATTTTTCCTTATTTTTTCTCTATCTACGATCGCTACCCCGATGTATCATACACCGTCGGACGTACTTTTCGACGGCGATTCCGAATCTGAAGTCGGCGATCGGCTATCGGTTACGGTTCGGAAGATATCGTCGAATTTCCTTAAATTTCGACTAAAATTTTGGGAAAATTAAAAAAAAAACGTCTCAAAATTGAAATAACCCCGACGTATTATACATCAGAAGAAGCGCCTTTTCGCGGCGAATCGAATGGCACCGCGCCAGTCCTCCTAGCACCAACCGTTCCGGAGATATGGGCGTTTAAAGTTTCGAAAATTAAATCCACGCTCGGTCACTTCCTGGGGGTCCTTTAGACGCGCATTCTAACGGGGAATCGAATTACGTCAAGCTTTTGCCGATATCTCTAACCGTTCTCGAGATATTCGGGTTTAAAGTTTTGAAAAATTAATCTCGCGCTAGAGCGCTGCCATATAGCCTATCAGAAGCGTCTTCCCACGGGGAGTCCAAATCTGTCGAGTTTTCGTCTCTATCTCTTACCGTTTCCGAGATATGAGCGTTTAAAGTTTTGAAAAAATTTTTTAACGCTAGGGCGTTCCGGCATAGCCTATCCGAAGCGTTTTCGCACGGGGAATCGAATGACGTCAAGCTTTTGCCGATATCTCTAACCGTTTCCGAGATATTCGCAAAAATGTGCCGAAATTCGTTAAAAATCGCTATTTTTTACCCAAAATCGCTTATTTTTCCTTATTTTTTCTCTATCTACGATCGCTACCCCGATGTATCATACACCGTCGGACGTACTTTTCGACGGCGATTCCGAATCTGAAGTCGGCGATCGGCTATCGGTTACGGTTCGGAAGATATCGTCGAATTTCCTTAAATTTCGACTAAAATTTTGGGAAAATTAAAAAAAAAACGTCTCAAAATTGAAATAACCCCGACGTATTATACATCAGAAGAAGCGCCTTTTCGCGGCGAATCGAATGGCACCGCGCCAGTCCTCCTAGCACCAACCGTTCCGGAGATATGGGCGTTTAAAGTTTCGAAAATTAAATCCACGCTCGGTCACTTCCTGGGGGTCCTTTAGACGCGCATTCTAACGGGGAATCGAATTACGTCAAGCTTTTGCCGATATCTCTAACCGTTCTCGAGATATTCGGGTTTAAAGTTTTGAAAAATTAATTTCGCGCTAGAGCGCTGCCATATAGCCTATCAGAAGCGTCTTCCCACGGGGAGTCCAAATCTGTCGAGTTTTCGTCTCTATCTCTTACCGTTTCCGAGATATGAGCGTTTAAAGTTTTGAAAATTTTTTTTAACGCTAGGGCGTTCCGGCATAGCCTATCCGAAGCGTTTTCGCACGGGGAATCGAATGACGTCAAGCTTTTGCCGATATCTCTAACCGTTTCCGAGATATTCGCAAAAATGTGCCGAAATTCGTTAAAAATCGCTATTTTTTACCCAAAATCGCTTATTTTTCCTTATTTTTTCTCTATCTACGATCGCTACCCCGATGTATCATACACCGTCGGACGTACTTTTCGACGGTGATTCCGAATCTGAAGTCGGCGATCGGCTATCGGTTACGGTTCGGAAGATATCGTCGAATTTCCTTAAATTTCGACTAAAATTTTAGGAAAATTAAAAAAAAAACATCTCAAAATTGAAATAACCCCGACGTATTATACATCAGAAGAAGCGCCTTTTCGCGGCGAATCGAATGGCACCGCGCCAGTCCTCCTAGCACCAACCGTTCCGGAGATATGGGCGTTTAAAGTTTCGAAAATTAAATCCACGCTCGGTCACTTCCTGGGGGTCCTTTAGACGCGCATTCTAACGGGGAATCGAATTACGTCAAGCTTTTGCCGATATCTCTAACCGTTCTCGAGATATTCGGGTTTAAAGATTTGAAAAATTAATTTCGCGCTAGAGCGCTGCCATATAGCCTATCAGAAGCGTCTTCCCACGCGGAGTCCAAATCTGTCGAGTTTTCGTCTCTATCTCTTACCGTTTCCGAGATATGAGCGTTTAAAGTTTTGAAAATTTTTTTTAACGCTAGGGCGTTCCGGCATAGCCTATCCGAAGCGTTTTCGCACGGGGAATCGAATGACGTCAAGCTTTTGCCGATATCTCTAACCGTTTCCGAGATATTCGCAAAAATGTGCCGAAATTCGTTAAAAATCGCTATTTTTTACCCAAAATCGCTTTTTTTTCCTTATTTTTTCTCTATCTACGATCGCTACCCCGATGTATCATACACCGTCGGACGTACTTTTCGACGGCGATTCCGAATCTGAAGTCGGCTATCGGTTACGGTTCGGAAGATATCGTCGAATTTCCTTAAATTTCGACTAAAATTTTAGGAAAATTAAAAAAAAAACGTCTCAAAATTGAAATAACCCCGACGTATTATACATCAGAAGAAGCGCCTTTTCGCGGCGAATCGAATGGCACCGCGCCAGTCCTCCTAGCACCAACCGTTCCGGAGATATGGGCGTTTAAAGTTTCGAAAATTAAATCCACGCTCGGTCACTTCCTGGGGGTCCTTTAGACGCGCATTCTAACGGGGAATCGAATTACGTCAAGCTTTTGCCGATATCTCTAACCGTTCTCGAGATATTCGGGTTTAAAGTTTTGAAAAATTAATTTCGCGCTAGAGCGCTGCCATATAGCCTATCAGAAGCGTCTTCCCACGGGGAGTCCAAATCTGTCGAGTTTTCGTCTCTATCTCTTACCGTTTCCGAGATATGAGCGTTTAAAGTTTTGAAAAAAATTTTTAACGCTAGGGCGTTCCGGCATAGCCTATCCGAAGCGTTTTCGCACGGGGAATCGAATGACGTCAAGCTTTTGCCGATATCTCTAACCGTTTCCGAGATATTCGCAAAAATGTGCCGAAATTCGTTAAAAATCGCTATTTTTTACCCAAAATCGCTTATTTTTCCTTATTTTTTCTCTATCTACGATCGCTACCCCGATGTATCATACACCGTCGGACGTACTTTTCGACGGCGATTCCGAATCTGAAGTCGGCGATCGGCTATCGGTTACGGTTCGGAAGATATCGTCGAATTTCCTTAAATTTCGACTAAAATTTTGGGAAAATTAAAAAAAAAACGTCTCAAAATTGAAATAACCCCGACGTATTATACATCAGAAGAAGCGCCTTTTCGCGGCGAATCGAATGGCACCGCGCCAGTCCTCCTAGCACCAACCGTTCCGGAGATATGGGCGTTTAAAGTTTCGAAAATTAAATCCACGCTCGGTCACTTCCTGGGGGTCCTTTAGACGCGCATTCTAACGGGGAATCGAATTACGTCAAGCTTTTGCCGATATCTCTAACCGTTCTCGAGATATTCGGGTTTAAAGTTTTGAAAAATTAATTTCGCGCTAGAGCGCTGCCATATAGCCTATCAGAAGCGTCTTCCCACGGGGAGTCCAAATCTGTCGAGTTTTCGTCTCTATCTCTTACCGTTTCCGAGATATGAGCGTTTAAAGTTTTGAAAATTTTTTTTAACGCTAGGGCGTTCCGGCATAGCCTATCCGAAGCGTTTTCGCACGGGGAATCGAATGACGTCAAGCTTTTGCCGATATCTCTAACCGTTTCCGAGATATTCGCAAAAATGTGCCGAAATTCGTTAAAAATCGCTATTTTTTACCCAAAATCGCTTATTTTTCCTTATTTTTTCTCTATCTACGATCGCTACCCCGATGTATCATACACCGTCGGACGTACTTTTCGACGGTGATTCCGAATCTGAAGTCGGCGATCGGCTATCGGTTACGGTTCGGAAGATATCGTCGAATTTCCTTAAATTTCGACTAAAATTTTAGGAAAATTAAAAAAAAAACATCTCAAAATTGAAATAACCCCGACGTATTATACATCAGAAGAAGCGCCTTTTCGCGGCGAATCGAATGGCACCGCGCCAGTCCTCCTAGCACCAACCGTTCCGGAGATATGGGCGTTTAAAGTTTCGAAAATTAAATCCACGCTCGGTCACTTCCTGGGGGTCCTTTAGACGCGCATTCTAACGGGGAATCGAATTACGTCAAGCTTTTGCCGATATCTCTAACCGTTCTCGAGATATTCGGGTTTAAAGATTTGAAAAATTAATTTCGCGCTAGAGCGCTGCCATATAGCCTATCAGAAGCGTCTTCCCACGCGGAGTCCAAATCTGTCGAGTTTTCGTCTCTATCTCTTACCGTTTCCGAGATATGAGCGTTTAAAGTTTTGAAAATTTTTTTTAACGCTAGGGCGTTCCGGCATAGCCTATCCGAAGCGTTTTCGCACGGGGAATCGAATGACGTCAAGCTTTTGCCGATATCTCTAACCGTTTCCGAGATATTCGCAAAAATGTGCCGAAATTCGTTAAAAATCGCTATTTTTTACCCAAAATCGCTTTTTTTTCCTTATTTTTTCTCTATCTACGATCGCTACCCCGATGTATCATACACCGTCGGACGTACTTTTCGACGGCGATTCCGAATCTGAAGTCGGCGATCGGCTATCGGTTACGGTTCGGAAGATATCGTCGAATTTCCTTAAATTTCGACTAAAATTTTGGGAAAATTAAAAAAAAAACGTCTCAAAATTGAAATAACCCCGACGTATTATACATCAGAAGAAGCGCCTTTTCGCGGCGAATCGAATGGCACCGCGCCAGTCCTCCTAGCACCAACCGTTCCGGAGATATGGGCGTTTAAAGTTTCGAAAATTAAATCCACGCTCGGTCACTTCCTGGGGGTCCTTTAGACGCGCATTCTAACGGGGAATCGAATTACGTCAAGCTTTTGCCGATATCTCTAACCGTTCTCGAGATATTCGGGTTTAAAGTTTTGAAAAATTAATTTCGCGCTAGAGCGCTGCCATATAGCCTATCAGAAGCGTCTTCCCACGGGGAGTCCAAATCTGTCGAGTTTTCGTCTCTATCTCTTACCGTTTCCGAGATATGAGCGTTTAAAGTTTTGAAAAATTTTTTTAACGCTAGGGCGTTCCGGCATAGCCTATCCGAAGCGTTTTCGCACGGGGAATCGAATGACGTCAAGCTTTTGCCGATATCTCTAACCGTTTCCGAGATATTCGCAAAAATGTGCCGAAATTCGTTAAAAATCGCTATTTTTTACCCAAAATCGCTTATTTTTCCTTATTTTTTCTCTATATACGATCGCTACCCCGATGTATCATACACCGTCGGACGTACTTTTCGACGGCGATTCCGAATCTGAAGTCGGCGATCGGCTATCGGTTACGGTTCGGAAGATATCGTCGAATTTCCTTAAATTTCGACTAAAATTTTAGGAAAATTAAAAAAAAAACGTCTCAAAATTGAAATAACCCCGACGTATTATACATCAGAAGAAGCGCCTTTTCGCGGCGAATCGAATGGCACCGCGCCAGTCCTCCTAGCACCAACCGTTCCGGAGATATGGGCGTTTAAAGTTTCGAAAATTAAATCCACGCTCGGTCACTTCCTGGGGGTCCTTTAGACGCGCATTCTAACGGGGAATCGAATTACGTCAAGCTTTTGCCGATATCTCTAACCGTTCTCGAGATATTCGGGTTTAAAGTTTTGAAAAATTAATTTCGCGCTAGAGCGCTGCCATATAGCCTATCAGAAGCGTCTTCCCACGGGGAGTCCAAATCTGTCGAGTTTTCGTCTCTATCTCTTACCGTTTCCGAGATATGAGCGTTTAAAGTTTTGAAAAAAATTTTTAACGCTAGGGCGTTCCGGCATAGCCTATCCGAAGCGTTTTCGCACGGGGAATCGAATGACGTCAAGCTTTTGCCGATATCTCTAACCGTTTCAGAGATATTCGCAAAAATGTGCCGAAATTCGTTAAAAATCGCTATTTTTTACCCAAAATCGCTTATTTTTCCTTATTTTTTCTCTATCTACGATCGCTACCCCGATGTATCATACACCGTCGGACGTACTTTTCGACGGCGATTCCGAATCTGAAGTCGGCGATCGGCTATCGGTTACGGTTCGGAAGATATCGTCGAATTTCCTTAAATTTCGACTAAAATTTTGGGAAAATTAAAAAAAAAACGTCTCAAAATTGAAATAACCCCGACGTATTATACATCAGAAGAAGCGCCTTTTCGCGGCGAATCGAATGGCACCGCGCCAGTCCTCCTAGCACCAACCGTTCCGGAGATATGGGCGTTTAAAGTTTCGAAAATTAAATCCACGCTCGGTCACTTCCTGGGGGTCCTTTAGACGCGCATTCTAACGGGGAATCGAATTACGTCAAGCTTTTGCCGATATCTCTAACCGTTCTCGAGATATTCGGGTTTAAAGTTTTGAAAAATTAATCTCGCGCTAGAGCGCTGCCATATAGCCTATCAGAAGCGTCTTCCCACGGGGAGTCCAAATCTGTCGAGTTTTCGTCTCTATCTCTTACCGTTTCCGAGATATGAGCGTTTAAAGTTTTGAAAAATTTTTTTAACGCTAGGGCGTTCCGGCATAGCCTATCCGAAGCGTTTTCGCACGGGGAATCGAATGACGTCAAGCTTTTCCGATATCTCTAACCGTTCTCGAGATATTCGGGTTTAAAGTTTTGAAAAATTAATTTCGCGCTAGAGCGCTGCCATATAGCCTATCAGAAGCGTCTTCCCACGGGGAGTCCAAATCTGTCGAGTTTTCGTCTCTATCTCTTACCGTTTCCGAGATATGAGCGTTTAAAGTTTTGAAAATTTTTTTTAACGCTAGGGCGTTCCGGCATAGCCTATCCGAAGCGTTTTCGCACGGGGAATCGAATGACGTCAAGCTTTTGCCGATATCTCTAACCGTTTCCGAGATATTCGCAAAAATGTGCCGAAATTCGTTAAAAATCGCTATTTTTTACCCAAAATCGCTTATTTTTCCTTATTTTTTCTCTATCTACGATCGCTACCCCGATGTATCATACACCGTCGGACGTACTTTTCGACGGCGATTCCGAATCTGAAGTCGGCGATCGGCTATCGGTTACGGTTCGGAAGATATCGTCGAATTTCCTTAAATTTCGACTAAAATTTTGGGAAAATTAAAAAAAAAACGTCTCAAAATTGAAATAACCCCGACGTATTATACATCAGAAGAAGCGCCTTTTCGCGGCGAATCGAATGGCACCGCGCCAGTCCTCCTAGCACCAACCGTTCCGGAGATATGGGCGTTTAAAGTTTCGAAAATTAAATCCACGCTCGGTCACTTCCTGGGGGTCCTTTAGACGCGCATTCTAACGGGGAATCGAATTACGTCAAGCTTTTGCCGATATCTCTAACCGTTCTCGAGATATTCGGGTTTAAAGTTTTGAAAAATTAATTTCGCGCTAGAGCGCTGCCATATAGCCTATCAGAAGCGTCTTCCCACGGGGAGTCCAAATCTGTCGAGTTTTCGTCTCTATCTCTTACCGTTTCCGAGATATGAGCGTTTAAAGTTTTGAAAAATTTTTTTAACGCTAGGGCGTTCCGGCATAGCCTATCCGAAGCGTTTTCGCACGGGGAATCGAATGACGTCAAGCTTTTGCCGATATCTCTAACCGTTTCCGAGATATTCGCAAAAATGTGCCGAAATTCGTTAAAAATCGCTATTTTTTACCCAAAATCGCTTATTTTTCCTTATTTTTTCTCTATCTACGATCGCTACCCCGATGTATCATACACCGTCGGACGTACTTTTCGACGGCGATTCCGAATCTGAAGTCGGCGATCGGCTATCGGTTACGGTTCGGAAGATATCGTCGAATTTCCTTAAATTTCGACTAAAATTTTGGGAAAATTAAAAAAAAAACGTCTCAAAATTGAAATAACCCCGACGTATTATACATCAGAAGAAGCGCCTTTTCGCGGCGAATCGAATGGCACCGCGCCAGTCCTCCTAGCACCAACCGTTCCGGAGATATGGGCGTTTAAAGTTTCGAAAATTAAATCCACGCTCGGTCACTTCCTGGGGGTCCTTTAGACGCGCATTCTAACGGGGAATCGAATTACGTCAAGCTTTTGCCGATATCTCTAACCGTTCTCGAGATATTCGGGTTTAAAGTTTTGAAAAATTAATTTCGCGCTAGAGCGCTGCCATATAGCCTATCAGAAGCGTCTTCCCACGGGGAGTCCAAATCTGTCGAGTTTTCGTCTCTATCTCTTACCGTTTCCGAGATATGAGCGTTTAAAGTTTTGAAAAAATTTTTTAACGCTAGGGCGTTCCGGCATAGCCTATCCGAAGCGTTTTCGCACGGGGAATCGAATGACGTCAAGCTTTTGCCGATATCTCTAACCGTTTCCGAGATATTCGCAAAAATGTGCCGAAATTCGTTAAAAATCGCTATTTTTTACCCAAAATCGCTTATTTTTCCTTATTTTTTCTCTATCTACGATCGCTACCCCGATGTATCATACACCGTCGGACGTACTTTTCGACGGCGATTCCGAATCTGAAGTCGGCGATCGGCTATCGGTTACGGTTCGGAAGATATCGTCGAATTTCCTTAAATTTCGACTAAAATTTTGGGAAAATTAAAAAAAAAAACGTCTCAAAATTGAAATAACCCCGACGTATTATACATCAGAAGAAGCGCCTTTTCGCGGCGAATCGAATGGCACCGCGCCAGTCCTCCTAGCACCAACCGTTCCGGAGATATGGGCGTTTAAAGTTTCGAAAATTAAATCCACGCTCGGTCATTTCCTGCGGGTCCTTTAGACGCGCATTCTAACGGGGAATCGAATTAAGTCAAGCTTTTGCCGATATCTCTAACCGTTCTCGAGATATTCGGGTTTAAAGTTTTGAAAAATTAATTTCGCGCTAGAGCGCTGCCATATAGCCTATCAGAAGCGTCTTCCCACGGGGAGTCCAAATCTGTCGAGTTTTCGTCTCTATCTCTTACCGTTTCCGAGATATGAGCGTTTAAAGTTTTGAAAAATTTTTTTAACGCTAGGGCGTTCCGGCATAGCCTATTCGAAGCGTTTTCGCACGGGGAATCGAATGACGTCAAGCTTTTGCCGATATCTCTAACCGTTTCCGAGATATTCGCAAAAATGTGCCGAAATTCGTTAAAAATCGCTATTTTTTACCCAAAATCGCTTATTTTTCCTTATTTTTTCTCTATCTACGATCGCTACCCCGATGTATCATACACCGTCGGACGTACTTTTCGACGGCGATTCCGAATCTGAAGTCGGCGATCGGCTATCGGTTACGGTTCGGAAGATATCGTCGAATTTCCTTAAATTTCGACTAAAATTTTGGGAAAATTAAAAAAAAAACGTCTCAAAATTGAAATAACCCCGACGTATTATACATCAGAAGAAGCGCCTTTTCGCGGCGAATCGAAGGGCACCGCGCCAGTCCTCCTAGCACCAACCGTTCCGGAGATATGGGCGTTTAAAGTTTCGAAAATTAAATCCACGCTCGGTCACTTCCTGGGGGTCCTTTAGACGCGCATTCTAACGGGGAATCGAATTACGTCAAGCTTTTGCCGATATCTCTAACCGTTCTCGAGATATTCGGGTTTAAAGTTTTGAAAAATTAATTTCGCGCTAGAGCGCTGCCATATAGCCTATCAGAAGCGTCTTCCCACGGGGAGTCCAAATCTGTCGAGTTTTCGTCTCTATCTCTTACCGTTTCCGAGATATGAGCGTTTAAAGTTTTGAAAAATTTTTTTAACGCTAGGGCGTTCCGGCATAGCCTATCCGAAGCGTTTTCGCACGGGGAATCGAATGACGTCAAGCTTTTGCCGATATCTCTAACCGTTTCCGAGATATTCGCAAAAATGTGCCGAAATTCGTTAAAAATCGCTATTTTTTACCCAAAATCGCTTATTTTTCCTTATTTTTTCTCTATCTACGATCGCTACCCCGATGTATCATACACCGTCGGACGTACTTTTCGACGGCGATTCCGAATCTGAAGTCGGCGATCGGCTATCGGTTACGGTTCGGAAGATATCGTCGAATTTCCTTAAATTTCGACTAAAATTTTGGGAAAATTAAAAAAAAAAACGTCTCAAAATTGAAATAACCCCGACGTATTATACATCAGAAGAAGCGCCTTTTCGCGGCGAATCGAATGGCACCGCGCCAGTCCTCCTAGCACCAACCGTTCCGGAGATATGGGCGTTTAAAGTTTCGAAAATTAAATCCACGCTCGGTCACTTCCTGGGGGTCCTTTAGACGCGCATTCTAACGGGGAATCGAATTACGTCAAGCTTTTGCCGATATCTCTAACCGTTCTCGAGATATTCGGGTTTAAAGTTTTGAAAAATTAATTTCGCGCTAGAGCGCTGCCATATAGCCTATCAGAAGCGTCTTCCCACGGGGAGTCCAAATCTGTCGAGTTTTCGTCTCTATCTCTTACCGTTTCCGAGATATGAGCGTTTAAAGTTTTGAAAATTTTTTTTAACGCTAGGGCGTTCCGGCATAGCCTATCCGAAGCGTTTTCGCACGGGGAATCGAATGACGTCAAGCTTTTGCCGATATCTCTAACCGTTTCCGAGATATTCGCAAAAATGTGCCGAAATTCGTTAAAAATCGCTATTTTTTACCCAAAATCGCTTATTTTTCCTTATTTTTTCTCTATCTACGATCGCTACCCCGATGTATCATACACCGTCGGACGTACTTTTCGACGGCGATTCCGAATCTGAAGTCGGCGATCGGCTATCGGTTACGGTTCGGAAGATATCGTCGAATTTCCTTAAATTTCGACTAAAATTTTAGGAAAATTAAAAAAAAAACGTCTCAAAATTGAAATAACCCCGACGTATTATACATCAGAAGAAGCGCCTTTTCGCGGCGAATCGAATGGCACCGCGCCAGTCCTCCTAGCACCAACCGTTCCGGAGATATGGGCGTTTAAAGTTTCGAAAATTAAATCCACGCTCGGTCACTTCCTGGGGGTCCTTTAGACGCGCATTCTAACGGGGAATCGAATTACGTCAAGCTTTTGCCGATATCTCTAACCGTTCTCGAGATATTCGGGTTTAAAGTTTTGAAAAATTAATTTCGCGCTAGAGCGCTGCCATATAGCCTATCAGAAGCGTCTTCCCACGGGGAGTCCAAATCTGTCGAGTTTTCGTCTCTATCTCTTACCGTTTCCGAGATATGAGCGTTTAAAGTTTTGAAAAAATTTTTTAACGCTAGGGCGTTCCGGCATAGCCTATCCGAAGCGTTTTCGCACGGGGAATCGAATGACGTCAAGCTTTTGCCGATATCTCTAACCGTTTCAGAGATATTCGCAAAAATGTGCCGAAATTCGTTAAAAATCGCTATTTTTTACCCAAAATCGCTTATTTTTCCTTATTTTTTCTCTATCTACGATCGCTACCCCGATGTATCATACACCGTCGGACGTACTTTTCGACGGCGATTCCGAATCTGAAGTCGGCGATCGGCTATCGGTTACGGTTCGGAAGATATCGTCGAATTTCCTTAAATTTCGACTAAAATTTTGGGAAAATTAAAAAAAAAACGTCTCAAAATTGAAATAACCCCGACGTATTATACATCAGAAGAAGCGCCTTTTCGCGGCGAATCGAATGGCACCGCGCCAGTCCTCCTAGCACCAACCGTTCCGGAGATATGGGCGTTTAAAGTTTCGAAAATTAAATCCACGCTCGGTCACTTCCTGGGGGTCCTTTAGACGCGCATTCTAACGGGGAATCGAATTACGTCAAGCTTTTGCCGATATCTCTAACCGTTCTCGAGATATTCGGGTTTAAAGTTTTGAAAAATTAATCTCGCGCTAGAGCGCTGCCATATAGCCTATCAGAAGCGTCTTCCCACGGGGAGTCCAAATCTGTCGAGTTTTCGTCTCTATCTCTTACCGTTTCCGAGATATGAGCGTTTAAAGTTTTGAAAAATTTTTTTAACGCTAGGGCGTTCCGGCATAGCCTATCCGAAGCGTTTTCGCACGGGGAATCGAATGACGTCAAGCTTTTCCGATATCTCTAACCGTTCTCGAGATATTCGGGTTTAAAGTTTTGAAAAATTAATTTCGCGCTAGAGCGCTGCCATATAGCCTATCAGAAGCGTCTTCCCACGGGGAGTCCAAATCTGTCGAGTTTTCGTCTCTATCTCTTACCGTTTCCGAGATATGAGCGTTTAAAGTTTTGAAAATTTTTTTTAACGCTAGGGCGTTCCGGCATAGCCTATCCGAAGCGTTTTCGCACGGGGAATCGAATGACGTCAAGCTTTTGCCGATATCTCTAACCGTTTCCGAGATATTCGCAAAAATGTGCCGAAATTCGTTAAAAATCGCTATTTTTTACCCAAAATCGCTTATTTTTCCTTATTTTTTCTCTATCTACGATCGCTACCCCGATGTATCATACACCGTCGGACGTACTTTTCGACGGCGATTCCGAATCTGAAGTCGGCGATCGGCTATCGGTTACGGTTCGGAAGATATCGTCGAATTTCCTTAAATTTCGACTAAAATTTTGGGAAAATTAAAAAAAAAACGTCTCAAAATTGAAATAACCCCGACGTATTATACATCAGAAGAAGCGCCTTTTCGCGGCGAATCGAATGGCACCGCGCCAGTCCTCCTAGCACCAACCGTTCCGGAGATATGGGCGTTTAAAGTTTCGAAAATTAAATCCACGCTCGGTCACTTCCTGGGGGTCCTTTAGACGCGCATTCTAACGGGGAATCGAATTACGTCAAGCTTTTGCCGATATCTCTAACCGTTCTCGAGATATTCGGGTTTAAAGTTTTGAAAAATTAATTTCGCGCTAGAGCGCTGCCATATAGCCTATCAGAAGCGTCTTCCCACGGGGAGTCCAAATCTGTCGAGTTTTCGTCTCTATCTCTTACCGTTTCCGAGATATGAGCGTTTAAAGTTTTGAAAAAATTTTTTAACGCTAGGGCGTTCCGGCATAGCCTATCCGAAGCGTTTTCGCACGGGGAATCGAATGACGTCAAGCTTTTGCCGATATCTCTAACCGTTTCCGAGATATTCGCAAAAATGTGCCGAAATTCGTTAAAAATCGCTATTTTTTACCCAAAATCGCTTATTTTTCCTTATTTTTTCTCTATCTACGATCGCTACCCCGATGTATCATACACCGTCGGACGTACTTTTCGACGGCGATTCCGAATCTGAAGTCGGCGATCGGCTATCGGTTACGGTTCGGAAGATATCGTCGAATTTCCTTAAATTTCGACTAAAATTTTGGGAAAATTAAAAAAAAAAACGTCTCAAAATTGAAATAACCCCGACGTATTATACATCAGAAGAAGCGCCTTTTCGCGGCGAATCGAATGGCACCGCGCCAGTCCTCCTAGCACCAACCGTTCCGGAGATATGGGCGTTTAAAGTTTCGAAAATTAAATCCACGCTCGGTCACTTCCTGGGGGTCCTTTAGACGCGCATTCTAACGGGGAATCGAATTACGTCAAGCTTTTGCCGATATCTCTAACCGTTCTCGAGATATTCGGGTTTAAAGTTTTGAAAAATTAATTTCGCGCTAGAGCGCTGCCATATAGCCTATCAGAAGCGTCTTCCCACGGGGAGTCCAAATCTGTCGAGTTTTCGTCTCTATCTCTTACCGTTTCCGAGATATGAGCGTTTAAAGTTTTGAAAAATTTTTTTAACGCTAGGGCGTTCCGGCATAGCCTATCCGAAGCGTTTTCGCACGGGGAATCGAATGACGTCAAGCTTTTGCCGATATCTCTAACCGTTTCCGAGATATTCGCAAAAATGTGCCGAAATTCGTTAAAAATCGCTATTTTTTACCCAAAATCGCTTATTTTTCCTTATTTTTTCTCTATCTACGATCGCTACCCCGATGTATCATACACCGTCGGACGTACTTTTCGACGGCGATTCCGAATCTGAAGTCGGCGATCGGCTATCGGTTACGGTTCGGAAGATATCGTCGAATTTCCTTAAATTTCGACTAAAATTTTGGGAAAATTAAAAAAAAAAACGTCTCAAAATTGAAATAACCCCGACGTATTATACATCAGAAGAAGCGCCTTTTCGCGGCGAATCGAATGGCACCGCGCCAGTCCTCCTAGCACCAACCGTTCCGGAGATATGGGCGTTTAAAGTTTCGAAAATTAAATCCACGCTCGGTCATTTCCTGCGGGTCCTTTAGACGCGCATTCTAACGGGGAATTGAATTAAGTCAAGCTTTTGCCGATATCTCTAACCGTTCTCGAGATATTCGGGTTTAAAGTTTTGAAAAATTAATTTCGCGCTAGAGCGCTGCCATATAGCCTATCAGAAGCGTCTTCCCACGGGGAGTCCAAATCTGTCGAGTTTTCGTCTCTATCTCTTACCGTTTCCGAGATATGAGCGTTTAAAGTTTTGAAAAATTTTTTTAACGCTAGGGCGTTCCGGCATAGCCTATCCGAAGCGTTTTCGCACGGGGAATCGAATGACGTCAAGCTTTTGCCGATATCTCTAACCGTTTCCGAGATATTCGCAAAAATGTGCCGAAATTCGTTAAAAATCGCTATTTTTTACCCAAAATCGCTTATTTTTCCTTATTTTTTCTCTATCTACGATCGCTACCCCGATGTATCATACACCGTCGGACGTACTTTTCGACGGCGATTCCGAATCTGAAGTCGGCGATCGGCTATCGGTTACGGTTCGGAAGATATCGTCGAATTTCCTTAAATTTCGACTAAAATTTTGGGAAAATTAAAAAAAAAAACGTCTCAAAATTGAAATAACCCCGACGTATTATACATCAGAAGAAGCGCCTTTTCGCGGCGAATCGAATGGCACCGCGCCAGTCCTCCTAGCACCAACCGTTCCGGAGATATGGGCGTTTAAAGTTTCGAAAATTAAATCCACGCTCGGTCATTTCCTGCGGGTCCTTTAGACGCGCATTCTAACGGGGAATTGAATTAAGTCAAGCTTTTGCCGATATCTCTAACCGTTCTCGAGATATTCGGGTTTAAAGTTTTGAAAAATTAATTTCGCGCTAGAGCGCTGCCATATAGCCTATCAGAAGCGTCTTCCCACGGGGAGTCCAAATCTGTCGAGTTTTCGTCTCTATCTCTTACCGTTTCCGAGATATGAGCGTTTAAAGTTTTGAAAAAATTTTTTAACGCTAGGGCGTTCCGGCATAGCCTATCCGAAGCGTTTTCGCACGGGGAATCGAATGACGTCAAGCTTTTGCCGATATCTCTAACCGTTTCAGAGATATTCGCAAAAATGTGCCGAAATTCGTTAAAAATCGCTATTTTTTACCCAAAATCGCTTATTTTTCCTTATTTTTTCTCTATCTACGATCGCTACCCCGATGTATCATACACCGTCGGACGTACTTTTCGACGGCGATTCCGAATCTGAAGTCGGCGATCGGCTATCGGTTACGGTTCGGAAGATATCGTCGAATTTCCTTAAATTTCGACTAAAATTTTGGGAAAATTAAAAAAAAAACGTCTCAAAATTGAAATAACCCCGACGTATTATACATCAGAAGAAGCGCCTTTTCGCGGCGAATCGAATGGCACGGCGCCAGTCCTCCTAGCACCAACCGTTCCGGAGATATGGGCGTTTAAAGTTTCGAAAATTAAATCCACCCTCGGTCACTTCCTGGGGGTCCTTTAGACGCGCATTCTAACGGGGAATCGAATTACGTCAAGCTTTTGCCGATATCTCTAACCGTTCTCGAGATATTCGGGTTTAAAGTTTTGAAAAATTAATTTCGCGCTAGAGCGCTGCCATATAGCCTATCAGAAGCGTCTTCCCACGGGGAGTCCAAATCTGTCGAGTTTTCGTCTCTATCTCTTACCGTTTCCGAGATATGAGCGTTTAAAGTTTTGAAAAAATTTTTTAACGCTAGGGCGTTCCGGCATAGCCTATCCGAAGCGTTTTCGCACGGGGAATCGAATGACGTCAAGCTTTTGCCGATATCTCTAACCGTTTCAGAGATATTCGCAAAAATGTGCCGAAATTCGTTAAAAATCGCTATTTTTTACCCAAAATCGCTTATTTTTCCTTATTTTTTCTCTATCTACGATCGCTACCCCGATGTATCATACACCGTCGGACGTACTTTTCGACGGCGATTCCGAATCTGAAGTCGGCGATCGGCTATCGGTTACGGTTCGGAAGATATCGTCGAATTTCCTTAAATTTCGACTAAAATTTTGGGAAAATTAAAAAAAAAACGTCTCAAAATTGAAATAACCCCGACGTATTATACATCAGAAGAAGCGCCTTTTCGCGGCGAATCGAATGGCACGGCGCCAGTCCTCCTAGCACCAACCGTTCCGGAGATATGGGCGTTTAAAGTTTCGAAAATTAAATCCACGCTCGGTCACTTCCTGGGGGTCCTTTAGACGCGCATTCTAACGGGGAATCGAATGACGTCAAGCTTTTCCGATATCTCTAACCGTTCTCGAGATATTCGGGTTTAAAGTTTTGAAAAATTAATTTCGCGCTAGAGCGCTGCCATATAGCCTATCAGAAGCGTCTTCCCACGGGGAGTCCAAATCTGTCGAGTTTTCGTCTCTATCTCTTACCGTTTCCGAGATATGAGCGTTTAAAGTTTTGAAAATTTTTTTTAACGCTAGGGCGTTCCGGCATAGCCTATCCGAAGCGTTTTCGCACGGGGAATCGAATGACGTCAAGCTTTTGCCGATATCTCTAACCGTTTCCGAGATATTCGCAAAAATGTGCCGAAATTCGTTAAAAATCGCTATTTTTTACCCAAAATCGCTTATTTTTCCTTATTTTTTCTCTATCTACGATCGCTACCCCGATGTATCATACACCGTCGGACGTACTTTTCGACGGCGATTCCGAATCTGAAGTCGGCGATCGGCTATCGGTTACGGTTCGGAAGATATCGTCGAATTTCCTTAAATTTCGACTAAAATTTTGGGAAAATTAAAAAAAAAACGTCTCAAAATTGAAATAACCCCGACGTATTATACATCAGAAGAAGCGCCTTTTCGCGGCGAATCGAATGGCACCGCGCCAGTCCTCCTAGCACCAACCGTTCCGGAGATATGGGCGTTTAAAGTTTCGAAAATTAAATCCACGCTCGGTCACTTCCTGGGGGTCCTTTAGACGCGCATTCTAACGGGGAATCGAATTACGTCAAGCTTTTGCCGATATCTCTAACCGTTCTCGAGATATTCGGGTTTAAAGTTTTGAAAAATTAATTTCGCGCTAGAGCGCTGCCATATAGCCTATCAGAAGCGTCTTCCCACGGGGAGTCCAAATCTGTCGAGTTTTCGTCTCTATCTCTTACCGTTTCCGAGATATGAGCGTTTAAAGTTTTGAAAATTTTTTTTAACGCTAGGGCGTTCCGGCATAGCCTATCCGAAGCGTTTTCGCACGGGGAATCGAATGACGTCAAGCTTTTGCCGATATCTCTAACCGTTTCCGAGATATTCGCAAAAATGTGCCGAAATTCGTTAAAAATCGCTATTTTTTACCCAAAATCGCTTATTTTTCCTTATTTTTTCTCTATCTACGATCGCTACCCCGATGTATCATACACCGTCGGACGTACTTTTCGACGGCGATTCCGAATCTGAAGTCGGCGATCGGCTATCGGTTACGGTTCGGAAGATATCGTCGAATTTCCTTAAATTTCGACTAAAATTTCGGGAAAATTAAAAAAAAAAACGTCTCAAAATTGAAATAACCCCGACGTATTATACATCAGAAGAAGCGCCTTTTCGCGGCGAATCGAATGGCACCGCGCCAGTCCTCCTAGCACCAACCGTTCCGGAGATATGGGCGTTTAAAGTTTCGAAAATTAAATCCACGCTCGGTCACTTCCTGGGGGTCCTTTAGACGCGCATTCTAACGGGGAATCGAATTACGTCAAGCTTTTGCCGATATCTCTAACCGTTCTCGAGATATTCGGGTTTAAAGTTTTGAAAAATTAATTTCGCGCTAGAGCGCTGCCATATAGCCTATCAGAAGCGTCTTCCCACGGGGAGTCCAAATCTGTCGAGTTTTCGTCTCTATCTCTTACCGTTTCCGAGATATGAGCGTTTAAAGTTTTGAAAAATTTTTTTAACGCTAGGGCGTTCCGGCATAGCCTATCCGAAGCGTTTTCGCACGGGGAATCGAATGACGTCAAGCTTTTGCCGATATCTCTAACCGTTTCCGAGATATTCGCAAAAATGTGCCGAAATTCGTTAAAAATCGCTATTTTTTACCCAAAATCGCTTATTTTTCCTTATTTTTTCTCTATCTACGATCGCTACCCCGATGTATCATACACCGTCGGACGTACTTTTCGACGGCGATTCCGAATCTGAAGTCGGCGATCGGCTATCGGTTACGGTTCGGAAGATATCGTCGAATTTCCTTAAATTTCGACTAAAATTTTGGGAAAATTAAAAAAAAAAACGTCTCAAAATTGAAATAACCCCGACGTATTATACATCAGAAGAAGCGCCTTTTCGCGGCGAATCGAATGGCACCGCGCCAGTCCTCCTAGCACCAACCGTTCCGGAGATATGGGCGTTTAAAGTTTCGAAAATTAAATCCACGCTCGGTCATTTCCTGCGGGTCCTTTAGACGCGCATTCTAACGGGGAATCGAATTAAGTCAAGCTTTTGCCGATATCTCTAACCGTTCTCGAGATATTCGGGTTTAAAGTTTTGAAAAATTAATTTCGCGCTAGAGCGCTGCCATATAGCCTATCAGAAGCGTCTTCCCACGGGGAGTCCAAATCTGTCGAGTTTTCGTCTCTATCTCTTACCGTTTCCGAGATATGAGCGTTTAAAGTTTTGAAAAATTTTTTTAACGCTAGGGCGTTCCGGCATAGCCTATCCGAAGCGTTTTCGCACGGGGAATCGAATGACGTCAAGCTTTTGCCGATATCTCTAACCGTTTCCGAGATATTCGCAAAAATGTGCCGAAATTCGTTAAAAATCGCTATTTTTTACCCAAAATCGCTTATTTTTCCTTATTTTTTCTCTATCTACGATCGCTACCCCGATGTATCATACACCGTCGGACGTACTTTTCGACGGCGATTCCGAATCTGAAGTCGGCGATCGGCTATCGGTTACGGTTCGGAAGATATCGTCGAATTTCCTTAAATTTCGGCTAAAATTTTGGGAAAATTAAAAAAAAAACGTCTCAAAATTGAAATAACCCCGACGTATTATACATCAGAAGAAGCGCCTTTTCGCGGCGAATCGAATGGCACCGCGCCAGTCCTCCTAGCACCAACCGTTCCGGAGATATGGGCGTTTAAAGTTTCGAAAATTAAATCCACGCTCGGTCACTTCCTGGGGGTCCTTTAGACGCGCATTCTAACGGGGAATCGAATTACGTCAAGCTTTTGCCGATATCTCTAACCGTTCTCGAGATATTCGGGTTTAAAGTTTTGAAAAATTAATTTCGCGCTAGAGCGCTGCCATATAGCCTATCAGAAGCGTCTTCCCACGGGGAGTCCAAATCTGTCGAGTTTTCGTCTCTATCTCTTACCGTTTCCGAGATATGAGCGTTTAAAGTTTTGAAAAATTTTTTTAACGCTAGGGCGTTCCGGCATAGCCTATCCGAAGCGTTTTCGCACGGGGAATCGAATGACGTCAAGCTTTTGCCGATATCTCTAACCGTTTCCGAGATATTCGCAAAAATGTGCCGAAATTCGTTAAAAATCGCTATTTTTTACCCAAAATCGCTTATTTTTCCTTATTTTTTCTCTATCTACGATCGTTACCCCGATGTATCATACACCGTCGGACGTACTTTTCGACGGCGATTCCGAATCTGAAGTCGGCGATCGGCTATCGGTTACGGTTCGGAAGATATCGTCGAATTTCCTTAAATTTCGACTAAAATTTTGGGAAAATTAAAAAAAAAAACGTCTCAAAATTGAAATAACCCCGACGTATTATACATCAGAAGAAGCGCCTTTTCGCGGCGAATCGAATGGCACCGCGCCAGTCCTCCTAGCACCAACCGTTCCGGAGATATGGGCGTTTAAAGTTTCGAAAATTAAATCCACGCTCGGTCACTTCCTGGGGGTCCTTTAGACGCGCATTCTAACGGGGAATCGAATTACGTCAAGCTTTTGCCGATATCTCTAACCGTTCTCGAGATATTCGGGTTTAAAGTTTTGAAAAATTAATTTCGCGCTAGAGCGCTGCCATATAGCCTATCAGAAGCGTCTTCCCACGGGGAGTCCAAATCTGTCGAGTTTTCGTCTCTATCTCTTACCGTTTCCGAGATATGAGCGTTTAAAGTTTTGAAAAATTTTTTTAACGCTAGGGCGTTCCGGCATAGCCTATCCGAAGCGTTTTCGCACGGGGAATCGAATGACGTCAAGCTTTTGCCGATATCTCTAACCGTTTCCGAGATATTCGCAAAAATGTGCCGAAATTCGTTAAAAATCGCTATTTTTTACCCAAAATCGCTTATTTTTCCTTATTTTTTCTCTATCTACGATCGCTACCCCGATGTATCATACACCGTCGGACGTACTTTTCGACGGCGATTCCGAATCTGAAGTCGGCGATCGGCTATCGGTTACGGTTCGGAAGATATCGTCGAATTTCCTTAAATTTCGACTAAAATTTTGGGAAAATTAAAAAAAAAACGTCTCAAAATTGAAATAACCCCGACGTATTATACATCAGAAGAAGCGCCTTTTCGCGGCGAATCGAATGGCACCGCGCCAGTCCTCCTAGCACCAACCGTTCCGGAGATATGGGCGTTTAAAGTTTCGAAAATTAAATCCACGCTCGGTCACTTCCTGGGGGTCCTTTAGACGCGCATTCTAACGGGGAATCGAATTACGTCAAGCTTTTGCCGATATCTCTAACCGTTCTCGAGATATTCGGGTTTAAAGTTTTGAAAAATTAATTTCGCGCTAGAGCGCTGCCATATAGCCTATCAGAAGCGTCTTCCCACGGGGAGTCCAAATCTGTCGAGTTTTCGTCTCTATCTCTTACCGTTTCCGAGATATGAGCGTTTAAAGTTTTGAAAAATTTTTTTAACGCTAGGGCGTTCCGGCATAGCCTATCCGAAGCGTTTTCGCACGGGGAATCGAATGACGTCAAGCTTTTGCCGATATCTCTAACCGTTTCCGAGATATTCGCAAAAATGTGCCGAAATTCGTTAAAAATCGCTATTTTTTACCCAAAATCGCTTATTTTTCCTTATTTTTTCTCTATCTACGATCGCTACCCCGATGTATCATACACCGTCGGACGTACTTTTCGACGGCGATTCCGAATCTGAAGTCGGCGATCGGCTATCGGTTACGGTTCGGAAGATATCGTCGAATTTCCTTAAATTTCGACTAAAATTTTGGGAAAATTAAAAAAAAAAACGTCTCAAAATTGAAATAACCCCGACGTATTATACATCAGAAGAAGCGCCTTTTCGCGGCGAATCGAATGGCACCGCGCCAGTCCTCCTAGCACCAACCGTTCCGGAGATATGGGCGTTTAAAGTTTCGAAAATTAAATCCACGCTCGGTCACTTCCTGGGGGTCCTTTAGACGCGCATTCTAACGGGGAATCGAATTACGTCAAGCTTTTGCCGATATCTCTAACCGTTCTCGAGATATTCGGGTTTAAAGTTTTGAAAAATTAATTTCGCGCTAGAGCGCTGCCATATAGCCTATCAGAAGCGTCTTCCCACGGGGAGTCCAAATCTGTCGAGTTTTCGTCTCTATCTCTTACCGTTTCCGAGATATGAGCGTTTAAAGTTTTGAAAAATTTTTTTAACGCTAGGGCGTTCCGGCATAGCCTATCCGAAGCGTTTTCGCACGGGGAATCGAATGACGTCAAGCTTTTGCCGATATCTCTAACCGTTTCCGAGATATTCGCAAAAATGTGCCGAAATTCGTTAAAAATCGCTATTTTTTACCCAAAATCGCTTATTTTTCCTTATTTTTTCTCTATCTACGATCGCTACCCCGATGTATCATACACCGTCGGACGTACTTTTCGACGGCGATTCCGAATCTGAAGTCGGCGATCGGCTATCGGTTACGGTTCGGAAGATATCGTCGAATTTCCTTAAATTTCGACTAAAATTTTGGGAAAATTAAAAAAAAAAACGTCTCAAAATTGAAATAACCCCGACGTATTATACATCAGAAGAAGCGCCTTTTCGCGGCGAATCGAATGGCACCGCGCCAGTCCTCCTAGCACCAACCGTTCCGGAGATATGGGCGTTTAAAGTTTCGAAAATTAAATCCACGCTCGGTCACTTCCTGGGGGTCCTTTAGACGCGCATTCTAACGGGGAATCGAATTACGTCAAGCTTTTGCCGATATCTCTAACCGTTCTCGAGATATTCGGGTTTAAAGTTTTGAAAAATTAATTTCGCGCTAGAGCGCTGCCATATAGCCTATCAGAAGCGTCTTCCCACGGGGAGTCCAAATCTGTCGAGTTTTCGTCTCTATCTCTTACCGTTTCCGAGATATGAGCGTTTAAAGTTTTGAAAAATTTTTTTAACGCTAGGGCGTTCCGGCATAGCCTATCCGAAGCGTTTTCGCACGGGGAATCGAATGACGTCAAGCTTTTGCCGATATCTCTAACCGTTTCCGAGATATTCGCAAAAATGTGCCGAAATTCGTTAAAAATCGCTATTTTTTACCCAAAATCGCTTATTTTTCCTTATTTTTTCTCTATCTACGATCGCTACCCCGATGTATCATACACCGTCGGACGTACTTTTCGACGGCGATTCCGAATCTGAAGTCGGCGATCGGCTATCGGTTACGGTTCGGAAGATATCGTCGAATTTCCTTAAATTTCGACTAAAATTTTGGGAAAATTAAAAAAAAAACGTCTCAAAATTGAAATAACCCCGACGTATTATACATCAGAAGAAGCGCCTTTTCGCGGCGAATCGAATGGCACCGCGCCAGTCCTCCTAGCACCAACCGTTCCGGAGATATGGGCGTTTAAAGTTTCGAAAATTAAATCCACGCTCGGTCACTTCCTGGGGGTCCTTTAGACGCGCATTCTAACGGGGAATCGAATTACGTCAAGCTTTTGCCGATATCTCTAACCGTTCTCGAGATATTCGGGTTTAAAGTTTTGAAAAATTAATTTCGCGCTAGAGCGCTGCCATATAGCCTATCAGAAGCGTCTTCCCACGGGGAGTCCAAATCTGTCGAGTTTTCGTCTCTATCTCTTACCGTTTCCGAGATATGAGCGTTTAAAGTTTTGAAAAATTTTTTTAACGCTAGGGCGTTCCGGCATAGCCTATCCGAAGCGTTTTCGCACGGGGAATCGAATGACGTCAAGCTTTTGCCGATATCTCTAACCGTTTCCGAGATATTCGCAAAAATGTGCCGAAATTCGTTAAAAATCGCTATTTTTTACCCAAAATCGCTTATTTTTCCTTATTTTTTCTCTATCTACGATCGCTACCCCGATGTATCATACACCGTCGGACGTACTTTTCGACGGCGATTCCGAATCTGAAGTCGGCGATCGGCTATCGGTTACGGTTCGGAAGATATCGTCGAATTTCCTTAAATTTCGACTAAAATTTTGGGAAAATTAAAAAAAAAAACGTCTCAAAATTGAAATAACCCCGACGTATTATACATCAGAAGAAGCGCCTTTTCGCGGCGAATCGAATGGCACCGCGCCAGTCCTCCTAGCACCAACCGTTCCGGAGATATGGGCGTTTAAAGTTTCGAAAATTAAATCCACGCTCGGTCACTTCCTGGGGGTCCTTTAGACGCGCATTCTAACGGGGAATCGAATTACGTCAAGCTTTTGCCGATATCTCTAACCGTTCTCGAGATATTCGGGTTTAAAGTTTTGAAAAATTAATTTCGCGCTAGAGCGCTGCCATATAGCCTATCAGAAGCGTCTTCCCACGGGGAGTCCAAATCTGTCGAGTTTTCGTCTCTATCTCTTACCGTTTCCGAGATATGAGCGTTTAAAGTTTTGAAAAATTTTTTTAACGCTAGGGCGTTCCGGCATAGCCTATCCGAAGCGTTTTCGCACGGGGAATCGAATGACGTCAAGCTTTTGCCGATATCTCTAACCGTTTCCGAGATATTCGAAAAAATGTGCCGAAATTCGTTAAAAATCGCTATTTTTTACCCAAAATCGCTTATTTTTCCTTATTTTTTCTCTATCTACGATCGCTACCCCGATGTATCATACACCGTCGGACGTACTTTTCGACGGCGATTCCGAATCTGAAGTCGGCGATCGGCTATCGGTTACGGTTCGGAAGATATCGTCGAATTTCCTTAAATTTCGACTAAAATTTTGGGAAAATTAAAAAAAAAACGTCTCAAAATTGAAATAACCCCGACGTATTATACATCAGAAGAAGCGCCTTTTCGCGGCGAATCGAATGGCACCGCGCCAGTCCTCCTAGCACCAACCGTTCCGGAGATATGGGCGTTTAAAGTTTCGAAAATTAAATCCACGCTCGGTCACTTCCTGGGGGTCCTTTAGACGCGCATTCTAACGGGGAATCGAATTACGTCAAGCTTTTGCCGATATCTCTAACCGTTCTCGAGATATTCGGGTTTAAAGTTTTGAAAAATTAATTTCGCGCTAGAGCGCTGCCATATAGCCTATCAGAAGCGTCTTCCCACGGGGAGTCCAAATCTGTCGAGTTTTCGTCTCTATCTCTTACCGTTTCCGAGATATGAGCGTTTAAAGTTTTGAAAAATTTTTTTAACGCTAGGGCGTTCCGGCATAGCCTATCCGAAGCGTTTTCGCACGGGGAATCGAATGACGTCAAGCTTTTGCCGATATCTCTAACCGTTTCCGAGATATTCGCAAAAATGTGCCGAAATTCGTTAAAAATCGCTATTTTTTACCCAAAATCGCTTATTTTTCCTTATTTTTTCTCTATCTACGATCGTTACCCCGATGTATCATACACCGTCGGACGTACTTTTCGACGGCGATTCCGAATCTGAAGTCGGCGATCGGCTATCGGTTACGGTTCGGAAGATATCGTCGAATTTCCTTAAATTTCGACTAAAATTTTGGGAAAATTAAAAAAAAAAACGTCTCAAAATTGAAATAACCCCGACGTATTATACATCAGAAGAAGCGCCTTTTCGCGGCGAATCGAATGGCACCGCGCCAGTCCTCCTAGCACCAACCGTTCCGGAGATATGGGCGTTTAAAGTTTCGAAAATTAAATCCACGCTCGGTCACTTCCTGGGGGTCCTTTAGACGCGCATTCTAACGGGGAATCGAATTACGTCAAGCTTTTGCCGATATCTCTAACCGTTCTCGAGATATTCGGGTTTAAAGTTTTGAAAAATTAATTTCGCGCTAGAGCGCTGCCATATAGCCTATCAGAAGCGTCTTCCCACGGGGAGTCCAAATCTGTCGAGTTTTCGTCTCTATCTCTTACCGTTTCCGAGATATGAGCGTTTAAAGTTTTGAAAAATTTTTTTAACGCTAGGGCGTTCCGGCATAGCCTATCCGAAGCGTTTTCGCACGGGGAATCGAATGACGTCAAGCTTTTGCCGATATCTCTAACCGTTTCCGAGATATTCGCAAAAATGTGCCGAAATTCGTTAAAAATCGCTATTTTTTACCCAAAATCGCTTATTTTTCCTTATTTTTTCTCTATCTACGATCGCTACCCCGATGTATCATACACCGTCGGACGTACTTTTCGACGGCGATTCCGAATCTGAAGTCGGCGATCGGCTATCGGTTACGGTTCGGAAGATATCGTCGAATTTCCTTAAATTTCGACTAAAATTTTGGGAAAATTAAAAAAAAAAACGTCTCAAAATTGAAATAACCCCGACGTATTATACATCAGAAGAAGCGCCTTTTCGCGGCGAATCGAATGGCACCGCGCCAGTCCTCCTAGCACCAACCGTTCCGGAGATATGGGCGTTTAAAGTTTCGAAAATTAAATCCACGCTCGGTCACTTCCTGGGGGTCCTTTAGACGCGCATTCTAACGGGGAATCGAATTACGTCAAGCTTTTGCCGATATCTCTAACCGTTCTCGAGATATTCGGGTTTAAAGTTTTGAAAAATTAATTTCGCGCTAGAGCGCTGCCATATAGCCTATCAGAAGCGTCTTCCCACGGGGAGTCCAAATCTGTCGAGTTTTCGTCTCTATCTCTTACCGTTTCCGAGATATGAGCGTTTAAAGTTTTGAAAAATTTTTTTAACGCTAGGGCGTTCCGGCATAGCCTATCCGAAGCGTTTTCGCACGGGGAATCGAATGACGTCAAGCTTTTGCCGATATCTCTAACCGTTTCCGAGATATTCGCAAAAATGTGCCGAAATTCGTTAAAAATCGCTATTTTTTACCCAAAATCGCTTATTTTTCCTTATTTTTTCTCTATCTACGATCGCTACCCCGATGTATCATACACCGTCGGACGTACTTTTCGACGGCGATTCCGAATCTGAAGTCGGCGATCGGCTATCGGTTACGGTTCGGAAGATATCGTCGAATTTCCTTAAATTTCGACTAAAATTTTGGGAAAATTAAAAAAAAAAACGTCTCAAAATTGAAATAACCCCGACGTATTATACATCAGAAGAAGCGCCTTTTCGCGGCGAATCGAATGGCACCGCGCCAGTCCTCCTAGCACCAACCGTTCCGGAGATATGGGCGTTTAAAGTTTCGAAAATTAAATCCACGCTCGGTCACTTCCTGGGGGTCCTTTAGACGCGCATTCTAACGGGGAATCGAATTACGTCAAGCTTTTGCCGATATCTCTAACCGTTCTCGAGATATTCGGGTTTAAAGTTTTGAAAAATTAATTTCGCGCTAGAGCGCTGCCATATAGCCTATCAGAAGCGTCTTCCCACGGGGAGTCCAAATCTGTCGAGTTTTCGTCTCTATCTCTTACCGTTTCCGAGATATGAGCGTTTAAAGTTTTGAAAAATTTTTTTAACGCTAGGGCGTTCCGGCATAGCCTATCCGAAGCGTTTTCGCACGGGGAATCGAATGACGTCAAGCTTTTGCCGATATCTCTAACCGTTTCCGAGATATTCGCAAAAATGTGCCGAAATTCGTTAAAAATCGCTATTTTTTACCCAAAATCGCTTATTTTTCCTTATTTTTTCTCTATCTACGATCGCTACCCCGATGTATCATACACCGTCGGACGTACTTTTCGACGGCGATTCCGAATCTGAAGTCGGCGATCGGCTATCGGTTACGGTTCGGAAGATATCGTCGAATTTCCTTAAATTTCGACTAAAATTTTGGGAAAATTAAAAAAAAAAACGTCTCAAAATTGAAATAACCCCGACGTATTATACATCAGAAGAAGCGCCTTTTCGCGGCGAATCGAATGGCACCGCGCCAGTCCTCCTAGCACCAACCGTTCCGGAGATATGGGCGTTTAAAGTTTCGAAAATTAAATCCACGCTCGGTCACTTCCTGGGGGTCCTTTAGACGCGCATTCTAACGGGGAATCGAATTACGTCAAGCTTTTGCCGATATCTCTAACCGTTCTCGAGATATTCGGGTTTAAAGTTTTGAAAAATTAATTTCGCGCTAGAGCGCTGCCATATAGCCTATCAGAAGCGTCTTCCCACGGGGAGTCCAAATCTGTCGAGTTTTCGTCTCTATCTCTTACCGTTTCCGAGATATGAGCGTTTAAAGTTTTGAAAAATTTTTTTAACGCTAGGGCGTTCCGGCATAGCCTATCCGAAGCGTTTTCGCACGGGGAATCGAATGACGTCAAGCTTTTGCCGATATCTCTAACCGTTTCCGAGATATTCGCAAAAATGTGCCGAAATTCGTTAAAAATCGCTATTTTTTACCCAAAATCGCTTATTTTTCCTTATTTTTTCTCTATCTACGATCGCTACCCCGATGTATCATACACCGTCGGACGTACTTTTCGACGGCGATTCCGAATCTGAAGTCGGCGATCGGCTATCGGTTACGGTTCGGAAGATATCGTCGAATTTCCTTAAATTTCGACTAAAATTTTGGGAAAATTAAAAAAAAAACGTCTCAAAATTGAAATAACCCCGACGTATTATACATCAGAAGAAGCGCCTTTTCGCGGCGAATCGAATGGCACCGCGCCAGTCCTCCTAGCACCAACCGTTCCGGAGATATGGGCGTTTAAAGTTTCGAAAATTAAATCCACGCTCGGTCACTTCCTGGGGGTCCTTTAGACGCGCATTCTAACGGGGAATCGAATTACGTCAAGCTTTTGCCGATATCTCTAACCGTTCTCGAGATATTCGGGTTTAAAGTTTTGAAAAATTAATTTCGCGCTAGAGCGCTGCCATATAGCCTATCAGAAGCGTCTTCCCACGGGGAGTCCAAATCTGTCGAGTTTTCGTCTCTATCTCTTACCGTTTCCGAGATATGAGCGTTTAAAGTTTTGAAAAATTTTTTTAACGCTAGGGCGTTCCGGCATAGCCTATCCGAAGCGTTTTCGCACGGGGAATCGAATGACGTCAAGCTTTTGCCGATATCTCTAACCGTTTCCGAGATATTCGCAAAAATGTGCCGAAATTCGTTAAAAATCGCTATTTTTTACCCAAAATCGCTTATTTTTCCTTATTTTTTCTCTATCTACGATCGCTACCCCGATGTATCATACACCGTCGGACGTACTTTTCGACGGCGATTCCGAATCTGAAGTCGGCGATCGGCTATCGGTTACGGTTCGGAAGATATCGTCGAATTTCCTTAAATTTCGACTAAAATTTTGGGAAAATTAAAAAAAAAAACGTCTCAAAATTGAAATAACCCCGACGTATTATACATCAGAAGAAGCGCCTTTTCGCGGCGAATCGAATGGCACCGCGCCAGTCCTCCTAGCACCAACCGTTCCGGAGATATGGGCGTTTAAAGTTTCGAAAATTAAATCCACGCTCGGTCACTTCCTGGGGTGTCCTTTAGACGCGCATTCTAACGGGGAATCGAATTACGTCAAGCTTTTGCCGATATCTCTAACCGTTCTCGAGATATTCGGGTTTAAAGTTTTGAAAAATTAATTTCGCGCTAGAGCGCTGCCATATAGCCTATCAGAAGCGTCTTCCCACGGGGAGTCCAAATCTGTCGAGTTTTCGTCTCTATCTCTTACCGTTTCCGAGATATGAGCGTTTAAAGTTTTGAAAAATTTTTTTAACGCTAGGGCGTTCCGGCATAGCCTATCCGAAGCGTTTTCGCACGGGGAATCGAATGACGTCAAGCTTTTGCCGATATCTCTAACCGTTTCCGAGATATTCGAAAAAATGTGCCGAAATTCGTTAAAAATCGCTATTTTTTACCCAAAATCGCTTATTTTTCCTTATTTTTTCTCTATCTACGATCGCTACCCCGATGTATCATACACCGTCGGACGTACTTTTCGACGGCGATTCCGAATCTGAAGTCGGCGATCGGCTATCGGTTACGGTTCGGAAGATATCGTCGAATTTCCTTAAATTTCGACTAAAATTTTGGGAAAATTAAAAAAAAAACGTCTCAAAATTGAAATAACCCCGACGTATTATACATCAGAAGAAGCGCCTTTTCGCGGCGAATCGAATGGCACCGCGCCAGTCCTCCTAGCACCAACCGTTCCGGAGATATGGGCGTTTAAAGTTTCGAAAATTAAATCCACGCTCGGTCACTTCCTGGGGGTCCTTTAGACGCGCATTCTAACGGGGAATCGAATTACGTCAAGCTTTTGCCGATATCTCTAACCGTTCTCGAGATATTCGGGTTTAAAGTTTTGAAAAATTAATTTCGCGCTAGAGCGCTGCCATATAGCCTATCAGAAGCGTCTTCCCACGGGGAGTCCAAATCTGTCGAGTTTTCGTCTCTATCTCTTACCGTTTCCGAGATATGAGCGTTTAAAGTTTTGAAAAAATTTTTTAACGCTAGGGCGTTCCGGCATAGCCTATCCGAAGCGTTTTCGCACGGGGAATCGAATGACGTCAAGCTTTTGCCGATATCTCTAACCGTTTCCGAGATATTCGCAAAAATGTGCCGAAATTCGTTAAAAATCGCTATTTTTTACCCAAAATCGCTTATTTTTCCTTATTTTTTCTCTATCTACGATCGCTACCCCGATGTATCATACACCGTCGGACGTACTTTTCGACGGCGATTCCGAATCTGAAGTCGGCGATCGGCTATCGGTTACGGTTCGGAAGATATCGTCGAATTTCCTTAAATTTCGACTAAAATTTTGGGAAAATTAAAAAAAAAACGTCTCAAAATTGAAATAACCCCGACGTATTATACATCAGAAGAAGCGCCTTTTCGCGGCGAATCGAATGGCACCGCGCCAGTCCTCCTAGCACCAACCGTTCCGGAGATATGGGCGTTTAAAGTTTCGAAAATTAAATCCACGCTCGGTCACTTCCTGGGGGTCCTTTAGACGCGCATTCTAACGGGGAATCGAATTACGTCAAGCTTTTGCCGATATCTCTAACCGTTCTCGAGATATTCGGGTTTAAAGTTTTGAAAAATTAATTTCGCGCTAGAGCGCTGCCATATAGCCTATCAGAAGCGTCTTCCCACGGGGAGTCCAAATCTGTCGAGTTTTCGTCTCTATCTCTTACCGTTTCCGAGATATGAGCGTTTAAAGTTTTGAAAAATTTTTTAACGCTAGGGCGTTCCGGCATAGCCTATCCGAAGCGTTTTCGCACGGGGAATCGAATGACGTCAAGCTTTTGCCGATATCTCTAACCGTTTCCGAGATATTCGCAAAAATGTGCCGAAATTCGTTAAAAATCGCTATTTTTTACCCAAAATCGCTTATTTTTCCTTATTTTTTCTCTATCTACGATCGCTACCCCGATGTATCATACACCGTCGGACGTACTTTTCGACGGCGATTCCGAATCTGAAGTCGGCGATCGGCTATCGGTTACGGTTCGGAAGATATCGTCGAATTTCCTTAAATTTCGACTAAAATTTTGGGAAAATTAAAAAAAAAAACGTCTCAAAATTGAAATAACCCCGACGTATTATACATCAGAAGAAGCGCCTTTTCGCGGCGAATCGAATGGCACCGCGCCAGTCCTCCTAGCACCAACCGTTCCGGAGATATGGGCGTTTAAAGTTTCGAAAATTAAATCCACGCTCGGTCACTTCCTGGGGGTCCTTTAGACGCGCATTCTAACGGGGAATCGAATTACGTCAAGCTTTTGCCGATATCTCTAACCGTTCTCGAGATATTCGGGTTTAAAGTTTTGAAAAATTAATTTCGCGCTAGAGCGCTGCCATATAGCCTATCAGAAGCGTCTTCCCACGGGGAGTCCAAATCTGTCGAGTTTTCGTCTCTATCTCTTACCGTTTCCGAGATATGAGCGTTTAAAGTTTTGAAAATTTTTTTTAACGCTAGGGCGTTCCGGCATAGCCTATCCGAAGCGTTTTCGCACGGGGAATCGAATGACGTCAAGCTTTTGCCGATATCTCTAACCGTTTCCGAGATATTCGCAAAAATGTGCCGAAATTCGTTAAAAATCGCTATTTTTTACCCAAAATCGCTTATTTTTCCTTATTTTTTCTCTATCTACGATCGCTACCCCGATGTATCATACACCGTCGGACGTACTTTTCGACGGCGATTCCGAATCTGAAGTCGGCGATCGGCTATCGGTTACGGTTCGGAAGATATCGTCGAATTTCCTTAAATTTCGACTAAAATTTTGGGAAAATTAAAAAAAAAAACGTCTCAAAATTGAAATAACCCCGACGTATTATACATCAGAAGAAGCGCCTTTTCGCGGCGAATCGAATGGCACCGCGCCAGTCCTCCTAGCACCAACCGTTCCGGAGATATGGGCGTTTAAAGTTTCGAAAATTAAATCCACGCTCGGTCACTTCCTGGGGGTCCTTTAGACGCGCATTCTAACGGGGAATCGAATTACGTCAAGCTTTTGCCGATATCTCTAACCGTTCTCGAGATATTCGGGTTTAAAGTTTTGAAAAATTAATTTCGCGCTAGAGCGCTGCCATATAGCCTATCAGAAGCGTCTTCACACGGGGAGTCCAAATCTGTCGAGTTTTCGTCTCTATCTCTTACCGTTTCCGAGATATGAGCGTTTAAAGTTTTGAAAAATTTTTTTAACGCTAGGGCGTTCCGGCATAGCATATCCGAAGCGTTTTCGCACGGGGAATCGAATGACGTCAAGCTTTTGCCGATATCTCTAACCGTTTCCGAGATATTCGCAAAAATGTGCCGAAATTCGTTAAAAATCGCTATTTTTTACCCAAAATCGCTTATTTTTCCTTATTTTTTCTCTATCTACGATCGCTACCCCGATGTATCATACACCGTCGGACGTACTTTTCGACGGCGATTCCGAATCTGAAGTCGGCGATCGGCTATCGGTTACGGTTCGGAAGATATCGTCGAATTTCCTTAAATTTCGACTAAAATTTTGGGAAAATTAAAAAAAAAACGTCTCAAAATTGAAATAACCCCGACGTATTATACATCAGAAGAAGCGCCTTTTCGCGGCGAATCGAATGGCACCGCGCCAGGCCTCCTAGCACCAAGCGTTCCGGAGATATGGGCGTTTAAAGTTTCGAAAATTAAATCCACGCTCGGTCACTTCCTGGGGGTCCTTTAGACGCGCATTCTAACGGGGAATCGAATTACGTCAAGCTTTTGCCGATATCTCTAACCGTTCTCGAGATATTCGGGTTTAAAGTTTTGAAAAATTAATTTCGCGCTAGAGCGCTGCCATATAGCCTATCAGAAGCGTCTTCCCACGGGGAGTCCAAATCTGTCGAGTTTTCGTCTCTATCTCTTACCGTTTCCGAGATATGAGCGTTTAAAGTTTTGAAAAATTTTTTTAACGCTAGGGCGTTCCGGCATAGCCTATCCGAAGCGTTTTCGCACGGGGAATCGAATGACGTCAAGCTTTTGCCGATATCTCTAACCGTTTCCGAGATATTCGCAAAAATGTGCCGAAATTCGTTAAAAATCGCTATTTTTTACCCAAAATCGCTTATTTTTCCTTATTTTTTCTCTATCTACGATCGCTACCCCGATGTATCATACACCGTCGGACGTACTTTTCGACGGCGATTCCGAATCTGAAGTCGGCGATCGGCTATCGGTTACGGTTCGGAAGATATCGTCGAATTTCCTTAAATTTCGACTAAAATTTTGGGAAAATTAAAAAAAAAACGTCTCAAAATTGAAATAACCCCGACGTATTATACATCAGAAGAAGCGCCTTTTCGCGGCGAATCGAATGGCACCGCGCCAGTCCTCCTAGCACCAACCGTTCCGGAGATATGGGCGTTTAAAGTTTCGAAAATTAAATCCACGCTCGGTCACTTCCTGGGGGTCCTTTAGACGCGCATTCTAACGGGGAATCGAATTACGTCAAGCTTTTGCCGATATCTCTAACCGTTCTCGAGATATTCGGGTTTAAAGTTTTGAAAAATTAATTTCGCGCTAGAGCGCTGCCATATAGCCTATCAGAAGCGTCTTCCCACGGGGAGTCCAAATCTGTCGAGTTTTCGTCTCTATCTCTTACCGTTTCCGAGATATGAGCGTTTAAAGTTTTGAAAAATTTTTTTAACGCTAGGGCGTTCCGGCATAGCCTATCCGAAGCGTTTTCGCACGGGGAATCGAATGACGTCAAGCTTTTGCCGATATCTCTAACCGTTTCCGAGATATTCGCAAAAATGTGCCGAAATTCGTTAAAAATCGCTATTTTTTACCCAAAATCGCTTATTTTTCCTTATTTTTTCTCTATCTACGATCGCTACCCCGATGTATCATACACCGTCGGACGTACTTTTCGACGGCGATTCCGAATCTGAAGTCGGCGATCGGCTATCGGTTACGGTTCGGAAGATATCGTCGAATTTCCTTAAATTTCGACTAAAATTTTGGGAAAATTAAAAAAAAAAACGTCTCAAAATTGAAATAACCCCGACGTATTATACATCAGAAGAAGCGCCTTTTCGCGGCGAATCGAATGGCACCGCGCCAGTCCTCCTAGCACCAACCGTTCCGGAGATATGGGCGTTTAAAGTTTCGAAAATTAAATCCACGCTCGGTCACTTCCTGGGGGTCCTTTAGACGCGCATTCTAACGGGGAATCGAATTACGTCAAGCTTTTGCCGATATCTCTAACCGTTCTCGAGATATTCGGGTTTAAAGTTTTGAAAAATTAATTTCGCGCTAGAGCGCTGCCATATAGCCTATCAGAAGCGTCTTCACACGGGGAGTCCAAATCTGTCGAGTTTTCGTCTCTATCTCTTACCGTTTCCGAGATATGAGCGTTTAAAGTTTTGAAAAATTTTTTTAACGCTAGGGCGTTCCGGCATAGCATATCCGAAGCGTTTTCGCACGGGGAATCGAATGACGTCAAGCTTTTGCCGATATCTCTAACCGTTTCCGAGATATTCGCAAAAATGTGCCGAAATTCGTTAAAAATCGCTATTTTTTACCCAAAATCGCTTATTTTTCCTTATTTTTTCTCTATCTACGATCGCTACCCCGATGTATCATACACCGTCGGACGTACTTTTCGACGGCGATTCCGAATCTGAAGTCGGCGATCGGCTATCGGTTACGGTTCGGAAGATATCGTCGAATTTCCTTAAATTTCGACTAAAATTTTGGGAAAATTAAAAAAAAAACGTCTCAAAATTGAAATAACCCCGACGTATTATACATCAGAAGAAGCGCCTTTTCGCGGCGAATCGAATGGCACCGCGCCAGGCCTCCTAGCACCAAGCGTTCCGGAGATATGGGCGTTTAAAGTTTCGAAAATTAAATCCACGCTCGGTCACTTCCTGGGGGTCCTTTAGACGCGCATTCTAACGGGGAATCGAATTACGTCAAGCTTTTGCCGATATCTCTAACCGTTCTCGAGATATTCGGGTTTAAAGTTTTGAAAAATTAATTTCGCGCTAGAGCGCTGCCATATAGCCTATCAGAAGCGTCTTCCCACGGGGAGTCCAAATCTGTCGAGTTTTCGTCTCTATCTCTTACCGTTTCCGAGATATGAGCGTTTAAAGTTTTGAAAAATTTTTTTAACGCTAGGGCGTTCCGGCATAGCCTATCCGAAGCGTTTTCGCACGGGGAATCGAATGACGTCAAGCTTTTGCCGATATCTCTAACCGTTTCCGAGATATTCGCAAAAATGTGCCGAAATTCGTTAAAAATCGCTATTTTTTACCCAAAATCGCTTATTTTTCCTTATTTTTTCTCTATCTACGATCGCTACCCCGATGTATCATACACCGTCGGACGTACTTTTCGACGGCGATTCCGAATCTGAAGTCGGCGATCGGCTATCGGTTACGGTTCGGAAGATATCGTCGAATTTCCTTAAATTTCGACTAAAATTTTGGGAAAATTAAAAAAAAAACGTCTCAAAATTGAAATAACCCCGACGTATTATACATCAGAAGAAGCGCCTTTTCGCGGCGAATCGAATGGCACCGCGCCAGTCCTCCTAGCACCAACCGTTCCGGAGATATGGGCGTTTAAAGTTTCGAAAATTAAATCCACGCTCGGTCACTTCCTGGGGGTCCTTTAGACGCGCATTCTAACGGGGAATCGAATTACGTCAAGCTTTTGCCGATATCTCTAACCGTTCTCGAGATATTCGGGTTTAAAGTTTTGAAAAATTAATTTCGCGCTAGAGCGCTGCCATATAGCCTATCAGAAGCGTCTTCCCACGGGGAGTCCAAATCTGTCGAGTTTTCGTCTCTATCTCTTACCGTTTCCGAGATATGAGCGTTTAAAGTTTTGAAAATTTTTTTTAACGCTAGGGCGTTCCGGCATAGCCTATCCGAAGCGTTTTCGCACGGGGAATCGAATGACGTCAAGCTTTTGCCGATATCTCTAACCGTTTCCGAGATATTCGCAAAAATGTGCCGAAATTCGTTAAAAATCGCTATTTTTTACCCAAAATCGCTTATTTTTCCTTATTTTTTCTCTATCTACGATCGCTACCCCGATGTATCATACACCGTCGGACGTACTTTTCGACGGCGATTCCGAATCTGAAGTCGGCGATCGGCTATCGGTTACGGTTCGGAAGATATCGTCGAATTTCCTTAAATTTCGACTAAAATTTTGGGAAAATTAAAAAAAAAAACGTCTCAAAATTGAAATAACCCCGACGTATTATACATCAGAAGAAGCGCCTTTTCGCGGCGAATCGAATGGCACCGCGCCAGTCCTCCTAGCACCAACCGTTCCGGAGATATGGGCGTTTAAAGTTTCGAAAATTAAATCCACGCTCGGTCACTTCCTGGGGGTCCTTTAGACGCGCATTCTAACGGGGAATCGAATTACGTCAAGCTTTTGCCGATATCTCTAACCGTTCTCGAGATATTCGGGTTTAAAGTTTTGAAAAATTAATTTCGCGCTAGAGCGCTGCCATATAGCCTATCAGAAGCGTCTTCACACGGGGAGTCCAAATCTGTCGAGTTTTCGTCTCTATCTCTTACCGTTTCCGAGATATGAGCGTTTAAAGTTTTGAAAAATTTTTTTAACGCTAGGGCGTTCCGGCATAGCATATCCGAAGCGTTTTCGCACGGGGAATCGAATGACGTCAAGCTTTTGCCGATATCTCTAACCGTTTCCGAGATATTCGCAAAAATGTGCCGAAATTCGTTAAAAATCGCTATTTTTTACCCAAAATCGCTTATTTTTCCTTATTTTTTCTCTATCTACGATCGCTACCCCGATGTATCATACACCGTCGGACGTACTTTTCGACGGCGATTCCGAATCTGAAGTCGGCGATCGGCTATCGGTTACGGTTCGGAAGATATCGTCGAATTTCCTTAAATTTCGACTAAAATTTTGGGAAAATTAAAAAAAAAACGTCTCAAAATTGAAATAACCCCGACGTATTATACATCAGAAGAAGCGCCTTTTCGCGGCGAATCGAATGGCACCGCGCCAGGCCTCCTAGCACCAAGCGTTCCGGAGATATGGGCGTTTAAAGTTTCGAAAATTAAATCCACGCTCGGTCACTTCCTGGGGGTCCTTTAGACGCGCATTCTAACGGGGAATCGAATTACGTCAAGCTTTTGCCGATATCTCTAACCGTTCTCGAGATATTCGGGTTTAAAGTTTTGAAAAATTAATTTCGCGCTAGAGCGCTGCCATATAGCCTATCAGAAGCGTCTTCCCACGGGGAGTCCAAATCTGTCGAGTTTTCGTCTCTATCTCTTACCGTTTCCGAGATATGAGCGTTTAAAGTTTTGAAAAATTTTTTTAACGCTAGGGCGTTCCGGCATAGCCTATCCGAAGCGTTTTCGCACGGGGAATCGAATGACGTCAAGCTTTTGCCGATATCTCTAACCGTTTCCGAGATATTCGCAAAAATGTGCCGAAATTCGTTAAAAATCGCTATTTTTTACCCAAAATCGCTTATTTTTCCTTATTTTTTCTCTATCTACGATCGCTACCCCGATGTATCATACACCGTCGGACGTACTTTTCGACGGCGATTCCGAATCTGAAGTCGGCGATCGGCTATCGGTTACGGTTCGGAAGATATCGTCGAATTTCCTTAAATTTCGACTAAAATTTTGGGAAAATTAAAAAAAAAACGTCTCAAAATTGAAATAACCCCGACGTATTATACATCAGAAGAAGCGCCTTTTCGCGGCGAATCGAATGGCACCGCGCCAGTCCTCCTAGCACCAACCGTTCCGGAGATATGGGCGTTTAAAATTTCGAAAATTAAATCCACGCTCGGTCACTTCCTGGGGGTCCTTTAGACGCGCATTCTAACGGGGAATCGAATTACGTCAAGCTTTTGCCGATATCTCTAACCGTTCTCGAGATATTCGGGTTTAAAGTTTTGAAAAATTAATTTCGCGCTAGAGCGCTGCCATATAGCCTATCAGAAGCGTCTTCACACGGGGAGTCCAAATCTGTCGAGTTTTCGTCTCTATCTCTTACCGTTTCCGAGATATGAGCGTTTAAAGTTTTGAAAAATTTTTTTAACGCTAGGGCGTTCCGGCATAGCCTATCCGAAGCGTTTTCGCACGGGGAATCGAATGACGTCAAGCTTTTGCCGATATCTCTAACCGTTTCCGAGATATTCGCAAAAATGTGCCGAAATTCGTTAAAAATCGCTATTTTTTACCCAAAATCGCTTATTTTTCCTTATTTTTTCTCTATCTACGATCGCTACCCCGATGTATCATACACCGTCGGACGTACTTTTCGACGGCGATTCCGAATCTGAAGTCGGCGATCGGCTATCGGTTACGGTTCGGAAGATATCGTCGAATTTCCTTAAATTTCGACTAAAATTTTGGGAAAATTAAAAAAAAAACGTCTCAAAATTGAAATAACCCCGACGTATTATACATCAGAAGAAGCGCCTTTTCGCGGCAAATCGAATGGCACCGCGCCAGTCCTCCTAGCACCAACCGTTCCGGAGATATGGGCGTTTAAAGTTTCGAAAATTAAATCCACGCTCGGTCACTTCCTGGGGGTCCTTTAGACGCGCATTCTAACGGGGAATCGAATTACGTCAAGCTTTTGCCGATATCTCTAACCGTTCTCGAGATATTCGGGTTTAAAGTTTTGAAAAATTAATTTCGCGCTAGAGCGCTGCCATATAGCCTATCAGAAGCGTCTTCCCACGGGGAGTCCAAATCTGTCGAGTTTTCGTCTCTATCTCTTACCGTTTCCGAGATATGAGCGTTTAAAGTTTTGAAAAAATTTTTTAACGCTAGGGCGTTCCGGCATAGCCTATCCGAAGCGTTTTCGCACGGGAAATCGAATGACGTTAAGCTTTTGCCGATATCTCTAACCGTTTCCGAGATATTCGCAAAAATGTGCCGAAATTCGTTAAAAATCGCTATTTTTTACCCAAAATCGCTTATTTTTAATTATTTTTTCTCTATCTACGATCGCTACCCCGATGTATCATACACCGTCGGACGTACTTTTCGACGGCGATTCCGAATCTGAAGTCGGCGATCGGCTATCGGTTACGGTTCGGAAGATATCGTCGAATTTCCTTAAATTTCGACTAAAATTTTGGGAAAATTAAAAAAAAAACGTCTCAAAATTGAAATAACCCCGACGTATTATACATCAGAAGAAGCGCCTTTTCGCGGCGAATCGAATGGCACCGCGCCAGTCCTCCTAGCACCAACCGTTCCGGAGATATGGGCGTTTAAAGTTTCGAAAATTAAATCCACGCTCGGTCACTTCCTGGGGGTCCTTTAGACGCGCATTCTAACGGGGAATCGAATTACGTCAAGCTTTTGCCGATATCTCTAACCGTTCTCGAGATATTCGGGTTTAAAGTTTTGAAAAATTAATTTCGCGCTAGAGCGCTGCCATATAGCCTATCAGAAGCGTCTTCACGCGGGGAGTCCAAATCTGTCGAGTTTTCGTCTCTATCTCTTACCGTTTCCGAGATATGAGCGTTTAAAGTTTTGAAAATTTTTTTTAACGCTAGGGCGTTCCGGCATAGCCTATCCGAAGCGTTTTCGCACGGGGAATCGAATGACGTCAAGCTTTTGCCGATATCTCTAACCGTTTCCGAGATATTCGCAAAAATGTGCCGAAATTCGTTAAAAATCGCTATTTTTTACCCAAAATCGCTTATTTTTCCTTATTTTTTCTCTATCTACGATCGCTACCCCGATGTATCATACACCGTCGGACGTACTTTTCGACGGCGATTCCGAATCTGAAGTCGGCGATCGGCTATCGGTTACGGTTCGGAAGATATCGTCGAATTTCCTTAAATTTCGACTAAAATTTTGGGAAAATTAAAAAAAAAACGTCTCAAAATTGAAATAACCCCGACGTATTATACATCAGAAGAAGCGCCTTTTCGCGGCGAATCGAATGGCACCGCGCCAGTCCTCCTAGCACCAACCGTTCCGGAGATATGGGCGTTTAAAGTTTCGAAAATTAAATCCACGCTCGGTCACTTCCTGGGGGTCCTTTAGACGCGCATTCTAACGGGGAATCGAATTACGTCAAGCTTTTGCCGATATCTCTAACCGTTCTCGAGATATTCGGGTTTAAAGTTTTGAAAAATTAATTTCGCGCTAGAGCGCTGCCATATAGCCTATCAGAAGCGTCTTCACACGGGGAGTCCAAATCTGTCGAGTTTTCGTCTCTATCTCTTACCGTTTCCGAGATATGAGCGTTTAAAGTTTTGAAAATTTTTTTTAACGCTAGGGCGTTCCGGCATAGCCTATCCGAAGCGTTTTCGCACGGGGAATCGAATGACGTCAAGCTTTTGCCGATATCTCTAACCGTTTCCGAGATATTCGCAAAAATGTGCCGAAATTCGTTAAAAATCTCTATTTTTTACCCAAAATCGCTTATTTTTCCTTATTTTTTCTCTATCTACGATCGCTACCCCGATGTATCATACACCGTCGGACGTACTTTTCGACGGCGATCCCGAATCTGAAGTCGGCGATCGGCTATCGGTTACGGTTCGGAAGATATCGTCGAATTTCCTTAAATTTCGACTAAAATTTTGGGAAAATTAAAAAAAAAACCTCTCAAAATTGAAATAACCCCGACGTATTATACATCAGAAGAAGCGCCTTTTCGCGGCGAATCGAATGGCACCGCGCCAGTCCTCCTAGCACCAACCGTTCCGGAGATATGGGCGTTTAAAGTTTCGAAAATTAAATCCACGCTCGGTCACTTCCTGGGGGTCCTTTAGACGCGCATTCTAACGGGGAATCGAATTACGTCAAGCTTTTGCCGATATCTCTAACCGTTCTCGAGATATTCGGGTTTAAAGTTTTGAAAAATTAATTTCGCGCTAGAGCGCTGCCATATAGCCTATCAGAAGCGTCTTCCCACGGGGAGTCCAAATCTGTCGAGTTTTCGTCTCTATCTCTTACCGTTTCCGAGATATGAGCGTTTAAAGTTTTGAAAAATTTTTTTAATGCTAGGGCGTTCCGGCATAGCCTATCCGAAGCGTTTTCGCACGGGGAATCGAATGACGTCAAGCTTTTGCCGATATCTCTAACCGTTTCCGAGATATTCGCAAAAATGTGCCGAAATTCGTTAAAAATCGCTATTTTTTACCCAAAATCGCTTATTTTTCCTTATTTTTTCTCTATCTACGATCGCTACCCCGATGTATCATACACCGTCGGACGTACTTTTCGACGGCGATCCCGAATCTGAAGTCGGCGATCGGCTATCGGTTACGGTTCGGAAGATATCGTCGAATTTCCTTAAATTTCGACTAAAATTTTGGGAAAATTAAAAAAGAAACCTCTCAAAATTGAAATAACCCCAACGTATTATACATCAGAAGAAGCGCCTTTTCGCGGCGAATCGAATGGCACCGCGCCAGTCCTCCTAGCACCAACCGTTCCGGAGATATGGGCGTTTAAAGTTTCGAAAATTAAATCCACGCTCGGTCACTTCCTGGGGGTCCTTTAGACGCGCATTCTAACGGGGAATCGAATTACGTCAAGCTTTTGCCGATATCTCTAACCGTTCTCGAGATATTCGGGTTTAAAGTTTTGAAAAATTAATTTCGCGCTAGAGCGCTGCCATATAGCCTATCAGAAGCGTCTTCCCACGGGGAGTCCAAATCTGTCGAGTTTTCGTCTCTATCTCTTACCGTTTCCGAGATATGAGCGTTTAAAGTTTTGAAAAATTTTTTTAACGCTAGGGCGTTCCGGCATAGCCTATCCGAAGCGTTTTCGCACGGGGAATCGAATGACGTCAAGCTTTTGCCGATATCTCTAACCGTTTCCGAGATATTCGCAAAAATGTGCCGAAATTCGTTAAAAATCGCTATTTTTTACCCAAAATCGCTTATTTTTCCTTATTTTTTCTCTATCTACGATCGCTACCCCGATGTATCATACACCGTCGGACGTACTTTTCGACGGCGATTCCGAATCTGAAGTCGGCGATCGGCTATCGGTTACGGTTCGGAAGATATCGTCGAATTTCCTTAAATTTCGACTAAAATTTTGGGAAAATTAAAAAAAAAACGTCTCAAAATTGAAATAACCCCGACGTATTATACATCAGAAGAAGCGCCTTTTCGCGGCGAATCGAATGGCACCGCGCCAGTCCTCCTAGCACCAACCGTTCCGGAGATATGGGCGTTTAAAGTTTCGAAAATTAAATCCACGCTCGGTCACTTCCTGGGGGTCCTTTAGACGCGCATTCTAACGGGGAATCGAATTACGTCAAGCTTTTGCCGATATCTCTAACCGTTCTCGAGATATTCGGGTTTAAAGTTTTGAAAAATTAATTTCGCGCTAGAGCGCTGCCATATAGCCTATCAGAAGCGTCTTCCCACGGGGAGTCCAAATCTGTCGAGTTTTCGTCTCTATCTCTTACCGTTTCCGAGATATGAGCGTTTAAAGTTTTGAAAAAATTTTTTAACGCTAGGGCGTTCCGGCATAGCCTATCCGAAGCGTTTTCGCACGGGGAATCGAATGACGTCAAGCTTTTGCCGATATCTCTAACCGTTTCCGAGATATTCGCAAAAATGTGCCGAAATTCGTTAAAAATCGCTATTTTTTACCCAAAATCGCTTATTTTTCCTTATTTTTTCTCTATCTACGATCGCTACCCCGATGTATCATACACCGTCGGACGTACTTTTCGACGGCGATTCCGAATCTGAAGTCGGCGATCGGCTATCGGTTACGGTTCGGAAGATATCGTCGAATTTCCTTAAATTTCGACTAAAAATTGAAATAACCCCGACGTATTATACACCAGAAGAAGCGCCTTTTCGCGGCGAATCGAATGGCACCGCGCCAGTCCTCCTAGCACCAACCATTCCGGAGATATGAGCGTTTAAAGTTTTGAAAAATTTTTTAACGCTAGAGCGTTCTGGCATAGCCTATCCGACGCGTTTTCGCACGGGGAATCGAATGACGTCAACCTTTTGCCGATATCTCTAACCGTTCCCGAGATATTCGGGTTTAAAGTTTTGAAAAATTAATTTTGCGCTAGAGCGCTGCCATATAGCCTATCAGAAGCGTCTTCCCACGAGGAGTCCAAATCTGTCGAGTTTTCGTCTCTATCTCTTACCGTTTCCGAGATATGAGCGTTTAAAGTTTTGAAAAATTTTTTTAACGCTAGAGCGTTCTGGCATAGCCTATCCGACGCGTTTTCGCACGGGGAATCGAATGGCGTCAAGCTTTTGCCGATATCTCTAACCGTTTCCGAGATATTCGCAAAAATGTGCCGAAATTCGTTAAAAATCGCTATTTTTTACCCAAAATCGCTTATTTTTCCTTATTTTTTTCTCTATCTACGATCGCTACCCCGATGTATCATACACCGTCGGACGTACTTTTCGACGGCGATTCCGAATCTGAAGTCGGCGTTCGGCTATCGGTTACGGTTCGGAAGATATCGTCGAATTTCCTTAAATTTCGTCGAAAATTTTGGGAAAATTCAAAACAAATCGTCTCAAAATTGAAATAACCCCGCGTATTATACACCACAAGAAGCGCCTTTTCGCGGCGAATCGAATGGCACCGCGCCAGTCCTCCTAGCACCAACCATTCCGGAGATATGAGCGTTTAAAGTTTTGAAAAAATTTTTAACGCTAGAGCGTTCTGGCATAGCCTATCCGACGCGTTTTCGCACGGGGAATCGAATGGCGTCAAGCTTTTGCCGATATCTCTAACCGTTTCCGAGATATTCGCAAAAATGTGCCGAAATTCGTTAAAAATCGCTATTTTTTACCCAAAATCGCTTATTTTTCCTTATTTTTTCTCTATCTACGATCGCTACCCCGATGTATCATACACCGTCGGACGTACTTTTCGACGGCGATTCCGAATCTGAAGTCGGCGTTCGGCTATCGGTTACGGTTCGGAAGATATCGTCGAATATCCTTAACTTTCGTCGAAAATTTTGGGAAAATTAAAAAAAAAATTTTAACGCTAGAGCGTTCTGGCATAGCCTATCCGACGCGTTTTCGCACGGGGAATCGAATGGCGTCAAGCTTTTGCCGATATCTCTAACCGTTTCCGAGATATTCGCAAAAATGTGCCGAAATTCGTTAAAAATCGCTATTTTTTACCCAAAATCGCTTATTTTTCCTTATTTTTTTCTCTATCTACGATCGCTACCCCGATGTATCATACACCGTCGGACGTACTTTTCGACGGCGATTCCGAATCTGAAGTCGGCGTTCGGCTATCGGTTACGGTTCGGAAGATATCGTCGAATTTCCTTAAATTTCGTCGAAAATTTTGGGAAAATTCAAAACAAATCGTCTCAAAATTGAAATAACCCCGACGTATTATACACCAGAAGAAGCGCCTTTTCGCGGCGAATCGAATGGCACCGCGCCAGTCCTCCTAGCACCAACCATTCCGGAGATATGAGCGTTTAAAGTTTTGAAAATTTTTTTAACGCTAGAGCGTTCTGGCATAGCCTATCCGACGCGTTTTCGCACGGGGAATCGAATGACGTCAACCTTTTGCCGATATCTCTAACCGTTCCCGAGATATTCGGGTTTAAAGTTTTGAAAAATTAATTTTGCGCTAGAGCGCTGCCATATAGCCTATCAGAAGCGTCTTCCCACGAGGAGTCCAAATCTGTCGAGTTTTCGTCTCTATCTCTTACCGTTTCCGAGATATGAGCGTTTAAAGTTTTGAAAAATTTTTTTAACGCTAGAGCGTTCTGGCATAGCCTATCCGACGCGTTTTCGCACGGGGAATCGAATGGCGTCAAGCTTTTGCCGATATCTCTAACCGTTTCCGAGATATTCGCAAAAATGTGCCGAAATTCGTTAAAAATCGCTATTTTTTACCCAAAATCGCTTATTTTTCCTTATTTTTTTCTCTATCTACGATCGCTACCCCGATGTATCATACACCGTCGGACGTACTTTTCGACGGCGATTCCGAATCTGAAGTCGGCGTTCGGCTATCGGTTACGGTTCGGAAGATATCGTCGAATTTCCTTAAATTTCGTCGAAAATTTTGGGAAAATTCAAAACAAATCGTCTCAAAATTGAAATAACCTCGACGTATTATACACCAGAAGAAGCGCCTTTTCGCGGCGAATCGAATGGCACCGCGCCAGTCCTCCTAGCACCAACCATTCCGGAGATATGAGCGTTTAAAGTTTTGAAAAATTTTTTAATGCTAGAGCGTTCTGGCATAGCCTATCCGACGCGTTTTCGCACGGGGAATCGAATGACGTCAACCTTTTGCCGATATCTCTAACCGTTCCCGAGATATTCGGGTTTAAAGTTTTGAAAAATTAATTTTGCGCTAGAGCGCTGCCATATAGCCTATCAGAAGCGTCTTCCCACGAGGAGTCCAAATCTGTCGAGTTTTCGTCTCTATCTCTTACCGTTTCCGAGATATGAGCGTTTAAAGTTTTGAAAAAATTTTTTAACGCTAGAGCGTTCTGGCATAGCCTATCCGACGCGTTTTCGCACGGGGAATCGAATGGCGTCAAGCTTTTGCCGATATCTCTAACCGTTTCCGAGATATTCGCAAAAATGTGCCGAAATTCGTTAAAAATCGCTATTTTTTACCCAAAATCGCTTATTTTTCCTTATTTTTTCTCTATCTACGATCGCTACCCCGATGTATCATACACCGTCGGACGTACTTTTCGACGGCGATTCCGAATCTGAAGTCGGCGTTCGGCTATCGGTTACGGTTCGGAAGATATCGTCGAATATCCTTAAATTTCGTCGAAAATTTTGGGAAAATTAAAAAAAAAATTTTTAACGCTAGAGCGTTCTGGCATAGCCTATCCGACGCGTTTTCGCACGGGGAATCGAATGGCGTCAAGCTTTTGCCGATATCTCTAACCGTTTCCGAGATATTCGCAAAAATGTGCCGAAATTCGTTAAAAATCGCTATTTTTTACCCAAAATCGCTTATTTTTCCTTATTTTTTTCTCTATCTACGATCGCTACCCCGATGTATCATACACCGTCGGACGTACTTTTCGACGGCGATTCCGAATCTGAAGTCGGCGTTCGGCTATCGGTTACGGTTCGGAAGATATCGTCGAATTTCCTTAAATTTCGTCGAAAATTTTGGGAAAATTCAAAACAAATCGTCTCAAAATTGAAATAACCCCGACGTATTATACACCAGAAGAAGCGCCTTTTCGCGGCGAATCGAATGGCACCGCGCCAGTCCTCCTAGCACCAACCATTCCGGAGATATGAGCGTTTAAAGTTTTGAAAAAATTTTTAACGCTAGAGCGTTCTGGCATAGCCTATCCGACGCGTTTTCGCACGGGGAATCGAATGACGTCAACCTTTTGCCGATATCTCTAACCGTTCCCGAGATATTCGGGTTTAAAGTTTTGAAAAATTAATTTTGCGCTAGAGCGCTGCCATATAGCCTATCAGAAGCGTCTTCCCACGAGGAGTCCAAATCTGTCGAGTTTTCGTCTCTATCTCTTACCGTTTCCGAGATATGAGCGTTTAAAGTTTTGAAAAATTTTTTTAACGCTAGAGCGTTCTGGCATAGCCTATCCGACGCGTTTTCGCACGGGGAATCGAATGGCGTCAAGCTTTTGCCGATATCTCTAACCGTTTCCGAGATATTCGCAAAAATGTGCCGAAATTCGTTAAAAATCGCTATTTTTTACCCAAAATCGCTTATTTTTCCTTATTTTTTCTCTATCTACGATCGCTACCCCGATGTATCATACACCGTCGGACGTACTTTTCGACGGCGATTCCGAATCTGAAGTCGGCGTTCGGCTATCGGTTACGGTTCAGAAGATATCGTCGAATATCCTTAAATTTCGTCGAAAATTTTGGGAAAATTAAAAAAAAAATTTTTAACGCTAGAGCGTTCTGGCATAGCCTATCCGACGCGTTTTCGCACGGGGAATCGAATGGCGTCAAGCTTTTGCCGATATCTCTAACCGTTTCCGAGATATTCTCAAGAATGTGCCGAAATTCGTTAAAAATCGCTATTTTTTTACCCAAAATCGCTTATTTTTCCTTATTTTTTTCTCTATCTACGATCGCTACCCTGATGTATCATACACCGTCGGACGTACTTTTCGACGGCGATTCCGAATCTGAAGTCGGCGTTCGGCTATCGGTTACGGTTCGGAAGATATCGTCGAATTTCCTTAAATTTCGTCGAAAATTTTGGGAAAATTCAAAACAAATCGTCTCAAAATTGAAATAACCCCGACGTATTATACACCAGAAGAAGCGCCTTTTCGCGGCTAATCGAATGGCACCGCGCCAGTCCTCCTAGCACCAACCATTCCGGAGATATGAGCGTTTAAAGTTTTGAAAAATTTTTTAACGCTAGAGCGTTCTTGCATAGCCTATCCGACGCGTTTTCGCACGGGGAATCGAATGACGTCAACCTTTTGCCGATATCTCTAACCGTTCCCGAGATATTCGGGTTTAAAGTTTTGAAAAATTAATTTTGCGCTAGAGCGCTGCCATATAGCCTATCAGAAGCGTCTTCCCACGAGGAGTCCAAATCTGTCGAGTTTTCGTCTCTATCTCTTACCGTTTCCGAGATATGAGCGTTTAAAGTTTTGAAAAAAATTTTTAACGCTAGAGCGTTCTGGCATAGCCTATCCGACGCGTTTTCGCACGGGGAATCGAATGGCGTCAAGCTTTTGCCGATATCTCTAACCGTTTCCGAGATATTCGCAAAAATGTGCCGAAATTCGTTAAAAATCGCTATTTTTTACCCAAAATCGCTTATTTTTCCTTATTTTTTCTCTATCTACGATCGCTACCCCGATGTATCATACACCGTCGGACGTACTTTTCGACGGCGATTCCGAATCTGAAGTCGGCGTTCGGCTATCGGTTACGGTTCGGAAGATATCGTCGAATATCCTTAAATTTCGTCGAAAATTTTGGGAAAATTAAAAAAAAAAATTTTAACGCTAGAGCGTTCTGGCATAGCCTATCCGACGCGTTTTCGCACGGGGAATCGAATGGCGTCAAGCTTTTGCCGATATCTCTAACCGTTTCCGAGATATTCGCAAAAATGTGCCGAAATTCGTTAAAAATCGCTATTTTTTACCCAAAATCGCTTATTTTTCCTTATTTTTTTCTCTATCTACGATCGCTACCCCGATGTATCATACACCGTCGGACGTACTTTTCGACGGCGATTCCGAATCTGAAGTCGGCGCTCGGCTATCGGTTACGGTTCGGAAGATATCGTCGAATTTCCTTAAATTTCGTCGAAAATTTTGGGAAAATTCAAAACAAATCGTCTCAAAATTGAAATAACCCCGCGTATTATACACCAGAAGAAGCGCCTTTTCGCGGCGAATCGAATGGCACCGCGCCAGTCCTCCTAGCACCAACCATTCCGGAGATATGAGCGTTTAAAGTTTTGAAAAAATTTTTAACGCTAGAGCGTTCTGGCATAGCCTATCCGACGCGTTTTCGCACGGGGAATCGAATGGCGTCAAGCTTTTGCCGATATCTCTAACCGTTTCCGAGATATTCGCAAAAATGTGCCGAAATTCGTTAAAAATCGCTATTTTTTACCCAAAATCGCTTATTTTTCCTTATTTTTTTCTCTATCTACGATCGCTACCCCGATGTATCATACACCGTCGGACGTACTTTTCGACGGCGATTCCGAATCTGAAGTCGGCGTTCGGCTATCGGTTACGGTTCGGAAGATATCGTCGAATTTCCTTAAATTTCGTCGAAAATTTTGGGAAAATTCAAAACAAATCGTCTCAAAATTGAAATAACCCCGACGTATTATACACCAGAAGAAGCGCCTTTTCGCGGCGAATCGAATGGCACCGCGCCAGTCCTCCTAGCACCAACCATTCCGGAGATATGAGCGTTTAAAGTTTTGAAAATTTTTTTAACGCTAGAGCGTTCTGGCATAGCCTATCCGACGCGTTTTCGCACGGGGAATCGAATGACGTCAACCTTTTGCCGATATCTCTAACCGTTCCCGAGATATTCGGGTTTAAAGTTTTGAAAAATTAATTTTGCGCTAGAGCGCTGCCATATAGCCTATCAGAAGCGTCTTCCCACGAGGAGTCCAAATCTGCCGAGTTTTCGTCTCTATCTCTTACCGTTTCCGAGATATGAGCGTTTAAAGTTTTGAAAAAATTTTTTAACGCTAGAGCGTTCTGGCATAGCCTATCCGACGCGTTTTCGCACGGGAAATCGAATGGCGTCAAGCTTTTGCCGATATCTCTAACCGTTTCCGAGATATTCGCAAAAATGTGCCGAAATTCGTTAAAAATCGCTATTTTTTACCCAAAATCGCTTATTTTTCCTTATTTTTTCTCTATCTACGATCGCTACCCCGATGTATCATACACCGTCGGACGTACTTTTCGACGGCGATTCCGAATCTGAAGTCGGCGTTCGGCTATCGGTTACGGTTCGGAAGATATCGTCGAATATCCTTAAATTTCGTCGAAAATTTTGGGAAAATTAAAAAAAAAATTTTTTAACGCTAGAGCGTTCTGGCATAGCCTATCCGACGCGTTTTCGCACGGGGAATCGAATGGCGTCAAGCTTTTGCCGATATCTCTAACCGTTTCCGAGATATTCGCAAAAATGTGCCGAAATTCGTTAAAAATCGCTATTTTTTACCCAAAATCGCTTATTTTTCCTTATTTTTTTCTCTATCTACGATCGCTACCCCGATGTATCATACACCGTCGGACGTACTTTTCGACGGCGATTCCGAATCTGAAGTCGGCGTTCGGCTATCGGTTACGGTTCGGAAGATATCGTCGAATTTCCTTAAATTTCGTCGAAAATTTTGGGAAAATTCAAAACAAATCGTCTCAAAATTGAAATAACCCCGACGTATTATACACCAGAAGAAGCGCCTTTTCGCGGCGAATCGAATGGCACCGCGCCAGTCCTCCTAGCACCAACCATTCCGGAGATATGACCGTTTAAAGTTTTGAAAAATTTTTTAACGCTAGAGCGTTCTGGCATAGCCTATCCGACGCGTTTTCGCACGGGGAATCGAATGACGTCAACCTTTTGCCGATATCTCTAACCGTTCCCGAGATATTCGGGTTTAAAGTTTTGAAAAATTAATTTTGCGCTAGAGCGCTGCCATATAGCCTATCAGAAGCGTCTTTCCACGAGGAGTCCAAATCTGTCGAGTTTTCGTCTCTATCTCTTACCGTTTCCGAGATATGAGCGTTTAAAGTTTTGAAAAATTTTTTTAACGCTAGAGCGTTCTGGCATAGCCTATCCGACGCGTTTTCGCACGGGAAATCGAATGGCGTCAAGCTTTTGCCGATATCTCTAACCGTTTCCGAGATATTCGCAAAAATGTGCCGAAATTCGTTAAAAATCGCTATTTTTTACCCAAAATCGCTATTTTTTACCCAAAATCGCTTATTTTTCCTTATTTTTTCTCTATCTACGATCGCTACCCCGATGTATCATACACCGTCGGACGTACTTTTCGACGGCGATTCCGAATCTGAAGTCGGCGTTCGGCTATCGGTTACGGTTCGGAAGATATCGTCGAATATCCTTAAATTTCGTCGAAAATTTTGGGAAAATTAAAAAAAAAATTTTTAACGCTAGAGCGTTCTGGCATAGCCTATCCGACGCGTTTTCGCACGGGGAATCGAATGGCGTCAAGCTTTTGCCGATATCTCTAACCGTTTCCGAGATATTCGCAAAAATGTGCCGAAATTCGTTAAAAATCGCTATTTTTTACCCAAAATCGCTTATTTTTCCTTATTTTTTTCTCGATCTACGATCGCTACCCCGATGTATCATACACCGTCGGACGTACTTTTCGACGGCGATTCCGAATCTGAAGTCGGCGTTCGGCTATCGGTTACGGTTCGGCAGATATCGTCGAATTTCCTTAAATTTCGTCGAAAATTTTGGGAAAATTCAAAACAAATCGTCTCAAAATTGAAATAACCCCGACGTATTATACACCAGAAGAAGCGCCTTTTCGCGGCGAATCGAATGGCACCGCGCCAGTCCTCCTAGCACCAACCATTCCGGAGATATGAGCGTTTAAAGTTTTGAAAAATTTTTTAACGCTAGAGCGTTCTGGCATAGCCTATCCGACGCGTTTTCGCACGGGGAATCGAATGACGTCAACCTTTTGCCGATATCTCTAACCGTTCCCGAGATATTCGGGTTTAAAGTTTTGAAAAATTAATTTTGCGCTAGAGCGCTGCCATATAGCCTATCAGAAGCGTCTTCCCACGAGGAGTCCAAATCTGTCGAGTTTTCGTCTCTATCTCTTACCGTTTCCGAGATATGAGCGTTTAAAGTTTTGAAAAATTTTTTTAACGCTAGAGCGTTCTGGCATAGCCTATCCGACGCGTTTTCGCACGGGGAATCGAATGGCGTCAAGCTTTTGCCGATATCTCTAACCGTTTCCGAGATATTCGCAAAAATGTGCCGAAATTCGTTAAAAATCGCTATTTTTTACCCAAAATCGCTTATTTTTCCTTATTTTTTCTCTATCTACGATCGCTACCCCGATGTATCATACACCGTCGGACGTACTTTTCGACGGCGATTCCGAATCTGAAGTCGGCGTTCGGCTATCGGTTACGGTTCGGAAGATATCGTCGAATATCCTTAAATTTCGTCGAAAATTTTGGGAAAATTAAAAAAAAAATTTTTAACGCTAGAGCGTTCTGGCATAGCCTATCCGACGCGTTTTCGCACGGGGAATCGAATGGCGTCAAGCTTTTGCCGATATCTCTAACCGTTTCCGAGATATTCGCAAAAATGTGCCGAAATTCGTTAAAAATCGCTATTTTTTACCCAAAATCGCTTATTTTTCCTTATTTTTTTCTCTATCTACGATCGCTACCCCGATGTATCATACACCGTCGGACGTACTTTTCGACGGCGATTCCGAATCTGAAGTCGGCGTTCGGCTATCGGTTACGGTTCGGAAGATATCGTCGAATTTCCTTAAATTTCGTCAAAAATTTTGGGAAAATTCAAAACAAATCGTCTCAAAATTGAAATAACCCCGACGTATTATACACCAGAAGAAGCGCCTTTTCGCGGCGAATCGAATGGCACCGCGCCAGTCCTCCTAGCACCAACCATTCCGGAGATATGAGCGTTTAAAGTTTTGAAAAATTTTTTAACGCTAGAGCGTTCTGGCATAGCCTATCCGACGCGTTTTCGCACGGGGAATCGAATGACGTCAACCTTCTGCCGATATCTCTAACCGTTCCCGAGATATTCGGGTTTAAAGTTTTGAAAAATTAATTTTGCGCTAGAGCGCTGCCATATAGCCTATCAGAAGCGTCTTCCCACGAGGAGTCCAAATCTGTCGAGTTTTCGTCTCTATCTCTTACCGTTTCCGAGATATGAGCGTTTAAAGTTTTGAAAATTTTTTTTAACGCTAGAGCGTTCTGGCATAGCCTATCCGACGCGTTTTCGCACGGGGAATCGAATGGCGTCAAGCTTTTGCCGATATCTCTAACCGTTTCCGAGATATTCGCAAAAATGTGCCGAAATTCGTTAAAAATCGCTATTTTTTACCCAAAATCGCTTATTTTTCCTTATTTTTTCTCTATCTACGATCGCTACCCCGATGTATCATACACCGTCGGACGTACTTTTCGACGGCGATTCCGAATCTGAAGTCGGCGTTCGGCTATCGGTTACGGTTCGGAAGATATCGTCGAATATCCTTAAATTTCGTCGAAAATTTTGGGAAAATTAAAAAAAAAATTTTAACGCTAGAGCGTTCTGGCATAGCCTATCCGACGCGTTTTCGCACGGGGAATCGAATTGCGTCAAGCTTTTGCCGATATCTCTAACCGTTTCCGAGATATTCGCAAAAATGTGCCGAAATTCGTTAAAAATCGCTATTTTTTACCCAAAATCGCTTATTTTTCCTTATTTTTTTCTCTATCTACGATCGCTACCCCGATGTATCATACACCGTCGGACGTACTTTTCGACGGCGATTCCGAATCTGAAGTCGGCGTTCGGCTATCGGTTCCGGTTCGGAAGATATCGTCGAATTTCCTTAAATTTCGTCGAAAATTTTGGGAAAATTCAAAACAAATCGTCTCAAAATTGAAATAACCCCGACGTATTATACACCAGAAGAAGCGCCTTTTCGCGGCGAATCGAATGGCACCGCGCCAGTCCTCCTAGCACCAACCATTCCGAAGATATGAGCGTTTAAAGTTTTGAAAATTTTTTTAACGCTAGAGCGTTCTGGCATAGCCTATCCGACGCGTTTTCGCACGGGGAATCGAATGACGTCAACCTTTTGCCGATATCTCTAACCGTTCCCGAGATATTCGGGTTTAAAGTTTTGAAAAATTAATTTTGCGCTAGAGCGCTGCCATATAGCCTATCAGAAGCGTCTTCCCACGAGGAGTCCAAATCTGTCGAGTTTCCGTCTCTATCTCTTACCGTTTCCGAGATATGAGCGTTTAAAGTTTTGAAAAATTTTTTTAACGCTAGAGCGTTCTGGCATAGCCTATCCGACGCGTTTTCGCACGGGGAATCGAATGGCGTCAAGCTTTTGCCGATATCTCTAACCGTTTCCGAGATATTCGCAAAAATGTGCCGAAATTCGTTAAAAATCGCTATTTTTTACCCAAAATCGCTTATTTTTCCTTATTTTTTCTCTATCTACGATCGCTACCCCGATGTATCATACACCGTCGGACGTACTTTTCGACGGCGATTCCGAATCTGAAGTCGGCGTTCGGCTATCGGTTACGGTTCGGAAGATATCGTCGAATATCCTTAAATTTCGTCGAAAATTTTGGGAAAATTAAAAAAAAAAATTTTAACGCTAGAGCGTTCTGGCATAGCCTATCCGACGCGTTTTCGCACGGGGAATCGAATGGCGTCAAGCTTTTGCCGATATCTCTAACCGTTTCCGAGATATTCGCAAAAATGTGCCGAAATTCGTTAAAAATCGCTATTTTTTACCCAAAATCGCTTATTTTTCCTTATTTTTTTCTCTATCTACGATCGCTACCCCGATGTATCATACACCGTCGGACGTACTTTTCGACGGCGATTCCGAATCTGAAGTCGGCGTTCGGCTATCGGTTACGGTTCGGAAGATATCGTCGAATTTCCTTAAATTTCGTCAAAAATTTTGGGAAAATTCAAAACAAATCGTCTCAAAATTGAAATAACCCCGACGTATTATACACCAGAAGAAGCGCCTTTTCGCGGCGAATCGAATGGCACCGCGCCAGTCCTCCTAGCACCAACCATTCCGGAGATATGAGCGTTTAAAGTTTTGAAAAAATTTTTAACGCTAGAGCGTTCTGGCATAGCCTATCCGACGCGTTTTCGCACGGGGAATCGAATGACGTCAACCTTTTGCCGATATCTCTAACCGTTCCCGAGATATTCGGGTTTAAAGTTTTGAAAAATTAATTTTGCGCTAGAGCGCTGCCATATAGCCTATCAGAAGCGTCTTCCCACGAGGAGTCCAAATCTGTCGAGTTTTCGTCTCTATCTCTTACCGTTTCCGAGATATGAGCGTTTAAAGTTTTGAAAAAATTTTTTAACGCTAGAGCGTTCTGGCATAGCCTATCCGACGCGTTTTCGCACGGGGAATCGAATGGCGTCAAGCTTTTGCCGATATCTCTAACCGTTTCCGAGATATTCGCAAAAATGTGCCGAAATTCGTTAAAAATCGCTATTTTTTACCCAAAATCGCTTATTTTTCCTTATTTTTTCTCTATCTACGATCGCTACCCCGATGTATCATACACCGTCGGACGTACTTTTCGACGGCGATTCCGAATCTGAAGTCGGCGTTCGGCTATCGGTTACGGTTCGGAAGATATCGTCGAATATCCTTAAATTTCGTCGAAAATTTTGGGAAAATTAAAAAAAAAATTTTAACGCTAGAGCGTTCTGGCATAGCCTATCCGACGCGTTTTCGCACGGGGAATCGAATGGCGTCAAGCTTTTGCCGATATCTCTAACCGTTTCCGAGATATTCGCAAAAATGTGCCGAAATTCGTTAAAAATCGCTATTTTTTACCCAAAATCGCTTATTTTTCCTTATTTTTTTCTCTATCTACGATCGCTACCCCGATGTATCATACACCGTCGGACGTACTTTTCGACGGCGATTCCGAATCTGAAGTCGGCGTTCGGCTATCGGTTACGGTTCGGAAGATATCGTCGAATTTCCTTAAATTTCGTCGAAAATTTTGGGAAAATTCAAAACAAATCGTCTCAAAATTGAAATAACCCCGACGTATTATACACCAGAAGAAGCGCCTTTTCGCGGCGAATCGAATGGCACCGCGCCAGTCCTCCTAGCACCAACCATTCCGGAGATATGAGCGTTTAAAGTTTTGAAAAAATTTTTAACGCTAGAGCGTTCTGGCATAGCCTATCCGACGCGTTTTCGCACGGGGAATCGAATGACGTCAACCTTTTGCCGATATCTCTAACCGTTCCCGAGATATTCGGGTTTAAAGTTTTGAAAAATTAATTTTGCGCTAGAGCGCTGCCATATAGCCTATCAGAAGCGTCTTCCCACGAGGAGTCCAAATCTGTCGAGTTTTCGTCTCTATCTCTTACCGTTTCCGAGATATGAGCGTTTAAAGTTTTGAAAAAATTTTTTAACGCTAGAGCGTTCTGGCATAGCCTATCCGACGCGTTTTCGCACGGGGAATCGAATGGCGTCAAGCTTTTGCCGATATCTCTAACCGTTTCCGAGATATTCGCAAAAATGTGCCGAAATTCGTTAAAAATCGCTATTTTTTACCCAAAATCGCTTATTTTTCCTTATTTTTTCTCTATCTACGATCGCTACCCCGATGTATCATACACCGTCGGACGTACTTTTCGACGGCGATTCCGAATCTGAAGTCGGCGTTCGGCTATCGGTTACGGTTCGGAAGATATCGTCGAATATCCTTAAATTTCGTCGAAAATTTTGGGAAAAATAAAAAAAAAATTTTTAACGCTAGAGCGTTCTGGCATAGCCTATCCGACGCGTTTTCGCACGGGGAATCGAATGACGTCAACCTTTTGCCGATATCTCTAACCGTTCCCGAGATATTCGGGTTTAAAGTTTTGAAAAATTAATTTTGCGCTAGAGCGCTGCCATATAGCCTATCAGAAGCGTCTTCCCACGAGGAGTCCAAATCTGTCGAGTTTTCGTCTCTATCTCTTACCGTTTCCGAGATATGAGCGTTTAAAGTTTTGAAAATTTTTTTTAACGCTAGAGCGTTCTGGCATAGCCTATCCGACGCGTTTTCGCACGGGGAATCGAATGGCGTCAAGCTTTTGCCGATATCTCTAACCGTTTCCGAGATATTCGCAAAAATGTGCCGAAATTCGTTAAAAATCGCTATTTTTTACCCAAAATCGCTTATTTTTCCTTATTTTTTCTCTATCTACGATCGCTACCCCGATGTATCATACACCGTCGGACGTACTTTTCGACGGCGATTCCGAATCTGAAGTCGGCGTTCGGCTATCGGTTACGGTTCGGAAGATATCGTCGAATATCCTTAAATTTCGTCGAAAATTTTGGGAAAATTAAAAAAAAAATTTTAACGCTAGAGCGTTCTGGCATAGCCTATCCGACGCGTTTTCGCACGGGGAATCGAATGGCGTCAAGCTTTTGCCGATATCTCTAACCGTTTCCGAGATATTCGCAAAAATGTGCCGAAATTCGTTAAAAATCGCTATTTTTTTACCCAAAATCGCTTATTTTTCCTTATTTTTTCTCTATGTACGATCGCTACCCCGATGTATCATACACCGTCGGACGTACTTTTCGACGGCGATTCCGAATCTGAAGTCGGCGTTCGGCTATCGGTTACGGTTCGGAAGATATCGTCGAATATCCTTAAATTTCGTCGAAAATTTTGGGAAAATTAAAAAAAAAATTTTTAACGCTAGAGCGTTCTGGCATAGCCTATCCGACGCGTTTTCGCACGGGGAATCGAATGGCGTCAAGCTTTTGCCGATATCTCTAACCGTTTCCGAGATATTCGCAAAAATGTGCCGAAATTCGTTAAAAATCGCTATTTTTTACCCAAAATCGCTTATTTTTCCTTATTTTTTTCTCTATCTACGATCGCTACCCCGATGTATCATACACCGTCGGACGTACTTTTCGACGGCGATTCCGAATCTGAAGTCGGCGTTCGGCTATCGGTTACGGTTCGGAAGATATCGTCGAATTTCCTTAAATTTCGTCGAAAATTTTGGGAAAATTCAAAACAAATCGTCTCAAAATTGAAATAACCCCGACGTATTATACACCAGAAGAAGCGCCTTTTCGCGGCGAATCGAATGGCACCGCGCCAGTCCTCCTAGCACCAACCATTCCGGAGATATGAGCGTTTAAAGTTTTGAAAAAATTTTTAACGCTAGAGCGTTTTGGCATAGCCTATCCGACGCGTTTTCGCACGGGGAATCGAATGACGTCAACCTTTTGCCGATATCTCTAACCGTTCCCGAGATATTCGGGTTTAAAGTTTTGAAAAATTAATTTTGCGCTAGAGCGCTGCCATATAGCCTATCAGAAGCGTCTTCCCACGAGGAGTCCAAATCTGTCGAGTTTTCGTCTCTATCTCTTACCGTTTCCGAGATATGAGCGTTTAAAGTTTTGAAAAATTTTTTTAACGCTAGAGCGTTCTGGCATAGCCTATCCGACGCGTTTTCGCACGGGGAATCGAATGGCGTCAAGCTTTTGCCGATATCTCTAACCGTTTCCGAGATATTCGCAAAAATGTGCCGAAATTCGTTAAAAATCGCTATTTTTTACCCAAAATCGCTTATTTTTCCTTATTTTTTCTCTATCTACGATCGCTACCCCGATGTATCATACACCGTCGGACGTACTTTTCGACGGCGATTCCGAATCTGAAGTCGGCGTTCGGCTATCGGTTACGGTTCGGAAGATATCGTCGAATATCCTTAAATTTCGTCGAAAATTTTGGGAAAATTAAAAAAAAATTTTTTAACGCTAGAGCGTTCTGGCATAGCCTATCCGACGCGTTTTCGCACGGGGAATCGAATGGCGTCAAGCTTTTGCCGATATCTCTAACCGTTTCCGAGATATTCGCAAAAATGTGCCGAAATTCCTTAAAAATCGCTATTTTTTACCCAAAATCGCTTATTTTTCCTTATTTTTTTCTCTATCTACGATCGCTACCCCGATGTATCATACACCGTCGGACGTACTTTTCGACGGCGATTCCGAATCTGAAGTCGGCGTTCGGCTATCGGTTACGGTTCGGAAGATATCGTCGAATTTCCTTCAATTTCGTCGAAAATTTTGGGAAAATTCAAAACAAATCGTCTCAAAATTGAAATAACCCCGACGAATTATACACCAGAAGAAGCGCCTTTTCGCGGCGAATCGAATGGCACCGCGCCAGTCCTCCTAGCACCAACCATTCCGGAGATATGAGCGTTTAAAGTTTTGAAAAAATTTTTAACGCTAGAGCGTTCTGGCATAGCCTATCCGACGCGTTTTCGCACGGGGAATCGAATGACGTCAACCTTTTGCCGATATCTCTAACCGTTCCCGAGATATTCGGGTTTAAAGTTTTGAAAAATTAATTTTGCGCTAGAGCGCTGCCATATAGCCTATCAGAAGCGTCTTCCCACGAGGAGTCCAAATCTGTCGAGTTTTCGTCTCTATCTCTTACCGTTTCCGAGATATGAGCGTTTAAAGTTTTGAAAATTTTTTTTAACGCTAGAGCGTTCTGGCATAGCCTATCCGACGCGTTTTCGCACGGGGAATCGAATGGCGTCAAGCTTTTACCGATATCTCTAACCGTTTCCGAGATATTCGCAAAAATGTGCCGAAATTCGTTAAAAATCGCTATTTTTTACCCAAAATCGCTTATTTTTCCTTATTTTTTCTCTATCTACGATCGCTACCCCGATGTATCATACACCGTCGGACGTACTTTTCGACGGCGATTCCGAATCTGAAGTCGGCGTTCGGCTATCGGTTACGGTTCGGAAGATATCGTCGAATATCCTTAAATTTCGTCGAAAATTTTGGGAAAATTAAAAAAAAAATTTTTAACGCTAGAGCGTTCTGGCATAGCCTATCCGACGCGTTTTCGCACGGGGAATCGAATGGCGTCAAGCTTTTGCCGATATCTCTAACCGTTTCCGAGATATTCGCAAAAATGTGCCGAGATTCGTTAAAAATCGCTATTTTTTACCCAAAATCGCTTATTTTTCCTTATTTTTTTCTCTATCTACGATCGCTACCCCGATATATCATACACCGTCGGACGTACTTTTCGACGGCGATTCCGAATCTGAAGTCGGCGTTCGGCTATCGGTTACGGTTCGGAAGATATCGTCGAATTTCCTTAAATTTCGTCGAAAATTTTGGGAAAATTCAAAACAAATCGTCTCAAAATTGAAATAACCCCGACGTATTATACACCAGAAGAAGCGCCTTTTCGCGGCGAATCGAATGGCACCGCGCCAGTCCTCCTAGCACCAACCATTCCGGAGATATGAGCGTTTAAAGTTTTGAAAAATTTTTTAACGCTAGAGCGTTCTGGCATAGCCTATCCGACGCGTTTTCGCACGGGGAATCGAATGACGTCAACCTTTTGCCGATATCTCTAACCGTTCCCGAGATATTCGGGTTTAAAGTTTTGAAAAATTAATTTTGCGCTAGAGCGCTGCCATATAGCCTATCAGAAGCGTCTTCCCACGAGGAGTCCAAATCTGTCGAGTTTTCGTCTCTATCTCTTACCGTTTCCGAGATATGAGCGTTTAAAGTTTTGAAAAAAAATTTTAACGCTAGAGCGTTCTGGCATAGCCTATCCGACGCGTTTTCGCACGGGGAATCGAATGGCGTCAAGCTTTTGCCGATATCTCTAACCGTTTCCGAGATATTCGCAAAAATGTGCCGAAATTCGTTAAAAATCGCTATTTTTTACCCAAAATCGCTTATTTTTCCTTATTTTTTCTCTATCTACGATCGCTACCCCGATGTATCATACACCGTCGGACGTACTTTTCGACGGCGATTCCGAATCTGAAGTCGGCGTTCGGCTATCGGTTACGGTTCGGAAGATATCGTCGAATATCCTTAAATTTCGTCGAAAATTTTGGGAAAATTAAAAAAAAAATTTTTAACGCTAGAGCGTTCTGGCATAGCCTATCCGACGCGTTTTCGCACGGGGAATCGAATGGCGTCAAGCTTTTGCCGATATCTCTAACCGTTTCCGAGATATTCGCAAAAATGTGCCGAAATTCGTTAAAAATCGCTATTTTTTACCCAAAATCGCTTATTTTTCCTTATTTTTTTCTCTATCTACGATCGCTACCCCGATGTATCATACACCGTCGGACGTACTTTTCGACGGCGATTCCGAATCTGAAGTCGGCGTTCGGCTATCGGTTACGGTTCGGAAGATATCGTCGAATTTCCTTAAATTTCGTCGAAAATTTTGGGAAAATTCAAAACAAATCGTCTCAAAATTGAAATAACCCCGACGTATTATACACCAGAAGAAGCGCCTTTTCGCGGCGAATCGAATGGCACCGCGCCAGTCCTCCTAGCACCAACCATTCCGGAGATATGAGCGTTTAAAGTTTTGAAAAAATTTTTAACGCTAGAGCGTTCTGGCATAGCCTATCCGACGCGTTTTCGCACGGGGAATCGAATGACGTCAACCTTTTGCCGATATCTCTAACCGTTCCCGAGATATTCGGGTTTAAAGTTTTGAAAAATTAATTTTGCGCTAGAGCGCTGCCATATAGCCTATCAGAAGCGTCTTCCCACGAGGAGTCCAAATCTGTCGAGTTTTCGTCTCTATCTCTTACCGTTTCCGAGATATGAGCGTTTAAAGTTTTGAAAAATTTTTTTAACGCTAGAGCGTTCTGGCATAGCCTATCCGACGCGTTTTCGCACGGGGAATCGAATGGCGTCAAGCTTTTGCCGATATCTCTAACCGTTTCCGAGATATTCGCAAAAATGTGCCGAAATTCGTTAAAAATCGCTATTTTTTACCCAAAATCGCTTATTTTTCCTTATTTTTTCTCTATCTACGATCGCTACCCCGATGTATCATACACCGTCGGACGTACTTTTCGACGGCGATTCCGAATCTGAAGTCGGCGTTCGGCTATCGGTTACGGTTCGGAAGATATCGTCGAATTTCCTTAAATTTCGTCGAAAATTTTGGGAAAATTCAAAACAAATCGTCTCAAAATTGAAATAACCCCGACGTATTATACACCAGAAGAAGCGCCTTTTCGCGGCGAATCGAATGGCACCGCGCCAGTCCTCCTAGCACCAACCATTCCGGAGATATGAGCGTTTAAAGTTTTGAAAAAATTTTTAACGCTAGAGCGTTCTGGCATAGCCTATCCGACGCGTTTTCGCACGGGGAATCGAATGACGTCAACCTTTTGCCGATATCTCTAACCGTTCCCGAGATATTCGGGTTTAAAGTTTTGAAAAATTAATTTTGCGCTAGAGCGCTGCCATATAGCCTATCAGAAGCGTCTTCCCACGAGGAGTCCAAATCTGTCGAGTTTTCTTACCGTTTCCGAGATATGAGCGTTTAAAGTTTTGAAAATTTTTTTTAACGCTAGAGCGTTCTGGCATAGCCTATCCGACGCGTTTTCGCACGGGGAATCGAATGGCGTCAAGCTTTTGCCGATATCTCTAACCGTTTCCGAGATATTCGCAAAAATGTGCCGAAATTCGTTAAAAATCGCTATTTTTTACCCAAAATCGCTTATTTTTCCTTATTTTTTCTCTATCTACGATCGCTACCCCGATGTATCATACACCGTCGGACGTACTTTTCGACGGCGATTCCGAATCTGAAGTCGGCGTTCGGCTATCGGTTACGGTTCGGAAGATATCGTCGAATATCCTTAAATTTCGTCGAAAATTTTGGGAAAATTAAAAAAAAAATTTTTAACGCTAGAGCGTTCTGGCATAGCCTATCCGACGCGTTTTCGCACGGGGAATCGAATGGCGCCAAGCTTTTGCCGATATCTCTAACCGTTTCCGAGATATTCGCAAAAATGTGCCGAAATTCGTTAAAAATCGCTATTTTTCACCCAAAATCGCTTATTTTTCCTTATTTTTTTCTCTATCTACGATCGCTACCCCGATGTATCATACACCGTCGGACGTACTTTTCGACGGCGATTCCGAATCTGAAGTCGGCGTTCGGCTATCGGTTACGGTTCGGAAGATATCGTCGAATTTCCTTAAATTTCGTCGAAAATTTTGGGAAAATTCAAAACAAATCGTCTCAAAATTGAAATAACCCCGACGTATTATACACCAGAAGAAGCGCCTTTTCGCGGCGAATCGAATGGCACCGCGCCAGTCCTCCTAGCACCAACCATTCCGGAGATATGAGCGTTTAAAGTTTTGAAAAATTTTTTAACGCTAGAGCGTTCTGGCATAGCCTATCCGACGCGTTTTCGCACGGGGAATCGAATGACGTCAACCTTTTGCCGATATCTCTAACCGTTCCCGAGATATTCGGGTTTAAAGTTTTGAAAAATTAATTTTGCGCTAGAGCGCTGCCATATAGCCTATCAGAAGCGTCTTCCCACGAGGAGTCCAAATCTGTCGAGTTTTCGTCTCTATCTCTTACCGTTTCCGAGATATGAGCGTTTAAAGTTTTGAAAAATTTTTTTAACGCTAGAGCGTTCTGGCATAGCCTATCCGACGCGTTTTCGCACGGGGAATCGAATGGCGTCAAGCTTTTGCCGATATCTCTAACCGTTTCCGAGATATTCGCAAAAATGTGCCGAAATTCGTTAAAAATCGCTATTTTTTACCCAAAATCGCTTATTTTTCCTTATTTTTTCTCTATCTACGATCGCTACCCCGATGTATCATACACCGTCGGACGTACTTTTCGACGGCGATTCCGAATCTGAAGTCGGCGTTCGGCTATCGGTTACGGTTCGGAAGATATCGTCGAATATCCTTAAATTTCGTCGAAAATTTTGGGAAAATTAAAAAAAAATTTTTAACGCTAGAGCGTTCTGGCATAGCCTATCCGACGCGTTTTCGCACGGGGAATCGAATGGCGTCAAGCTTTTGCCGATATCTCTAACCGTTTCCGAGATATTCGCAAAAATGTGCCGAAATTCGTTAAAAATCGCTATTTTTTACCCAAAATCGCTTATTTTTCCTTATTTTTTTCTCTATCTACGATCGCTACCCCGATGTATCATACACCGTCGGACGTACTTTTCGACGGCGATTCCGAATCTGAAGTCGGCGTTCGGCTATCGGTTACGGTTCGGAAGATATCGTCGAATTTCCTTAAATTTCGTCGAAAATTTTGGGAAAATTCAAAACAAATCGTCTCAAAATTGAAATAACCCCGACGTATTATACACCAGAAGAAGCGCCTTTTCGCGGCGAATCGAATGGCACCGCGCCAGTCCTCCTAGCACCAACCATTCCGGAGATATGAGCGTTTAAAGTTTTGAAAAAATTTTTAACGCTAGCGCGTTCTGGCATAGCCTATCCGACGCGTTTTCGCACGGGGAATCGAATGACGTCAACCTTTTGCCGATATCTCTAACCGTTCCCGAGATATTCGGGTTTAAAGTTTTGAAAAATTAATTTTGCGCTAGAGCGCTGCCATATAGCCTATCAGAAGCGTCTTCCCACGAGGAGTCCAAATCTGTCGAGTTTTCGTCTCTATCTCTTACCGTTTCCGAGATATGAGCGTTTAAAGTTTTGAAAAATTTTTTTAACGCTAGAGCGTTCTGGCATAGCCTATCCGACGCGTTTTCGCACGGGGAATCGAATGGCGTCAAGCTTTTGCCGATATCTCTAACCGTTTCCGAGATATTCGCAAAAATGTGCCGAAATTCGTTAAAAATCGCTATTTTTTACCCAAAATCGCTTATTTTTCCTTATTTTTTCTCTATCTACGATCGCTACCCCGATGTATCATACACCGTCGGACGTACTTTTCGACGGCGATTCCGAATCTGAAGTCGGCGTTCGGCTATCGGTTACGGTTCGGAAGATATCGTCGAATATCCTTAAATTTCGTCGAAAATTTTGGGAAAATTAAAAAAAAAATTTTTAACGCTAGAGCGTTCTGGCATAGCCTATCCGACGCGTTTTCGCACGGGGAATCGAATGGCGTCAAGCTTTTGCCGATATCTCTAACCGTTTCCGAGATATTCGCAAAAATGTGCCGAAATTCGTTAAAAATCGCTATTTTTTACCCAAAATCGCTTATTTTTCCTTATTTTTTTCTCTATCTACGATCGCTACCCCGATGTATCATACACCGTCGGACGTACTTTTCGACGGCGATTCCGAATCTGAAGTCGGCGTTCGGCTATCGGTTACGGTTCGGAAGATATCGTCGAATTTCCTTAAATTTCGTCGAAAATTTTGGGAAAATTCAAAACAAATCGTCTCAAAATTGAAATAACCCCGACGTATTATACACCAGAAGAAGCGCCTTTTCGCGGCGAATCGAATGGCACCGCGCCAGTCCTCCTAGCACCAACCATTCCGGAGATATGAGCGTTTAAAGTTTTGAAAAAATTTTTAACGCTAGAGCGTTCTGGCATAGCCTATCCGACGCGTTTTCGCACGGGGAATCGAATGACGTCAACCTTTTGCCGATATCTCTAACCGTTCCCGAGATATTCGGGTTTAAAGTTTTGAAAAATTAATTTTGCGCTAGAGCGCTGCCATATAGCCTATCAGAAGCGTCTTCCCACGAGGAGTCCAAATCTGTCGAGTTTTCGTCTCTATCTCTTACCGTTTCCGAGATATGAGCGTTTAAAGATTTGAAAAATTTTTTTAACGCTAGAGCGTTCTGGCATAGCCTATCCGACGCGTTTTCGCACGGGGAATCGAATGGCGTCAAGCTTTTGCCGATATCTCTAACCGTTTCCGAGATATTCGCAAAAATGTGCCGAAATTCGTTAAAAATCGCTATTTTTTACCCAAAATCGCTTATTTTTCCTTATTTTTTCTCTATCTACGATCGCTACCCCGATGTATCATACACCGTCGGACGTACTTTTCGACGGCGATTCCGAATCTGAAGTCGGCGTTCGGCTATCGGTTACGGTTCGGAAGATATCGTCGAATATCCTTAAATTTCGTCGAAAATTTTGGGAAAATTAAAAAAAAAATTTTTAACGCTAGAGCGTTCTGGCATAGCCTATCCGACGCGTTTTCGCACGGGGAATCGAATGGCGTCAAGCTTTTGCCGATATCTCTAACCGTTTCCGAGATATTCGCAAAAATGTGCCGAAATTCGTTAAAAATCGCTATTTTTTACCCAAAATCGCTTATTTTTCCTTATTTTTTTCTCTATCTACGATCGCTACCCCGATGTATCATACACCGTCGGACGTACTTTTCGACGGCGATTCCGAATCTGAAGTCGGCGTTCGGCTATCGGTTACGGTTCGGAAGATATCGTCGAATTTCCTTAAATTTCGTCGAAAATTTTGGGAAAATTCAAAACAAATCGTCTCAAAATTGAAATAACCCCGACGTATTATACACCAGAAGAAGCGCCTTTTCGCGGCGAATCGAATGGCACCGCGCCAGTCCTCCTAGCACCAACCATTCCGGAGATATGAGCGTTTAAAGTTTTGAAAAATTTTTTAACGCTAGAGCGTTCTGGCATAGCCTATCCGACGCGTTTTCGCACGGGGAATCGAATGACGTCAACCTTTTGCCGATATCTCTAACCGTTCCCGAGATATTCGGGTTTAAAGTTTTGAAAAATTAATTTTGCGCTAGAGCGCTGCCATATAGCCTATCAGAAGCGTCTTCCCACGAGGAGTCCAAATCTGTCGAGTTTTCGTCTCTATCTCTTACCGTTTCCGAGATATGAGCGTTTAAAGTTTTGAAAAAATTTTTTAACGCTAGAGCGTTCTGGCATAGCCTATCCGACGCGTTTTCGCACGGGGAATCGAATGGCGTCAAGCTTTTGCCGATATCTCTAACCGTTTCCGAGATATTCGCAAAAATGTGCCGAAATTCGTTAAAAATCGCTATTTTTTACCCAAAATCGCTTATTTTTCCTTATTTTTTCTCTATCTACGATCGCTACCCCGATGTATCATACACCGTCGGACGTACTTTTCGACGGCGATTCCGAATCTGAAGTCGGCGTTCGGCTATCGGTTACGGTTCGGAAGATATCGTCGAATATCCTTAAATTTCGTCGAAAATTTTGGGAAAATTAAAAAAAAAATTTTTAACGCTAGAGCGTTCTGGCATAGCCTATCCGACGCGTTTTCGCACGGGGAATCGAATGGCGTCAAGCTTTTGCCGATATCTCTAACCGTTTCCGAGATATTCGCAAAAATGTGCCGAAATTCGTTAAAAATCGCTATTTTTTACCCAAAATCGCTTATTTTTCCTTATTTTTTTCTCTATCTACGATCGCTACCCCGATGTATCATACACCGTCGGACGTACTTTTCGACGGCGATTCCGAATCTGAAGTCGGCGTTCGGCTATCGGTTACGGTTCGGAAGATATCGTCGAATTTCCTTAAATTTCGTCGAAAATTTTGGGAAAATTCAAAACAAATCGTCTCAAAATTGTAATAACCCCGACGTATTATACACCAGAAGAAGCGCCTTTTCGCGGCGAATCGAATGGCACCGCGCCAGTCCTCCTAGCACCAACCATTCCGGAGATATGAGCGTTTAAAGTTTTGAAAATTTTTTTAACGCTAGAGCGTTCTGGCATAGCCTATCCGACGCGTTTTCGCACGGGGAATCGAATGGCGTCAAGCTTTTGCCGATATCTCTAACCGTTTCCGAGATATTCGCAAAAATGTGCCGAAATTCGTTAAAAATCGCTATTTTTTACCCAAAATCGCTTATTTTTCCTTATTTTTTTCTCTATCTACGATCGCTACCCCGATGTATCATACACCGTCGGACGTACTTTTCGACGGCGATTCCGAATCTGAAGTCGGCGTTCGGCTATCGGTTACGGTTCGGAAGATATCGTCGAATTTCCTTAAATTTCGTCGAAAATTTTGGGAAAATTCAAAACAAATCGTCTCAAAATTGAAATAACCCCGACGTATTATACACCAGAAGAAGCGCCTTTTCGCGGCGAATCGAATGGCACCGCGCCAGTCCTCCTAGCACCAAGCATTCCGGAGATATGAGCGTTTAAAGTTTTGAAAAATTTTTTAACGCTAGAGCGTTCTGGCATAGCCTATCCGACGCGTTTTCGCACGGGGAATCGAATGACGTCAACCTTTTGCCGATATCTCTAACCGTTCCCGAGATATTCGGGTTTAAAGTTTTGAAAAATTAATTTTGCGCTAGAGCGCTGCCATATAGCCTATCAGAAGCGTCTTCCCACGAGGAGTCCAAATCTGTCGAGTTTTCGTCTCTATCTCTTACCGTTTCCGAGATATGAGCGTTTAAAGTTTTGAAAAATTTTTTTAACGCTAGAGCGTTCTGGCATAGCCTATCCGACGCGTTTTCGCACGGGGAATCGAATGGCGTCAAGCTTTTGCCGATATCTCTAACCGTTTCCGAGATATTCGCAAAAATGTGCCGAAATTCGTTAAAAATCGCTATTTTTTACCCAAAATCGCTTATTTTTCCTTATTTTTTCTCTATCTACGATCGCTACCCCGATGTATCATACACCGTCGGACGTACTTTTCGACGGCGATTCCGAATCTGAAGTCGGCGTTCGGCTATCGGTTACGGTTCGGAAGATATCGTCGAATATCCTTAAATTTCGTCGAAAATTTTGGGAAAATTAAAAAAAAAATTTTTAACGCTAGAGCGTTCTGGCATAGCCTATCCGACGCGTTTTCGCACGGGGAATCGAATGGCGTCAAGCTTTTGCCGATATCTCTAACCGTTTCCGAGATATTCGCAAAAATGTGCCGAAATTCGTTAAAAATCGCTATTTTTTTCCCAAAATCGCTTATTTTTCCTTATTTTTTTCTCTATCTACGATCGCTACCCCGATGTATCATACACCGTCGGACGTACTTTTCGACGGCGATTCCGAATCTGAAGTCGGCGTTCGGCTATCGGTTACGGTTCGGAAGATATCGTCGAATTTCCTTAAATTTCGTCGAAAATTTTGGGAAAATTCAAAACAAATCGTCTCAAAATTGAAATAACCCCGACGTATTATACACCAGAAGAAGCGCCTTTTCGCGGCGAATCGAATGGCACCGCGCCAGTCCTCCTAGCACCAACCATTCCGGAGATATGAGCGTTTAAAGTTTTGAAAAATTTTTTAACGCTAGAGCGTTCTGGCATAGCCTATCCGACGCGTTTTCGCACGGGGAATCGAATGACGTCAACCTTTTGCCGATATCTCTAACCGTTCCCGAGATATTCGGGTTTAAAGTTTTGAAAAATTAATTTTGCGCTAGAGCGCTGCCATATAGCCTATCAGAAGCGTCTTCCCACGAGGAGTCCAAATCTGTCGAGTTTTCGTCTCTATCTCTTACCGTTTCCGAGATATGAGCGTTTAAAGTTTTGAAAAAATTTTTTAACGCTAGAGCGTTCTGGCATAGCCTATCCGACGCGTTTTCGCACGGGGAATCGAATGGCGTCAAGCTTTTGCCGATATCTCTAACCGTTTCCGAGATATTCGCAAAAATGTGCCGAAATTCGTTAAAAATCGCTATTTTTTACCCAAAATCGCTTATTTTTCCTTATTTTTTCTCTATCTACGATCGCTACCCCGATGTATCATACACCGTCGGACGTACTTCTCGACGGCGATTCCGAATCTGAAGTCGGCGTTCGGCTATCGGTTACGGTTCGGAAGATATCGTCGAATATCCTTAAATTTCGTCGAAAATTTTGGGAAAATTAAAAAAAAAAATTTTAACGCTAGAGCGTTCTGGCATAGCCTATCCGACGCGTTTTCGCACGGGGAATCGAATGGCGTCAAGCTTTTGCCGATATCTCTAACCGTTTCCGAGATATTCGCAAAAATGTGCCGAAATTCGTTAAAAATCGCTATTTTTTACCCAAAATCGCTTATTTTTCCTTATTTTTTTCTCTATCTACGATCGCTACCCCGATGTATCATACACCGTCGGACGTACTTTTCGACGGCGATTCCGAATCTGAAGTCGGCGTTCGGCTATCGGTTACGGTTCGGAAGATATCGTCGAATTTCCTTAAATTTCGTCGAAAATTTTGGGAAAATTCAAAACAAATCGTCTCAAAATTGAAATAACCCCGACGTATTATACACCAGAAGAAGCGCCTTTTCGCGGCGAATCGAATGGCACCGCGCCAGTCCTCCTAGCACCAACCATTCCGGAGATATGAGCGTTTAAAGTTTTGAAAAATTTTTTAACGCTAGAGCGTTCTGGCATAGCCTATCCGACGCGTTTTCGCACGGGGAATCGAATGACGTCAACCTTTTGCCGATATCTCTAACCGTTCCCGAGATATTCGGGTTTAAAGTTTTGAAAAATTAATTTTGCGCTAGAGCGCTGCCATATAGCCTATCAGAAGCGTCTTCCCACGAGGAGTCCAAATCTGTCGAGTTTTCGTCTCTATCTCTTACCGTTTCCGAGATATGAGCGTTTAAAGTTTTGAAAAATTTTTTTAACGCTAGAGCGTTCTGGCATAGCCTATCCGACGCGTTTTCGCACGGGGAATCGAATGGCGTCAAGCTTTTGCCGATATCTCTAACCGTTTCCGAGATATTCGCAAAAATGTGCCGAAATTCGTTAAAAATCGCTATTTTTTACCCAAAATCGCTTATTTTTCCTTATTTTTTCTCTATCTACGATCGCTACCCCGATGTATCATACACCGTCGGACGTACTTTTCGACGGCGATTCCGAATCTGAAGTCGGCGTTCGGCTATCGGTTACGGTTCGGAAGATATCGTCGAATATCCTTAAATTTCGTCGAAAATTTTGGGAAAATTAAAAAAAAAATTTTTAACGCTAGAGCGTTCTGGCATAGCCTATCCGACGCGTTTTCGCACGGGGAATCGAATGGCGTCAAGCTTTTGCCGATATCTCTAACCGTTTCCGAGATATTCGCAAAAATGTGCCGAAATTCGTTAAAAATCGCTATTTTTTACCCAAAATCGCTTATTTTTCCTTATTTTTTTCTCTATCTACGATCGCTACCCCGATGTATCATACACCGTCGGACGTACTTTTCGACGGCGATTCCGAATCTGAAGTCGGCGTTCGGCTATCGGTTACGGTTCGGAAGATATCGTCGAATTTCCTTAAATTTCGTCGAAAATTTTGGGAAAATTCAAAACAAATCGTCTCAAAATTGAAATAACCCCGACGTATTATACACCAGAAGAAGCGCCTTTTCGCGGCGAATCGAATGGCACCGCGCCAGTCCTCCTAGCACCAACCATTCCGGAGATATGAGCGTTTAAAGTTTTGAAAAATTTTTTAACGCTAGAGCGTTCTGGCATAGCCTATCCGACGCGTTTTCGCACGGGGAATCGAATGACGTCAACCTTTTGCCGATATCTCTAACCGTTCCCGAGATATTCGGGTTTAAAGTTTTGAAAAATTAATTTTGCGCTAGAGCGCTGCCATATAGCCTATCAGAAGCGTCTTCCCACGAGGAGTCCAAATCTGTCGAGTTTTCGTCTCTATCTCTTACCGTTTCCGAGATATGAGCGTTTAAAGTTTTGAAAAATTTTTTTAACGCTAGAGCGTTCTGGCATAGCCTATCCGACGCGTTTTCGCACGGGGAATCGAATGGCGTCAAGCTTTTGCCGATATCTCTAACCGTTTCCGAGATATTCGCAAAAATGTGCCGAAATTCGTTAAAAATCGCTATTTTTTACCCAAAATCGCTTATTTTTCCTTATTTTTTCTCTATCTACGATCGCTACCCCGATGTATCATACACCGTCGGACGTACTTTTCGACGGCGATTCCGAATCTGAAGTCGGCGTTCGGCTATCGGTTACGGTTCGGAAGATATCGTCGAATATCCTTAAATTTCGTCGAAAATTTTGGGAAAATTAAAAAAAAAATTTTTAACGCTAGAGCGTTCTGGCATAGCCTATCCGACGCGTTTTCGCACGGGGAATCGAATGGCGTCAAGCTTTTGCCGATATCTCTAACCGTTTCCGAGATATTCGCAAAAATGTGCCGAAATTCGTTAAAAATCGCTATTTTTTACCCAAAATCGCTTATTTTTCCTTATTTTTTTCTCTATCTACGATCGCTACCCCGATGTATCATACACCGTCGGACGTACTTTTCGACGGCGATTCCGAATCTGAAGTCGGCGTTCGGCTATCGGTTACGGTTCGGAAGATATCGTCGAATTTCCTTAAATTTCGTCGAAAATTTTGGGAAAATTCAAAACAAATCGTCTCAAAATTGAAATAACCCCGACGTATTATACACCAGAAGAAGCGCCTTTTCGCGGCGAATCGAATGGCACCGCGCCAGTCCTCCTAGCACCAACCATTCCGGAGATATGAGCGTTTAAAGTTTTGAAAAATTTTTTAACGCTAGAGCGTTCTGGCATAGCCTATCCGACGCGTTTTCGCACGGGGAATCGAATGACGTCAACCTTTTGCCGATATCTCTAACCGTTCCCGAGATATTCGGGTTTAAAGTTTTGAAAAATTAATTTTGCGCTAGAGCGCTGCCATATAGCCTATCAGAAGCGTCTTCCCACGAGGAGTCCAAATCTGTCGAGTTTTCGTCTCTATCTCTTACCGTTTCCGAGATATGAGCGTTTAAAGTTTTGAAAAAATTTTTTAACGCTAGAGCGTTCTGGCATAGCCTATCCGACGCGTTTTCGCACGGGGAATCGAATGGCGTCAAGCTTTTGCCGATATCTCTAACCGTTTCCGAGATATTCGCAAAAATGTGCCGAAATTCGTTAAAAATCGCTATTTTTTACCCAAAATCGCTTATTTTTCCTTATTTTTTCTCTATCTACGATCGCTACCCCGATGTATCATACACCGTCGGACGTACTTTTCGACGGCGATTCCGAATCTGAAGTCGGCGTTCGGCTATCGGTTACGGTTCGGAAGATATCGTCGAATATCCTTAAATTTCGTCGAAAATTTTGGGAAAATTAAAAAAAAAATTTTTAACGCTAGAGCGTTCTGGCATAGCCTATCCGACGCGTTTTCGCACGGGGAATCGAATGGCGTCAAGCTTTTGCCGATATCTCTAACCGTTTCCGAGATATTCGCAAAAATGTGCCGAAATTCGTTAAAAATCGCTATTTTTTACCCAAAATCGCTTATTTTTCCTTATTTTTTTCTCTATCTACGATCGCTACCCCGATGTATCATACACCGTCGGACGTACTTTTCGACGGCGATTCCGAATCTGAAGTCGGCGTTCGGCTATCGGTTACGGTTCGGAAGATATCGTCGAATTTCCTTAAATTTCGTCGAAAATTTTGGGAAAATTCAAAACAAATCGTCTCAAAATTGAAATAACCCCGACGTATTATACACCAGAAGAAGCGCCTTTTCGCGGCGAATCGAATGGCACCGCGCCAGTCCTCCTAGCACCAACCATTCCGGAGATATGAGCGTTTAAAGTTTTGAAAAATTTTTTAACGCTAGAGCGTTCTGGCATAGCCTATCCGACGCGTTTTCGCACGGGGAATCGAATGACGTCAACCTTTTGCCGATATCTCTAACCGTTCCCGAGATATTCGGGTTTAAAGTTTTGAAAAATTAATTTTGCGCTAGAGCGCTGCCATATAGCCTATCAGAAGCGTCTTCCCACGAGGAGTCCAAATCTGTCGAGTTTTCGTCTCTATCTCTTACCGTTTCCGAGATATGAGCGTTTAAAGTTTTGAAAATTTTTTTTAACGCTAGAGCGTTCTGGCATAGCCTATCCGACGCGTTTTCGCACGGGGAATCGAATGGCGTCAAGCTTTTGCCGATATCTCTAACCGTTTCCGAGATATTCGCAAAAATGTGCCGAAATTCGTTAAAAATCGCTATTTTTTTACCCAAAATCGCTTATTTTTCCTTATTTTTTCTCTATCTACGATCGCTACCCCGATGTATGATACACCGTCGGACGTACTTTTCGACGGCGATTCCGAATCTGAAGTCAGCGTTCGGCTATCGGTTACGGTTCGGAAGATATCGTCGAATATCCTTAAATTTCGTCGAAAATTTTGGGAAAATTAAAAAAAAAAATTTTAACGCTAGAGCGTTCTGGCATAGCCTATCCGACGCGTTTTCGCACGGGGAATCGAATGGCGTCAAGCTTTTGCCGATATCTCTAACCGTTTCCGAGATATTCGCAAAAATGTGCCGAAATTCGTTAAAAATCGCTATTTTTTACCCAAAATCGCTTATTTTTCCTTATTTTTTTCTCTATCTACGATCGCTACCCCGATGTATCATACACCGTCGGACGTACTTTTCGACGGCGATTCCGAATCTGAAGTCGGCGTTCGGCTATCGGTTACGGTTCGGAAGATATCGTCGAATTTCCTTAAATTTCGTCGAAAATTTTGGGAAAATTCAAAACAAATCGTCTCAAAATTGAAATAACCCCGACGTATTATACACCAGAAGAAGCGCCTTTTCGCGGCGAATCGAATGGCACCGCGCCAGTCCTCCTAGCACCAACCATTCCGGAGATATGAGCGTTTAAAGTTTTGAAAAATTTTTTAACGCTAGAGCGTTCTGGCATAGCCTATCCGACGCGTTTTCGCACGGGGAATCGAATGACGTCAACCTTTTGCCGATATCTCTAACCGTTCCCGAGATATTCGGGTTTAAAGTTTTGAAAAATTAATTTTGCGCTAGAGCGCTGCCATATAGCCTATCAGAAGCGTCTTCCCACGAGGAGTCCAAATCTGTCGAGTTTTCGTCTCTATCTCTTACCGTTTCCGAGATATGAGCGTTTAAAGTTTTGAAAATTTTTTTTAACGCTAGAGCGTTCTGGCATAGCCTATCCGACGCGTTTTCGCACGGGGAATCGAATGGCGTCAAGCTTTTGCCGATATCTCTAACCGTTTCCGAGATATTCGCAAAAATGTGCCGAAATTCGTTAAAAATCGCTATTTTTTACCCAAAATCGCTTATTTTTCCTTATTTTTTCTCTATCTACGATCGCTACCCCGATGTATCATACACCGTCGGACGTACTTTTCGACGGCGATTCCGAATCTGAAGTCGGCGTTCGGCTATCGGTTACGGTTCGGAAGATATCGTCGAATATCCTTAAATTTCGTCGAAAATTTTGGGAAAATTAAAAAAAAAAATTTTAACGCTAGAGCGTTCTGGCATAGCCTATCCGACGCGTTTTCGCACGGGGAATCGAATGGCGTCAAGCTTTTGCCGATATCTCTAACCGTTTCCGAGATATTCGCAAAAATGTGCCGAAATTCGTTAAAAATCGCTATTTTTTACCCAAAATCGCTTATTTTTCCTTACTTTTTTCTCTATCTACGATCGCTACCCCGATGTATCATACACCGTCGGGCGTACTTTTCGACGGCGATTCCGAATCTGAAGTCGGCGTTCGGCTATCGGTTACGGTTCGGAAGATATCGTCGAATTTCCTTAAATTTCGTCGAAGATTTTGGGAAAATTCAAAACAAATCGTCTCAAAATTGAAATAACCCCGACGTATTATACACCAGAAGAAGCGCCTTTTCGCGGCGAATCGAATGGCACCGCGCCAGTCCTCCTAGCACCAAGCATTCCGGAGATATGAGCGTTTAAAGTTTTGAAAAATTTTTTAACGCTAGAGCGTTCTGGCATAGCCTATCCGACGCGTTTTCGCACGGGGAATCGAATGACGTCAACCTTTTGCCGATATCTCTAACCGTTCCCGAGATATTCGGGTTTAAAGTTTTGAAAAATTAATTTTGCGCTAGAGCGCTGCCATATAGCCTATCAGAAGCGTCTTCCCACGAGGAGTCCAAATCTGTCGAGTTTTCGTCTCTATCTCTTACCGTTTCCGAGATATGAGCGTTTAAAGTTTTGAAAAAATTTTTTAACGCTAGAGCGTTCTGGCATAGCCTATCCGACGCGTTTTCGCACGGGGAATCGAATGGCGTCAAGCTTTTGCCGATATCTCTAACCGTTTCCGAGATATTCGCAAAAATGTGCCGAAATTCGTTAAAAATCGCTATTTTTTACCCAAAATCGCTTATTTTTCCTTATTTTTTCTCTATCTACGATCGCTACCCCGATGTATCATACACCGTCGGACGTACTTTTCGACGGCGATTCCGAATCTGAAGTCGGCGTTCGGCTATCGGTTACGGTTCGGAAGATATCGTCGAATATCCTTAAATTTCGTCGAAAATTTTGGGAAAATTAAAAAAAAAAATTTTAACGCTAGAGCGTTCTGGCATAGCCTATCCGACGCGTTTTCGCACGGGGAATCGAATGGCGTCAAGCTTTTGCCGATATCTCTAACCGTTTCCGAGATATTCGCAAAAATGTGCCGAAATTCGTTAAAAATCGCTATTTTTTACCCAAAATCGCTTATTTTTCCTTATTTTTTTCTCTATCTACGATCGCTACCCCGATGTATCATACACCGTCGGACGTACTTTTCGACGGCGATTCCGAATCTGAAGTCGGCGTTCGGCTATCGGTTACGGTTCGGAAGATATCGTCGAATTTCCTTAAATTTCGTCGAAAATTTTGGGAAAATTCAAAACAAATCGTCTCAAAATTGAAATAACCCCGACGTATTATACACCAGAAGAAGCGCCTTTTCGCGGCGAATCGAATGGCACCGCGCCAGTCCTCCTAGCACCAACCATTCCGGAGATATGAGCGTTTAAAGTTTTGAAAAATTTTTTAACGCTAGAGCGTTCTGGCATAGCCTATCCGACGCGTTTTCGCACGGGGAATCGAATGACGTCAACCTTTTGCCGATATCTCTAACCGTTCCCGAGATATTCGGGTTTAAAGTTTTGAAAAATTAATTTTGCGCTAGAGCGCTGCCATATAGCCTATCAGAAGCGTCTTCCCACGAGGAGTCCAAATCTGTCGAGTTTTCGTCTCTATCTCTTACCGTTTCCGAGATATGAGCGTTTAAAGTTTTGAAAATTTTTTTTAACGCTAGAGCGTTCTGGCATAGCCTATCCGACGCGTTTTCGCACGGGGAATCGAATGGCGTCAAGCTTTTGCCGATATCTCTAACCGTTTCCGAGATATTCGCAAAAATGTGCCGAAATTCGTTAAAAATCGCTATTTTTTTACCCAAAATCGCTTATTTTTCCTTATTTTTTCTCTATCTACGATCGCTACCCCGATGTATGATACACCGTCGGACGTACTTTTCGACGGCGATTCCGAATCTGAAGTCAGCGTTCGGCTATCGGTTACGGTTCGGAAGATATCGTCGAATATCCTTAAATTTCGTCGAAAATTTTGGGAAAATTAAAAAAAAAAATTTTAACGCTAGAGCGTTCTGGCATAGCCTATCCGACGCGTTTTCGCACGGGGAATCGAATGGCGTCAAGCTTTTGCCGATATCTCTAACCGTTTCCGAGATATTCGCAAAAATGTGCCGAAATTCGTTAAAAATCGCTATTTTTTACCCAAAATCGCTTATTTTTCCTTATTTTTTTCTCTATCTACGATCGCTACCCCGATGTATCATACACCGTCGGACGTACTTTTCGACGGCGATTCCGAATCTGAAGTCGGCGTTCGGCTATCGGTTACGGTTCGGAAGATATCGTCGAATTTCCTTAAATTTCGTCGAAAATTTTGGGAAAATTCAAAACAAATCGTCTCAAAATTGAAATAACCCCGACGTATTATACACCAGAAGAAGCGCCTTTTCGCGGCGAATCGAATGGCACCGCGCCAGTCCTCCTAGCACCAACCATTCCGGAGATATGAGCGTTTAAAGTTTTGAAAAATTTTTTAACGCTAGAGCGTTCTGGCATAGCCTATCCGACGCGTTTTCGCACGGGGAATCGAATGACGTCAACCTTTTGCCGATATCTCTAACCGTTCCCGAGATATTCGGGTTTAAAGTTTTGAAAAATTAATTTTGCGCTAGAGCGCTGCCATATAGCCTATCAGAAGCGTCTTCCCACGAGGAGTCCAAATCTGTCGAGTTTTCGTCTCTATCTCTTACCGTTTCCGAGATATGAGCGTTTAAAGTTTTGAAAATTTTTTTTAACGCTAGAGCGTTCTGGCATAGCCTATCCGACGCGTTTTCGCACGGGGAATCGAATGGCGTCAAGCTTTTGCCGATATCTCTAACCGTTTCCGAGATATTCGCAAAAATGTGCCGAAATTCGTTAAAAATCGCTATTTTTTACCCAAAATCGCTTATTTTTCCTTATTTTTTCTCTATCTACGATCGCTACCCCGATGTATCATACACCGTCGGACGTACTTTTCGACGGCGATTCCGAATCTGAAGTCGGCGTTCGGCTATCGGTTACGGTTCGGAAGATATCGTCGAATATCCTTAAATTTCGTCGAAAATTTTGGGAAAATTAAAAAAAAAAATTTTAACGCTAGAGCGTTCTGGCATAGCCTATCCGACGCGTTTTCGCACGGGGAATCGAATGGCGTCAAGCTTTTGCCGATATCTCTAACCGTTTCCGAGATATTCGCAAAAATGTGCCGAAATTCGTTAAAAATCGCTATTTTTTACCCAAAATCGCTTATTTTTCCTTACTTTTTTCTCTATCTACGATCGCTACCCCGATGTATCATACACCGTCGGGCGTACTTTTCGACGGCGATTCCGAATCTGAAGTCGGCGTTCGGCTATCGGTTACGGTTCGGAAGATATCGTCGAATTTCCTTAAATTTCGTCGAAAATTTTGGGAAAATTCAAAACAAATCGTCTCAAAATTGAAATAACCCCGACGTATTATACACCAGAAGAAGCGCCTTTTCGCGGCGAATCGAATGGCACCGCGCCAGTCCTCCTAGCACCAAGCATTCCGGAGATATGAGCGTTTAAAGTTTTGAAAAATTTTTTAACGCTAGAGCGTTCTGGCATAGCCTATCCGACGCGTTTTCGCACGGGGAATCGAATGACGTCAACCTTTTGCCGATATCTCTAACCGTTCCCGAGATATTCGGGTTTAAAGTTTTGAAAAATTAATTTTGCGCTAGAGCGCTGCCATATAGCCTATCAGAAGCGTCTTCCCACGAGGAGTCCAAATCTGTCGAGTTTTCGTCTCTATCTCTTACCGTTTCCGAGATATGAGCGTTTAAAGTTTTGAAAAAATTTTTTAACGCTAGAGCGTTCTGGCATAGCCTATCCGACGCGTTTTCGCACGGGGAATCGAATGGCGTCAAGCTTTTGCCGATATCTCTAACCGTTTCCGAGATATTCGCAAAAATGTGCCGAAATTCGTTAAAAATCGCTATTTTTTACCCAAAATCGCTTATTTTTCCTTATTTTTTCTCTATCTACGATCGCTACCCCGATGTATCATACACCGTCGGACGTACTTTTCGACGGCGATTCCGAATCTGAAGTCGGCGTTCGGCTATCGGTTACGGTTCGGAAGATATCGTCGAATATCCTTAAATTTCGTCGAAAATTTTGGGAAAATTAAAAAAAAAAATTTTAACGCTAGAGCGTTCTGGCATAGCCTATCCGACGCGTTTTCGCACGGGGAATCGAATGGCGTCAAGCTTTTGCCGATATCTCTAACCGTTTCCGAGATATTCGCAAAAATGTGCCGAAATTCGTTAAAAATCGCTATTTTTTACCCAAAATCGCTTATTTTTCCTTATTTTTTTCTCTATCTACGATCGCTACCCCGATGTATCATACACCGTCGGACGTACTTTTCGACGGCGATTCCGAATCTGAAGTCGGCGTTCGGCTATCGGTTACGGTTCGGAAGATATCGTCGAATTTCCTTAAATTTCGTCGAAAATTTTGGGAAAATTCAAAACAAATCGTCTCAAAATTGAAATAACCCCGACGTATTATACACCAGAAGAAGCGCCTTTTCGCGGCGAATCGAATGGCACCGCGCCAGTCCTCCTAGCACCAACCATTCCGGAGATATGAGCGTTTAAAGTTTTGAAAAATTTTTTAACGCTAGAGCGTTCTGGCATAGCCTATCCGACGCGTTTTCGCACGGGGAATCGAATGACGTCAACCTTTTGCCGATATCTCTAACCGTTCCCGAGATATTCGGGTTTAAAGTTTTGAAAAATTAATTTTGCGCTAGAGCGCTGCCATATAGCCTATCAGAAGCGTCTTCCCACGAGGAGTCCAAATCTGTCGAGTTTTCGTCTCTATCTCTTACCGTTTCCGAGATATGAGCGTTTAAAGTTTTGAAAAATTTTTTTAACGCTAGAGCGTTCTGGCATAGCCTATCCGACGCGTTTTCGCACGGGGAATCGAATGGCGTCAAGCTTTTGCCGATATCTCTAACCGTTTCCGAGATATTCGCAAAAATGTGCCGAAATTCGTTAAAAATCGCTATTTTTTACCCAAAATCGCTTATTTTTCCTTATTTTTTCTCTATCTACGATCGCTACCCCGATGTATCATACACCGTCGGACGTACTTTTCGACGGCGATTCCGAATCTGAAGTCGGCGTTCGGCTATCGGTTACGGTTCGGAAGATATCGTCGAATATCCTTAAATTTCGTCGAAAATTTTGGGAAAATTAAAAAAAAAATTTTTAACGCTAGAGCGTTCTGGCATAGCCTATCCGACGCGTTTTCGCACGGGGAATCGAATGGCGTCAAGCTTTTGCCGATATCTCTAACCGTTTCCGAGATATTCGCAAAAATGTGCCGAAATTCGTTAAAAATCGCTATTTTTTACCCAAAATCGCTTATTTTTCCTTATTTTTTTCTCTATCTACGATCGCTACCCCGATGTATCATACACCGTCGGACGTACTTTTCGACGGCGATTCCGAATCTGAAGTCGGCGTTCGGCTATCGGTTACGGTTCGGAAGATATCGTCGAATTTCCTTAAATTTCGTCGAAAATTTTGGGAAAATTCAAAACAAATCGTCTCAAAATTGAAATAACCCCGACGTATTATACACCAGAAGAAGCGCCTTTTCGCGGCGAATCGAATGGCACCGCGCCAGTCCTCCTAGCACCAACCATTCCGGAGATATGAGCGTTTAAAGTTTTGAAAAATTGTTTAACGCTAGAGCGTTCTGGCATAGCCTATCCGACGCGTTTTCGCACGGGGAATCGAATGACGTCAACCTTTTGCCGATATCTCTAACCGTTCCCGAGATATTCGGGTTTAAAGTTTTGAAAAATTAATTTTGCGCTAGAGCGCTGCCATATAGCCTATCAGAAGCGTCTTCCCACGAGGAGTCCAAATCTGTCGAGTTTTCGTCTCTATCTCTTACCGTTTCCGAGATATGAGCGTTTAAAGTTTTGAAAAATTTTTTTAACGCTAGAGCGTTCTGGCATAGCCTATCCGACGCGTTTTCGCACGGGGAATCGAATGGCGTCAAGCTTTTGCCGATATCTCTAACCGTTTCCGAGATATTCGCAAAAATGTGCCGAAATTCGTTAAAAATCGCTATTTTTTACCCAAAATCGCTTATTTTTCCTTATTTTTTCTCTATCTACGATCGCTACCCCGATGTATCATACACCGTCGGACGTACTTTTCGACGGCGATTCCGAATCTGAAGTCGGCGTTCGGCTATCGGTTACGGTTCGGAAGATATCGTCGAATATCCTTAAATTTCGTCGAAAATTTTGGGAAAATTAAAAAAAAAATTTTTAACGCTAGAGCGTTCTGGCATAGCCTATCCGACGCGTTTTCGCACGGGGAATCGAATGGCGTCAAGCTTTTGCCGATATCTCTAACCGTTTCCGAGATATTCGCAAAAATGTGCCGAAATTCGTTAAAAATCGCTATTTTTTACCCAAAATCGCTTATTTTTCCTTATTTTTTTCTCTATCTACGATCGCTACCCCGATGTATCATACACCGTCGGACGTACTTTTCGACGGCGATTCCGAATCTGAAGTCGGCGTTCGGCTATCGGTTACGGTTCGGAAGATATCGTCGAATTTCCTTAAATTTCGTCGAAAATTTTGGGAAAATTCAAAACAAATCGTCTCAAAATTGAAATAACCCCGACGTATTATACACCAGAAGAAGCGCCTTTTCGCGGCGAATCGAATGGCACCGCGCCAGTCCTCCTAGCACCAACCATTCCGGAGATATGAGCGTTTAAAGTTTTGAAAAATTTTTTAACGCTAGAGCGTTCTGGCATAGCCTATCCGACGCGTTTTCGCACGGGGAATCGAATGACGTCAACCTTTTGCCGATATCTCTAACCGTTCCCGAGATATTCGGGTTTAAAGTTTTGAAAAATTAATTTTGCGCTAGAGCGCTGCCATATAGCCTATCAGAAGCGTCTTCCCACGAGGAGTCCAAATCTGTCGAGTTTTCGTCTCTATCTCTTACCGTTTCCGAGATATGAGCGTTTAAAGTTTTGAAAAATTTTTTTAACGCTAGAGCGTTCTGGCATAGCCTATCCGACGCGTTTTCGCACGGGGAATCGAATGGCGTCAAGCTTTTGCCGATATCTCTAACCGTTTCCGAGATATTCGCAAAAATGTGCCGAAATTCGTTAAAAATCGCTATTTTTTACCCAAAATCGCTTATTTTTCCTTATTTTTTCTCTATCTACGATCGCTACACCGATGTATCATACACCGTCGGACGTACTTTTCGACGGCGATTCCGAATCTGAAGTCGGCGTTCGGCTATCGGTTACGGTTCGGAAGATATCGTCGAATTTCCTTAAATTTCGTCGAAAATTTTGGGAAAATTCAAAACAAATCGTCTCAAAATTGAAATAACCCCGACGTATTATACACCAGAAGAAGCGCCTTTTCGCGGCGAATCGAATGGCACCGCGCCAGTCCTCCTAGCACCAACCATTCCGGAGATATGAGCGTTTAAAGTTTTGAAAATTTTTTTAACGCCAGAGCGTTCTGGCATAGCCTATCCGACGCGTTTTCGCACGGGGAATCGAATGACGTCAACCTTTTGCCGATATCTCTAACCGTTCCCGAGATATTCGGGTTTAAAGTTTTGAAAAATTAATTTTGCGCTAGAGCGCTGCCATATAGCCTATCAGAAGCGTCTTCCCACGAGGAGTCCAAATCTGTCGAGTTTTCGTCTCTATCTCTTACCGTTTCCGAGATATGAGCGTTTAAAGTTTTGAAAAAAATTTTTAACGCTAGAGCGTTCTGGCATAGCCTATCCGACGCGTTTTCGCACGGGGAATCGAATGGCGTCAAGCTTTTGCCGATATCTCTAACCGTTTCCGAGATATTCGCAAAAATGTGCCGAAATTCGTTAAAAATCGCTATTTTTTACCCAAAATCGCTTATTTTTCCTTATTTTTTTCTCTATCTACGATCGCTACCCCGATGTATCATACACCGTCGGACGTACTTTTCGACGGCGATTCCGAATCTGAAGTCGGCGTTCGGCTATCGGTTACGGTTCGGAAGATATCGTCGAATTTCCTTAAATTTCGTCGAAAATTTTGGGAAAATTCAAAACAAATCGTCTCAAAATTGAAATAACCCCGACGTATTATACACCAGAAGAAGCGCCTTTTCGCGGCGAATCGAATGGCACCGCGCCAGTCCTCCTAGCACCAACCATTCCGGAGATATGAGCGTTTAAAGTTTTGAAAAATTTTTTAACGCTAGAGCGTTCTGGCATAGCCTATCCGACGCGTTTTCGCACGGGGAATCGAATGACGTCAACCTTTTGCCGATATCTCTAACCGTTCCCGAGATATTCGGGTTTAAAGTTTTGAAAAATTAATTTTGCGCTAGAGCGCTGCCATATAGCCTATCAGAAGCGTCTTCCCACGAGGAGTCCAAATCTGTCGAGTTTTCGTCTCTATCTCTTACCGTTTCCGAGATATGAGCGTTTAAAGTTTTGAAAAATTTTTTTAACGCTAGAGCGTTCTGGCATAGCCTATCCGACGCGTTTTCGCACGGGGAATCGAATGGCGTCAAGCTTTTGCCGATATCTCTAACCGTTTCCGAGATATTCGCAAAAATGTGCCGAAATTCGTTAAAAATCGCTATTTTTTACCCAAAATCGCTTATTTTTCCTTATTTTTTCTCTATCTACGATCGCTACCCCGATGTATCATACACCGTCGGACGTACTTTTCGACGGCGATTCCGAATCTGAAGTCGGCGTTCGGCTATCGGTTACGGTTCGGAAGATATCGTCGAATATCCTTAAATTTCGTCGAAAATTTTGGGAAAATTAAAAAAAAAATTTTTAACGCTAGAGCGTTCTGGCATAGCCTATCCGACGCGTTTTCGCACGGGGAATCGAATGGCGTCAAGCTTTTGCCGATATCTCTAACCGTTTCCGAGATATTCGCAAAAATGTGCCGAAATTCGTTAAAAATCGCTATTTTTTACCCAAAATCGCTTATTTTTCCTTATTTTTTTCTCTATCTACGATCGCTACCCCGATGTATCATACACCGTCGGACGTACTTTTCGACGGCGATTCCGAATCTGAAGTCGGCGTTCGGCTATCGGTTACGGTTCGAAAGATATCGTCGAATTTCCTTAAATTTCGTCGAAAATTTTGGGAAAATTCAAAACAAATCGTCTCAAAATTGAAATAACCCCGACGTATTATACACCAGAAGAAGCGCCTTTTCGCGGCGAATCGAATGGCACCGCGCCAGTCCTCCTAGCACCAACCATTCCGGAGATATGAGCGTTTAAAGTTTTGAAAAAAAATTTTAACGCTAGAGCGTTCTGGCATAGCCTATCCGACGCGTTTTCGCACGGGGAATCGAATGACGTCAACCTTTTGCCGATATCTCTAACCGTTCCCGAGATATTCGGGTTTAAAGTTTTGAAAAATTAATTTTGCGCTAGAGCGCTGCCATATAGCCTATCAGAAGCGTCTTCCCACGAGGAGTCCAAATCTGTCGAGTTTTCGTCTCTATCTCTTACCGTTTCCGAGATATGAGCGTTTAAAGTTTTGAAAATTTTTTTTAACGCTAGAGCGTTCTGGCATAGCCTATCCGACGCGTTTTCGCACGGGGAATCGAATGGCGTCAAGCTTTTGCCGATATCTCTAACCGTTTCCGAGATATTCGCAAAAATGTGCCGAAATTCGTTAAAAATCGCTATTTTTTACCCAAAATCGCTTATTTTTCCTTATTTTTTCTCTATCTACGATCGCTACCCCGATGTATCATACACCGTCGGACGTACTTTTCGACGGCGATTCCGAATCTGAAGTCGGCGTTCGGCTATCGGTTACGGTTCGGAAGATATCGTCGAATATCCTTAAATTTCGTCGAAAATTTTGGGAAAATTAAAAAAAAAATTTTTAACGCTAGAGCGTTCTGGCATAGCCTATCCGACGCGTTTTCGCACGGGGAATCGAATGGCGTCAAGCTTTTGCCGATATCTCTAACCGTTTCCGAGATATTCGCAAAAATGTGCCGAAATTCGTTAAAAATCGCTATTTTTTACCCAAAATCGCTTATTTTTCCTTATTTTTTTCTCTATCTACGATCGCTACCCCGATGTATCATACACCGTCGGACGTACTTTTCGACGGCGATTCCGAATCTGAAGTCGGCGTTCGGCTATCGGTTACGGTTCGGAAGATATCGTCGAATTTCCTTAAATTTCGTCGAAAATTTTGGGAAAATTCAAAACAAATCGTCTCAAAATTGAAATAACCCCGACGTATTATACACCAGAAGAAGCGCCTTTTCGCGGCGAATCGAATGGCACCGCGCCAGTCCTCCTAGCACCAACCATTCCGGAGATATGAGCGTTTAAAGTTTTGAAAATTTTTTTAACGCTAGAGCGTTCTGGCATAGCCTATCCGACGCGCTTTCGCACGGGGAATCGAATGACGTCAACCTTTTGCCGATATCTCTAACCGTTCCCGAGATATTCGGGTTTAAAGTTTTGAAAAATTAATTTTGCGCTAGAGCGCTGCCATATAGCCTATCAGAAGCGTCTTCCCACGAGGAGTCCAAATCTGTCGAGTTTTCGTCTCTATCTCTTACCGTTTCCGAGATATGAGCGTTTAAAGTTTTGAAAAAAAATTTTAACGCTAGAGCGTTCTGGCATAGCCTATCCGACGCGTTTTCGCACGGGGAATCGAATGGCGTCAAGCTTTTGCCGATATCTCTAACCGTTTCCGAGATATTCGCAAAAATGTGCCGAAATTCGTTAAAAATCGCTATTTTTTACCCAAAATCGCTTATTTTTCCTTATTTTTTCTCTATCTACGATCGCTACACCGATGTATCATACACCGTCGGACGTACTTTTCGACGGCGATTCCGAATCTGAAGTCGGCGTTCGGCTATCGGTTACGGTTCGGAAGATATCGTCGAATTTCCTTAAATTTCGTCGAAAATTTTGGGAAAATTCAAAACAAATCGTCTCAAAATTGAAATAACCCCGACGTATTATACACCAGAAGAAGCGCCTTTTCGCGGCGAATCGAATGGCACCGCGCCAGTCCTCCTAGCACCAACCATTCCGGAGATATGAGCGTTTAAAGTTTTGAAAATTTTTTTAACGCCAGAGCGTTCTGGCATAGCCTATCCGACGCGTTTTCGCACGGGGAATCGAATGACGTCAACCTTTTGCCGATATCTCTAACCGTTCCCGAGATATTCGGGTTTAAAGTTTTGAAAAATTAATTTTGCGCTAGAGCGCTGCCATATAGCCTATCAGAAGCGTCTTCCCACGAGGAGTCCAAATCTGTCGAGTTTTCGTCTCTATCTCTTACCGTTTCCGAGATATGAGCGTTTAAAGTTTTGAAAAAAAATTTTAACGCTAGAGCGTTCTGGCATAGCCTATCCGACGCGTTTTCGCACGGGGAATCGAATGGCGTCAAGCTTTTGCCGATATCTCTAACCGTTTCCGAGATATTCGCAAAAATGTGCCGAAATTCGTTAAAAATCGCTATTTTTTACCCAAAATCGCTTATTTTTCCTTATTTTTTCTCTATCTACGATCGCTACCCCGATGTATCATACACCGTCGGACGCACTTTTCGACGGCGATTCCGAATCTGAAGTCGGCGTTCGGCTATCGGTTACGGTTCGGAAGATATCGTCGAATTTCCTTAAATTTCGTCGAAAATTTTGGGAAAATTCAAAACAAATCGTCTCAAAATTGAAATAACCCCGACGTATTATACACCAGAAGAAGCGCCTTTTCGCGGCGAATCGAATGGCACCGCGCCAGTCCTCCTAGCACCAACCATTCCGGAGATATGAGCGTTTAAAGTTTTGAAAAATTTTTTAACGCTAGAGCGTTCTGGCATAGCCTATCCGACGCGTTTGCGCACGGGGAATCGAATGACGTCAACCTTTTGCCGATATCTCTAACCGTTCCCGAGATATTCGGGTTTAAAGTTTTGAAAAATTAATTTTGCGCTAGAGCGCTGCCATATAGCCTATCAGAAGCGTCTTCCCACGAGGAGTCCAAATCTGTCGAGTTTTCGTCTCTATCTCTTACCGTTTCCGAGATATGAGCGTTTAAAGTTTTGAAAAAAATTTTTAACGCTAGAGCGTTCTGGCATAGCCTATCCGACGCGTTTTCGCACGGGGAATCGAATGGCGTCAAGCTTTTGCCGATATCTCTAACCGTTTCCGAGATATTCGCAAAAATGTGCCGAAATTCGTTAAAAATCGCTATTTTTTACCCAAAATCGCTTATTTTTCCTTATTTTTTTCTCTATCTACGATCGCTACCCCGATGTATCATACACCGTCGGACGTACTTTTCGACGGCGATTCCGAATCTGAAGTCGGCGTTCGGCTATCGGTTACGGTTCGGAAGATATCGTCGAATTTCCTTAAATTTCGTCGAAAATTTTGGGAAAATTCAAAACAAATCGTCTCAAAATTGAAATAACCCCGACGTATTATACACCAGAAGAAGCGCCTTTTCGCGGCGAATCGAATGGCACCGCGCCAGTCCTCCTAGCACCAACCATTCCGGAGATATGAGCGTTTAAAGTTTTGAAAATTTTTTTAACGCTAGAGCGTTCTGGCATAGCCTATCCGACGCGTTTTCGCACGGGGAATCGAATGACGTCAACCTTTTGCCGATATCTCTAACCGTTCCCGAGATATTCGGGTTTAAAGTTTTGAAAAATTAATTTTGCGCTAGAGCGCTGCCATATAGCCTATCAGAAGCGTCTTCCCACGAGGAGTCCAAATCTGTCGAGTTTTCGTCTCTATCTCTTACCGTTTCCGAGATATGAGCGTTTAAAGTTTTGAAAATTTTTTTTAACGCTAGAGCGTTCTGGCATAGCCTATCCGACGCGTTTTCGCACGGGGAATCGAATGGCGTCAAGCTTTTGCCGATATCTCTAACCGTTTCCGAGATATTCGCAAAAATGTGCCGAAATTCGTTAAAAATCGCTATTTTTTACCCAAAATCGCTTATTTTTCCTTATTTTTTCTCTATCTACGATCGCTACCCCGATGTATCATACACCGTCGGACGTACTTTTCGACGGCGATTCCGAATCTGAAGTCGGCGTTCGGCTATCGGTTACGGTTCGGAAGATATCGTCGAATATCCTTAAATTTCGTCGAAAATTTTGGGAAAATTAAAAAAAAAATTTTTAACGCTAGAGCGTTCTGGCATAGCCTATCCGACGCGTTTTCGCACGGGGAATCGAATGGCGTCAAGCTTTTGCCGATATCTCTAACCGTTTCCGAGATATTCGCAAAAATGTGCCGAAATTCGTTAAAAATCGCTATTTTTTACCCAAAATCGCTTATTTTTCCTTATTTTTTTCTCTATCTACGATCGCTACCCCGATGTATCATACACCGTCGGACGTACTTTTCGACGGCGATTCCGAATCTGAAGTCGGCGTTCGGCTATCGGTTACGGTTCGGAAGATATCGTCGAATTTCCTTAAATTTCGTCGAAAATTTTGGGAAAATTCAAAACAAATCGTCTCAAAATTGAAATAACCCCGACGTATTATACACCAGAAGAAGCGCCTTTTCGCGGCGAATCGAATGGCACCGCGCCAGTCCTCCTAGCACCAACCATTCCGGAGATATGAGCGTTTAAAGTTTTGAAAAATTTTTTAACGCTAGAGCGTTCTGGCATAGCCTATCCGACGCGTTTTCGCACGGGGAATCGAATGACGTCAACCTTTTGCCGATATCTCTAACCGTTCCCGAGATATTCGGGTTTAAAGTTTTGAAAAATTAATTTTGCGCTAGAGCGCTGCCATATAGCCTATCAGAAGCGTCTTCCCACGAGGAGTCCAAATCTGTCGAGTTTTCGTCTCTATCTCTTACCGTTTCCGAGATATGAGCGTTTAAAGTTTTGAAAAATTTTTTTAACGCTAGAGCGTTCTGGCATAGCCTATCCGACGCGTTTTCGCACGGGGAATCGAATGGCGTCAAGCTTTTGCCGATATCTCTAACCGTTTCCGAGATATTCGCAAAAATGTGCCGAAATTCGTTAAAAATCGCTATTTTTTACCCAAAATCGCTTATTTTTCCTTATTTTTTTCTCTATCTACGATCGCTACCCCGATGTATCATACACCGTCGGACGCACTTTTCGACGGCGATTCCGAATCTGAAGTCGGCGTTCGGCTATCGGTTACGGTTCGGAAGATATCGTCGAATTTCCTTAAATTTCGTCGAAAATTTTGGGAAAATTCAAAACAAATCGTCTCAAAATTGAAATAACCCCGACGTATTATACACCAGAAGAAGCGCCTTTTCGCGGCGAATCGAATGGCACCGCGCCAGTCCTCCTAGCACCAACCATTCCGGAGATATGAGCGTTTAAAGTTTTGAAAAATTTTTTAACGCTAGAGCGTTCTGGCATAGCCTATCCGACGCGTTTTCGCACGGGGAATCGAATGACGTCAACCTTTTGCCGATATCTCTAACCGTTCCCGAGATATTCGGGTTTAAAGTTTTGAAAAATTAATTTTGCGCTAGAGCGCTGCCATATAGCCTATCAGAAGCGTCTTCCCACGAGGAGTCCAAATCTGTCGAGTTTTCGTCTCTATCTCTTACCGTTTCCGAGATATGAGCGTTTAAAGTTTTGAAAAAATTTTTTAACGCTAGAGCGTTCTGGCATAGCCTATCCGACGCGTTTTCGCACGGGGAATCGAATGGCGTCAAGCTTTTGCCGATATCTCTAACCGTTTCCGAGATATTCGCAAAAATGTGCCGAAATTCCTTAAAAATCGCTATTTTTTACCCAAAATCGCTTATTTTTCCTTATTTTTTCTCTATCTACGATCGCTACCCCGATGTATCATACACCGTCGGACGTACTTTTCGACGGCGATTCCGAATCTGAAGTCGGCGTTCGGCTATCGGTTACGGTTCGGAAGATATCGTCGAATATCCTTAAATTTCGTCGAAAATTTTGGGAAAATTAAAAAAAAAATTTTTAACGCTAGAGCGTTCTGGCATAGCCTATCCGACGCGTTTTCGCACGGGGAATCGAATGGCGTCAAGCTTTTGCCGATATCTCTAACCGTTTCCGAGATATTCGCAAAAATGTGCCGAAATTCGTTAAAAATCGCTATTTTTTACCCAAAATCGCTTATTTTTCCTTATTTTTTTCTCTATCTACGATCGCTACCCCGATGTATCATACACCGTCGGACGTACTTTTCGACGGCGATTCCGAATCTGAAGTCGGCGTTCGGCTATCGGTTACGGTTCGGAAGATATCGTCGAATTTCCTTAAATTTCGTCGAAAATTTTGGGAAAATTCAAAACAAATCGTCTCAAAATTGAAATAACCCCGACGTATTATACACCAGAAGAAGCGCCTTTTCGCGGCGAATCGAATGGCACCGCGCCAGTCCTCCTAGCACCAACCATTCCGGAGATATGAGCGTTTAAAGTTTTGAAAATTTTTTTAACGCTAGAGCGTTCTGGCATAGCCTATCCGACGCGTTTTCGCACGGGGAATCGAATGACGTCAACCTTTTGCCGATATCTCTAACCGTTCCCGAGATATTCGGGTTTAAAGTTTTGAAAAATTAATTTTGCGCTAGAGCGCTGCCATATAGCCTATCAGAAGCGTCTTCCCACGAGGAGTCCAAATCTGTCGAGTTTTCGTCTCTATCTCTTACCGTTTCCGAGATATGAGCGTTTAAAGTTTTGAAAATTTTTTTTAACGCTAGAGCGTTCTGGCATAGCCTATCCGACGCGTTTTCGCACGGGGAATCGAATGGCGTCAAGCTTTTGCCGATATCTCTAACCGTTTCCGAGATATTCGCAAAAATGTGCCGAAATTCGTTAAAAATCGCTATTTTTTACCCAAAATCGCTTATTTTTCCTTATTTTTTCTCTATCTACGATCGCTACCCCGATGTATCATACACCGTCGGACGTACTTTTCGACGGCGATTCCGAATCTGAAGTCGGCGTTCGGCTATCGGTTACGGTTCGGAAGATATCGTCGAATATCCTTAAATTTCGTCGAAAATTTTGGGAAAATTAAAAAAAAAATTTTTAACGCTAGAGCGTTCTGGCATAGCCTATCCGACGCGTTTTCGCACGGGGAATCGAATGGCGTCAAGCTTTTGCCGATATCTCTAACCGTTTCCGAGATATTCGCAAAAATGTGCCGAAATTCGTTAAAAATCGCTATTTTTTACCCAAAATCGCTTATTTTTCCTTATTTTTTTCTCTATCTACGATCGCTACCCCGATGTATCATACACCGTCGGACGTACTTTTCGACGGCGATTCCGAATCTGAAGTCGGCGTTCGGCTATCGGTTACGGTTCGGAAGATATCGTCGAATTTCCTTAAATTTCGTCGAAAATTTTGGGAAAATTCAAAACAAATCGTCTCAAAATTGAAATAACCCCGACGTATTATACACCAGAAGAAGCGCCTTTTCGCGGCGAATCGAATGGCACCGCGCCAGTCCTCCTAGCACCAACCATTCCGGAGATATGAGCGTTTAAAGTTTTGAAAAATTTTTTAACGCTAGAGCGTTCTGGCATAGCCTATCCGACGCGTTTTCGCACGGGGAATCGAATGACGTCAACCTTTTGCCGATATCTCTAACCGTTCCCGAGATATTCGGGTTTAAAGTTTTGAAAAATTAATTTTGCGCTAGAGCGCTGCCATATAGCCTATCAGAAGCGTCTTCCCACGAGGAGTCCAAATCTGTCGAGTTTTCGTCTCTATCTCTTACCGTTTCCGAGATATGAGCGTTTAAAGTTTTGAAAAATTTTTTTAACGCTAGAGCGTTCTGGCATAGCCTATCCGACGCGTTTTCGCACGGGGAATCGAATGGCGTCAAGCTTTTGCCGATATCTCTAACCGTTTCCGAGATATTCGCAAAAATGTGCCGAAATTCGTTAAAAATCGCTATTTTTTACCCAAAATCGCTTATTTTTCCTTATTTTTTTCTCTATCTACGATCGCTACCCCGATGTATCATACACCGTCGGACGCACTTTTCGACGGCGATTCCGAATCTGAAGTCGGCGTTCGGCTATCGGTTACGGTTCGGAAGATATCGTCGAATTTCCTTAAATTTCGTCGAAAATTTTGGGAAAATTCAAAACAAATCGTCTCAAAATTGAAATAACCCCGACGTATTATACACCAGAAGAAGCGCCTTTTCGCGGCGAATCGAATGGCACCGCGCCAGTCCTCCTAGCACCAACCATTCCGGAGATATGAGCGTTTAAAGTTTTGAAAAATTTTTTAACGCTAGAGCGTTCTGGCATAGCCTATCCGACGCGTTTTCGCACGGGGAATCGAATGACGTCAACCTTTTGCCGATATCTCTAACCGTTCCCGAGATATTCGGGTTTAAAGTTTTGAAAAATTAATTTTGCGCTAGAGCGCTGCCATATAGCCTATCAGAAGCGTCTTCCCACGAGGAGTCCAAATCTGTCGAGTTTTCGTCTCTATCTCTTACCGTTTCCGAGATATGAGCGTTTAAAGTTTTGAAAAAATTTTTTAACGCTAGAGCGTTCTGGCATAGCCTATCCGACGCGTTTTCGCACGGGGAATCGAATGGCGTCAAGCTTTTGCCGATATCTCTAACCGTTTCCGAGATATTCGCAAAAATGTGCCGAAATTCCTTAAAAATCGCTATTTTTTACCCAAAATCGCTTATTTTTCCTTATTTTTTCTCTATCTACGATCGCTACCCCGATGTATCATACACCGTCGGACGTACTTTTCGACGGCGATTCCGAATCTGAAGTCGGCGTTCGGCTATCGGTTACGGTTCGGAAGATATCGTCGAATATCCTTAAATTTCGTCGAAAATTTTGGGAAAATTAAAAAAAAAATTTTTAACGCTAGAGCGTTCTGGCATAGCCTATCCGACGCGTTTTCGCACGGGGAATCGAATGGCGTCAAGCTTTTGCCGATATCTCTAACCGTTTCCGAGATATTCGCAAAAATGTGCCGAAATTCGTTAAAAATCGCTATTTTTTACCCAAAATCGCTTATTTTTCCTTATTTTTTTCTCTATCTACGATCGCTACCCCGATGTATCATACACCGTCGGACGTACTTTTCGACGGCGATTCCGAATCTGAAGTCGGCGTTCGGCTATCGGTTACGGTTCGGAAGATATCGTCGAATTTCCTTAAATTTCGTCGAAAATTTTGGGAAAATTCAAAACAAATCGTCTCAAAATTGAAATAACCCCGACGTATTATACACCAGAAGAAGCGCCTTTTCGCGGCGAATCGAATGGCACCGCGCCAGTCCTCCTAGCACCAACCATTCCGGAGATATGAGCGTTTAAAGTTTTGAAAAATTTTTTAACGCTAGAGCGTTCTGGCATAGCCTATCCGACGCGTTTTCGCACGGGGAATCGAATGACGTCAACCTTTTGCCGATATCTCTAATCGTTCCCGAGATATTCGGGTTTAAAGTTTTGAAAAATTAATTTTGCGCTAGAGCGCTGCCATATAGCCTATCAGAAGCGTCTTCCCACGAGGAGTCCAAATCTGTCGAGTTTTCGTCTCTATCTCTTACCGTTTCCGAGATATGAGCGTTTAAAGTTTTGAAAAAATTTTTTAACGCTAGAGCGTTCTGGCATAGCCTATCCGACGCGTTTTCGCACGGGGAATCGAATGGCGTCAAGCTTTTGCCGATATCTCTAACCGTTTCCGAGATATTCGCAAAAATGTGCCGAAATTCGTTAAAAATCGCTATTTTTTACCCAAAATCGCTTATTTTTCCTTATTTTTTCTCTATCTACGATCGCTACCCCGATGTATCATACACCGTCGGACGTACTTTTCGACGGCGATTCCGAATCTGAAGTCGGCGTTCGGCTATCGGTTACGGTTCGGAAGATATCGTCGAATATCCTTAAATTTCGTCGAAAATTTTGGGAAAATTAAAAAAAAAATTTTTAACGCTAGAGCGTTCTGGCATAGCCTATCCGACGCGTTTTCGCACGGGGAATCGAATGGCGTCAAGCTTTTGCCGATATCTCTAACCGTTTCCGAGATATTCGCAAAAATGTGCCGAAATTCGTTAAAAATCGCTATTTTTTACCCAAAATCGCTTATTTTTCCTTATTTTTTTCTCTATCTACGATCGCTACCCCGATGTATCATACACCGTCGGACGTACTTTTCGACGGCGATTCCGAATCTGAAGTCGGCGTTCGGCTATCGGTTACGGTTCGGAAGATATCGTCGAATTTCCTTAAATTTCGTCGAAAATTTTGGGAAAATTCAAAACAAATCGTCTCAAAATTGAAATAACCCCGACGTATTATACACCAGAAGAAGCGCCTTTTCGCGGCGAATCGAATGGCACCGCGCCAGTCCTCCTAGCACCAACCATTCCGGAGATATGAGCGTTTAAAGTTTTGAAAAATTTTTTAACGCTAGAGCGTTCTGGCATAGCCTATCCGACGCGTTTTCGCACGGGGAATCGAATGACGTCAACCTTTTGCCGATATCTCTAACCGTTCCCGAGATATTCGGGTTTAAAGTTTTGAAAAATTAATTTTGCGCTAGAGCGCTGCCATATAGCCTATCAGAAGCGTCTTCCCACGAGGAGTCCAAATCTGTCGAGTTTTCGTCTCTATCTCTTACCGTTTCCGAGATATGAGCGTTTAAAGTTTTGAAAAATTTTTTTAACGCTAGAGCGTTCTGGCATAGCCTATCCGACGCGTTTTCGCACGGGGAATCGAATGGCGTCAAGCTTTTGCCGATATCTCTAACCGTTTCCGAGATATTCGCAAAAATGTGCCGAAATTCGTTAAAAATCGCTATTTTTTACCCAAAATCGCTTATTTTTCCTTATTTTTTCTCTATCTACGATCGCTACCCCGATGTATCATACACCGTCGGACGTACTTTTCGACGGCGATTCCGAATCTGAAGTCGGCGTTCGGCTATCGGTTACGGTTCGGAAGATATCGTCGAATATCCTTAAATTTCGTCGAAAATTTTGGGAAAATTAAAAAAAAAATTTTTAACGCTAGAGCGTTCTGGCATAGCCTATCCGACGCGTTTTCGCACGGGGAATCGAATGGCGTCAAGCTTTTGCCGATATCTCTAACCGTTTCCGAGATATGCGCAAAAATGTGCCGAAATTCGTTAAAAATCGCTATTTTTTACCCAAAATCGCTTATTTTTCCTTATTTTTTTCTCTATCTACGATCGCTACCCCGATGTATCATACACCGTCGGACGTACTTTTCGACGGCGATTCCGAATCTGAAGTCGGCGTTCGGCTATCGGTTACGGTTCGGAAGATATCGTCGAATTTCCTTAAATTTCGTCGAAAATTTTGGGAAAATTCAAAACAAATCGTCTCAAAATTGAAATAACCCCGACGTATTATACACCAGAAGAAGCGCCTTTTCGCGGCGAATCGAATGGCACCGCGCCAGTCCTCCTAGCACCAACCATTCCGGAGATATGAGCGTTTAAAGTTTTGAAAAATTTTTTAACGCTAGAGCGTTCTGGCATAGCCTATCCGACGCGTTTTCGCACGGGGAATCGAATGACGTCAACCTTTTGCCGATATCTCTAACCGTTCCCGAGATATTCGGGTTTAAAGTTTTGAAAAATTAATTTTGCGCTAGAGCGCTGCCATATAGCCTATCAGAAGCGTCTTCCCACGAGGAGTCCAAATCTGTCGAGTTTTCGTCTCTATCTCTTACCGTTTCCGAGATATGAGCGTTTAAAGTTTTGAAAAATTTTTTTAACGCTAGAGCGTTCTGGCATAGCCTATCCGACGCGTTTTCGCACGGGGAATCGAATGGCGTCAAGCTTTTGCCGATATCTCTAACCGTTTCCGAGATATTCGCAAAAATGTGCCGAAATTCGTTAAAAATCGCTATTTTTTACCCAAAATCGCTTATTTTTCCTTATTTTTTCTCTATCTACGATCGCTACCCCGATGTATCATACACCGTCGGACGTACTTTTCGACGGCGATTCCGAATCTGAAGTCGGCGTTCGGCTATCGGTTACGGTTCGGAAGATATCGTCGAATATCCTTAAATTTCGTCGAAAATTTTGGGAAAATTAAAAAAAAAATTTTTAACGCTAGAGCGTTCTGGCATAGCCTATCCGACGCGTTTTCGCACGGGGAATCGAATGGCGTCAAGCTTTTGCCGATATCTCTAACCGTTTCCGAGATATTCGCAAAAATGTGCCGAAATTCGTTAAAAATCGCTATTTTTTACCCAAAATCGCTTATTTTTCCTTATTTTTTTCTCTATCTACGATCGCTACCCCGATGTATCATACACCGTCGGACGTACTTTTCGACGGCGATTCCGAATCTGAAGTCGGCGTTCGGCTATCGGTTACGGTTCGGAAGATATCGTCGAATTTCCTTAAATTTCGTCGAAAATTTTGGGAAAATTCAAAACAAATCGTCTCAAAATTGAAATAACCCCGACGTATTATACACCAGAAGAAGCGCCTTTTCGCGGCGAATCGAATGGCACCGCGCCAGTCCTCCTAGCACCAACCATTCCGGAGATATGAGCGTTTAAAGTTTTGAAAAATTTTTTAACGCTAGAGCGTTCTGGCATAGCCTATCCGACGCGTTTTCGCACGGGGAATCGAATGACGTCAACCTTTTGCCGATATCTCTAACCGTTCCCGAGATATTCGGGTTTAAAGTTTTGAAAAATTAATTTTGCGCTAGAGCGCTGCCATATAGCCTATCAGAAGCGTCTTCCCACGAGGAGTCCAAATCTGTCGAGTTTTCGTCTCTATCTCTTACCGTTTCCGAGATATGAGCGTTTAAAGTTTTGAAAAATTTTTTTAACGCTAGAGCGTTCTGGCATAGCCTATCCGACGCGTTTTCGCACGGGGAATCGAATGGCGTCAAGCTTTTGCCGATATCTCTAACCGTTTCCGAGATATTCGCAAAAATGTGCCGAAATTCGTTAAAAATCGCTATTTTTTACCCAAAATCGCTTATTTTTCCTTATTTTTTCTCTATCTACGATCGCTACCCCGATGTATCATACACCGTCGGACGTACTTTTCGACGGCGATTCCGAATCTGAAGTCGGCGTTCGGCTATCGGTTACGGTTCGGAAGATATCGTCGAATATCCTTAAATTTCGTCGAAAATTTTGGGAAAATTAAAAAAAAAATTTTTAACGCTAGAGAGTTCTGGCATAGCCTATCCGACGCGTTTTCGCACGGGGAATCGAATGGCGTCAAGCTTTTGCCGATATCTCTAACCGTTTCCGAGATATTCGCAAAAATGTGCCGAAATTCGTTAAAAATCGCTATTTTTTACCCAAAATCGCTTATTTTTCCTTATTTTTTTCTCTATCTACGATCGCTACCCCGATGTATCATACACCGTCGGACGTACTTTTCGACGGCGATTCCGAATCTGAAGTCGGCGTTCGGCTATCGGTTACGGTTCGGAAGATATCGTCGAATTTCCTTAAATTTCGTCGAAAATTTTGGGAAAATTCAAAACAAATCGTCTCAAAATTGAAATAACCCCGACGTATTATACACCAGAAGAAGCGCCTTTTCGCGGCGAATCGAATGGCACCGCGCCAGTCCTCCTAGCACCAACCATTCCGGAGATATGAGCGTTTAAAGTTTTGAAAAATTTTTTAACGCTAGAGCGTTCTGGCATAGCCTATCCGACGCGTTTTCGCACGGGGAATCGAATGACGTCAACCTTTTGCCGATATCTCTAACCGTTCCCGAGATATTCGGGTTTAAAGTTTTGAAAAATTAATTTTGCGCTAGAGCGCTGCCATATAGCCTATCAGAAGCGTCTTCCCACGAGGAGTCCAAATCTGTCGAGTTTTCGTCTCTATCTCTTACCGTTTCCGAGATATGAGCGTTTAAAGTTTTGAAAAATTTTTTTAACGCTAGAGCGTTCTGGCATAGCCTATCCGACGCGTTTTCGCACGGGGAATCGAATGGCGTCAAGCTTTTGCCGATATCTCTAACCGTTTCCGAGATATTCGCAAAAATGTGCCGAAATTCGTTAAAAATCGCTATTTTTTACCCAAAATCGCTTATTTTTCCTTATTTTTTCTCTATCTACGATCGCTACCCCGATGTATCATACACCGTCGGACGTACTTTTCGACGGCGATTCCGAATCTGAAGTCGGCGTTCGGCTATCGGTTACGGTTCGGAAGATATCGTCGAATATCCTTAAATTTCGTCGAAAATTTTGGGAAAATTAAAAAAAAAATTTTTAACGCTAGAGCGTTCTGGCATAGCCTATCCGACGCGTTTTCGCACGGGGAATCGAATGGCGTCAAGCTTTTGCCGATATCTCTAACCGTTTCCGAGATATTCGCAAAAATGTGCCGAAATTCGTTAAAAATCGCTATTTTTTACCCAAAATCGCTTATTTTTCCTTATTTTTTCTCTATCTACGATCGCTACCCCGATGTATCATACACCGTCGGACGTACTTTTCGACGGCGATTCCGAATCTGAAGTCGGCGTTCGGCTATCGGTTACGGTTCGGAAGATATCGTCGAATTTCCTTAAATTTCGTCGAAAATTTTGGGAAAATTCAAAACAAATCGTCTCAAAATTGAAATAACCCCGACGTATTATACACCAGAAGAAGCGCCTTTTCGCGGCGAATCGAATGGCACCGCGCCAGTCCTCCTAGCACCAACCATTCCGGAGATATGAGCGTTTAAAGTTTTGAAAAATTTTTTAACGCTAGAGCGTTCTGGCATAGCCTATCCGACGCGTTTTCGCACGGGGAATCGAATGACGTCAACCTTTTGCCGATATCTCTAACCGTTCCCGAGATATTCGGGTTTAAAGTTTTGAAAAATTAATTTTGCGCTAGAGCGCTGCCATATAGCCTATCAGAAGCGTCTTCCCACGAGGAGTCCAAATCTGTCGAGTTTTCGTCTCTATCTCTTACCGTTTCCGAGATATGAGCGTTTAAAGTTTTGAAAAATTTTTTTAACGCTAGAGCGTTCTGGCATAGCCTATCCGACGCGTTTTCGCACGGGGAATCGAATGGCGTCAAGCTTTTGCCGATATCTCTAACCGTTTCCGAGATATTCGCAAAAATGTGCCGAAATTCGTTAAAAATCGCTATTTTTTACCCAAAATCGCTTATTTTTCCTTATTTTTTTCTCTATCTACGATCGCTACCCCGATGTATCATACACCGTCGGACGCACTTTTCGACGGCGATTCCGAATCTGAAGTCGGCGTTCGGCTATCGGTTACGGTTCGGAAGATATCGTCGAATTTCCTTAAATTTCGTCGAAAATTTTGGGAAAATTCAAAACAAATCGTCTCAAAATTGAAATAACCCCGACGTATTATACACCAGAAGAAGCGCCTTTTCGCGGCGAATCGAATGGCACCGCGCCAGTCCTCCTAGCACCAACCATTCCGGAGATATGAGCGTTTAAAGTTTTGAAAAAATTTTTAACGCTAGAGCGTTCTGGCATAGCCTATCCGACGCGTTTTCGCACGGGGAATCGAATGACGTCAACCTTTTGCCGATATCTCTAACCGTTCCCGAGATATTCGGGTTTAAAGTTTTGAAAAATTAATTTTGCGCTAGAGCGCTGCCATATAGCCTATCAGAAGCGTCTTCCCACGAGGAGTCCAAATCTGTCGAGTTTTCGTCTCTATCTCTTACCGTTTCCGAGATATGAGCGTTTAAAGTTTTGAAAAAATTTTTTAACGCTAGAGCGTTCTGGCATAGCCTATCCGACGCGTTTTCGCACGGGGAATCGAATGGCGTCAAGCTTTTGCCGATATCTCTAACCGTTTCCGAGATATTCGCAAAAATGTGCCGAAATTCCTTAAAAATCGCTATTTTTTACCCAAAATCGCTTATTTTTCCTTATTTTTTCTCTATCTACGATCGCTACCCCGATGTATCATACACCGTCGGACGTACTTTTCGACGGCGATTCCGAATCTGAAGTCGGCGTTCGGCTATCGGTTACGGTTCGGAAGATATCGTCGAATATCCTTAAATTTCGTCGAAAATTTTGGGAAAATTAAAAAAAAAATTTTTAACGCTAGAGCGTTCTGGCATAGCCTATCCGACGCGTTTTCGCACGGGGAATCGAATGGCGTCAAGCTTTTGCCGATATCTCTAACCGTTTCCGAGATATTCGCAAAAATGTGCCGAAATTCGTTAAAAATCGCTATTTTTTACCCAAAATCGCTTATTTTTCCTTATTTTTTTCTCTATCTACGATCGCTACCCCGATGTATCATACACCGTCGGACGTACTTTTCGACGGCGATTCCGAATCTGAAGTCGGCGTTCGGCTATCGGTTACGGTTCGGAAGATATCGTCGAATTTCCTTAAATTTCGTCGAAAATTTTGGGAAAATTCAAAACAAATCGTCTCAAAATTGAAATAACCCCGACGTATTATACACCAGAAGAAGCGCCTTTTCGCGGCGAATCGAATGGCACCGCGCCAGTCCTCCTAGCACCAACCATTCCGGAGATATGAGCGTTTAAAGTTTTGAAAAATTTTTTAACGCTAGAGCGTTCTGGCATAGCCTATCCGACGCGTTTTCGCACGGGGAATCGAATGACGTCAACCTTTTGCCGATATCTCTAACCGTTCCCGAGATATTCGGGTTTAAAGTTTTGAAAAATTAATTTTGCGCTAGAGCGCTGCCATATAGCCTATCAGAAGCGTCTTCCCACGAGGAGTCCAAATCTGTCGAGTTTTCGTCTCTATCTCTTACCGTTTCCGAGATATGAGCGTTTAAAGTTTTGAAAAATTTTTTTAACGCTAGAGCGTTCTGGCATAGCCTATCCGACGCGTTTTCGCACGGGGAATCGAATGGCGTCAAGCTTTTGCCGATATCTCTAACCGTTTCCGAGATATTCGCAAAAATGTGCCGAAATTCGTTAAAAATCGCTATTTTTTACCCAAAATCGCTTATTTTTCCTTATTTTTTCTCTATCTACGATCGCTACCCCGATGTATCATACACCGTCGGACGTACTTTTCGACGGCGATTCCGAATCTGAAGTCGGCGTTCGGCTATCGGTTACGGTTCGGAAGATATCGTCGAATATCCTTAAATTTCGTCGAAAATTTTGGGAAAATTAAAAAAAAAATTTTTAACGCTAGAGCGTTCTGGCATAGCCTATCCGACGCGTTTTCGCACGGGGAATCGAATGGCGTCAAGCTTTTGCCGATATCTCTAACCGTTTCCGAGATATTCGCAAAAATGTGCCGAAATTCGTTAAAAATCGCTATTTTTTACCCAAAATCGCTTATTTTTCCTTATTTTTTCTCTATCTACGATCGCTACCCCGATGTATCATACACCGTCGGACGTACTTTTCGACGGCGATTCCGAATCTGAAGTCGGCGTTCGGCTATCGGTTACGGTTCGGAAGATATCGTCGAATTTCCTTAAATTTCGTCGAAAATTTTGGGAAAATTCAAAACAAATCGTCTCAAAATTGAAATAACCCCGACGTATTATACACCAGAAGAAGCGCCTTTTCGCGGCGAATCGAATGGCACCGCGCCAGTCCTCCTAGCACCAACCATTCCGGAGATATGAGCGTTTAAAGTTTTGAAAAATTTTTTAACGCTAGAGCGTTCTGGCATAGCCTATCCGACGCGTTTTCGCACGGGGAATCGAATGACGTCAACCTTTTGCCGATATCTCTAACCGTTCCCGAGATATTCGGGTTTAAAGTTTTGAAAAATTAATTTTGCGCTAGAGCGCTGCCATATAGCCTATCAGAAGCGTCTTCCCACGAGGAGTCCAAATCTGTCGAGTTTTCGTCTCTATCTCTTACCGTTTCCGAGATATGAGCGTTTAAAGTTTTGAAAAATTTTTTTAACGCTAGAGCGTTCTGGCATAGCCTATCCGACGCGTTTTCGCACGGGGAATCGAATGGCGTCAAGCTTTTGCCGATATCTCTAACCGTTTCCGAGATATTCGCAAAAATGTGCCGAAATTCGTTAAAAATCGCTATTTTTTACCCAAAATCGCTTATTTTTCCTTATTTTTTTCTCTATCTACGATCGCTACCCCGATGTATCATACACCGTCGGACGCACTTTTCGACGGCGATTCCGAATCTGAAGTCGGCGTTCGGCTATCGGTTACGGTTCGGAAGATATCGTCGAATTTCCTTAAATTTCGTCGAAAATTTTGGGAAAATTCAAAACAAATCGTCTCAAAATTGAAATAACCCCGACGTATTATACACCAGAAGAAGCGCCTTTTCGCGGCGAATCGAATGGCACCGCGCCAGTCCTCCTAGCACCAACCATTCCGGAGATATGAGCGTTTAAAGTTTTGAAAAAATTTTTAACGCTAGAGCGTTCTGGCATAGCCTATCCGACGCGTTTTCGCACGGGGAATCGAATGACGTCAACCTTTTGCCGATATCTCTAACCGTTCCCGAGATATTCGGGTTTAAAGTTTTGAAAAATTAATTTTGCGCTAGAGCGCTGCCATATAGCCTATCAGAAGCGTCTTCCCACGAGGAGTCCAAATCTGTCGAGTTTTCGTCTCTATCTCTTACCGTTTCCGAGATATGAGCGTTTAAAGTTTTGAAAAAATTTTTTAACGCTAGAGCGTTCTGGCATAGCCTATCCGACGCGTTTTCGCACGGGGAATCGAATGGCGTCAAGCTTTTGCCGATATCTCTAACCGTTTCCGAGATATTCGCAAAAATGTGCCGAAATTCCTTAAAAATCGCTATTTTTTACCCAAAATCGCTTATTTTTCCTTATTTTTTCTCTATCTACGATCGCTACCCCGATGTATCATACACCGTCGGACGTACTTTTCGACGGCGATTCCGAATCTGAAGTCGGCGTTCGGCTATCGGTTACGGTTCGGAAGATATCGTCGAATATCCTTAAATTTCGTCGAAAATTTTGGGAAAATTAAAAAAAAAATTTTTAACGCTAGAGCGTTCTGGCATAGCCTATCCGACGCGTTTTCGCACGGGGAATCGAATGGCGTCAAGCTTTTGCCGATATCTCTAACCGTTTCCGAGATATTCGCAAAAATGTGCCGAAATTCGTTAAAAATCGCTATTTTTTACCCAAAATCGCTTATTTTTCCTTATTTTTTTCTCTATCTACGATCGCTACCCCGATGTATCATACACCGTCGGACGTACTTTTCGACGGCGATTCCGAATCTGAAGTCGGCGTTCGGCTATCGGTTACGGTTCGGAAGATATCGTCGAATTTCCTTAAATTTCGTCGAAAATTTTGGGAAAATTCAAAACAAATCGTCTCAAAATTGAAATAACCCCGACGTATTATACACCAGAAGAAGCGCCTTTTCGCGGCGAATCGAATGGCACCGCGCCAGTCCTCCTAGCACCAACCATTCCGGAGATATGAGCGTTTAAAGTTTTGAAAAATTTTTTAACGCTAGAGCGTTCTGGCATAGCCTATCCGACGCGTTTTCGCACGGGGAATCGAATGACGTCAACCTTTTGCCGATATCTCTAACCGTTCCCGAGATATTCGGGTTTAAAGTTTTGAAAAATTAATTTTGCGCTAGAGCGCTGCCATATAGCCTATCAGAAGCGTCTTCCCACGAGGAGTCCAAATCTGTCGAGTTTTCGTCTCTATCTCTTACCGTTTCCGAGATATGAGCGTTTAAAGTTTTGAAAAAATTTTTTAACGCTAGAGCGTTCTGGCATAGCCTATCCGACGCGTTTTCGCACGGGGAATCGAATGGCGTCAAGCTTTTGCCGATATCTCTAACCGTTTCCGAGATATTCGCAAAAATGTGCCGAAATTCGTTAAAAATCGCTATTTTTTACCCAAAATCGCTTATTTTTCCTTATTTTTTCTCTATCTACGATCGCTACCCCGATGTATCATACACCGTCGGACGTACTTTTCGACGGCGATTCCGAATCTGAAGTCGGCGTTCGGCTATCGGTTACGGTTCGGAAGATATCGTCGAATATCCTTAAATTTCGTCGAAAATTTTGGGAAAATTAAAAAAAAAATTTTTAACGCTAGAGCGTTCTGGCATAGCCTATCCGACGCGTTTTCGCACGGGGAATCGAATGGCGTCAAGCTTTTGCCGATATCTCTAACCGTTTCCGAGATATTCGCAAAAATGTGCCGAAATTCGTTAAAAATCGCTATTTTTTACCCAAAATCGCTTATTTTTCCTTATTTTTTTCTCTATCTACGATCGCTACCCCGATGTATCATACACCGTCGGACGTACTTTTCGACGGCGATTCCGAATCTGAAGTCGGCGTTCGGCTATCGGTTACGGTTCGGAAGATATCGTCGAATTTCCTTAAATTTCGTCGAAAATTTTGGGAAAATTCAAAACAAATCGTCTCAAAATTGAAATAACCCCGACGTATTATACACCAGAAGAAGCGCCTTTTCGCGGCGAATCGAATGGCACCGCGCCAGTCCTCCTAGCACCAACCATTCCGGAGATATGAGCGTTTAAAGTTTTGAAAAATTTTTTAACGCTAGAGCGTTCTGGCATAGCCTATCCGACGCGTTTTCGCACGGGGAATCGAATGACGTCAACCTTTTGCCGATATCTCTAACCGTTCCCGAGATATTCGGGTTTAAAGTTTTGAAAAATTAATTTTGCGCTAGAGCGCTGCCATATAGCCTATCAGAAGCGTCTTCCCACGAGGAGTCCAAATCTGTCGAGTTTTCGTCTCTATCTCTTACCGTTTCCGAGATATGAGCGTTTAAAGTTTTGAAAAATTTTTTTAACGCTAGAGCGTTCTGGCATAGCCTATCCGACGCGTTTTCGCACGGGGAATCGAATGGCGTCAAGCTTTTGCCGATATCTCTAACCGTTTCCGAGATATTCGCAAAAATGTGCCGAAATTCGTTAAAAATCGCTATTTTTTACCCAAAATCGCTTATTTTTCCTTATTTTTTCTCTATCTACGATCGCTACCCCGATGTATCATACACCGTCGGACGTACTTTTCGACGGCGATTCCGAATCTGAAGTCGGCGTTCGGCTATCGGTTACGGTTCGGAAGATATCGTCGAATATCCTTAAATTTCGTCGAAAATTTTGGGAAAATTAAAAAAAAAATTTTTAACGCTAGAGCGTTCTGGCATAGCCTATCCGACGCGTTTTCGCACGGGGAATCGAATGGCGTCAAGCTTTTGCCGATATCTCTAACCGTTTCCGAGATATTCGCAAAAATGTGCCGAAATTCGTTAAAAATCGCTATTTTTTACCCAAAATCGCTTATTTTTCCTTATTTTTTTCTCTATCTACGATCGCTACCCCGATGTATCATACACCGTCGGACGTACTTTTCGACGGCGATTCCGAATCTGAAGTCGGCGTTCGGCTATCGGTTACGGTTCGGAAGATATCGTCGAATTTCCTTAAATTTCGTCGAAAATTTTGGGAAAATTCAAAACAAATCGTCTCAAAATTGAAATAACCCCGACGTATTATACACCAGAAGAAGCGCCTTTTCGCGGCGAATCGAATGGCACCGCGCCAGTCCTCCTAGCACCAACCATTCCGGAGATATGAGCGTTTAAAGTTTTGAAAAATTTTTTAACGCTAGAGCGTTCTGGCATAGCCTATCCGACGCGTTTTCGCACGGGGAATCGAATGACGTCAACCTTTTGCCGATATCTCTAACCGTTCCCGAGATATTCGGGTTTAAAGTTTTGAAAAATTAATTTTGCGCTAGAGCGCTGCCATATAGCCTATCAGAAGCGTCTTCCCACGAGGAGTCCAAATCTGTCGAGTTTTCGTCTCTATCTCTTACCGTTTCCGAGATATGAGCGTTTAAAGTTTTGAAAAATTTTTTTAACGCTAGAGCGTTCTGGCATAGCCTATCCGACGCGTTTTCGCACGGGGAATCGAATGGCGTCAAGCTTTTGCCGATATCTCTAACCGTTTCCGAGATATTCGCAAAAATGTGCCGAAATTCGTTAAAAATCGCTATTTTTTACCCAAAATCGCTTATTTTTCCTTATTTTTTCTCTATCTACGATCGCTACCCCGATGTATCATACACCGTCGGACGTACTTTTCGACGGCGATTCCGAATCTGAAGTCGGCGTTCGGCTATCGGTTACGGTTCGGAAGATATCGTCGAATATCCTTAAATTTCGTCGAAAATTTTGGGAAAATTAAAAAAAAAATTTTTAACGCTAGAGCGTTCTGGCATAGCCTATCCGACGCGTTTTCGCACGGGGAATCGAATGGCGTCAAGCTTTTGCCGATATCTCTAACCGTTTCCGAGATATTCGCAAAAATGTGCCGAAATTCGTTAAAAATCGCTATTTTTTACCCAAAATCGCTTATTTTTCCTTATTTTTTTCTCTATCTACGATCGCTACCCCGATGTATCATACACCGTCGGACGTACTTTTCGACGGCGATTCCGAATCTGAAGTCGGCGTTCGGCTATCGGTTACGGTTCGGAAGATATCGTCGAATTTCCTTAAATTTCGTCGAAAATTTTGGGAAAATTCAAAACAAATCGTCTCAAAATTGAAATAACCCCGACGTATTATACACCAGAAGAAGCGCCTTTTCGCGGCGAATCGAATGGCACCGCGCCAGTCCTCCTAGCACCAACCATTCCGGAGATATGAGCGTTTAAAGTTTTGAAAAAATTTTTAACGCTAGAGCGTTCTGGCATAGCCTATCCGACGCGTTTTCGCACGGGGAATCGAATGACGTCAACCTTTTGCCGATATCTCTAACCGTTCCCGAGATATTCGGGTTTAAAGTTTTGAAAAATTAATTTTGCGCTAGAGCGCTGCCATATAGCCTATCAGAAGCGTCTTCCCACGAGGAGTCCAAATCTGTCGAGTTTTCGTCTCTATCTCTTACCGTTTCCGAGATATGAGCGTTTAAAGTTTTGAAAAATTTTTTTAACGCTAGAGCGTTCTGGCATAGCCTATCCGACGCGTTTTCGCACGGGGAATCGAATGGCGTCAAGCTTTTGCCGATATCTCTAACCGTTTCCGAGATATTCGCAAAAATGTGCCGAAATTCGTTAAAAATCGCTATTTTTTACCCAAAATCGCTTATTTTTCCTTATTTTTTCTCTATCTACGATCGCTACCCCGATGTATCATACACCGTCGGACGTACTTTTCGACGGCGATTCCGAATCTGAAGTCGGCGTTCGGCTATCGGTTACGGTTCGGAAGATATCGTCGAATATCCTTAAATTTCGTCGAAAATTTTGGGAAAATTAAAAAAAAAATTTTTAACGCTAGAGCGTTCTGGCATAGCCTATCCGACGCGTTTTCGCACGGGGAATCGAATGGCGTCAAGCTTTTGCCGATATCTCTAACCGTTTCCGAGATATTCGCAAAAATGTGCCGAAATTCGTTAAAAATCGCTATTTTTTACCCAAAATCGCTTATTTTTCCTTATTTTTTTCTCTATCTACGATCGCTACCCCGATGTATCATACACCGTCGGACGTACTTTTCGACGGCGATTCCGAATCTGAAGTCGGCGTTCGGCTATCGGTTACGGTTCGGAAGATATCGTCGAATTTCCTTAAATTTCGTCGAAAATTTTGGGAAAATTCAAAACAAATCGTCTCAAAATTGAAATAACCCCGACGTATTATACACCAGAAGAAGCGCCTTTTCGCGGCGAATCGAATGGCACCGCGCCAGTCCTCCTAGCACCAACCATTCCGGAGATATGAGCGTTTAAAGTTTTGAAAAATTTTTTAACGCTAGAGCGTTCTGGCATAGCCTATCCGACGCGTTTTCGCACGGGGAATCGAATGACGTCAACCTTTTGCCGATATCTCTAACCGTTCCCGAGATATTCGGGTTTAAAGTTTTGAAAAATTAATTTTGCGCTAGAGCGCTGCCATATAGCCTATCAGAAGCGTCTTCCCACGAGGAGTCCAAATCTGTCGAGTTTTCGTCTCTATCTCTTACCGTTTCCGAGATATGAGCGTTTAAAGTTTTGAAAAAATTTTTTAACGCTAGAGCGTTCTGGCATAGCCTATCCGACGCGTTTTCGCACGGGGAATCGAATGGCGTCAAGCTTTTGCCGATATCTCTAACCGTTTCCGAGATATTCGCAAAAATGTGCCGAAATTCGTTAAAAATCGCTATTTTTTACCCAAAATCGCTTATTTTTCCTTATTTTTTCTCTATCTACGATCGCTACCCCGATGTATCATACACCGTCGGACGTACTTTTCGACGGCGATTCCGAATCTGAAGTCGGCGTTCGGCTATCGGTTACGGTTCGGAAGATATCGTCGAATATCCTTAAATTTCGTCGAAAATTTTGGGAAAATTAAAAAAAAAATTTTTAACGCTAGAGCGTTCTGGCATAGCCTATCCGACGCGTTTTCGCACGGGGAATCGAATGGCGTCAAGCTTTTGCCGATATCTCTAACCGTTTCCGAGATATTCGCAAAAATGTGCCGAAATTCGTTAAAAATCGCTATTTTTTACCCAAAATCGCTTATTTTTCCTTATTTTTTCTCTATCTACGATCGCTACCCCGATGTATCATACACCGTCGGACGTACTTTTCGACGGCGATTCCGAATCTGAAGTCGGCGTTCGGCTATCGGTTACGGTTCGGAAGATATCGTCGAATATCCTTAAATTTCGTCGAAAATTTTGGGAAAATTAAAAAAAAAATTTTTAACGCTAGAGCGTTCTGGCATAGCCTATCCGACGCGTTTTCGCACGGGGAATCGAATGGCGTCAAGCTTTTGCCGATATCTCTAACCGTTTCCGAGATATTCGCAAAAATGTGCCGAAATTCGTTAAAAATCGCTATTTTTTACCCAAAATCGCTTATTTTTCCTTATTTTTTTCTCTATCTACGATCGCTACCCCGATGTATCATACACCGTCGGACGTACTTTTCGACGGCGATTCCGAATCTGAAGTCGGCGTTCGGCTATCGGTTACGGTTCGGAAGATATCGTCGAATTTCCTTAAATTTCGTCGAAAATTTTGGGAAAATTCAAAACAAATCGTCTCAAAATTGAAATAACCCCGACGTATTATACACCAGAAGAAGCGCCTTTTCGCGGCGAATCGAATGGCACCGCGCCAGTCCTCCTAGCACCAACCATTCCGGAGATATGAGCGTTTAAAGTTTTGAAAAATTTTTTAACGCTAGAGCGTTCTGGCATAGCCTATCCGACGCGTTTTCGCACGGGGAATCGAATGACGTCAACCTTTTGCCGATATCTCTAACCGTTCCCGAGATATTCGGGTTTAAAGTTTTGAAAAATTAATTTTGCGCTAGAGCGCTGCCATATAGCCTATCAGAAGCGTCTTCCCACGAGGAGTCCAAATCTGTCGAGTTTTCGTCTCTATCTCTTACCGTTTCCGAGATATGAGCGTTTAAAGTTTTGAAAAATTTTTTTAACGCTAGAGCGTTCTGGCATAGCCTATCCGACGCGTTTTCGCACGGGGAATCGAATGGCGTCAAGCTTTTGCCGATATCTCTAACCGTTTCCGAGATATTCGCAAAAATGTGCCGAAATTCGTTAAAAATCGCTATTTTTTACCCAAAATCGCTTATTTTTCCTTATTTTTTCTCTATCTACGATCGCTACCCCGATGTATCATACACCGTCGGACGTACTTTTCGACGGCGATTCCGAATCTGAAGTCGGCGTTCGGCTATCGGTTACGGTTCGGAAGATATCGTCGAATATCCTTAAATTTCGTCGAAAATTTTGGGAAAATTAAAAAAAAAATTTTTAACGCTAGAGCGTTCTGGCATAGCCTATCCGACGCGTTTTCGCACGGGGAATCGAATGGCGTCAAGCTTTTGCCGATATCTCTAACCGTTTCCGAGATATTCGCAAAAATGTGCCGAAATTCGTTAAAAATCGCTATTTTTTACCCAAAATCGCTTATTTTTCCTTATTTTTTTCTCTATCTACGATCGCTACCCCGATGTATCATACACCGTCGGACGTACTTTTCGACGGCGATTCCGAATCTGAAGTCGGCGTTCGGCTATCGGTTACGGTTCGGAAGATATCGTCGAATTTCCTTAAATTTCGTCGAAAATTTTGGGAAAATTCAAAACAAATCGTCTCAAAATTGAAATAACCCCGACGTATTATACACCAGAAGAAGCGCCTTTTCGCGGCGAATCGAATGGCACCGCGCCAGTCCTCCTAGCACCAACCATTCCGGAGATATGAGCGTTTAAAGTTTTGAAAAATTTTTTAACGCTAGAGCGTTCTGGCATAGCCTATCCGACGCGTTTTCGCACGGGGAATCGAATGACGTCAACCTTTTGCCGATATCTCTAACCGTTCCCGAGATATTCGGGTTTAAAGTTTTGAAAAATTAATTTTGCGCTAGAGCGCTGCCATATAGCCTATCAGAAGCGTCTTCCCACGAGGAGTCCAAATCTGTCGAGTTTTCGTCTCTATCTCTTACCGTTTCCGAGATATGAGCGTTTAAAGTTTTGAAAAATTTTTTTAACGCTAGAGCGTTCTGGCATAGCCTATCCGACGCGTTTTCGCACGGGGAATCGAATGGCGTCAAGCTTTTGCCGATATCTCTAACCGTTTCCGAGATATTCGCAAAAATGTGCCGAAATTCGTTAAAAATCGCTATTTTTTACCCAAAATCGCTTATTTTTCCTTATTTTTTCTCTATCTACGATCGCTACCCCGATGTATCATACACCGTCGGACGTACTTTTCGACGGCGATTCCGAATCTGAAGTCGGCGTTCGGCTATCGGTTACGGTTCGGAAGATATCGTCGAATATCCTTAAATTTCGTCGAAAATTTTGGGAAAATTAAAAAAAAATTTTTTAACGCTAGAGCGTTCTGGCATAGCCTATCCGACGCGTTTTCGCACGGGGAATCGAATGGCGTCAAGCTTTTGCCGATATCTCTAACCGTTTCCGAGATATTCGCAAAAATGTGCCGAAATTCGTTAAAAATCGCTATTTTTTACCCAAAATCGCTTATTTTTCCTTATTTTTTTCTCTATCTACGATCGCTACCCCGATGTATCATACACCGTCGGACGTACTTTTCGACGGCGATTCCGAATCTGAAGTCGGCGTTCGGCTATCGGTTACGGTTCGGAAGATATCGTCGAATTTCCTTAAATTTCGTCGAAAATTTTGGGAAAATTCAAAACAAATCGTCTCAAAATTGAAATAACCCCGACGTATTATACACCAGAAGAAGCGCCTTTTCGCGGCGAATCGAATGGCACCGCGCCAGTCCTCCTAGCACCAACCATTCCGGAGATATGAGCGTTTAAAGTTTTGAAAAATTTTTTAACGCTAGAGCGTTCTGGCATAGCCTATCCGACGCGTTTTCGCACGGGGAATCGAATGACGTCAACCTTTTGCCGATATCTCTAACCGTTCCCGAGATATTCGGGTTTAAAGTTTTGAAAAATTAATTTTGCGCTAGAGCGCTGCCATATAGCCTATCAGAAGCGTCTTCCCACGAGGAGTCCAAATCTGTCGAGTTTTCGTCTCTATCTCTTACCGTTTCCGAGATATGAGCGTTTAAAGTTTTGAAAAATTTTTTTAACGCTAGAGCGTTCTGGCATAGCCTATCCGACGCGTTTTCGCACGGGGAATCGAATGGCGTCAAGCTTTTGCCGATATCTCTAACCGTTTCCGAGATATTCGCAAAAATGTGCCGAAATTCGTTAAAAATCGCTATTTTTTACCCAAAATCGCTTATTTTTCCTTATTTTTTCTCTATCTACGATCGCTACCCCGATGTATCATACACCGTCGGACGTACTTTTCGACGGCGATTCCGAATCTGAAGTCGGCGTTCGGCTATCGGTTACGGTTCGGAAGATATCGTCGAATATCCTTAAATTTCGTCGAAAATTTTGGGAAAATTAAAAAAAAAATTTTTAACGCTAGAGCGTTCTGGCATAGCCTATCCGACGCGTTTTCGCACGGGGAATCGAATGGCGTCAAGCTTTTGCCGATATCTCTAACCGTTTCCGAGATATTCGCAAAAATGTGCCGAAATTCGTTAAAAATCGCTATTTTTTACCCAAAATCGCTTATTTTTCCTTATTTTTTTCTCTATCTACGATCGCTACCCCGATGTATCATACACCGTCGGACGTACTTTTCGACGGCGATTCCGAATCTGAAGTCGGCGTTCGGCTATCGGTTACGGTTCGGAAGATATCGTCGAATTTCCTTAAATTTCGTCGAAAATTTTGGGAAAATTAAAAAAAAAATTTTTAACGCTAGAGCGTTCTGGCATAGCCTATCCGACGCGTTTTCGCACGGGGAATCGAATGGCGTCAAGCTTTTGCCGATATCTCTAACCGTTTCCGAGATATTCGCAAAAATGTGCCGAAATTCGTTAAAAATCGCTATTTTTTACCCAAAATCGCTTATTTTTCCTTATTTTTTTCTCTATCTACGATCGCTACCCCGATGTATCATACACCGTCGGACGTACTTTTCGACGGCGATTCCGAATCTGAAGTCGGCGTTCGGCTATCGGTTACGGTTCGGAAGATATCGTCGAATTTCCTTAAATTTCGTCGAAAATTTTGGGAAAATTCAAAACAAATCGTCTCAAAATTGAAATAACCCCGACGTATTATACACCAGAAGAAGCGCCTTTTCGCGGCGAATCGAATGGCACCGCGCCACTCCGCCTAGCACCAACCGTTCCGGAGATATGGGCGTTTAAAGTTTCGAAAATTAAATCCACGCTCGGTCACTTCCTGGGGGTCCTTTAGACGCGCATTCTAACGGGGAATCGAATTACGTCAAGCTTTTGCCGATATCTCTAACCGTTCTCGAGATATTCGGGTTTAAAGTTTTGAAAAATTAATTTCGCGCTAGAGCGCTGCCATATAGCCTATCAGAAGTGTCTTCCCACGGGGAGTCCAAATCTGTCGAGTTTTCGTCTCTATCTCTTACCGTTTCCGAGATATGAGCGTTTAAAGTTTTGAAAAAATTTGTTAACGCTAGGGCGTTCTGGCATAGCCTATCCGAAGCGTTTTCGCACGGGGAATCGAATGACGTCAAGCTTTTGCCGATATCTCTAACCGTTTCCGAGATATTCGAAAAAATGTGCCGAAATTCGTTAAAAATCGCTATTTTTTACCCAAAATCGCTTATTTTTCCTTATTTTTTCTCTATCTACGATCGCTACCCCGATGTATCATACACCGTCGGACGTACTTTTCGACGGCGATTCCGAATCTGAAGTCGGCGATCGGCTATCGGTTACGGTTCGGAAGATATCGTCGAATTTCCTTAAATTTCGTCTAAAATTTTGGGAAAATTCAAAAAAAAACGTCTCAAAATTGAAATAACCCCGACGTATTGTACATCAGAAGAAGCGCCTTTTCGCGGCGAATCGAATGGCACCGCGCCAGTCCTCCTAGCACCAACCGTTCCGGAGATATGGGCGTTTAAAGTTTCGAAAATTAAATCCACGCTCGGTCACTTCCTGGGGGTCCTTTAGACGCGCATTCTAACGGGGAATCGGATTACGTCAAGCTTTTGCCGATATCTCTAACCGTTCTCGAGATATTCGGGTTTAAAGTTTTGAAAAATTAATTTCGCGCTAGAGCGCTGCCATATAGCCTATCAGAAGCGTCTTCCCACGGGGAGTCCAAATCTGTCGAGTTTTCGTCTCTATCTCCTACCGTTTCCGAGATATGAGCGTTTAAAGTTTTGAAAAATTTTTTTAACGCTAGGGCGTTCTGGCATAGCCTATCCGAAGCGTTTTCGCACGGGGAATCGAATGACGTCAAGCTTTTGCCGATATCTCTAACCGTTTCCGAGATATTCGCAAAAATGTGCCGAAATTCGTTAAAAATCGCTATTTTTTACCCAAAATCGCTTATTTTTCCTTATTTTTTCTCTATCTACGATCGCTACCCCGATGTATCATACACCGTCGGACGTACTTTTCGACGGCGATTCCGAATCTGAAGTCAGCGATCGGCTATCGGTTACGGTTCGGAAGATATCGTCGAATTTCCTTAAATTTCGTCTAAAATTTTGGGAAAATTCAAAAAAAATCGTCTCAAAATTGAAATAACCCCGACGTATTATACATCAGAAGAAGCGCCTTTTCGCGGCGAATCGAATGGCACCGCGCCAGTCCTCCTTGCACCAACCGTTCCGGAGATATGGGCGTTTAAAGTTTCGAAAATTAAATCCACGCTCGGTCACTTCCTGGGGGTCATTTAGACGCGCATTCTAACGGGGAATCGAATTACGTCAAGCTTTTGCCGATATCTCTAACCGTTCTCGAGATATTCGGGTTTAAAGTTTTGAAAAATTAATTTCACGGTAGAGCGCTGCCATATAGCCTATCAGAAGCTTCTTCCCACGGGGAGTCCAAATCTGTCGAGTTTTCGTCTCTATCTCTTACCGTTTCCGAGATATGAGCGTTTAAACTTTTGAAAAAATTTTTTAACGCTAGAGCGTTCTGGCATAGCCTATCCGAAGCGTTTTCGCACGGGGAATCGAATGACGTCAAGCTTTTGCCGATATCTCTAACCGTTTCCGAGATATTCGCAAAAATGTGCCGAAATTCGTTAAAAATCGCTATTTTTTACCCAAAATCGCTTATTTTTCCTTATTTTTTCTCTATCTACGATCGCTACCCCGATGTATCATACACCGTCGGACGTACTTTTCGACGGCGATTCCGAATCTGAAGTCGGCGATCGGCTATCGGTTACGGTTCGGAAGATATCGTCGAAATTCCTTAAATTTCGTCTAAAATTTTGGGAAAATTCAAAAAAAATCGTCTCAAAATTGAAATAACCCCGACGTATTATACATCAGAAGAAGCGCCTTTTCGCGGCGAATCGAATGGCACCGCGCCAGTCCTCCTAGCACCAACCGTTCCGGAGATATGGGCGTTTAAAGTTTCGAAAATTAAATCCACGCTCGGTCACTTCCTGGGGGTCCTTTAGACGCGCATTCTAACGGGGAATCGAATTACGTCAAGCTTTTGTCGATATCTCTAACCGTTCTCGAGATATTCGGGTTTAAAGTTTTGAAAAATTAATTTCGCGCTAGAGCGCTGCCATATAGCCTATCAGAAGCGTCTTCCCACGGGGAGTCCAAATCTGTCGAGTTTTCGTCTCTATCTCTTACCGTTTCCGAGATATGAGCGTTTAAAGTTTTGAAAAATTTTTTTAACGCTAGGGCGTTCTGGCATAGCCTATCCGAAGCGTTTTCGCACGGGGAATCGAATGACGTCAAGCTTTTGCCGATATCTCTAACCGTTTCCGAGATATTCGCAAAAATGTGCCGAAATTCGTTAAAAATCGCTATTTTTTACCCAAAATCGCTTATTTTTCCTTATTTTTTCTCTATCTACGATCGCTACCCCGATGTATCATACACCGTCGGACGTACTTTTCGACGGCGATTCCGAATCTGAAGTCGGCGATCGGCTATCGGTTACGGTTCGGAAGATATCGTCGAATTTCCTTAAATTTCGTCTAAAATTTTGGGAAAATTCAAAAAAAAACGTCTCAAAATTGAAATAACCCCGACGTATTATACATCAGAAGAAGCGCCTTTTCGCGGCGAATCGAATGGCACCGCGCCAGTCCTCCTAGCACCAACCGTTCCGGAGATATGGGCGTTTAAAGTTTCGAAAATTAAATCCACGCTCGGTCACTTCCTGGGGGTCCTTTAGACGCGCATTCTAACGGGGAATCGGATTACGTCAAGCTTTTGCCGATATCTCTAACCGTTCTCGAGATATTCGGGTTTAAAGTTTTGAAAAATTAATTTCGCGCTAGAGCGCTGCCATATAGCCTATCAGAAGCGTCTTCCCACGGGGAGTCCAAATCTGTCGAGTTTTCGTCTCTATCTCTTACCGTTTCCGAGATATGAGCGTTTAAAGTTTTGAAAAATTTTTTTAACGCTAGGGCGTTCTGGCATAGCCTATCCGAAGCGTTTTCGCACGGGGAATCGAACGACGTCAAGCTTTTGCCGATATCTCTAACCGTTTCCGAGATATTCGCAAAAATGTGCCGAAATTCGTTAAAAATCGCTATTTTTTACCCAAAATCGCTTATTTTTCCTTATTTTTTCTCTATCTACGATCGCTACCCCGATGTATCATACACCGTCGGACGTACTTTTCGACGGCGATTCCGAATCTGAAGTCGGCGATCGGCTATCGGTTACGGTTCGGAAGATATCGTCGAATTTCCTTAAATTTCGTCTAAAATTTTGGGAAAATTCAAAAAAAATCGTCTCAAAATTGAAATAACCCCGACGTATTATACATCAGAAGAAGCGCCTTTTCGCGGCGAATCGAATGGCACCGCGCCAGTCCTCCTAGCACCAACCGTTCCGGAGATATGGGCGTTTAAAGTTTCGAAAATTAAATCCACGCTCGGTCACTTCCTGGGGGTCATTTAGACGCGCATTCTAACGGGGAATCGAATTACGTCAAGCTTTTGCCGATATCTCTAACCGTTCTCGAGATATTCGGGTTTAAAGTTTTGAAAAATTAATTTCACGCTAGAGCGCTGCCATATAGCCTATCAGAAGCTTCTTCCCACGGGGAGTCCAAATCTGTCGAGTTTTCGTCTCTATCTCTTACCGTTTCCGAGATATGAGCGTTTAAACTTTTGAAAAAAAATTTTAACGCTAGAGCGTTCTGGCATAGCCTATCCGAAGCGTTTTCGCACGGGGAATCGAATGACGTCAAGCTTTTGCCGATATCTCTAACCGTTTCCGAGATATTCGCAAAAATGTGCCGAAATTCGTTAAAAATCGCTATTTTTTACCCAAAATCGCTTATTTTTCCTTATTTTTTCTCTATCTACGATCGCTACCCCGATGTATCATACACCGTCGGACGTACTTTTCGACGGCGATTCCGAATCTGAAGTCGGCGATCGGCTATCGGTTACGGTTCGGAAGATATCGTCGAAATTCCTTAAATTTCGTCTAAAATTTTGGGAAAATTCAAAAAAAATCGTCTCAAAATTGAAATAACCCCGACGTATTATACATCAGAAGAAGCGCCTTTTCGCGGCGAATCGAATGGCACCGCGCCAGTCCTCCTAGCACCAACCGTTCCGGAGATATGGGCGTTTAAAGTTTCGAAAATTAAATCCACGCTCGGTCACTTCCTGGGGGTCCTTTAGACGCGCATTCTAACGGGGAATCGAATTACGTCAAGCTTTTGTCGATATCTCTAACCGTTCTCGAGATATTCGGGTTTAAAGTTTTGAAAAATTAATTTCGCGCTAGAGCGCTGCCATATAGCCTATCAGAAGCGTCTTCCCACGGGGAGTCCAAATCTGTCGAGTTTTCGTCTCTATCTCTTACCGTTTCCGAGATATGAGCGTTTAAAGTTTTGAAAAATTTTTTTAACGCTAGGGCGTTCTGGCATAGCCTATCCGAAGCGTTTTCGCACGGGGAATCGAATGACGTCAAGCTTTTGCCGATATCTCTAACCGTTTCCGAGATATTCGCAAAAATGTGCCGAAATTCGTTAAAAATCGCTATTTTTTACCCAAAATCGCTTATTTTTCCTTATTTTATCTCTATCTACGATCGCTACCCCGATGTATCATACACCGTCGGACGTACTTTTCGACGGCGATTCCGAATCTGAAGTCGGCGATCGGCTATCGGTTACGGTTCGGAAGATATCGTCGAATTTCCTTAAATTTCGTCTAAAATTTTGGGAAAATTAAAAAAAAATCGTCTCAAAATTGAAATAACCCCGACGTATTATACATCAGAAGAAGCGCCTTTTCGCGGCGAATCGAATGGCACCGCGCCAGTCCTCCTAGCACCAACCGTTCCGGAGATATGGGCGTTTAAAGTTTCGAAAATTAAATCCACGCTCGGTCACTTCCTGGGGGTCCTTTAGACGCGCATTCTAACGGGGAATCGAATTACGTCAAGCTTTTGTCGATATCTCTAACCGTTCTCGAGATATTCGGGTTTAAAGTTTTGAAAAATTAATTTCGCGCTAGAGCGCTGCCATATAGCCTATCAGAAGCGTCTTCCCACGGGGAGTCCAAATCTGTCGAGTTTTCGTCTCTATCTCTTACCGTTTCCGAGATATGAGCGTTTAAAGTTTTGAAAATTTTTTTTAACGCTAGGGCGTTCTGGCATAGCCTATCCGAAGCGTTTTCGCACGGGGAATCGAATGACGTCAAGCTTTTGCCGATATCTCTAACCGTTTCCGAGATATTCGCAAAAATGTGCCGAAATTCGTTAAAAATCGCTATTTTTTACCCAAAATCGCTTATTTTTCCTTATTTTATCTCTATCTACGATCGCTACCCCGATGTATCATACACCGTCGGACGTACTTTTCGACGGCGATTCCGAATCTGAAGTCGGCGATCGGCTATCGGTTACGGTTCGGAAGATATCGTCGAATTTCCTTAAATTTCGTCTAAAATTTTGGGAAAATTCAAAAAAAATCGTCTCAAAATTGAAATAACCCCGACGTATTATACATCAGAAGAAGCGCCTTTTCGCGGCGAATCGAATGGCACCGCGCCAGTCCTCCTAGCACCAACCGTTCCGGAGATATGGGCGTTTAAAGTTTCGAAAATTAAATCCACGCTCGGTCACTTCCTGGGGGTCCTTTAGACGCGCATTCTAACGGGGAATCGAATTACGTCAAGCTTTTGTCGATATCTCTAACCGTTCTCGAGATATTCGGGTTTAAAGTTTTGAAAAATTAATTTCGCGCTAGAGCGCTGCCATATAGCCTATCAGAAGCGTCTTCCCACGGGGAGTCCAAATCTGTCGAGTTTTCGTCTCTATCTCTTACCGTTTCCGAGATATGAGCGTTTAAAGTTTTGAAAATTTTTTTTAACGCTAGAGCGTTCTGGCATAGCCTATCCGAAGCGTTTTCGCACGGGGAATCGAATGACGTCAAGCTTTTGCCGATATCTCTAACCGTTTCCGAGATATTCGCAAAAATGTGCCGAAATTCGTTAAAAATCGCTATTTTTTACCCAAAATCGCTTATTTTTCCTTATTTTTTCTCTATCTACGATCGCTACCCCGATGTATCATACACCGTCGGACGTACTTTTCGCCGGCGATTCCGAATCTGAAGTCGGCGATCGGCTATCGGTTACGGTTCGGAAGATATCGTCGAAATTCCTTAAATTTCGTCTTAAATTTTGGGAAAATTCAAAAAAAATCGTCTCAAAATTGAAATAACCCCGACGTATTATACATCAGAAGAAGCGCCTTTTCGCGGCGAATCGAATGGCACCGCGCCAGTCCTCCTAGCACCAACCGTTCCGGAGATATGGGCGTTTAAAATTTCGAAAATTAAATCCACGCTCGGTCACTTCCTGGGGGTCCTTTAGACGCGCATTCTAACGGGGAATCGAATTACGTCAAGCTTTTGTCGATATCTCTAACCGTTCTCGAGATATTCGGGTTTAAAGTTTTGAAAAATTAATTTCGCGCTAGAGCGCTGCCATATAGCCTATCAGAAGCGTCTTCCCACGGGGAGTCCAAATCTGTCGAGTTTTCGTCTCTATCTCTTACCGTTTCCGAGATATGAGCGTTTAAAGTTTTGAAAAATTTTTTTAACGCTAGGGCGTTCTGGCATAGCCTATCCGAAGCGTTTTCGCACGGGGAATCGAATGACGTCAAGCTTTTGCCGATATCTCTAACCGTTTCCGAGATATTCGCAAAAATGTGCCGAAATTCGTTAAAAATCGCTATTTTTTACCCAAAATCGCTTATTTTTCCTTATTTTATCTCTATCTACGATCGCTACCCCGATGTATCATACACCGTCGGACGTACTTTTCGACGGCGATTCCGAATCTGAAGTCGGCGATCGGCTATCGGTTACGGTTCGGAAGATATCGTCGAATTTCCTTAAATTTCGTCTAAAATTTTGGGAAAATTCAAAAAAAATCGTCTCAAAATTGAAATAACCCCGACGTATTATACATCAGAAGAAGCGCCTTTTCGCGGCGAATCGAATGGCACCGCGCCAGTCCTCCTAGCACCAACCGTTCCGGAGATATGGGCGTTTAAAGTTTCGAAAATTAAATCCACGCTCGGTCACTTCCTGGGGGTCCTTTAGACGCGCATTCTAACGGGGAATCGAATTACGTCAAGCTTTTGTCGATATCTCTAACCGTTCTCGAGATATTCGGGTTTAAAGTTTTGAAAAATTAATTTCGCGCTAGAGCGCTGCCATATAGCCTATCAGAAGCGTCTTCCCACGGGGAGTCCAAATCTGTCGAGTTTTCGTCTCTATCTCTTACCGTTTCCGAGATATGAGCGTTTAAACTTTTGAAAAAATTTTTTAACGCTAGAGCGTTCTGGCATAGCCTATCCGAAGCGTTTTCGCACGGGGAATCGAATGACGTCAAGCTTTTGCCGATATCTCTAACCGTTTCCGAGATATTCGCAAAAATGTGCCGAAATTCGTTAAAAATCGCTATTTTTTACCCAAAATCGCTTATTTTTCCTTATTTTTTCTCTATCTACGATCGCTACCCCGATGTATCATACACCGTCGGACGTACTTTTCGACGGCGATTCCGAATCTGAAGTCGGCGATCGGCTATCGGTTACGGTTCGGAAGATATCGTCGAAATTCCTTAAATTTCGTCTAAAATTTTGGGAAAATTCAAAAAAAATCGTCTCAAAATTGAAATAACCCCGACTTATTATACATCAGAAGAAGCGCCTTTTCGCGGCGAATCGAATGGCACCGCGCCAGTCCTCCTAGCACCAACCGTTCCGGAGATATGGGCGTTTAAAGTTTCGAAAATTAAATCCACGCTCGGTCACTTCCTGGGGGTCCTTTAGACGCGCATTCTAACGGGGAATCGAATTACGTCAAGCTTTTGTCGATATCTCTAACCGTTCTCGAGATATTCGGGTTTAAAGTTTTGAAAAATTAATTTCGCGCTAGAGCGCTGCCATATAGCCTATCAGAAGCGTCTTCCCACGGGGAGTCCAAATCTGTCGAGTTTTCGTCTCTATCTCTTACCGTTTCCGAGATATGAGCGTTTAAAGTTTTGAAAAATTTTTTTAACGCTAGGGCGTTCTGGCATAGCCTATCCGAAGCGTTTTCGCACGGGGAATCGAATGACGTCAAGCTTTTGCCGATATCTCTAACCGTTTCCGAGATATTCGCAAAAATGTGCCGAAATTCGTTAAAAATCGCTATTTTTTACCCAAAATCGCTTATTTTTCCTTATTTTATCTCTATCTACGATCGCTACCCCGATGTATCATACACCGTCGGACGTACTTTTCGACGGCGATTCCGAATCTGAAGTCGGCGATCGGCTATCGGTTACGGTTCGGAAGATATCGTCGAATTTCCTTAAATTTCGTCTAAAATTTTGGGAAAATTCAAAAAAAATCGTCTCAAAATTGAAATAACCCCGACGTATTATACATCAGAAGAAGCGCCTTTTCGCGGCGAATCGAATGGCACCGCGCCAGTCCTCCTAGCACCAACCGTTCCGGAGATATGGGCGTTTAAAGTTTCGAAAATTAAATCCACGCTCGGTCACTTCCTGGGGGTCCTTTAGACGCGCATTCTAACGGGGAATCGAATTACGTCAAGCTTTTGCCGATATCTCTAACCGTTCTCGAGATATTCGGGTTTAAAGTTTTGAAAAATTAATTTCGCGCTAGAGCGCTGCCATATAGCCTATCAGAAGCTTCTTCCCACGGGGAGTCCAAATCTGTCGAGTTTTGGTCTCTATCTCTTACCGTTTCCGAGATATGAGCGTTTAAAGTTTTGAAAATTTTTTTTAACGCTAGAGCGTTCTGGCATAGCCTATCCGAAGCGTTTTCGCACGGGGAATCGAATGACGTCAAGCTTTTGCCGATATCTCTAACCGTTTCCGAGATATTCGCAAAAATGTGCCGAAATTCGTTAAAAATCGCTATTTTTTACCCAAAATCGCTTATTTTTCCTTATTTTTTCTCTATCTACGATCGCTACCCCGATGTATCATACACCGTCGGACGTACTTTTCGACGGCGATTCCGAATCTGAAGTCGGCGATCGGCTATCGGTTACGGTTCGGAAGATATCGTCGAATTTCCTTAAATTTCGTCGAAAATTTTGGGAAAATTCAAAACAAATCGTCTCAAAATTGAAATAACCCCGACGTATTATACACCAGAAGAAGCGCCTTTTCGCGACGAATCGAATGGCACCGCGCCAGTCCTCCTAGCACCAACCATTCCGGAGATATGAGCGTTTAAAGTTTTGAAAAATTTTTTAACGCTAGAGCGTTCTGGCATAGCCTATCCGACGCGTTTTCGCACGGGGAATCGAATGACGTCAACCTTTTGCCGATATCTCTAACCGTTCCCGAGATATTCGGGTTTAAAGTTTTGAAAAATTAATTTTGCGCTAGAGCGCTGCCATATAGCCTATCAGAAGCGTCTTCCCACGAGGAGTCCAAATCTGTCGAGTTTTCGTCTCTATCTCTTACCGTTTCCGAGATATGAGCGTTTAAAGTTTTGAAAAATTTTTTTAACGCTAGAGCGTTCTGGCATAGCCTATCCGACGCGTTTTCGCACGGGGAATCGAATGGCGTCAAGCTTTTGCCGATATCTCTAACCGTTTCCGAGATATTCGCAAAAATGTGCCGAAATTCGTTAAAAATCGCTATTTTTTACCCAAAATCGCTTATTTTTCCTTATTTTTTCTCTATCTACGATCGCTACCCCGATGTATCATACACCGTCGGACGTACTTTTCGACGGCGATTCCGAATCTGAAGTCGGCGTTCGGCTATCGGTTACGGTTCGGAAGATATCGTCGAATTTCCTTAAATTTCGTCGAAAATTTTGGGAAAATTCAAAACAAATCGTCTCAAAATTGAAATAACCCCGACGTATTATACACCAGAAGAAGCGCCTTTTCGCGACGAATCGAATGGCACCGCGCCAGTCCTCCTAGCACCAACCATTCCGGAGATATGAGCGTTTAAAGTTTTGAAAAATTTTTTAACGCTAGAGCGTTCTGGCATAGCCTATCCGACGCGTTTTCGCACGGGGAATCGAATGACGTCAACCTTTTGCCGATATCTCTAACCGTTCCCGAGATATTCGGGTTTAAAGTTTTGAAAAATTAATTTTGCGCTAGAGCGCTGCCATATAGCCTATCAGAAGCGTCTTCCCACGAGGAGTCCAAATCTGTCGAGTTTTCGTCTCTATCTCTTACCGTTTCCGAGATATGAGCGTTTAAAGTTTTGAAAAAAATTTTTAACGCTAGAGCGTTCTGGCATAGCCTATCCGACGCGTTTTCGCACGGGGAATCGAATGGCGTCAAGCTTTTGCCGATATCTCTAACCGTTTCCGAGATATTCGCAAAAATGTGCCGAAATTCGTTAAAAATCGCTATTTTTTACCCAAAATCGCTTATTTTTCCTTATTTCTTCTCTATCTACGATCGCTACCCCGGTGTATCATACACCGTCGGACGTGCTTTTCGACGGCGATTCCGAATCTGAAGTCGGCGTTCGGCTATCGGTTACGGTTCGGAAGATATCGTCGAATATCCTTAAATTTCGTCGAAAATTTTGGGAAAATTAAAAAAAAAATTTTTAACGCTAGAGCGTTCTGGCATAGCCTATCCGACGCGTTTTCGCACGGGGAATCGAATGGCGTCAAGCTTTTGCCGATATCTCTAACCGTTTCCGAGATATTCGCAAAAATGTGCCGAAATTCGTTAAAAATCGCTATTTTTTACCCAAAATCGCTTATTTTTCCTTATTTTTTTCTCTATCTACGATCGCTACCCCGATGTATCATACACCGTCGGACGTACTTTTCGACGGCGATTCCGAATCTGAAGTCGGCGTTCGGCTATCGGTTACGGTTCGGAAGATATCGTCGAATTTCCTTAAATTTCGTCGAAAATTTTGGGAAAATTCAAAACAAATCGTCTCAAAATTGAAATAACCCCGACGTATTATACACCAGAAGAAGCGCCTTTTCGCGACGAATCGAATGGCACCGCGCCAGTCCTCCTAGCACCAACCATTCCGGAGATATGAGCGTTTAAAGTTTTGAAAAATTTTTTAACGCTAGAGCGTTCTGGCATAGCCTATCCGACGCGTGTTCGCACGGGGAATCGAATGACGTCAACCTTTTGCCGATATCTCTAACCGTTCCCGAGATATTCGGGTTTAAAGTTTTGAAAAATTAATTTTGCGCTAGAGCGCTGCCATATAGCCTATCAGAAGCGTCTTCCCACGAGGAGTCCAAATCTGTCGAGTTTTCGTCTCTATCTCTTACCGTTTCCGAGATATGAGCGTTTAAAGTTTTGAAACATTTTTTTAACGCCAGAGCGTTCTGGCATAGCCTATCCGACGCGTTTTCGCACGGGGAATCGAATGGCGTCAAGCTTTTGCCGATATCTCTAACCGTTTCCGAGATATTCGCAAAAATGTGCCGAAATTCGTTAAAAATCGCTATTTTTTACCCAAAATCGCTTATTTTTCCTTATTTTTTCTCTATCTACGATCGCTACCCCGATGTATCATACACCGTCGGACGTACTTTTCGACGGCGATTCCGAATCTGAAGTCGGCGTTCGGCTATCGGTTACGGTTCGGAAGATATCGTCGAATTTCCTTAAATTTCGTCGAAAATTTTGGGAAAATTCAAAACAAATCGTCTCAAAATTGAAATAACCCCGACGTATTATACACCAGAAGAAGCGCCTTTTCGCGACGAATCGAATGGCACCGCGCCAGTCCTCCTAGCACCAACCATTCCGGAGATATGAGCGTTTAAAGTTTTGAAAAAATTTTTAACGCTAGAGCGTTCTGGCATAGCCTATCCGACGCGTTTTCGCACGGGGAATCGAATGACGTCAACCTTTTGCCGATATCTCTAACCGTTCCCGAGATATTCGGGTTTAAAGTTTTGAAAAATTAATTTTGCGCTAGAGCGCTGCCATATAGCCTATCAGAAGCGTCTTCCCACGAGGAGTCCAAATCTGTCGAGTTTTCGTCTCTATCTCTTACCGTTTCCGAGATATGAGCGTTTAAAGTTTTGAAAAATTTTTTTAACGCTAGAGCGTTCTGGCATAGCCTATCCGACGCGTTTTCGCACGGGGAATCGAATGGCGTCAAGCTTTTGCCGATATCTCTAACCGTTTCCGAGATATTCGCAAAAATGTGCCGAAATTCGTTAAAAATCGCTATTTTTTACCCAAAATCGCTTATTTTTCCTTATTTTTTCTCTATCTACGATCGCTACCCCGATGTATCATACACCGTCGGACGTACTTTTCGACGGCGATTCCGAATCTGAAGTCGGCGTTCGGCTATCGGTTACGGTTCGGAAGATATCGTCGAATTTCCTTAAATTTCGTCGAAAATTTTGGGAAAATTCAAAACAAATCGTCTCAAAATTGAAATAACCCCGACGTATTATACACCAGAAGAAGCGCCTTTTCGCGACGAATCGAATGGCACCGCGCCAGTCCTCCTAGCACCAACCATTCCGGAGATATGAGCGTTTAAAGTTTTGAAAATTTTTTTAACGCTAGAGCGTTCTGGCATAGCCTATCCGACGCGTTTTCGCACGGGGAATCGAATGGCGTCAAGCTTTTGCCGATATCTCTAACCGTTTCCGAGATATTCGCAAAAATGTGCCGAAATTCGTTAAAAATCGCTATTTTTTACCCAAAATCGCTTATTTTTCCTTATTTTTTCTCTATCTACGATCGCTACCCCGGTGTATCATACACCGTCGGACGTGCTTTTCGACGGCGATTCCGAATCTGAAGTCGGCGTTCGGCTATCGGTTACGGTTCGGAAGATATCGTCGAATATCCTTAAATTTCGTCGAAAATTTTGGGAAAATTAAAAAAAAAATTTTTAACGCTAGAGCGTTCTGGCATAGCCTATCCGACGCGTTTTCGCACGGGGAATCGAATGGCGTCAAGCTTTTGCCGATATCTCTAACCGTTTCCGAGATATTCGCAAAAATGTGCCGAAATTCGTTAAAAATCGCTATTTTTTACCCAAAATCGCTTATTTTTCCTTATTTTTTTCTCTATCTACGATCGCTACCCCGATGTATCATACACCGTCGGACGTACTTTTCGACGGCGATTCCGAATCTGAAGTCGGCGTTCGGCTATCGGTTACGGTTCGGAAGATATCGTCGAATTTCCTTAAATTTCGTCGAAAATTTTGGGAAAATTCAAAACAAATCGTCTCAAAATTGAAATAACCCCGACGTATTATACACCAGAAGAAGCGCCTTTTCGCGACGAATCGAATGGCACCGCGCCAGTCCTCCTAGCACCAACCATTCCGGAGATATGAGCGTTTAAAGTTTTGAAAAATTTTTTAACGCTAGAGCGTTCTGGCATAGCCTATCCGACGCGTTTTCGCACGGGGAATCGAATGACGTCAACCTTTTGCCGATATCTCTAACCGTTCCCGAGATATTCGGGTTTAAAGTTTTGAAAAATTAATTTTGCGCTAGAGCGCTGCCATATAGCCTATCAGAAGCGTCTTCTCACGAGGAGTCCAAATCTGTCGAGTTTTCGTCTCTATCTCTTACCGTTTCCGAGATATGAGCGTTTAAAGTTTTGAAAAATTTTTTTAACGCTAGAGCGTTCTGGCATAGCCTATCCGACGCGTTTTCGCACGGGGAATCGAATGGCGTCAAGCTTTTGCCGATATCTCTAACCGTTTCCGAGATATTCGCAAAAATGTGCCGAAATTCGTTAAAAATCGCTATTTTTTACCCAAAATCGCTTATTTTTCCTTATTTTTCTCTATCTACGATCGCTACCCCGATGTATCATACACCGTCGGACGTACTTTTCGACGGCGATTCCGAATCTGAAGTCGGCGTTCGGCTATCGGTTACGGTTCGGAAGATATCGTCGAATATCCTTAAATTTCGTCGAAAATTTTGGGAAAATTAAAAAAAAATTTTTTAACGCTAGAGCGTTCTGGCATAGCCTATCCGACGCGTTTTCGCACGGGGAATCGAATGGCGTCAAGCTTTTGCCGATATCTCTAACCGTTTCCGAGATATTCGCAAAAATGTGCCGAAATTCGTTAAAAATCGCTATTTTTTACCCAAAATCGCTTATTTTTCCTTATTTTTTTCTCTATCTACGATCGCTACCCCGATGTATCATACACCGTCGGACGTACTTTTCGACGGCGATTCCGAATCTGAAGTCGGCGTTCGGCTATCGGTTACGGTTCGGAAGATATCGTCGAATTTCCTTAAATTTCGTCGAAAATTTTGGGAAAATTCAAAACAAATCGTCTCAAAATTGAAATAACCCCGACGTATTATACACCAGAAGAAGCGCCTTTTCGCGACGAATCGAATGGCACCGCGCCAGTCCTCCTAGCACCAACCATTCCGGAGATATGAGCGTTTAAAGTTTTGAAAAATTTTTTAACGCTAGAGCGTTCTGGCATAGCCTATCCGACGCGTTTTCGCACGGGGAATCGAATGACGTCAACCTTTTGCCGATATCTCTAACCGTTCCCGAGATATTCGGGTTTAAAGTTTTGAAAAATTAATTTTGCGCTAGAGCGCTGCCATATAGCTTATCAGAAGCGCCTTCCCACGAGGAGTCCAAATCTGTCGAGTTTTCGTCTCTATCTCTTACCGTTTCCGAGATATGAGCGTTTAAAGTTTTGAAAATTTTTTTTAACGCTAGAGCGTTCTGGCATAGCCTATCCGACGCGTTTTCGCACGGGGAATCGAATGGCGTCAAGCTTTTGCCGATATCTCTAACCGTTTCCGAGATATTCGCAAAAATGTGCCGAAATTCGTTAAAAATCGCTATTTTTTACCCAAAATCGCTTATTTTTCCTTATTTTTCTCTATCTACGATCGCTACCCCGATGTATCATACACCGTCGGACGTACTTTTCGACGGCGATTCCGAATCTGAAGTCGGCGTTCGGCTATCGGTTACGGTTCGGAAGATATCGTCGAATATCCTTAAATTTCGTCGAAAATTTTGGGAAAATTAAAAAAAAAATTTTTAACGCTAGAGCGTTCTGGCATAGCCTATCCGACGCGTTTTCGCACGGGGAATCGAATGGCGTCAAGCTTTTGCCGATATCTCTAACCGTTTCCGAGATATTCGCAAAAATGTGCCGAAATTCGTTAAAAATCGCTATTTTTTACCCAAAATCGCTTATTTTTCCTTATTTTTTTCTCTATCTACGATCGCTACCCCGATGTATCATACACCGTCGGACGTACTTTTCGACGGCGATTCCGAATCTGAAGTCGGCGTTCGGCTATCGGTTACGGTTCGGAAGATATCGTCGAATTTCCTTAAATTTCGTCGAAAATTTTGGGAAAATTCAAAACAAATCGTCTCAAAATTGAAATAACCCCGACGTATTATACACCAGAAGAAGCGCCTTTTCGCGACGAATCGAATGGCACCGCGCCAGTCCTCCTAGCACCAACCATTCCGGAGATATGAGCGTTTAAAGTTTTGAAAAATTTTTTAACGCTAGAGCGTTCTGGCATAGCCTATCCGACGCGTTTTCGCACGGGGAATCGAATGACGTCAACCTTTTGCCGATATCTCTAACCTTTCCCGAGATATTCGGGTTTAAAGTTTTGAAAAATTAATTTTGCGCTAGAGCGCTGCCATATAGCCTATCAGAAGCGTCTTCCCACGAGGAGTCCAAATCTGTCGAGTTCTCGTCTCTATCTCTTACCGTTTCCGAGATATGAGCGTTTAAAGTTTTGAAAAATTTTTTTAACGCTAGAGCGTTCTGGCATAGCCTATCCGACGCGTTTTCGCACGGGGAATCGAATGGCGTCAAGCTTTTGCCGATATCTCTAACCGTTTCCGAGATATTCGCAAAAATGTGCCGAAATTCGTTAAAAATCGCTATTTTTTACCCAAAATCGCTTATTTTTCCTTATTTTTTTCTCTATCTACGATCGCTACCCCGATGTATCATACACCGTCGGACGTACTTTTCGACGGCGATTCCGAATCTGAAGTCGGCGTTCGGCTATCGGTTACGGTTCGGAAGATATCGTCGAATTTCCTTAAATTTCGTCGAAAATTTTGGGAAAATTCAAAACAAATCGTCTCAAAATTGAAATAACCCCGACGTATTATACACCAGAAGAAGCGCCTTTTCGCGACGAATCGAATGGCACCGCGCCAGTCCTCCTAGCACCAACCATTCCGGAGATATGAGCGTTTAAAGTTTTGAAAATTTTTTTAACGCTAGAGCGTTCTGGCATAGCCTATCCGACGCGTTTTCGCACGGGGAATCGAATGACGTCAACCTTTTGCCGATATCTCTAACCGTTCCCGAGATATTCGGGTTTAAAGTTTTGAAAAATTAATTTTGCGCTAGAGCGCTGCCATATAGCCTATCAGAAGCGTCTTCCCACGAGGAGTCCAAATCTGTCGAGTTTTCGTCTCTATCTCTTACCGTTTCCGAGATATGAGCGTTTAAAGTTTTGAAAAATTTTTTTAACGCTAGAGCGTTCTGGCATAGCCTATCCGACGCGTTTTCGCACGGGGAATCGAATGGCGTCAAGCTTTTGCCGATATCTCTAACCGTTTCCGAGATATTCGCAAAAATGTGCCGAAATTCGTTAAAAATCGCTATTTTTTACCCAAAATCGCTTATTTTTCCTTATTTTTTCTCTATCTACGATCGCTACCCCGATGTATCATACACCGTCGGACGTACTTTTCGACGGCGATTCCGAATCTGAAGTCGGCGTTCGGCTATCGGTTACGGTTCGGAAGATATCGTCGAATATCCTTAAATTTCGTCGAAAATTTTGGGAAAATTAAAAAAAAAAATTTTAACGCTAGAGCGTTCTGGCATAGCCTATCCGACGCGTTTTCGCACGGGGAATCGAATGGCGTCAAGCTTTTGCCGATATCTCTAACCGTTTCCGAGATATTCGCAAAAATGTGCCGAAATTCGTTAAAAATCGCTATTTTTTACCCAAAATCGCTTATTTTTCCTTATTTTTTTCTCTATCTACGATCGCTACCCCGATGTATCATACACCGTCGGACGTACTTTTCGACGGCGATTCCGAATCTGAAGTCGGCGTTCGGCTATCGGTTACGGTTCGGAAGATATCGTCGAATTTCCTTAAATTTCGTCGAAAATTTTGGGAAAATTCAAAACAAATCGTCTCAAAATTGAAATAACCCCGACGTATTATACACCAGAAGAAGCGCCTTTTCGCGACGAATCGAATGGCACCGCGCCAGTCCTCCTAGCACCAACCATTCCGGAGATATGAGCGTTTAAAGTTTTGAAAAATTTTTTAACGCTAGAGCGTTCTGGCATAGCCTATCCGACGCGTTTTCGCACGGGGAATCGAATGACGTCAACCTTTTGCCGATATCTCTAACCGTTCCCGAGATATTCGGGTTTAAAGTTTTGAAAAATTAATTTTGCGCTAGAGCGCTGCCATATAGCCTATCAGAAGCGTCTTCCCACGAGGAGTCCAAATCTGTCGAGTTTTCGTCTCTATCTCTTACCGTTTCCGAGATATGAGCGTTTAAAGTTTTGAAAATTTTTTTTAACGCTAGAGCGTTCTGGCATAGCCTATCCGACGCGTTTTCGCACGGGGAATCGAATGGCGTCAAGCTTTTGCCGATATCTCTAACCGTTTCCGAGATATTCGCAAAAATGTGCCGAAATTCGTTAAAAATCGCTATTTTTTACCCAAAATCGCTTATTTTTCCTTATTTTTTCTCTATCTACGATCGCTACCCCGATGTATCATACACCGTCGGACGTACTTTTCGACGGCGATTCCGAATCTGAAGTCGGCGTTCGGCTATCGGTTACGGTTCGGAAGATATCGTCGAATATCCTTAAATTTCGTCGAAAATTTTGGGAAAATTAAAAAAAAAATTTTTTAACGCTAGAGCGTTCTGGCATAGCCTATCCGACGCGTTTTCGCACGGGGAATCGAATGGCGTCAAGCTTTTGCCGATATCTCTAACCGTTTCCGAGATATTCGCAAAAATGTGCCGAAATTCGTTAAAAATCGCTATTTTTTACCCAAAATCGCTTATTTTTCCTTATTTTTTTCTCTATCTACGATCGCTACCCCGATGTATCATACACCGTCGGACGTACTTTTCGACGGCGATTCCGAATCTGAAGTCGGCGTTCGGCTATCGGTTACGGTTCGGAAGATATCGTCGAATTTCCTTAAATTTCGTCGAAAATTTTGGGAAAATTCAAAACAAATCGTCTCAAAATTGAAATAACCCCGACGTATTATACACCAGAAGAAGCGCCTTTTCGCGACGAATCGAATGGCACCGCGCCAGTCCTCCTAGCACCAACCATTCCGGAGATATGAGCGTTTAAAGTTTTGAAAAATTTTTTAACGCTAGAGCGTTCTGGCATAGCCTATCCGACGCGTTTTCGCACGGGGAATCGAATGACGTCAACCTTTTGCCGATATCTCTAACCGTTCCCGAGATATTCGGGTTTAAAGTTTTGAAAAATTAATTTTGCGCTAGAGCGCTGCCATATAGCCTATCAGAAGCGTCTTCTCACGAGGAGTCCAAATCTGTCGAGTTTTCGTCTCTATCTCTTACCGTTTCCGAGATATGAGCGTTTAAAGTTTTGAAAAATTTTTTTAACGCTAGAGCGTTCTGGCATAGCCTATCCGACGCGTTTTCGCACGGGGAATCGAATGGCGTCAAGCTTTTGCCGATATCTCTAACCGTTTCCGAGATATTCGCAAAAATGTGCCGAAATTCGTTAAAAATCGCTATTTTTTACCCAAAATCGCTTATTTTTCCTTATTTTTCTCTATCTACGATCGCTACCCCGATGTATCATACACCGTCGGACGTACTTTTCGACGGCGATTCCGAATCTGAAGTCGGCGTTCGGCTATCGGTTACGGTTCGGAAGATATCGTCGAATATCCTTAAATTTCGTCGAAAATTTTGGGAAAATTAAAAAAAAATTTTTTAACGCTAGAGCGTTCTGGCATAGCCTATCCGACGCGTTTTCGCACGGGGAATCGAATGGCGTCAAGCTTTTGCCGATATCTCTAACCGTTCCCGAGATATTCGGGTTTAAAGTTTTGAAAAATTAATTTTGCGCTAGAGCGCTGCCATATAGCCTATCAGAAGCGTCTTCCCACGAGGAGTCCAAATCTGTCGAGTTCTCGTCTCTATCTCTTACCGTTTCCGAGATATGAGCGTTTAAAGTTTTGAAAAATTTTTTTAACGCTAGAGCGTTCTGGCATAGCCTATCCGACGCGTTTTCGCACGGGGAATCGAATGGCGTCAAGCTTTTGCCGATATCTCTAACCGTTTCCGAGATATTCGCAAAAATGTGCCGAAATTCGTTAAAAATCGCTATTTTTTACCCAAAATCGCTTATTTTTCCTTATTTTTTCTCTATCTACGATCGCTACCCCGATGTATCATACACCGTCGGACGTTCTTTTCGACGGCGATTCCGAATCTGAAGTCGGCGTTCGGCTATCGGTTACGGTTCGGAAGATATCGTCGAATATCCTTAAATTTCGTCGAAAATTTTGGGAAAATTAAAAAAAAATTTTTTAACGCTAGAGCGTTCTGGCATAGCCTATCCGACGCGTTTTCGCACGGGGAATCGAATGGCGTCAAGCTTTTGCCGATATCTCTAACCGTTTCCGAGATATTCGCAAAAATGTGCCGAAATTCGTTAAAAATCGCTATTTTTTACCCAAAATCGCTTATTTTTCCTTATTTTTTTCTCTATCTACGATCGCTACCCCGATGTATCATACACCGTCGGACGTACTTTTCGACGGCGATTCCGAATCTGAAGTCGGCGTTCGGCTATCGGTTACGGTTCGGAAGATATCGTCGAATTTCCTTAAATTTCGTCGAAAATTTTGGGAAAATTCAAAACAAATCGTCTCAAAATTGAAATAACCCCGACGTATTATACACCAGAAGAAGCGCCTTTTCGCGACGAATCGAATGGCACCGCGCCAGTCCTCCTAGCACCAACCATTCCGGAGATATGAGCGTTTAAAGTTTTGAAAAATTTTTTAACGCTAGAGCGTTCTGGCATAGCCTATCCGACGCGTTTTCGCACGGGGAATCGAATGACGTCAACCTTTTGCCGATATCTCTACCGTTCCCGAGATATTCGGGTTTAAAGTTTTGAAAAATTAATTTTGCGCTAGAGCGCTGCCATATAGCCTATCAGAAGCGTCTTCCCACGAGGAGTCCAAATCTGTCGAGTTTTCGTCTCTATCTCTTACCGTTTCCGAGATATGAGCGTTTAAAGTTTTGAAAAATTTTTTTAACGCTAGAGCGTTCTGGCATAGCCTATCCGACGCGTTTTCGCACGGGGAATCGAATGGCGTCAAGCTTTTGCCGATATCTCTAACCGTTTCCGAGATATTCGCAAAAATGTGCCGAAATTCGTTAAAAATCGCTATTTTTTACCCAAAATCGCTTATTTTTCCTTATTTTTTCTCTATCTACGATCGCTACCCCGATGTATCATACACCGTCGGACGTACTTTTCGACGGCGATTCCGAATCTGAAGTCGGCGTTCGGCTATCGGTTACGGTTCGGAAGATATCGTCGAATATCCTTAAATTTCGTCGAAAATTTTGGGAAAATTAAAAAAAAAATTTTTAACGCTAGAGCGTTCTGGCATAGCCTATCCGACGCGTTTTCGCACGGGGAATCGAATGGCGTCAAGCTTTTGCCGATATCTCTAACCGTTTCCGAGATATTCGCAAAAATGTGCCGAAATTCGTTAAAAATCGCTATTTTTTACCCAAAATCGCTTATTTTTCCTTATTTTTTTCTCTATCTACGATCGCTACCCCGATGTATCATACACCGTCGGACGTACTTTTCGACGGCGATTCCGAATCTGAAGTCGGCGTTCGGCTATCGGTTACGGTTCGGAAGATATCGTCGAATTTCCTTAAATTTCGTCGAAAATTTTGGGAAAATTCAAAACAAATCGTCTCAAAATTGAAATAACCCCGACGTATTATACACCAGAAGAAGCGCCTTTTCGCGACGAATCGAATGGCACCGCGCCAGTCCTCCTAGCACCAACCATTCCGGAGATATGAGCGTTTAAAGTTTTGAAAAATTTTTTAACGCTAGAGCGTTCTGGCATAGCCTATCCGACGCGTTTTCGCACGGGGAATCGAATGACGTCAACCTTTTGCCGATATCTCTAACCGTTCCCGAGATATTCGGGTTTAAAGTTTTGAAAAATTAATTTTGCGCTAGAGCGCTGCCATATAGCCTATCAGAAGCGTCTTCCCACGAGGAGTCCAAATCTGTCGAGTTTTCGTCTCTATCTCTTACCGTTTCCGAGATATGAGCGTTTAAAGTTTTGAAAAAATTTTTTAACGCTAGAGCGTTCTGGCACAGCCTATCCGACGCGTTTTCGCACGGGGAATCGAATGGCGTCAAGCTTTTGCCGATATCTCTAACCGTTTCCGAGATATTCGCAAAAATGTGCCGAAATTCGTTAAAAATCGCTATTTTTTACCCAAAATCGCTTATTTTTCCTTATTTTTTCTCTATCTACGATCGCTACCCCGATGTATCATACACCGTCGGACGTACTTTTCGACGGCGATTCCGAATCTGAAGTCGGCGTTCGGCTATCGGTTACGGTTCGGAAGATATCGTCGAATATCCTTAAATTTCGTCGAAAATTTTGGGAAAATTAAAAAAAAAATTTTAACGCTAGAGCGTTCTGGCATAGCCTATCCGACGCGTTTTCGCACGGGGAATCGAATGGCGTCAAGCTTTTGCCGATATCTCTAACCGTTTCCGAGATATTCGCAAAAATGTGCCGAAATTCGTTAAAAAACGCTATTTTTTACCCAAAATCGCTTATTTTTCCTTATTTTTTTCTCTATCTACGATCGCTACCCCGATGTATCATACACCGTCGGACGTACTTTTCGACGGCGATTCCGAATCTGAAGTCGGCGTTCGGCTATCGGTTACGGTTCGGAAGATATCGTCGAATATCCTTAAATTTCGTCGAAAATTTTGGGAAAATTAAAAAAAAAATTTTTAACGCTAGAGCGTTCTGGCATAGCCTATCCGACGCGTTTTCGCACGGGGAATCGAATGGCGTCAAGCTTTTGCCGATATCTCTAACCGTTTCCGAGATATTCGCAAAAATGTGCCGAAATTCGTTAAAAATCGCTATTTTTTACCCAAAATCGCTTATTTTTCCTTATTTTTTTCTCTATCTACGATCGCTACCCCGATGTATCATACACCGTCGGACGTACTTTTCGACGGCGATTCCGAATCTGAAGTCGGCGTTCGGCTATCGGTTACGGTTCGGAAGATATCGTCGAATTTCCTTAAATTTCGTCGAAAATTTTGGGAAAATTCAAAACAAATCGTCTCAAAATTGAAATAACCCCGACGTATTATACACCAGAAGAAGCGCCTTTTCGCGACGAATCGAATGGCACCGCGCCAGTCCTCCTAGCACCAACCATTCCGGAGATATGAGCGTTTAAAGTTTTGAAAAATTTTTTAACGCTAGAGCGTTCTGGCATAGCCTATCCGACGCGTTTTCGCACGGGGAATCGAATGACGTCAACCTTTTGCCGATATCTCTAACCGTTCCCGAGATATTCGGGTTTAAAGTTTTGAAAAATTAATTTTGCGCTAGAGCGCTGCCATATAGCCTATCAGAAGCGTCTTCCCACGAGGAGTCCAAATCTGTCGAGTTTTCGTCTCTATCTCTTACCGTTTCCGAGATATGAGCGTTTAAAGTTTTGAAAAATTTTTTTAACGCTAGAGCGTTCTGGCACAGCCTATCCGACGCGTTTTCGCACGGGGAATCGAATGGCGTCAAGCTTTTGCCGATATCTCTAACCGTTTCCGAGATATTCGCAAAAATGTGCCGAAATTCGTTAAAAATCGCTATTTTTTACCCAAAATCGCTTATTTTTCCTTATTTTTTCTCTATCTACGATCGCTACCCCGATGTATCATACACCGTCGGACGTACTTTTCGACGGCGATTCCGAATCTGAAGTCGGCGTTCGGCTATCGGTTACGGTTCGGAAGATATCGTCGAATATCCTTAAATTTCGTCGAAAATTTTGGGAAAATTAAAAAAAAAATTTTAACGCTAGAGCGTTCTGGCATAGCCTATCCGACGCGTTTTCGCACGGGGAATCGAATGGCGTCAAGCTTTTGCCGATATCTCTAACCGTTTCCGAGATATTCGCAAAAATGTGCCGAAATTCGTTAAAAATCGCTATTTTTTACCCAAAATCGCTTATTTTTCCTTATTTTTTTCTCTATCTACGATCGCTACCCCGATGTATCATACACCGTCGGACGTACTTTTCGACGGCGATTCCGAATCTGAAGTCGGCGTTCGGCTATCGGTTACGGTTCGGAAGATATCGTCGAATTTCCTTAAATTTCGTCGAAAATTTTGGGAAAATTCAAAACAAATCGTCTCAAAATTGAAATAACCCCGACGTATTATACACCAGAAGAAGCGCCTTTTCGCGACGAATCGAATGGCACCGCGCCAGTCCTCCTAGCACCAACCATTCCGGAGATATGAGCGTTTAAAGTTTTGAAAAATTTTTTAACGCTAGAGCGTTCTGGCATAGCCTATCCGACGCGTTTTCGCACGGGGAATCGAATGACGTCAACCTTTTGCCGATATCTCTAACCGTTCCCGAGATATTCGGGTTTAAAGTTTTGAAAAATTAATTTTGCGCTAGAGCGCTGCCATATAGCCTATCAGAAGCGTCTTCCCACGAGGAGTCCAAATCTGTCGAGTTTTCGTCTCTATCTCTTACCGTTTCCGAGATATGAGCGTTTAAAGTTTTGAAAAATTTTTTTAACGCTAGAGCGTTCTGGCATAGCCTATCCGACGCGTTTTCGCACGGGGAATCGAATGGCGTCAAGCTTTTGCCGATATCTCTAACCGTTTCCGAGATATTCGCAAAAATGTGCCGAAATTCGTTAAAAATCGCTATTTTTTTACCCAAAATCGCTTATTTTTCCTTATTTTTTCTCTATCTACGATCGCTACCCCGATGTATCATACACCGTCGGACGTACTTTTCGACGGCGATTCCGAATCTGAAGTCGGCGTTCGGCTATCGGTTACGGTTCGGAAGATATCGTCGAATATCCTTAAATTTCGTCGAAAATTTTGGGAAAATTAAAAAAAAAATTTTTTAACGCTAGAGCGTTCTGGCATAGCCTATCCGACGCGTTTTCGCACGGGGAATCGAATGGCGTCAAGCTTTTGCCGATATCTCTAACCGTTTCCGAGATATTCGCAAAAATGTGCCGAAATTCGTTAAAAATCGCTATTTTTTACCCAAAATCGCTTATTTTTCCTTATTTTTTTCTCTATCTACGATCGCTACCCCGATGTATCATACACCGTCGGACGTACTTTTCGACGGCGATTCCGAATCTGAAGTCGGCGTTCGGCTATCGGTTACGGTTCGGAAGATATCGTCGAATTTCCTTAAATTTCGTCGAAAATTTTGGGAAAATTCAAAACAAATCGTCTCAAAATTGAAATAACCCCGACGTATTATACACCAGAAGAAGCGCCTTTTCGCGACGAATCGAATGGCACCGCGCCAGTCCTCCTAGCACCAACCATTCCGGAGATATGAGCGTTTAAAGTTTTGAAAAATTTTTTAACGCTAGAGCGTTCTGGCATAGCCTATCCGACGCGTTTTCGCACGGGGAATCGAATGACGTCAACCTTTTGCCGATATCTCTAACCGTTCCCGAGATATTCGGGTTTAAAGTTTTGAAAAATTAATTTTGCGCTAGAGCGCTGCCATATAGCCTATCAGAAGCGTCTTCCCACGAGGAGTCCAAATCTGTCGAGTTTTCGTCTCTATCTCTTACCGTTTCCGAGATATGAGCGTTTAAAGTTTTGAAAAATTTTTTTAACGCTAGAGCGTTCTGGCATAGCCTATCCGACGCGTTTTCGCACGGGGAATCGAATGGCGTCAAGCTTTTGCCGATATCTCTAACCGTTTCCGAGATATTCGCAAAAATGTGCCGAAATTCGTTAAAAATCGCTATTTTTTACCCAAAATCGCTTATTTTTCCTTATTTTTTCTCTATCTACGATCGCTACCCCGATGTATCATACACCGTCGGACGTACTTTTCGACGGCGATTCCGAATCTGAAGTCGGCGTTCGGCTATCGGTTACGGTTCGGAAGATATCGTCGAATATCCTTAAATTTCGTCGAAAATTTTGGGAAAATTAAAAAAAAAATTTTTAACGCTAGAGCGTTCTGGCATAGCCTATCCGACGCGTTTTCGCACGGGGAATCGAATGGCGTCAAGCTTTTGCCGATATCTCTAACCGTTTCCGAGATATTCGCAAAAATGTGCCGAAATTCGTTAAAAATCGCTATTTTTTACCCAAAATCGCTTATTTTTCCTTATTTTTTTCTCTATCTACGATCGCTACCCCGATGTATCATACACCGTCGGACGTACTTTTCGACGGCGATTCCGAATCTGAAGTCGGCGTTCGGCTATCGGTTACGGTTCGGAAGATATCGTCGAATTTCCTTAAATTTCGTCGAAAATTTTGGGAAAATTCAAAACAAATCGTCTCAAAATTGAAATAACCCCGACGTATTATACACCAGAAGAAGCGCCTTTTCGCGACGAATCGAATGGCACCGCGCCAGTCCTCCTAGCACCAACCATTCCGGAGATATGAGCGTTTAAAGTTTTGAAAAATTTTTTAACGCTAGAGCGTTCTGGCATAGCCTATCCGACGTGTTTTCGCACGGGGAATCGAATGACGTCAACCTTTTGCCGATATCTCTAACCGTTCCCGAGATATTCGGGTTTAAAGTTTTGAAAAATTAATTTTGCGCTAGAGCGCTGCCATATAGCCTATCAGAAGCGTCTTCCCACGAGGAGTCCAAATCTGTCGAGTTTTCGTCTCTATCTCTTACCGTTTCCGAGATATGAGCGTTTAAAGTTTTGAAAAATTTTTTTAACGCTAGAGCGTTCTGGCATAGCCTATCCGACGCGTTTTCGCACGGGGAATCGAATGGCGTCAAGCTTTTGCCGATATCTCTAACCGTTTCCGAGATATTCGCAAAAATGTGCCGAAATTCGTTAAAAATCGCTATTTTTTTACCCAAAATCGCTTATTTTTCCTTATTTTTTCTCTATCTACGATCGCTACCCCGATGTATCATACACCGTCGGACGTACTTTTCGACGGCGATTCCGAATCTGAAGTCGGCGTTCGGCTATCGGTTACGGTTCGGAAGATATCGTCGAATATCCTTAAATTTCGTCGAAAATTTTGGGAAAATTAAAAAAAAAAATTTTTAACGCTAGGGCGTTCTGGCATAGCCTATCCGACGCGTTTTCGCACGGGGAATCGAATGGCGTCAAGCTTTTGCCGATATCTCTAACCGTTTCCGAGATATTCGCAAAAATGTGCCGAAATTCGTTAAAAATCGCTATTTTTTACCCAAAATCGCTTATTTTTCCTTATTTTTTTCTCTATCTACGATCGCTACCCCGATGTATCATACACCGTCGGACGTACTTTTCGACGGCGATTCCGAATCTGAAGTCGGCGTTCGGCTATCGGTTACGGTTCGGAAGATATCGTCGAATTTCCTTAAATTTCGTCGAAAATTTTGGGAAAATTCAAAACAAATCGTCTCAAAATTGAAATAACCCCGACGTATTATACACCAGAAGAAGCGCCTTTTCGCGACGAATCGAATGGCACCGCGCCAGTCCTCCTAGCACCAACCATTCCGGAGATATGAGCGTTTAAAGTTTTGAAAAATTTTTTAACGCTAGAGCGTTCTGGCATAGCCTATCCGACGCGTTTTCGCACGGGGAATCGAATGACGTCAACCTTTTGCCGATATCTCTAACCGTTCCCGAGATATTCGGGTTTAAAGTTTTGAAAAATTAATTTTGCGCTAGAGCGCTGCCATATAGCCTATCAGAAGCGTCTTCCCACGAGGAGTCCAAATCTGTCGAGTTTTCGTCTCTATCTCTTACCGTTTCCGAGATATGAGCGTTTAAAGTTTTGAAAAATTTTTTTAACGCTAGAGCGTTCTGGCATAGCCTATCCGACGCGTTTTCGCACGGGGAATCGAATGGCGTCAAGCTTTTGCCGATATCTCTAACCGTTTCCGAGATATTCGCAAAAATGTGCCGAAATTCGTTAAAAATCGCTATTTTTTACCCAAAATCGCTTATTTTTCCTTATTTTTTCTCTATCTACGATCGCTACCCCGATGTATCATACACCGTCGGACGTACTTTTCGACGGCGATTCCGAATCTGAAGTCGGCGTTCGGCTATCGGTTACGGTTCGGAAGATATCGTCGAATATCCTTAAATTTCGTCGAAAATTTTGGGAAAATTAAAAAAAAAATTTTTAACGCTAGAGCGTTCTGGCATAGCCTATCCGACGCGTTTTCGCACGGGGAATCGAATGGCGTCAAGCTTTTGCCGATATCTCTAACCGTTTCCGAGATATTCGCAAAAATGTGCCGAAATTCGTTAAAAATCGCTATTTTTTACCCAAAATCGCTTATTTTTCCTTATTTTTTTCTCTATCTACGATCGCTACCCCGATGTATCATACACCGTCGGACGTACTTTTCGACGGCGATTCCGAATCTGAAGTCGGCGTTCGGCTATCGGTTACGGTTCGGAAGATATCGTCGAATTTCCTTAAATTTCGTCGAAAATTTTGGGAAAATTCAAAACAAATCGTCTCAAAATTGAAATAACCCCGACGTATTATACACCAGAAGAAGCGCCTTTTCGCGACGAATCGAATGGCACCGCGCCAGTCCTCCTAGCACCAACCATTCCGGAGATATGAGCGTTTAAAGTTTTGAAAAAATTTTTAACGCTAGAGCGTTCTGGCATAGCCTATCCGACGCGTTTTCGCACGGGGAATCGAATGACGTCAACCTTTTGCCGATATCTCTAACCGTTCCCGAGATATTCGGGTTTAAAGTTTTGAAAAATTAATTTTGCGCTAGAGCGCTGCCATATAGCCTATCAGAAGCGTCTTCCCACGAGGAGTCCAAATCTGTCGAGTTTTCGTCTCTATCTCTTACCGTTTCCGAGATATGAGCGTTTAAAGTTTTGAAAAATTTTTTTAACGCTAGAGCGTTCTGGCATAGCCTATCCGACGCGTTTTCGCACGGGGAATCGAATGGCGTCAAGCTTTTGCCGATATCTCTAACCGTTTCCGAGATATTCGCAAAAATGTGCCGAAATTCGTTAAAAATCGCTATTTTTTTACCCAAAATCGCTTATTTTTCCTTATTTTTTCTCTATCTACGATCGCTACCCCGATGTATCATACACCGTCGGACGTACTTTTCGACGGCGATTCCGAATCTGAAGTCGGCGTTCGGCTATCGGTTACGGTTCGGAAGATATCGTCGAATATCCTTAAATTTCGTCGAAAATTTTGGGAAAATTAAAAAAAAATTTTTAACGCTAGAGCGTTCTGGCATAGCCTATCCGACGCGTTTTCGCACGGGGAATCGAATGGCGTCAAGCTTTTGCCGATATCTCTAACCGTTTCCGAGATATTCGCAAAAATGTGCCGAAATTCGTTAAAAATCGCTATTTTTTACCCAAAATCGCTTATTTTTCCTTATTTTTTTCTCTATCTACGATCGCTACCCCGATGTATCATACACCGTCGGACGTACTTTTCGACGGCGATTCCGAATCTGAAGTCGGCGTTCGGCTATCGGTTACGGTTCGGAAGATATCGTCGAATTTCCTTAAATTTCGTCGAAAATTTTGGGAAAATTCAAAACAAATCGTCTCAAAATTGAAATAACCCCGACGTATTATACACCAGAAGAAGCGCCTTTTCGCGACGAATCGAATGGCACCGCGCCAGTCCTCCTAGCACCAACCATTCCGGAGATATGAGCGTTTAAAGTTTTGAAAAAATTTTTAACGCTAGAGCGTTCTGGCATAGCCTATCCGACGCGTTTTCGCACGGGGAATCGAATGACGTCAACCTTTTGCCGATATCTCTAACCGTTCCCGAGATATTCGGGTTTAAAGTTTTGAAAAATTAATTTTGCGCTAGAGCGCTGCCATATAGCCTATCAGAAGCGTCTTCCCACGAGGAGTCCAAATCTGTCGAGTTTTCGTCTCTATCTCTTACCGTTTCCGAGATATGAGCGTTTAAAGTTTTGAAAAATTTTTTTAACGCTAGAGCGTTCTGGCATAGCCTATCCGACGCGTTTTCGCACGGGGAATCGAATGGCGTCAAGCTTTTGCCGATATCTCTAACCGTTTCCGAGATATTCGCAAAAATGTGCCGAAATTCGTTAAAAATCGCTATTTTTTACCCAAAATCGCTTATTTTTCCTTATTTTTTCTCTATCTACGATCGCTACCCCGATGTATCATACACCGTCGGACGTACTTTTCGACGGCGATTCCGAATCTGAAGTCGGCGTTCGGCTATCGGTTACGGTTCGGAAGATATCGTCGAATATCCTTAAATTTCGTCGAAAATTTTGGGAAAATTAAAAAAAAAATTTTTAACGCTAGAGCGTTCTGGCATAGCCTATCCGACGCGTTTTCGCACGGGGAATCGAATGGCGTCAAGCTTTTGCCGATATCTCTAACCGTTTCCGAGATATTCGCAAAAATGTGCCGAAATTCGTTAAAAATCGCTATTTTTTACCCAAAATCGCTTATTTTTCCTTATTTTTTTCTCTATCTACGATCGCTACCCCGATGTATCATACACCGTCGGACGTACTTTTCGACGGCGATTCCGAATCTGAAGTCGGCGTTCGGCTATCGGTTACGGTTCGGAAGATATCGTCGAATTTCCTTAAATTTCGTCGAAAATTTTGGGAAAATTCAAAACAAATCGTCTCAAAATTGAAATAACCCCGACGTATTATACACCAGAAGAAGCGCCTTTTCGCGACGAATCGAATGGCACCGCGCCAGTCCTCCTAGCACCAACCATTCCGGAGATATGAGCGTTTAAAGTTTTGAAAAATTTTTTAACACTAGAGCGTTCTGGCATAGCCTATCCGACGCGTTTTCGCACGGGGAATCGAATGACGTCAACCTTTTGCCGATATCTCTAACCGTTCCCGAGATATTCGGGTTTAAAGTTTTGAAAAATTAATTTTGCGCTAGAGCGCTGCCATATAGCCTATCAGAAGCGTCTTCCCACGAGGAGTCCAAATCTGTCGAGTTTTCGTCTCTATCTCTTACCGTTTCCGAGATATGAGCGTCTAAAGTTTTGAAAAATTTTTTTAACGCTAGAGCGTTCTGGCATAGCCTATCCGACGCGTTTTCGCACGGGGAATCGAATGGCGTCAAGCTTTTGCCGATATCTCTAACCGTTTCCGAGATATTCGCAAAAATGTGCCGAAATTCGTTAAAAATCGCTATTTTTTACCCAAAATCGCTTATTTTTCCTTATTTTTTCTCTATCTACGATCGCTACCCCGATGTATCATACACCGTCGGACGTACTTTTCGACGGCGATTCCGAATCTGAAGTCGGCGTTCGGCTATCGGTTACGGTTCGGAAGATATCGTCGAATTTCCTTAAATTTCGTCGAAAATTTTGGGAAAATTCAAAACAAATCGTCTCAAAATTGAAATAACCCCGACGTATTATACACCAGAAGAAGCGCCTTTTCGCGACGAATCGAATGGCACCGCGCCAGTCCTCCTAGCACCAACCATTCCGGAGATATGAGCGTTTAAAGTTTTGAAAATTTTTTTAACGCTAGAGCGTTCTGGCATAGCCTATCCGACGCGTTTTCGCACGGGGAATCGAATGACGTCAACCTTTTGCCGATATCTCTAACCGTTCCCGAGATATTCGGGTTTAAAGTTTTGAAAAATTAATTTTGCGCTAGAGCGCTGCCATATAGCCTATCAGAAGCGTCTTCCCACGAGGAGTCCAAATCTGTCGAGTTCTCGTCTCTATCTCTTACCGTTTCCGAGATATGAGCGTTTAAAGTTTTGAAAAATTTTTTTAACGCTAGAGCGTTCTGGCATAGCCTATCCGACGCGTTTTCGCACGGGGAATCGAATGGCGTCAAGCTTTTGCCGATATCTCTAACCGTTTCCGAGATATTCGCAAAAATGTGCCGAAATTCGTTAAAAATCGCTATTTTTTACCCAAAATCGCTTATTTTTCCTTATTTTTTCTCTATCTACGATCGCTACCCCGATGTATCATACACCGTCGGACGTACTTTTCGACGGCGATTCCGAATCTGAAGTCGGCGTTCGGCTATCGGTTACGGTTCGGAAGATATCGTCGAATATCCTTAAATTTCGTCGAAAATTTTGGGAAAATTAAAAAAAAAATTTTTAACGCTAGAGCGTTCTGGCATAGCCTATCCGACGCGTTTTCGCACGGGGAATCGAATGGCGTCAAGCTTTTGCCGATATCTCTAACCGTTTCCGAGATATTCGCAAAAATGTGCCGAAATTCGTTAAAAATCGCTATTTTTTACCCAAAATCGCTTATTTTTCCTTATTTTTTTCTCTATCTACGATCGCTACCCCGATGTATCATACACCGTCGGACGTACTTTTCGACGGCGATTCCGAATCTGAAGTCGGCGTTCGGCTATCGGTTACGGTTCGGAAGATATCGTCGAATTTCCTTAAATTTCGTCGAAAATTTTGGGAAAATTCAAAACAAATCGTCTCAAAATTGAAATAACCCCGACGTATTATACACCAGAAGAAGCGCCTTTTCGCGACGAATCGAATGGCACCGCGCCAGTCCTCCTAGCACCAACCATTCCGGAGATATGAGCGTTTAAAGTTTTGAAAATTTTTTTAACGCTAGAGCGTTCTGGCATAGCCTATCCGACGCGTTTTCGCACGGGGAATCGAATGACGTCAACCTTTTGCCGATATCTCTAACCGTTCCCGAGATATTCGGGTTTAAAGTTTTGAAAAATTAATTTTGCGCTAGAGCGCTGCCATATAGCCTATCAGAAGCGTCTTCCCACGAGGAGTCCAAATCTGTCGAGTTCTCGTCTCTATCTCTTACCGTTTCCGAGATATGAGCGTTTAAAGTTTTGAAAAAAATTTTTAACGCTAGAGCGTTCTGGCATAGCCTATCCGACGCGTTTTCGCACGGGGAATCGAATGGCGTCAAGCTTTTGCCGATATCTCTAACCGTTTCCGAGATATTCGCAAAAATGTGCCGAAATTCGTTAAAAATCGCTATTTTTTACCCAAAATCGCTTATTTTTCCTTATTTTTTCTCTATCTACGATCGCTACCCCGATGTATCATACACCGTCGGACGTACTTTTCGACGGCGATTCCGAATCTGAAGTCGGCGTTCGGCTATCGGTTACGGTTCGGAAGATATCGTCGAATATCCTTAAATTTCGTCGAAAATTTTGGGAAAATTAAAAAAAAAATTTTTAACGCTAGAGCGTTCTGGCATAGCCTATCCGACGCGTTTTCGCACGGGGAATCGAATGGCGTCAAGCTTTTGCCGATATCTCTAACCGTTTCCGAGATATTCGCAAAAATGTGCCGAAATTCGTTAAAAATCGCTATTTTTTACCCAAAATCGCTTTTTTTTCCTTATTTTTTTCTCTATCTACGATCGCTACCCCGATGTATCATACACCGTCGGACGTACTTTTCGACGGCGATTCCGAATCTGAAGTCGGCGTTCGGCTATCGGTTACGGTTCGGAAGATATCGTCGAATTTCCTTAAATTTCGTCGAAAATTTTGGGAAAATTCAAAACAAATCGTCTCAAAATTGAAATAACCCCGACGTATTATACACCAGAAGAAGCGCCTTTTCGCGACGAATCGAATGGCACCGCGCCAGTCCTCCTAGCACCAACCATTCCGGAGATATGAGCGTTTAAAGTTTTGAAAATTTTTTTAACGCTAGAGCGTTCTGGCATAGCCTATCCGACGCGTTTTCGCACGGGGAATCGAATGACGTCAACCTTTTGCCGATATCTCTAACCGTTCCCGAGATATTCGGGTTTAAAGTTTTGAAAAATTAATTTTGCGCTAGAGCGCTGCCATATAGCCTATCAGAAGCGTCTTCCCACGAGGAGTCCAAATCTGTCGAGTTCTCGTCTCTATCTCTTACCGTTTCCGAGATATGAGCGTTTAAAGTTTTGAAAAATTTTTTTAACGCTAGAGCGTTCTGGCATAGCCTATCCGACGCGTTTTCGCACGGGGAATCGAATGGCGTCAAGCTTTTGCCGATATCTCTAACCGTTTCCGAGATATTCGCAAAAATGTGCCGAAATTCGTTAAAAATCGCTATTTTTTACCCAAAATCGCTTATTTTTCCTTATTTTTTCTCTAGCTACGATCGCTACCCCGATGTATCATACACCGTCGGACGTACTTTTCGACGGCGATTCCGAATCTGAAGTCGGCGTTCGGCTATCGGTTACGGTTCGGAAGATATCGTCGAATATCCTTAAATTTCGTCGAAAATTTTGGGAAAATTAAAAAAAAAATTTTAACGCTAGAGCGTTCTGGCATAGCCTATCCGACGCGTTTTCGCACGGGGAATCGAATGGCGTCAAGCTTTTGCCGATATCTCTAACCGTTTCCGAGATATTCGCAAAAATGTGCCGAAATTCGTTAAAAATCGCTATTTTTTACCCAAAATCGCTTATTTTTCCTTATTTTTTTCTCTATCTACGATCGCTACCCCGATGTATCATACACCGTCGGACGTACTTTTCGACGGCGATTCCGAATCTGAAGTCGGCGTTCGGCTATCGGTTACGGTTCGGAAGATATCGTCGAATTTCCTTAAATTTCGTCGAAAATTTTGGGAAAATTCAAAACAAATCGTCTCAAAATTGAAATAACCCCGACGTATTATACACCAGAAGAAGCGCCTTTTCGCGACGAATCGAATGGCACCGCGCCAGTCCTCCTAGCACCAACCATTCCGGAGATATGAGCGTTTAAAGTTTTGAAAAAAATTTTAACGCTAGAGCGTTCTGGCATAGCCTATCCGACGCGTTTTCGCACGGGGAATCGAATGACGTCAACCTTTTGCCGATATCTCTAACCGTTCCCGAGATATTCGGGTTTAAAGTTTTGAAAAATTAATTTTGCGCTAGAGCGCTGCCATATAGCCTATCAGAAGCGTCTTCCCACGAGGAGTCCAAATCTGTCGAGTTTTCGTCTCTATCTCTTACCGTTTCCGAGATATGAGCGTTTAAAGTTTTGAAAAAATTTTTTAACGCTAGAGCGTTCTGGCATAGCCTATCCGACGCGTTTTCGCACGGGGAATCGAATGGCGTCAAGCTTTTGCCGATATCTCTAACCGTTTCCGAGATATTCGCAAAAATGTGCCGAAATTCGTTAAAAATCGCTATTTTTTACCCAAAATCGCTTATTTTTCCTTATTTTTTCTCTATCTACGATCGCCACCCCGATGTATCATACACCGTCGGACGTTCTTTTCGACGGCGATTCCGAATCTGAAGTCGGCGTTCGGCTATCGGTTACGGTTCGGAAGATATCGTCGAATATCCTTAAATTTCGTCGAAAATTTTGGGAAAATTAAAAAAAAAAATTTTAACGCTAGAGCGTTCTGGCATAGCCTATCCGACGCGTTTTCGCACGGGGAATCGAATGGCGTCAAGCTTTTGCCGATATCTCTAACCGTTTCCGAGATATTCGCAAAAATGTGCCGAAATTCGTTAAAAATCGCTATTTTTTACCCAAAATCGCTTATTTTTCCTTATTTTTTTCTCTATCTACGATCGCTACCCCGATGTATCATACACCGTCGGACGTACTTTTCGACGGCGATTCCGAATCTGAAGTCGGCGTTCGGCTATCGGTTACGGTTCGGAAGATATCGTCGAATTTCCTTAAATTTCGTCGAAAATTTTGGGAAAATTCAAAACAAATCGTCTCAAAATTGAAATAACCCTGACGTATTATACACCAGAAGAAGCGCCTTTTCGCGACGAATCGAATGGCACCGCGCCAGTCCTCCTAGCACCAACCATTCCGGAGATATGAGCGTTTAAAGTTTTGAAAAATTTTTTAACGCTAGAGCGTTCTGGCATAGCCTATCCGACGCGTTTTCGCACGGGGAATCGAATGACGTCAACCTTTTGCCGATATCTCTACCGTTCCCGAGATATTCGGGTTTAAAGTTTTGAAAAATTAATTTTGCGCTAGAGCGCTGCCATATAGCCTATCAGAAGCGTCTTCCCACGAGGAGTCCAAATCTGTCGAGTTTTCGTCTCTATCTCTTACCGTTTCCGAGATATGAGCGTTTAAAGTTTTGAAAAATTTTTTTAACGCTAGAGCGTTCTGGCATAGCCTATCCGACGCGTTTTCGCACGGGGAATCGAATGGCGTCAAGCTTTTGCCGATATCTCTAACCGTTTCCGAGATATTCGCAAAAATGTGCCGAAATTCGTTAAAAATCGCTATTTTTTACCCAAAATCGCTTATTTTTCCTTATTTTTTCTCTATCTACGATCGCTACCCCGATGTATCATACACCGTCGGACGTACTTTTCGACGGCGATTCCGAATCTGAAGTCGGCGTTCGGCTATCGGTTACGGTTCGGAAGATATCGTCGAATATCCTTAAATTTCGTCGAAAATTTTGGGAAAATTAAAAAAAAAATTTTTAACGCTAGAGCGTTCTGGCATAGCCTATCCGACGCGTTTTCGCACGGGGAATCGAATGGCGTCAAGCTTTTGCCGATATCTCTAACCGTTTCCGAGATATTCGCAAAAATGTGCCGAAATTCGTTAAAAATCGCTATTTTTTACCCAAAATCGCTTATTTTTCCTTATTTTTTTCTCTATCTACGATCGCTACCCCGATGTATCATACACCGTCGGACGTACTTTTCGACGGCGATTCCGAATCTGAAGTCGGCGTTCGGCTATCGGTTACGGTTCGGAAGATATCGTCGAATTTCCTTAAATTTCGTCGAAAATTTTGGGAAAATTCAAAACAAATCGTCTCAAAATTGAAATAACCCCGACGTATTATACACCAGAAGAAGCGCCTTTTCGCGACGAATCGAATGGCACCGCGCCAGTCCTCCTAGCACCAACCATTCCGGAGATATGAGCGTTTAAAGTTTTGAAAAATTTTTTAACGCTAGAGCGTTCTGGCATAGCCTATCCGACGCGTTTTCGCACGGGGAATCGAATGACGTCAACCTTTTGCCGATATCTCTAACCGTTCCCGAGATATTCGGGTTTAAAGTTTTGAAAAATTAATTTTGCGCTAGAGCGCTGCCATATAGCCTATCAGAAGCGTCTTCCCACGAGGAGTCCAAATCTGTCGAGTTTTCGTCTCTATCTCTTACCGTTTCCGAGATATGAGCCTTTAAAGTTTTGAAAAATTTTTTTAACGCTAGAGCGTTCTGGCACAGCCTATCCGACGCGTTTTCGCACGGGGAATCGAATGGCGTCAAGCTTTTGCCGATATCTCTAACCGTTTCCGAGATATTCGCAAAAATGTGCCGAAATTCGTTAAAAATCGCTATTTTTTACCCAAAATCGCTTATTTTTCCTTATTTTTTCTCTATCTACGATCGCTACCCCGATGTATCATACACCGTCGGACGTACTTTTCGACGGCGATTCCGAATCTGAAGTCGGCGTTCGGCTATCGGTTACGGTTCGGAAGATATCGTCGAATATCCTTAAATTTCGTCGAAAATTTTGGGAAAATTAAAAAAAAAATTTTAACGCTAGAGCGTTCTGGCATAGCCTATCCGACGCGTTTTCGCACGGGGAATCGAATGGCGTCAAGCTTTTGCCGATATCTCTAACCGTTTCCGAGATATTCGCAAAAATGTGCCGAAATTCGTTAAAAAACGCTATTTTTTACCCAAAATCGCTTATTTTTCCTTATTTTTTTCTCTATCTACGATCGCTACCCCGATGTATCATACACCGTCGGACGTACTTTTCGACGGCGATTCCGAATCTGAAGTCGGCGTTCGGCTATCGGTTACGGTTCGGAAGATATCGTCGAATTTCCTTAAATTTCGTCGAAAATTTTGGGAAAATTCAAAACAAATCGTCTCAAAATTGAAATAACCCCGACGTATTATACACCAGAAGAAGCGCCTTTTCGCGACGAATCGAATGGCACCGCGCCAGTCCTCCTAGCACCAACCATTCCGGAGATATGAGCGTTTAAAGTTTTGAAAAAATTTTTAACGCTAGAGCGTTCTGGCATAGCCTATCCGACGTGTTTTCGCACGGGGAATCGAATGACGTCAACCTTTTGCCGATATCTCTAACCGTTCCCGAGATATTCGGGTTTAAAGTTTTGAAAAATTAATTTTGCGCTAGAGCGCTGCCATATAGCCTATCAGAAGCGTCTTCCCACGAGGAGTCCAAATCTGTCGAGTTTTCGTCTCTATCTCTTACCGTTTCCGAGATATGAGCGTTTAAAGTTTTGAAAAATTTTTTTAACGCTAGAGCGTTCTGGCATAGCCTATCCGACGCGTTTTCGCACGGGGAATCGAATGGCGTCAAGCTTTTGCCGATATCTCTAACCGTTTCCGAGATATTCGCAAAAATGTGCCGAAATTCGTTAAAAATCGCTATTTTTTTACCCAAAATCGCTTATTTTTCCTTATTTTTTCTCTATCTACGATCGCTACCCCGATGTATCATACACCGTCGGACGTACTTTTCGACGGCGATTCCGAATCTGAAGTCGGCGTTCGGCTATCGGTTACGGTTCGGAAGATATCGTCGAATATCCTTAAATTTCGTCGAAAATTTTGGGAAAATTAAAAAAAAAATTTTTTAACGCTAGAGCGTTCTGGCATAGCCTATCCGACGCGTTTTCGCACGGGGAATCGAATGGCGTCAAGCTTTTGCCGATATCTCTAACCGTTTCCGAGATATTCGCAAAAATGTGCCGAAATTCGTTAAAAATCGCTATTTTTTACCCAAAATCGCTTATTTTTCCTTATTTTTTTCTCTATCTACGATCGCTACCCCGATGTATCATACACCGTCGGACGTACTTTTCGACGGCGATTCCGAATCTGAAGTCGGCGTTCGGCTATCGGTTACGGTTCGGAAGATATCGTCGAATTTCCTTAAATTTCGTCGAAAATTTTGGGAAAATTCAAAACAAATCGTCTCAAAATTGAAATAACCCCGACGTATTATACACCAGAAGAAGCGCCTTTTCGCGACGAATCGAATGGCACCGCGCCAGTCCTCCTAGCACCAACCATTCCGGAGATATGAGCGTTTAAAGTTTTGAAAAATTTTTTAACGCTAGAGCGTTCTGGCATAGCCTATCCGACGCGTTCTCGCACGGGGAATCGAATGACGTCAACCTTTTGCCGATATCTCTAACCGTTCCCGAGATATTCGGGTTTAAAGTTTTGAAAAATTAATTTTGCGCTAGAGCGCTGCCATATAGCCTATCAGAAGCGTCTTCCCACGAGGAGTCCAAATCTGTCGAGTTTTCGTCTCTATCTCTTACCGTTTCCGAGATATGAGCGTTTAAAGTTTTGAAAAATTTTTTTAACGCTAGAGCGTTCTGGCATAGCCTATCCGACGCGTTTTCGCACGGGGAATCGAATGGCGTCAAGCTTTTGCCGATATCTCTAACCGTTTCCGAGATATTCGCAAAAATGTGCCGAAATTCGTTAAAAATCGCTATTTTTTACCCAAAATCGCTTATTTTTCCTTATTTTTTCTCTATCTACGATCGCTACCCCGATGTATCATACACCGTCGGACGTACTTTTCGACGGCGATTCCGAATCTGAAGTCGGCGTTCGGCTATCGGTTACGGTTCGGAAGATATCGTCGAATTTCCTTAAATTTCGTCGAAAATTTTGGGAAAATTCAAAACAAATCGTCTCAAAATTGAAATAACCCCGACGTATTATACACCAGAAGAAGCGCCTTTTCGCGACGAATCGAATGGCACCGCGCCAGTCCTCCTAGCACCAACCATTCCGGAGATATGAGCGTTTAAAGTTTTGAAAAATTTTTTAACGCTAGAGCGTTCTGGCATAGCCTATCCGACGCGTTCTCGCACGGGGAATCGAATGACGTCAACCTTTTGCCGATATCTCTAACCGTTCCCGAGATATTCGGGTTTAAAGTTTTGAAAAATTAATTTTGCGCTAGAGCGCTGCCATATAGCCTATCAGAAGCGTCTTCCCACGAGGAGTCCAAATCTGTCGAGTTTTCGTCTCTATCTCTTACCGTTTCCGAGATATGAGCGTTTAAAGTTTTGAAAAATTTTTTTAACGCTAGAGCGTTCTGGCATAGCCTATCCGACGCGTTTTCGCACGGGGAATCGAATGGCGTCAAGCTTTTGCCGATATCTCTAACCGTTTCCGAGATATTCGCAAAAATGTGCCGAAATTCGTTAAAAATCGCTATTTTTTACCCAAAATCGCTTATTTTTCCTTATTTTTTCTCTATCTACGATCGCTACCCCGATGTATCATACACCGTCGGACGTACTTTTCGACGGCGATTCCGAATCTGAAGTCGGCGTTCGGCTATCGGTTACGGTTCGGAAGATATCGTCGAATATCCTTAAATTTCGTCGAAAATTTTGGGAAAATTAAAAAAAAAATTTTTAACGCTAGAGCGTTCTGGCATAGCCTATCCGACGCGTTTTCGCACGGGGAATCGAATGGCGTCAAGCTTTTGCCGATATCTCTAACCGTTTCCGAGATATTCGCAAAAATGTGCCGAAATTCGTTAAAAATCGCTATTTTTTACCCAAAATCGCTTATTTTTCCTTATTTTTTTCTCTATCTACGATCGCTACCCCGATGTATCATACACCGTCGGACGTACTTTTCGACGGCGATTCCGAATCTGAAGTCGGCGTTCGGCTATCGGTTACGGTTTGGAAGATATCGTCGAATTTCCTTAAATTTCGTCGAAAATTTTGGGAAAATTCAAAACAAATCGTCTCAAAATTGAAATAACCCCGACGTATTATACACCAGAAGAAGCGCCTTTTCGCGACGAATCGAATGGCACCGCGCCAGTCCTCCTAGCACCAACCATTCCGGAGATATGAGCGTTTAAAGTTTTGAAAAATTTTTTAACACTAGAGCGTTCTGGCATTGCCTATCCGACGCGTTTTCGCACGGGGAATCGAATGACGTCAACCTTTTGCCGATATCTCTAACCGTTCCCGAGATATTCGGGTTTAAAGTTTTGAAAAATTAATTTTGCGCTAGAGCGCTGCCATATAGCCTATCAGAAGCGTCTTCCCACGAGGAGTCCAAATCTGTCGAGTTTTCGTCTCTATCTCTTACCGTTTCCGAGATATGAGCGTTTAAAGTTTTGAAAAATTTTTTTAACGCTAGAGCGTTCTGGCATAGCCTATCCGACGCGTTTTCGCACGGGGAATCGAATGGCGTCAAGCTTTTGCCGATATCTCTAACCGTTTCCGAGATATTCGCAAAAATGTGCCGAAATTCGTTAAAAATCGCTATTTTTTACCCAAAATCGCTTATTTTTCCTTATTTTTTCTCTATCTACGATCGCTGCCCCGATGTATCATACACCGTCGGACGTACTTTTCGACGGCGATTCCGAATCTGAAGTCGGCGTTCGGCTATCGGTTACGGTTCGGAAGATATCGTCGAATATCCTTAAATTTCGTCGAAAATTTTGGGAAAATTAAAAAAAAATTTTTAACGCTAGAGCGTTCTGGCATAGCCTATCCGACGCGTTTTCGCACGGGGAATCGAATGGCGTCAAGCTTTTGCCGATATCTCTAACCGTTTCCGAGATATTCGCAAAAATGTGCCGAAATTCGTTAAAAAACACTATTTTTTACCCAAAATCGCTTATTTTTCCTTATTTTTTTCTCTATCTACGATCGCTACCCCGATGTATCATACACCGTCGGACGTACTTTTCGACGGCGATTCCGAATCTGAAGTCGGCGTTCGGCTATCGGTTACGGTTCGGAAGATATCGTCGAATTTCCTTAAATTTCGTCGAAAATTTTGGGAAAATTCAAAACAAATCGTCTCAAAATTGAAATAACCCCGACGTATTATACACCAGAAGAAGCGCCTTTTCGCGACGAATCGAATGGCACCGCGCCAGTCCTCCTAGCACCAACCATTCCGGAGATATGAGCGTTTAAAGTTTTGAACAAATTTTTAACGCTAGAGCGTTCTGGCATAGCCTATCCGACGCGTTTTCGCACGGGGAATCGAATGACGTCAACCTTTTGCCGATATCTCTAACCGTTCCCGAGATATTCGGGTTTAAAGTTTTGAAAAATTAATTTTGCGCTAGAGCGCTGCCATATAGCCTATCAGAAGCGTCTTCCCACGAGGAGTCCAAATCTGTCGAGTTTTCGTCTCTATCTCTTACCGTTTCCGAGATATGAGCGTTTAAAGTTTTGAAAATTTTTTTAACGCTAGAGCGTTCTGGCATAGCCTATCCGACGCGTTTTCGCACGGGGAATCGAATGGCGTCAAGCTTTTGCCGATATCTCTAACCGTTTCCGAGATATTCGCAAAAATGTGCCGAAATTCGTTAAAAATCGCTATTTTTTTACCCAAAATCGCTTATTTTTCCTTATTTTTTCTCTATCTACGATCGCTACCCCGATGTATCATACACCGTCGGACGTACTTTTCGACGGCGATTCCGAATCTGAAGTCGGCGTTCGGCTATCGGTTACGGTTCGGAA